>JAULUF010000013.1:2720000-4182500 GCA_031834385.1 Semotilus atromaculatus
TTATTAGGTACACCTGTCCAACTGCTCCTTAACACTTAATTTCTAAGCAGCCAATCACATGGCGGCAACTCAGTGCATTTAGGCATGTAGACATGGTCAAGACAATCTCCTGCAGTTCAAACCGAGCATCAGTATGGGGAAGAAAGGTGATTTGAGTGACTTTGAACGTGGCATGATTGTTGGTGCCAGAAGGGCTGGTCTGAGTATTTCAGAAACTGCTAATCTACTGGGATTTTCACGCACAACCATCTCTAGGGTTTACAGAGAATGGTCCGAAAAAGAAAAAACATCCAGTGAGCGGCAGTTCTGTGGGCGGAAATGCCTTGTTGATGCCAGAGGTCAGAGGAGAATGGCCAGACTGGTTCGAGCTGATAGAAGGGCAACAGTGACTCAAATAACCACCCGTTACAACCAAGGTGGGCAGAAGAGCATCTCTGAACGCACAGTACGTCGAACTTTGAGGCAGATGGGCTACAGCAGCAGAAGACCACACCGGGTGCCACTCCTTTCAGCTAAGAACAGGAAACTGAGGCTACAATTTGCACAAGCTCATCGAAATTGGACAATAGAAGATTGGAAAAACGTTGCCTGGTCTGATGAGTCTCGATTTCTGCTGCGACATTCGGATGGTAGGGTCAGAATTTGGCGTCTACAACATGAAAGCATGGATCCATCCTGCCTTGTATCAACGATTCAGGCTGGTGGTGGTGGTGTCATGGTGTGGGGAATATTTTCTTGGCACTCTTTGGGCCCCTTGGTACCAATTGAGCATCGTTGCAACGCCACAGCCTACCTGAGTATTGTTGCTGACCATGTCCATCCCTTTATGACCACAATGTACCCAACTTCTGATGGCTACTTTCAGCAGGATAATGCGCCATGTCATAAAGCTGGAATCATCTCAGACTGGTTTCTTGAACATGACAATGAGTTCGCTGTACTCAAATGGCCTCCACAGTCACCAGATCTCAATCCAATAGAGCATCTTTGGGATGTGGTGGAACGGGAGATTCGCATCATGGATGTGTAGCCGACAAATCTGCGGCAACTGTGTGATGCCATCATGTCAATATGGACCAAACTCCCTGAGGAATGCTTCCAGCACCTTGTTGAATCTATGCCACGAAGAATTGAGGCAGTTCTGAAGGCAAAAGGGGGTCCAACCCGTTACTAGCATGGGGTACCTAATAAAGTGGCCGGTGAGTGTATATGTGTGTGTGTGTGTGTGTGTATGGTTTATGTGTGATTGAAACATGTGTAGCCTACTGTACACAGTACGTACATGTATATGTGTGTTTTCTGATGAATGGTAGTCTAAGATTAGGGTAGGATGAAGGGGTACATTAGCCATAGGCTACTGAATTTAGGAACATAGTTAATTCACTCATTAACTATCTCTCCGGTTTCATTTTATGAAGTTAATATTTACCGAACATTGCTGTAAATATAGTCGTTGCTTTCTACGTTATGGGAGCAGTCTATTTCCCTCCTAAATCATTCATTTGTACATACACAGCGTAATTATTTATATGTTATGCTGGTTGGAATTCTGAACAGACTGCAGACCTCTATGCGTGATCACGAAGGTAGGCTAATGGCTGAATCGGAATTTATAAGCAAGATCACGGGAATCAATAGCCTAATACAGCCCAGTTGTGCCAAAATAAATATCATGAGACGTCCATCATCAGATGAATGACATGGAAAAGTTAAGTTAGAGCCGCTATAGTGCTACTACCCATGCGAACATGAACACTAAGCTTTTCCTTCCAAAAACATAGCCTAAAACTTATCTAAGTTGTCACCCTGCCTCTCCAAATGCAAAACTGACATTAACAAAATGCAATAACAGCTTAAAAAGTACTTGGGTGTGTGTTTTATGTTATATTTACGGTTTAATAATGCAATCGCTGCTGTCTGTCCATAGAAGAACATGACAGCCCGCGTATGTTTTGGAACTATTGGGGCTTCGCTTCCATGAACCACGTGACAGCCGTCGCGGCGACATCAAAGCGTGTCGCAACTCTCTCTATGACTCTGACCTGAACTAATCAGTTTGGCCAATAATGTCAGACAGGAAACAAAGGACCTGCCTGAAGTTCAGGAAGTAGTGCAGCTGTGCATAGAGCCTATTGTTTGCAAGATTGTAGTACCACACTGTGTCCGATAGGCAATCTCTTTGAAAGGTCTCTCAAAGCAAACCAAAAACTGCTTAAGACGAGACACATGAAAACCTGGTGGTATGATAGTGTTGAAACCGCTGCACAACAAAAAAATATGTGGCAAAAACACTTGTGTACTCTGCTCACGAGGGGGAAAGATGGGCAGTCAGGTAAAGACACTATTTAAATATGTAAGAATTTTGGTGATTTTTACCATACAAACACATTTTTTTGGGTCATAGTCTTTTGGGAAAGACTAAACAAAATAACAATACTATTACACAACAGGCTTTACATGTTTTATTAAAACATGAACAAATGGAACAACAAAGAAAAAGCCTTTCTACTCTCTGTGGTCATTAAAAATGTGCCCCTTGGCCTCTGTCCATCATGGCCTCCTAATCGTCCCCATATACTGATTGGCTTCATCCCTCTGTCTCCTCTCCACCAGTAAGCTGGTGTGTGGTGGGCGTTCTGGCGCAATATGGCTGCCGTCGCATCATCCAGGTGGAGCTGCACATTGGTGGTGGTTGAGGAGATTCCCCCTTCCATGTAAAGCGCTTTGAGTGTCCAGAAAAGTGCTATATAAATGTAATGAGTTATCATTATTAAAACATTCCCCTAATGTTCCCGTTGGGTTCTTTTTGGGGGGAACCACATTCCACATTCTCTATTGGTTATTTTTTGGTAACCTAAAGAGAACGTTCCCAGAAAGTTCCCTGCCGGTTGTTTTTAGGCATTTTTTAATAACCTAAAGAGAACGTTCCCAGAATGTTCCCTGCAGGTTATTTTTAGCCATTTTTTTATAACCTCAACTCAACTTTATTTATAGAGCACTTTCGACACCACAAGTGGAACCAAAGTGCTGTATAGAAGGTATAAAAAATTAAATAAAAACAAAAACAATGCAAACATGACATACACAACTTACAAAGCATTATCAAATGCTAAAGAGAACAGATAAGTTAAGCGCACTCTGCACTGTAAACCCTAACGATCAAAATACTTAATTGGTTTGAGTAGGAAAAACTTAAATTAAACCAATTAGTTCAGTCAAATTAACTTTTATGAGTATTTAGCACTTTCTTTTTCTTTCAAGTTCACAGAATGGATATATTTTAAGTAAACTGAACTGTTTCATTGTTTTGAGTTTTATGAAATTATTTATTTTAATTTAGACGAACTTAAGTTTAACTGAAACGGCTGGGATGTATATTTCCCAGCATGCTTTGCCGATGGCACTCGAAAGGGAGAGTAAATGCTAAAATTAAGTGTGATAAAATGTTTTTTTTTGTGGAAGGTTAATGTTAAGCGGGTGATTTAGTAATGATTAATGTTTCGTTATGCTAATTTAGAAGAATTTCTGTTAATGTTGGTTTTAGGATAGTTACCATCATGGTGACAAGTGGTGCATGAGCTTGATTTGAGAGCAAATAAAACCTTTATATTGCTGCAAGTGTTACTGTATAGCATACTATTGTTACGATGTTAACAAATTAGTATGTTAGCAAACTAGCTTGTTAAAGCTAGCTAAGTTTATACTAATAAGTGTTCACATTGAGATTACATGAAATTTTAAATTAAATGTATGAATTAGTGTACTCAAACATTTCAAGTTAAGAACAATTCAAATGTACAAATACAAAATAAAAATGTCAGTTCTGCTTACTTCAACTTTGAATTTCTTAACTTAAAAAATTTGAGGCAACTGATTGCCTTAAATTTTTTGAGTTGTGCCAACTTATTCGGGTTTACGAAGAGAACCTAAAGAGAATGTTCCCAGAACGTTCCCTGCCGGTTATTTTTAGGCAGTTTTTTATAACCTGAAGAGAACGTTCCCAGAACGGGGAATAGCGTTGGAAACACTTGCAAGCACATCATTGCAAGCATATATCAATATCACCTGACAAAGATTTACTATCCACATGTCTAATAATTCACATGTCCTCTGGAAAAACACTTTTTTCCCCCCATCATCTGATTATTGTAACATGAGTAGAATTGTTTGCAAGATTGTAGTACCACACTGTGTCTGATAGGCAATCTCTTTGAAAGGTCTCTCAAAGCAAACCAAAAACTGCTCTTTTGGGAAAGACAAAACAAAATGGAGCGGGCGGTAATGGTCAGAAATTCGGCGGGCACGGGATGAAGAAAACAGTCCCACGTAGGGCTCTAAACTACGCCACTGCTGAATGCTGAGGAAACACTCCTGTGTCAATCACCAGCTTTCACCCATCTGTGTCTTCCCTGTAATGCTGACGCCAAATGAGGAAATCAGATGAACACCTGTAAAATAATGATAGGATATTAAATTAATAATGGTAATAATAATAATCATCATCATCCTCATCATCTACAGGCAAAAGAACAGGGGCCTGTTTATGGAATTATGTTATCTCACAATCATAACAGACACATATGCATTTGTATGTACTAGATTTGGTATTTGTTCAAAGATTACATGCAATTTGTTGGATGGCTTGTATTTATTTGTGAAATAGCCTATTATCTAGGCTTATTTATTTATATTTGTAAAACACAATATTGTTTACTCCACTGCATTTTCGCTCAAATTGACCTTTGTTTTTGCGAGTCGAGTCGAGTTTTCCTTTGCAAAGCAGATCGAGTTTGTTTGCAAAATGCTGGATTTGTTTGTTAAATTACGGCACATAATTAGCTCCATACCTGTTCTTTATACATGAATTAAAGGAACACTCCACCGTTTTTTCATATTAAACTATGTTATTCCCTTAACTAAGACGAGTTTATACCTCTCTCGTCTCAGTGCGTGCATTCAAACCCTCTGGCGCGCGGCGACACTTTGATAGCACTTAGCTTAGCCCAGTTCATTCATTAGGATCCAAACAGAGAAGAAGTTAGAAGCGACCAAACACCTCCACGTTTTCCCTAATTAAATACAGTTACACGAGTAATTACATGACCAAGTATGGTGACACAAAATAAAACGTGGCGCTTTTCTAAGCGTTTAAAATCGATAACTATAATGTATGGCGGAATAGCACTTGGGGAGCACTTCGACTCGGCGCAGTAATATCATCACTCCTGAAAAATCCTCTCCCCCCTCTCCCTCTTATTGATGATATAGTGATGATATTACTGCGGTGAGTCGAAGTGCTCCCAAGTGCTATTCCGCCATACATTACAGTTATCCATTTTACATGCTTAGAAAAGCGGCACGTTTTATTTTGTCACCATACTTGGTCGTGTAACTACTCGTGTAGGAGAGAGGTATGCATCAACTCGTCTTAGTTAAGGGATAACATAGTTTAATATGAAAAAAATAAACGGTGAAGTGTTCCTTTAAAGTAGAATTAGTTATCAGTATTTTACTGTTGACGCTTTGAGATGATCCAGAATCTTCAAACTCAAACTTGCTCAGGAGATTCGTGAGGGAATAATTATCTTAATTTTATTGGAGCCTTACACATATTAAATACTGTAATAACATGTTATTACAACTGTTATACATTTGTTCCTGGCCCTTAATAAATGTGAATTGCTTATTAATTACAGTAGACTATACTCCTGGCATTGAAAAAAAAAGTGTAATGCCTGTTCAAATACACAAATTTGTGAAAAACTTAAATAGGAATCATGTAAAAATCATTTATACATATTTATCTATTAGACATTTCATATAATTTTGCCTACTTTTTCCATTTCCTGTTTTAATTATATTATGTTGTTATGTTGCTGTCTTGATGCCAGCCAATCGTTGCATTGCTGATCATGGTTTAAACTTTAAAGTATTGATACATCAATACAAATGCACACAGAAGGGCACATGGGTTTCTGGGAGACAAATGTCCTACGCACCAATGACACATACCGAAATGGTAAGATGTCAGGAGAATGAGGACATCCCAATGTCTTCTTCAGCCTCCCATTGGACATGGGTAGTTTCCGATTGACTACATGCACCAAGCCTGCCTGGGTGTAATAAAAAAAAAACTCAATTTAGCATAATGATATTAATTTTTCTGACCATTAATTAAAATGTAACAATCATTCTTAGAATTAAACAGTATAGTTGAGTACAACTGAGGTGCCCTAGCCCTTTAGTAATTTTTACCCCTGTAATTTGGCTTTATCTCAAATGAAAATAGTACAAACAAATCTTCTACAAAATGTTTTATTACGTATTAAATATTTAGCCTTTAAAATGTAATGTCATGGATTTCTTCATGTATGATTTTCAAACACACAAAAAAAAGATCAGTCAATATTAGGCCATTTATAGTTTTTTTGAAAATTGTATTTAAAAACGTAAAACTACTACACATGTGCTGGATGTCCCTGCATGTTTCTGTTGTACTTAATGGTTCATTCTAAAACCTGTAGAAATTTCAATGTATTCATATCATCAAGGTATATACCTGCAAATATACATACTGCAAAAAAAGAGAAAAGTTAAAAAAAGAAATAAAACGGCAGGATTCCTGTTTTTTTGTAAGGAAAACGGTTTTCATTCACACCTAATTACATGGAAGCACTTTTCTTACATGTTTGATTTACTTTCACAGATTTCAAAATTATAACAAATTATAACTCCTTTAACAGGGCTGCGTGCAAAACGCGAGACACCTCTAGGGAAAACGCTCACAATCCAACACATTATCATACTATGATAAAACCATAAATTTACACATTTTATTTCATATCATACTAACTTACTTACCTTTCAAACATTTGCACAGACTCGGGTCGCGTGCAGTGGTTGGTTCTTCTCTTTCAGCATTGGCTTATTGGCGAGTCGCATATATCGCCACCTATGGGTTGTTGAATATAACATTATATGTTATGTGCATTTACATAGACATAATAAATACATATTGGCCGCTTTGGAACGTTGCTGCGATACGTCAACACGTCCGCCATTTTATAATAGGCTATTTCACAAATAAATACAAACCATCCAACAAATTGCATGTAACCTTTGAACAAATACCAAATCTAGTGCATACAAATGTTGTGATTATCTGTCATATCTGTCTGTTATGATTGTGAGATAACATAATTCCATAAACAGGCCCCTGTTCTTTTGCCTGTAGATGAGGATGATGATTATTATTATTACCATTATTCATTTAATATCCTATCATTATTTTACAGGTGTTCATCAGATTTCCAGTGTCAGCATTACAAGACACAGATGGGTGAAAGCTGGTGAATGACACAAGAGTGTTTCCTCTGCATTCAGCAGTGGCGTAATTGAATGGGGCATATACATACTCAGTCCAACTGTTCAAGAGTGTGTGCAGTGCCACTGCTAGCCATTTTGGTGCCCTAAGCATAATTCCTTTATGAATTCCTTTTTTGGGGGGAGGGGTGCACCATCGTTACTTTCTTGAGCAATTAAATACTCTTGTTCCGCCTGTTTTGTTATAGCCTACATGCCTAAAAAAAAGTTCCTAATAATATTTCTATACTGAAATAATATCGGCATTATAATTATTATGACTATGATTATTTATTTTTCATTAGGCTATTTTTGGTGCCCTATGCACAGCGCGTGGTGAGAGCGGGTGCAACCAAAATGGAAATTCGTTCATTATTTACTTTCCTTAGTGTCACTCCAAACATGTATGACTCTGTTTCATGAAACACAACACCAGCTGTGAGAAGATCGACAAAGCCCTTAAGACCACAGTAGAGTAAAAGTTGTAAAAATGTATCATTTAATTATTATTTAGTTTTTTTCATCTTAACAATTACTTTTAATATCTAAATAATAGCCAAGTGAAATCAACATTACAGTGTTTCCAATATGCTCATTTATGATAGCCTATCCCTTTACTGTTGAAGCTGCTCACCAAGGCTCTCTCAATATTTAAATGGGGAATATTTAAACTCTCTTCCTGACTGCCTATCACCGAGTCGGAGTTTTTTGTTGATTGGGAGTGCTGTTGAATGTTTTTCTCACTCTTGTGTGCATGAAGCTGGAACTATTCATCTTCACACTCTTGCTCCAAAATGTAGATCTCATATACTCTGCAGATTTTCCCCCCTTTTTATTGGTCCTGTTTTAAAACTATTTGCCCAGTTATTTCTTTGTTGTTCCATTTGTTCATGTTTTAATAAAACGAGTAGAGCCTGTTGTGTAATAGTATTGTCATTTTGTTTAGTCTTTCCCAAAAGACTATGACCCCAAAAAATGTGTTTGTATGGTAAAAATCACCAAAAATCTTACATATTTAAATAGTGTCTTTACCTGACTGCCCATCTTTCCCCCTCGTGAGCAAAGTACACAAGTGTTTGTGCCACATATTTTTTTGTTGTGCAGCGGTTTCAACACTATTATACCACCAGGTTTTCATGCATCTCGTCTTAAGCAGTTTTTGGTTTGCTTTTGAGAGACCTTTCAAAGAGATTGCCTATCAGACACAGTGTGGTACTACAATCTTGCAAACAATTGAAACTTAAAGGAGAACTCCGGTCAATTTTAACATTGAGCTCATTTCTTTGTACATTTGGAGTGCTGTAAGTACAGACAAAAGCGACAAAAATCGGTGTTGCCTACACCGTGTTATCCTCTTTTTAAAATTCGCACCCTGTTGACTTCAATGGGGCAAGTTCTAAACCTGCTTTAACATCCTTGATTTGTCATTACAAGTGCACAGCCATGTGAGTGGTGTTATTAAGAGTGACCACGGTCAATCTGACTGCAGTAGATGGGAAAGATATTAATAAAAATGATGTTCATTCAGACAGCTCACATACCTGTATTTACGTCCTGTTTTCGTTCGAAGTCAATTGTCGAGTTCGCTGCGCGCGATCATTGGTAACTAAGCAACAGTGGAGACTCTGAACATCAAACTCAAAAAACTCCTCCGTGTGTTCAACATCTGATTCGGATGAACTATCCATTTGAGCTGATAGTCTCAGAACACCACACAGCACCGTCATCGGCTGACAGCTGACAGTCTGAGTCTCCACTGTTGCTTAGTTACCAATGATCGCGCGCGTGAACTCGACAATTGACTTCGAACGAAAACAGGACGTAAATACAGGTATGTGAGCTGTCTGAATGAACATCATTTTTATTAATATCTTTCCCATCTACTGCAGTCAGATTGACCGTAGTCACTCTTAATAACACCACTCACATGGCTGTGCACTTGTAATGACAAATCAAGGATGTTATCTTCAGATGGTAGGTGTTCAAATTGTGTATACAGTGCTATGCATAAGTTTAGACACCCATACTAAAGTTGACTAAAAAGAGGAATAATAAAAAATCATCTTTTGGAAATTGAACTTAATGCCTTAATTGAAAAAATTAGGAAAAATCCAACCTTTAAGGACACCAATTTTCTTTGTGAATGAATAATGTATCGTAAATAAATAAATGTTCTTCCTTAAAATACAGGGTGCATAAGTTTGGACACCCCTATGTTAAATCCCCATAGAGGCAGGCAGATTTTTATTTTTAAAGGCCAGTTACTTCATGGATCCAGGATACTATACATCCTGATAAAGTTCCCTTGGCCTTTGGAATTAAAATAGCCCCACATCATCACATAGCCTTCACCATACCTAGAGATTGGCATGGTTTTATTTCAGTTAGCCTAATAGCTAGTTTGATTTGCATTGATTGAGAGATGATCTTATGGAAAGTACTCCATGCCAATCTCTAGGTATGGTGAAGGCTATGTGATGATGTAATGGACTTAAAGTAATATATTTCACTCTCTTCCCCACAGGCAATCAGGAAAAGCCAAGATCTCCTGACTTATTTTGTAAGAAGTTTTAAATGTTAATAAACATTTTAATGTCCATGTATACCTATTGTACATTTATACTCTATTAAAAATGAATGTATTTACAGCAGAGGCATCATTGCCATGCTCACTGCAAACTGTGTCACCTGCCCATCAAGGTGTGTAACAATTTCATTGATATTCAAAAATGTGTATGTAATGTCAAACATCAGATGACAGATCTCCTCTTAAGAGAACCACAGGCCTCGTCCAAAGAAGCAACAAAGAGTAAGCTTACAGCTCTGTCACAAACATGCATACACATTTCAGGATCTGATTCCATAATGTTTTTTTTTTTTTAGACTACCACACAAAAGTCTTGCAGAAGTTACAAGAGCTCTGCGAGAACCAGCAAGACATCCTCACACTGCAGAGAAGACTGTTAGCTGCTATGACTGTGCCAGGGGTAGAGACAGAGGAAGAAACTCTAGAAAATGGGCCCTGTCAAACTGTAGAAGAGCTTAAACAGTTTGACACCTCATTAGAAAACAAAGAGACTAAAACAAAGATGGTAATAAATACAGCAAATTTCAATGTTCATTGACAATATAATGCATCATTTTCAGCTGTTACAATGATTAAAGGGATTGTTCATTTGTGGGTGTCTGATTATTATTGTGTTATTTACTCACACTTGTTTCTTTAAACCTGCATGAAAGGGATACTCCACCCAAAAATGAAAATTCTGTCATCATTTACTCACCCTCTCAAGTTGTTGCAAACCTTTCTTTTTTTTAGAAAAAGAAGTTTCTTTCTTCTGCTTAACACAAAGGAAGATATTTTGAAGAACGATTGGAACTTTGGCACCGTTGACTATACCATAGTATTTTTTTTCTACTATGGAAGTCAATGGTGCCAAACAACTGTTTGGTTCCAATTGTTCTTCAAAATATATTCCAGTAGTGTTAACATACACCATGTGTCACTTTTTGATTGATTTATGGCCCTGTCGCTCATGACTGACAGAATTCTTGTATCATGAAACCAGCGCTTCTGATTTATGATGGGTCACTGACAGGCTCCGGTATGTCTAGGCTGCGTGGCGCCGTGTGACATCCTCCTGCTGTGACATCCTGGGTTGGATGTGTGAAAGAAAGGTGTCTGCCCATGGCCTTCCTGTTTATTGACCGTCTACCTGCGCGAGATAGGTGTTATGTCCGTGTGTATTCTGTCTGCTGGGGAGCCCCGAGTTCACACTTCGCCAAAAGCTGCGTGTATAAATTCATGTAGAGCGCGAACGCAGTTACTGAAGCATACTAGTGTCTCGTGTCTCGTGTCAAGCGCGACCGTTGTTTTTGCCTCGTTCTCAAACAATTTTCGTGAATCGTGATTGCAAGAAGATGGATGCTTGTCTTAACAGTAAGTTTGTTTAATTTTATTTAGTAATATTATTACGAGGCTTTATTTATTTATATGAGTCGCTGTTCTGTTACTTAAGGTTTCTCTGCGCTGCAGGTGATGTTGGTCTCTTCGAGATTATTGATGAAATTAATTTCCTGAATCAAGCTAGTGGTACGTATGATTATGTTTAAATATTGCATATTGTGTGTATGTGTGTGTGTGTGTCTGTGTGGCGGATAATCATGTTTTATTTTGTTTTTTGTTTTTACCAGGAGGCGTGACGGTGCATAGCACCGCAGCTGCATCGCACAACAACGCTGGTTCATCTTCACGCGAGAGGTCGGACACGCTCGCCCTCGGTAAATGTTAAATGTTGTTACATCCGTGTTTAAACGCTGTTGTGGATGTGTAAAAATGTCTTATCTTCTTTGTGTTTTTTGTTTTTACCAGGGGCGAAACGAGTGACTATCTCTGCGTTAGTGCATACAGCTCAGGGCGACAGCGCGAGCGGTAACATTACACCCCTTGGTAAACTGCTTTTGTAATTCGTCTTTATCAAACATTTATATTAGTATACGGTGTTATGGATTGTTGAATTATTTTAAAACTTTAACATGTGCATTTCCAGAAGGTTTATCAGACGTTGTGAGCAATGTTGGTACGTCTGAATCTGCGAATGATCGGGATAAGGGTGGTTTGGATGGCATAGCGACAAGACCGAAAAATAGGCTTAAACGCAGACGTGTTGTGGATGCGGACGCAAAAGCTTCTACTGCTGGGTCTTCGAGAACGTTACCACAGACTGTCCCGAAAAAGCCAAGACGAGCAGCTGTTAAAAGTAAGTAACGGGGGCAAAAACTGTTGGCTTGTTTTCTGTTCACACTAAATCAGAAAGATAAATATTTTTATTTGGATGTAATAGTGAGAGGTCGATTGTGTTTGTGGATGTATAATGTGCCAATATGTTAGTCTAGAACTGTTGTTAACATACATCTGCATTAATTGTTGAAAAAAAAAACAATACACAAACCTGCATATCTCTTAGAGCAGGCGTTTATTTATAAATTTTAGCTAACACCAATGGAGAACTGTGTGTAAAAAGTGTAGACATGTTGATTTTTAGCCTGTTGCGCCCTCTATAGGGGGTGCGCTAGTATTACAGGGTCCGATCCATAATAGTTGTTAGCCTGATCTTATTTGATTGTCTGTTTATATATCTGTTCTATATATATATATATATATACTTTGACACTACGTATTGCTTTTAATTTTACAACAGTACCGGTCTGATTTTTATTTTATTTTTAGTCTTAGAAAATATAGTCATTAATAATATTACTGTTATTATTATTAACACACATTTGTACTAACTTTTTGTTTTGAACCCCTTTCTACTTCTTAACAGAGGTGGTCGTAGTTGACAATGCAGTCCCCGATATAAATGATGTTCAGAGCTGGAGTGATGGACTGATACAATCTTGGGACGACTGTGTATTTACAAACATCCCTAAAGAAACACCTCAGGCTGTTCCATCCAGCGAACGTGTGGTGGCCGTGGGAGAATCCGACCCTGAACAGCTGCCTTCAAATCAGGAGGCTTACAAACGCGAATCACAACCCAATATAGACAATCAACACATAGCCGGACTGATACAGGACTCTGTCAAGACCGCATTGAATGCCTTCGAGGTACGTTTTGACAAACGCCTTAATGCCATTGAGAGACGTTTAGATGTTTATGAGTCAACACAACAACAACATGGTATTTGGATTAAACAAGGCCTAGCAGCGCAACGGTTGCGTAGTGGCGATATTCAAAATGTAACCAGACAACAAGTCCTGTCTATAGAATTGTTAAAGGAGCTTGTGCTCATTCTTCAAAAGAGAGGTCGGTGAGTTGTGAACGTTTTATATATTTTTTATTTTTGTTTGCATACTATGTTTTTTCTTCTTTCTTTTTCTTCAACATTTGTCACACACTGTGTGTAATTTTAATCTGACTGTGTAGTTGTTGGTTAGGTAGTTTTTTCATTCTATCTTTTTCACTGTATGGACACCCGGGTTTATTATCCATAGTTTTTAAATGTGCGACCACCTGTGGTTTTAAATAAATAAAATAAAAAGATCTGATTAAAAATGCCTAAACGTTGTCGGGAGCCAGATGGTTTTGATCCGGGTCCGGTAGCTAGGTTTAGACGAGACGATGGTAGTGTGGTGCCCCTTGAACAGTGCAGTAACACAGAAACATTGCTCTATTTAATACAGACTGTGCAGGATATGAATAGGGCAGAGTCTACAACTGATACGTTGGTAGAATTATTAAACATTGTGAGATCAATGTCCGATGAGGATCCTGAACCAAATAATGATTTTGAACATTTTGTAAATACCCAACAAGCAGGAGAGGTGTCAGAACCTCCTCCAGAATCAGATTCTGATAATGATCATCTTGTGTCTTTTCACCAGTCAGGAGAGGGCCCAGATACACAGTCAGATGCACACTCAGCCCTGATGCACCCAACATGGGTCTCACAGATAGCGAAATAGAATCACTGGTAAGAGAGGGTGGCGATGTTGGTGGGTACACCGTACTACCACGAGCTCGGTTCAATGGTCTGGAAATCCACAGGCTTATAAATCTGCGAGAGATATCATCGACAGATTTAGCAGCCTACACCATGTTTTTACATGACACACTTTCTGAAATTGTGGAGTTTTCCAGACTGTTAGGCGGAGACGGCTGTTTAATCAGCATCACGTTGAGGGGCTCGAGTTTGACATCAGATGTTAGTACACTTTTGACGGGTAGCAATGGTTATAGTGTAGATCTATTTATAAACGATCTTGAAAAAATAATGCAGAGCAACTCTGACGTACAGTTTGATGAGAGATTGAATTTAAGACTGTCGATAGCGAGAAGTAAACGCGGCGGTGCTTATCGAAAGATCCGTGATCTTGCCCACAATGAAGTGATTTCCAAAAACAGACTTAATCTGTTCTGTCCCACGAACATTTCAAACAATCTTTGTTTTGCAATCTGTCTGGCACATTTCCTAAATCCACAGAAACCACACGTAGAGCTAGAGTCTGTAGCATCTTCATTGCAGAAGTCAGCTGGCTATGCTGATCAACACAAGATAGCGTTTAATGACATCAGACGGTTTGAACAGACGTTGAACGTTAAAATAGTTGTCTTCTATCGGACTGATACGGGGGTTTTGGAGAAGTATGCAAACACAGACGATCCGCATCCTAAAACAGCATTTTTGTACCTGCATGACGATCACTATTTTATGATTAAAAATCTACGAGCATTTATTGGCACCCCGTACGTGTGTGAGTACTGTTACCGAGGATTCACCTGTAGGAGAGATCACAGATGTCGGTACATCTGCGATGTCTGTAATGACCCGGAATGTCATAAACAACCCAAAAAGCCAAAACATTGCGGTGACTGTCTGCGGTACTGTAAGTCTGACTATTGTTTTGAGATGCATAAAAAACCACCTCAGGGTATGCAATATGCGCAGTGCGACGTGACTAAATATTGTAGTAAATGTAATAGACGTTACCATGTCAGCGGTGATAAACCGAAACCCCATAAATGTTCTGCAGATCGTTGTGTGCACTGTGGTGAGAGTTTGGTTACCGATGGTGTGCATCAATGTTTTATCCAACCAGTTAAGCCGGAGATGCCAAACGATCGTTACATTTTCTACGATTTTGAGACCCGTTATGAAAATGGTAAACACGTTGCCAATTTTGTATGTGCTATCACGTTTAATGGTGAGGAATTCGTGGCTGAAGGGCCCGATTGTGTGGATCGACTCGTTAAAAAATTCAGACAACCACGCTACCTTAATTACACATGGATCGCGCACAATGCAGGCGGGTTTGATAATTACATCCTTTTGCAATACTTTACTAAGATGGCGATTGCTCCTAAAATCACAATGCAGGGATGCAGGCTAATCTTAATGTATGACACAGCTTTCAAACAGCGTTTTATTGATTCATACTCATTCATACCCATGCGTCTGGCCAAGACACCTGTTGCGTTTAATTTGACTAATGCTGAGAAGGGCTATTTTCCGCACCACTTTAACCGCATTGAAAATGACAACTACATAGGCCCGTACCCTGACAAGAAATTTTACGGGTATGCGACAATGTCGAACCAAGACAGGGCGTCGTTTGATGATTGGTACAATACCATATCTGACAAAGTGTTCGATTTTAAAAAAGAACTGGCGCTTTATGGTAAAAACGATGTCGTTTTGCTGAGGGAAGCTTGCCTGAAGTACCGCGACAAATTCATTTTGTGTACAGGCCTTGATCCATTTAATTACACCACTTTGGCAGCAACATGTATGGCTACGTATAAAACACACTACATCCCAAAAGACACAATAGCTCTGACACGTAACAATGCGTACACCAACCAGAACAAGACTTATTCAAACATCTCAATTGAATGGCTTGAGTTTGTCCGAAAATCGCGGTCCATAGATGTCCAACATGCCCTTAACAGCGGTGAGGCGTCATTTGGGAAATACTATGTGGACGGGTTCTATGACGATGGTGATGTGAAAAAAGCATTCGAATTTCTCGGGTGTTTTTTTCACGGGTGCGAGCGTTGTTATAACCCCAATGATATAAACCCTTTATCAAAAGTGCCTTATGGTGTTCTGAGAAGACAATGTGATGATAAGATTGAAATTTTGGAGCGCGCATACGGTCTTCAGGTCGAGGTGATTTGGGAATGTGATTGGGTCCGCGCTAAACAGACCGACGCAGCAGTGATGGATTTCATGTCCACTTACGAACACACTGAAATATTGAAACCCCGTGAAGCTCTATTCGGCGGCCGTACTAACGCATTAAAACTGTATCACAAAGTTGCGGAGGGCGAGCGGATTAGGTATGTTGACTTTACATCACTATATCCCTACTGCCAAGCTCGAAAATGCTACCCAATTGGGCATCCTGAAATAATACACAAGGATTTTCAAAACCTTGAAGATTATTACGGTCTCGTCAAGGCTACAGTCCTTCCGCCACGGAAGTTGCTTCACCCCGTACTGCCTTATAGGACCGGGGGTAAGTTAATGTTTCCTCTTTGCAGGACATGTGCTGAACATCAGAACCAGACACACCCGTGTGTGCATACTAATGAGGAAAGATCAATTCATGGGTCCTGGGTTAGCATTGAACTGTTAAAAGCCGTTGAGAAGGGTTATGTAGTGACAAAAATCGATGAGGTCTGGCATTTTCCCCAACGCTCTGAAACATTGTTTTGTGATTATGTTAAAACATTTTTACAGTTCAAACAGGAAAGTTCAGGTTTTCCAAAAGACGTTGTGACCGACGCCGACAAAGAATCTTATGTTAGAGATTACTTTGAGAAAGAAGGGATTAAGCTGAATCTGGACAAGATTGAGTTTAATGCTGCACGCAGATCCATTATGAAGCTACTTCTTAATTCTTTATGGGGACGGTTCTCTATGCGCGAACAGTTGCCGACAACCGAAATACTAACAGACCCTGAACAGTTTGCCCGATACATTTTTGGCGTTGAGTATGACCTCAAACATTTCTCATTTGTGTCAGACGCTGTTGCAATCGTTCAGTGGGCTTACGCAGATGGGAAAGGCACCCAGACTCGTGACATTAACGTCTTTCTCGGGGCTTTTACAACAGCCCATGCAAGGTTAGAGCTTTATGATCTCATGGACAGGTTGGGTGATAGAGTGCTTTATTGCGATACAGATAGTGTTGTGTTCACGTCTAAAGAGGGTGAATATGAGCCTCCACTAGGTCCATATCTTGGCGACCTTACTGATGAAGTTGGGGATGGGGACCATATTGTTGAATTTTCTTCAAGTGGTCCGAAAAGTTACGGGTATCGGACTTCTAAGGGTAAGGTCTGCATGAAGGCCAAAGGTATCACGCTGAATGCCGTAAACTCTGAGACCATTAGGTTAGACTCATTAATTGGTCTTGTCGATCAATATGTGAGGGGGCGGGGTGACAGTAATTACATTCTCGCATACACCGACAGTATAGTGAGGAACAAAAAGCAGTTCACATTGCACAACAAGTCAGTTGTGAAAAAATTTAAAGTCGTTTACAACAAGCGTATTTTGCTACCCGACCTAACTACGCTACCATATGGCTACTGACAACGTTTTTGGGCATCGGGGGGTGCTAGACCCGAATGGTTTTGATTTCAGATTACAACACCCATTTTCATGTGTTTTAAGTGGTCCTTCTAGCTCAGGAAAAACATTTTTTGTAAAAATGTTGTTGGAAAATGCTAAAAGTGTAATTTCTAAAAAAAATTGAAAACATTGTGTACATTTATGATTGCTGGCAACCTTTGTATGATGAATTGTTGAAACTGTATGATATTAAATTTATTGAAGGTATCCCACAGACCCTGAATGATGATCGTTTGTTCCCCACCAACAAGACAAATTTTTTGGTATTGGATGATGTTATGAAAGATGCTAGTAGCAATTCTGAAGTTGAACGCGTGTTCACGACCTATGTGCACCATAAAAACTTGAGTGCTTTGTATATTGTACAAAACTTGTTTTTTCAAGGTAAATCCAGCAGGACCATCAGCTTGAACACGAATTATTTGGTATTGTTTAAAAACCCCAGAGACAATACCCAAATTAATGTGTTGGCGCGGCAGATGTACCCCAGAAACACGAATTTCTTTATGGACTGTTATGAAAATGCGACCAGCATTCCTTTCGGGTACCTTTTGATTGACTTTAAAGCGAAAACACCAGAGCAGTACCGTCTCAGAACAGATATTCTGTCACAACACCCAGTTGTGTACATTCAGAAAAGAAAACATTGACAGAGAGATTTGAAAATGTCTGCAAGACTTTTAAGAAACCTGCCTCTTTTAAAATTGTTATTAAAAGCCACGCCTAAACAAAGACGCGTTATTTTAGAGGCGGCCGCAGACGAGCTCATTGTGACATTGTGTGAAGTAGCTCTTAACGTGGTCCATGGTAATATTCCACTAACACCACAACAATATCAGAAACTGAAGAGAAGAAGAAGCGAGATCAAAATTGTTGCAGATAAAAAGGTTGGAGTTAGACGCAAAAGAAGGTTAATCAACCAACAAGGAGGATTTCTATTACCTTTGTTAAGTGTCGCAATTCCCTTTATAACCAGTTTGGTTACATCTAAATAAGTTTGATGATGGAGTATGCTGAGAAGATGTTTTTAGTCCCACAACACCAGTTGGATAAACTGAAATCCTCTAACACCCGTGAGTCTATACAACAGGTTGTGGAGAATGACCTGGACATGACTATAAGAAATATTTTGCACAGGTCTGATCTGGATCACCATGAAAAAGCTAAGATGTACACAGGTGTTTTGCAGCGGTTTTTAACACTCACTAGACAAGGGGATAGGGAATCCACCACATTAACATTAAGTCTACCACAGCCTGGTAATGTTGAAAAAGAAGACCCACCCGCTACAGACCATGTGAGTGCCCATGACGATTTAGGTGCTTTTGCAGATCAGATTTTAAAGAATATTCCGCAGAGGAGTGTGAAAAATGTTCGTTACATTTTAGATAAAATGTCTAAAACTAAAGATGTAACTTCGTGGACTGAGTCGGGAGAGTTTGTGTTTAAAGGGAGAACAATCCCTGGTTCACACATGCTTGACTTAGTTAAAAGCGTCACGGCTCCACAAAAGATTGCTGACGAGCGGAGACCTGGTGGATGGCGCGAATTTCTGGAGGCTTTTGCTAGTTTAAATTTGCCACACTCTGTGGTACCAAACCACTATGTCAGACATACTATTAACTCTTTCAAAACCAAATCGACCCCCACTATAACAGGATCATCTAAGAAGAGTAAAAAACAGAAAGCGTTTCCGGGGACCCCGATACATTCAGAAGACCTCACATTCAAAGCACCCGATCTCACCCAGACTAAGTGGTTAAGTTTTTAAACTCACAGTTTGTATGTATTGTGTTCTCATTTTCTCTCTTTTTTTTTTTTTTTTTTTGAGAACTTATGATGTGATGTATATGTGTAATAAAAGAGGGTTTAAAGAAACACATTTCCGTTCATTACTTGTTTTATTAAAAATATTTAGCATGAGACATGAACATTTCACCCATTTGTACACACTGAACACATTTGAAAACATTTTCATTACATGGCGCTTGTTTTAGTTTTTTCACAAATGCTGACACCTTTTTGTCATTTTTAATCAAATCATTACAATACAATTTCAACACATAATCATAATCAAATCCCTTCGCCATGTGGTAGAGAAAGAACACACAATGTTGTCCACACGTGTCTGATGAAAAATCTTGGACTTGCACAGTTGAATGTTGAACTTGACTAGAATTGAGCCTTAAAAAGTTTTTGATAATCGGCGGAAAACCATGGTAGTCTGGTTTATTACCAAAGCTGTCGAAAAAACACCCTACACCGTCCTCATTTATGTAGATGGCCACCCAGTGTTCCCCTGGGAGTCCTGAATGATGTGTATTGATTAAAACCATTGCTGGTAGCTTTCTTAAAGGGGCTTTTGGTAGATAGTCACATGGTAGAACTCCGAGAAAATAAGTATTGCATGATACCTTATCCATGACAGCCGTAAGCTGCACAGTGTTCATTTGAACGTGTTAGTAGTAATCAACCAGGATCTGACGGCGATTTGACACTTCAATCAAGCTGTCAAACAAAGCATAAACAATAAGGTTAATTGTACGTGGTAGTGGTTGTCTGAAACGGGCTTCTAGTCTAATATTGCCACTTTTGATAAGCGACACATGCTGGCTACACTCCTCATCTGGGGCGAAATTGAACGCATAGAGTGTATAGCCGTGCAGAAAATCCTCCCTATTGATGCATAGAGCCTGGTTTTTAAGATGCCTTCCAGTTGCCAGCGCTAATTGGTAAAACTCCCGCACTGCAGAACCGTTTTCATATTCAGGTTGCAGAGGCTTCGCGGGGTACTGTTGACCATCCAGATAAATGGCCAAAAATTCTAAATCGTAGTTTTTAAACGCAAAAGGGTTTTTATTATACGCCCCCACAAATGCATCGTTATCAACCATCGCTAGAACCAGAGATTTTGGTAGAGTTCCTAAGAACAAGTTTTCTTGATTGCAGACACGTGAGCCGGCAGGTACTGAGAAGTTTTTCAGACACACTCTGTCGATGGGGTACTTGGCAGTGGTTGAGAGTAGGGCTTGTGCATGGCCCAGTCTCACAGCGGGTGACACAGACACTTTTTTCACAAATAGCGATGCAGATAGGATGTTCAGTTTATAGGCTGTGGCATTGCTCCTCATCAGGCAGAATTCATCTTTACCTCTAGTCATTCTAATTTTAAGGTCTAGTCCATTAAGCAATAGTTTTTCTTGAAAGAAGATATCGCTGTGAACAGGAGCGAGTAGTTCGACTACATTACTAGCGTTGGTGAAGGCTGCTCTCTTTGTCAGACCACGGTTTTCACCTCCTGGGTCCGCAACATCCATGTGCCCGGCTGTGTCTAGGTAAAAAAGCCCTGCTGAGAAAAGCGTTTCAAGGGTATCTTTACCATAATTGGTAAGACATTCTATCATACAGCGATATGGATATGTGCTAGAACTCTGTGATATAAGCCGATCTCCAAGCGATACATCCACTTGTGAAAAAATAGTAGCTCCAGGATAGTTGACAAGCCCTACGGGATCTCCATCTGCAATGTCCGATCCATCAGCATTAGTGATTTTGAGGCGCAAAAAAACTAATGTGTTGTTTAGATCTATGTAATCCTCTCCATTCCCCGCAATAAAAAACTCCAGCGGCGATGTGTCAGATATTGCTGATAATGGTGGCACTTCTATATAAGTGTTTTTTTCAACTGCGGTTTGAGTTAGTGGCACTGTAAACAGATCCAGTTCGGACTTTAAACACTCCTCTGACATGTTGTGTAGTAATGCCATGATCTAAAATATTGTTTTAACAGAGTTCCTTGATCTTTTTGAAGCAGTACGCTTAGTTGTCTCCTGGCGCTTGCGTTTTACAACTGATGTTTTCTTGGGGGGACGTTTTGTTTTCTTCTGCTTCTGGCCACTCCTCCGCACCCCTGGTGGCCTAGATGCTCTTTTGCGAGCCATTACCATTAGCCCTGAACCGTCTTGAGTATCGTAGTTGTTGTTAAAAGATCACGATAACGTATTACTAACAACGTCACTTAGTATGTTTTTTGCAGCTGATTTAAGATGCGGCTTGGCTATGCTAAATCCTCGTTTTAGTAGTGGTATAGCCATTCTAAAGAGCCCTCGAAAAAGGCCGCCCAAACCGGCCCCATACATAACTCCGCCTCCTGCATACCCGGGGAGCCCGCTGCCTGCCTGATTCTGGTAATAGGCAACGTAGCGCATAGGGTCGACATTGTGGTTGTTGAAATACACCATTTTAAACTAAATGTTTTACAGGCCTGAAGTGAAGTTTAATGCACACTTTTCCGTAAGAAAATGGGACGTGTTGATTTTGATCGTCCTTCACCTCTATAACAATATCCGTAATGACAGATTTGTTGATAGATGCGTAGTGCGGTTTGTCGTATCGAACACTGACTGTGTTATTGTTATCCCCTGTTATTTGTACACACTCCAGTAGTGGTACGAATGCATCACCTACGGATTGGTAACGGATAATATCCGTGTAGATATAAAGAGTATAGAAACCCCCGTGTATGTCCGACTGATGCATCGCATATGTTACAACATCCTTTTCAAAATTAGTTTTTTCAGGATTTGTTTTTTGCAGAATAGAATCTCCTATAGGGATGCCTGGTTTCAATCCTAAAATAATGGCTAGTTTTCCATGGAATGTTATTGAAATGTTAGGTTTTGCTTTCAGAAATACTTTGTTTTTTACACGGTCGTAGCCGAATACCCCCTGGGTTGCTACTAAATCATTTATTACACTAACTAGAGATGGGACATTGTCGTAATATCCTGTTTTTATTGGAATGCGTAGTTTCGACAAGCTGGTCGTCTTCACATCCACACCGTGGCGCATGCTGTTATTGTATTTTTCACCATCGGCAGTGGTGGGTCCTATGTTTATCTCAAAAACGGCATCATTGCTGTTAAAGGTGTACCAACTTCTTGGATATTCAATTTGAACAAGTCCTACCTCCCATTCTCCTTTTATATTTATAGGGGTAGCCAGTCTTGTTGTATAATTTGAGATTTTATTATTCGGGTACACAGACAGTGAAGCGTTGCAGGGTAGTGTGACATAAAATCCGCCCTCAGCCATGTCTGGTTTTTATACAACTGTATGCATCCTGGGTCTGTGTCTTGTTTTTATGGTTTCTGTACATCAACTAATTCTTTCTGATCGATCCATGAAGCAAATTTCGCAGGCCACCCGAGCCATTGTACCAGCACTAACGTTTTACGACCTTTTGTCTTCTTATCTAAAATTTTTTCAACTTTAAAGGTTTTGTTTTTGTTGACAATTATTTTTTGCAATTCTTCTGCGTAAAAAACACCGTCGATAACATCCCCGTCGTAATCACACAATCTGTAAACAGGAGGATCCCGTGGTATACACGCTGATATAGTAAAATACTCTTGTGTGTAGTTTTCCTCATAACCCTTTGCAAACGGGCCTCTGACTTTAGAAATTCGAACCACATCGCCATTCTTGTATTTAAATATGGGGTTAACACTACGAGGTCGGATATCTCCATATAGGTTGTGTAACACAACAGACTCGTTTTCTTTCCCCACATCAATCGGCCTCATCTTGATGCTTCTGTGATGGCTCGCATTGTATCCTTGTGTAATGTCTTGAAGTATGTCGATGTACCTTTTGGAGTTTGTAGCTGTTAAATATCTCCACATTCTACCTTTTAAGGTTCTATTAAACCGCTCAACAACACATGCCTTTAATTCTGTGGCTGTTGCGTAATGGGAAATATTGTACTTTTTTGTTACGTTTTGAAAGTGTTTGTTAAAAAACTCCTTTCCTTTATCTGTCTGTAATTTCTGTGGTACACGACCCTCTTTCAGTATGGATTCAAAAGCTTTAGAGACCTCTACACCACTCTTGTTTTTTAATGCCCGTACCCATGCATATTTACTGAACAGGTCGATACATGTCAACAGAAAATGGTTGTTGTCGTTTACCGAGGCATATGCCGACATATCAACTAGATCGGCCTGGAACAACATATCTACACCGTAGACAAAAACCCGATTCCTTTTGTATTTTAGAGGGGCAGTTCTATGTAGTGTATACGCATCCTCACCAGCGAGCCAGTCTGAAACCTCTTTATCGGTTAAACGAACCCCCGTTTCTTTTAAAACAGCATCTTTTAAGCGTTTTTTCCCCCCTAAAGAACCGGGGTTAGAAGGTGTGTAGTAAGTCTTTTTCATTTCTTCCGACATGTTTCCACTTCACGCTCCACAAAAGAATAAACACAGATGGTTTAAGTGGTTAAGGTTTTTATTTCTTAAACAGTTAAAAGAAACATTGGCATCATACAGCATCGATGTAGTGTAGAAATTTTATACACATCACAATGTTGTTCTCAAGAATGTAATCAACCAGTGTTTCAACAATTTCACAAACATCAGCCTGATTGTTTCTAGACAATATGTCTACACATAGATCGGTCACATATGTACACAAGCACAATATATCGGCTATTCTAATACAGCTGCCGCATTCAGTCATCAGGTCTAAAATTTTTCTGATAGTTAGACAAACTGGTTCACCCGCATTAACGCATAAACGCATCATATCTGTCCATTCATTTGACACTGTTCTTACAACAGACATTTGTTTCTTGAGATTTGTAAAACGTTTGGTATCAACAGCACATTTGTTTACAGTAACAGATACATTGGTACACTCATTAATGATCTTATACAACAAGCTGGTCATCTCACATCTAATACGTTGTTTAAGCAACCACTTTGCCATTCCAGTTGCGAAACACGTGTTACCCATGTCACTGTTACTGTCAGACAACTTGGACAATACCTTTCCAGCTGTCCACAGCGTCATAGACAATTTGCTCACTACTGACGTCCACAACTTTCTCTCTGACTTCACGAAGCTTTTCCACAATGAAAACTTCGTCACGCAGTTCATGTAAAATAGCCTCCACTGATCCTTGAATCCTCTGGGGGTGAACCCTTAAACCACAACGGCTCAATGCTTGAGCAACGATGTGCTTAAGGTCCGGTCTCACCAGATTACGCGTCAGTTCGTCAAAGTAGGCGTCAAAGAAATAGGGACCCGGTTCAAATAAGCAGGAGTGTCTAATCTGACTGGGGTGATCCACTTAACAACCCAAACAGAGTTCTTTCAGCTTTTTGTTGATGATATGTTCCAGAAGGACCACAACAGTCGCTTTTATGATTTTGAATCCGTCAGAGCGGATACAGCTGTCTGTGTTGTCAATTCCAGCAAAGGCCGCTGCTCCAGCTATTGCGCCAGTGTTGCCGTATGGTGTTGTAAGGAAGGTCAGGTTGTGATATCCAAGGTCCATACAAAATTTATCCAACCAACTGTTGTCGCATGTTTGAGGTTGGGACTCCAGCGGTGTAGCATTGTCATCAGGCATCGCAGGGGCAGCCTCAGGGTTGTTGCTGTAGGAGTAGACAGTTGTAGATTCTTGAGACATGGTGAATGAATGTAGCAACTGAACCGATCTGCAGGCGTTTTTTAATGACTGTAATATGTGGGTGGGCTTAAGAGGCGGTCTTCAGCATTGGCGACGCCCTCCTTAGGGTGAAACAATTTAATCTTTACAGAACTGTAACGGTCATACATGTCGCACCATCTAAACATCTTGTCCACGCATGTAAATACAGTGTCAAGCATACGAACATCTTTCCACTGAAACAAAAATTTCATGTCATAGCACAAGTGATGCTCAGATTCACGAACAGGCCATGCTCGTTCGCAGAGCTTTGTCTTGTCGTTGCAGCAGAAAACATAAACACAATCGTCTGGTAACTTTTTACTATGGTCCCCGACCACACGAAATCTTGTGTCAGGAATTAAGCCATCCCACTCGGCTACGTACAATGGATTATCACCACAGTCGTGCAAATCTCTCCAAACGTAGTGGAAAAACACAAACCAGTCTTTGTCGTGGAAAATCAGACATGGGTTCTGAGATGTAAAATCTTCTTCAACATCTGCCGTGTAGAGTTTCACACAACGCTGCACCTTGTCAAACACATATCTCACCACACGATTACCAGACATTGGGAAATCACGTTTCACAAAAGCCGAGTCTTCATGAAGAAACTTTGTCAAGCTAACATTTTGCTGTTTCTTCCGCGGTGCAAAAGTTAGATCTTCTCTCATTTCAACAAGTCCTCTTGTTGGCGAAATACACATAACCTTTCTAGGGGTTTTAGGAGTTCTCGGAGCAGCCATTGTATCAGGAAAGTTGTAGAATGTCTTCTGTGTTCAACAGTGTATTCCCTAACCTTATTTAAAACTGCAGCAAAAAACGTAGGTAGTGACGTTGTTGTGAATAAGGTATAACAGGGCGGAACATACCATAAAAACTACAAAGGCAAGTTTTGAGGTGTGAGTTCATTAAACCAGTCGTAAAAGTCAAATTTGAACAACTGCTTGATCTGTTTTGTCTTTTAAATGCCACCGGACATCAGCACGGAGGATGTCACACGGCGCCACGCAGCCTAGACATACCGGAGCCTGTCAGTGACCCATCATAAATCAGAAGCGCTGGTTTCATGATACAAGAATTCTGTCAGTCATGAGCGACAGGGCCATAAATCAATCAAAAAGTGACACATGGTGTATGTTAACACTACTTATTCCTTTGTTTTCAGCAGAAGAAAGAAACTCATACAGGTTTGGAACAACTTGAGGGCGAGTAAATGATGACAAAATTTTCATTTTTGGGTGGAGTATCCCTTCAAGATTTTTTATTATTTATTTATTTTTAAACAGGACGATTTTAAAAGAGTGCTGGTAACCAAACAGTTCCCCGTTAACTTCCACAGTATAGAAAAATATATACTATGGAAGTCAATGGGGAAAAAAACTGATTGGTTACCAACACTCTTTCAAATATCTTTCTTCATCTTCAAAATATAAATAAAAACTTCATGAAAGAAAGTTCTTCATTAAAGAAACATGAGGGTGTCTAAATAATAATAATATTTCATGTAAATTAATATTAATTTCTATGGTTTTATGGTACATATCGGTCATGTTTGTTTTTTTAGGTTAACTACCACTCCATTGGGGGTAGCAATCCAGGGGCGGCTGTACGTAAAATGCAACGTAAAGTGACCACCAATGAGGTCTTAGTGCCTACAGTATGAGAGGGAAGAAAACTAAAATGGCATTTCAGGAGTTTAGGATTTGCTCTCTTATCATAGGAAAGTTTAATTCCATCATAGTCCTTTAAAAAATATATTGATTGTCAATTAAACTAATTATAATTCTGAGATGTTTTGTTGTTTTGATCAGATTTTTTCATCTAATTTTTAGGAGCAACACAGAGGAACTTCAAATCATTGAAGTCTAATCTCACAGGCCCTGAAATTCACTCCACACAGGAGTTTAAAATGGTAAACACGCACTGGCTTACATGTTGAATAAAGAACACCAATAATGAAACAAGACATGCAGCACAGAGCGCAGGGGAGCACACTTGAGACCGTCCGCTCACACAAACACCAGACAAAACTATCACAAAAACCCAGAAATAAACTAGACCGAAGTGACACAACCCTGAAAGTATTTGAATGCATTTTGAAATTACTATTAACTATGTCAGTGGACCTGACGCAAAAGTATTATCAGTATTTTTCTTCTTTTTTTTTTGGCATGTAAAGAAAATAAATGCATGGATATTAACAAAATTAATTATATTTTAGCATTAGAAATACCACTGTGACTAACATATACTGAAGGCTACATGGGCAGCGTTTCCCAAAAGCATCGTACGAGTGCTTAAAAACGGTATGATTGATCTTAATATTATGGTCTGTTTCCCCAAAAACATATCATTCCAATAAAATAGCAGGTTTTTTTGTAAAAAAACAAAAACCTTTTAGCGTAAATAATCAATTGCTTAGTATTTGCAGTAAACCGCATCTATTTGATATACTTTGTGTAAATGGCATCTATCGCTAATTTTTACCTCGCTGCTTGCTATATTTTATAACAAATGCCCCTTTGACACCCTCTTCAACAGTGACATCTAGCGGGAAACTAATAATTACTAAAAGGTATAGTATAATAGGTATACTATAATAATAATAATGATGATCATTAGAGTACAATTGAAGACTTCAGATGCAAAAAAAAAAAATTTAAGTCGGTCTGACATTTCTTTTAAAATTAGCATTTTTATCAGGCTCCTTAGGTTCAGTCATTTCACTTTAAGGGCATTGAAACAAGAATATCACTTTACTTTTCTTTGTTATAATATTACTATTCTTTGTTATATTTAGAGATGACTGTGGTGAAAATGGAAGAGGCTTTCAAGTGCTGGATCTACAATTAGATTACTAATAAAAGTGTTTCAAGTAGTTAGTTTGTTTAGGTTTCGCCTTCTGTGCATGTTTTGAATGTGATGCACATTTTTTTAATTAATCAACAATTAAACAATGAATAGACAAAAAACTATATTTTGACAAAAACATGACAAAAAAATATATTTATTTATATAGATTTACTGTTGTATTTTATTAAAGTAAAAAAAAAAAAGATGAATTGTTGTTAGTTGAACATTCTGGGAACCAAAAACTAACGTTCTGGGAACCAAAAAATAACAAAAATAACGTTCTGGAAACCAAAAACAAACGTTCTGGGAACCAAAAACTAACGTTCTGGTAACCAAAAAATAACAAAAATAACGTTCTGGAAACCAAAAAACAAACGTTCTGGGAACCAAAAACTAACGTTCTGAGAACATTCTGTGAACCAAAAACTAACGTTCTGAGAACATTCTGTGAACCAAAAAATAACAAAACTAACGTTCTGGGAACCAAAAACTAACGTTCTGAGAACATTCTGGGAACCAAAAACTAACGTTCTGAGAACATTCTGGGAACCAGAAATTGTTAGATGGGGTCTTATACCAAATCATACGACCTGAGCACAGAGAAAACGTGTGATTCATAAGCTATTTTTTAAAGGCCGGTCATTTTGACCCAGGAAGACCACAGGTGTTATAGGGTTTTGAACACCACATGAGGGTTAATACTAATAAAACTGTTTGTATGATGTTTACTAAACAGTCTAGCGACATAAAACAATCTGGTGTATTTCTAAGAGGAGAAGAATTAGAAATCGTCTCGTAATTTAAAGGAGTAGTTCACTTTTTTAAAAACTTTTGCTGATAATTTACTCACCCCCATGTCATCCAAGATGTGTCTTTCTTCATCAAAATGAACAAATCTTTTTTCGAGTCATTGACTCGTTCATCAAAATGAACGAATCTTTTTTCGAGTCATTGACTCGTTTATCAAAATGAACGAATCTTTTTTCGAGTCATTGACTCGAAAAAAGATTCGTTCATTTTGATGAACGAGTTCGAACAGGAGAGTTCGCAAGGCGAGCATTTGTGCCTATAAAACTTTTATTTTTATTTTTGAAATGACAGATCGTTTCTCTAGATAAGACCCTTATTCATCGTCTGGTATCGTTTAAAGCCCGTTGAAGCTGAACTGAAACGGTCATTTAGACCATGAACCGTTTGGCTACCATTGAAGTCCATTATATGGAGAAAAATCCTGGAATGTTTTCATCAAAAACATTAATTTCTTTTCGACTGAAGAAAGAAAGACATGGACATCTTGGATGACATGGGGGTGAGTAAATTATCAGCAAAAGTTTTTTAAAAAGTGAACTACTCCTTTAAGTACCTTGGTCTGACCCTTGATTCCACATTAAGTTTTAAAAAACATGTAAAAAGAATATCGAATACAGTCAAATTTAATTTACGAAATTTTAAGCAAATTCGTCAATTTATACCATATGGGGCTGCTAAAGTGTTTTTACATTCTATGATTTTATCACATATGGAATATTTTTGTACCAGCTGGACTTTGACCGGTATGAACACACTCAAATCAATAGAATTACTTTATAAAAATGCCTTAAAAGTCCTTGATGAAAAGCCAATGTCCTTCCATATTTGTAATATTTTACAAAAACACAATCTATTAAGCATAGAGAATTTTAAACATTTTAAAAATGCCTGTTTTGTTTACAAAGTGTTAAATGGATTAGTCCCACCTCCCTTGTCAGACTTTTTTAAACCAAACACTCACAGTGGTGCCAGGACACGGGCCTCCGCTAGAGGTGACTGTGAGGTTCCGTTCAGAAGAACAGCCTTTGGACAGAATTCTCTGTCCGTGAAGGCCTGTAAGTTATGGAACAGTATCCCCATCACTGTCAGGGAATGTTCCACATTTTCTATATTTAAAACCAAACCAAAGAACGTATATTTACAAGAAGTGAAAGCCAATAGAACGTTCCATTGCAACACCAGCGCCCAGCAGCAGCGCTGTGCTTCCGCCATTTTGGGGTGAAAGCGACTCGGCAGTCATATATTATACATATATTTAGTCCAGTGCAGAGGTCATTTTTAGGTTGAAATAATTAGGTAAAAAGAAGTTGCTAACCAGGGGTGCGTTTCCCGAAAGCATCGTTAGCCAACTATGGTCGCAAGTTCCGTCGTTATCTGCATAGTTCAACGAGTCGTTTCCTGAAACCATCGTTCCAACGAACATTCGCAAACAGCATCGCAAAGTTGTGTGGTTGAACGACAGCTCTCGACCTGTGGTTAGAAGCATAGTTTCTATATTGCATGACATTTGGACGTAATAAATCCTTATCTTGAGCAAAATAAGCAAGCTGACATTCGAGAGGCGGTATTAACATTAAGTGACATGGGCATCTGACGCGCAGATGCCAATGGCACATGTCACTATGCGTATTGGCACATCCGGTGGCATATCCGGTTTCCATTGGCATGTGCCAGTGGATAGTGACATGTGTCACTGACATTATTGGCATGTGCCAGTGGATAGTGACATGACACAGACATTATCGCGACACAGTCGCGGAACTGTTTGCCGTCTTGTGACAGTATAGTGACTGACAAATTAGCTGAGCAGCTATACTGACGTAATTGTGAAACAAACGCCTATATAAATTGCCTATTTTAGGGATGTTTTTTAAATAAATTAAACGTTTTAAAGTATTTTTTTTCTCAAACATGTCAGTTTGTGACACATCAGTAGCCTATCTGAGTGTTAAAAAAATTAATGCCAATGTTGTTAATCACGCAAACTGCCCATTCTAGGAAACACAACGAATAAATCAGAAGTTATTACGAATAGCGCATGAACAGTCGCATCCGTTAGGCTACTCAACTGTAACCTTTATTTTTGCATGATGCTGCATGCACGCCAGTAGGTGTCAGTAACGTCCACACTGGCCAGCGCAAAATAACCTAAAACTTGCGAAAGTTGAGGAACATCTACGGACTACGGGTGGTGTATTTGTCGTTTGTATGAGTTAGCAAGTACAGTAAGAAGGTAGCAACAACAAAAGTTGGCTAATCAGAGTCTGATGTCGATATAAGTAAACTAATGAACGGTTTACTACTTTCGGTCAAACATGAACGGTAAGTCATATATATGATATGACATCTACAGAAAGAATGCATGTTCAGATTTATAAAAATTGGTTTATTTCTTATTACATAATTCCTTAAATGTATTTGTAAAATATTAAAGCCAGATGAGTATAAGCAAAAACAAAGTAATCAGAGTCTGTCTGATATCAATATAAATAATTAGTAAATAATTTAGGCCTACTTACATAATATAGCTCAATAATATTGATTATATATTATATAAATTATCCACTAATTTATATCGACATCAGACTCTGATTACTCGGTTTTTTTATTGAATTTTTGCTACTGTCTTACTGTACTTGCTACTCAAACAAATTACAAATACACCACTGACCACCCCAAGATGTTCCTCAACTGTCACCACGTTACTTTGAGAAAGAAAAAGAAAAAAAATACTGACTTTAAAACGTTTAATTTATTTTACAAACATCACTAAAATAGGCAATTTATATAGGCGTTTGTTTCACAATTACGTCAGTATAGCTGCTCAGCTAATTTGTCAGTCATACTGTCACAAGACGGCAACCAGTTCCGCGACAGTGTCGTCAGTGTGTCGCGATAATGTCAGTGACATGTCACTATCCACTGGCACATGCCAATAATGTCAGTGACACATGTCACTATCCACTGGCACATGCCAATAATGTCAGTGACACATGTCACTATCCACTGGCACATGCCAATAATGTCAGTGACACATGTCACTATCCACTGGCACATGCCAATGATGCCAATAATGTCAGTGACACATGTCACTATCCACTGGCACATGCCAATAATGTCAGTGACACATGTCACTATCCACTGGCACATGCCAATGGAGACCGGATGTGCCAATACGCATAGTGACATGTGCCATTGGCATCTGCGCGTCAGATGCCCATGTCACTTAATGTTAAAACTGCTACTGGGACATTCAGTACAACCTGTGCCTTTTATTTAGAATACATACAAATGTAATTTACGTATTTTAGTTTGTCAAAAGATTTAAAGTACCTTGTTTGAAGACTGCGCATGTGCGAACATGCTCTACTATGTAAGAACGAGCCAAATATTGAGTCTGGTAATAAAGCAAAATAACTGAGAAAAATTAGAAATAGTCCTCAGATGACATGTCTGTAATTTATATAAAAAATCTAGCGTTATTTCGACCTTAAACAGTTTAATTAAAAGAAGTTATTACTCCACCACGTGCGTGCCGTTCACTTTTCATAATCAACATGGGGAAAAAACAAATATGAAACTAAATGCGCTTATTTAATGGCTACAACACGTATACAGTAGGCCTAAAGACTCTCTATTTGTACAAAATTGCTGCACATTCATTTAATTCTGAATTTTGCACGTTGAAAGGCATTTTTTGTGCACAGTAAAACATATCTGCAACATTTATAAAGTTCACGGATAATTGTGCATGCATTTATTAATCATTATGATACTAAAATCAAAATAAAGTAGGCTAGGTTAAAAAAAATCAGATGAGCAGAATATAAACGCAACGTGTTTAATTAGCTTACACATTAAGCATTTTCCTCCCATAGAAAACCATTATAAGAACACTTGGCTTAATGCAGATTAGAATGTCCCAGCATATGTTGAAATAACGAGATATGTTCAAAAATAAGTTATCAATGAAATGCATGAATTCAGCAAATAAATATAACTGTAGCCTACTAAAATGTAAATGTTGGACAACAAATATATAACAGCAATAGAATAGCTTTGCAGTAAACTTCTTATATCGTATATTAATGACCGTTAAAGCAAGACTATGTAAACAAAAACACTGTACAAAAGTGGCAATTATCGGAAAACGGACACATGTAATGCATCATGTTCTATAAGATCATCGTGTTTGTAGCATGATCCAGGGGATTAAAACGTACAAAATATATTTCAGGCCTAGTGGAGTTGGTAATTAATAATAGTAGTAAATGTGTAAAGTTGCATAAAATGGAAACACTCAATAATGCAAGAAAAAACTACCTAAAAAAACTGTTATCTGTGCTGTTGTCCATTAACTTCAATTGGAATCTTCACTCCAAAATGGCGGCCGCGCTACCGAGGCGCCACCTAGTGGCTGTTACCAAAAAAGCATCAGAGTTTCGCCTCTTGTGCTTCTATACTCTTTGACCAAACTCAAAGTGTGGCTTATAGCAAATCAGTCTTGTGACCACTAAGTGATTTTTTTATTCTGCTTGTATCTTTCATTTTTGTCATTTTGTTTGTAGTAATCTCTGTATTTTTGTTATTTGTCTAGGGACTACGGATGTAAATTAGCCCTGTGGCTATAATCCGGCATGTTTACGTCTGTTTTTGTTGTTTCAATGCAGATGTTCATTAATGTGCATTGTCCCTATCAAATAAAAAAAATAAGGGAGGAGTTGGATCTGGATTCAACTCCTCCCCCTGGATTTCATGTTCTGCACTGAGGACCATCTCGACATTTCACCAACAGCTGTGTAAATTACTGTATCCTTCGGTAGGAATGTAAATAAATCCTGTAAAGTTAGTAACAGCAAATATAGGTTTGCTGTATTGATGATGATGATAATGTCATGTTAAGGATGATTTAGTTTAAAAAATAAAAATAAAAAAAAATTAAAAAATTCTCCAACAACAGAATACCCCAGCATCGATACCTTACAAATGGCGGCTACACCCATAATGCACTTCGTGTATCACGAGTGTGACGTCATCTGACAAAGACCGAATACAACTCATAAATGCATTTCTTTCGAATAGATTAGAGCTGATGCAAAACATAAATGCGTCATCTTCAAGGTTAGCCGAAATGTTGTAACCTCAGTCGAATATAAGACAGTGGTAAAGTAAAACACACAAAAAAGCAAAATACAAATGAAAAATGTTTTCCTTTCAAATATAAGGCAATCAGATATAACACATGTACTGTACAGTACTTTCGGTTTCAGTGTCGGCTGGGCGTAGGCCTAACGATACTATCTTTAACGAGATTGGGTAACAAACTAACAATCGTATAGGCCTAATGTTAAAATAATAATAATCGTATAATTGTCAGGAAAACACACACACTGCAAAGTAACTTGCAAAGGATAAATAGAGATAAGAGAAGAGAGACTGGCTTACGCCTAAAAGTCTTACCATGATCGAGTAAACGCCAGAGCAATGAGAGCAAACAAATGAGAAGCTTCATTTTCAACAAATTCCCGAAAAAAACAATGCAGGTTTTGATACACAACAGAGATCGGACATAATAATAATAAAAAAAGATCGGGCATTTCTCTTCCTGGACGACGAAAGAGTTCTGCTTCTTCTTCTTCTTCTTCTTTGTTACGTTTAATGGCGGGTGGCAACCAGCGTTAGGTGCATTACCTTTGTTACGTTTAATGGCGGGTGGTGGCTTCTGCTTCTTCTTCTCCCCCTTCTTCTTTTTCTATGGCGGTTGGTACCAGCTTTTTGGTGCATTACCGCCACCATCTGGACTGGAGTGTGGATCAAGAGGTCAACCTACACTTCCTTAAATTCTTTTTAATAACCCAGTTAACTTCCAAAAAGAAAACAAAAAATGAAAACAAATTTCACCAGATCCTCTTTGCAGTGGTATTTAAGACAATACATAAGTACATGCTCTTGTCTCTTGACTATTGCAATACATATTCCATCAACATGCTTTTTCATTATAAATAAAGTTATATTTAATCATGTATGCCCTAGCCTCATTCTGGACACCCCATCTTCTTCTCACTTACATCTGTATGTATTCCTGTTCTTTCCCACTTTTCCTAGAATACTATACAGGTGTCTCCCAGACTGTTGATTATCCCACAAAAACTGCACTTTTTCATTAATTGTAGCATTCATTATACTTTTTACTTCAGCTTTGCTGTGTTTAATATCACACACATTTGTCTGCCAGTCCATTACCTCCTACACCTCTATGAGCTGGTAAATGTAGTACTAGTAATACCAGACTTAATCAGATTGTGTGCTAGTTGCATTATTTCAAACACTATGTCCTGTCTAGACTCAGAGTGAAGATGCTTAAGGCTTATCAACGCTGAGCTGGAGTCTGAAGCCATCCATATTGCTATCATTTGCTGTGCATACAGCTAAATCATCATTAATTATTTTAGCAAATTCAATGTTTAATTGAGGGATAACATAAGCAATTCCCATTTTCTTATCAGATGCATCAATATATAAAATAATTCCTTCTATATGTGCTTGTTCTGTTTGAGAGCTCTAACTCTGAGCTCTCTAATGATTAATTTCGTTAACCTCCTTTTCCTCCAATAAGCCTAAGTCGACTGGAACATCTGAGAATATAGCCAAGGAGGTACAACTGATATACCAATATATTTTCAGTGCACTGATTCCCATTGTTATTACCTTCTGCCTTATTGTCCAACCAAAACTTTTAATTAGGCCATTCTCTCTCTCTCTTGACATTGAGTCCTTGAGAATAAAAAATAAAATTAAAAAACTTTTTGATTTTGGAACTTAAATGTTGGCCTTTCACCCTCATAGGGTGAGTAAAATGGATGACTCTTCAAATATTTGAAGTCACATGACCAATTTTGTTTATGGTTGCCTAGAAACAAGGGGTGGTTCAACTTCCCCATAGGCTCAAATCACCCCACTCACCCATAAAACAGTATGTGAACATATTAATCTCACATACTCTGCGGTTCATCATTATCTGAGCTGAGATGCAGCTTTAGCAGACATTGGTTTAGTGACGTGCTGCAACAAGTGTCTTTGCTGTTGCTTTTGTGTGAAAGACAATCATTCTCAGAGCAGAAGCTGCATTAAAAACCTTCAGAAGTTAAACTGTTTGATGATTTAACTGTTTAAAAAGTCAAGATTTATGTAATTTCCTCTTGGTGCTTCATGTTAGCATCTGGGGCCGTATTCACAAAGAATTTTATCTTACCACTAGGAGTAGGCCTACTCCTAAATCGCACTAAAATATTTTAGCTAGGAGTTTTCTCTTAAAAGTTATTCACAACGCCTTTCAGACCTACTCTTAGTAAGGAAAAATGACAACTCCTAAACTAAGAGTGATGCTGCGTCCCAATTCGCATACTATCCGTCCGAAATAGTATTCGAAATGAGAATTAGTACGTCCCAAAACGTAGTAGGCCTATGTGGAAATGAGTATTCCAAAGATACCCGGATGGTCTACTTTTTCCGGTCAGAATCCGAAGTGCAGATCGATGCGCACTCTAACGGCTGATATTGCCCACAACCCATCGCGGGTTGGACGAGGATTCGGTTAGAACTACAAACACGAGTGAAAAGTGTTAAAAAACTACAGACATGGAAGACGCGCGAGTCCGGTGGTAAGGTTATTAGATAAAGGGGTTTGAGTGAGTAATTATCAATAACCTGACGAAAAATTTTTTATTCAATGTTGTCTACATTATATTACATCAGCAGCAGCATTGTGAACTTTAGTAAAGATACGTTTAGCCATTAACTTTTAAATGCATCATTACATTCAAATTGCAAACACATGAGGAGAGTCTCCGCATGAAAGACCCACGACTGGCAGATCAACGTGCCACAACATTTCTCTCCGAAACGGTAGGAAATTAAATTAGATTGAATTCACCTTATTTTCCACTACAACAAGGGTGACGCCATTACGTTCGTTTTGTCATCTTACTTCCGGCTGAAAGGACCTACGCTTAGTACGCTAGTTTCTTAGACGTAATGCTATAGATAGGTTTCCGTTTCTCTAATTACCCATTATCCTCTGCGGCGCGCCGCCATGTTGTGTGTCAAAGCTGTCATGCTCATGCTCATGTTTACCGCCTTTTCATTTACGCGAGTATTTTTTACTCCTTTTTTTTTAGATAACGATGACAAATTCCTCCAAACCTGGCGACAAGGTAAATGTTATTTACAGGGACTCATTAGACGATATTTGCAAGGCAAGATATAATGACAAATTGAGTTATATCGATGGAAAGGATCCATACACAATGTCGAAAGAGGACTGGTCATGTAATCCTGCGGCCTACCCCGATATTCAATTGCCAAGTATCTCATCCACACAGTTAGTGCGTACACTTTTGACGAATTAAGAGGAAGAAAGTCTCTGGAAGCATACAATTATTTTGTAAGTGGATGGGTACAAGATATAAAGCATGCTGCCATCGGAGAAAGGTGTGTTTTGACCGCCCGAGTGCGCCATTCTCAACGTACAACAGACCCTTTTCTGGTGCCCTGGTTGATAGCGGAGAAGAGCGGCAGCGTGATTTGTGGACATTGTACATGCATGGCCGGATTGGGTGAGGTGTGTTCCCATGTTTCTGCCCTTTTATTTGCCATTGAAGCAACAGTGAAGCTGAGAAACAGCAAAACAGTTACACAGGAGAAATCGTATTGGCTACTTCCATCAGCTATCAAAAAGGTAAAAAAAAAAAATTTATGTGTTTTAAATCCGTGTGTTATTCGTTCAATCAAAATTTTGTCCCGCCAAAGTCTTAATTGATCAGTGAGTAATGTAGATGAACTGCTGCGCTTGTGACAGGATGCATGTTTAACTGAAAGAACAAGCAGAGAGAGAGCCGGTCGCGCGCGCGCACTCGCTCTCTTCGGATCCAGGCAAAAGTGTAAACAAGACTTCACCGTCTACAAACTAAGCGCTGTTTTGCTCTCATTCCCTAGTGGAAAAGTTTGTCTGGAGCCCTGCATTGACGGTTCACATCGCTGTAGCCAGGCGGCTGATCTCTGCACAGCCCTTATTATGATACATTCTGTGTCGATAGTAGCCGCCTGGGTACAGCGATTTGACAGCGGATGAAAGCTAGCGCATTTAGCTAGCCCATCTTGGAAATGATTAGATAAAGTGTCACATCTCCAGAGCACAAAAGCTCTGAATGTTTTTTTATTTCCATCCCTTTAAAACTGCTGATAATGGTACATATACTAGACTACAAAATATAAGATAAGATGTTTATATCATTATCAATGTGCATGTATAATTAAGGTTAAAGTTTGTAATAATTAATTCATTTCTGCTTCATTTCATATTTTTCAGGTTGGATATAAAACTATTCAGGAAATCAATTTTACCTCGGCAAAGACACAGAAAAGGAAGCTGGACTCTGCATTGATAACTGGATACACCCCTGCCCCATTAAAGCAGAGAAAACTCCCGGATGTGACAGCTCCGACTTCAGAGGAACTAAGTATTTTTTATAGGGATTTGCATAAACTTAGATCAAAAGGAAAGAAACCTGTGATTTTGTCCTTACTGCCAAATTATGCACAAGAATATCAGCCATCATCACTGGACAAGAAGTACCCCTTGGTACTTTCAGAACTGTTTGATGAAAATTACATCAACGCCGAGGAAGAAGAGCTGAAAGCCAAGTGTGAAACTGTATTTGATGAGTTGAGTGTAACGGAGGAGGAAGTGAAAAACTGTGAATTAGATACAAGAACACAAGCAAATTGCAAACAATGGTTCCGCCTCAGAGCAGGTAGAATTACAGCTTCAAAAATCAAAGCAGCTTGTAGGACTTCACTTGACAAACCATCGTTAAGTCTAGTAAAAGACATATGCTACCCAATGACGAAGAGTTTTTTAAATTCTGCTACGCAATGGGGCTGCCAACACGAGAAAACTGCCAGAGAACAATACAAGAAAGAGATGGAGGAATTGCATGAAAACTTTGAGATCAGAGACAGTGGCTTGGTTATAAATCCCAAGTATCCATTTCTTGGTGCATCTCCCGATGCAGTAGCTTCATGTCATTGTTGTGGTGAAATTGTGGTTGAAATTAAATGCCCATACTGCCGGAGGGACAAATCCATAAGTGATGAAATAGACTGTCTAGAAAAAATAGATGGGCAACTTCGTCTAAAAAGATGCCACGAATACTATTATCAAGTGCAGTGTCAGTTGTTATTAACAAATACAGAATACTGTGACTTTGTGGTTTGGACTGAAAAGGACTTTTTCACAGAGAGAATATGTTTCGAAGAAAACTTATGTGCTGAAATGGTGGCACGTGCTTCACTGCTTTTCAAATATGCCATTTTGGGTGAACTGATAGGAAAAAAGTATTCCACACCAAAAGTGTCAAAATCAAATTCAAATGAGACTCAAACTTCAAATGGCATAATTATATGTGTTTGTCAGTCTCTTTACAGGGAGGGTGGTGATGATGTTATTGGTTGTGACTCAGAGAATTGTCCATACAAGTGGTTACATTTTGCATGTGCAAATATTAAGAAAATACCAAAAGGGAAATGGTTTTGCAAAGAATGCAAGAAAAAAATGAAAATCAAATGAAAAAAAAGGGCCTGATGAGCCCTTACAGGGTGAAACACTATTTTTATGTAGGTTTTGATATTTACATTACTTTGGAAGTTGAATAAATATGTGTGCTTGAATAAATATGAAAATGTACCCATACCATGTTTTTTTGTTGAATACATACATATTGGAAATGTACTGTCTATATATATATATATATATATATAAAAAAAAGCCCGTCCAGATATTCCTCCAGATCGATCAAACACATAATTAAAGCCAGTCTTGGAATTATTAATACATACACATAGACAAGTATGAGTAATCAAATATATAAATTAATCAAATATATGAAATCGTAAACAAACATCTCTGTAACATCTATGTATAATTACAAGTAGTGTCTTATTTTGACAGGATGTGGAACAATGAGGAATCTGAGAAAAAGGCTTAAAAATTTCAAATACATATTTTTATTAGAATCAGAAATGGAAAGTAAATAAATATATACTAGCATTTTGTGTTGATTACATTCATACACACAATGTATGTGTATTTTTGTGACAGTAAAAGTTTTTTTAAGTTCTGTAACACTGATATACAAGTATGACACTTAATTTGAAAATGAATGAATTATAAATTCATAAATCACAATTCACACATATTACTCAAATGGAACAATTGAGTCACATACATTTGTCAGTGCACAACAAACTGTTGCTATCTTGTCAATAGTCGGTACACAATCAATATTGCTGTGCAAATAATCAATAGGTATGGTGCTCTGTAATATTGTGAATTTATTTCGAACAAGTCCAATAACCCTCTCAACATGGATTCTTGTATGGGCTATCTTTCTCGTGGTTTCAAGTTCCACTGGAGACAGTTGACTCTTACCCCTGGTGAAAGCTGGTATTTTCACTTCAGCACAATGAAGTCCCACACTTTCTTTTATGTCAAAGCCCCGGTCTGCTAGGACAATATCTCCAGGTAAAAGTTTGTCAAGTAGGCCACAATGTTCAGTTACATATTTGTCAGACGCTCTGCCTCCATATCCTTTTGATAAAAAAGAAACAGCACCTTGGGGGGTAATTCCAATCAGAAACTTTGTCGTATTATGATGTTTATAACTGGACCATGTCTCAGATCTTGCAAGCAGGTTTGACGGTCTCTCAATAAACACTTCAAAACAGTCAATAATTATTGACACTTTAACACCAAAGTATTTTCGAAATTCCATTGGCATTGATAGTCGAAGTTCCTCTCTTTCTGGCCACAGAATGGTTGGTTTTAATTTGATGTACATCACATGAATTGTATCAAGAAACACTTTTGACACACAACTTTTGGAAATTTTAAACCTAAACGCTAAATCTTGAAGACAAAGATTGAGTCTCAGTTTCATTAGCACAACCATAATTTTTTCAAACTTTGTCAGTGAACTGTTCTTTCTACCTGGTATACTAGGTTCCAGGAGATGGTAAACAGTCATCAGGGTGTCATAGTCCATTCCAGTGTAGTGTTTTGCTTTGTCGTCATCAAGTGTCTCTGGTGATAACACAGTTTCCTTTATTTTATTTTTCAACTCCATATTTTCACTTGTAAGTCTTTGCAGTTCCATCCTCATCATATCTGAGAGTTGTTTATCTGTTGGTGTGTGGTCCTGTTCTTCATGTAGATGTGTACTTGTTTCACTTTCAATTTGGTTTTCATCTGTATTAGTACTATCAGTATTAGTACCACATGGAATACTGTCCTTTTGCAAATCTAAAAGTTCCTCTGCAGCCTTGAATCTTTTCACTTTCTCCGGTCTTGCCCTAGCACGTTGGTACCTCCTCTTTGAAGACTGCGGATCTGGAAGAGGACAGCTTTTAGGTAACTCTGGTCCCATTTTCTGAGATGGAGCCCAGTCTGGGTTTGTGTAGTCATAAAGATCTGCCTTCTTTCCTGTAATATATGAAAAATGCAAACACATATAATATTTAAACTTAAAAACTTACATAGACTGTATCAAATTGATATATTTTTAATCCTAATGTACAAAACTTCACAACACTTCTGTGTCACATCTATAACTAACATACAATACACATTTTATTATAATGTACACACGAGAGTGAATATTTACAGTTTAACTTTGTATGTTCTTTTTAGTGTGGAGGGAGAAGAGGTGCTGGGATTATATTTGTTCACCTGAAACGCAGTCATTCATTATTAAGCCAATTTATCACTGTAATAAAATATAGAACAATATAGTCGTTTTAACCCTTGTACGGTGTTCTTGTCTGTAGGACCCGTTTTCATTTTTTATTAAAAGAAAAATTATACAATTAATAATTTTTTCAACCTCAGACTCATTAGCCTTGTCTCATTTCCTGTGAAGAACATAATCCAAACACATTTTCGATGACCACACACTGTACACCCCCCCTACACATTTATATTACACACAGGATGTTCGGGTCCACTGGACCCGGGGCTAATAAAAGTGTTGACATTTTAGGTCCTGTGTACCTTTACTCTGTCCTCCTCCTGTCAGGGCTTGCTGTTGTCAGTGACATGGTTTATGGGGACATCCGTGTCCTCATAAACCAAACGGCTTAAAAAAACATACTAAATGCAGACAACATTTACGTACGGCTCGCATGCATTTAATGTATTTGTGTGTACTCTGGGCGTACTGTAACTTAGTCGCTAATGAGTTTTTGCACTGACAAGGACGGAGCCATGTGATGATCAGAGGCTAGGCTAACACAATAATCGTAATGTGCATGATAATCATGAAAATAAAACAACGTAGAATTAAAGGAACTCAGCTGTTTATCAATTTACCTGAGATAAAATGATCGGAGCAGACTTTATAGTGTCTTTTCTTTGGGTCTGGATCGAAGCCCACTCTGTTGATCCTCGCCAGCCATACGTTACGTCTCTTGTACGAAAGCCTTTCCGTCTCTTTTCCTTGGAGATAAATCACTTTTGGAATATCAAAATATTGTCTCTTCGTCGTGTCGGGATCAGCACGATTCGTACAGCCCCACACAACACAGGTGTGAACCATTTCTTCAGAATATCATCATGCTCCGTTACACAAACGATTGATACGCTTGATCCACTTGACACACAAGATGGCGCCGTAAGAAATGTGACGTCATCGGAAACCTATCTATAGTTGTAACGGTAAAATATGTAATGTATTATATGCTCAGTTAGGGGCTGCCATAACAATTGAATTAAGAGGATAGAAAAAAAACGGTGTTACGAACACAATGTAAAGCGATCGGAATGTTGTGGTGTACTTTACGATTTACACCCACACCACCTAAAGACGAGGAGCACCCGAGGCCATGGCGGAAGGCGCTAAACTTGAAGTGCCCACCCAAGCGCTCTTATGTGTGTTCGTTTGTACCATTTTATGGACGGGAAGCCGACTGACGAACACCCTTACCCGAGTAAAGGCTCGGCTACGATGTTCTGGTAAAGAATAAAGATCATCGCCGGGTGCTGAACAGGTCGTCAGATTCAGGTAAGCTAACTTGCATAACTGTTGTTACCTAATGGCGCTTTTCCATTACCAGTACCAGCTCAACTCGGCTCGGCTCGACTCGCCTCGCCTCGACTCGGCTCGCTTTTCGCTCCGTTTTCCATTGCAGATAGTACCTCCAGAATAGTACCTGGTCGTCATAGCGACGCTGCAGGAAACTGCCGTGAAGTAATCTTCTGCGCGAGCCGCGAGCCGCGAGTCGCGACACAACCGCGACACACACTCCTCGTTTGACCACGGCGTATTCTTCCGAGTTGCCATAAAAATAGTAGTAGTGGGGATCTCACGCAATCTGGCCAAACTATTTAAAAATAGCGGGGTTATTCAGGATACTCCGTCTGGCGCGTCGCAGTGAATAGTGATGATTCTCTCTGACCAATCAGCAGTCTGCTGTGTTTACACGTCACATTTTAGTATCGCCTCAGCTCGCTTAGAACCTCGCCGGAGGTGGTACGAAAAAAAGTACCCGAAAGCAGGTACAGGTACAACTTTTACACAGTGGAAAACCAAACAAACTTACCTACCTATGTGCTTGCTTGTTAGCCTAACGTTAGATTCGTGAAGTCCGTTCTATGAATACATTTAAGATTAATAACGAGCCGTTTACAAAATACAACGAATCTTGCATGATTACCATTGGCCACCTATGTCATATTTCGTTTACTTTGTGATATGGACCTAAGGGTCTGAAATAAAGAATGAATGAATGAATATTCTTCACAACTGTGAAGAGGATCTCAGCCACATGCCCCAGACCTGTGATGCAGAAACAATGGGAGGATCCATCTGTCTCTGACCACAACTACGCTACAATACCTCAACTCAACCTGAAGCCACCTACATCTGAAATGGGAACACAATGCGTTGAGCCAGTGCTATAGTACATAACTCTGCTGAGAAACGACCACCTTTGTCAGCTCTACACAGGGTCGACATTGGATGCATTCCATTCAGTAGCCGAGCACCTTACCAGTTCATACACCGACAGCTTTCACGAGCACCTTACCAGTTCATACACCGACAGCTTTCACGAGCACCTTACCAGTTCATACACCGACAGCTTTCACGAGCACCTTACCAGTTCATACACCGACAACTTTCACGAGCACCTTACCAGTTCATACACCGACAGCTTTCACGAGCACCAACCCGTTCATACACCGACAGCTTTCAGCTACACACTCGAGATTAGCTCCTGATGACTCTGATGACTCTGATGAAGCTGCGTCTTAATTTATTGCAGGGTGATCTTGCTGTAAGGTTTGGTGTTTCTCAGTCCATTGTAAGCAAGGTGATTTCGCGTTGGCTTGACATCATGGAGGAGAAGTGTTTCAGAGAGCAATTTCCAAACACAACATGGAGGGCTGCACAATATAGCAAAATAATCGCAATATGCATACCTTTTTTAGCTTTAATAAGAATCAGTGTATATATATATATATTTAATTCATACAGTGAAAACTAAGCAGTGTTTTATTTTTACATTTGATTATTCAGTTTCTGTTGTTAAATAGACCTAATGTAGGATAACCTGAACCCCTTAACCCCGTGGTTTACACTGATGTTAAAATAACACTTCTTATGCTACAGTAAAACACTGCTGTTCACTTAAACAAGTTGAAGGGATGTTTTCTTGTCACAAAAAATTTGAAACACGTATGTAGGTTATATAAGTTTAAATCTAAATTAAGTTAATTTTATCAATTTTAAGCACAATCGTATCGAATATCGCATTGTTTAATGAGTAATCGAATTTTTTCTTCAATATCGTGCACTTAATAACTTCGTCCAGGCGATGAAGTAATGGCAGACAGAGGCTTCACCATTACCGATCTCCTCTATGAAAGGAAGGTGAAACTTGTCCTTCCTGTAAACTTTTACAATGTGCCCAGATTTTACCTGTTATGAAGTTATTTTTATAAACCTTTACAATATGACCAGATTTTACCTGTTATGAAGTTATTTTTTATAAACTTTTACAATGTGACCAGATTTTACCTGTTATGAAGTTATTTTTATAAACCTTTACAATGTGACCAGATTTTACCTATGAAGCTATTTTTATAAACCTTTACAATATGACCAGATATTACCTGTTATGAAGTTATTTTTATAACCCTTTACAATATGACCAGATTTTACCTATGAAGCTATTTTTATAAACCTTTACAATGTGACCAGATTTTACCTGTTATGAAGTTATTTTATAAACTTTTACAATGTGACCAGATATTACCTGTTATGAAGTTATTTTTATAAACCTTTACAATGTGACCAGATTTTACCTGTTATGAAGTTATTTTTATAAACCTTTACAATGTGACCAGATTTTACCTGTCAGTCATTTATTATTAAACCATATGTGAGCTCTGTAGATTCCCTTTAAAACTTAAATGAATTAAGTCTTCTAGTTAGAAGGAATAAGTCACGTCAAGTTTGCAAATGAATACCATCTCTTGGTTTATTACTTAAGACATTTAAATGGTGAAATGTATCTACATGAAGGTCAGTAGAAGGTGTCTCTAGCTTCCTGAAAACACTTCTTACAACTGATTTTATACAACTTATTTAATCATTTATATTTAACCAATTACCTCATCTCCTATCCTTAACTAAATATTCTCATTCCTTCTTATTTACACATAATTTGTTATTGCTGCTCCATCAACTCCTAACAGGACGAAGTAGTTAAATATGTCCACATAGGTTAACTGTTACCTCTGGCCACGTTAACAATGACGATGAGACAATCATTTGAGACCAACTGATCGTCCTATGAAGTTTTCTCCGTGCTCCCAGTTTAAAACATTTATGGTATTAACGTTATTTGACATTTTGCTAAAGTTTTGGCTAACTAAAAAACAATCTTCTAACAACTGAAATAGCTACCGGATGTGCCGTGCCAGTTTAGCGGAAGTCGGATGACAAAATGCGGAAGCGCGAAGTATTAAAAGTGGGCGGGGCGGAATAAGGTGAATGGATACAGTCGGTTTGTCTGGGAACGCCCCCGGGAACGCCCAGTCACGTGATGTGAATTTACCCCGTGGGGGAAAACATTGCCTTGGCGCTCATTGAAATACACGCGACAATGATGCCGAAGAGTTGTTTTGTCGTTTTCTGTACTGCCAATATAAACAAAAATTATAAATTGAAGTTCTACAACCAACAAATCCGTTGGAAAAAAAGGTGTGAGCCTCCAGGGACTTGTAATTTTTGAGATTACTGTGTGAGTAGATCCCTAGCTGTGTGGTAGTGGGTGTTAAACTCGTAGGCAGTAGGCCAGATTTGTCTACTTTTCTTACGAAAAATAATTATAATAAAATCCTATCAGATTTGTATTATAATACTTAATAATTCCTATAAGATTTGTATTATAATACTTCTGTGATGTTCTGTAATACCTCTACTTCAATCCGTGGTTCAGCAGTGGCTGATATATTAGAAGTAGCCTTTCTTAATAAGAAAAAAGATTTCACAATTCCTGCAAATGCAGTGATGAAGTTCATGTTCTGCATGATTTATTTTTATTTGTGAATACGGCCCCAGATCTGTAGGCCTATAGTAGTTTTTCAAAACAAAAGTGTCGGTATTTGTAGATTAAGCTTCGCACAGAGAAACATAAGTTTGCAGTTTGTGATCGTATTGCCGGTCGCATCAGCAGTTTCCTGACTGAGTTTGTGTTTCCTTTCAGAAATCGAAGACGGAGTCTGTGTATGAAAATGTCCCCAAAAACGATGATCAAATACCATATCGTCCGGTCACCGTTATGTGTAAGTGTGTGTTGCTCAACCTGTTTGCCTGTCTTCTTGTAACTAAAACTTTGTATTTGAAATGACCTCCTTCTCCGTCTGCCTTCCTGCAGCCCACCGTGACAATGGAAAAATAACCAATTTTTTAAAATTTTATTTACATTTATTCTCTGAAAGGAAATGTCTATATTTGTTTTTGCATATGTTATATTGTTTAAAATGTTGTTGCTCTGTATTAGTTGAATAGCATCCAGAAACTCAACTAAAATGTTCTATTTCCATCTCATCATATGGAAATGTATATCTTACTTTAATTATTAAACATTTGGACCATGTCTGGTTTAGGCTATCTTTGTGGGGACTCTCTATAGATGTAATGGTTTTTATACTGTTCAAACTGTATTCTATCCCCTGACATTTTTACACACACACAAACAATGCTGGTATATTTGTAACACAAGCACATCACATCATCTCTCTGGAGTATCTCTAAGAACAGCGCTCTTTTCACTGATAGGGTGCGCTATAACAGTCATACTGTTCAGTTATCATAGAGGAGCTGCTGAAGGACTAATAATAACACACATTACCTGATCATTGCACTTCCTCCTATTACCTGTTAATAATAGTTAAGCATAGATTATTTCAGCTTTATAGCCTACTACGGGGCTTGAATGCTTGATTCTGATTGGTTGGTGCAATTATTGTACGGCCACTGCATTATTTTTCTAATAGCCTAACGGCCAATGATTCCTTGTATAATGCTTTCTTTCTGTCCTGCTTGTGTAGTTTCTACAGTGATAATCAGACCAGTAGAGTAGGCTGATAGCCTATTGGGTTTGCTGATATTTTTGACTGATACTTAACTTCCTTAATCACTTGTATGATATTGATGATCTGATAAAGGCGCCATCTGGTGTTTATAAAACAGCATCATAGCTCTCAGGCGTTTACAGGATCATTTGAAAGCGTCATATTCTTCTCTGCTGTAGGGGGGGAGTGGGGTAAGATGAGCCAGTTTTTACTTTTGTGGATCTCCAGGCAAGGGAAATTGAGACAAAAGTACAATGAAGACATTTACTGTTAATTTGGGATGTTGCCTATCAACTGAAATTATAAGAATGCACCTATGACAAAGAGCCTTGAAAATATGACCTCAGAAAAAAAAATGTTCATGTGACTCAACTTACCCCAGGCTAGGGGTAAGTTGATCCCAGTCAGTGGGTAAATTTAGCCATCTGGGGGTAAATTGACCATACTATTTTTCACGTTTTAATGCAAGCACAAAAATAATAATAACTTGCCTCTTTAAAAAAAAAAAGTAATAATACACAAGGACTGCCAGCATAGTTTTCAGGAGCAAGAAATATCAAGCATAGCGTCAGTTCTGGCAGGTCACGGTAGTCAAGCTCGCATCAGCTGACTCTCAGCTGATCCACGTCTACCTATAGGAATACAACGCCTATCACTGTATACATATATAATCTCCTTCAGTGTTATCAGCAGCTGTTGCGTTTCTCAGGAGCAAATTACCCTCCTCCCTCCCCAGCTCCACCTGTCTCAGTCAGGATTTGGCATTCTGATTCCCCTTGAATCAGAATAAATTAATTCAATTAATGATATCTGCAATACATTCATGTTGGTTCTGTTCTGTTTACCCTAAGGGGGGTTATTGCTGCTCTCCCTGCTCTTATCCTTATGCGCAGGGAGTTGTCGCCCAGAACAGAACCATACCGCCAATCCAAACTGTATGCTAATTGTCAATCGTATTTGACGATAGTGGTCCTGACAGAAATGGTTATATGCTGTATTTCTTATGCTGTTAATCAAGTCATGTCCAATCACACACACACACACACATACACATACACACACACATAAACGTGTTTGGCAGAAAGAACGTCCCTCCAGTGTGTTTAATTCTAATTTCCAATTTTGTTAAACAGTTTCACAGTTTTGAACTTGTGAGAACAAAAGAACAGTTTGAACTTCCAGACCTCAGCACAGTGAAAATGACTATTGGATATTCCATCCATTGTAAAGTCCGGCTCGATTGGTCCAAATGCGGCATCCAATCAGCGGAAGAAGGTTACTCTGCGTATTTCTTGCCTTTCCTTTCACGCAACACAACAAGATTAAATGCAATATATTTTCTCATATGTATTGACTCGTTAATCATCTGACTCCATAAAATGAATAGGTTTTAATGATATCCGTGCATCATTAAAGGGATAGTTCACCCCAAAATGAAAATTCTGTCAGTAATTACTCACCCTCATGTTGTTCCAACCCCGTAAGACCTTCGTTCATCTTCGGAACACACATTAAGATATTTGTGATTAAATCTGAGAGCTGGATCACTCCTCCATAGGCTTCTGAGGTAATGAAACCTGACAGCCCCGAAAAGTCATTAAAGACATCGTTAAAATAGTCAAAATGGCTACAGTGGCTCAATCTTAAGTTTATCAAGCGACGAGAATATTTTTTGCGCGCAAAAAAAACCAAAAATAACGACTTTATTCAACCATCTCTTCTCTTCCGTGTCATTCTCCTAAGCTGTTGACGTAGTGTAACAGCGCAGCGCTTCTGTGTTATACGTCACACGTAGGCTCACTATTGGCCGACGCTGGTCATGTGTGTGTGATGCATGCGTGTGACGTTCAACCAGAAGCGTTGCGCAATAACACTACGTGAAATCTCCAGGCCCAAAGAGAATACTTGAATAAAGTCGTTATTTTTGTTTGTTTTTGCGCTCAAAAAGTATTCTCGTCGCTTGATAAACTTAAGATCTAGCCACTGTAGTCACTTGAACTATTTTAACGATTTATTTAATAACTTTTCGGGGCCGGCAAGTTTAATTCCCTTAGAAGCCTATGGAGGAGTGATCCAGCTCTCAGATTTAATCAAAAATATCTTAATTTGTGTTCCGAAGATGAACGAAAGTCTTACGGGGTTGGAACGACATGAGGGTGAGTAATTACTGACAGAATTTTCATTTTGGGGTGAACTATCCCTTTAAACTTCTCTCATTAAAACAACTCAGAACAAACTGAACCAGTGGTTGCAAAGGGACTTATCTCTAAAAGGCAGAGTGTTGCTTACCAAGGCTGAAGGGATATCCCAGCTCTCTCTTTACACCTGGACAGTAAAATTGGTAAAGACATTGATAGAATGCTTTTTGATGTCATCTGGAAAAATCGGACCCATTATATATTAAAAAAAGTGGTGTTATGAATAATTATGAATCTGGTGGGCTCAACTTTTTGGACTTCAATACTCTAAATAATACCTTTAAGATTAATTGGGCCAAGCATTTTCTTAAAAACCCGGTCTCAATTTGGAATTTTATTCCCCAATATATTTTCTCTCGCTTTGGTGGTCTGGGTTTTATTTTGAACTGCAACTACAATGTGGACAAACTCACTGTTAAACTGTCCACTTTTTACAAGCAGGTCCTTTTAGCTTGGTCTCTAATTTATAAGCATAATTTCTCACCTCACAGGTATATAATTTGGAATAACAGAGATATTTTATATAAGAACAAGTCACTCTTTTTTGAGAATTGGGTACTCAATCAGATTCTGCTGGTGGACCAGCTATTTAATGGAGTTTTTATCAACATATAACATTCCAGTTACGCCAAGAGAATTTGCAGTTGTATTTTACGCCATTCCCTCAGGCGCAATCATGCTTTTTAGGCATACTGGCAGACTTCCACCTACTTCTGTCTCCCTCCCTGATGTGGCTGAATCACCAAATCTGTTTTTCCCAACTTCCTCAAAATAATAAGAACATTCGTGAATTATTTCAGAAAGAAATTGTCTCTATTCCAAATGTTACGTTTTTTTGGAACCGATTTGTAAATGACATTGACTGGAAAAAGGTGTGGATGATTCCTCACAGATATTTGATAGTAAACAAGGTGAAAGAAGTGTCGTTTAGAATAATTCACATATTATCCTGCTAATCATTACATAAATTTAAAAGAGACATCAATACAAACTGTTCTTTTTGTGACGACCACCCAGAAACTGTTTTGCACCTCTTTTGGTATTGCTCACACACCAGAACATTTTGGCAAAACCTCAGCAGATTCATCATTGACCGTATTTATAAAGACTTTGCCTTATTGTGGAAGAATGTTGTATTTTGCTTTTATAGAAGTCAAAGTAAAGAAAAGATGAACTTCATTATAAATGTATTAATTATTTTGGCAAAATTTCACATTCAAAAATGTAAATTCAGCGCAAAAAATACTAATTTAGTACTTTTCTCCATGAATTTGTACATTATATTAATCTGATTTCTGTCTCCAACAACAAAAAGGCAATTAAAACTGTGAACATATGGTCCTCTTTCTCTTTGTAATGGCCCATATGCTTCCCCTGGCAAAACTGTATTGCATTATGTTTACATGTTATAATCATATTGTAATGTATATTTTGTTAGTCTCTTGTGATTTGTACTGTTTTTGCAATAAAAAAAAAAACTTTGCAAACATGGTTTCGGGAAACAATCGTGACTGATTTCTTCAACGATGCATCGTTCTATAATAGTGAAGCATTGAGTAATGTCGTTGTATGGGAAACACACCACCTGATCTAAATCTTTTACAAAACGACAAAAAATAAAATAAAATGCATTAACACAAGGTATTATTGTATCATTCATTATTCATTGTGCATGAAGACAATATATCACTGGAAGTGAGTGGTTGTTTTCAGTTTGTGTGTCTGTATGCGGTTGAATGGCTTTTAAACCATTCAGGTTTAGCTTAGCTCAGTTATTTCTGATAAACTCTAAAATCATGACACAAATTCACAGATTTTAGTTGTTATAAGTGAATCAGATCTGTTTTAATGGCATCTAGAACATACATATACAGATATGTCAAGTTCATTTCAATTGGAAAATGAAAAACATGCATATAGGCTAAATGTTTTCCTTTGGTAATGCAAAATTAAAGAAAATAAAGAAGCAATCTAAAGATCTTTGGCTCAGAGCCCAAGCAAGGCATACAGTTACTGTCTCTTACTGAGGTCGTGTTACAGTATGTTTAGCTCTGGGATGGAAATTATTCATTTAAAAATATAGGCACTATGATGACATTTATAAATCCTATTATTCTACGAAAAAGCAGGAATTCCAAGTTTATATTGGTCACACACAATCATACAATAAAAAAAACCAAAAAAACAACAACAACAACTCTACATTTGGAGTAAAACAGTAATAAAGACAGACAATAATAGAATTTAACGTAGAAAAAAAATAAAGATTTTATCATAGCTATTTTCCATTGTTCAGACAAACAGATTTAAACTGGGGTCAAACATACTTTACCTGTTCAAGGGCAGGTGATCATTTCCATCACACAGTGATAGTATTCTAAAATAAAAACAGGAAAACGCAATAATAATATATGAAGTTAAATACAGCACAGTTCAACATGCTTGATTTTTACTTTGAAAGCCCCACAGGTCTCCATCACTCCAGCACAAACTTAACAGTACAAAACCTAAACAACTTTTTTTTTTTATGGACTGCATTTATATAGCGCTTTCACAGACCCAATGGCCACCAAAGCGCTTTACAATTGCCTCACATTCACCCATTCATACACCGACGGCGGTGTCAGCCATGCAAGGCGATCCAGCTCGTCGGGAGCAGCTGGGGCAGTGTGTCACACAGAGACACAGAGACACACACACACACACACACACACACACACACACACACACACACACACACACACACACACACACACGGTTAGGTCTCTTGCTCATGGACACCTCGACACTTGGTCAGGTGGAACAGGGGATTGGTCAGACAACCTACATGAACCACTGAGCCACTGCCGCCCCTTAATGCTTCACAAAAGGTAGAATGTTACACTTTAACATACTTTTTTTTTTAAAGAAAAACTAACTTTTGCACATTTCAACAACGAATACTTTCAGTGGAAGTACCAAACATCTAATAATATGTTACATAATAAAAAAAAAAAACTAATACTATTGTTTTATCAGTAAAACCCCATTTGTGAAATGAGCTTAAAACATCATTCAGATGCTTCACACCAATAAAAGGCTTGCGAAACAGCCAGTAACATTTATGAAATATATAACAATTTAGTTACATAAACATATTAAGCATTTTGTAGCTGGTTCAATCCAGTGTATTTCAGAGCAGTTTTAACAGGTTCAGTCCCTGAGATTCGAGTTTGATTTGAACCTTCGATCTTTAACCACTAATGTTGTAAACCAAACATTAGTGTAGAGTGTATTGGTGTATTCCTGGGTAAAAATGTCAGTTTAGAGTTAACAAAGATGGTTGAACAAGAGAGGTTTGCTGGTTAAATGAAGTATAACACACCGGCATCCAAAACTCAACAGGAACGTTCCTCTCTTTCACCACTGACAAAAATGTTCTAAGAATGTTTTGTTACCTTTAAATGTCTTAACTTTTTTTTTTTTGTTATGTGAACATAAACATTACATTTTATATCTAAAAAACATTCTTTGAACATTCTGAAACAAGTAGCAATATTAAAAAACAAAAAAACATTTAGATTCAATTCAATACAGTATATCCATTTAGCAGCAGTAATAATTCCTTCACTACGTACTCAAAATCTTCAAGCACTCTTGGTTTTACTGCTGGTAATAGTTTGCTTTGTTTAAAATTAGTTTTGGTGAGAAACTTCAAGTCGCCGGTATTGAACACAATTTCTGACCGAGTAATGAGAATTTCATTCTGATCTTTTTCCAATTCCTTTTTACATATTTTCTTTTCATATTCCCTTTTAGTGAAACTATCAAAATAATAAATTATGTTACTGTGAAATCCCATTAGTCAGAGTCACACTACGAGATGCCTCATCAGCATCATCCATCTGTGCAGTCTCAGTCCTCTGTTTAAGGGGCACTGCTTCTGTGCCAGTGCCACCATTCTCCTGAAAGAAAGCAGAAGGAAAACACAAATGTTCAGGATTCACCTTTGGCTAAGCCCCGCCCCCCTTAGTTACTGTCGCTATGTCCGTCAAGCTACGCCGCTCTCACGCACACACCATGTTCTCAAGCAGTGAAAAATACAGACTGAATAGAATAATACAGACTGTCATAAAAGACTGACAACAGGCTGACAGACCAGGTTACTTTTCGGTTACTTTTGATATTAAACATATTAAACAAAGTCTCACCTTTCAAATTTGGTCATTTTTTAAAAGAAATTTAAACAATAATGTTGGACTGTAGTCTGTGGCAACACGGTGGCGGTAATGTTAGTCACCTTCAAAACTACCACAGCGTGTCTGTAACATTAACGTTAGGTGTTTGTATCTTGAATAACAAAGCTAGCTAACATCCAGCCGCTACTCAAAACATACAATCCTGACTTACGTGATAACTAAACTATCGCTAAGCTTGCTTGCTAGCGCCTTGATTCTTCATTAATTAGGGTAGAGAACCGAAATAATAACATAACAGCATAAAACTGTCTAACTAGTATAACTTCACAGTAAGGTTAAAAGCAACATTTACTTTAGAGCACACAAGTGAGCTTGTTGAGGGGTTTAGCTGACTGTGAGGACGTCCACAGTTTAATCCAAAGACGACACTTGTCAGGATTTGACTTCGGTTTTGGGAAGGGAAAAAAACGGACACCCCCCCTCCAACCTCTCTGGGAAACGCGTATCTGTGTTACAAATGCCCCAGGCACAATGTTTAACCATATTTTTGATGAAACTACGACGGTAATAGCCTGCCGAGACCAAAAATATGAGACGCCTGTGTTAAAGTCAATGGAGCGCTGTGAAAAAGTGTCGGACCTCTGTGGGAGCTCGTTCTTGACTGTGCTGTGATTGGTCAATCTACATTCTAGGGTGTGGCTTAGCCAAAGGCGAATTGATGATTCAGTTAAAGAAAAAATTTGTTTTTCACTCTGATGTTTGTGAATGTAAAGAGACCTATTCTTCATTCTGAAGTAGGGATGCACCGAATCCAGATTTGTGGGGTTCGGCCGAATACCGAATCCACTGGTTAAGATTCTGCCGAATCCGAAACCGAATACCGAATCCTACTCTCATCCTCAGTCCATTAACACAGTAAACACATTAATGAAGTAAACAAAGTGGATTTTTCATTTTATTTTATTACTGTAAATAATAAACACTACTTTTACTTTTATAACTGTAATAAAAAAATAAAAAAAGCAACATTATGCATTTTAACAGATGCGGTGTAGCCTATTGTTTAGAGTCCTTGCCACCATGAGACAAATCGGCATTGCAAATTGAACATGTAGCTCGACTTGAATTGCCTTCTTTTGACTGAAAGTACTGCCAAACAACACTTTTTCTGCTCACGAGTTCCATTTTCACTTTCTCACAGCCTACTGCATTCGAACGAATGGCCCCTTTAAGAGCTGCGCGCGCGCCCTGTTGAACTGTCTGCAGTCCGTATTGTATGTGCCGTGCACCTCGAACACATGCCCATGTATGCGGGTTATTTCTGTTTGATGCTCATTTTTATCTTATTTTGTTAAGTAACGCTGTGGACGGTAGAACGTGTGACAGACAGTTACACAAGTTCGATTGTGGAATAAAGTGCGAGTTGTGAGATGCCCATCGCCTCCGTGAGTCTGTCTGGCCTCTGCAATAACTTTAGATGTGAGCTATCCCTATTTTTCTTCCTGACACAACGCGTTACACTACAGGCTTGTTCGACTTTGACCTGAGCGCTGCACAGACAGATCAGTTAATGACATCAAAATACCGCGAGAGCAATTCAAAAGCATAAGGAGCGTCTGCTCTCTCTCTATTCGTTCACGCGCTACTTTGATGTCATTCACTGGTCGGTCTGTGCAGCGCCGGTTCAAGTCGAACAAGCCTAACGTAAACACCTTCCCGTAATCAACGGCGGCGTGACTTCGACGTAGCGCGCGTAGTGCAAGCCTATAGGGGTTCGGTTCGGTGGAAAAAAATTCTAAGGTTCGGCAGAAACCGAACCCCGTTAAAAAGCCCAATATTCGGCCGAATCCGAATCCTGGATTCGGTGCATCCCTATTCTGAAGTCAAACACCACAAGATAAGCCCTATCTTAAATAAGCATGTTATTATTATTGTTTCTATGTGATGATTTCTAAATGAAACACGCAGAGAAAAATCAAACAGGGGCCGGTTGCAACAAAGCCCTTAAGTTAAGAAAACACAGTTATAAGTTTAAATGGAACCCTTGGTAAAACAAGGGTTGCAATAAAAAAACCTTAAAGTTCAAAAAACCTCCACCGTTTTTTGAAATAGGGCTTTTTCACAGTGCCCCCTACATTAAAATAGTTTGGCAAAAGCATTTTTTTCTCAGTGCATGCATCGTCTTAGTTTGGAAGCGCCGACGCTAGCTTAGCTTAGCATAATGAATGGAATCCTATGTAGTCAAGTAGCATGTCATAAGTAAAAGTGATCAAAATAACAAAAAAACAAAACCTAATTACTTCTTGTGGCCTGTGTATTCACAACGAGTACAAATAGCATTTCAAATTAAGACTAGGCGATTAAATAGGCAGATATTGACTTGGGACTATATTAGGGTGAATCACAGGCGAAGCACTGCTACTTGGGCGCAGTCATATCACGCAACACCTGAAATCCCCCCAACTTCCGTCAACATACCGGCGTGAATATTAGCTAATATTTGTTATTTGTACTCGTTGTGAATACGCAGGCCACAAGAAGTAATTAGGTTTTGTTTTTTTGTTATTTTGATCACTTTTACTCATGACATGCTACTTGACTACATAGGATTCCATTCATTATGCTAAGCTAAGCTAGCGTCGGCGCAGCCAAACTAAGACAATGCATGCACTGTTTGCTTTTGCCAAACTATTTTAATGTAGGGGACACTGTGAATAAGCCCTATTTAAAAAAAACGGTGGAGTGTTCCTTTAAGCTCATCATTAAGCATTATCCCTTAATTGATTAGGCCCTGAAAAGTGAAGCTAAAGCGCCTCGATCACCCCCCGGTGGCTGGTCCTAGTATAGGTCATAAACCCTGCCTCCCCGTGTTATTCAACGGGACGTGAGACCAACTAAACAATTAAATTACACTTCAAATATCTTTTTTCTGAAGGTGGTTTCTGTCATTTGCTGTCATTTTTATCACGCTGATGTAAGTTCAAGTGTCTGTTTTTAAAATAAGTAAATTTTAGTTAGTGTGATGCACGACAATTCACCATGACGTCATAACAGTAACAGACGTTCTTCCGGGTGGCAAAAGCCGAAGCGTTCCTATGGCAACGCTAGTAAATTGCTTGGAAGGGAGACCCACCGTCGACAGTAAAAATGTAATAATAAAAAAATGTAATTACATAAAATGCAATCAATAACAACTGTGTTTAATGATACAAGTAAAAAATATAATAAATATGCAATATAGTAGACCTACCCATAATTAGCTAAATACTCTCTAGCTCTTTTTTTCTAAGCAAAATAACCCCAAACACAACACGTTTTCATCATCGTTTCAACTTTTATCAACAACAATGTTTTTAACTATGTAACTGTTACAGTAGCCGGCTGGATCTCTTCAGTTAGTCAGTAGAAGCTGCTCGCGTTCTGCCACCCGGAAGTATCTTTTGCCTATTGTTTACAAACATTCTGAAATGCCCTATACAAACGGTGGTGTGACTTCATGATTGACAGCTATAATTGACAGGTTCTCTGTCACTGAAGCACCAACAGACTTTTTTTCGGGATCTGCGGAGGACTGAGGAGATTGCATTTACTTTATTTTAACAAGCCTCTTGTCGTACTGCAATCAACATACATCAAAATTGGAGCAGAACGGAGGAACAGAGCAGACATAGGCCACTTTAAAAAAGTGCCGGGAGAGTGCATTCTGCGAGAGGGAGGGCGGAGCGTTGATTTCGCAGCTTTATTCCTGCTCACTACTGCGCAGGTCTGGTCCCGAGATCACTACTCCGCAGACTCAAGTCCCAAGAGGTCAGCACCATATCGGGACACTGGCAGCTTCAGTTCTCACCAATTGAAGATAGCGAAGGGACGTCGTCCATCTTTTTTTTACAGTCTATGGTTGCAACCAGGGTTTTAAATGAACACCCAACAAATGCAGGTAAAAATCAACTGTGGCGGGTAACGCTGTCAAATCACTAGCCAATTTAGCGCGCTATTATTGTTTACTCTATTATTGTTAACTAATAGAAAACAATCAAAATAATCCAAGGTTTTTATTTAACACCGTGGCTAGACTAATAAATAAACAGACGTCACCTGAACAAAATATCCCGTTACAGTTTAGTAGTAATGATTTCATGAACTTCTTCACTGAGAAAATAGAAAGCATCAGAACCACAATTATAAACGTTCAATCTCCTTATAATTCAGCCTCAATTATCACCCCGCAAGAACAATTACAGTGCTTTACAACTATAGAACAAAAAGAGTTAAATAAACTTATCACTTCATCTAAAACAACAACATGTTTATTAGATCCTATACCAACTAAACTACTGAAAGAAGTGTTACCTAGTGGAAGAGCCTCTCCTCAATATCATTAACTCGTCTTTATCTTTAGGCCATGTTCCAAGAACATTTAAACTGGCAGTTATAAAACCACTCATTAATAAACCACAATTAGACCCACATAATCTAGCAAATTATAGTTGTCCGCTCAACTGTGCTCTTTTTTGCAAGAAAATGACATCTATGAAAAGTTTCAGTCTGGATTCAGGCCGCACCATAGCACTGAAACTGCACTCGTTAAAATCACAAATGATTTGCTTTTAGCCTCGGACCAAGGCTGTATCTCAATACTAGTTTTACTTGATCTTAGTGCTGCGTTCGATACTATAGATCACACAATACTCTTAGATCGACTACAAAATTATACTTGTGTTCAAGGAAAAGCATTAAGCTGGTTCAGATCATACTTATCTGACCGCTACCATTTTGTCTATTTAAATGGAGAAAAATCGATTATAACTTCAGCAAACTATGGAGTGCCGCAGGGATCTGTGTTAGGCCCTCTATAATTCTCAATATATATGCTGCCACTTGGAAATATTATAAGGAAACATGGTTTGCTTATGTTTCCATTGTTATGCTGATGACACTCAAATATATATTTCATCACGGCCGGATGAAAACGCTAAATTATCCAAATTGACAGATTGTGTTGAAGATATAAAAGATTGGATGACGTGTAATTTTCTTTTATTAAATCCAGACAAGACAGAGGTACTACTTATCGGTTCGAAAAACCGCCCACAAAACCTCTCACAAAACAACTTTAACATAGTAGGATGTCCTGTTACTTTATCCTCAACAGTAAAAGACCTGGGTGTTATATTAGACTGCAACCTGTCTTTTAAAAATCATATTTCATATGTTACAAAAACAGCCTTTTTCCACCTTAGAAACATTGCTAAGCTACATAATATGCTATCAGTTTCTGATGCAGAAAAGTTAGTTCATGCATTCATGACCTCGAGACTAGATTACTGTAATGCTTTATTGGCTGGTTGTCCTGCATCCTCAATAAACAAGCTACAGTTAGTCCAAAATGCAGCCGCTAGAGTTCTTACTAGGTCAAGAAAATATGATCATATAACACCGATTTTATCATCACTACATTGGTTACCTATAAAGTTCCGTATTAATTACAAGGTATTGCTACTGACTTATAAAGCTCTAAATGGTTTAGCTCCAGTCTATTTAACGGATCTTCTATCACCCTATAATCCATCACGCTCTTTAAGATCACTAAATTCAAGGCTTTTGGTCATTCCTAGGATATCCAGATCCACAAAAGGAGGGAGAGCATTTTCACATTTAGCTCCAAAACTCTCGAATAGCCTTCCTGATATTGTTCGTTGCTCAGACTCGCTCTCCCAGTTCAAAACTAGATTAAAGACGCATCTCTTCAGCCAGGCATTCATATAAAATGTTTTGATCTTACAGTTAAATCCGGCCTCTAGTTCATAACCGCCAGAGGAGAACTGGCCCCGACTGAGCCTGGGTTCTCCCAAGGTTTTTTTTTTTCTCCATTGGGTCACCTGATGGAGTTTTTCGGTTCCCTTTCGAACGGTCACTTCGTATTGCGTAGCTATACGCAGTGGGAAAAGCTCCTTTTCTCGATTTTACTGAACCTTATGTAAAACGCATTTGCAGCTGCACAGCTAGCACATTGAGCGTGCAACTCGCTCATAGGCTGTGCTGCAGCAACTGCACATCCAATGGCACGGGCGCCCCTGACGTACGACCAATGAGATGACTCCACGTCATCGCACGTCAGAGCCCGTCATAGGGGCGAGGCTTAGCCTATATAAGCCCCCGAAACCGCCAAAATAGCAGATTTTACTCCTTCAGCGACAAAACTGTACGTCTCTGACTTTTCTACTGAGCCTTCGCCGTCGAACAAGCCTTTTCAGCCTGAGCGAGCATCTATTCAGCAGATCACGTCTTTTCAGCCGTTTGTCTCCTGACGCCGTCTCACCTGTGGCTATCCGGCGATATCCTTTCTCATCACCACGCGAGATGTCTCGCGTTACCAACTGCGCCACGTGCGCACACAAGCTACACGAGGCCGATCACCACGTGCGATGCGTTGCATGCCTGGGACTCGACCACGCGGAGAAGGCCTTCTCCTCTGGCGGATGTGCGGCCTGTGAGAGCATGCCCATCTCTACTCTCCGGACTCGGCTAGCTCTCTTCAGGGACGAAGGCGCCGCTTCGCCCGCGCCTCCTCCCTCCGTTCTTCTTCAGCCCAAGAAGAAGCGCCGCACCCAGCGGCAGCCCGAGTGCTTGGATGCGAGTGATCGCACGCCGGCCATGTCCCCGCGTGCCTCGCTCTCTCCCGCTCGACTCTCGCCGGTCTTGTTCGAAGGAGATCAGCGCGCCCCCCCCACGTGGCGGGCCTCGTCTCCTTCGGCGGGCCTAGCGACTACGACAGCCTGTCTATCGCTGCTTCTGAGGACGAGTGGCCGGGCTCGCTTGACCCCGTCACTGTTTCTCAGCCAGCTTCCAGCGTGACTGTTACCAGGACTAACTCCGACGCGGAGATGCTTCGGATCCTGACGCAGGCCGTCGCGGACCTCGAGCGGGCCACGCCCGCGGAGCCTCCTCGGAGTCGGCTCGACGGATGGTTTCTGCCTGGACACCAGCAGGCCCCTCGTCACAAACCAGCTCCGTTTTTCCCTGAAGTGCACGAGGAGCTTACCAAGGCTTGGCGCACTCCTTACTCCGCACGAGGCGCTGCAGTTTCCGCGACTCTCTCCTCGGTGGACGGCGCAGCGGAGAAGGGCTACGAGACGTTGCCGCCTCTGGAAGAGGCCGTAGCCGCTCATTTATGCCCGAACATGGCCGCTAGCTGGCGGACCAGAGCCGTGCACCCCAACAAGCCGTGCAGAAACACTTCAGCCCTCCTCGGACGTGCGTATTCCGCTTCCGGGCAGGCTGCTTCAGCCCTGCACACGATGGCCGTGCTGCAGGTCTACCAGGCCAAACTCCTCCGGTCTATGGACGAGGCTGGCCCGGATCCAGAGGTTTTTCGGGACCTCCGCAGCGCGACAGACCTGGCCCTGAGAGCTACCAAGGCTACAGCGCAGGCAATCGGGAGGAACATGGCGAGCTTGGTCGTGGCTGAACGCCATCTCTGGCTGAACCTCACCGACATTAAGGACTCTGAAAGGTCCAAGTTCCTCGACGCACCGGTCACCAACACCGGTCTCTTCGGCCCAGCGGTGAAGGGGTTCGCGGAGCGATACACGGAGGCACAGAAGGCGTCCCAGGCCATGCGACACTTCCTGCCCAAGCGCTCTAGCTCTGCTTCGAGCAAACCCAAGCCAGCTCCGTTTACGCCTCAGTCAGCTAAACCAAAGCAGCAGGCCTCTCAGCCCCGCCCTGCGGCTGATGCCCAGCACCAGACGAGAGCTGCGAAGCGCTTCCCGATGCCCCGGCGCCAAGGCCCGCGGCCCAGCATTGCGCCCGAAGCAGCACCGCCGAAGTCGTCCTAGCTTGCGGCTTAAAGAGAGGGCGAGGTCCCGCGCATGCCGGACCACCCTCAAAAAAGCTAACGACACTTCCCACACCCCCCTGTTCAGCTCAGGTGGATGGGGATTTTATTTTTGTAAACAGGCCCGCTGTAAGCGCGTCTTTACAACCAAACGCCGTTTTCACGGCGACCCAAATAAATCTCAAAAAGAGCATGTTTCACAAACACAATACATGGGTTCACGGTCCCCCTCAGTTAGGTGGCCCCTCCCCTGTGGTAACACTGACTTCCCCACACGCAAATGCCTGTACAGTCAGTCAAACACTCAATGTATGCACAAATCACATTATAAGGGTCCCAGATCCCCCTGTGTTAGGTGGCTCCCCCCTTTCAGTGTGTCAGTCCCTAGCCACACGGGTTACAGCCTGGCAAGCTATCCCCGGTGTGTCGAGTTGGGTCATAAACATTATAAAGCGAGGCTACTCACTCCAATTCGCTCGCAGACCCCCAAAGTTTCAGGCGGTTGTCGAGACCTCGGTGAGAAGCGACGTGGGTCACGTGCTTCGCACCGAAGTGCAAAAATTATTAGCAAAAGGGGCGATAGAATTAGTCCCCCCTGCTCTGATGCAAGCGGGTTTTTACAGCCGTTATTTTCTGGTTCCAAAGAAAGACGGCGGTCTCAGACCCATACTAGATTTGAGGCATTTGAACAGGGCGCTCATGCGACGTCCCTTCAAAATGTTAACTATCAAACAGATCCTCGCGCAAATTCGCCCGGGGGATTGGTTTGTCACAATGGATCTGAAAGATGCTTACTTTCATATTCAAATAAACCCTCGTCACAGGCCATTCTTGAGATTCGCCTTCGAGGGGCTGGCTTATCAGTACACGGTTCTACCGTTTGGTCTGTCTCTGGCACCCCGTACTTTCACGAAGTGTGTGGATGCAGCGCTCTCCCCTCTGAGACAGAGGGGAGTGCGCGTGCTGAATTACCTCGACGACTGGCTGGTGCTAGCGCAGTCGAGAGGCGAACTAATAGCACACAGAAATCTGATTCTCGACCATTTGAAATGCTTGGGTCTCACGATCAATGTTTCAAAGAGCAAACTATCACCCTGTCAGAATGTGATCTTTCTGGGCATAGTTTTAGACTCGATATTAATGAGAGCGCGTCTCACACCAGAGCGCGCTCTCTCTCTGAAGAAATTTCAGAAATTACTGGGTCTCATGGCAGCAGCGTCACCAGTGCTCCGCATGGGACTACTGCGCATGCGCCCGCTGCAGCATTGGCTGAAACGCCGGGTACCAACGTATGCATGGCAGTCAGGCAGCTTACGCATCAGGGTGAATCACGGTTGTTTAAGGACCCTGGTTCCCTGACGGGCTCAGAACTGGTACCAAGAGGGTGTGATAATGGAGACGATTTCCAGAAGGAAAGTGGTCTTTACAGATGCATCCAACCGAGGTTGGGGGGCATTACACGAGGGCACGCCTGCTTCCGGCCTCTGGTCGAGTGCGGAGCAGAGCTTACACATCAACTGTCTGGAAATGAAAGCAGTTGGTCTGGCCCTGAATGCTTTTCTGTCAAACCTCAAGGGCCATCACGTTTTAGTCCGCACGAACAACATGTCAGTGGTGGCCTATATAAATCGCCAGGGGGGCGTCAGGTCAGGGGACCTGCATGCTATGGCGAGAGATCTTCTCTTGTGGGCACAAGACAATCTAAGCTCTCTGAGGGCTGCACATATTCCTGGCGTCCAGAATTTGGGCGCGGATATGCTATCACGGGGCAACACTCCCCTCGGCGAGTGGTCCCTGAACCCGCAGACGGTCAGTCTGATATGGGAAGTGTTTGGCAAGGCCGAAATCGACCTGTTTGCCTCGAAAGACAACACTCATTGCAATCTGTTCTTCTCGAAGGACAGGGATGCGTTGGCCCACGCCTGGCCCAACCTTCCCCTGTATGCATTTCCCCGTCTCGATGATTCCACAAGTCATCAAACGGGCCAGAGAGAGCGGGTGCCCAGTCCTTCTGGTGGCCCCTCTTTGGAAGTCCAAGCCGTGGTTTCCGGAGCTGGTTCAGATATCGAACACAGCTCCATGGCCTGTCCCGATGAGGAAAGACCTCCTCACACAGGCGAAAGGGTCGTTGTGGCATCCGCGACCCGACCTGTGGGCCCTCCATGTGTGGCCCTTGAACCAGTATCCGGGAACCTCCCTGTGAAGGTGCTGAATACTATATCTGAAGCTAGGGCCCCGTCGACTCGGCGCCTTTACGCTTCGAAATGGGCGGTTTTTTCCGGCTGGTGCTCGAAAAAACGTCTGAGTCCAGTGTCATGTGACTTGTCAGTAGTTCTGTCATTCCTACAGGAGTTGTTGGACGCGGGTCGTTCCCCGTCCACGCTCAAGGTGTATGTGGCAGCTATTGCAGCGCACCATGTTCTGGTAGCTGGCCAGTCACTGGGTAGAAACGACTTAGTCGTGAGATTTCTGAAGGGTGCTAGGAGGATTAACCCCTCCAGACCTCCTTCTATGCCTTCCTGGGACCTGTCTACGGTCCTAGGGGCTTTGAGGGGTCCACCTTTTGAACCACTTCAGTCGGTTGACCTGAAACTTGTCTCGCTAAAGACTGCCCTCCTGTTGGCATTGGCATCTATCAAGCGAGTAGGAGATCTGCAGGCTCTCTCTGTGAGCCCGGCATGTTTGGAGTTTGGGCCTGGTGATTCCAGGGTCATCCTCAAGCCCAGGCATGGTTATGTACCCAAAGTGCTCTCAACGCCGTTTAGAGCGCAGGTGGTGACATTATTAGCCCTTCCCCCTTCCTCAGAGGATGGGGAGGTTAATCTTCTCTGCCCTGTCAGGGCTCTGAGAATTTATCTGAAGCGTTCTGAATCGTTCAGGCAATCAGAACAGCTTTTTGTTTGCTTTGGTGGTCGATCCAAAGGGGATCCTGTCACTAAGCAGAGACTATCCAGTTGGATAGTGGAGGCCATTTCTACGGCTTATACCTCAGCGGGCCAGGTTTGCCCTTTAGGTATTAAGGCCCATTCGACTAGGGGCATGGCCTCGTCATGGGCATGGTCGTCTGGCTTCCCCATCCAGGATATTTGTGATGCGGCCGGTTGGGCCTCACCATCCACATTTATGAAATTCTATAATTTGGAGGTACCCTCCCTTCAGGCAGGGGTGCTTTCAGTATGATTAGGGCCCTGACAGTGTCTGGTCCGTTCATCATCTGTTACTGTGCATAACCACATTCACATTATATGTAATATAAACCCGCTTCTGGCCGGTTAAATATGTTATAAGCCCGCTAAGGCTGGCGATATTTATTTCTCTTTCCCTGTTGGGAAAGTCTGATGTGTTCACCTGGACCTGACGGTGTCGGCTCTAGTGTATTCATATCTAAGGGTTTATGGCTTGTTCTGTATGCTCAGGGTTCCTGAGTTGCAGTGGCAACCAGTTATTCAGTGCGGCGTTTTGCATTGCGTTCCCACTGCGTATAGCTACGCAATACGAAGTGACCGTTCGAAAGGGAACTACTTGGTTACTCACGTAACCTCAGTTCCCTGAGTTAGGGAACGAAGTATTGCGTAGCCGGCCGCACTGTTTTAACTGGAATGTTTGTCGCTTCAGTCGTATAAACCTGCTATTTTGGCGGTTTCGGGGGCTTATATAGGCTAAGCCTCGCCCCTATGACGGGCTCTGACGTGCGATGACGTGGAGTCATCTCATTGGTCGTACGTCAGGGGCGCCCGCGCCATTGGATATGCAGTTGCTGCAGCACAGCCTATGAGCGAGTTGCACGCTCAATGTGCTAGCTGTGCAGCTGCAAATGCGTTTTACATAAGGTTCAGTAAAATCGAGAAAAGGAGCTTTTCCCACTGCGTATAGCTACGCAATACTTCGTTCCCTAACTCAGGGAACTGAGGTTACATGAGTAACCAAGTAGTTCCTTGCCACTGTTGCCTTTGGCTTGCTCAGTTGGGGATATTCAATTTAATTTAATCAATCAATAATACTATTGATCAGCATTACCAAAAGTGGACGTTTTATTATTATTTTAATTAATACTGTGAAGCTGCTTTAATACAATCTGTATTGTGAAAAGCGCTATACAAATATTCTTGACTTGACTTACTCACTTTGCTGGAGAAGTTTGTGTAAGACAAATCTGCGCAGATTTAGAGCAAATACTCAAGTCGTGATTCATCATGATATATTAAATACAGCGTATTGCGTAGAGTATGTGCATATCTGGCTTAGTTGACCATCCACGTCACTACGCAAAAAATAAAATGACGCACTTGTTCATTTTCATTGAAGCAAAAGCAAAGATTAAAAAGCATTTGGTTAACATAAAATACTTTATTTTCCAACATCATAAATTATTTTGATGTTCTTTGTACTGTATTGATCTGTCCACCTGAAACATGTTTTTGGTAAAAAGGATGAGGATGAAAGAGGAAGGGAGGAGATGGCTAGATGACAGGATTTTGTTTGATTAAGAAATGAATGTATGAAATCCAAATTTCATATATAAACTGTGACGTAGTTAATCTGGTTTATTTCTTATTTTTTTCTTTTAGCTAGTAGAAGTTCTGAATGGCCAGTGCCTTAAAAATTTAGTAGCCAAATTGTCCGGTGAGTGATAAGTAAATTTCAAACCTTAGTGACCATTTTAGCCTAAAAGATAAAAGGACCAAAACGGCTCCTTCAAATGGTCTCCTGAACTCACAAGCAATGACTGATTTCATGTTAATTAAAAAGGAGGGAGTACCACGGTTTATTTTATAGATATAAATAAAGTATTAAAAATATTTAAGTTATGATATGCTTTGAAACAATGTATATTGTGAATAATAATGTATATTATTATTATTATCTTGCAAGCTCCAGTTCAACGCGGCAGACGGCAGCCCAAAACACTGAATCTATGAGTTTGAATTTTGAAGTATGAAAAATGCAACAGCCATGGATTCCTTAGTGCAGTTTCCTTAAATTTGGCATACTTTTAGCTGTTAAACATCAAAATATTGACAACAAAATCAACAAAAATGTTACTGACAACAAGTTTATGTACACAATGTAACCTGCAGCCTATGGTGAAGTCTGGTTTGAGTGGCACACACACATTTGTGCAGTGAAGTTCAAAAGAGACTCGCTTATGGTAAAGAGAAGCAGTTTTGAAATAAAAATAATGAAATTTTTTTTTTCCTAATGAAAATGTGCGCCTTGAAATCATACAGTCGTGGTAAGTTAAACATGTTTAAAAGTAAGCTGTAGGTTATGTTCTGAGAGAGGTCAAAACTATCGCAACTGCTTCCCTATTGCTGTGTTTTGCCAGAAACTATATATAAAAAAACTTTTCCCCTTATGGATACACTCAATAAAGGGTTTTCATGCAACCGGGTCCTGATACACACTACTAACGAATGCCAATCTGTAGGAAAGTCAGTGTTTTGCAGACAGAGATTCAGAGCTCACAGTATCTCACCTGAGGATGATCATCTCGCTGTGTCCCGTTTCCTGTTTGAATAACAACACACTCTTACTTTGGTCAATTAGAATACAAATACATACCTTTACACATTTCTAAAGATTATTTTGCACATTAAATATCTAATTTATATTTTGTACAATCAGCTGTATGTAATACTTGCCTTTTTGTTTTGATCTTTGGATACAGTAAATCACAGCAGCGACTCCTACAGCCACGAGCAGAATAACAGCACATATAAATCCTATAGCAGCTGAAGATGAACCTGAATCTGGAACAGCTGAAGACACACAGACATTATTACTAGAGATCACCTGATAATCAACTCTCTATAATCAACTCTCTATAATAAATACTGTTGACTGATATTTACACCTTTATGCTTTATGCTATAAAGTTGTATGATGTTGATTAATTTGATAAATTGCGGTATCTGGTGGGTTTTTCAGCAACAGCAGCTAAATCAGCGGGTTCACATGAAAACTGACTAATATTGTGAATTTTTCTTTATCATTAACAAAAGAATTCAAAAATGTAAAATTCGTAATGTGACAAAACTCATTGTGACAATTGTCAGTCTTTGATGTGCATAAGATCATGGAGATTATCCAAAATGAAAACATTTACTGGGAGGATTTAAGTAGGACTATTTTAAGCTGTATTTTAAAACTGCTCAAGTGAAAATGCACTGAATGATTAAATGAGACTCACCAGTGACAGAAACACTGAAGATCTTAATGAAGCTGAATCTGCTGTTGCTGATCTTCAGTGTATATTCTCCAGAGTCTGTGTTTCTGGTGTTTGTGATGGTCAGAGATCCAGTCTGATGATCCAGCTTCAGTCTGTCTCTGAATCTCTCTTTACACTGAACATCTGTACAGATCTTACTCTGATCTCCAGTGATTTCAGCGATGAGAATCTCATTAAAATACCATTTCATCAAATCATTTGGTTTTCTTCCTACACTAGTATCTAAAGTAACAGATTCTCCCTCCATCACTGACTTTCTCTTCACTTCATCTCGTTCAGCAGAAGAAACACCTGAAACACAAACCAACAGATACAGAACATGAGAGAACTGTGGAGTAAAAAATTCTTTGACTTTCAGTTCAAAAAGCAACATTTATCAACATTTTGTGATTATAAATACATTTTAAGTTAAGTCGTCACTTTTATTTATAAAGCACTTTATACACTGATGGATTTAAATAGACGATAACAGACGGTGATCAGAAATAAGAAACTGTTCAGAACAAAACTGAGTGAGAAAACTAACAACTAACCAATGTAAGAACAAAATGTGTTTGAAGAGCACCCAATGCTTTTTTTCCCTATGTTCATCTTTTAAGTGTATGATACAGCATTGCTGTTTGAGCATGAAAAATCTCTGCAAAGTCCCTCCAGCAAGAGTTATTCTCTATATCAGTGTGACTGTTTCTGAACTCCCTGAAATTATAGTCTTGAGTTTTCTTACGGGAACGAACACGTCACAATATTCCCTATTTAAATAATTCCCGTCCAAGGAATACACTATATAAAGGGACGTGGTTGAGTTAGTTAGTAGTGTTTATTAGCCATGTCCAAGAGAAACTAGTTTCTACCCCAAATTTTACTTCAACATTTCTAAGGCCGATGAACTTAGGAAACAGTGGTCAAAATGTATGTTTAACACTACTCCTCAGCCGTACATCCACAACAACCTATTGTTGTGTTCTCACTCAAAGTTTTTATAATGAATGCTTTTTGAACCAATGCAGATCAGATGTTATAAATGGCAGTTATAACATCACATCTGAAATGTAAGAGAGGTATAAAGTAAAGAATAACCACTGTGAAAAGTCTTACTTGCGAATGTACTTTGGCTTGATGCTTTTATTATATATATTGTTTACACACATTGTTTAGGCTAATGGTTTAAAAGAAAATCTCAAGATATAATGCAAGCATGTTGTGTATATTTGCTAAACTCGTGCAGAAATTGTGACAAAAACAAAACAAAATTTGGACTAAACAACTCTTTAAGAATTCATATCTCTATGAACTTTTTGAAGCATCAGTTGCGTAGACTGTCAATGGAGAGACCGAAACAGCTCAAATTTCATTAAAAATATCTTAATTTGTGTTCTGAAGATTGAAACAAAATGAGGGAGAGTAAATAATGAAAGAATTTGTATTGTTGGAACTAACCCTTTAACTGTCATTATTGGACTCGAGCGCTGATAAGCTAAACTGACATCAGAGCTACAGTAGTGTTTACAGCGCACGGTTATGGTAAGAGCCGTTATATTTCTGATACACACTTGAAGCGGTAGACCAAATTACAACACAGCGATCGGCTGACAAATCAGAGCAGACTACGCTTTTCAGAAGGAGGGTTTAAATGAAACCGAAACTAAAACAGGTGTTGCAACAGTGTAACTTATATGAAACTTTTTAACAGGTAAAGAGAAAAAAAAACACTTCTGAATGTAAATTCAAAATAGTTCACTAAACACATTAATGATGTGATTTAAATGTAAAAGACTTGCTTTTAAACATAATGACTCACCAGTGACAGAAACACTGAAGATCCAGTCACTCTCGCTGCTGCCGCTGATGATCCTCAGTGTATATTCTCCAGAGTCTGTGTTTCTGGTGTTTGTGATGGTCAGAGATCCAGTCTGATGATCCAGCTTCAGTCTGTCTCTGAATCTCTCTGTGCCTTCATTACACTGAACATCTGTACAGATCTTACTCTGATCTCCAGTGATCTGAGCGATGTGAATGTCATTATAATACCATCTAATTGTGTCTTGTTGGTTTGTATGAACACTAGTGTTTAGAGTGACTGAATCTCCCTCCGTCACTGACACTCTGTCTAGCTCAACACCAGAAGCTCCTGTAGAAGAAATTAAAAGTTCATTATGAGCAAAACAACATTATAGAACAGGAAAGTACTGTGACAACGTTCATAAAGATTGTGAGTAGAGACATTCTATATTAATAATATAACACATACAAACGGACAGCAGAAGAACATCATTGATTTACACATTCACTCATCTGATATTTGCCCTGTGCATCAATTAATGAATCTGTGTATTCACACAACCAAGTTGTTCATACTCTAAATTACAATGAATATTACTAATTATTAATAATAAATAGATGAATACTGCTCATAATATTTTTTTTACTTTGTCCTTTATTAAAATTGTTTTATTTTTTTTTACCACATTAAAGTAAAGAAAAGTAAAGCAAAGATACAAATTACAGATTAAGATACAAATGTCAAGTTTTTTTTCTTCTACAAAATCTTATTTATACTCCTGCTGTTTAAATCTCACACATAAATAACATGTCATGGACAAAATCAAGTCCCGCACTACATTTGTTTTTGTTCCAGAAGCCATTTCACTCTGATATATGTCACAATATGAAAGAAAAGACTATTGCTTATGCTTATACACTTCTGTTTCATGCCAACTTTAAGCTATAAATATAGGCTAATGGATGCACTGTTTTTGGAATACTTTTCCAATGACAAGCTACATTTTAATGTTTCAATGACAACGAGGACTGCTTGGCTATTGAAATTGTGTTCTATATTGCAGAAATGACAGTCTGGGCACAAAGATGCTGTTGGTATCGTGCAGCTAATGTACATTACGCATCCTGTTACCATTGCAATGACTGATATATGCACTAGTATTCAAAGACCTAGCTGCATTTGTCTCTGATAAGCAAAAAAACCCATAATAAACATATCCCCCTGAACACCCGTCGCAAAAAAAAAAATATCATCAAATTACTAAGCAATACTACAAATTGCAATAATATGATACAGCTCAGATATTCATGTGTCATTTGAAAGGTCTCATGGAATAGAAGTATAATTGTTTTGGGCTTTGACTAAACTTGAGCAAGTTTTGTATGCATTTCAAAGAGAAGTGAAACACAGCGCAAAACAGACTATATAGTTTTGAAGTCTTATGCGATTTGATAAGGGCGCACAAAGTCTTACTGCACTTTGATTTTAGTAAGTTCGACTGATACTTCGCCAAAGCCATGACGCAAAACAACTTCAGAGACATTTTATTTAATTATAGGAAGTTTTTTTAATATTTTGGTTTATTTTGAAACTGGCAGCACAGAAAAACTTAATGGGAAACACTGAATTAATGTTTAGCTGAAAAATGTGCAACAGTTATACATAAAACAAAAAATAATAATAATAATCAACCGGACCGAACGAACGATTCGCTGAGTAAGTGACAGGAGACGCGGCTATGCAGGACGAGAGAGGAGAGCTGGTATCAGTGTATTGATAATGTGGGAAAGCGGTATTTAAACATAACATTTTCGGTACATCAACAGAAATATTTAAAATATTTTTGACAGCATTATTAAGAAGAAACCTAAAAGATTCAGGGCTTTTGAAAAATAAATTGGGGGCTGGAGTCCCAGAACACACTACATTGCTCCACCCCTGGATTACACACTCAAGGAAAACATTTAAAATCAGCATATACAACCCCTTTAATGATGTGATTTAAATTTACAAGACTTGCTTTTAAACATAATGACTCACCAGTGACAGAAACACGGAAGATCTTTTCACTCTCGCTGTTGCCGCTGCTGATCTTTAGTTTATAAACTCCAGAGTCTGTGTTTGTGATGTTTGTGATGATCAGAGATCCAGTCTGATTATCCAGCTTCAGTCTGTCTCTGAATCTCTCTTTACACTGAACATCTGTACAGATCTTACTCTGATCTCCAGTGATTTCAGCGATGAGAATGACATTATAATACCATCTAATTCTGTCTTGTTGGTTCATTTGAACACCAGTGTATAGAATGACTGAAGCTCCCTCCATCACTGACACTGAAACTTCATCTGAACCAGAAGCTCCTGTAGAAGAAATTAATAGTTCATTATGAGCTAAACAACATTAAACAAAAGGAAAGTAATGTGACAATGTTCATAAAGATTGTGAGTAGAGAAATCTTTCTGAATTCATAATGTAACATGTAAACAAACAGCAGAAGAACATCACTGATTCACACTTTCACTCATCAGACAATCATACACGAGTCTCATGGAGGATCTTATGCAACTTGATAACCATCAAACAAACAACATCCTAAATAATATATAATTCTACTGATAAGGTTCATGGCCGTAGCCAGCTATGAGGTCACCGAGGTCCGGACCTCGGTCATTTTTTTACATTCAAAAATAAAATGTAAAGCTCTCTGAATGATTAATTAGCCGTTTAAACCACCTCATATGAGTGTTTGCAATTCATGTTGCTGGCTGCGAGAAGCTAGCGCAGTGAACGGGGCTTGAGAGCGCGTTGTGAGTGAGGGCGCGGGTGCAGCCTCCGTGTTGCCAGATCCACCTAATAGAAAGGTGGCAGTAGTCTTCTTGACCTGTTTTTATGATTTAATGTGACACTTTATGAAGTTATTAAAGTGGAAAGTTGCATGTTAGGGTTAGTGATATATTAATCTTATTTCCAAAACGCAAGCTTTGAACTTATTTCGGATTATTATTATTTTGTTTTGTTTTTCGTAGCAATATCTGGCAACATTTGACTGTCGGCATTAATAAAAAAAAAAGCTTATAGACAAACTGTAATTGCATAAAGCTACCACATTCGGTAAGACAAACGCAATGATCATCGTTATTATCTGTAAGAAATGTATAACACTATCAAAAACAATAGCATAATACAGATCTGTATGTTACAGAATGAAATTTGCCAAATAACTTACTGGCCAGCAGGAAGATGGCTCATGTTGTTTAGTTAACCTTTCACAAAGTCATCATAAAAACATTAATTAAAGCAGTGTTTCTCAACTAGCAATCTATTCAGTCAGCATATTTGTGTTTGATCTGTGTGAATTACAGAAATATAAGACTTGCTAGACCTACTTTTTTTCTATATTTCTTTGCACAAAACTCTCCAGAAAGTGCAATTTAATGGTTTATTTTCCCCAAAAAAATCTCGGGGGGGGCATACCCCCGGACCCCCCTAGTGAGAGGCCTCCCCTCCCCACATAATAAATCACAGTTTAACCCCTGTATATATATATGTCAAATTCCTTTTAAAAAAATAGGGTCGCAGCCATGGGGAAATGTGGGTCCAATGGCCTAACCATTACTATAGCGCAATTCTTTACACCTCACCCCGGACCTCACTGATTTTCAAACCCTGGTTACGGCCTTGATAAGGTTGAACAACCCTTGCATACCTTGTGTTCATTTTAACAAGAAGGAATCATAAAAATGTCATGTTTTTTTATTTGGTCCTGAAAGGGATGTTAACCGATGACCGTTTGACCGATGGATGACCGTATCAACGTTAACCGATCAAAGTTGTCCGTAGTCGGTTAAAAAAAAAGTGATCTCTAAATTAGGCTATTATAGACAGTGGACTAAACGCTACAATTAGCCATCTCATTCCAAGATATTTTTGTGTGAAGTGAACAAATCCCTCACACTCACATACAAGCTCCTCGGCGCTGCGTTTGCAGGACTCATGTTCGCGCTTTAAAAAAAGTGACGTGAGTGGAAGGGCGGCGCCGGGGCAGTGTATGTGTGTGAAGGGGGTCGCACACCGGACGAGAAGCACCGGCCGCGTTTAGGACAACTCGAGCTATCGCACACCGACCGGACGCGCACTCTTTCTCAGTTTATGGCCAGCAATATTGATATGTTTAAAGACATTATGGAATTAAGATTGTAATAGTCACCTATTCTGCCTTCATGCGTTTTAGAGTGTTGGTAAACATACTTTGTGGTTTATTGTTTTTTTCCTCACATGTAAAAAAAAAAAAAGAACTATATCATATGCACGTAGAGTTCACGGATGGTGGTAGTGACTTTTCATTATGTTTTTCATTATTCATTATTTTTCATTATTTTGCCACCGGTTTTAAAAAGAGAATGGTGGAAGTGACGTAAAAAATAAACCGGAGTTCAATCGGGGAAGCGGTCAGAGCTTAGCGGGCTCTGTGGAATGGTCACCCGAGGAACGCAAAAAAGGGACAAAGGAACTCTTTTTCTTGTGGATTATGACGTGTTTTTTTCTGGACTACTACAGCATCCCATTGGCTAAACAGACTGTGGCGAGGTTGCGTAAATCTGCCGAGGAATATATTGACTGCGGCGTCTCGCCACGCTTCGCCTGGTATTTTTTTTGTTTGTTTCTTTTTCTTCCCTTCTTTTCACCGCGGAGGACATCTAGTTCATTCTGGACAGTTTATTTTGATGAACATTTGATCTGGGGGGACATTGGGTTTCTGAGGGTTAAGCGTGTGTAGGAAATTGTGATAACGTGTGCAATGTTCGGAGTGCGGCCGCGCCTCCAGCGCTGAATTATCTGTGTGTTGCCCGACGTGGTATAATCCTGGTATATCTTCCAATACACGTTGTTGAACCGGTGTCTTATGGTTTTTTCGTTAATGTATAATTATTTTAAGTCCATACATGTGCAGATTGATTGCTTATTTTGTTTATTTAGGGGTTGTTTAACAAAAGTGAGTTGACCACTGGTTGTATTTAGCCCGGCAGGTATCAGATCCGCCCGTTAGCCTACCTTATGTTTTGCGTGTTGTACTTTTCCCTTGCTGTTTTGGTGTAAGGGGAATTGTTACAAGATGTAGCCTACTATGATTGGTTGCTAATCGTTGCTAAGTCTGCAGTCTGAACACTTACCTCAGAGCGTCCGTTAACCGAATGAATTGAGAATATCACCTGAAAATCTATTCAAGCAGCTGATTTCTATAAATTAATATAAAACTAAATGTATATTGCAGCACACGGTTAAGTCAGTACATTAACGACGATTTGAGACAAATAAATGTAAATTTTATATAAAACTATGTAGGCTAAATGGCGCTCTGTGGTGCGGCAGGGTTTTGAACAAAGTCCTGAGCCGTAGCTGGGCGCCGCGTACAGACGCCGAATGGCGCCGCCGGTGTGTGTAAACTTATTGAGAATAATGTGTTAGAATTTTAAAAGACATGGCGCTGCCATTCTCGTCCGTTGCGAAATTGCAGGCGCGGCTCGAAATGGCTGTTATTTCAGATAGCGTAGCATTATTTTAAACTAATCGGTTAACCGGTTTCAACCGGCTAATGAGGCCCGGTGGTCGGTCAAGAAAATGTTTAGTTTTCGCCATCCCTGTACTATTTCACATAACATTACATATTTGAACTCATGCATTTCTGCAGTGACTGTATGATTTTAAGATTCATCTTTTCACACTGAGGTAGTATGAAGGTCTCATAGGCAAGTATTTAAGTTAAGGTTAAAACATTTGCGGATGCTCAAGAGAGAAGGCTCATGCATTACAAGCCTTTTTGAATTGGATGATCAAAGTAAATCATATTATTTTGTCTTGTAAACATGTAAATATATTATGTAGCTTTTATGTATGCATTGTGTTTCCTTGTTTGTTTGTCTTTAACGCCATGCCAGCTTCTGTGACTATTGTCATGGCAAGAAAAATGTAAACTATATCAGGTGTTTACAATTTATTATTGCTACAAAAATAAAAAATATATATTTGGTTTTACTTGTTTAAATCTTCAATAGAGTAAATTGAAAAAAAAAGCTTATCACAGGGTTAAAATCAGCACAATCTAATAATTGAAATAATAAAGAGTTTTGACAGAAAGAACATTTTTGTGGATCTTCTCCTAGTATTAAGAACACGTGTCATCCTGCATGGCCTATTCTGAAACGGGTATAAACTCCCATCGGTTTAAGAAAACCGGATGATAGGCCTATTAAGCTGGATTTTCTTTATTGGTCTTTAGCCTTCACACCAAGAACAATAACTATAAAGGCCCGTTCACGACAAGAATGATAACTATAAAGAATACGATAAAGAGATAGTTCTAAAAATCTTTATGTTAAAGAATAGCCCATACCACAGCTAACGATAATGGCACCGAAAAACGATATAGTTGGAATCACTTTCAGAACGATTTAATCCAGCTGATGAACGATAAAAACATCGATAGCCAATCAGAATCCATCCTGCTGTAACGAGCTCGAGCATTTAAAGGGACAGATAAGCACACGCTTAGATTAAACAACACAATATTGTGTGGATGCAAATATAGTTATCGTTCTTGGTGTGAACAAGCCTTTACTGTGTATTGTGAGGCTAATTTGAGGCGTCTGTTTTCTAGAGATAACATTTGCTTCTACAAACAAACTTTGTGTTGGAGATGTTCTAAACACCCCCAGTGCCAGATGTAGTTTCCTTCTTGAGCATCAGCGAATGTTTTCAAGTGTTATAATAGTTTCTGTCCCTAAAATCCCACCAGTGTGAAAAAAATGGTTCTCAACAGACGACACAATATGATCACATTCATTTTGCCATAAACATTTTGCATAATCTGCAAAGGGGGTCATGCGATTAAGCCTTTCTATTCATATTCATATTCAACTTCATAATGAATATTTCCTATTACGAATATTGAAACATTTCCAATAAAATATTTTTTTATTTTGTATTGTATTAGAATTGTTCTACTTTCCACCTTATGATACAATGTGTTTTACCATATATTGACATTTTAGTCTTGCTGTTTGAATCTCTCAAATACATAACATGTTTTGTTTTTGCAGAGGCATTCTAACATTGTATTCAAGTATTTGATTAATTTATGCACTTAGCCTATGTAAAAAAACAATCATTTCGACCTACTCACGGTATGACGGCATATAGTTTACGTTTTATACCAAACCTACCTGAGCACAGATAGCTTTCTTATATATAAATATATATATGTGTGTGACAGTGTGTGTGTGTGTGTGTGTGTGTGTGTGTGTGTGTGTGTATATAGGGCGCTATGACGTTCGTCGTTTGTTATACATAGCCTACAATATACAAAATACAACTCATAAAAATGCATTTCTTTCGAATATAAGATTAGAGCTGATGCAAAACAAAAATGCGTCACTGTTGCCTTTAAAGTTAGTCGAAATGTTGTAACCTCAGACAAATATGACAGTGGTAAAGTAAAACACACAAAAAGCAAAATATAAATAAAATGTCTTTCCTGTCAAATATAAAGCAATCAGATACAAAACATGTAGGCTTGGCTACTTTCGGTTTCAGTGTCGGCTGGACGTAGGCCTACTATAGCGCGATTATGACAAGTTAAGCTTCGTCAAGAACAGAGATTGGGTAACAAACTAGTTAATCGTATATGCCTAATGTTAAAAAAAAAATCGTATAATGGTCAGGAAAACACACACACTGCAAAGTACAAAGGATAAATAGAGAGAAGAGAGACTGGCCTACGCCTAAAAGTCTTACCATGATCCAGTAAACCCCAGAGCAACAAGATCAAACAAATGAAAAGCTCCATTTTCAACAGATTCCCGAAAAAAACAATGCAGGTTTTGATACACAACAGAGATCGGACAAAATTAAAAAAAGATCGGGCTCTCTCTTCCTGGTCGACGAAAGAGTACTGCTTCTCTTCTTCTTCTTCTATTGCGGTTGGCAATGGCAACCAGCTTTTTGGTGCATTACCGCCACTATCTGGACTGGAGTGTTGATCAAGAGGTCAACCTACACTTCCTTAAAGGAGAACTCCGTTCAATTTTAACATTGAGCTAATTTTTTAGTAAATTTGGAGTGCTGTCAATACAGAGAACAACGACAAAAATCGGTGTTGCCTACACCGTGTTATCCTCTTTTTAAAATGTGCACCCTGTTGACTTCAATGGGGCAAGATTTAAACTTAACCAGTTCTTAGTCTTAACATCCTTGATGTGTCTCTACAAGTGCCCAGCCATGTTAGATGATTCCTTCAGAGTGAACACGATCGAGTGAATCTGACTGCATTAGATGTGAAAGATATGAATAAAAATGATATTATAACAGCCAGCGAACATACCTGTTTTTACATCCTGTTTTCGGTCGAAGTCCAAAGTAGTCAATTGTCGAGTTCACGCGCGTGATCATTGGTAACTAAACCTATGCGCGTGAACTCGACAAACGACTACTTTGGACTTCGACCGAAAACAGGATGTAAAAACAGGTATGTTCGCTGGCTGTAACAACCCAGTTACCTTCAAAAAAGAAAAAAAATCACTAGATTTTGCAGTAGTATTTAGGACAATACATAATTACATGCTCTATTGTCTCTTGACTTATGCAATATTCACATATTCCATCAACATGCTTTTTCATTATAATTAAAGTTATATTTAATCCTGTATGTCCTGCACTGTAAAAAATTTAAAGTTGTCTCAACTAATTAATATTATTTAGTAACTAGTTCCACAGAATTTTTACGTTCACTCAATTTCTCTCTTCAAAGTGTTGCTTCAATTATTATTTTTTAGTTGGCCAAAACTTGACTCCAACTTAAAAAAGTATGTTTGCTCAACTAGTTTTAGTTCATTCAACTAAAATGTTTTAGTTGGTCCAAACTTGACTCCAACTTAAAAAAGTATGTTTGCTCAACTAGTTTTATAGTTCATTCAACTAAAATGTTTTAATCAGGATTTATTATTTGGGCTTAACTAAAAATTGCTGTACTACATTTTAAACTGAGGTTAACAAAATGATTTACTGGTGTGTATTAATCACATAAAAACACAAATGAAAAGAGATATTAGCTTTTATTTCACAACAATCTGCACAAACTAAACATACAGGCTAAAGTGCTCAGTTGACAAACATTAAATTCAATACTGCCAATTCCATTTCAAACATTTATGGAACTAAAAAACATTTACTAATCTTTCCCTAAACTGAGAACAATAAAGCACATTTTGAATTGTAGTAAAAACTACAAACTCTGCAAGTAATTAATACATAAAAGAATTAGTGCTGTCAAGTTGATTAATAACATCTTAACATAAAAGTTTGTGTTTATATGTGTATATATTATATTTATAATTATATATTTATATATATATTATATGTGTGCGCATGTGGGTGTAAGGACGTCTGCCTTTACAAGCACATGAACTTTAATGACATCCCATTATTAATCATTATAAACCTAAAAAGGGTGGGTCAACTCCATATTAAACCCTATGGATTAATAATGGGGTCATTAAAGTTCATGTGCTTGTAAAGGCAGAAGTCCCAAAACTTTTGGCAATATAGTGTGTGTATACACACATATGATATACAAACTTTCATGTTAGATGGGATTAATCGTGATTAAGTGATTTGACCACTAAAAAGAATACAACACCAACAACAACATCAACAACTGGTAACAAAATGGTGTCCGAGATATTTCATAAGTATAAAAAGTATTAAAAAACAACAACTGAATATTTGGCATCATAACATTCAGAGTGGTGCAGGGATGATGTCAAAACCAGAAAGTCTAATTCGACACTTGTTCCTCGTTTATTGGTGAAATAAGCTCTGTGGTAAACACAATTTGACAATAAAATGGATTTTCTTTTCTACAATGTAAACTACACACAGATACGTTTTTATCATTGTAGAATAAAATATCTAAGTATCATCAACTTGTTTACCACAAACCTTATTTCACTAACAAATTGAAAAAGCCTATTATTATTCATAAAAAAAGCATAGGAATTTTTGAGGGAACCAGTGGAGAATTAGTCTTTTGGGTTTTGATGTCATCCCTCCACCACCTCTGACCTCTAAACAAGATCATCTTTTTTTTTTTTACACCTGCAACAGTTTGGTTCTCAGTGACTGAATTTGAGCAGAACACTTCTCACTGTCGAGACCCAGAAATACCTTTTGCACTGCTTCAAAAAGGTACTTCCACTGTTTGGGTTAATCAATAGAGTGTAAAGCAGTCCGAAAAGCACTCCAAAGGCAGTTGGTACATCTGAAACATTTAGTATAACTTCTTCCTCCACCACTGAATCCAGGCCTCCAGCATCAATTTGCATCCCTCTGGTCTGCCTCTCCACATCATCGCCTCTCTGGTTTGAACCACATAAGATGGATGAATAAATGGGAGGGGGAAAGATAATTGTTATAAGAGATAATAAAAACAACTGTTCATCAAAACTACTTGAACTTAATTTTCAACAGCTAAATGTACAATTTATAATTTAAATATACTTTGGCTATACAATACAAAGCGTTTCAAAAAATTTAAGAACTCTAATCCAAGATTATGTGATCACTAATATAAATCACTTACCAGTGCACGAATCTGAGTACACAAAATAATAGTATCAGCTAATTCACGACCTAGGAAGGAAGCTTATCGAGACACCCACTGATAACGGCCTTGTGAAATGCCGTCCTCACGAGGTCAAAACGCTGTTTCAAAATGAGCGCCATTTTATCGTAGCTGGACCGTTAGATATTCAGGTTTCTGTCGGTCTCTCCACGGGACAATTGCAAAAGTTTTCACAATCTTAACCTAATTCATCACGCTTAAGTTACCCTAAAATAGTGTATTAATGTGTTTAACATTACACGTTTCATAGATTTCAGTAACTCGCATCCATAAAAGTAACTAACGTTAGGCCTAACTAGGGATGCTCATTTCGGTTAATTTTCCCGACCGACAACCGCCACTCGTTAATCGATTATTAACCGTTAACTGATAAGATTGAATTGGCATTAAATAAAAATAAAATTGACGCGTATCTGTGACCCATTAAAAATATATTCAAAAAAATGGGTTCAAAGTGTTTATTTTAACGTGCAAACAGCAAACAGCAACATACAGAACAGATCAACAGAACCTGGATTCAGATCAAATTTTCACGCACCTGCTGCATTTCTGACAGTGACAACAGAGAAAAACAGAATAAAATAATATAAATAAAAAACATAAAATAAGCCTACAATAAATATATATATTTTTAGCTTAAATAATTAACAAATTACGATGACAAAAAGAAAACATTACAAAAATCAGTTTGAAGCGTTGAAAAACCGGCATTTTTTTCTTCTCCATCAGACTACGTTTTTCCGTCAAATAAAAATAGCAGGCCTACCTCAATCCGCAGCTTGTCTAGTTTTGATTTTAAAAAGTAGCATTACAGTCTAAATGCTGTTGGGTAAGTCTGGAGCACAGAGAGAAAACACCGTCTCCGATGGCACAGCTGATGTTCGTGAATACAGATAACGTCTCGCTGGAGTGGCCAGCTTCGGGAAGCGCCTTTCATTTGCTTGTGGGTGTTTGCTTCGCAAGTGATATTGCATTGTACTTGCACTACTGCTTTATTTTAATACCGCGTAGCATATTTTGCAAGTAACTTCGTCGCCCTTTCTGTCGAAATGGTCCCACATAGCTACTTCTTTTCGCTCGCTTCATTTTGCTTGCTCAGGGAGAATATGACTGTTGGCGCGTGTAGTTGCGCATATCGATGCGCCCAGTGAGTTAACAAATATTGGTTATATATAGTATGTTTGTTTTTTTTTTAACCATGAAGCAAAAAAAATATACAATTTTTTTTAAACCGTTTAACTGATAGTATTAATCGGTCAAAATTTTTACTTTCGGTTAACGGTTAAACGGTCAATATGAGCATCCCTAGGCCTAACGTAACATTGGCCTATAATGATGAGAGAAAGACCGCGTTCTCTTCATATCAACTCTTCACGTTACGGAAACACACAAAAAAAATATCATAAAACATCCCGAAATTAAAGCTATTACACATTATAGTAGTACATTTGACATGTTTTATGAATTAAACGAGATACCACGTTCCCTTAGTTAAACGTAACGTTACGTTAATGGCGGCCTTCCCCTCGGACATAGGCTTAACGTTTTACGGTTTTAAATGTAACTTACGCTTATAAATATCTACGCAAAAACAACTAATATGTTTACGTTGTACGAATATGTTGTACATTTTGTCGATAAACTTGAACATATTCTACAATTTAACATATTCCGTGCCGAGTGAACTTGACATAACGTTACACTTAACTTTCTCTCGGACATAACTTATAAAAACATTTCTAAATCCGTCTCAGGACGTAACAACACAAAACCATCACATATGTTGTACATTTTTGTCGTTATTATGTTTAAAATCGATCATTTATTCAGAGCCACTTACCTTGAGTGTTAACCCGTTTAATTCCAAATTTTTTCTTGCAACTTGAGTACATGCATTTTACTCCTTAGACCTCCCTAACACTCAAACATTATGCCCTTTTTGATTTTATGTTGGTTAAGTTAGTGAAATATTAGGTTTTATACTCGGTCACAATAGTGACCGGTGGGAAACAACATAGTCAGAATTCATTCAAATTCTTCAATTAGACCTATTGACACAATATATTCCAAGACATCCAATACCTCGTTTTGTCATTTCGTGAAGAAGGCTTAGTGAGGTGAAAAGGTTGTCATGTACAAAGTTACACCCTGGAGGAACTTCTGCTTGTTCGGCTAGACCCGTATGGGCTAGACCATGACTACACTTGGGCCCTGTCCTAGGCCAGTTTCAGGGAGATGTGTGTTCACTCATTCAGTGCACTGAAGATGGGCCGTACGTTGTAGAAAGGGTTGTTTGTGGTCATGTGTGGGGCACACCAATTGGTTCTCATGAACATCTGCCCAATCCTCCAGATAATTCACCTCTGCATCGCCATTCAATAGTCTACTTGGCAAATGGGCTGTTTCACCCTGGTACTCCCTATCTGAGCCATCACAGTCACTTTCAATTGGGGGGGGATTCACGTACGTCAAGAAGGTCCAGCACATTGACCGTTTCTGGGACACTCATCACTGAACAAAATTATATGCAATATTTTGATTTTGCCCCCATTTTTCATGAGCTGAACTCAAAGATCTAAGACCTTTTCTATGTACACAAAAGGCCTATTTCTCTCAAATATTCTTCACAAATCTGTCTAAATCTGTGTTAGTGAGCACTTCTCTTTTGCCAAGATCATCCATCCCCCTCACAGGTGTGGCATGTTCAGGATTGCCAAAACCTGCCAATACCAGCCAATACCTCTGTTTTCAATTGAAATACTGTGTTATACTACCGGTCACAATTGTGACCGTAAACAAATTTACAAGTCTTACGAGCAAAATATATATGCAGGAGTATAATTCTCAAAATATATCAGTAGTAGACCCTTTAAAGAATATATGTACAACATATGATAGTTCTATATGTAAATTAAGATGTTTTATATACTACTTTTTGTAGTAGTCTGAGGAAGACAGGGGCTGCGTTCCAAACCGCATACTCAATGAGTAGGTACATAATTTCAATAAGTACTTACTTAACGAGCGCTAAAAGAGTAGGTACTTAATAGCCAAATCTCGTTGAGTATGAATGCGATCCGGATATCATCGCCATGTTGACGTTATCATGTGACCTACGACGCGTTATCACAAGCGCAACAACTTAAAAGATATGAACGACACGTTTAATTCATCTATCTGTAATCTTGATATTGATGAAACTTGCTCATTTTGTGGTATTGTTGAAGAAACAGCTGCCCATTTATTTTGTGAAGGTTAGCATACATTTAGGGTTGATTTAAGTTGTTATATTTTAAACCCTATGTGACCCACAGTTTTATCCTTATAACGATATATTTTTTTATTAAGAAACCCCAAAATCGTCATCTCTCGAATATGTTGTTAATTTCTTTATTTTATACCCCAAAAGTTTCTCCTTTAAGATTTCCTCTTTTTCTTGATGAATTTACCCCTCGTTTCATCCCTCAGACTTATAACAACAAAACAATTTTTGTATGTATTATGAAGAACTATTTCAAGATATTTAGCCTTGTTATTGTTTTTTTCCTGTGTATAAATATCATATTATGATGTACACAAACCAATGATCTTTATGTTTTCTGTTGTCATTATGATTGTTCATTGTTAGATACAACTATGGTATCTTTCCATGATCTTGTATGTAATAAGTTTAAATTATATGAGCGACAGGTGCACTAACACTTCATAACATCAGTAACTCGACAGCACAACCTAGAACAGTTTTCCTCAGCGTTTGTAATGTATGCACAAAGGAGACGGGCGGCTGCTCGAAGATCTCTCCTTTGGAGAAAACTGTTGATTTTATACTCGAAAAATGTAAGTATCGCTCCTTAAAAATTAATATTACCTCAGAATGAATTGCATTGTTAGCCCACCCCAAAACTTAAACAAAATAATAATATTAAATGCTGACCAATACTTAATTATATTACTTTTTTATATACTAAAAATTATATAATTTAATAAAACAAGCTAAATGTAATTTGTTTTGTCATATGACATAGTTATGCATGAATACACGTGAACATCTAAATTGTCAGTCAAGCAATGAATTAATGCATACATTAATTAAATAATTATATTTTATATACTGACAACAATAAGAAACATGAATAAATGAGTAAGAGAACAAATAAAAGTAACCATCACAATAAACAAATACATATACAAGTCAACAACACATGAAACAAAGCTTTATTCAAACTACAAGCATGTATTTACAGGCGCTGAACCCCACATCCTACCAGTAGCACCTCAATGCAGTACATGAGATCCAGGGGGCGGAGTTGGATCCAGATCTAAGGGGTGGAGATGGGTGGGTTTAGGGATCAGGGGGTGGAGATGGGTGGGTTTAGGGATCAGGGGGTGGAGATGGGTGGGTTTGGGGTTCAGGGGGTGGAGATTGGTAGGTTTAGGTATATGTAGGTGGTGGGAGGAGTTGGATCTGGATCCAACTCCGAACCCCTGGATTTCATGTTCTGCTCAACACAGCGGTTCCCATTCTGCAGCTTTATTCTGATGACTTCACCAGAGGTAGGGCAGGTGGAGTGATGGAGGGACTCATAAGGGCAGGTGGAGTGATGGAGGGACTCATAAGGGCAGGTGGAGTGATGGAGGGACTCATAAGGGCAGGTGGAGTGATGGAGGGACTCATAAGGGCAGATGGAGTGATGGAGGGACTCATAAGGGCAGATGGAGTGATGGAGGGACTCATAAGGGCAGGTGGAGTGATGGAGGGACTCATAAGGGCAGGTGGAGTGATGGAGGGACTCATAAGGGCAGATGGAGTGATGGAGGGACTCATAAGGGCAGATGGAGTGATGGAGGGACTCATAAGGGCAGATGGAGTGATGGAGGGACTCATAAGGGCAGATGGAGTGATGGAGCGTCTCTTCCATGGCACCGTTTCCAGGATTCAGCTCTGGGCTCCTCATCCTCAGTGCTCACACCAGTCTGAATAAAAACATGTTTAGTTACTTTATAGATTTGTTTATTTACCTTATTTACAGCACATTTGTCTAATGTCAACAGTGTTGACAACAGTGAATTATCCTACATAATACCACACAAACATCACTCAGATGTCTTTTTCATGTTGTGTTGTGATGTGCTCATCTGCAATACTTACAATATTTTCCTTTCAGATGTAAATAGACATTTTAAATAAGCGTGTTTAAGATGTAGGCCTATACAGGGTTGCCAACTCTCACGCATCTGGCGTGACAGTCACGCATTCAGCCTCAATCTCACGCTCTCACGCTCGACAAAGAAATCTCACGCTAAATGAGACATTCTTCTGTGCTGTATTATTATTTTTTTTTCTCATGTGCGCTAATTTCCGAATTACTAAACAAGTTCAGGCTCTTAACTACTGATTGGACCACTGCTGTGTCTAATGCCTTTCTCTGATTGTCGATTCGCTGGAAACATTTGTCGCCGTTACGTCAGTGACGTCCGTGACCGTAATTTACCCTTTTCACACGCGCTCACGGCACACATCTTTCTCAAGCAGAAAAAAATCGCGAGTCAAAGAGGACACTGACACCGACAGACAAGACAGAGAAAGTTATAGGCTACTTTTGATATGGAACAAATTCTCTGCTCTCATATTCTGTCAATATTTTTACGAGATTCAAACAATAAATACAGTTGTTGGTGCTTTTAACCCCTTAACTGTCACCCCCACTTTTTTCGCATAGACATGAAAATCACTATGCAAACTTAAATGGTTGTAATTCAAGAATGCTTTAGAATATAGACCTATGGTTGGTCTTGTTTTAAAGAAGACATTTGCCAGATTGTTGTAGAAGTGAAATAAATGATGAAAGTGAAATAGAAAAAAAGTTATTTAAGTTTGAGTTTATGAAAAAAATGAACAATGTAAAAAAGTAATTATTTCAATTTTATATAAAATATAAATATTACAAAATATATTTTACTCTAAAACTGCAAGAAAATTAAAGCCAAAAATCTTAAGAAGTTGTGTTCCAAATTTTAGGCTAATATCTCAAAAAATAATCTCTCAGTAAGATTTTATTTGGGCGCAGTACCAATTTCTTTCACTAGGACAGCCAAGCTTCCTTACTGACCATATAAGGGCGCCTCCATTTTTGAGTGATCTGAACCATGTATTTCCATAATTTTCATACAATTTATGAAGTAGACATCCTATTTAGAAGTAGTATGGGTGGTTTGACAATATTTGATTGTCGAGAATCCATAATATTTTTCTTTATATTTGAAACATATTCAAACCTTTTTTTCTAATACAATTGAATTGGTGTTATCTTTTGAACTCTTGGCATGAAAACCGGTTTCTACCAATCTTTCATGATTTTTCATATTTATTGGCATTTCAAAATAAAGGTCATAACACGCCTAATGCATATGAAATATTCTTGTTGCAAATTGATAAATTACTGCTCCTATGTAATTTATTTTAAAAAACAGCCGCCACATATGAAAACTAGAGATTGTCAGCTTTCAAATGATAGTTTGTCAATATTACTTCAGGATTTTACTAAGACATTATTGTTTTATTGGACAGTTAAGGGGTTAAATGTGACAGACTAGCGCTTCAGGTCAAACGGCACGTGATACAGTACAACTTTTTTTTTCATCACATGAACCCCCCCCCCCCCCCCCCCCCCCCCCCCCCCCCCCCCCCCCGTCAACAAATCTCACTCCAAGCAAAACTCAAAAGTTGGCAACCCTGCCTATATGGTTATGTAAATCCACTTTAGAGACGTAACGTTACGTGTGCTTACTGGAGCTCCCCTGTTAGCTAGCTATACATAATAAAACATGTTTTTACGGCAAAATCACAACTATACTATACTGTCTCAGTGTTTCCGCTACATTCATTCCGCCGTGGCGGGCCGCCACACCTAAAATCATCCCGCCACGGCTGCAGCTTCTCAGTGAGGTCCGATATTGTACTATTTGTTAAGCCCCACTAAAGGCATAAAAAATATGGTAAAGCACAATAAAGTTTTCGCACTATATTCCAAGACTTCTAAAGTCATTTAATAGCATAATGTGAGGTAAAAATGAATATTTAAGTCGTTAGTTAAAGTCCCTGTAAAGTCAAAATGAAGTATGTGTTCTGAGTTTGTCACACCACAGACAAATGTGTTATTAGTCACCCAGCCAAATTTGAATGATAAAAAAAGCCGGCAAGTACATAAAATAAGCTTTTAAAATCTTGAAAAAATTAGCAGTAGTCTCTGCTCTCAAACGCTGGGGGCGTGTCCGCTGGCTGCGCTGAAACCACGCCCACTCGCGGGAAAGCTGCCTTCGCCACACTCAACTCTGTCACCGCTACAGCCAAAATGGATGCTTTAGTAGTGTTACTGCGTGGACTCCAACTACCAATTATAATTATAACATAAGCACACAAGGCAACTTACACTCATTGGTGGGCACGCACTGCCGATGATGGCACCAGTTGTCGGCGCGACGGGAGGATAAAGGGGGGAGATAGTCGGTTCGGCCCGTTAGGCCACATTCACCAGTAACAGCGGATTATCAGTGAATCCCAGTTGTCTCCGACGAACATTTATAAAACTATCCCGTGTAAAATGATCACTACAGATGCGGGTTTTGTCGGTGATCCTCATCTCTCCATCAAGGTGGCTCTTCACAAAATTAATACACCTCTTCTTGATGTGATCGTTTTTCGGAAATGTAAATAAGGACACCGATCTGTTTTGTACGTGATGGCATCCAGGTAGTACGCATTTCCGTGATGAAGGCATAGCTAGCTAGCAAACTGTAGGCGAGTATCTAATAGACGGACGCGATTGATCGGCAAACTGATGTGAATTTGCTCTAGTGTGGCTCCAGTGCGTCATCAAGTAGGGGCGTGTCCAGGAGCTCAGGGGCTCCAGTGCGTCATCGAGCCCCCTTTTAGCCCCGCCCAGAAAATCCGGAAAATTGCAATGGTGAAAAACTGTTTAACGGTCTAACTCCACAATTCAGTACTTCACAGTTCACAGTCTTTGTAAAATGTGTTAGCAATACATTTCTAACATTTATAATGTGTTTAGAATTTTTTTTTTAAATTGCCTTTACAGGGACTTTAAAGTTAATGGAAACTCATCTCTCCTCAGTCATTCTCCATTCAGCATTCAAATGCGCGTCGCGTTCGGTTACCACAGTAACACACGACGACACTCTCTTCAAGATCAATGTTCCCACTATTATACTTTATTTGTAGATAAAGGTCTATGGTTTTGCATAAAATGACTTTATCTTGCTTGAGTTTATTGCGCTTTCTAAATCATATTCCTTTCTCCCGGGTGTCTGTTAGATTACAGCACTGGAGTAGAGCGCTATCAATTGTTCTTCATGCGCACTGTAACTGAAATTTAAAATGAAATTTAAAATTTGTAAAAAAAATAAAAAGGCTCAATAAACTGTTGCATAGATAGAATACACTAAGCATAGATAGATATACATTCTCTTCGCGTTGTGCTTTGAACTTTTCAATGCGCTGTGACTTTGTGTTGCTTCAAGTGCATCATTCTGCGCACGAGATGCGCATAATCGCTTTGCCGCTCTTGGAGCCTTCCATGTATAATGCTGCTTAAAGGGATAGTTCACCCAAAAATGAAATTTCTGTCATAATTTACTCACCCTCAAGTTGTTTCAAACCTGTATGAGTTTCTTTCTTCTGTTGAACACAAAAGAAGATATTTTGAAGAATGTTGGTGACCAGACAGTTGCTGGACCCCATTGACTTCCATAGTATCTTTTTTTTCCTTCTATGGAAGTCAATGGGGTCCAGCAACTGTCTGTTCACCAACATTCTTCAAAATATCTTCTTTTGTGTTCATCAGAAGAAATAAACTCATACAGGTTTGAAACAACTTGAGGGTGAGTAAATTATGACAGAAATTTCATTTTTGGGTGAACTATCCCTTTAAGGGGAGATTTTAATACCTGGGGCAAGGGGGCGTGGCCCATGGGAATATGGCCTCATGGGCCACACCCCCTCCCCCTGGGGGAATGGACCTGCCACCACAGTTGGAAAAAATCCTAGAGGAAACACTGTGTCTAACTCCTTTACACCTTCAACAGTTAAAACGTTTACTCTATAGTAGTTTAACACATACGATTTAAACACAAGGAACCGTGTTTACTCACATTTGAAAACCCCCGCGTCGCTGATCTCCGTGATGTTTGATAATGACGTATGCTCTCGCGTGGCCTCCTGGGATAGATGAGTATCCACAGTACCCATCGGACACATAGACAGTATAAGAAGTGGACAGAGCCATCTCATTGGAACTCAGTTGAGACAGTTGAAGCCCATTTTTAGCGATTTTTTAGCACTTCCGTTCCTGACGCGCAGACTCAAACCGACTCAAACTAAGCTTGATGATGTGAGCACCCTGTTTGACAGATGTAAATATTCTAGTAGCTGTGCGTGAAAACTGCCAACGTTGATCTTGCAGAGACGGCGAGCTTGAGCAAAGAGTTCTTTGGCGTGAGTGAGCAGGAGTAAGTAATTTGTATAGTATTTATTTTAAAATGTAACGCCAGTACGCAATATTAAGTTAATGCATTGATTGCCTGTGAGCTTCTCCTCCTGTCTGTACGGTAATTTCTCTACTGTGCGACAGAGCATCGAGTGGTTATGACGCAATCGTTAGCCTATTTTTACAAAAACTGTTTCTACGGGGCCATAATGTAACATAGAAGGTAATGGAGCCCTTTATACATTGTCGTGTTTCTTTAAAAATAAATAATGGACAAATGGAGTCTTTAAACGCCTCAGATGTAAAGTTATTCGCTGTCAAAGTGACGCGAAAATGAATGGGAGTCAATGGGAATGCTAACGCAAGTGAAGTTCTGCTACAAGATGGCGGCTCCCGCGAGGCTTCAACTTCCGGTCGATGGATTACCCCCTTGATCGGACAGCACTCAAAAATCGGGCCGGAAGCAGTAAGCCATCCGGGAACTTCTCGCCTACTCTTTTATGAATACTGACGTTTGGAACGTACTGCTTCCTTCACGTACTGTTTTCGCCTACTATATAGTAGGAAAGTAGGCATATTGGAACGCACTTAAGTCCGAATCTCGCGATAATTAGTACGTCACCCAGGTAATTCTCGCCTACTCTTTTGGATTCATACATACTTTTTTGCTCGCCTACTCTTTTTCCCATACTATATAGTAGGGAAGTATGCGGTTTGGAACGCAGCAACCTTCTTCTAGATGTGCAAGCAGGAAGTGAACTGATCTGGTCATGTGACCTTTCACACTAGTCACATGACATTAATTGATTTTAATCAAGACAATCTATTTTGTCATATAAAAGTTGAATTTCTTGCCCAAAGTCAATAAAAACATTTTTAGAGCTTCCAGAAATAAGAAAAAAGCTGCGGTCACAATTGTGACTGGTGGGATTAAACCTATTTTTTACAGTCTATGGATTAAACGGGTTAAGTATGACCGTCTTTGACAAAAAGTCTCCCGCACTGCAGTACCGCAGCCGAGCCACTGTAAAACCCGCGAAGTCAAATGCTGTATCCTTCCGCAAAATCAAGTGAGCCATAATCCAGATCCTTCCATTCTAAATGTAGCGATGCGCTTTTATATTGTATTTATTACCAAAAATAGACGGCTTAAATCCAAGATTTAAAAAATAAAGGTTTTATATATTAAAGTGTTGTATCCATCCACTCTCATAGTGCAGAAACGAAACCTCGACAATTTGATAAATGTTGTTTTGATATTAGCCTATATCAAATGTTTATTAAATGTTTATAAATGTTCATTTTAACAACAAAACAACAAATATGTTCTGTTTTACGCATTAAAATATTGTATCATAGCTGGCCTTAATACTTTTAGCAAATATTGGCTAGATTTGTGTTTATTAGTCCAGTCAACATTAGCCATCCTAAAGTTGACTGGAATTGAAAATATCCCTTCATTTATTTTTTTTTCAAATATATTTTTGCAGACTTAATATAATATGTCTTCTTAACTAATCCCACGCATGGATATTGGTTCAACTTAAATATTTTTGCTCTTCCAACATTTTATGGCCATGGCCTCATTCTGGACACCACATCTTCTTCTCGCTAACTTCTGTATGTGTGATGCATTTGTGGTAGTTTTTGTAATTTTATAAAGAAATGTTTTTGAATTTTGTTCAGGGGTGTCCTGTAAAGAGCACATTCATGTTTGGAGATTTCACCATGAAAACAACCTCTCCTTGGTCTTTAAAAATGTCTGACATTAATTTTGTGGCCAACTGTAGCACTTATGGAATTATGATAATATATTGTAATAATAATTTAAATCTGACATTTTTTCAAATTGTGTTTCATAAACCAACATCTCAGGGAAACGTTACGGGGTTTCAAATAAAAAAAATGACTGTTACAGAACAGGGCATTGATTTCATACATGTGCACTGTAGAGGACATCAGGACTTACTGCATGTTTATCAGGCATTCTGGGAGACACAACAAGTGAATATGGAAATAAATTATACATCAATATTCCTATTAAATATTACATATTATTATTAAAATGTTGCTAATTACTACTCCAATTATTACACTTATTTTTTCATTAAATGTTGCTCCAAGAACACATTAATGTGCAAATTGGATACAGTGTATAGATGCATTGCATTGAATGTAAATATAAATGTATGGCCATTTTACCCACATGTTGCATAAAGTAAAATGGTGTATCAATTAATTTCATTATATCTTTTCATAACATAGTTGAGAATCATCTTTATACAAATTTTGGTTAAAAAAAATCCTGAAACCCCCAATTTTATTGGTGATTGGAAAACAATCCCATTGTTTTTGCCTATACGTAATTTCATGTCATTTTATTTTTTAAACAACTGAGTCCTGGTGTTCACTACAGAGGACATAGCATGAATAAAATATCATTTTTCAAAAATGTTTTTTTTTTACCATTTGTTTCTTATGCTCTAAACATTGTGATAACATGAAGAAGAAAAAAAACTAAATCCCCAAAACCTTTTTTTCTGGGTCTCAGGAGGTAATTGAGGGATACCATATGCAATTCCCATTTTCTTATCAGTCTGCTTAGATGCATCATCAATATATAAAATAATTCCTTCTTTATATATTTTATATATTTTGCTGATATTTGTGATTGATACTTACATGATATAGCCTATCTGATAAAAGGCGCCATCTGGTGTTTATAAAACAGCATCATAGCTCTCAGTGGCGTTGACATGATCATTTGAAAGCGTCATGACTATTCTTCTCTGCTGTAGCCGACATTGCGAGTCGGCCGGTTGTTACGTGAATAAAAATATATAAAAATGAATTCTAGTAAATGTACAGGCTATCCTTCCGCTGAACAAGTCAAACTCAATCTATTTAGCACGCTCAAGCTCAGTGCAGAGGTCTAACAGCGCTCGTCAATGTCAAAATGTTTAGCCAATCATTTTGAAGGAGGCGGGGCTTACTGTTCATAGAAACTGGCCGCGCATTACCATCGCATCGCGTGTGCAAAACTGTGCATTATTTTTCTGATGGCCCGTCGTCAGTTATTCCTTATTGTTCACAACATAGTTTGAGATTAGCAACTAAATGGCAATTATCATGTAAAAGACAATCATGCTGATCTATGTCTGTAAAGTTCTGGTCCAGACGTACAGTATGGGACGCCTGAAGCTTTCGCCTGTACACCCACTGAATCTAAGCAGGGTTGAGCCTGGTTCGGAAACCTCATGGGAAAACCAGGTTGCTGCTGGAAGAGGTGTCAGTGAGGCCAGCAGGGGGCGCTGTTCATCCTGCAGTCTGAAAGTGAAAGTGACCTGTAGCCAAGAATGGTGTCCCAAACTCGGAATTTGTGCTGCATTTCACCCATCCAAGTGCATGCACACACACACACACACACACACACACACACACACACACACACATTGTAGTTATTGGAAAGTAGATTATTTTTTTAATAAAAACAGAATATCACATAAAACCATCTATCACATGAGATATTTCAAGTTTATTTCCATTGTTAGAAAATGTGTTTACAGGCTCAAGTTTAAGGCACTGTTTCCTTGGCTAATGCAATGTTTAAGTAAAGAAAACAATATAAACCTGTGAAAGAGAGAGAGATTTGCACAATTAGAAATATGTTTCATAGTTCAGACAAACAGATAATGTTTAAAACAAGTCAAACATACTTTACCTGTTCTAACTTCTCTCTGCAGCTCTTCAGGAAATGTGGCGGTAGAGACCGAACTGACCATTCGAGTGCAGATGATCATTTCCATCACACGGTGATAATATTCTACAATACAAACACATCAAGGAAACACAATTACATGATAAAATCAAACTGAAAAAAGTTAAGAACTGAAAGTTAATGGAGGTTAAATAGAGAGATAATGTCACAGTACCTTGAACGCCCCACAGGTCTCCATCTTCCTCACATCAAATACGAGAACTTCACTGTAAAAAGCTAATCAGCAATGCTTACAAAAGGCAGAATGATACACATATGGAGTATATATATAACAATACAATACATAAACACATATTTGCCATTTTTTTTGTAGCTGCTACAATTCACAATTCAAGTCTTTTCAGTGCAGTTTTACAGGTTCAGTTCCTGAGATTCAGAGTTTGATCAAGAACACAATGGTAATATTTCACGGATCGGATTTGAACTGTCTTTTCTTTGACCACAAAACTCTGTTAACCAGACATTCAAGTGTGGGAGTGCGAAATGTATCATTTTTCAAGTATTCCCAGTAAAAAACAGTTAATAAAGCTGGCTGAACAAGGGAGGAGGTTAAATGAGCTGTTCCGAGGTATGTATACATAACGTTTTTTTTGCAAACATTTGGAGAACAATCATTTTATACTGGAAAAACCCTGAGAGAACCTTTCCAGAACATTAGCTGAGTTCTGAGATGAACATTCCCTGATAGTGTAGCCTAGATGACAATGCTAAAATTGTAAAAATGTAACATAATCAGGCATTCTACAGTGTCAATAGTACAGATTGAATTGCATTAAAATGCTCATTTGGACATATAATCTATGAAGAGCACTTGCATTATAAATGAATGTAAACAAAACAGATGATATGTCAAGATCACGTTTACATGCACCCAAATGATCTGTTAGTAATCGGACTGATGGCTCAGATGGATTGACAAGCTTTCATGTAAACACCTTAATCAATCCAATATTCATCAGACTGAAAAGGGTAGTGTAAATCTGAAATGCTCGTATCAATAGGGGGGAAAACCCCCTTTTTTTTTTTTTTGGTTTGTTATCAATGCAATTATACTTGAGGCAGCTCTGGTGATTATCATGGCGACTTTCTCCTGTTCTGAACGGACATGTGCTGAAGTTTTGTTCTGAACACGTCAAGGACCCTTTTCACATTTCCACAGTTCTCAGAAGCGGAAGTCCTTCTGGTTGAGTAAACGTCTATAGTGAAATGATCTACGATAGTGTTTCCATGACATTGCGAAATAGGAAAATAATGTGGTATTGTGACACTGTTTTTCTGTGAGTAATACGAATTCAGATTATCTTTTTCCATTTCTTTTTTTCTTAATTTTCACATCTCTCTTAATGTTCCTTTTCAGTGACACTATTAGAATAATAATGTTACTGTGAAATCGTCCCATTAGCAGTCGTTTGAAGGGACACTGCGACGTCATCCTCCTGAAAGACAGAAACAGATTCACAGAAGGTAAAGCAGAAGTTCAGTATAGATGATTCAGTATTGATGACACAAAAAATGTGTTTTTCTCTGATGTATGTGTCTGAATGTTCTTCATTCTGAAGCCAAACAGCACAAGATCAGCGCTCTCTTAAAAGTGACACATCTCCAATTCTCAACCTGCTTTGTATTGTTATAATGACGGTAGTATATGTAAATGAACAAAGTTTACTCGTTCTCCATGTTACCTGGACAGAGAAATTCATGTTCATTTGTCAGCAAATGTCCGCCTGATGAAGCGAAAATGCTTTTGACAGCTCCAAGGCTTTTCGTGACAACTTAAGATTGTACTTCCGCATGTTTGTATCTGCACCCATCGACAGTCGGATTGACAGGGTTATCAACAGAACAGTTATTGTAAGTGTGGGTTTATCACTGAAAACAGAATTGTACTATGTCTACTCTTTAAACAGCATTATGGTATAATTTAACACTATGTCAACAGTTTACTTGTATGTGATGCCGTTTTGCTTCGGGCTTAAAGTTTTCAGTTTCTGGATTTTTGAAAGTAGGCTATGTGAAGTTCACAGCACTATTGTTGCAGTAAACTTGTATAATGTTCTTAAATTAATAATTTATTAGATGCACGCCGGTCTGTTATTGTAGGGACATCGACATTATATTATCACACTCTCATAAATATGACATGCAACCAAAACTAACTGTGATTGGTTGCGTTACATGTCAGTGAAACGTCCTCTTGGTCGATTCTTGGCCAATAAAAGCTGCGATAGACCTTCTGCCGTCAGTCTGAAGATCTGGCTACCCGAGACTAGTTTTTCCACTCCATTTTGCCTTAAACACAGTGTTTGCGCTCATCCACAATCATATTTACGATTCTTTAGTCCATGGATTATTTTAGGGATGGGGAACGGCGGTCCTGTAGGGCCTCTGTCCTGTAGAGTGTAGCTCCACCTAAACTTATTTCAAGGACCGACGTTCCCCATCCCTGCTCTCCAGGACCGACATTCCCAATCCCTACTTTAGCCGCTTCCTACAACGCGCTGGATCATTCACAGGAAACCAGAAGTAACTCATTCCCGCTAAACGTTTACTCTTTGAATTCTTGCACCCGTGAATGATACAAGTCGATACAAATAATCGCAGCCTTTGTGATATCATAATCGCAATAACCCATCTCGATTTAAGTGCGATTACATGTAAATTGCAAATAATCGTGCAGCCCTATACCATTATGGCTACTAAGTTTGGTAAGAAGTATTTCCTCCTAAAGCAAGGCGGTATTTGACTCCGCTAAGTGTATCCATTACAGAATGGTAGGGGTGGCCTTAGGTGGCAACATGCGCAGTGCATTATGGGTCTTGAAGTTTTTCTTCCAATTTGGCAAAACTGAAGACAACAGACTTTTCCCTCCGTTTTCTCTAGTCAGATGGCATTCCCACCCCCCCCCCCCCACCCCCCCACCCCCCCAAAAAAAAAAGAAAAACCTTTCTACTGTATAGGCAACAAGGTTTTTATTGAAGCCCATTTTGCCAGTGGTGAAGTACCCCTTTAAATAACTCAATAATTATTGTTTTTTTTCTGTGTTGATTTCTGAATGACCACACATGGTTTCAGACAGAACACACCACTTACAGATCAAACACACACACACCACTTACAGATCTCTGTTATAAAGTCAGTTTTTTGCAGAAAGATTCAGAGCTCAGAGTATCTCACCTGACGAGGATTATCGCCCGGTGACCAGTTTCCTGTTTAAACAACAACAAACTCTTAATTTGGTCAATAAAAAAAAAAAATACACACTTTCATATTTTTAAAGATTATTTTTGTAAAATACATCTCATTTACATTATGAAAGATCAGCTGTATATAATTTATATAATATAATTTGTATATAATATACGAATTCAGTCAGCTAAAAAGGAGAGGAAGGAGCTCCATGTGACATTCCTGGATTTGGCCAATGCATATGGTTCAGTGCCACATGAGCTTCTTTGGGCAGCATTTGATTTTTTCAGAGTACCAATGTCAATAACAAATTTAGTGAAAGCCTATTTTGGAGATTTGCAATTTAGTTTCTCAACTCCAAAATTCAGCACTGCATGGCAATGCTTAGAGGTTGGAATAATGGCAGGATGCACAATTTCTCCACTGGCTTTTACCATGGCAATGGAAGTAATCATTAGGGCATCAAGATGGGTAGTAGGAGGAGAGCGCTTGGCTTCTGGGTTGCGACTACCACCAATCAGAGCATACATGGATGACATGACAACCATGACTACAACAGTAGCCTGCACTAATCGGTTATTGGGGAAGTTAACAGATAATATTGAATGGGCACGAATGCAATTTAAGCCCTCTAAATCAAGGAGCATCTCCATAGTTAAAGGAAAGGTAGTAGATAAAACATTCTTCATTAATGGTGAGGCAATACCAACAGTTTCTGAGAAGCCAGTGAAAAGTCTTGGGAGATGGTACGATGGAGATCTAAAGGACACAGTTCGAGTGGGAGAAGTTAGACAACAAGCAGTGGAAGGGTTGAAGAGCATAAACAGCTGTGCTCTACCAGGCAAACTAAAACTCTGGTGCTTTCAGTTTGGCCTACTGCCGAGGTTGCTGTGGCCACTGACTGTGTACGAGGTTTCTTTGACAACAGTGGATAAGCTGGAAGCGTTAATAAGTTCATACATCAGGAAATGGTTGGGAGTTCCACGCTGCCTCAGCAGAGTGGGACTTTATAGTAAAGGAATATTGCAGCTGCCAGTCTCTGCTTTAACCGAGGAGTTTAAGTGTGCCAAGGTCAGACTGGAAATGACATTAGTAGAGTCACGTGACAAATGTGTAAGGGAGGCAGCCCCTGTGTTAAAAACTGGTAGAAAGTGGTCAGCAAAGAAATCTGTAGTAGAGGCAAAGGCTGACCTTCAAATAGGGGATATCGTGGGACAGGTACAGCATGGAAGAGGGGGTTTTGGGCTCAGGTTAGCTCCTCCTAAATGGCACAAGGCAGGCCCAGCTCAAAGGAGGAAGCTGGTAGTCAACGAGGTGCGAAAGCAGGAGGAGAGGATGAGGAGTATAAAGGCCATTTCCCAGGCCAAGCAGGGAGAGTGGATGAGATGGGAGAGTGTGGAACAACGCAAAATGGGCTGGCAAGACCTTTGGTCAATGGAAGAGAGTAGGATCAGTTTCCTTATTAGGTCAACATATGATGTTCTCCCATCACCGCAGAACCTAAACCTCTGGGTAGGAGAGGATCCCTCTTGTCCTTTGTGTTCATCACCTGCCACATTAAGGCACATTTTGACAGGATGTAAGGTGGCTCTTAGCCAAGGTCGGTTTACTTGGCGCCATGACCAAGTACTGAGATGTTTGGCTTTAGCATTGGAAGGCAAGCGTAGTATGACCAATAAGTTGCCGCATGTTCTAGCAAAACATTACACGCAGAAGACAACATTCCTCCGCCCAGGCGAGCAACCACCAAGAAAAGGTGTTAACACCAATTCTCGGCCAGGACAACTGGAAGCTGCTAGGGACTGGAAGATGCTGGCTGATCTTGATCAACGGCTTATTTTTCCACCTGAGATTGCCACCACTAACCTACGACCAGACATTGTTTTGTGGTCTGGATCAGCACGCATTGTTCAACTGATAGAGTTGACAGTGCCATGGGAGGATGCTGTAGATGAGGCATATGAGAGGAAGAAACTGCGGTATGCTCATTTGGCCACTGAAGCAGAACAGCGAGGATGGAGAGTCCAGGTTTATCCAGTGGAAGTGGGTTGTCGAGGTTTTGTGGCACACTCTACAACCCGGTTCCTCAGGGACGTCGGATTCAGCGGCCAAGAGTTGCGTCGCACAGTAAAGAACTTATCTGAAGCAGCAGAAAGGAGTAGCAACTGGCTGTGGTTGAGACGGAAAGATTCTAGCTGGCAAGGTACAGGCCGCCATGCTACGGTTTCGTAGAATTCTTGAAACTTGAAGAGTCTGTTGGTTTATTTGTATAGGTTGTATAGTATAGGTTGTATAGTATACTATTTGTATAGGTTGTATAGTATAGAATGACGGGTGGTTGGGTAGATATTGTGTTTTGCGTTAGGTGGTATGCCATACGGAACCGTTGCCACTGTAACTGCTTTAACGCACCAGTGGGGCTCGACAGCCTTATTCAATCGGGTTGGCGCGTATGGTTGGGTTGCGGAGAGATAGTGAGATTGTGGTTAGGTCTCAGCAGCAGGAGGGATGTAGAGGTCAGTAAGCTGGGCTGAGTTGAGTGGGGGACGGAGGGGGGTGACTCTGGGACGCCAGAGTCACTGTCGAGCCCTCTTGAGGTGTCGTGGGCTAGTCGACGAAACACTGAGGACGGAAGGTGCCCACTTGAAGACCCTAGAGATGTCCCCTACTCGGCTCAATCCAGACGGTTGTCGTGTTGGTCCACTAGGGAGACCACACTGTAGTTGCAGCCGTCGTGTGTGCTGACGCGCCAAGTACACTGCAGCCGTTAACGCCAGACAGAAGGGGAGTCACACCCTCATATGGAAAGAAGCGTAAATGGATGGAGAAGCATAGTTTACTGTAAAGCTACGTCTTAGTGTTGCTTATCTTGGCGAAAGCCGAGTACAAATCAGCATGAAGTTTTAACATCTACTCTCGTGTAATGGAAATCTTAATACTTGCTTTTTCGTTTTGATCTGTGGAGACAGTAAATCCCAGCAGCGACTGTAGCCACAAACAGAACAACAGCACATATTCCTCCTGCAGCCGCAGAAGATAATCCTGAATCTGGAGGAGCTAAAGACACACACACATTATTCCATATCATTTTTACTAGAGATCAACTGATAATCAACTCTACTTTCAAAGCAGAAGTAATGTGTTTTCTGTGAATGTGAAAAACTTCTGATTTATCACCCGCTATATGGAAATAAAGAGAAGAAAAGTTCAGTAAACTGTAAAACTGTTCTATTTAAGACAGTACATTAAAATAATATGGTTAGAAACACCAGTTTTCAACATCAAGCAGCATAATGATAGCCTGACTACGTCAGACTTCCTACTTCCGCTAATTTATTTCGCTCCTGTAGTCAGTCTGAGATAGCAGCCTATCTTTCTGTTTTCCACCGGCCTGAAAACAGCCGGCCCAATCAACGAACAGAGGGCGGGCTGAAAGCCGTGACGTAGTCGGTAAGCGCCGTGTTTAAGATTAGGTCAGGGAAATCGACCGCTGATATGGAGACGCGGATGCAATTCGCTCTGTTGTGGAGAATATTCCCGGCATTAGCAAACTGAAGCCAGAACAAGAAGAGTGTGTATTAAACATTTTGAATGGAGGTGATGTTGTGGCCCTACTCCCTTTGGGAAAAGTTTAATTTATCAACTATTACCGATCGTCAGCGAGAAACTGGGGAGCCTTTTGACAGGTCAGTGTCTCTTTTCTTTTCCAGGTCTTAAATACCGTAAAACTTCAAATAATAGCCCGGGCTTTTATTTGCCCAAATCGTCGAACTGCACCGGCTTGTACTTGAGATAGGCGTCTAACTTATATGAGACAGGCCTTTATAGTTGAGATGTTGTTCATTGAGATGTTGTTCCTAGAGTCTATAATCTCTAAAAATCTCCAAATGCTCCACGTGAAACCGCGGTCTTCCGACCTTTTACTATCTTGTCGATTGATTTTTATGAATATGGGCGAGGGAGAGAGAGCAAGACAGCGCTCGTGTTGTTTGAAGACGTGAGTGCGCGCGCGCGGCCGGGGCTCTCTCTCTCTCTGCTCGTTTGTGCCCTGTCAAGCGCAGCAGATTTGATCACTCACAGATAAAAAAAGTTGTTTACAGCCATGTTCACTCCGGTATTTCGCTCGCATCATCAAGTGTTTACAGTGGAAGTTCGATCATAGATTTGAGTTCGATGCATGATGTCTGTGGTTCGATGCGGCTGTGTCGGCGCATAACATACGTCATAAATAAACTTATCTGATTGGCTTACGGGTAACCAATGATTTTAAACTTCAGTACGCGCCCCCTAGCGGGAGAGAAAACACTTCTCTATTATGCTATCCCAGACTCTGTGTACGAAGCAAAGTGAAGTAGCAGAGTCTGGTATTACCAGGCTAGCATAATGAGCTGTTTTATGCCCGATTCACATATCGCGCCTAAAAACGCGTAGAAAACGCTAGGCGCGCGCGTTCTCCTTTTTCCAAAGAAGCGCTAGGGCGGTTGAGCTCTTCCAGTTATTAAAAATAACTGGAAGAGAATGACACTGGAAGTGTCGCTCTCCCAGTTTAAAACTAGACTAAAAACGCATCTCTTCAGCCAGGCATTCATATAAAAAATATTTTTTTTCTTACAGTTAAATCCGGCCTCTAGTTCATAAATGCCAGAGGAGAACTGGCCCCGACTGAGCCTGGGTTCTCCCAAGGTTTTTTTTTTTTCTCCATTAGGTCACCTGATGGAGTTTTAGGACACCATTAGGTCACTTGATGGAGTTTTTCGGTTCCTTGCCACTGTTGCCTTTGGCTTGCTCAGTTGGGAATATTCAATTTATATAACCAATCATTAATACCATTGATCAGCCCTACCAAACGTGGATGTTCTTTCCACTAAGAAACCAATATGATGTTATTTGATTGATACTGTGAAGCTGCTTTGATGCAATCTATATTGTGAAAAGCGCTATATAAATATACTTGACTTGACTTGACTGTAAGTCAGACACATTCAATTTAAAAATGGCCGCGCTCGTGTTCTTACCTGAAAAGTAAGGTGGATACTTTGACTGACATTTACACCTGTACATGGAGTGGAGTCCAAACTCACTTTTTAAACAGGCCACAATGAAAACATTTACTGTTTGGATTTAAATAGTAAACTTTATTTTGAAATTGCTCAAGGTAAAATGCATTTGATAATTAATTGAGACTCACCAGTGACAGAAACACTGAAGCTCCTCATGATGCTGAATCTGCTGTTGTTGATCAGTAGTTTATATTCTCCAGAGTCTCTGTTTCTGGTGTTTGTGATGTTCAGAGATCCAGTCTGATGATCCAGCTTCAGTCTGTCTCTGAATCTCTCTTCACACTGAACATCTGTACAGATCTTACTCTGATCTCCAGTGATTTCAGTGATGAAAATGTCATTAAAATACCATGTTATTGAATCATTCAGTTTTCTTATTACACCACTGTATAAAGTGACAGGTTCTCCCCCCATCACTGACTTTCTCTTCTTTTGTTCTTGTTCAGCAGCAGAAACACCTGAAACACAAACCAACAGATGATTGGAGGATCTTGTTTTGGGGTAAAAGACACACAACATGAGATAACTGTAAAATGAATGCAAAAAAACAGACTCTCTTGACTTTCAGTCTGAAAAGCCATTTATCCACATTTTTGATTATGAAAACATTTTACATGAAACATTTTACATGAAACATTTTAAATCCTCTGTTTTCGATTGTTAATAAACTAAAAAAAAATGTTTTAAACAGATAACAATAGAAGGTCAGATGACATCGAGAGAACAAAACTGACAAATCTCATCAATGGAAAAATGAATGGTCTTAAATCATACTGAACTAAACTACACACACAAAGAAGAGATGAACAATTAATTATGAGCCAAACAAAATAATACAACATGTTTTTCTACAGATTTTCTGAGAAATATGTCTGGATTCATAATGTAATGTGCAAACAAACAGCAGAAGAACATCATTGATTATGTGGAATAAATGTAATCTGTTCTTCATGTTGGCATTTAATTATATTTATAGAATTTTAGAAATATGATGGTAATTAGATTAATGTAGTGTCGATACATATCCTTATGAATATACTGTATGTATGTGTGTATGTCCTTGTATATGACCTGACCAAAGTTAATTTGTATTGAAGGGAGTGGATTGGAATCCACTGCTGCTTCAATGTATGTAATGAGTGATTATAATCAAGGTATTAATCAATATTTTTCCTTCTAATATCAAATGAGTTGAATGACTTCTCTGGAGATTTTACTCTGTTGTAGAAGTTACCAGTGTGATTACTGAAATGTTATTTTCATGTATTCTCTAATGTCTGTATTTAATATCTGAATGCAGTAACAGTGCTTGCTAATTTATTCCGGCTTCCAGAAATTAAATATGGAAAGATGTTTTGTTTTGTGTTAGAGAAATGTCTTCAATATGTGTCAATGCTTCTATTTTTCTAGGGTACCCTGACCAGTGATGCGCGGGTTGATCCAAAATGAGCGGGTGCCTGCGGTCACCCGCGGTTACGAGTCATCCAAAAATATTTTTAATGATATTCGGGTCGCGGTCGGTCGGGTCGTTTGAAATAAAGATGCCAATTAAACCTTTGTAATTTATATAGTACTAGACACAATTTTCTATTAAATACATAGTCCCACTACACTTTATTGGCTGAATAACTGGCGCGAAGATGACGCACGAGCTCAGTCTGCAGGTAGAGATGGAGGCGGCAAGAGAAAAGGTGAAGACTGGGGAGTGGAAGCTCCACTAGAAAGCCCCGGTTAAGTTTACTGTGTGTTTCAGTTTTACTTTCATGGGTATTTGTGAACATTTATTTATGGATATTGTAGCCTCAGTCTTTGGCTCAGCCTACCTGTTTTTGTTCGTCTAAAATGCGTTAATAAAGACTTTATTAGCATATTCTATGCCTGCATTTTGTGCTTGTGAGAGCTTCAATTGGGCATCCACGTGGCGAAATAGCCTAATGGTGTGTTCACACCGAACGCGAATATAGCGTCAAATACGCGTCTATCGCGTCTAGTTAGACGCTTGAACATTCGCTCGAGTTCAAATTTTTCAACTTGTGCGGAAGACGTTCGCGGCAAACGCGTCGCCCATTTCGCGTCATTCGCGACGCCCGGCGCGAATGATGCGTCTATTCGCGTCTTTGCATTGACTTTGTAGCCTATGTAGGCTATAATCTACTCGCGCAAATAATTAAATTCGGGTTCGGTGTGAACACACCATAAGCCTACTAATTAGGGCTGGGCGGTATATCGAGTTTGTGCGATATATCGATATTTTTTTTGCAACGATATGGAATGAGGCAATACCGTTTATATCGATACAGTAATTTGATACGAGCACATCTGAAAAATAGCCGAGGACGCAGTGTGAGCTACTGCAGTGAAAGTAACGTTAGTAGCCTACTATTTGTCCTAAACATGACACAAGCTTATATTAAGGGCTTCAAAATAACTGGTAAGATATAGTTAACAAGTTTAAAGTAGCCTAGCTTGCCCTGTCAGATGCTCTGACTAACGTTACTGTTGTTGACTGACAGATAAACACTGGCGCTGTTTAATGCGTTTGAGATGTGGTGCTTTCCTCGGTGTTTAACTTACATTTCACAGGTATATTCTCCATATGTAAATGTTAGTCAAACAAATGACGAGCTTCTGCAAGTGAATCTGCGCTGATATTCAAGCGTCTGTGAACGAGCGCCGCCGCGCGCCAAATAGACGGAGCACAATTAGTAGCGCAATAATTCTGACTAAAATACATATTGCTCAAATATTTGTTGTTGGAGACAATAAATGTGCCATGTGTGGAATTTTAATCGTACAAGTATACATTTTAAGTGCCAATTATAATGGGGTAATCAAATGCAGGCTAATATAATTAGTTTGTGCTTTTGTTTTTGTTTTTATTTTCATTTTTAGTTTAGCCTTAAGTCAATTTAAAAACAAAAGCATTATTTTTGTTTTTAGATTGTAATGTTACAATGTTATAATGTAATGTGATTTTAACCACCTTTTTGCACATCATATATTGCACAGCCTACATTACATTCACTATATTTGTTTCCATATCCTTCAATATCAACATTGTTTGTAGGATATTATTGGGCAGAATGTGAAATAATTTAAAAAAAAATAAATACAGATTTTCTTTATCCAAATAGAAAAACGTAGAAAGTACCGAGATATATATCGTATATCGCCATTTAACCAAAAATTACAGAGATATGATTTTTTGTCAATATCGCCCAGCCCTACTACTAATACAAGTTGGAAATCCTTATTTACCTTTTGAATGTTGAGCGTTATTAACTTTTGAATAAATGCTGACGCGGGACAAAATGCCCGATTTCTCAACACGTGAACTGAGCAATGCCATTGAACGCATGCCATTGAACGCATATAGCTCAGTAATGTCAGATTTATGTATTTTCTGAGAGGGGGCGGGATTTTTGTTGGGAAAGTCGGGGGAGAGACGCACACTTCGATTAGACTGAATAAACATGCATAAGCTTAATTGTTAAGAAAATGAAACGAAATAAATGAATAACGAACTAAATGAATAAATCAAGCCACACATGTCTATAATGACGCTACAATGAGCATTTACTACTTTTAAAAAATGCGGGTCAGGAAGCGGGTCGGGTACAATATTTCTTTTCTTTTTTTGCGGTCCGAGTTGCGGGCGGGTTAGTTGAAAACGTCGGTCGGGTGCGGGTTGTTTATACATTGACCCGCGCATCACTGACCCTGACGACTATAAGTCACAGGGGTCATTGAAGCCAATAGTTTAAGGGACCATCTCTTTGTTAAAGCCTTACTTTCCTGTTAGACTAAAGTCTAGCTATCCTTGAGAGAAAGAACATTATCTTGATGTTGTGAGACGAGACTCCTGTTTATAGTTAGAGCCTGGCCAAATCCAATCTTGGAAAAGCTGTGTGTCGGTGTGTGTGTTAGTCTTCTGGGTTGCAGGTTAAGGAATCACTGGCATTATTGGAGATTGACTGAGTTGTTGTTCTGGACATGTTGGCACCCAGAAACCCAAATCTGCGACCTGGAAAGTCATGACGTGCCTAACTTCAGGGTCTGAGTGTCCGCTGCATAATCGATGGAGATATGCTTCAGTCTATCTGTATATGTGTGGAAAATTATTATGTTTATCTATTTCTTAGCCAATGAGAATCATTCAACCTGTAAGCAATGACGTAGCTTAGACCTTGGAAATGGTATAACTGCTGTGATCTGTGTAACTGGAAGCGGGGCGGCCTACGAACTCCTGTGTGAGTATTGAAGCTGACTTCTGCTGATGAAACTGCAAACTATCTTCAGTAAAACTTTTCTTATTTTTTTTATAATTCTGACTCTGGGTCTTCTTTCAAATATCTGGTTCTGGGTCTTTGACTGTACTACCCCTTACAGTGACTAAATGTATGACCGAGACAGAGAGTCTCCATTCAGAAGGTATAATGTGATTAATATGATAGACAAACTAAACAATGTATTAGTTATGGCTGAGATGTATCTTCGTTTAGCCTCGGGAAAACAACCTTGCGGAGGAACAACCATAAAGAATGAAGGATGCCCCCCACTCTGTGTGACTGTATGACTGCTGACCTTTCCTTGCAATAAAATAAATAACCTTTAAAGACAATTGGTACATGTTTGTCTCTTATTCAGTGATGTAAAATTGTTTGCCACCACAACTTACACATTCACTCATTGCAGAAATCCCAGTCTGAGAGACTGAGTTTTATTTGAAATTATGAACTATGAAGATGACTCGCTCGTTTGGCCAGTTCAAACAGATGCAATGACACTATACATTGTGTACATTGTATTCTTACTGCACAACTGCACAATATGCTGTTGTTGGTGTCGTTGGATACTGTATATTGCACTTTCCGATCGCAAAGACCTTCACATTGACTCTGTCTCAGCTTATCACTGGGAGTAAAAAAAGGCTGAGATCTGATGCTGATGCTGCTCCAAATATTAGTACAAATTAAGCTTATGATTACATATGTCTTGCTTAGTTACTTTTACAGAGCAGCCTTTATAGGAAATCAGCATACAATGTGTCTGGTTGTCATGTGAACTTCACACACTTACTGCTGCTCTACTGTCTCAAAATCAATTGAATATTACTTATGGAGAAACAATCATTTTTTTAAAAAGCGCCATGGTCACATGCATGTTTATAGAGCATTTAGAAAAGCTTTGAACGTGGCTCAGACAATCATAGTCAAGGATCGGAATAATCCATTTTAGAATTTTAGTTAAATGTTTTTTTTTTTTTTTTTAATCTATCCACAGCATTTAAAATACGTACTATTTAATGTGACATATATATTTTTTACACTCTGAATGTCAATGAAAAAAATCACTGCACACAATAATGATGTGATTTAAATGGACAAGACTTGATTTTAAACATAATGACTCACCATGAACAGTAACATTGAAGATCTTTTCTCCGTCGCTGCTGCTGCTGATTATCTTTAGTTTATATTCTCCAGAGTCTGTGTTTGTGATGTTTGTGATGGTCAGAGATCCAGTCTGATGATCCAGCTTCAGTCTGTCTCTGAATCTCTCTGTGCCTTTATTACACTGAACATCTGTACAGATATAACTGAGATCTCCAGTGATTTGAGCGATGCGAGTGTCATTAAAATACCATCTAATCTTTTCTTGTTGGTTTGTTTCAACACCAGTGTTTAGAGTGACTGAATCTCCCTCCATCACTGACACTGCGACTCCATCTGTATCAGCACCCGACACACCTGGAGAAGAAATGAACAGATAATTATGAGCCAAATAAAAGTATACAAAAGGGAAAACGCAGTGAATTATAAAATTTTGTGCCTTTTTAAATTTGATGATTGTAGTAAATGGTCCTTATTTTGTCTTTTTGGAAACATTTAAATCTAGCTTCTAGGATATAATAAATTTAAAAAAGGATCTCAAAATCATAGTGGCATTATCATTCCTCTTATTTTGTTAAGATTGTGTATATTTTGCATAATCTGCAAAGGGATATGTTAACCATGAGCTTGTGCATTCACAAAGCCAACAATTTTTAACAATTCATTTTACCCATAAAATATTTTTTGACATGCTATACCAAATATTGTTTTCAGTCTGCCACATACTGTAACATATATCTAGAAAGTGGGAAAATGTTTTTATCCAAAAGCAACTCGAATTATATTAAACATTTATAATCGTTCAGTTTATGCACCATTTGTTCACACTATGATGCCATATTTCTAGATTAGTTACCAAACATGACCATTTAACGTGGACTTATTTGAACAATAGGCTACTTGTACACGTACAATACTTGTAGACGCCTATATTTGCATGGTTTAGTATGATAGACTTCGGTTTTTGTTTACAGCTTAGTAAAACCTCAGGCCATGTCACAACACACGTAGCCTAACTGTAACAACAAAAATATTCGCCACAGTCAAAACACATTTTACGCTTAAGGCTACTATCTGACAGGTTGTGTCACACGAAGCATGCCACCCATTTCTGGGACTCTTCTGACTGAAAACATAACTTTTACAACCGCAAACGTAACTGTTCTATGCGGATAGCCTACTGTAAATAGCGGCTAGCTTAGAACACCGGAAGAAACATAGGCGTAAATATCTTACCATGGGCGAACCAAATGCAGAGCAAAATAAAGAAAGGTTTAATTTTCATCCGTTTGTCTACGAAATAAATGCACATTGTGATACATAGAAGTGTTAAGTTGTTTCTCTCAGTTGCACCTGCCGCCATTTTCCCCCACTTGCGAAAGTGAAAACAACTGTGCGGATTTCGCAATCACTGCATTTACCGACACCAACTGGACAGGACATGAGTGTGAAGCATTGACAGAGTAAAGTAATAAATAATAATATTAATCATAAAAATAAAATAGAAAATAAATTATTCTAGGCTATATTCTGTTAAACCGTCCTGTTTCCCGTAGATAGGCCTACCTTAGATTCCCTCAGTCTAGCACTATAAAAACCATTGACTCTTTCTGTGCATTACGAAATATGCTTACTACTGATTCATAATAAATTCCTATGCAACGTAGGGGGAGAGCGGGGCACAACGTAACACTTTTTGACTTTCTCAGTTTGTGTAAATTTACTTAAGGTTTAGAGTATTTATTTTTTTCCCACATTACAATTATGTGGTTTTGTTTTATTAATACAGTGTATACTTTTTTCTTGATTTACCCCGAAAGAATGGAAGTGAAATGTGACAACTTGCCCCATAGGTGGGGTACATTGTAACATGTGAGGGGCACATAGTAACATCACCATATGACAGCTTAAAATGCTATCTGATCTAATAAAAAAATATACAAGTCAAACCAAAATATTTTCTTAATAAAATACAATTATTAACTTTTTCATATAAAATAATGACATTTTTTAATAATTAAAAATAAACTAATTTTTGAGTTTGACAACAAACACACCAGAAAATGCCGCTATACAGCATAGTTCAAAACAAAATAATAATTAATCATTTCTGAACATTGACTCTCAGTCTTTATTTAGCCTACATGTTTCTCATGTTTTCTCAATAGAATTTATAAACGTATAGAATATAATAGCATATTTCTAATAGGGGCACATTGTAACACAGTGTTACAACATGCCACAACTGCACAACTGGGGTTTAAACCCTGCTAGTGTCTTCTGCTAGTTAGCGAAGCATTAAAGAACTATATCAACTGTTAAACAACAGATTGGAGATTAAAATAATATCAGATTTGTCTAATTTTAAATAAACACAAAAAATAGAGATGAAAAATTAACTTAAGTAAGAAATGTATTTTGCTATGGTTAAATAAATGTTCAGTGATATCTTACAAAGATTTCTGAATTTTGGCGCATTTTTTTCTCTATATAGTGTTGATATGGCAACTAGTAAATACACCAAGTTTCGTCATGCTGGCATGTGTGGAAATATTTAAAACAAGTGTGTTACATTTAGCCCCGTGTTACGTTGTGCCCCGCGCTCCCCTAATGATTCTTTAAAAATTATTATTATTTCTCTGTTAATGTTATATTCTGTGCAATGAATCAACACATGCTCAACTGTTTCTGCCAAGCCACGTTGCAGTTTATCTTTTCCTTATGAGAAAGATATTTCTTGTGGTTATGGACATTAATTACCTGGAATTTAAACATTAGCTTTCACAGACATGAACAAGAAAGTGAGAGACCGCTGCAAAGTTATATTCGCTGTAACACTTATTGTATAATTGAGGACTTGATTTTAGCGTAAAGCTTTATCCCAGTTGTCCAGGAAGACAAAGGGGAAGAGGAGCATTCCAACTTGTGTAAAAGAGACAACAGATTATGGTCTTTGTCTATAATAATCTCGCCCTAACTACCACCTGCTGGTAGATGATGTAACTACACACTCTGAATCCAATTAGCAAAGCTCTTCATTGTAATAGGCTATTCTTCTAAATGAAAAACTTACACTTTGGGTTTAAAACAATACAAGACTCCAAAACACACCATAGTCACTGTAGCTGCCTACAACCTAAACACAAGCACCAAAACATAATACAAACTCTTATAAATCACCAATGTAACATATAGTTGAACACTAAAAATTCTTTACCTTTACTAAAAAAAAAGTGCATAAAATAACATTTGATTTTAACGTGTATCGCCTAATGCAGTAAGCAAAGCATGCTGGGAACTAGATTCACTATCTAGTTAGTTATGCAATTAAAAAATACAAAGTTAACCTAACATTTTACACATTTAAGTGAATTGAACAATGTGATTTAAAAAAGAATGTATTGACAGGCAGTAAAAATCCTTATTTATGTATATTATATATTTAATCCTTGTTTATCAATGATGCATGATAGGTTAGAATCAGTTTGACCTCTAAACTGTGACTCTTGACTGTTTTTAGTTTTACAAACAAGATGCTTGTCCATCCAGATAAAACAATGTTTCCAGATATCAGACCACAGCAAGTTTCAGTTTGACTCAGCTGCTAATGTCACACCTCAGTATAACTGGCAGCATGAGATGGCAAACAGTTTTATCTTTTCAGTTGTTTTTCCATATACACAATTGATATAATTGATCATTCAATTGAATTATAAAACCATTTTTAGGTCATTAATCTTTTTCCACTATACCCATACAATTCAAGACGATTCACACAATATAAGACAACTACATTACGAAAGATAAAAAATATATATTTTCCACTATTATGATAGTTAAAGTCTCAATAAGAGCCAGAAGAGTATTCATGTCACTACAGGCTATATGACGTGCGTTCAGAATGGACTAGGAGGGTTACACTCTGTCGTGGGAGGATTCACACCAGCTTGAGTGTTTCAGATTTAGTCTTACATCAGACACTGACCTGATGAAAATGTTTAACGTCCTTGTTTTGTTCTGTTTGTGCTTGTGCCATCTGATCGGTAAGTTATAAAAAATTTTTATTGCTTAATATTTCAGAACAGAGATTGCGTGTGATCTGATTTGCAGTCAATCTCTGCCACAAAATTAAAAAATTGTGATTTGCAGGCCTTTAATAGTGTTTTTCAACATTAAATCAGGAAATAATGGAAACAACAATACTGAATAAACTCATTGCTGGCTCAAACAATGTAACTTTTTGGTGGTTTCATGTGATTTTAAGGCTTGTTAGTGGACATGTTAAGCAAACTCTAAAAATCACCATTAATAAAATGTGTCAAAAATAAATTAACGTGTAAAACTACAGTTGACCTGAGCACAAAACTTAATCTGTTCTTGTTTGTACATTAGGTGTGTTTAGTGAATCAGTGTCAGTGATGGAGGGAGATTCTGTCACTCTAAACACTGATGTTACTGAAATACGTGAAGACGATGACATACTGTGGAAATTTGGAGTTAAACAATCTCTGATAGCTAAAATCAGTATTGGGAAACAAATCTTCACCACATTTGATGGAGATTCAGAGACAGACTGAAACTGGATCATGAAACTGGATCTCTGACCATCACAAACACCACAACTGAACATACTGGAGTTTATATACTAGAGATAAATGGAGCAAAACTGACATCAAACACATTCAGTGTTTCTGTTTATGGTGAGTAGAAAGATCCTTTGTCTCATCCTTCGCATAGTTAAACTCCGTTCACAAGTTCAACCCACAGGATTTGTAGCATTGTGTTGTTTACCACCAAAAAAATAATTTATACTCATCCCTCATTTGGCGGTTATGGTGAGACACTTATAATGGATGTATTTTAATTTGGAGCATATAAAGGAAACATCAGAAGCACTTCAGAGTTTTAACAGTATCATTTTACGGTGTTCTGGTGCTGTATTGTCATTAGCAAAGAAGTTGAATTTTAAGGTGATCGGCCCCATTCTATGGAAGCTTGTTTCCGACACTTAATAAAAGATAAAAAAGGTAATTGTGACTATTTATCTCACAATTCTGACTTTTTTTCTCAGAATGGCAAGATATGACCTCGCAATTCTGACTAAAAAAGTCAGTATTTTTTTACCCCTGCATAATTGGACTCGCAAGGTGTAAACGCATAATTGTAAGATTTTTTTTTTTTTTTCATGGTGGAAACAAGCTTTCATACCATTCAGCACCTCATTCTAACCAGATTTTTTAATTTTCTGGTGGGCAAATATATTTTTGTTGCAATCAACGTGGTCAAAAATGCATTAGACTGAGCTTAACTTGAAATTAGCCTGGAATATTCCTTAAAATATGTATACACTGAAATATTTAATCATTTTATAGTTTGAGATACATTATATTGCCAAAAGTTTTGGGACGTCTGCCTTTACATACACATGAACTTTAATGGCATCCCATTCTTAATTCGTAGGGTTTATTATGGAGTTGGCCCACCCTTTGCAGCTATAACTGCTTCAACTCTTCTGGGAAGGCTTTCCACAAGTTTTAGGAGTGTGTTTATGGGAATTTTTGACCATTCTTATAGAAGCCTATTTCTGAGCTCAGGCACGGATGTTGGACGAGAAAGCCTGGCTCGTAGTCTCCGCTCTAATTCATCCCAAAGCTGTTCTATCGGGTTGAGGCCAGTCAAGTTCCTCCACACCAAACTCGCTCATCCATGTCTTTATGGACCTTGCTTTGTGCACTGGTGCACAGTCATTTTGGGACAGGAAGGGGCCATCCCCAAACTGTTCCCACAGAGTTGGGAGCATGAAATTGTTCAAAATGTCTTGGTATGCAGAAGCATTAAGAGTTAATTTCACTGGAACTAAGGGGCTGGAAAACAACCCCACACCATAATCTCCCCTCCACCAAACTTTACATTTGGCACAATGCAGTCAGGCAAGTACCGTTCACCTGGCAACCGCCAAAACCTAGACTCGTCCATTCGATTGCCAGACAGAGAATCGTGATTCATCACTCCAGAGAACACGTGTCCACTGCTCTAGAGTCCAGTGGCGGCGTGCTTTACCCCACTGAATCCAACTCTTTGCTTTGCACTTGGTGAAATAAGGCTTGGATGCGGCTGCTTGGCCATGGAAACCTATTCCATGAAGCTCTCTACACACCGTTATTGAGCTAATCTGAAGGCCACATGAAGTTTGGAGGTCTGTATCTATTGACTCTGCAAAAAGTTGGCACTGTGCACCTCAGCATGCGCTGATCCCGCTCTGATTGCTTCCGCTTTGTTATAATACATCTAACAGTTGCCCGTGGAATATTTAGTATATTCTAAATAGGAAATTTCACGCATGGACTCATTGCACAGGTGGCAACCTATCATGGTACCACGCTTGAAATCACTGAGCTCCTGAGAGTGACCCATTCTTTCACAAATGTTTGTAGAAGCAGTCTGCATGCCTAGGTGCTTGATTTTATACATCTGTGACCATGGAAGTGACTGGAACACCTGAATTCAATGATTTGAAGAGGTGTCCTAATACTTTTGGCAATATAGTGTACACTCAGATCATCAACAAACTAGACTCAAGATGTTTAGATTTATCCATATTTCTAATTATTCTGTCATGTTTTCCAGCTCCTCTTGTCACTCCTAATATTACCAGAGATTGTTCATCATCATCTTCATCATCATCAAATTGTTCCTTGGTGTGTTCATCAGTGTTGAGTGTGAGTGATGCGACTCTCTCCTGGTATGCAGGAATGAGTGTATTGTCCAGCATCAGTGTGTGTGATCTCAGCATCAGTCTCTCTCTACCTCTGGAGGTGGAATATCAGGATAAAAACACCTACAGCTGTGTGCTGAACAATCCCATCAGCAACCAGACCACACATCTGGACATCAACACACTCTGCCACACATGTGCAGGTATGATGGTGGTGATATTGACTTTGATCAATTAAGCTGATCTATCAAGTTACAGTGCTGGTGTTTTGATCCATGTGTGCAATTTGTTCTTTGGCCAAACCAACAAAACTGCATGAACTTTTAAGTATAGGACAGATAAAACAAGCCCTTCAAAGATTAGACACACAGAAAGCAAGTGGCCCTGATGATATATATGAGACTTTAAAACACATTTGATCAACACCTCCTATCAAGCAGATACTCTACCAACAAGATGAAAGTGGCTAACACCATGGTCTACACCAGACGTGAGCGGCTCAACACAGCAAAAGTAAATATAACCCATTATAATCAGTGATTCAGTCTACACTGGATGCAGTGCAACAAGAAATTCCCGACAGTAAACTGATGTCATCTTCTATTTCTGATGTGTGTCGTGACAACTGTCACATCTGGTGTAGACACAGTGTAATATATGCCAAGTTACAAAGGTTGCCAGTCCGAATGAAAAAACCTGACTGGAGACCAATTTCCCTAACCTCTTGCAATGGCAAACTACTCTACTTCTACATTATGTATGATATAATATAATTCTGCTTATGCAGAATATCACAAGCTATTAGAAAGACAAATTCCCGTTTAAACTTGGAGTTTTACTCTGTCTCTTTTGTCCACCTTCAACCGCTTCTGTCCTGATTTCTTCGAGGAAATGGTCTATGAAAATAAACTGTAAACTTCTAACATAGTGTTTGTTGTAGGTCAGACGGACAGATTCACTCACACTAATGGCTCATTATGTCTATTACAGATCAAGGCCTCCCGTTATTGAACACAGTGTTGATCTCTGCTGGATCTGCTGGATCTCTGATGATTGTTGCTGTAGTCGTGATCTTCTGCATCTGCAAGAAATGTAGAAAAACAGGTCAGAAGAGCAAGCAATGATTCTGTATAAATATCTTGAAACTGTTGTTTTAACACATCTGTGATTACTGTTAATGCAGTCCAGACCCAGGAGAAAGACAAAACTGATTCAGCATTGAGTAAACCAACAACACAACAACAGGTAAGAAGCTGCAAGAAGTTGTCACAGTCAGTTAGTGTGACTGAAGTTTGATGATTGAAGTTTGCAGCATCAGACGGTCTGTGAACAGATGTTTGTGGCATTTTGACTAAACTTTCATTATTAACTTTAGCAGGGAGCAGATCAGAAGGAGAGTTTTTTATGGTATTTACACTAAGCCTATGAAGGCCACTATATGCATCTCTGTGTAAGATTTTCCATTTTGCAGATCAAAAATGTTATACCATTAGACTTTCATTGGCGAGAAAGTAGGTCATAGAATTGTTACTTCTGTCACCTCTGCTGATGTGTCTTCGAGCTGCAGCGTCTCTGTGGTTATCATTATCTGATGCAGCTTTAGCAGACATTGGTTTCTTTGTAGACTCTGCAACAAGTGTCTCTGCTGTTGTGTGAAAGCACAGGCTGTCATGACAATCCTGCAGAACTGAATCTGTTTGAAGATTTAACTGTTTGAAAAGTCATGATTGATGTCATTTCCTCTTGCTGCTCCATGTTAGCATGTTAAATCGTCAGTATTTGTATATTAAGCTTTGCACAGAGAAACAAAAGTGTGTGATCTTATTGCCTGTCAAATCAGCAGTTTCCTGACTGAGTTTGTGTTTCCTTTCAGAACTCAAAGACGGAGTCTGTGTATGAAAATGTCCCAAAAAAGCGATGATCGAATACCATATCTACTTGAACTTTTGTTAGAGGACAATTGCTCACATTTTTGTTTTTAGTTACATTTATTCTTGTACAGGATGTCTCTATTTGTTTGTGCACAAATGTTGTTATTGTATTGTTTAAAATGCTGTTGCTCTGTATTAGTTGAATATCATCCAGAAACTCAACTAAAAGTTTATATTTTAGTCTTTTTATCATATGGAAATGTATCTAACTTTAATTATTAAACATTGGTCCACACATGTCTGGTTTACTATTTTTGTGGGGACTCTTCATGTGATGTTTTTATACTGTACAAACTATATTCTCTCTCCTTACACTAACTCTATCCTAAACCTACCTTTCACACAGACAAACAATGCTGGCAAATGTAACACAAGCACATCACATCATCGGAAGTCTCTCTAAGAACAGCGCTCTTTTTACCGATAGGGTGCGCTATAACATATTGTCATACTGTCCAGTTCTCATAGAGGAGCTGCTGAAGGACTAAAAAGCAGCATTACCTGATCATTGCACTTCCTCCTATTGCCTGTTTGAACAATAATTCAGTTAAGCATATAATATCAGCTTTATACTACGGGGCTGTTGAATGCTTTATTCTGATTGGTTAGTGCAAGTATTTTACGGCCCCACGCGTGCATTATTTTTTCTAATAGCCTAATTCAACGGCCTATCGTCAATTATTCCATGTGTAATGCTTTCTATTCTGTCATGCTCAAAATAGAGCGCTTTAGCGCTGAATCCCACTGCAGCGGTCGAACAGCACTCGTCAATGTCAACATATTTAGCCAATCAAATCGAAGGAGGCGGGGCTTACTGTTATTAGAATCTGAACTCACATCGTGGCCGCGCATTACCATTGCGTGTGCAAACCATGCATTAGTTTTCTAATAATTCTATGGCCCGTCGTCAGTTATTCCTTATTGTTCACAACATAGTTTGAGATTAGCAACTATATGGCAATGAACAACATGTAAAAGACAATCATGCTGATCTATGTCTGTAAAGTTCTGGTCCAGTCGTAAATAGGACGCCTGAAGCTTTCGCCTGTACACCCACTGAATCTAAGCAGGGTTGAGCCTGGTTTGGAAACCTCATGGGAAAACCAGGTTGCTGCTGGAAGAGGTGTCAGTGAAGGCCAGCAGGGGGCGCTGTTCATCCTGCGGTCTGAAAGTGAAAGTGAAAGTGACTTGTAGCCAAGAATGATGTCCCATACTCGGAATTTGTGCTGCATTCACCCACCCAAGTGCACACACACAGCGAACTAGATGTAGTTCTTGGAAAGTGGATTCTGTTAAATAAAATATCTCTCTTTGGAGTGGACTTTGAGCTTTGTAATATTGCAGATCTTTTTATGCTCAAACAGCAACATTACACTAACTAAAATTTAATAGGACCCCTTTAACAGATATTAGCTCTGTTTTTTTGTTTTGTTAGTTTTTTTTCAATTTAAGTCACCTTTATGGGGTGATCAGTGTTTGCTTTAGTTGGGCTCTTGACTTTTTAACTTTTTGTTTTCCTCTGGCTGCTGTGAATAATCTGGTGTTGTCTGTGGTTATATTTCAACGTAATCATCATGGTGGTCTGAATCAGTGATCTCATTCAGAGCCATATCTCTGATTTTATCAGCAAATTAATCTCAACAACGGTGACAATCAACAAAATAGATATACAGATTGATTCTCATTACCACAAACCAAGATATTAAAAAGCCACACAAAAAAACAACACCAAAATTAAATGCAAATAAAGAAAACAGTATAAGACATTTTAGCTGCATAATTTTTTCATGTTGCAATGCTTGCTGGGAGACAGTTTTGTACTATGCTGGTACTGAGCATGCATTGCAGCATGAAGCTTTTCATTAGACTGTACATTGCTGAGGATCAAATGCTGATTGCTGATGTCTGTGTGTGTCTGAATAATGCTGGAGTTTTGGGCTAATCATTTTTGTGACCACTAGATGGCTACAACAAGCACAGTGTTGAAAAGCTTTGAGTAATGAATCCTTTCACAATACACAAAGCTTTGTTTAACCACCACTATCTCATGATGCCAACTCACAGGCTCACAACTCAACCAGGCGTGACGTTAGTGTTTTTTTGCTAGTTTCAGCCCGACGCAGTTATCATTTTCACGTCCTGCATCACGTTGTTTAAATAGCAGATGCATTTGCGCCCATTTGTGCGCCCATGGGCTTGCTGGTCTGAAAACCAGGTGTGTTCAGGTGCATTGTTGGCGCGTTGCTATTTTGAAGCAACTGAAATAGACTTAAATGTTTCACATGTTTGTTTTGTTTGTGCTGGTGGAGTCTGTTTGGTAAGATATATTTTACGTCTTAATTTCTTTCCATTAAAAAGTAAGAAAATTGCTGCTACTGTAGAAATATTTTAACTATAAAAATCCACTGCGTTCAAATCTCACTTTGTTCTAAACACCTCAATTTCAAGGATTATAAAAGCAAATTCTCTCTCTAGATTTTTATCAAATAAATTATTACTTCTGCAGTAATCATGAATAACATTGAAATTCGAATAACATTGAAATTCATTAGTCAAAAAGTATGTGAACCCTCAGTTTTATTTAATTATCTAAACATCCCAAATAATAATAATAAAAAAAATATTATTATTGCTGGAAATATCCAGCAAAAGTAAATGTTCAAGCTGTAATAATCATGTAACTTCACACATTTATTTTACTCTACAGCAAATAAAAGTATTGCTTTTAACTAAATAGAGCAAAAATAGAGGTTACAATGAGGTGGTCAATGGGCTGATATTATGAAGATTATAGTTTTCATATGATATCATTTTATTAACACACAATAGTGTTGTGTTATTAATGTATTATATTTAATACTGTATCTCTTCAATTAAAACCAAAAATGCATACTCAAGTGGACATCTGGAAAATGTGACCCTGGACCACAAAACCAGTCACATGGGTACATTTTTTGAAGTTGTGATTTATGCATCACATGAAAACTGAATAAATACGCTTTCCATTGATGGTTTATAGGATAGGACAATATTTGGCTGAGATACAACTTGGATATCTGTAATCTGAGGGTGCAAAAAAAATCGAAACATTAAGAACATCTCCTTTAAAGTTGTCCATTTATTCGCGATTGTGTTACATTCACTCACAAAAATAAATGTTTTATATATTTACAAAATATCTTCATGGAACATGATCTTTACTTAATATCCTAATGATTTTTGGCATAATAGAATTGGTTGGCATAATAGAATTGGATAATTTTGACCCATACAATGCATTGTTTGCTATTACCACAAATACACCCGTGCGACTTGTGACTGGTTTTGTGATCCAGGGTCACAAATGTGTAAAAAAAATAAAAGTTCAAATCTTGTTTTTTTGTGCCCTAAGACCAATAAAAACACATAGCAAAAAACAATCTTGACTGAGGTTATCATAATTCATGCTTGGAATGAACAACGATGCCTTCTTCATAATGTACAGGCCAGCCTTCTGCACAGCCCAACACAACGTAACGAGTGGACTTCTTCCCTTTACGATATTCACATTTTGGGGGTCTCTCCCCAATTCGTAAATTGCACGTGATCACAGGAAAAGGCTGGTTGCTCTTAAACAGGTTATCGCCCTGTGGAGTTCCTCCTCTGCCACAAACTGCGTTAATCTGATTCTTATTTGCTTGTATGAAGGTGTTGACAGGAGTAGTTATTAGCCGGCACCTTGTGTCAAGATGATTAATGGCTTTGACCTTTGACCTTGCCCCTCCCTCTCCCCCCTCCTGCCCTTCCTGTTTCCGGGGTCACGGGTTAACCTTTGACCTACCCCCTCCCCGTGTCCTTCCGTTGACCCTCTGGCACCTGTTGTCATGGGTTAACCTTTGCCCCTGTGATCAATCAAATTGAAGTTTAGTTTTGACCTCGTTGATCCGGCGATCAATCAAATTGAAGTTTAGTTTTGACCTCGTTGATCCGGCGATCAATCAAATTGAAGTTTAGTTTGACCCCATTGATGTTTTAGTGTTATAGATCAAATTGCCATTTAGTTTGGGGCCTGTTGAGGCCCATGTGGGAAATAACTCCGGAAGATTAGGTTACGGAATCCCCCCTCCCTGCCAGCCGGCCCCTTGTGGATCCTTGTCATACAAAACTTTTAAAAGTATATAAAATATATTTATTTTCCTAGTTTAACTAAAAAAGATGACAGAGCGTGTCACACGACCCGCCCCCACCCCTGAGCATTGTATATAAATGGGGTCAGGGTGCTGTACCCAGACCAGACCTGAAAGACGAAATATGAGCTACATGAGCATGAGCGGTTTATCCCCCCCAAATTCCCCCGAGGAGGGGTTGAGCAACAGGATGATGGAAAGTCTGACTATGGCTCCGAGAAAACCTTTCGGTCATATCCGTTTGACCAATTTTCTCCATGAAATTTCGGAATGGACTAAAGGTGAATTCATGCTGTCTGGCAACTGTGTATTCGGGTACAAATTTCATAAACCATCTCGGGTTGTTATGCTCTACACTACTGATGGTCCCGGGGAGTTTCAGCCGGGGGAAGACGCGTGCGTTGTTTTTCCCGAAAAAGACTGGTCTCTATTTTACAAATTTGTCTGGAAGGATCTGAACGACGCCGGAGAAGAGCCTTTGTACACGGCTGAGTGGGATGGTGTAACTCCGAATGTCCGGTACCGTGTGGTAGGCGACCATACTAATAAGAAGCCGAATGATGCTGTTTACATATTCTGCTGTAAAGACAAGACAAAGCTCAACAGCGCCCGGTCAGCGGTCATCCTGCCTAACGAGCATCACGATCTGTATGAAATGCAATTTTTGTTCAAGTGGGTGGATCTGGATCTGATGAGAAGTGTTTTTTCAACCATCAACAAATTGTTCAAATGGTGCGACATGCATGACGGATACAACAAAATCAAAGTGCAGCTGTTCCACCCTGAGAGATGTGTGCGCAGCCGAGCATTTGCTGCGCAGTCCGCCCCTATTCACTACAGCCATCCGAAAGCTCGTCTGGCAGACCCTCCCAAGCGTCGTTTTTAAGCGACGCCCCCTCTACTACACCTCCATAAATTCCGGCGAACCGACCCTTACAAGCAGCATATATATAAACCATGGCTGAAGACGGCGGTACAGAACCAGCTCACGTGTGCAGCTGCGGAATCTCTTTCGACAGCATTCTCGACCCTGTCGACGTCAACCCACCCCTTCATATACAGACCAACGTCAACGACCCATCGGACATTCATGCAGACTGGGCTACGGCTAAAACTATCAATCGCCGCATAGACTTGGAACCGTGCTTTGAAAACGATTGGGCTCCCGGTAACATTATCAATCGGGGATTAGACTGGGATCCGCTCATCGAATGTGACTGCGGTCGCCCAAAACATTCAGTATCACCACCGTCATCTCCCGAAAACCCCTCATCTCCCGAAAACCCTGGATCTCCCGAAAACCCAGGATCTCCACCCGTGACTTATACCCCTCTAGATCAACCCCGTTACGACGCTACAGACGGATGTTTCAACGACGTTGGATTCAAAATCATAAAAGCAGCGACCGTGGTTTTGCTGGAGCACATCATCGGCAAGAAACTGAAGGACGACTGCGAGGGATGTGCCATTGATCATCCAAGCCAGCTGCAACATTCCTGCCTGTTTGACCCTCCTAACTACTTCTTCGCCACACACTTTGATGAACTTTCAGTCACGCTGTTTAGACCCTATTTTCATACCATCATCTCTATCCTCCTGAGCCGTTTCGGGCTAAAATCTGAACCCAAGCGTATTGAAGGAACAGTCGGTACTATTCTGCACGAATTAAAAGACGAGCCATTCATCGGCGCTAAGCTAAAAGACATCAGGACAGTACTCTTGGACGAGTCCTACGAGGAAACAGTCTACGGCATTGTTGATCTCTGGGAAGGGCTCGCATTCTTAGTCGAGCTGTGACAACGCTAACTACATGGCTTATGACGACGCTAACTACATGGGTGTCGAGTGCAGTATGATGTACTTTACGAAATCCATGTTTAAAGATCATTACAAAGACCAGATGACCTGTCTGATGAAAAAGATTATTGAGGACGCATCACAATCTCCGTCCGAAATTCCGCGTGATGACGACACCACACGCGTAGCAAATCTCAAGAAAATGATGAAACATGTAAGAGGACTGAGTAATAATTCATGGTGCTCTTTGACCAGCATATGTCTTGATCCCGATGAACCAGCGTGGGTCCTGCTAAAAGAGGTTCTCAACATGATATACGAATCACCGCGTGAAATCCGTAACACCGATATGTTGTGCATGGTCACTTATGTAGTCGATGTATGTACCGAATTGATCAAGAAGTCAAACAGATGTGACAGTGACGATGAGGAGGAGTTGGCCGAACGTCGTCAATTGGTTAACAACGCTGACAAAATTGTCGGGATGTTTGCAGATTATATCCTAGACAGAAGCATGATGTCATGGCAGGCATGCCGCGATTTTCTCTTTTGGATGGATTCAGCAAATGTTATGTAACCCAAATATATAATTTTTTATTTACCCTCTGCATGCAACATCGTTTTACTTTGATGTATTACTAACCATTATATCAAATTTACCTCATTTTTATTACTAATCAATTTTTTACTTTCGTTCTATTAATACCATTATATCTATTCTTCACTATGTATATATTTGTAAAGTTTTTTAATAAAAGATTGCTTCAAATCACTCGTTTGAGTTATTCTTTCACAGCGGTTGAAACAGCAACAACATGGCTGAGCTCATGAAAGAGGCTTATTATACACCTTCCAATCCCGGTTCTTTAGGCGGTAAAAAACGATTAAAAGATGCCGTCTTAAAAGATACCGGAGTCCGTCTAAGCGATAATCAAGTTTCACAATGGTTGGCCGGCGAGGACGCTTACACGCTACACAAAACAGCCCCTGTAAATTATAAGCGAAACAGGGTGGTTGTCTACGGAGTCGACACCCAGTTTCAGGCCGATTTAGTGGACATGAGCGCCTATGCTAAACAGAATCATGGTCATAAATTTCTTTTGACTGTTATAGATGTATTTTCCAAGTATGCCTGGAGTCGCATATTGAAGAATAAGAGCGGCCCCGAGGTTACTAGGGCGTTCGAATCTATACTCGACGAGGGTCGTGTGCCACAGAAATTGCAGACGGATCAGGGCAAGGAATTTTTCAATAAACATTTTCAGGATGTCATGAAAAAGCACGACATTAATCATTTCGCTACCGCTACCGATTTGAAAGCCAGCGTCGTGGAACGATTTAATAGAACGTTAAAAAGTCGTATGTGGCGATTTTTAACGGCCACAAATTCCCAACGATACATCGATGTCTTACCGGACATAATGGAGGGGTACAACACCAGTTATCACCGAAGTATCAAAATGAGACCCGTGGACGTCAGCAGAGACAATGAGGGTCAAGTGTTTCAAAACCTGTACGGCGATATAAAGAAGATGGAGAAACCCATATTTAATTTCAAAGTCGGCGATATCGTGAGGATTTCTAAAGTGAGAGGTACGTTCGCCAAAGGTTATGAACAGACCTACACTGAAGAATTTTTCACCGTGTCCTCGTGTATTCCGCGACACCCCCCAGTCTACAGACTCACGGATTATGACGGAGAAGTCATCGAGGGGGTATTTTATGAAAAAGAGCTGCAAAAAATAATTGTTAGTAAAAACAAATCTTTTAAAGTGGAAAAGATTTTAGGCCAGAAAAAACAAGGGAAATCTACGCTTGTTTTAGTGAAATGGTTAGGATGGCCTTCAAAATTCAATAGTTATATAGATAAAAAAACTCTGGTGGACTTAAAACACTCCGACGTTAACGGATGAGATCACACGAGGCAGGGATCGTCATGGAGGAGCACGGGTTCTACGTCACGTTACCGTGTAATGCATCGTCGGCGGTTTATCCGGGAAACATCATATCCAGCTATACAACGCGGCTAGCAAAAGCTATAGACTTAAAAGGACATTGGGAAGTCGGACTAGCCGAGATCGAATATCCTAGAAGCTGGTATAGCTTTAACGACAAAGAGAGCTACTTCACCGTGAACATTGAGCCGGACGGTGATGCGTTTAAAATAAACAAATCGATCCAATTAAACATAACCTGCGGGTACTACCCTAATATACGAGCCATCATCCGAGTTATAAATCAACTTATCCCAAATTATGGGGTATTGACTCACGATGAAATAAAAAACAAAGTGTTTCTGACTGCAAAACCCAACATTTCACTCTACTTCCGAGGGAGGCTCGGCATTATTTTAGGAGTAACGAAGGGGATCTATCTCGGACGATCGATCGACCATAAAGTAGCAGATTTTACCCAGAACATCATAACATACGCTCCTCATCAAGCCGATATCAACGGAGGGTTCTACACATTATACGTTTACACGGACATTATCCAATATCAAGTGGTCGGCCATTCTCACGTACCTCTTTTGAGATGCGTACATATATCGGGTAAAACCAACGACACGGTCATTGCTAGATACGACAAGCCGCATTACGCATCGATCAGCAAGGACCACATCACAGACATCACCATAGAAGTTAAGGACGATCAAAACCATAAAGTACCTTTCACTTACGGGAAAGTCGTCGTAAAACTGCACTTTAAACCAAAAAATAATTATATTCTTTAAATATGAGTTATTATAGACCCAGAGAGACCTCAGACTATGTCAGCTACTACCAAAATCAGGCCGGAGGGGGGTTACCGGGCTATGCCGGGGGAGGGGTTATGTATGGGGCGGGGCTAGGGGGTCTTTTCAGAGGTCTGTTCAGGATGGCCATTCCTCTGCTAAAAAGAGGCTTTAGCATCGCAAAACCCCATCTAAAATCAGCCGCTAAAAATATAGTATCCGACGTCGTCTCCAACGTATTGACCCGTTCGCAGAATGATAAAGCTCAAGACGGCTCCGGTCTGATGGTCATGGCTCGTAAGATGATGTCTAAACCGCCGGGGGCGAGGAGGCGTGGTCATCGAGTAGCTAAGACGAAGAAGAAAACAACACACGGTGGAAAGAAGCACTCAGTCGTACGTAGAAAGCGTAAGAAGTCTGTTAGTCGAAGAGTGTCGGTCAAGAGATCCGCAAAAACCATATTCTAACATGGCGTTACTGCATCGTATGTCGGGAGAATGCATCAAGTCCGAGTTGGACTTATTTACCGTACCGATGACGCAGACAGTGATTGAGAAAAGCAGCTATTTAGAAGTTACCCCATTATCGGCTCTTTCACAATCTGCGCCGATTGAGTTTTTTATCGCGGGCAACGGCGATGATTATGTGGATCTCAATAACACGATGCTCTATCTACGGGTGAAAATCACGAAACCTGACGGCGGAAACATAGATGCGGATGCTAAGGTGGGGTTGATTAATTACCCGGGAGCTACAATATTTTCGCAAGTGGACGTGACACTCGGTGATCGGCTGATATCTCAAAGTTCAAGCACTTACCCTTACCGTTGCATCATGGAGAGTCTGCTCAACTACAGTAAAGATACGTTGGAAACTATTTTCAACGCGGGTCTGTTTCACAAAGACAAAGCAGGCTTTATGGATGCGGCTGACCCCGCAGGGGGTAATACTGGATTGACAAAGAGATCGGGGTACACCGGCGAAAGCAAGGAACTGGAACTGCTTGCCCCCATACACAGCGATATATTCTTCCAGGAGAAATTGATGATAAATGGGGTCGATATTAAGATACGTCTTATTCGAGCAAAAGATGAATTCTGTCTGATGAGGGCCGACGACGTGGATTACAAATTAAATATACTGTCGGCATCCCTATTTGTCAAGAAAGTTTCTGTATCACCACCGGTCAGACTGGCTCACGCCCATGCATTACTTTCGACCACGGCCAAGTACGCCGTCGATAGGGTCAGTCTAAAAACCTTCTCAATACCGGCAGGGTCACGCATTTTGAATCAAGAAAATCTGTTTTTAGGAAGTCTGCCAAAGGCTATCGTCATTGCTATGGTCGACAATGACGCATTCACCGGTTCCTACAGAAAAAATCCATTCGCTTTCAAACATTACAATCTGGAATTCTTAGCCGTCTACGTTGACTCCCAACAATACCCCGCTAAGCCTCTACAGCCTAATTTCGACGATGGTCTGGCCGTACGTGAATTTTATCAGCTAGCGATGACGACCGGAAGACACCTTAAAGACCAGTCGCTCTCTATCGACAGAAATGATTTCATGAACGGATACACACTTTACGCATTTAACCTCACCCCGGATGAAGAGTGTGGTCAGCACATCTCCCTCGTCAAGTCCGGGACCATCAGAGTCGAAGCTCGTTTCAGACGACCGCTAGGCAGTACGGTAAATTTAATAGTCTACGCTGTGTTTGATAGTATCATTGAGGTGTCTAACCGCAGACAGGTACTGATCGACTACTATTGAGATGAACACCCTACAACTCACCGCTATCATGGATAAAATTACATGCGGGACTCATTTTCTCGGGGTTCTACCGAGCGACCAGCTGCCCAAAAAACCCCTGAGGCTCTTGCCGTCATTATCGATCATTAATACCGATCCTGCCCACCTACCCGGTGAGCATTGGGTTGCCGTTTATTTGCCCGAAGACGGGCAGACATGTTTTTTCGACAGTTTTGGTAACCCCCCAAACAGTACCCGTTTTCCAATCAGCATCGATAACTTTCTAGCAACCAACGGCGTGTCCGTATTATATTCAGGCAGACGAGTCCAGGATTATTCGTCGGATACCTGTGGACATCACTGCGTGTTTTTTCTATATCATTTAGCCAAAGGTTACGACTACACCCATGTGATGAAACTATACACGGATGACTATATTAAAAATGACAAAATGGTGTCTCTGTTTGTGAAGAGATTAAGACCGTATGTTTGTAATGATAAAATGTTATCCTGTATCGACTGTGTGCAAACGTGTTTGATGTATAAATAAAAAAAATCTTAAAACCATTATATTTTCATCGTCTTTTATTTATTCATAAGATACATATTAATGTACACACATTAATAATCCATCCATCGTTTTCGACGGATAGTCGGTGATTTAGACACTGAATCGTCGCTCTCTGGAACCACGGACCGTGAATATCTCTGCGCTTTTTTAGAACGTCTACCAGAGGCTGGGGTGTCGGGTTTATTCTTTAGAGAATTAATCATGCTCCTGACCTGCTGATTCGGCACCGTAGAAAAAGGAATGTTTAATTCGGCAAAAGCCTGTAGAAACTCAGTCCATCCTAGAGGTCTCCGGTCATTGCGCACCTTTTGTGGGGCCGTCACATTTTTTAACAAATCGAGCATGTGTGAACCTTGTATGGGTTTCCCCCTGAACACAAACTCCCCCGATTCGTTCCAAGCGCTGAGTCCTTTAGCTTTAGACATCTTGTCTAATATGTATCTACTGTTTTTCACACTTCTCGAAGGCACATTCTTCAGAACTTCCTCCACCACATTAGTCTCACCAACGTCTTCAACGCTGCTAGCAGCCGATTGTTCATATTTAAGCTTGGGATCACTAGGGGGTAACGAAAGTGTTAAAACACTGTTCTCACGATCGCCTTGTCTAACGATGGTCAAAAACCTGGTTAGGGTATTTGAGTAAAGTTTGGCTTTGTCGTAGGGATTCAAATCAGACCGTTGTAAAATATTTCTTATGCTCCCGTCCAAATCGTTTTCCACACTCTGCTGAATGTTCTCGCGAACATTTTCAGTTTTCAACTTATCCAGTTGATGCTGCGGTACTAAATACATCTTCTCGGCATAGTCCATCCTATCGATTGGTTATCAGGTTCGAAAGAAATGGAAGTGCTATACTTAGCAGAGGTAGAAGGAACCCTCCCTTCTGGTTGAAGACTCGTTTCTTGGCCGCTATGCCAATTTTTTTATCGGCTACAAATTTGATTTCCGCTTTTCTCCTTTTCAGTTTTTGGTACTGTTGTCGATTGACCGGAATCGTGCCATAGAGGATGTTAAGCGCCAGTTCACACAGTGATAAAATGAAATCGTCGGAGGCCGATTGTAGAATAAGGCGTCGTTGTTTAGGAGACGCTTTATGTAGCAGTTTCAACACCGGGAGATGTTTACAAAGTCTAGCGGACATGACGATTGATCACGTTCTTCTTTTTTTCGGGATATAAACCACCTGACGATCGGAAAGCAACCCTGTTCTGAGTCGGTACTGCTCCGGAGTTTTTGCTTTATAGTCTATCATTAGGTATCCGAAAGATCGGTTGACTGCGTCATGATAACACTCCATAAAGTATTTTGCATTTCCCGGGTACATTTGTCGTCCTAGCAGAGCTACTTGATTGACGTCCCGAGGGTTTTTAAACAAAATAATATAATTGGCGTTTAAGCTGATGGTTCGACTGGACTTGCCCTGTACAAATAAATTTTGCACTATATAGATTGCACTGAGATTGCGGTGATGGACATACTGTGTAAAGACGCGCTGGAGTTCCAGGTTGGCGCTAGCTTGTTGCATCAAATCATCCACGATGAGCAGATTTGCTTTGTGAACGGGGAGTAAATCATCATCATTCAGACTCTCGGGTATTCCTTGTACAAATTTAATGTTATACAATTTCAGTAAATCGTCATACAATGTCTGCCAGCAATCATACAACCATACAATGTTTTCAATTTTCTTGGAGATTATAGTCAAACCTTTTTCCAACAAAAGTTTTACAAAATAAGACTTTCCAGAATTGGACGGTCCGCTTACAACGCAACTAAATGGGTGTTGAAGTCTGAAATCAAAATCGGAAACATCCAACAACCCTCTGTGCATCATCTGATCAGTAGCCATAAGGGAGTGTGGTGAAATCGGGCATAAGCCTGCGTTTATTGTACACCACCTTAAACCTTTTAACGACTGATTTGTTGTGCAATGTGAGAGACTTTTTATTCCTCACAATGTTTTCAGTGTGAGCCAGGATGTATTTGGTACCATCGTGCGACGTCACATAGCCGTCAACCAGACCAATTAGGGATTCCAGACAGATGGCTCGGGAATTCTTTGCATTCAAAGTGACACCCTTGGCCTTCATAGACACTTGACCTTTGGCGGTGCGAAAACCATAAGATTTAGGGCCGCTAGAGCAAAACTGAGTAATATAGTCGCCCGCGTCTATTTCGCTCGTCAGATCCCCCAAATAATCCCCTAGAGGCGGCTCCCAGTCTCCGTCCCTAGACACAAAGATGACTGAATCCGTATCTGAGTATAGAAGTCGGTCGCCGAGCCTGTCCATCAATTCGTACAATTCTAGTCTGGCATGAGCCGTTGTAAACGCCCCTATAAACACATTAACGTCGCGGGCCTTGCAAACATCGTCTTTGTCCGGTTTATGTTGAACTAGAGCTACGTCGTCTGAGACGAATGTGAAATAGGACAACCTGTCGGTATTGCCAAAAACGATACTGGTGAAATCTTCGGGCTCGCTCACCAGAGACGTTTGAGGTAGGTTCTGTCTTAAAGAGAAGCGTCCCCAAAGCGAATTCAGAATTAATTTAGTGATGGCTCTCTGGGCGGCGTTGTACTTGATTTTTTCGGGGTCGAGTTGAATCCCCTCTTTCTCAAAATAGTCGCGAATGTAAGTCGCTTTCTCAGCGTCCGTGACAACGTTCGACGGGTACCCGGAGGCTTGTTGCTTCAAACGCAGAAACGTTTTTACATAATCGACAAACAATGTGTCTGACCGTTGTGGAAAATGCCAAACCTCGTCTATTTTGACCACCGCATAACCCTTTTCGACGGCTTTTAAAAGCTCGATGCTAACCCATGTCCCCGAGAGAGATCTTTCCTGATCTGTGTGACTACAGCTCGTGGTCTGGTTTTCCTCGCGAGCGCACGTACTACATAATGGGAACATGAGTTTTCCTCCACATCGGTAAGGGAGAACCGGATGGAGTAATTTGCGGGGAGGGAGCACAGTCGCTTTGATAAGTCCGTAATAATTTTCGATCGGTTCAAAATCTTTGAAAATTATTTGTGGATGCTCAATCGGATAGGCTTTCGTAGCCTGGCAAAAGGGGTAGAGACTGGTGAAATCGAGGTACTTTATTTTCTCGCCTTCAACCACCTGGTGATAGAGTTTATAAGCGTTGGTTCGACCTCCAAACAACGCGTCTCTCGGTTTCAATCTCTCTGGGGCCGAATAATCGCTCATAAATTCTATCACGCAGGGATCGGTCTTTTTCATTTTGTTCCATTCGCATTCCCATAGAACCTCGATTTGCAGTCCGTACGCGTTCTGCAGAATTTCAACCTTATCGTTAAACTGTCTCCTGAGAACCCCATAGGGGACAGCCGACAAGGGGTGTCTCTGATGGGGTTCGAAGCGACAACAGTGACCATGGTGAACACAGCCGTTATATTCTAACCCGTGCTTCACTCCCTCGTGTTCATAGTAACCATCTAGAAAGTACTTACCGAACGATACTTCGCCGTGGTTGACGGCGTGGTGTAAGTCCACGTTTCGAGTCTTTTTGACATACTCGAGCCATTCAATCGAACCGGATGAATAGGTCTTGCTCTGTTGGACGTACGCATTGCTGTGAGTGAGAGCCAGCGTATTTTTCTTGAGATACTGTGTTTTGAACACCCCCATTGCGCAACTTGCTAAAGTTACGAAGGAAAAGGGATCTAATTTTGCGCATTCGATGAACGACTTTCGATATTTCATACAGCCTTCGCGTAATAAGACCACGTCGTTAACGCCGTACTCGTACAGCTGTTTCCTGAAGTCAAACCACTTACCCTTAACCGTGGCGTACCAAGCATCGAACTTTTCCTGCTCTTTGTCCGACATGTTATCGTAGTTGTAAAACTTTTTGTCAGGGTAAGGGCCTAAATAGTTCTTATTTTCGACCGTGTTGAACAGATGGGGAAAATAGCCTTTTTCACGCGCCGTTAAGTCTAACGCCGCTGGCATTTTCGCTAATGCCATAGGAAAGAATGAGAAACTATCGATATATCGTTGCTCAAACGATTCGTCGTACATGTACATTAATTTACATCCCTGCATAATAAGTTCAAGAGGAACGCCTATTTTGCAAAAATACTCGAGAATTAGAAAGGCGTCAAATCCGGAGGAGTAATGTGCAATGAAGCAGTAACCTTCATATCGTGGCTGTCTGAAGCGTTTGATTAGTCTAGCAATACATTTAGTACCGCGCGCGACAAATTTCTCTCCTCGGAACGTGATCGCGCAAACAAAATTAGCCACGTGTCTACCATTTTCATAGCGTGTTTCAAAATCGTAGAAGATGTATTTCTCGCATAATTCCTTAGGTGCTAAGGGCTGTATGAAGCATTGATGCGACCCTTCATCCGGCAAAATTTCACGGCAATGCCTGCATTTGTCCGGAGCGCATATGTGGGGGTTTTTCTTATTTCCCGGTTTAACTATGTATCGTCGGTTACATAGCTGGCAGTATTTTATAACACTGCAGGCGGGGGCTTCATGGCCTGGAGGCGGATTTTTTTTATGCATTTCGAAGCAATAGCGCGATTTACAGTAGCGGAAGCACTCTGAACAGTGAATGAGTCTTTTAGGGAAGCTGTAACATTCGGCCCCGAAGCATATGTTACATACGTGCTTACATTGATGGTCTCTGCGACGGTTGTAACTTTTATAGCAAAATTCACACACGTATGACGAACCGATGAACGCGGGGAGATTCAAGATCATGTAGTAATGCTCGTTATCGAGATAGAGGTGCACCGTTTTGGGGTGGGGTTCGTCGTTATTTTTGTACGTTTCTAAGACCGAGGCATTTGATCTGTGAAATACGACAATTTTAATGTCTAGCGCACGTTCAAACGAGGCTATATTGCTAAAAGAGATTGAATCTTGGCATGAGAAGCCTGCGCTGTTTTGGATGGCACCTGCCAGTTTTTCTAACTCGCTCTCGGGGTGTTGGGGGTTAAGAAAACGGGCGAGGCAAATGGAGAAACACAAATTATTTGAAATATTTGTGGGGGAAAATAAACTCGTTTTTTTTCGTTTAACGACCTCGTCAACAGCCAGATCCGTCAGTTTACGGCGACCCCCACCCTGTCGGTTCAAAACAACAGACGCGTCAATTTCTACAGCGGAATCCGATAATAACTGATCTTGGCTCTGTAAAACTTTTTCAATTTGATCGTAAAGTAAATCGGCGTCGTAATTATTGCCCGGTGTTAAAACAGCGCTGATGGGTATTTGTAGACTAGGAGCCGAGACGGTCATATTAATCACGGGGTGAATTCCCCCAATATCTCTAGCGAAGGTCACAAGCTCGCTCAGCGTATCGTGCAAGTAGCGGTGATAAACGGCTAAATCTGTAGAGTTAATTCGTCGCAGGTTCATGGATCTTCTCAATGACACGCTATTGAAACGAGGTCTTGGTATTACATGATATCCGTTAACGTACCCACCTTCGCGAATAAGCGCATCAATGGCGGGCGGACTTAATCGCTCATCGCGTGGACTATCGACGCTAGCTATAAAGGGTACATCATTGGCGGTAGGATGTTCTGCGCTGTCAGGATCTTTAGGTCTATCAGTGTCGGAGACGGGATTATTTAAAACACCGCCGTATTGCCCAAACGAATCATAGAGATTAATATTTGGATTTACGGCTAGTTCAAAAAGATCCAAATTAGTAGAGGTTGATGGTGGTTCTACATCGAGATAGTGTTCTAAAGAATCGGGGAGCAAGCTTACCATTTCAGCCTCGTCATGTGATAGGTCCGATTGGTCTGGATGACATACATCTGTAAAGAAGCATTTTGAACCATCCATTTCAGACTAGCATACAATAATCACACAGTATAAAAATCAGCAAGTATAACACATAAATGAAATATTACAACTCATAGCGTATAGATGACATATAAAAGACATGAGATATAAAAATCAGAGTATAACAAACAGATGAAATATTACAAATCAGAGTATAACAAAACAGATGAAATATTACAAATCATAGCGTATAGATGACCTAAAAGGCATGAGATATAAAAATCAGAGTATAACACTTGAGATATAAAAACATGCATGCAATATTACACAACACAATAACGTATAAAAATCAATACATAATGGTTTTGAATTTCAGACTAGCATACAATATTCACACAGTATAAAACACAAAATAGGAATTACAAATATAAAATCATGCATGAACTCATAGCGTATAAATGGAATTTAGAGGAGTATAAAAATCAATACATGGAATTTAGAATAGTATAAAAAATCAATACATAATGATTTTGAATTTCTGACTAGTATACAATATTCACACAGTATAAAACACACAAAATAGGAATTACAAATATAAAAACATGCATGAACTAATGACGTATAAATGGAATTTAGAAGAGTATAAAAAATCAATGCTATGGGCCTACAATGTAATACAAATAGATAAACTCATCTATGAGCTTTCGTCAATGATGGTTAGAATCAGATGGTGAAAAGCGAGCATTATCTCACTATGCTGACCGCTTAGCATGCGAAAGTTTCTAGCAAAATCGGCACGGGTCTCTGTTTGCATAATATGAATACGTCTGAATATTTCATCGAACACATCCTGAATAAAGCGATCCTGGACATCCAATCTGCTATGTGTCTCTAGCTGTGAGGACCTTAGCTCGTTGTGAAATGCAACTAATCTGCTAGTGTTTTCGATTTGAGCTTCATGTATAGAATTCATTTTGTTGTTTACATCACGAAACTGTTCCCCCACTGTATCTAATGAATTAATGAGTCTACTGATCAGTGCGCTGTCGACGGGTGCTGCATCGACGGGGTGAGGCGTTGCCGCAACTTCTTCAACATCGATCTCTTCCGACGACGACGACGACGATTGCGGAGAAGAATATGGCGTTTGACCAGCGCTTGTGGCAGTCACCTGTCCGGGTTCACTCGTCCATGAACTCTGCTCCCATGCGTTGAGTCTTTGGGTGTCCCAGCTAGCTACATCGCTCGCTGCATCATCGTCGTGTCCACCGTCCTCTGCTGTGTAGCGATATAATACATATAAATGATATGACATAATCTCAGTTTTAATACTAATAATGTTGATAGACTTACCATGAAACAGCTCGGTCTCAGTGCTGGTCGGGGGGCTGCGGAACTCAGTTTTTCTAATCTTTCTCGGTGGTTCGTCGCATGGCTCAGGACCGGAGTCTAAAGCCAAAACTCTAGGGCCTGTTTGATTGCTGGCCTCTCCCAATGTAGAATCTGGTACAATGGTCGGGGGTGATGATTGTTCGTCCTCGCTGTCAGTGTCTTGAGTGAGGTCGACAAAACCAGGCGGAGTGACAAATCTTATGAAATCTAAAAAATAAAAAATAATCATAATTAGTTCATTTTCCCATAAGTATTAATACAACATTATGACGAAGATGTTTACCAACAGCTGGGCTGTCTGCATCAAACCCCCGTGCAGTCACTGTGAAATACAAAAAGACAAAATTAAAAATAGATTCATTTTAATTTATAACATATATTAAAAATTGTATAAAGACAAATTTATTTTTATTTATTTTAATTTATAAGATATGATCTTACACGAATTAATGACTTCGAAAGCGCTCAGCTCAACGTTCGAGTCTGTGGAGAGAAATGCCTGTTATGGTTAAAAGACAAATGTGAGCTGTTTTATAGGTGTCTGGTTGATGACGCCACAAAAACACACACACACACACACACACACACACACACAGACACACACACACACACACACACACACACACACACACACACACACACACACACACCCAAAGATGCATAACCGATTAAAATTTTTTATTAATCATAAATAAAAATCTATAACATTGAATCCTAAAATTAATTGTTTAAACATATATATATATATATATATATATATATATATATATAAATCATAACAACATTTAACCTTTAACATTAGGATGAGTAAAATGGTCAATACTGAGTTCTGTCCCCCTTTTCACTGTAAAAATCGCATGCTATGTCATCTCCAGATCGCTAGGGGCAATATTTTCCCGTGTGTATATAACATCCCCATTCCCCCCCACTAGAGGCGCTATTTACCGGAAAAGAAGCAGTTGGACCTCCGACCCGCTAGAGACGCTATTTAACGGCCAATTGAATGCAGTTTGACCTCCAGATCGATAGAGGGACAATGACGCTTTTTGACATTGCTTAAACATAACCGTTACGGGAAAAAAGCGAGATTAAATCATTAGTATTGCATTATCTGAAAGATATAAATACAAAATCAATCGATATAGAATATGTAACAATGTTTACGAGCACTTATTAGCGATCATAATGTGTTAAGCGTGGGCTAACCGGACGTCCGAGTAATTTCATAATAAAAGTCTATGGGTATAATTTACCCCCAAAATAGTTTTACGATGATATTTAGCACCGAAGTCACTATCAATAGAGAAAATCACAGATATAGTCGTATATTGTTATTGCAAAAACCACGTGTCAAAGAATGTTAAGCTAAAACACGAGGTTACAGACCGTTATGTCTAACAGGACGTTCGCGTATTTTCAGAATAAAAGCACGAAATAAACACAGATAAAACCGACATTGTAGATTTTAGTTACATTAGATAAAACAGCATTGTGATCAACCAAACATAGCATAACTTGAAAAATGTCAACTCATTGGTATATTAATATAGCAATTACAACGATCCAGCGGCTTACTGGAGATAAAAACAGCAATAACATAACATATTTAAATAAAAGAATAATGTATAATGTTTAAACATTATTTTAAATAAAAGAATAATCTATAAACACTATTTTAAATAAAAGAATAATCTATAAACACTATTTTAAATAAAAGAATAATCTATAAACACTATTTTAAATAAAAGAATAATGTATATAGATTATTTTAAATAAAAGAATAATCTATAAACACTATTTTAAATAAAAGAATAATCTATAAACACTATTTTAAATAAAAGAATAATGTATATAGATTATTTTAAATAAAAGAATAATCTATATGCATTATTTTAAAATAAACCAGCATTGCATAGATAAATAATTATAGAAAAACTTACTTCTAGCCATGGTCTCTTGAGGAGATGTCTGGAGAGGAGAGCTTCAGCAGGATCTTTTGGTCAGGAAATAAATTTGGAAGAAGAATGCCATGGTCTATTTATAAGATTGAAGATTGGAATGTGGACACCTTTTGGCTCTTACAGCCTATTGTGGATACGGCTTTTAAATGACCACAAGATGGAGCCATTGTTCTATGAATGTTTTAGGTTTCACCAAAGACTATGACCAGAACTAAACGGAAGAATTTTCACCTCCTCATGAACTCAGTATATGCCTTATGGCTACGTATTTCATTCACAGACAAGTCACGCTCTTCCATCCGTATCGACCTTTCTAAGTTTTTTATTAGACCCGTGTTTCTATGGTGCAAGTGTGAGCGGTTGTCCTGTTTTGAAGATAGGACAATTGCTGTTATGTTCACCCTTTGTATTTTTCAAAGAGTAATAAAACGCTAATGACATCCGTTTTCTCACGCTCATTACCGGTACATAGACAAGCACACATACACACAAGACCCTAGGTCAAGCGGGGCAGGGGAGTGCGAAATTTAAGGGGGAAAAACACATGTTTTTCAACATGATGAAATAGATGATTTTATCTGGTTTATATACTTTTAAATGCGCCATGCTATTTTGATTTAAATGATCAATAATATTTTACCTAACTGTCACAGAGACCGAAACAAGCAGACACTACAGTCCTGTCAGATGGTGGGGAGAGAGAGAATCACTCGGGGTGTTTTTTAATCAGCTGAAAAGTAAGGGCATTTTTATTTATCTCTTTTGTGGTTTTTGAAAATATCTGGGATCAGTAAGATGTGTATTTTAAAGAAGCGGATGGTTTTCAACTTCGGTAATTTAACAAGATTTTTAATGAACAGAATGTTGCTGTCAAATATTTTATAACCATTTCATTTATATACTTTTAAAGATCAATGTTTTTCAACTTTAGTTATTTAGTAAGATATTATATACTTTTAAAGATCAATGTTTTTCAACTTTAGTTATTTAGTAAGATATTATATACTTTTAAAGATCAATGTTTCTCAACTTTAGTTATTTAGGGAGATATTTGAGGGAGTGAGTGAGGGAATGAGTGTGGGAGGGAGCGAGGGCGGGTGGGAGGGATGGATAGTGTGACACACACACACACACACACACACACACACACACACACACACACACACACATACACACACACACACACACAAAGATGTATAACCGATTTAAAAATTGTATTAATCATAAATAAAAATCTATAACATTGAATCCTAAAATTAATTGTTTAAACATTTCATTTATATACTTTTAAAAGATGTTTTTCAACTCTAGCTAGTGTGAGACATATTCACCTCACTTTCATTGTCCAGCAATGAGCTCAGGAATGTGAAAGCTACCATGTGTCAAACACAGTCTGGTTCAGGGCCTGTCAGATGCTGGGGAGAGAGAATCACTCGGGGGATTTTTATCTAAAAATATTTTATCGAATAGTAAGATATTTATTTTAAATGAACAATGTTATTTTGCCTAACTGTCCCACACACACACACACACACACACACACACACACACACACACACACATACACACACACACACACACACACACACACACACACACACACACACACACACACACAAACACAAACCATGCACGTTCTTTTTTAGTTAAACTAGGAAAATAAATATATTTTATATACTTTTAAAAGTTTTGTATGACAAGGATCCACAAGGGGCCGGCTGGCAGGGAGGGGGGATTCCGTAACCTAATCTTCCGGAGTTATTTCCCACATGGGCCTCAACAGGCCCCAAACTAAATGGCAATTTGATCTATAACACTAAAACATCAATGGGGTCAAACTAAACTTCAATTTGATTGATCGCCGGATCAACGAGGTCAAAACTAAACTTCAATTTGATTGATCGCCGGATCAACGAGGTCAAAACTAAACTTCAATTTGATTGATCACAGGGGCAAAGGTTAACCCATGACAACAGGTGCCGGAGGGTCAACGGAAGGTCACGGGGAGGGGTAGGTCAAAGGTTAACCCGTGACCCCGGAAACAGGAAGGGCCGGAGGGGGGAGAGGGAGGGGCAAGGTCAAAGGTCAAAGCCATTAATCATCTTGACACAAGGTGCCGGCTAATAACTACTGACAGGTTTGCAGCCTCTGTCAGTTCCAGTGATGCCTCTTGTTCTCATTTCACTGTCACACTTCTGCTCACTCATATCAGGACCGAAATGCTGATTGAGGAATTTTTGATAGCGGGGATTTATCTGTGCTGGTTGAGCATGAGTGGAGAACGACACACACACGACCAGCAGCAGAATCACAGCAGACTGATGAATCTCCATGACCTGAAGAACAACACACACATCAACACACCTATACTGACTTTTGACTTAATAAAGCAGTCTGATAGTGATTAGTGAAGAAAATATGAATAGAAATTAAATAAAGAGCTGATATACCTTTTTTTTAATTTTTTTTTTAGTAAAGCGATATTAAATGTCCCAAGAGTTTCCTTTCTTCTTTTCTCCTAAGGCTGTAAAACAATGAAAAGCAAATGAATAATCAAAACCTCAACTAATACCAGTGAAACTTGCTCCACACACTCTTACATGCTGGAATTAAACTAAAGCCCCTTTCACACAGCGCGTTGATCCCAGGAAATTGCTGGGAAATTGCCAGAACGCCTTCTGTGTGAACGCAAACACGACCCGGGATTGATACCGGGATCGATGCCAGGTTGGGGACCTAAGCCCCTTTCACACAGAGATTCCGGAAAATACACGGATAATGTGACTCGGCATTTGTCCCGGGATTGTTTGATTTCGGTTCATTCACACTGCCAGTGATTTGCCGGCATCTGTGAGTGCGTTCACACACATCCCGTAAAGACACATGACGTCAGGATGAGACGTGTAATGTACGCGTCGAAAACATGTACACGCGCGTACCGTTCCACAAAGCTGGCGAACGATCTCAGCTTCAGCGCGGATAGTGAGGAGCTCCTGGTCTCTGCTTCGTTCCAGTTTGCAGACATTTTTTCGTTATTTCTTTGTTGATGACGAACACAAACTTTCTTTTAAGAGCAACAGAGTCGCGCGATGGCACGTGCGTCATCACTATGACACACCCCTTACGGCATTGGTCCTGGCTTTTGTTCACACAGCGCGCGTTCCGGGACTGATCCCGGCAATGTTACAAGGTCCTCAACCCGGCATCGATGCCGGTATCAATCCGGGGTCGTGTTTGCGTTCACACAGAAGGCGTTCTGGCAATTTGCCGGGATCATCGCGCTGTGTGAAAGGGGCTATAGTAACATTGCCGTGTTCAGTCCCGGAACGCGCGCTGTGTGAACAAAAGCCGTAATGAATGCCGTGTGGTAATGATGACGCTGAAGCCGGGATCGTTCGCCAGCCAGTGAAGCGGTACGTAATGCGCTAGTTTATGATCGAATCAGAGAAAAAAAATGCACAAGCATGGTTTCTCGAGAGAGAAATCGCAGCTCATTAGCAAACTTAAGACGCTGCTGAGACATTACATGTCACATTTGTAAGGCTGAAATAAGGTGGATGAAGCTGGAAATTAACATTTGACCTCCCCCCTCTTCCTTGAGACAAACGTCTCACCTTATCCACACCATTCTTTCTCTCAGATTTCCATTACACGAGAGTAGATGTTAAACTTCATGCTGATTTGTACTCGGCTTTCGCCAAGATAAGCAACACTAAGACGTAGCTTTACAGTAAACTATGCTTCTCCATCCATTTACGCTTCTTTCCATATGAGGGTGTGACTCCCCTTCTGTCCGGCGTTAACGGCTGCAGTGTACTTGGCGCGTCAGCACACACGACGACTGCAACTACAGTGTGGTCTCCCTAGTAGACCAACACGACAACTGTCTGGATTGAGCCGAGTAGGGGACATCTCTAGGGTCTTCAAGTGGGCACCTTCCGTCCTCAGTGTTTCGTCGACTAGCCCACGACACCTCAAGAGGGCTCGACAGTGACTCTGGCGTCCCAGAGTCACCCCCCTCCGTCCCCCACTCAACTCAGCCCAGCTTACTGACCTCTACATCCCTCCTGCTGCTGAGACCTAACCACAATCTCACTATCTCTCCGCAACCCAACCATACGCGCCAACCCGAATGACTAAGGCTGTCGAGCCCCACTGGTGCGTTAAAGCAGTTACAGTGGCAACGGTTCCGTATGGCATACCACCTACCGCAAAACATAATATCTGCCCAACCACCCGTCATTCTATACTATACAACGTATACAAATTGTATAGTATACTATACAACCTATACTATACAACCTATCCAAATAAACCAACAGACTCTTCAAGTTTTTTAAGAATTCTACGAAACCGTAGCGTGGCGGCCTGTACCTTGCCAGCTAGAATCTTTCCGTCTCAACCACAGCCAGTTGCTGCTCCTTTCTGCTGCTTCAGATAAGTTCTTTACTGTGCGACGCAACTCTTGGCCGCTGAATCCGACGTCTCTGAGGAACCGGGTTGTAGAGTGTGCCACAAAACCTCGACAACCCACTTCCACTGGATAAACCTGGACTCTCCATCCTCGCTGTTCTACTTCAGTGGCCAAATGAGCGTACCGCAGTTTCTTCCTCTCATATGCCTCATCTACAGCATCCTCCCATGGCACTGTCAACTCTATCAGTTGAACAATGCGTGCTGATCCAGACCACAAAACAATGTCTGGTCGTAGGTTAGTGGTGGCAATCTCAGGTGGAAAAATAAGCCGTTGATCAAGATCAGCCAGCATCTTCCAGTCCCTAGCAGCTTCCAGTTGTCCTGGCCGAGAATTGGTGTTAACACCTTTTCTTGGTGGTTGCTCGCCTGGGCGGAGGAATGTTGTCTTCTGCGTGTGTTTTGCTAGAACATGCGGCAACTTATTGGTCATACTACGCTTGCCTTCCAATGCTAAAGCCAAACATCTCAGTACTTGGTCATGGCGCCAAGTAAACCGACCTTGGCTAAGAGCCACCTTACATCCTGTCAAAATGTGCCTTAACGTGGCAGGTGTTGAACACAAAGGACAAGAGGGATCCTCTCCTACCCAGAGGTTTAGGTTCTGCGGTGATGGGAGAACATCATATGTTGACCTAATAAGGAAACTGATCCTACTCTCTTCCATTGACCAAAGGTCTTGCCAGCCCATTTTGCGTTGTTCCACACTCTCCCATCTCATCCACTCTCCCTGCTTGGCCTGGGAAATGGCCTTTATACTCCTCATCCTCTCCTCCTGCTTTCGCACCTCGTTGACTACCAGCTTCCTCCTTTGAGCTGGGCCTGCCTTGTGCCATTTAGGAGGAGCTAAACTGAGCCCAAAACCCCCTCTTCCATGCTGTACCTGTCCCACGATATCCCCTATTTGAAGGTCAGCCTTTGCCTCTACTACAGATTTCTTTGCTGACCACTTTCTACCAGTTTTTAACACAGGGGCTGCCTCCCTTACACATTTGTCACGTGACTCTACTAATGTCATTTCCAGTCTGACCTTGGCACACTTAAACTCCTCGGTTAAAGCAGAGACTGGCAGCTGCAATATTCCTTTACTATAAAGTCCCACTCTGCTGAGGCAGCGTGGAACTCCCAACCATTTCCTGATGTATGAACTTATTAACGCTTCCAGCTTATCCACTGTTGTCAAAGAAACCTCGTACACAGTCAGTGGCCACAGCAACCTCGGCAGTAGACCAAACTGAAAGCACCAGAGTTTTAGTTTGCCTGGTAGAGCACAGCTGTTTATGCTCTTCAACCCTTCCACTGCTTGTCGTCTAACTTCTCCCACTCGAACTGTGTCCTTTAGATCTCCATCGTACCATCTCCCAAGACTTTTCACTGGCTTCTCAGAAACTGTTGGCATTGCCTCACCATTAATGAAGAATGTTTTATCTACTACCTTTCCTTTAACTATGGAGATGCTCCTTGATTTAGAGGGCTTAAATTGCATTCGTGCCCATTCAATATTATCTGTTAACTTCCCCAATAACCGATTAGTGCAGGCTACTGTTGTAGTCATGGTTGTCATGTCGTCCATGTATGCTCTGATTGGTGGTAGACGCATCCCAGAAGCCAAGCGTTCTCCTCCTACTACCCATCTTGATGCCCTAATGATTACTTCCATTGCCATGGTAAAAGCCAGTGGAGAAATTGTGCATCCTGCCATTATTCCAACCTCTAAGCATTGCCATGCAGTGCTGAATTTTGGAGTTGAGAAACTAAATTGCAAATCTCCAAAATAAGCTTTCACTAAATTTGTTATTGACATTGGTACTCTGAAAAAATCAAATGCTGCCCAAAGAAGCTCATGTGGCACTGAACCATATGCATTGGCCAAATCCAGGAATGTTACATGGAGCTCCTTCCTCTCCTTTTTTGCTGACTGAATTCGTTGCCAGATAACATTGATGTGTTCTAAACATCCTGAGAACCCTGGAATGCCCGCTTTTTGAACTGAAGTGTCAATGAAGCCATTCTTTAATAGGTAGGTGGACAATCTCTGGGCAATAATGCTGAAGAAAATCTTACCTTCAACGTTTAATAGTGAAATAGGACGAAACTGACTGATGCTTGTAGCATCTTTTTCTTTAGGTATAAAGACTCCACCTGCTCTGCGCCATGCTCTAGGTACAACCTGTTTTTCCCATGCCACTTTTAACAATTTCCACAGAATTCGCAGAACTCCTGAAGCACTCTTGTACACTCTGTACGGAACTCCATTAGGCCCTGGAGATGATGAAGCCCTTGCCTTTCTCACAGCCTGCTCTACCTCTTTCCACTTAGGTGCACAGACCTCCATTTGGTATTCTGGTGGGTTGATAGGTGGTATGTCTGATGGAATTGACATATGCTCATGCCTTTTTGCATCTGTATGCGTTTCCTCCAAATATCTCTCTAGCTCAACTCTAGATGCTTTTAAAGTGCCATTCTTCTCACTGGTGAATAACTTCTTTACGAATTTGAATGGGTCTTTATAGAAATTAGCCCTCGCACGTTCCTTCTTTTTGTAGCGTTTCCGTAGACGCTCAGCTCTGCGTAATGTTGCCAGCTTATCTTTTATGTCCCTTTGTAAGAGATTGAGTCCCTCCTTCTGACTTTGTTCTGCTCTTTTCCATTGCTTCCTCAGCTGTCTCCTTTCTCTAACTAACCCTTCAATTTTCTGCTGCCGTCTAGACATTCCAGGAGCAGTTTGTACTTTTTCCTTCCTTTTTTCCACACCAAACCTCTCACTTCCATATGCGTAAATGATGTCCCCAAATTTATCCAGCTTCTTTTCAACTGTACCAGTTAATCTTTCCAATGCAAAGCATAGATCTGTGTTTACCGTATCCCATGCAGTTTTCTCACAAGCTCTTGGCCATCTAACTCCAGGCCTATGCCCGTTGAGGTTCTTTTCTCTCTTATGCTGGTTAGTCTGACCGGTTTCACAAGTATGAATATGTTCATCACTAACTGTGCAAGCCCTCCTCTCCTCTATGACAGGGGTGCTGATATCCTGCGAGCTGTGGTTTGCTTCCTGTTGCTGGATTTCATTCGACTGACTTGACTGACTTCGTAAGAAGTACTGATCAATGCGAGGCCCTTGTCCCTTCTCCCTCAAGCATTTCATTTTCCCTTGATGAACCTTCAAACCCCTGACCGTTGTCGCCTTGCTCCAGCCACAGACACAAACTTGGAGTTCAATGACTTTACTAACTGCAGATCTTGAACTAGTCTTACTCTCCATACTCATATCCGTTTCCATTCCTAAGTCGTTAACCATGTTGTCCAACATCGAGTCATCTTCCGCCCCCGCTCTCGCAGACTCTAGGGGTATTTTTCTCTTTAATTTCTTAGAAGCCTTGGGCGGGTGTCTCCAGCATCCTGTAAACACGAAGCTGGATCCTGCCGACAAGGGTAGCTAACCCTTACCAGCCCCATTGGGGTCTATTTCCTCCTGTCAGCTGTCTCTCCAGGCTGTCACAAGGTCTTTCCCTTGTTGCCAGCAGCACTATTCACCGCAGTCACTGGACGTATCCAGATCTTCATGATTTCCATTACACGAGAGTAGATGTTAAACTTCATGCTGATTTGTACTCGGCTTTCGCCAAGATAAGCAACACTAAGACGTAGCTTTACAGTAAACTATGCTTCTCCATCCAGAGACAACTAAAACTCACACAAGTATATATATATGGTTTTAATGTGAATGATGATCATTGAAGGAATGTGTTTAGTATCATTTTAAAGGTCTCAGTGCGACTGGTACAATGGTCTCATTCCCAAAGAGTAAAACACAAGGTACTAAGGTTTTTAAGAGTTTAGAGATAACTGACACACAAAGAAAGGCAAATGGTCTTTTTCCCCCACCCTAAGAGGTGTAACTTCTTAATGCAAATTAGCAGGTTTTACATGTGAAAGATTAAGGCTATTTAATGGTCTGCAGCAGGAAGATCGAGGCCTTCTCTGTAATTCAGAGAGCCCATGAGGTTGAGTGTCCAAAACTCAGCCTCATGTATTTCTTAAAATGTTGGGTTTGCATTTCTCTTATCTTAGAGCATTCGATGTTATTGTATTGATTATCTTTGAACTGATTGTGAAATTGGCATGATACTTTACCCGACATAATAAATTGTTACATTTGATTATTCTAATTGACTTTGACATTGTTCATTTAGCTAATGGTTACAAGGAATAGTCAAACACTCGCTCACATTTAATGATGCACAGATATCATTAAAACCCTTTTATATATGGAGTCAGATGAAATAACGAGTTAATACATATGAGAAAGTGTATTGCATTTAATCAAAAATCCCTTTAGCCTGGAAAGGACGGAACATGCGCGAGACCTTCGCCGCTGATCGAATGCCGCCATTGGTTCGATTTAGCGAGGACTTACACATTGATGTCACGTGTCTTTACGGGAAATTTACGGGATGTGTGTGATCTCTGATTCCGGAAAATCAATGTCAGTGTGAATGAACCAAAATCAAACAAACCCTGGTCAAATCCCGGGTCACTTCATCCGTGTATTTTCCGGAATCTCTGTGTGAAAGGGGCTTAACAGATGCGAGTAAAAACTGGAGAGCTGCTTTACAGTAAGAATTAGATCTGTAATTCTAAATGAAAGCAAAACTAATTTCCATATTTAAGGGTATGTCTACATGACCACAATGTACTAAAAAATTTGATGACAGATGAAAATGTTGTTAAATCTATCCCAGATTCACTGATCCATGAAAACATCTAAAAACACAGTATTCTGCTGCCAGGCCAGTAGTTGTCGATGACCAAAGAGACCATTATAAAGAGACACCTATAGTGCTTTGTGCTATTTTAACCGCTAAATAGCACTATTGTGCTATTTTACTACCACTATTTTAAATGCTCCTGTTGTCTTTTTTTTATCTTACTTGAAATCCAGCCTTTAGTTCATAAACGCCAGAGGAGAACTGGCCCCCGACTGAGCCTGGGTTCACCCAAGGTTTTTTTCTCTCCAGTAGGTCACCTGATGGAGTTTTAGGACACCAGTAGGTCACCTGATGGAGTTTTAGGACACCAGTAGGTCACCTGATGGAGTTTTAGGACACCAGTAGGTCACCTGATGGAGTTTTAGGACACCAGTAGGTCACCTGATGGAGTTTTAGGACACCAGTAGGTCACCTGATGGAGTTTTAGGACACCAGTAGGTCACCTGATGGAGTTTTTCGGTTCCTTGCCACTGTTGCCTTTGGCTTGCTCAGTTGGGGATATTCAAATTATTTAACCAATCATTAATACCATTGATCAGCCCTACCAAACGTGGATGTTTTTTTCCACTAAGAAACAAACATTTTTATGTTATTTTGATTGATACTGTGAAGCTGCTTTGATACAATCTATATTGTGAAAAGCGCTATATAAATATACTTGACTTGACTTGATTTGACTTGACTTGTCTGCAGAGTTCAGTCCAATGTTCTCTATTAGCTGCACACGTGCACGGCCATGCAGAAAGATCAAAATACCGCACAGAGAACAGATGCGCAATGTGTGGGGGAAAATAGTACCTAACTCCAAGGTTGGAAGGTATTGAGGCATGTCCGAATCCAATGTTAGTTTCACTTCCTGTCTCGTGACATGAGATGCCTTCATCTGACCGATTTCTGAAGGCAGCATAGATGTATCCTTCACTGATTTCCCACAATCCTGTGCTTTCCATTCTGTGAAAGTTGAGCTAGAACAATAAAGATGGCGTCTGAAACTTGTGGGATTCTAAATGAAGTCGTCAGTTTGTGTGTAAATATAAATTTTTGATCAATGTTTTCCACTTCTGATGTCATTTCTAGTGGGAAATTACTATTGTAGCCATTAAATATTCTCTTAGTTTTTATCAAAGCTCGCTCTATTTTGCTGTAGATCATTAAACTGTTCAGAAATCAGAAATCAGTTTCGTGAGGAACCTTCATGTGTAAACGCTGCCTGTAAAGTCATTGCCTGATAGAGCAGCCAATGAGGCAACAAGTCAATGGCTTAGTTTTCGGACGCAGACATGTTTTCAGACCAAGTAGCTCAATACGAGAGGCAACATGAAACGCATAGACATGTGAAATAAAACGTAATCATGTTTTAAAGAAGAGTGGCTTAATTAGGCTACGTGGTGGAAATAATGGATCGGCGATCACAGGAAGCAGATCCGATCACTAATACCAATCTTAAGCTGTGTCCCAATGTGAAGGCTGCATCCACGCTCCATTTAGCCTTCGTAGGATTTCCTAATTGCGCATCCAGGTGTTCCCGATTACCGCCTGGCGCCAAGCAACAGTGCGAGAGTACAGCTGAGCTGCCATCCTGATAATTCATTTGTTATAATTGAGTAAACAGCTATGGAGCCAGAATTGGCTATTGTCATTTTTATGTTTTATATACTGGAGGACATGGTGAGGATGTTTCACCCCCAATGCCACGGGTCATGTTTTTCGGCTTAGCCAAGACCATGGCCAGAGCTGTTTTACTGCGTCCCAATTCAGAAGCGGCGTCCTGATTCCTGAATTGCCGGATTAGGCCTACACTTTAAACTAACTGTTCAATTATTGGGCGTTAATTTACGTAAATAATGTAATGAAATAAGAAAAGAAAAGAAAACATACATTATATATATTAATATATATGTGTGTGTGTGTGTGTGTGTGTGTGTGTGTGTGTTCAAACGAGATTTAGGCTACTTGTATCTTTAAAGTCCATTTTTTTGGGAGGAAAAAGCTCAGTATAAAAGAATAAGCAAAACAAACTTCACATATAAAAAAGAAATAGGCCTATAACACAAACACAAGGTTAGGTTATATAAAAATAAAACATACATAAATTATTTTATGATTAACATATTACTGTCTTCAGTGAACTCATTAAATGCAAATTATAATAATAAATAGCCTATCATTATTATTATTACATTTAGTCTATATTTAGAAGGCGCTTTTATCCAAAAAAGGAACAAAGCAATGTCAAATGTCAGTCATAATACAGGTTAGACAATAATAATACAGGGCTAAGATTATCACAAATAAACACAAGATTTTGACACATATGTGTTTGTGCGGAGTTGTGGAGCGCATAGGCTAGGCTAATTAATTTTTTCTATTTTTGATCTGAGCACACAATCAGAAAATCCGTCGTTATTCGTTTTTTTCATTTTAGTTCAGGAAATAAATAATGGAAAAACAAGTCGTATTTCATTTTTTTATTTTTGGTTTTAATTTGAAAAAATTATTGAGCGAATGATAAACGGACCCATCATATTCCACGATTATTATGCCTACTGCGGGCGCAAACAGACAAAGAAACACCAGAACAACCATTTTGTAGCAATTTTTAATGTCGTCTTTCGTCTTTTAAATCTGAAATAAAGACAATGTTGCTTGACAAAAGATTGGATAGCCCACATTGTGTGTTTTAGCAAGACAGGATGTGTTGTAAGATGCCGCAATATTTCAGGAGACGTGTGTCAGACATGATTTTGACCTCTTCATTAAGTTTTGTTTTGTAGAAAGCCTTTCTAATGTGAATTTCGTTTTGTATCAATTGTATCTTAATTTTAATCAATGTTTCATCAACCAATTGCCTGGATTTAATGAATAAGAAGCAAATATAGCAGACAAAATAACAGGACATGCAGGCGCCGGCGCGATTGCTCGTGAACTGGAGCTCGTCTCATAAATGAACCGAAACTCAGCGTTTAAGCAGCCTCACAGACACGAGAAATATAGAAAGCTTGTTTATTAATAAACAATAAAAATGTCTCCTTGCTACATTTGTAGCATTCATAATCATTACTGTTGCCGGTTCCTTGTGACAGCTTTTGCGTTATTGGCAGCGTCACCCTCTCGTTACATGAACGCGTCACCACCGAATCAACACTGCAAACATGGGGATTTTTTAGACAATAATCACACAACCTATTCGAAAATATATAGGCCTAATTAAATAAACTAATCGAATATTTGTCAGTGTAAAACCCGGACACCGCCACACATATGCCTATGTGGCTTTTTGTTAAAGGAGAACTCCGGGCAATTTTTAAGTTAATCTTTGTTTTAAGTTAAGCACAAAAACGCTCTTTATGTTATGCCCCCATAGCTGCCGTTTTAGCTGAGTGGGAGCTCTGGGCATTCGTGGTCGCAGCTCCGCGTCGCAAGCACCAATCCGGTTCGGTTTTTTTTTTCTATAGACAGTACTCACAAAGGTATAACGATCAAGATTAACTTAAAAATTGCCCGGAGTTCTCCTTTAATGACTGTTTTACTACAGGATTTAACACAGAGTAACAGCTCACTACCAGTTACAAAATACACTGTACCAGTCTGTCACAGCAGGCAATTCGCATTTTTCATTAATTAATTTCTTAAATTATCCTTTGACTATGCTCTGGCCCGCCATCTAGTGGGAATTTTTTTTTTGGCCCGATGCCAAACTTACTTGCCGACCCCTGGTTTAGAGTAACAGAATCTCCCTCCATCACTGACACGGAATCACCAAACACACCTGGAGAACACACAGATTTTACACAGATTAAAGATTCTGAAGGTTTAAAAGGCTTGAAATCAGCTGATATTTTTTCACATTTAGATGTGAAGTTGAGAACATCCATAACAGCAGCAGAAACACTGAACTAAATTATAGGTGAGATTTATGAACAGGCAAGCACTTTTAGTTTGTTGCATTAGCTAATGTTAAACTCGGATAAACAAATCAGGGATTATAATTCTAATCTGGCATTAAAAATGTCATCCAGAGATCAATTTGTCTACCATGATGGATTCACCATCAACAATGTTAATAATCAATTTCCAGAATTTTTTTTTTTTACCAGAAATAAGTTCTCTCTGACATCAGTATGTGGTTATATGTTTTGTTTTTCCATAAACTATGCTGCCATAGTCCATTAATTGATACTATAAATATATTACCAGGCAGTTCGTAAGCGCTGGTGAGATGTTTTGTCTCTGCTTGATTCTGACAGTGTCTCTGTAACGGTTGTGGTTTATAAAGACATTTTACACATTTATTTCCGTTATCAAGACAAACTTTAACAACCTGAGGGCCCCTTTAAGTAGCCTAATGTAAGTGTCTTCTACCACAAGAATTGTTATATATATATATACTTTTTTTAATTTTTTTTTTTTACAAATATCAATTTTAAACAAGCCCATAACCCAACACTCAGTAATACATTAAATATTCAAAATAAATATTCCAGGCTATTTAATACATTACAAAAATGCATTAATCCCAGATATGGAAAAAAGAAACAACGTTTACAGCCATGTTACTTCTATAAGGAGTTTACTTTAAAGTAATATAGCAACAGGATTAAAGTTATCTTAGATATTAAAGTATCTTAAATGTAAAGAAAAAACAATCAAAATGATGGTTTAAATGTAAGTCTGTGTCACGGGTCTAAGAGGGAGGACTCAAATGCAGAACGAGTGTTAACAGGTTTTATCGAAAGACAGTTGACAAGATGAGAGATGGTGGGTGAGGTGGTGAATAGTCCAAACAGTAGGCAGGGATGAGGCACAAACACACTGAATCCAACCCAGGATGACAGGGTAGACACAGAATGCCAGCAAGAGACTGTCTTGCCGCTTGGCTGATGGTGTAAGCCAACCAGGGAAGCTCAGCTTGGAGGGCAAACTAGGGAAGACAAAAGACACAGCAAGCACAAGACACGACGAGACTAAACTAGGTGAGACAAGAGTTAGCTTTAACTAGAAACTACACAAGACTGTCAAACAAACAATGTAGCACATAGAAAGTATACAACAAACTGGCAAACCATGAGGGCAAGAGAACACATATGGAGCTGAGAGCAAGAGGAACAGGTGAGCACACTAGGCAAACGAGGACTCAACAAGGGAGCAGAGAACATGAGGAACAGGTGACAACCCTGACAACAGGCAGAACCCTGACAGTTTGCATTAAAAAAATATATATTTTTTTTAATTTTTGGTGCAACAGATTTATTAGATAAACCTTGATTTAATCTAGATTGAAACTTAATCCACATTGGTGCAATAGATCCTTAATCTTTAGTTTGTTTTAAAATGATCTGATGGAAAACCAGTGTATAATTTATTAAAAACAAATAATAGGCAAGGCAAGGCAAGTTTATTTATATAGCACATTTCATACACTTTGAATGGTAATTCAAAGTGCTTTACATAGAAGAAATTAAAATAATCAAAACAAATAAGAATAATTAAAACAGTTTAGAATAAAAAATAAAATAAAGTAATAGACAATTACTGCAGATTGAAAGTAGCCTACAAGTTTAATTGTGCTGGATATTTTCTGTACATTATTTTCAATAAATGAGACCTGCACATTTTGACTAATGAATTTCTATGACTTTTGTAGATGTTTATGATCACTGCAGAAGTATTTAAAAAGTATTATTTTTTTTAATGAAAATATATTGATGTTTGAAAGCAACTCCATGAAGGTTTTGACTTTCTGGCCTCTATACAGAGCATAAACAGTGAAATTAACAATCACTGAAATGTCCATTATTTTCATGACCTTCCCAGACCTGAAAATTCCATTTTAAAATTCTGAACAGAGACTGAATTTAAAGTTAGAGGATTTCACAATATTCATGATTCATTTATTTGACACTGTCACATATCCACCTAGTCACCATCCTCTGCACTTCATCTCCCACAGCTCGCCTTGGTTTCCTGCAGGTCATTTCCAATCACACACATCTGCACCTCATCATCACCCTCATCACTGACACTATAAATGTTGGCAAGGGTGTTGTCAACCGGAAGTTGTTTTGAACGCTGTGTGTATCTGGCTGCCGCTGCACGCTTCGTCGTCTATTGTTTAGGTTTGCTGTGCCCGGTTCTTGGACAGTTGGTGTTTCCCTTTTTGCATCCTTCTGCAAACTGGACTTAATTTTTGTTGCTGTTACCGATGGGAACTCTTTGCTGTCAGCCTGCTACGAGCCCTCTCACCCCTCTCTCCTCCATCTGTTGGACTGACTGTGAGGTGAGTTAACACTCTTCTTACCAGTAGTTCGATTAGCTTGCTGTCAGGTTGGGTTCCTCTCTGTAAGCTTTTACAGATGTTGTGATGGTTGTGGTCCTGGCTAAAATGACTTTGCTGATAGCTGACTTTCTCATGGCGATTACAAACACACCACTCGTGCTGTCTCTCACGACCAATTCGTACGAATTTGTACGAGTGGCTAATTCGTACCAATTTAAACGACCTGACTCGTACGAATTTGTAGGATTTTTGCTAAATCGTACATATTTTACGAATTCCAAATTCGTATGAATTCATACGAATGACCTACCCCTGACCCCGCCCCTAAACCTACCCATCACGTGGGTTTAGACAAATCGTACGAATCCGTACGAGTGAGGTCGTATGAATTCGTCCAAATTAGCCACCTTTTAATCACTCGTACAAATTCGTACAAATTCGTCGTGAGATAGCGTTGGTCACGCGAACTCAGGGCGCTTAATCGGCACCCACGCTTCGACTCTGAAACGTACGAGCACTGCCGCTCGCTCGGGATCACCCGGCACCCGCGCTACGTGCACCGTTCAGTCCGAAGGATCATTAAAGGGGTGATGAACTGAGAAATCAAATTGTCCTTGAGCTTTTGACATCTAAGAGGTCATCATATTATAGAATATCCTGTAAGTTTCAGAACTGAAAACGTCCTTGTTAGTCCAATAAAAGCTTTTTTTGACACCAGGCTCAGCAAACGACTCGTTTTTCAAAGTGGGGAACTATGACGTCAAAGAGGATAAAACACCACCCCCGAAGAAGAAGATCAACGCCTACTTCAACACGGCCGGTTTAGCCCCGCCCACCGATTCGCGCATTACACGCATAGTTAAATAACATAGGCCTACCTCATGATGACAAACCGGATCGAGCTACCAAGCAATAAACATGCCGTTTACAAAATATTGTGCAGTGCCTGGTTGTGGAAGAAGACAGTTGCTGCATACGCTTCCTCTGGATTGCAATAGGACTGCATGGTTAAACTTTATTTTTAATGACGTTCCAGCTGATGAGGGTAAAACATTGTCCGTCTGTTCGCTCCATTTCACTGAGGATTGTTTTGTAAACAAGACTGGATTTGCAGACCGATTAAGATTAAAGAACGGTGCTGTGCCATCTCTATTGGATCTGACAGGAATCGTGCAACACACGGACTCTGGGTCGAGTATGTGGGGCGAATCATTCCGGTTGCCATTTTACATCATTGGACGTTTTCAGAACAATTTCCCCCACGTGCACCGACGGGTGAGTTGAAACTCATTATAATATGCCAAACTGTTATCCACTCACAGCAGTCGGTGTTTACTTCCAAGTCTTCAGTGCGAGACGCCCATAAAGACCGAGCTGAGCTACGAGCTATGTGCTATGAAAGCAAGAGGCAGATAGCTGGAACGTCTCTTTAGGAAAACCAATCTGACTGTTCACTATCAAGCATTTTCGGACCATATTAAGCTTCACAAAACCACCTTAAATACAGCTCACTCTTCCTATATCGCTAAAATCATCAATAACGCAAACAACAGGCCAAAAACACTATTTAGCATTGTAAATAAGCTTGTTCAGGCACCTGCGCACAATGCCTGTCTACAAGAATCTGACGACTTGTGCTGTTGTTTTCTGCAACACTTTCAGGGAAAGCTGGAGGCTTTACGTGGGACATTTAGTGATGAGCCGACCACTTCTAGTTGTGAGCAAGCTCAGATACAAACACTTAATAACTTTATGTTGACCAACCCCATCTTGATTAATGAAATGATACAGAAATCCAATTCTTCTTCTTGCCGGCTGGATCCTGCACCTACAACACTTCTGAAACACTGTACCTCTGTCATTTCTGCACCTATCTCAAATCTTAAAAGCAAAACATGTCTCTTCTCTCTGCCTCTGTTCCAGTCTCACTAAAGACGGCTGCAGTTACTCCTATTCTTAAAAAAAAACTAATCTGGACCCAACTGACTACACTAACTATCGCCCAATCTCCAATCTACCGTATGTCTCAAAAATCATGGAAAAGGTTGTCGCCACTCAATTGTAGTCATGTCTATCTCAACAATAGTTTCGATTTATTTCAGTCTGGTTTTCGCCAAAACCACAGTACTGAAACTGCATTAGCAAGGGTTATCAATGACCTTTTACTCTTTGGTGACTCGGGAAACCTTTCCTTACTTTTACTACTCGACCTCAGCTCAGCTTTCGATACTGTCTGCCATAAAGTCCTACTCATGCGCCTCTCAGAGGTTGGTATCTCAGGAGCCGCATTATCTTAGTTTTCCTCCTATCTGACAGATAGGAAATTCTACATAACTATGCACAATTACAAATCTCCAACTTTCACTCTCAAACAAGGTGTCCCACAGGGATCAGTTCTCGGCCTGTTACTATTTCTTATTTACATTTTGCCTCTCGGACAAATTATTCGCCGCCACGGTTTTCAATACCACTGCTACGCCGACGATATCCAAATATATACTGCTTGTCGACCGGATTCTATTCTCCAGACCACATTACTATCATCATGTATTAATGAATTAAAGACCTGGCTCAACTCCAATTTTCTCAGTCTGAATCTGACTAAAACAGAAATATTAATCACTGGCCCTCCATCTCTAACAAAAAATTTTAGTAATATTCCCAGACTTGACCTTGAAGCTACATCAATAATTCCATCTGCCACTGTCAAAAACTTGGGTATCATTCTTGACCATGCACTGACGTTCGACTCTTACATTAGTCAACTTTGTAAATCGTCCTTTTTTCATCTGCGCCGTATTGCCAAACTCCATCCCTATGTCAGCCCAAAAGACGCTGAAGCACTAGTACACGCATTCATCACATCTCACCTCGACTACTGTAATGTTCTTTTTTCTGGACTACCAGCACACTCTCTCACGTTTACAATATATTCAAAACTCAGCCGCAAGACTACTAACTTACACTAAAAAAACTGCCCATATCACTCCAATTATGTTTAAACTGCACTGGCTACCCGTGTCAACCCGTATCACTTACAAAATTATTCTGCTTACATTTAAGTCACTCAATGGTCTTGCTCCAGCCTATCTCTCTGACTTACTTTCTCCTTATATTCCCCATCGAACTCTCCGATCTTCTGGATGTGATCTCCTATGTGAGCGGAGATTCGTCTATCGTATGGGTGGCAGGTCTTTCTCTGTTATAGCCCCTAAGCTATGGAACTCTCTTCCGTTGGCTCTCAGGACAACAACCACGTTGCACAAATTTAAGTATAAACTCAAAACACATTTGTTTAACCAGTATTTCAGTCATGAAAATGTTAATTTGACATAACACAGTCACAATGTTAACTTAGGCTCCAATAATTTTGCATCTTTACTCCAACTGCCCACTAGGCTGTCTGTAATTAATGTTTGTTGTCTCTGTTTTTATGTTTGTATTGCAAATGTAATGCGACTTGCAACTGCAATCGCTCATTACTTGGACTGGGCAAATGTCCATTGTCCGTTTATGTGTAAACTGCTTGTTATTTACTGTCATTGTGAAGTGTCCTTGAGCTTGGGAAAGGCGCTATATAAATTAAACATTATTATTATTATTATAAATACACTCATCTCAGCCCAGCTCTTCGTCTGACTCATCCTCCTGTCTCCATCACCCTTTGGACTTTCCCTTCGTGCTCACCTCATCACTCCTCCTTTATATAGCAATAAATCACTATTCACCATCATTATCCCTCTTCTGTGTCTGCATCCGTAACAAACGCATAACAAATGAAAATAATCTCATTTGATACTCATTTGATACTTGATAATCTCAACAGATACTGTCTGGAAAAAAAGGTACAAAAGCTGTGACTGGAAAAGACCCTTTCACTTATTAATCCCTAAAGGATGCATAGTAGTATCTTAAAGGTACATATTAGTACCTAAATTATTATAGTACCGTTTGAAAGTGTGCTGTCCCAGTGACAGGTTTTGTATCTTTTGTTCTGAGTGTGTAGCAGCCACTGTATTACTCTGAAATGAAAAAAAAAAAAAATTATATATATATATATATATCAAAGTTTTTATAACTTACCAATCAGACGGCACCAGCACAAACAGAATAAAACGAATGTGAAAACCGTGTGAAACATTGTCTTCAATAGTTCAGTGTCTGATGTGATAAAACTATCTGATGAAAACACTCAGTCTATATGTGAATCCTCCCACGACACAGTTTGACCCTCCTAGTTTCACTCGCTGCATGATAGTTCTTACAGTTCTTCAAGCCTTTATTAAGACTTTTTATGAAAAAAACAAAGTTAAAGCATGTATGATCTCATAGTGCCAGTTTTACTGACGTTCGTCTTCTGAGTCAAACTGAAACCTGTTGCGGTTTGTTTTTTTTAGAGATGTGGTTTGATAAGTTTGGTGGACAAACAGCATGAGAGAATGGATATTTAGTGTGTGTGTGTGTGTGTGTGTGTGTGTGTGTGTGTGTGTGTGTGTGTGTGCGTGGTTTCTTCCTGTTCTGCTTCTATATGAACAGCTTTAGTCTGCAGAAACATGATTACTGTTGACAGAAAAACAATAGAAATGCAATAATGATATTTAACACTGCCATTCACAAGTTTAGTCTATAAAAGTTACTTATTCTTTTGTTTTTTAAAAATTAATAATTTTATATCATCTTAATAAAAAAACACTTTACATAAAGAGCTTCAGTGTTCCTGTTGTAAATTAGTGTGATTTAGTCATTCCAGGCATTTTTCTTTAAGGAATGTAAAAATAATGTGTAGTATTTTGAAATTAGCCCAATAATCCAATTCAGATTAATGCTGCCTTTCCCAAACAATTTTCACTCAGAAATTGTTACATTCCACATATAGTTAGACATATAGTTACAATTAGAAACTAGAAATGACAGAAATACAGTTTTGAATCATATAATCATTTTTAAAGTGTAGAGCTCAGGCCCTAACTCATGTAAATCTGTTGGACGCACGTCCTGATGTGTCACACACATCATCACTACAATAGTGTTTCCTGTTGAGCTCACAGTGATACTGTTCTTCAAAAACACACCAGATGGAGCCATTTATCAGTTCAATATCATATCAATATCACACAACTGATGATCAATGTAGAAAAGTGTAATTATCAAAGGATTCACCTTTTGACCTTTACTCAAGCCAACTAGCTGTTCAACTCAGTCCTTAAAGGATTAGTTCACCTCAAAATGAAAATGTCCTAATAATTTACTCACCCCAATGCCATCCAAGATATCCATGTCTTTCTTTTCTCAGTGGAAGAGAAAATAAGTTTGAGGAAAACATTTCTGGATTTTTCTTTGAATAATGGACTTCAATGGCAACCAACGTTTTGAAGTCCAAATCAATGCAGTTTCAAAGGTCTTTGAAGTGCTTCAACGGGCTGTGCGCGATCAGCTGAGGAAGAGGGTCTTATCTAGCGAGACAATAGGTCATTTAAAAAAAAATATATATATATACACTCACCGGCCACTTTATTAGGTACCCCATGCTAGTAACGGGTTGGACCCCCTTTTGCCTTCAGAACTGCCTCAATTCTTCGTGGCATAGATTCAACAAGGTGCTGGAAGCATTCCTCAGGGAGTTTGGTCCATATTGACATGATGGCATCACACAGTTGCCGCAGATTTGTCGGCTGCACATCCATGATGCGAATCTCCCGTTCCACCACATCCCAAAGATGCTCTATTGGATTGAGATCTGGTGACTGTGGAGGCCATTTGAGTACAGCGAACTCATTGTCATGTTCAAGAAACCAGTCTGAGATGATTCCAGCTTTATGACATGGCGCATTATCCTGCTGAAAGTAGCCATCAGAAGTTGGGTACATTGTGGTCATAAAGGGATGGACATGGTCAGCAACAATACTCAGGTAGGCTGTGGCGTTGCAACGATGCTCAATTTGTACCAAGGGGCCCAAAGAGTGCCAAGAAAATATTCCCCACACCATGACACCACCACCACCAGCCTGAACCGTTGATACAAGGCAGGATGGATCCATGCTTTCATGTTGTAGACGCCAAATTCTGACCCTACCATCCGAATGTCGCAGCAGAAATCGAGACTCATCAGACCAGGCAACGTTTTTCCAATCTTCTATTGTCCAATTTCGATGAGCTTGTGCAAATTGTAGCCTCAGTTTCCTGTTCTTAGCTGAAAGGAGTGGCACCCGGTGTGGTCTTCTGCTGCTGTAGCCCATCTGCCTCAAAGTTCGACGTACTGTGCGTTCAGAGATGCTCTTCTGCCCACCTTGGTTGTAACGGGTGGTTATTTGAGTCACTGTTGCCCTTCTATCAGCTCGAACCAGTCTGGCCATTCTCCTCTGACCTCTGGCATAAACAAGGCATTTCCGCCCACAGAACTGCCGCTCACTGGATGTTTTTTCTTTTTCGGACCATTCTCTGTAAACCCTAGAGATGGTTGTGCGTGAAAATCCCAGTAGATTAGCAGTTTCTGAAATACTCAGACCAGCCCTTCTGGCACCAACAATCATGCCACGTTCAAAGTCACTCAAATCACCTTTCTTCCCCATACTGATGCTCGGTTTGAACTGCAGGAGATTGTCTTGACCATGTCTACATGCCTAAATGCACTGAGTTGCCGCCATGTGATTGGCTGCTTAGAAATTAAGTGTTAACGAGCAGTTGGACAGGTGTACCTAATAAAGTGGCCGGTGAGTGTACCCAGGTGAAAAAGACGTTGTATTAAATGTATTAAAAATATATTTGAAATATAAATAGTATGTTTATAATACATTTGTATTTCCAACATGCTTATTTAAAGTGTACTAAAAATTTATTTTATTGCATTTTAGTATATTTCTAAAAAGTATACTAGAAGTACATTGGTAATAAATATATGTTTAATTACACTTTTAAGAAATATGCTATAGAAAAGCATACTTTTAATGTATTTATAAAAAGTATATTAGTAATATATTGGTAATAAATGTATGCTTTATTACATTTTTAATAAACATGCTAATGACAATCATACTTTAAATATATTTTTGAAAAGTGTACTATAACTATATTGGTGAGAAATATATACTTAATTACATTTTTAAAAAATATTCTAAAAACTAGCATATTTAAATTATATTTCTAAATATTGTATTCAAAATGCATTTGAATAAATATATGCTTAATTATACTTTTAAGAAATATGTTAAACAAGCATACGTTTAGTTCCTTTTTTTAGTGTATTTACAGAAAACATACATGTGTTACTAACTTAAAGTATTTTTTATGTTTACTTTGTGTGTATAATAATTAATTTTTTAGTTGTTTACACATAGCTTATAACCATTAGAGGCCTACTGCAATATATTTTTAATATTTATGTAATAGCATGTGTTTCAACATGCTTTCTAAAATATTGTGAAAAACATGTTTTAACATTTTAATATAAAACACATTAAGAAATACATTACAGCTATCAAATGAATTCTTAAACTAATTGTATAAAAAATGTCAAACTTGAAATTCAAGTCCTAACATGAAGGGAATTAAACGTGTATTGAAATTTTTTTAAATATATTTCTACAAAGGCTAGACTATACTTTAATTATATATCAGATGAGCTTTTAAAAAATATACAAAAACTATCTTAAAACTATCCTAAAATGATAACTATTTGCAATAATCATAAGCAATACAATTAACTAACTAATAAGTAATGAACTTCTTATCTGAGAGTATTATGTTTTGTTCATTTTTTTGTAGTTTTGAACAATAAAACGTAAAGTACAGTACAGTAAAGTACAATAAAAAGTTTAAGTACAATTAAAATGCATTTTATTGCACATTTAAAAACATATATATCAAATAATGTGCATTCATTTGACCAATAGTCTATTTGCACAAAACAAGTTCACTCCAAACAAGTAAACATATTTTTTCAAAAAAAATGATATCCACTTAACATTATATCTTTCAGTACTAGTGTATTAATGACAATAGGTAGTTTGAACACTCCACTTAAAACCTGAATGTGAATACCATTACTTGGCAAGGCAAGTATCTTGTATACTGTACATAATAGACAAACAAAAAATCTTAAAGCTTAACTCTTACATTTTAGTTACACCAAGCTTTACAGCCAAAAGGGGGTGAAAAATCAGTTTATAAAGCATTTTATCCAATTCACGGATTCAAGTATTTCATTGCAATACAACTGCAATGATTTCAGTCCCTTTCAATATTATTTGGCAGGGCTACGACATACATTTTCTCTTTCAACTCAATCATCACACATTTTCTTTTTAAAGACTGTGTAAGCACTGCATAAATAGTGTTTGACTCTTTTACCTCATGAATAAACTTGGAAGAAATTTTAAGGTCAGAGTCCCTACAAAGGTGTCTTGCTGTCCTGCAAAGCTCCTTAACCAAAACACAACTCATTTGTGTATTACAACCTTCAGGGTTAAATGCCACAATGCTCAGAATCTTGCATAATGTGCCATCATCTAACTCTACCACACAGTTATTTCTTTTTTGTAGCCGTGTGTTAGTTTCTGTGTGGTAAAGTACACCGTCGATAAGAAAACGTTGATAGTACAAGCATTGCTGTACACTGACATCAAAAAGATCCTCTATAGCATGCATGTGCCGTACTGGAATGGTAACTGGATGAGGATTACCAAAAACCCTAACCCTCTCTGACAGTTGTGCTGATTTAGCTGTTTCTTGCTTACTGTTCTGCATGTCATCGAACAGTTTTTTGACTGTGTCTTTGGCATTCCTCATGTACTTTTCTGCTTTGATTGTGAGGTCTCTCCACTTGAGGAATCTCTTGACAATCTGTTGTTGCACATGTGTGGTTCCATTAAAGAACTTCAAGAGTGTGCCATTGAAAGATTCAAAAGAAAAGGTGGATGTAGCCCACAGAGGTCCCCAGTTTCTCACACTTGCAGAAATGTGTGTCATCAAGTGCACATTAAATGTCATATTTTCCTTGCCATACAATTTTTGAAATTCCATAACAAATTTCTTCAGTGCTTTCTCTGCATTATCAATATCAACCATTTGTATATTTTCCTGAAGCAGAGTATAAATGCCAAAAACAAGAAGGAAAAGATGGTTCAAGTATTTCTTGGAAAGAACACCACAAAGCACCGGTAAAGCATAGAACAGAAGAAAAGATCTCCATTCTGAGGCCTTCCAATATTTGCGTTCTTTTACAGAACGTGGGACTCGAGTTAACTCTACTGGAGGCTTGATTGCTAGTAACTGCTTATCAATTACTTCGGTTTTTGTGCCAATGTACCATGGTTTATCATGGTTAGTGGAATCCAGCCATAATGTCATTAGCTGCCGTGTTACTCCTAGGCAAACACTGTGCTGGTATTCAGGCACAAACCCATTGACAATCTGAAAGTTTGCTAGCTTCATTAAAGGAGTGGGACCTTTCACTCCCATTACAGGCTGCTGAGGAGTTGCAACCATAGCATGTTGAAAATGCTCAGTTTCACATCTAAGAGGAGGTTCAGGACTTATGTAAGAGTATGAACCCCCACCTTTATGGTAGCAAAAGTCACAGCCATATGTGCCATTAAACTGCTTTGTGTTTCGAATTTGTGGACGAGCCACTGAATCTGAACTACAGATTAGTGCATGCACCTTAGAGGAATGTTCGTGATTCTGTGTGTCTGTCCATTTAAGTCCATTTTCCTCCAGTTCTTGAAGCTCATCAACAAATGGAGTTAACAGAGTTGTCATGTTGGGTTTCTTCTCTCCAAACCAAATACATGGTATGCAGATATTATTTTTTCGTTCTTTTGGATCCAGTTCAATTATCTGACACTGAATTGGCCATAACTGACACTTGGAGCTCTTGAAAACTGGGATACCATCACAGTTCCACAGTAAACTCACATCCTCTTCACTAATTTTACCACTCCTGATCAGTTTTTCATACTCCATTCCCGAATGTATGTCATTAATAATGCCATTAGTTGACATTTTTCTTTGTAATGTATTCTTAGGATTTTCAAGAATGTCCTTAATTTGGCAAGATAATTTCAAAACCAGAAAATATGACCCATTTTTTAAATTTGTGTCAGCATCAAACTGAATGTGACATACAGAACATTGTGTCTGACCATTAACCTTACCTATATAGTTGGTGCATCCAGAACAGTAAAAATGTGATTCATATTGTCCATACTGCCCATAAGCTTTATGAAAAAGGTAAGACGTAGCTGGCACTGATCCTGGGAAATGTTCATTAAACAATTTGAGGAGGTCTTCAAGGGCTGTCCCTGTGAGGTTGTGTCTCAAAATGAAGGACATCAAAAGCAGCAGACTCTGTTCTCTGGAGATAGGTGCTCCTGGGTAAAGTAGCTCTTCTTCCTCTGATTCCTACAAGAAGAAAATAAATATAAATAATAAAGAACTACTAAAACAAACAGATCAGTGACTACAGGGGTATTTGCAGAAAGACCTCTACCAGGGCCAGTGATATATATCAGAGTTTTAAATTAAACTATTTGGATCCAAAAAAGTTATATAACTTTAGACTTTAGACCATGCTCCATCTCTCTACCATTTTTTACTCAATTCTGCAATGTTTTTATTTTTTCTTGTTAAACTTGCTGAGAGTTGAAAAACACCACTGCAATATATTGCCTGTGAATTGACTCAGGGTCAGAGATAATTAGAGCCAGCACGTAATATGCAACAATGCTACTTAATTTTGTGTTTGCTATAATTATAAATTACTATCCAACACATGGTGTGGGCATAACTGTCCTTCCTATTTATTAAGTATTCCAGTTGCATTCCTTTTATTTTACGCTGGGTTTTATTTTAATTATCATTCATTACATGGCTACAACTCATAGAAAGCCACACAATAAATACTTTATGACAATACCTGTGATGGATTTGAGTTTGGTCCTTGTTCCAGGTTAGGTATCTCGGGTTCTGTGCTCGCAGTGTGCTCATGGTGTCCCTCAAAAACAGGCCTGTCTTGAATTATCTGTTGAATATATAGGGACATTGTCTGAGTTTTCCAAGCAACAACTTTTGTTTGTTAAAACAATTTAAATTAACATTTTTAAAAATACAGTTAATAGCTCTGTAATTGCTTTACAGCAACCTCACTCATCTGTTACAATTATGCCTGTACTCTGACGTGGTCCCTTTAAATCTCAAGTACATTTGCAACTGTCTAAATATTTGACAAACCAAAGTTTTGAGTGTCTGAGTATATGAAGCACCACGATAGTAAGAACCAATTGCTCCAAGGGGATTAATAGAGTGCTAAACTAAACAAATAATAGGCTAATAATAATAACTAGTGATAATTAGTGATTTATATAATAAATATAAATACTACCGTAGTCAATGGGGATTGAGATCTGTTTGATTAAAACATTCTTCCAAATATCTTCCTTTGTGTTCAGCAGAACAAATAAACACATAGAGGTTTGGAACAACATGAGGGTGAGTAAATGACAGAATTTTCATTTTTGAGTGAACTAACTCTTTAAGTCTGCGGTGTCTGTAAAAAATATTGTGTGTGTGTGTGTGTGTGTGTGTGTGTATGTGTATATATATATATATATATATATATATATATATATATATATATATATATATATATATATTAAATAAACTGATGTTAACACAATATTTCATACCTACCCATTCAACTATTTATATAGAGACATATGTCTGAGTATATGAAGCACCACGATAGTAAGAACCAATTGCTCCAAGGGAATTAATAGAGTGCTAAACTAAACAAATAATAGGCTAATAATAATAACTAGTGATAATTAGTGATTTATATAATAAATATAAATACTACCGTAGTCAATGGGGATTGAGATCTGTTTGATTAAAACATTCTTCCAAATATCTTCCTTTGTGTTCAGCAGAACAAATAAACACATAGAGGTTTGGAACAACATGAGGGTGAGTAAATGACAGAATTTTCATTTTTGAGTGAACTAACTCTTTAAGTCTGCGGTGTCTGTAAAAAATATTGTGTGTGTGTGTGTGTGTGTGTGTGTGTATGTGTATATATATATATATATATATATATATATATATATATATATATTAAATAAACTGATGTTAACACAATATTTCATACCTACCCATTCAACTATTTATATAGAGACATATGTCTGAGTATATGAAGCACCACGATAGTAAGAACCAATTGCTCCAAGGGAATTAATAGAGCTCTAAACTAAACAAATAATAGGATAATAATTATAACTAATAATAATTATTGAAGTTACAAAGAAAAAAAAAACCCATGTAGCACTTTAACAAATCCAAAATAATTTGTAACAGCCAAAACAGCCATGAAATATATATTATTTTCATGTTGGGATAGTTCTCTGACACAAGCCATGTAGACACATATCCAAATAGGTAATGTGGATAATAAAAAATATATATATATATATTTACCTGAGAATTAATGTTTGCTTCATGAGGATGACTCTCAGGAGACTGGCACAAGTTGGACTGGTTAGGCTGCCCTCTTTCATCAATATTGTTCACATCATTAACACTCTAAAAAAGGTACATAAATGTTCAATCTGAATGATGGATGACTTCCTGATGGAAGTCCAAAGTGATGCATACAAACAAAGTCAAAATTAATAACAATAACGTTTTTATGAGGGGTGCTTGATTTTAAGTCTGCAGTGTATGTAAAAAATATTGTGTGTATATATATATATATATATATACTGATGTTGACACAATATTTCATACCTACCCATATATATATTGAGATCTGTTTGATTAAATATATATTAAATAAACTGATGTTAACACAATATTTCATACCTACCCATTCAAATATTTCCTGCACTTGGTCTTCCTTTTTTTGTCTCTTTGCTGGTGTCGGGCACGGAGAATAATTGACACTGGAATTTTCCTTTGTTGCCTCATTATTATTGCAATTAACTGTAAGCTAAGAGACACACAAAGTTGTTGTTAATATCATCACCTTACAAGATTAATTAAAAGAAAATTTGTCAAAATTGCGGCTTCATAATTTTTTATCAATTAATACTTTTTCCAGTATACATATTACTTCGTTATAACCAATATACTGAATAACAATTTTACCAGTGTTTTCCTTCTCCTGTAATCAGTTACTCTTGGTAATTCAGAACCATTTATGCACATATAGTTTTTGTAACCAGCTCGAGCTGAATTCTGCAAAGAAAGAGATATATGCCTATTACAAAATAAAGCAGGTTGGAATTCTTAGCAGAAATACCATGCACATTCAATAATAAATAATATATAGTATTTGTTGCAGATCTGGCTGCAGTCTTCAAACAATGCAGGACAATTAAATGCTTAACACAGCAATTAAAAATACAATTCAGTATTACCTCTTTATTTTCTGTACGCAGCTTCTTTAAGCGGCGATGTTCTGTCGTTTTTGGAATCTCATTATCTTGTGAGTTGAGGTAAGATTTGTACTTCTTCATTTCTGTCATTCTGTGTCCAAGGGTATTTACCCAACGTTCAAGTGACGGAAATAACAAGTTCACGTAATACTTCAAAAAAAAAAAAAAAATAGATCATATATTTCGCAGTGCATTCATTTCCACCAATCAGAGACCAGCTTTTCAAAACAAACTTGCAGGTAATTGTCCAATCACACACTGTCACTGCCATTTGAAATGTACAAGTTGGCGGGCAACGGAAACGGTGGTATTACAACTATAAGGCCTACTAACGTTACGGATATTTCAAAAGGCAGACATCATGTCGTTTCCAAAATTTGCGTTATATTATTTCCCTGACTCTGAACTTGTGAAGGTGGACACCACCGATATAGTTATAAGAGAACACAGACGACCAGAATATCAGGTCAGCTCCCGCGATCAACTTAGAAGTGAAGAGGGCTACGTAGAGGTGCGTCTGCCAAGTCGCTGCCGACGTGGAGAAAGCAAGATATTGGCAGCAAAAATATTACTTCTTGGTGGTAAGTTTATCATTGTTCGTGATTAGTATAATTGGCTTTAATCTCATTTTTGGTTCATAAAATATTTACACGTTGATGCCGATGCTCTATATATGTTAGATAATGTGGATTACTGACATTAACCACTAACTGCTACGTCTGTCAACTTAAATTGTTGTATGCATAATCTAGCTATGTAGTGACATAAAACAACTAACGTTATAAAAACATTGCACACTGTGTTTGCAGAAAACAAAATGATATATAATGATAATGATATAATATAATATAATAATATATTATAATGATATAATAATGGTGATTACACGACATTAAGCCTCAATTGTCTCCTGGACAAGTAAATGGGTTAACAGAATAAAATGTTAACTTACTTGTCTTGTGAATATAATTTATTGTGAAGGCGCTCTAATTAAACCTACACATTTGTGATATTTAACTTCAGAAAATGTTAGACTAACTTCATTGAAATTTGGCTGTCATCATTCATGTTAAAATCTTACATTTGATCAATAAACTTTAAAAAAACAATTCAATAATTTACACTAATAAATTAAAACGGCAATAAATAATGTTTTGAACGTTTTTAAATTTAATTTACAACTACGAAATTTGCCTATTGCAAAAAATGCAAAGACAATTTTAAAATTAAACCACCAGTAGGTGACGTCAAGTCGAGGAAGCAATAGTGGTGAAAAACAACAGAAACATACTGCTTGTATCTTGAACTGAGCTGTATTGTAAAACCTGTGTGACTATTCCTTTAATTTGTGTTTATATTCGTTCAGCCCATTCTGATGCTGTATTGTCATTGTCAGCATCATAATATAATATATCTTTTATATACTGTAATTACAGATGTTTACAAGGACTTAATTATAAAGAGAGATGCATTTAAAAGAGGAGAAGACATCTGGAAGACCACCATTCTGCAAGGGAAAAAAACATCTGAGGCCGTAAATGTTTTTCACTATCTTAACCTTCAGGATTATTGTGTTTAACAATAATGATTCGACTGCCTTTCTAAGCTAACTACAATTTGTTGTTTTTAGAGTTCAAGTGCATCTCAAACTGCAGCTGCTGTTGCAATGGGAGACAAACTAAAAAGAGACCTTCAGGACTTGAAAAGAAAAAAAGCAGCTCCTGTCACCTCCACTCCAATGTCAGATGACTCAGATAACACTGAAATTGACATGTTTGAAAACATACAGAGACCAGCAAGGAAGAGAGTAAGCAATGTTTTATTTTCATATAATAGAATTTCAAAGGTTTTTTTTTGCGTCTGATCTATTTCAACTCCATTTTCCAACCTCCATTTTTAGAGATTTTCAAATCCGACTAATGGAGCAAGGTTATCCACGACTTTTTCTCTGAAAGCGATTCCGATTTTCAACGTTTTCACTCAAGACTGGAAACAAATATTTATTACATGTAAAAAACATTTTTAGTACAGTTTATTTTTATGGGAGTTTCAGGGAGTATGCATACTCCCTGAAACTCCCATAAAAATCAAATTAAACGTAATTACATTTAGTTGTCCTGATATGTTCTCTTTGCATGTTCTATTGTGTTACTTCTCGTTTCAATAAATCTGTTCAACAAAGTTGAATAGTGCAAATTTAGTGTGAACCATAGAGTTACAATAGACACATTTATTAGAAATGTAATTACGTTTAATAGGTAACACTTTACAACAAGGTTGTTAATTAAACATTAGTTAATGTATCAACAAACATAAACTAACCAAGAGCAATACATTTGTTACTGTTTTTGTTAATCTTTGTTAATGTTACTTAATACAAATCCAGCTGTTCATTGTTTGTTCATGTTAGTTCACAGTTCATTAACTAATGTTAACAAGATTTTAATAAAGTATTAGTAAATGTTGAAATTAACATTAACAAAGATTAACAAATGCTGAAAAAGTATTGTTAATTCTTAGTTAATGTTAACTATTGTAGTTAACTAATGAACCTTATTGTAAAGTGTTACCGTTTAATTCAACCAAATGTTTAATTGAGCCTCTTCTAACCTTGTATCCAATGTAACAAATACAGGCTGCACTGGACAGTGACGACGAGGAGGAGATGGACGGAGATAGAAGTAAGGAATTTGACAACAGTCTTTTGCAGTGTACATCTCCCCGGAACACTCGTGTTGAGCTTGATGATGATGTTGTCAAAGCTTTGAAAGGTAAATTAACAGGAATTGAAATGTAAATATGAAACCTTTATTTATTTATGTATTTATTTATTTATTTATACAAACCCTGACTTAATAATTCATTATCTGTTTGTTTTTATAGATGTATATTATGTGTGCATTTGGACCCTCAACCTAGCTTTTGTATTGTTAATCTGCCCAATGAGTTAAGTTAAAAGGTTTAATTAATGTTACAAATGCAATTGTTGTTGACTGTGTGTCTATATATATAAAATAGAATTATATTTTTTCATTGTCAATTCATTGGCAAATTAGACTTAAGTGATGGGTTACAAAATCTTTTAGCAGAAGCTGTTAATAGTTCGCTCAAAACTGAAAATTCTGTCATTAATTACTACTCACCCTCATGTCGTTCCAAACCCATAAGTCCTTCGTTCATCTTTGGAAATCAAATTACATTAGAATCAGGAAGGTTTTTCAAATTAACAAAGGCTTAATGGTTTTGGAACGACATGAGTGTGCGTAATTATTGACACAAGTTTCATTTCTGGGTGAACTAACACTTCTATTTCAGTTAGAGTCTTTTGATAGGGTATCTCAGCCAGCATGGAGAGGAAAAGTCATCTTGGTCACTCTCTATTAACAGCTATGGCAGAGTATTGCTTTAAGACAGACTTAAAAACAGAAGAAATTATTTTTCTGTCCTGTAAGACCTAGCAGATAATACAGTAGAATGTGGCGGGGTTTTTTTTACCTTTTATAAACATGACTTATACATTTATATGGTTGTATGTCTTGTATTCAGCTTTTTTACATTTAATCAAACTTTTACCAGCTGTAACCAACTTGTAACGTTCCATAGAATTTTGTCTCTTTATTAATATTTAATAATTACTGTAATAGCATTAAAGTTACAGTAATGCTTCATTACAAAATATATACTTAAGCATTTAAACAAGAGACCAAGTACACATGAAGAAGAACACAAACTAGTGTTTGTTCTGCCCTAACTTTGTATAACATGCAACTTTATTTTGTCTTGTAGAGCTTCCAGGGATAGTATCATCACTCAAAGAGGTCCTAGAGTCAATGAAAAGAGGCTCATACAGCTCAAGCCCAAGTTCAACTGAGCTGTCTGTTCCTGAAACCTCAGAAATGGTTAGAAAAATCTTTATGATAAAGAAAAATCATATTTGTAATAATCATTTAATCTGTCTTTTTGGGCATGAACACTTCAGAAAGTTTTCTGAATCAAGTAACACAGTGACAGCTTTTTATTTGAGTTATAAAGGAACAAGTTTATACTAATACTTTAATATACTTATACTTTTACTTATAATACTTATACTTTTTTTATTCTACACAGATTTCCCTCGGTGATTCTGATGTAAAAGTTCCCAAGAGAGTCTATGACAGACTTAACAAGTCACGAGCTTCTCTTTTCACACAAGATTTGGCCACTTTACTTTTTGGAAGAGAAACTTTAGCCAGATGCACACTTACTGGTAAATCCGGAATTCATTCAAAACCCCAGTTGGACCCTCACATAGTGCAAGCCATCATAGGTATGTTTCTGCTCATTATCTTTTCTTTTTTTTTTTTTTCTCGGATAGAGATGCACCGATTACAATTTTCTTGGCCGATTCCGATTTTCCTTGAGTTTGACCTTCCGATACCGATTTTAACCGAGTCCGATTTCATTTTTTCAAACCACTTTACAGCACACACAAATATTTATTTTCTATCTTCTCATGGAAGATCATGTGAAAAACGGCCAATTCCGGTCACCAGCCGATCAATCGGTGCATCTCTACTCTCGAAGTCAAAGGGGGCTGACTAAAACAAATTTCAATGCTAAAAATAAAGATTCACATTTGTTATACATTACAATTATTATACTTCTTGGCTGAATATACTTTTCCAGTTAATCAGTTAAACTTTTTCCCTGTGATACAGTGACATAACATGTAGACTTTACAGTTGTTCAGCAACACTTAAAGGGATTCTCCACCCAAAAATGAAAATTATGTCATCATTGACTCACCCTCAAGTTGTTGCAACCCTATATGAGTTTCTTTCTTCTGCTAGATATTTTGAAGATATTTGAAATAGTTAGAAGAAGATATTTGAAGAACGATTGGAACTTTGGCACCATTGACTTCCATAGTATTTTTTTTTCTATGGAAGTCAATGGTGCCAAACAACTGTTTGGTTCCAATAGTTCTTCAAAATATCTTCCTTTGTGTTCAGCAGAAGAACTCATACAGGTTTTAATAATAATAATCTTCTTTCCCTTTCACAGATACTGTGATCAAGCACTTCCCGAACACGACAGTGTCTGAGGTGCGAGCACTGATCCGAAGAAAATGCAATAATGAGTCAAACTCAAAAACCAATCAGTCCACTTGAATATGAATATGTTTTAAGTTGTAACAGTACTGTAACTGTTTCCAGTTATTTCATTTGATGGTTTGCAGCTATTAATGACAGCACTTTATTGCCTGTATCTAGGCTTAGTGACTTATTTTTTTTTATGTTGTTTATACCCCTGCAGGTCACTGTAATTTGTTATTTTGTTTACAGTTTACATAAGCTGCTGTACTGATGTACACTGATGTACACTAGGTGTTGTAAATTAAAGTTTACTAGCTTTCAAAGTGTGTGTGTGTTTTACAATTTTTTTTTACTGTGTGTTGTACTGAATAAAAAGTTTTCACTATAATTTTAGTACATTTAAATATATTATTTTCATACTTTATTGGTTGTAAAAATATATTTTTAATATACTAATTGTGGCTCTTTCAGTGTTCTATTAATATATTATTAATATGCTAATATTATATTTAAAATATACTTGAAACATATTATTGTAAAACAAAAATTTACTTTTAACTGTATTTAAAAAATATCTTTAAAATGTATTAAAAATATAATCTAAAGAAGTAGTATTAAATTACACTAAATATACTTAAAATGGTTCCATTTTAACACAATTAAGTATATTAAAATATATTACTATTACCTTAAAGTTTAACTTAAATATATATTAAAGTACACTTAATATACTTTAAGTTGTTTCAATTTAGCACATTTAATACATACTTAATACGGTACACTTAAAATACATTAAGTATATCAAAATAAGTACAATTTAAATATATTTCCTTTTCACCTGGGTATATATATATATATATACATACACACACTTTTTAACTACAATTGTTCGGATTGAGCTGATCTGCAACGCGCCGGGAACTACGCCATCACGTTGAAAGGTCACGCTCGATGTCGCCGTCGCAAGTACACTGTTTACAAAGCGACCGTGTGAAAGAGGATAGTTCAAATTGTATTGTATGTTGAATGACATTTATGTCTTTGTGTCATATTATTGTTTAAAATGGTCCTTACGTGTGCGTATCCTGGGTGTTTAAATCTTTTAAAACCTAAACGTTTTTTTCGAGCGTGACCTCTTAATGTGATGACGTAGTTCCCGGCGCGTTGCAGATCAGCCTGTTGTTCTGCGACGTTTCACAACGCAGACAAGTGTTTTCATAACTGGTGTCGAGAGCCACCGGTTACATTTAAGCTGCGTCCCAATGTGCATACTATCTATCCTAAATAGTATGTGACATTAGTAATTGTCAATACTATTTAGGGTGGATAGTATGCACATTGGGATGCAGCTTTACAGTAGGCTGCCCTTTATCTGCATGCCATGCTGGCTAGAATTGAGAAACATTATTGGATAATTCTTATAATTGACATTTCTCTGGGCCAATCGGAATCTTAGCACTTTTTCTCTTGGCCAATCGGAATCTTAGCACTTTTTCTCTTGGCCAATCGGAATCTTAGCACTTGCGTCAGAATCTTGAAGCACACAGCGTCAACTGAGCTCGGCTCGCTATTGGATGAGACACCACGCGAGTCTGATGGAAACTCATAACGTGAGGGAATCTTAATGTGAAATTCGAGGTAAGTCAAGCTTTTGGAGCAAAAACAAAAGCTATTTGTTTGCTTGATTCAATTAACGTTAGCTACCGCTTTTTATGTGATATAATTTACAATAATATTGTATTGTCTAGGGGTTGAACGGTACATGTAAGTTATTCGTATTGAACCAAAACTGTATGGGCATCACGGTTCGGTGCACGAATTTGCACAGAGAATACACTAAAAATAAATAAAACTCTAGATAGCCATACATTTCGCTCTATTCACGTTTGGTGTGAACACAGCATAATGAACATGCTGCGATGTCAAGATTGCAATGCTGGAGTGTGTGTGTGTGAGAGAGAGAGAGAGAGAGAGAGAGAGGCGCGGGCGCGATCGAACAGTGGAAACATGGAAACATAAAAACATACTCTGTCATTTGTTTATTTGTTTATAGTGTTTATTTGTCTACACTCGCAATAAAACACAACATTGTGCTTTTGTCAAACTATAAACTCTTGACAAACTGTAACCTACAACTGTCACCCAACCAAACACACACACACAGAGTTTTAAAAGCAAAACATATTTATCCAACCCCATTTCAAAACAGTCTGTGGGTTCTATCTTTTGGACATTCATCATATCGCATTGGTTTTCATTCCTTGTCCTTGGAGTCGGAGCACTAATCGGTTTATTTTTAAGTTGCACATTCTACATTGATTAAAAAAGAAAATCAAATGTGTTTTTAATGGTAGTATTTTATACGGTAATCAATTATTTATAATTCAGATGAGAATAAAGTTAGGGTTAATTAAAATTAAGGAAAACAAATATATTGATCTGAAATATAGCAAATTAATTTTAAATTCATTCAGGTACAATTACCAAACATATCTCAAGGTCTTTTAGTCTTTTTATTAATTTAATTAATAAACTAATTGTATATAACTATTGTCAGGGCACTACAAATAAACTGGTTGTAAGCCTTTTACCACCTTTTACCGCTGGCCACCTCCGCACTGTTTCAAATGAAAGAACGTTTGTGGGGTTCGTAATGAACTCATAAGATGATGCGAGTTGTTTGAGTGTGTTCGTTTATTGTGTGTGTGTGTGTTTTCGTGAGAAATAAGTATTGATGTTTGCGTGATCTTATGGAGTCATTTGTGTGTATTGTTCATGGATCAGGTGTAATGTGACTTGTATCTGTTATTTTGTTGCTTTTTTTTTGGTATTTTGATCAATTTTGTATTTTTTCTTTTGTTTGATTGTATTTTCCTTTTTCCCTTGTTTATTGATTTGTGACAATTTGATGTTCATTTTGTTGGACTGGCTTGGAGGGAGTACTGACCACTCTAGGTCCAAGTTACTGGGTACCTTTGTTCACTGAGTGGTTTGACTCTTCTGAATTTTCTGTCACTTGAATGCACGTGTGCTTGTGGTGAAGTGAGTAGGCTACATTAGTGAATGTTTGAAGTGCTTGTAGTGAAGTGGAATTGGGTAGGTTTGTTATTTCTCCTTGCCATCTGACATGTTATCTTTGATTGTCTGATTGATTTTGTTTGTTTCTTTAGTTTTGATTTTGAAACCGTGTGAGTGATATATATTCACGTCTTGCTCTATCTTGTGGGAACGAACCTGTGTCCTTATTGGACCATATTTCCCTGGGTCAAATTCCCAGGGTGGCGTAGTCGGTGCTGTAATTATAGTTGAGTCCAGAGCAACGAAACCCATCCCTTCGGTGCCACACATGCAACAACCATCAGAGCCATTTGGACTGTGTTAAAACCAGGAAGACAGATTAATAACAGCAGTATTTAATAACTCAAATCCAGAAGACATCTTCAAAGCAGCAACATAGCTATCCTTAGATTTACATTTCTGAACTTGAATCAAGTCACCTCTGATATCAATCACTCTAAATTATAATGTAGACTCATGCATTTTCTGTAAAGCTGCTTTGAAACAATATGTTTTGTGAAAAGCGCTATACAAATAAATGAGAATTGAATTGAACATGTACAACATTACATTCACATTGTTTTTATTTACAATAGTAAATGAAGTTGTGTATTTTTCTCCGATTTCCTCAACCATTTGGATTCATTGTAATTAAGTAATTGATCTTTGAAAAGCTTGAAAAACATCATGCTTTCGTAGATTGATGTATATATTTGTTCAAGCTTGACAACCTTATTGCCTTTTGTTAATTTTCTAATATATATTTCTAAATACAGATGGTACACAGATTAAATTGTTCAAAGTAGGGCTGTCAACTTTAGTCGTTTAGTCGACTAATCGGTCGATGCCGTCTTGGTCGACTGACATTCTTATTGGTCGACCAGTTGCATTTTTTTTTTTTTTTTTTTACCAATAGAAAGAATTTTGCAATGATTTACTCCTTGATATTTATTCCTTTATAAGCAGTTATATATTACTGTATTCTAAATATAATTAGCCTATGGTTTATCCCCAACTTTAAATGCTTTAATTTAGGCTATTTTGTAACAGCGCCACAGTTTAGCGCACACACATAGAACACTCGGTTCGCACCTGTGGCTGGCTGCGCTGCTGCTTCGTGCTCAGTAAGGGATATAGGTCCCAGCAAACATGCTTCTTTGGGGCCCGAATGGGGCCCTTGCGGGCAGCCCACTGTGGGCCCAGATACCGGCGTGAAATGCGGGGCACGTGTGGGCCCCACACTTTGGGACCCAGGTAGGGCCCCAGTGGGACAGCCCAAAAGTGTGGGCTGACTGTGGGCAGGCCCACAGTAAGTAGAGTGGGCCCCCATTGGGGCCAGTTGTGGGCCCACAGCAAACCCTTATAGGGGCCCATGTGGGTCCATTGCGGGCAGCCCACTGTGGGCCCAGATACCGGCGTGAAATGCGGGGCACGTGTGGGCCCCACACTTTGGGACCCAGGTGGGGCCCCAGTGGGACAGCCCAAAGTGTGGGCTGACTTTGGGCTGGCCCACACAAATTAGAGCAGGCCCTCATGTGGGCTGGATGTGGGCACACTGTGGGTGCAGGTGCAAAGTTTGAGGACACAGAGTATGTACACCCATATTACTATGCAGTACAGTTGCACTTGTTAGCAGCAATAAATCGAGGGTCATGTTTTTTTCCCCAAATAATTTATTTATATTTAATAATAATTATAATTAATAATAATACAGTTTAAAACAGCAATAACCACAAAACCAGAAACACAGAACACTTAAAACACGTCAAAGTAAATTAAAAAGCAATCCCCTCAGGGGCACCAGTAGGTATTTCTGCAGTTCTGGCCCTTCCTTGCCTTCCCCCATCTCTGTCCCTGGCATCACGGAGCCATGTCTTTATAGAGGCTTCCACCTCACATGCAGTGGCTTGACTGCTTTTTGTCACAGCATCTAAGTGAGAAAGGATCAATTGAAATACAAATGTTAAAAACAAAATAAGGGTTGTACTGTTCCAGGTGCTATTTATAAATGCTCAACTGAGAGAATGACAGACTAGGTAACTGAGAGAATGACAGACTAGGTAAATGAGAGAGCTGCGGCTTATAATAACGTTCAGTTGTAAGTCATTTATAAGTGGTTAGTTAATGATGAACTAAGGGTTTACAAAACATTGATAAATGATTAGCAAGTGATATACTAACATTTTTTGTATGTTTTGTCAATTCTGTTACAAGTCATTTACAAGTGATTAGTAAATGATTAAGTCATTTTTTTATGAAACATGATTATGCGTTTCATAAATGTTTAATAAATGATATGTTAATTGTTGTATGTATCATGTTTTGTAGATTCAGTTATAAGTCATTTACAATTGCTTAGTTAATGATTAACTAATCATTTACAAAACATGAACATGCGTTTCATAAATGTTTAATAAAGGTTTTTATTTTCTCCCTACTCTTACAAAATTACAAACAACCAACCTGAAAAACATGTTCTATGAAGACTGTTTAAAACACCCCTCCTAATCCTCACAGAATTTGCAAATGATTATATCTCATCTGGTAACAAGAGCATAGCCATAACTTTAAAAACTGATATCTTTACCCCCTGATATTGCATTGTGGATATAAATTCAAACATTTTAAAGGCTAAGAGTATGAGCCATGAGTAAACTGGCCAGATATCTGTGAAAAATAACTTGCGTGCAGTTGTTAAAAGTTAAAAGTAAAGTTGTCGACTCCCTGAATTCAGCATTTAAAAGAAAAAATAATTTCAGTATTTATCAATAAAAAATACATAAAAATAAATAAATACCTTTGAGTTGGACAGTATGGTGTCTGTCTCATTGGCCAACATAGTTAAAAACACACCTAGAGAAAAAAATATATATATATACCAATGACCATGATATCCTGTTATCATAATAGTTAAATAAATTATTATAACTATAACCATTATAACATTATATTTGCCGCCTATTTAGCCTTCAGGCTTCTCAGGGACAATATCACTGAAAAAACTGGGGTTAATGAATGTAAAGTGTGAGACTTCATCAAAAAGCATAAACCTACAGACCCCCAACTTTTGAACAGTATGTTTGAGGTTTTGCTTACTAGTCGAGTTCATAGCCGTGGAGGTTGTCTTGGACAGTTGGTGCAGCAGGCCATCAGCATGATGATCTTCTAGAAGATTGATAAGAAAAGTGATTTCAGGAGGGACAGAAAAAGAAAACAAAACCTCCACAACAAAGGTTCTAGAACATAACATGCAATGTGTCACAGAGCCAACAATGTTACAAAGGATTTACAATAGAACAAAGGGTTTATTACAAGGAAGCAAGCTAGAGATGAAATGCAGAAAAGATTAATAATATATATATATTATATATATAAAATCTTAAGGTAATATATATTGTGCAATAAATGCATATGAAATTATTATCATGATTAAACAATAATTCCCCCTTTGTTGTGGAGGTTTTTTTTCTGTGCCTCCTGAAATCACTTTTATTATCAATCTTTGTAAGTGACGTCACTGATTAACAGTACGTTACAGTGCAGTGGTTAGCTAAATAAATTAGCTTACTTCCAATAACCCATTGACAAATTACCAGCAAAACAAAACTATCAAAAACTGTTATCAACACAAAGATGTGGTTAAAACCCCAAACTTATGTAAAACAAGAGCTCAAGTGTAACGTTAACTTAACTTACCTATTCTGAAAACGGTTGAGATGCTAACGGACTTTTTCGAAGACACAAAACCATTTCTATAAAGTAAATATTCAACAGAAGCGTATCAATTATACATAAGAAAGGTGTCAGGAACATTTGTATGTATTATTTGTGTGATTTTGTTAACTAAACTTACCTGAAAGAAGCGAAAACAACAACGAGAGACGCTAGTTTTGCTGTTTGTCAGTTGATGAGGTTTCCTCGTTTCCATGGTTTCCATCTGCTCGCGTGCGCTCCTGTCTTTGAATCAGACAGCTTTGAATGCGACTCAATGTTTACGCGCACGCGCATTGAAACCGTGAACAATTCAAAAGGCACGTTAAATATTACAAGAGCCAAGCCATAGTATAATTTATATTTGAAAATGTATAAAAGGTTAGTTTGTGATATTCTTCTCAATTTCTAGACAGTCAAATAGACTGGTGTTGCCCATACTGATGCCGAAAATGCCCAGGCTGTAGAGAGAACCAAAAGTTAATCCCAAAAGTCAAAGCTCAGGGTTATAATTAATTATTTTCTTCTTATTTATGTTTACGTTAATATTCACTTACTTAATAATATTCATTTCTTATCTTAATATTCTATAGAAAATACTATCAATAAATATTGTTTGTTTAAACCTCATTCTGTTCTATATTGTTGTACTTATTCTTTGACTGTTTTGTGTAAAGGAGGGAGGATTGTATTGGGAGCACTGAAGTGTCAGGTGTGACTTTGTGGCAATGGCAAATGGGTTACATAACTCACGGCGTCACGGGCCAGGTAGAGGGCCCCTTAGCAGAATTTTGCTTAGGGCCCCAGGGAGGTCAGGATCGGCACTGGTGATATATTTATTAGTATCAACAATATATAATTTTATTATAATAAATATACATCACTGATGAATACCAAAACAAATCAGTAAACCATTTGCATTGTTTTTATTGTGACAAATAAGTTAATTTTATTTAATAAATACCGTAACACTTTCTATGCAGTCCATGCTTATAATGAATTAGCACCATTTGTACTTATTTATGAGCAATATTACTATTCTATAAATATATTTATAAATACTCATTAAAACCTACAATATATAGTTACATCTATATTATTTTTTATAATTCCTTATAAGTCACAAATTTGTTATTTTAAATGCACATGCTCATAATCCATTATGTGCAGTTTTAGTTAATTATGGACTGTTGAATGAAATAACATTTATGACATTTCACAGGATCGTTAAATAGTTTGATTAAGCTTCTAATCTTAAGCCTTCTAATCTTAAACCTTCTAATCTTAAAACATATGTCTCTTAAACAACTTAAAACAATGTACTGTTATGGTGAGTTGCCCTGTAAACCCTCATGGGGGACCCATAGTGAAAAACAGCTATGGGCCCCGCATGGGCTAACCCACTGGGGGCCCGTGTGGGTTTTCTGTGGGCAAACCCACAGTGGGTTGCCCACAGTAAACCCTCATGGGGGCCCAAATGGGTGAAACTGCTATGGGCCCCACATGGGCTAACCCACTAGGGGCCCTTATGGGGTTTTCTGTGGGCAAACCCACAGTGGGTTGCCCACAGTAAACCCTCATGGGGGCCCAAATGGGTGAAACTGCTATGGGCCCCACATGGGCTAACCCACTAGGGGCCCTTATGGGGTTTTCTGTGGGCAAACCCACAGTGGGTTGCCCACAGTAAACCCTCATGGGGGCCCAATTGGGCAAAACTGCTATGGGCCCCACATGGGCTAACCCACTAGGGGCCCTTAAGGGGTTTCTGTGGGCAAGCCCACTGTGGGCTTACCCTCAGAAAGCCCAAATGGGGCCCCAAAGGGTTTGCCCTTGCCCACACTGTCCCACAGAAAACCCACACTTACCCACAGTGGGCCCGCACTGGCATGTTTGCTAGGGTAGTTTAGCTGTATTCATTCAGTTAGAACGCTACTTGTTTCGGTTTTTATGCTTTTATACACTACATGTTTTTATCTCGATGCGGCGTGGACGCACTTGGAAAAAAAAGAGCGCGTCGCACCGCGACCGCGTTGCTTCCATCATGAGCGCGCACACCACGCGCCTACATTTGAAATCGAACTTGAGCGCGCAAAAGACGTGAGCAGTCCCTTTAACGGCTTTATCATGCTGACTCAATAGATTGTGTTTTCTTGATATGTTTTTGTTTTTATTTGTACACTTGACGCATTTGAAAATAGCCTAAATAATGTAACAAAACGAAAATAAACCTATATGCGGTCCTACAATTCAGCCTATTATTATTAGGATTGTTTTTTAGGCTCTTTGGGTTTTTTGTGTGTTTGTTTTAAAACGCCTAGATCGGCTGGACAAAAGTTAACCCATAGCTTTGAAAGTAAAGAAGAATATACAGCCTGTATAAACGAGAGCTTTAGGATTTTTCATTGTGGCAGATAGCAGTTATATTTTTGTAGCGTGTGGTGTGGTCAGGTGCGCGATTGTGACTGTTAGGCTACTAGACCTAGGAGGACAGTGCTCCTCACTTTTTGCAGTTAAAAAAAATCACTTAATTTTCAAAGAATTGTATTATTATTATAGTTTTATGTATTTTTGATGTTTTTTCGTTGTTGTTTTATAAATGCTCTATGACAATTGTTAAAAAATGTTCAATCAAAACATCGCGTCTTTTTTTTTTTTTTTGTCGACTAATCGTTGCGCAGGACAAGACTTTGGTCGACTAAGGATTTCTTTGGTTGACTACAGCCCTAGTTCAAAGTAATGCTTATAAGAGAGCATGCATCTGAAACTGCTGAGGCTGTGAAGGGATTTGATACATTGTACTCAGCGTACTGTCATTCTTAAAAAGAAAACAAAATCAAAAGCAAAGCAGAGTGTGTTTTAATCTCATATAACCTCACTGTAAATGATTTCTGTTGTTTTCACAGTATTATTGCTGTATTATCAGTGAAAGTTTACTGTAGAAACAGTTTACAGTAAGTTGCTGTCAATTTTATAGCTTTTACAGTATTGTTGCTGTATTTCCAGCTTTGTCTTACTGTAAAAACTATTTACAGGAAAGTTGCTGTCAATTTATGCTATTCTTTGAAAAAAAAAAAAAACAGAGTGGGAAAATAATAACAGTAATCCTTATATTACTGTTAAATTGATGACAGTAATATTTCAGACAAGCCCGACAGAGGACGTTTTTTTTTTGGTTTATTGAGGTCATTTCAGTTTAGGAATTTTATAATACATTGTTTCATAAGGTAACCCATATATTAAGGCATTTAGTATATAGTTTAAAAAAAGTTAAATATTTTATGTGGGTGTTTTTTAATTGCGTCGTCATGGTTGCCGGATTTTGTCACAAACCCAATTAATCTAATAGGTAATTATAGCCTAAAATTTTTTGGGTGGGAGATGTGATTCCCATCCAATGATCAATAACATAGGCTAGGCAAAACAGATAAAATCAATTCCCATGATATTTTTTTATTTGTAGTATTTTGCTTTCTAATTACACACTTAATTACATAAAGAGCGGAATTGCAAGGGATATACCTGGCAACCAATAATTCTAAACCGTCAGCCTTCACTCGAATTTTCCTTCCATTTCATCGTGAGCCTTTGAGGACGGGGGCACGCACAGGGCACTACCAGCAAGAACCAGCCAGGTGAGATGTAAAATTTTATTTTTATTCAATATTTTAAAGATGTGTATTTCAAAAATGTTCACCCCGAATGTGAAGATATGCGTTTTACCATTAAATAATCGGTAGTGAGTTTGATATAAAGATAACGTTAGCTTTGTAACGCAAACATCAATGTTTGATGTTAATGTTAGTTAATAATGTCAAGTTTAGAACAAAGTAAAGCGAAATGTTCCTTGTTTCTTAACATTTGTGTGTAACGTTACGTTAACTTACACCGTGTGGCCTGTCGCAATCGAGGCCTTATAACTTACGCGCCTAATGTTACCCCTACAAGGCTGTTATCCACGACTTGAAGGGACAACCACAGTGTTTTCAGTAATATTATACATTTATAACGTATAACATATACAACCGATGTAACGTTACTACACTTAAAGTGAATTGCACAGTCAGTGAAAGTCGCGCCGAATGAATTCCCGCTTCTCGGCATCCCTCAGTCCTCCAGACCAGACGTTCACAGGGTTCGATTTTGCTCACTCGTTTTAATTCACTTCAAGTGCACTATATTAGTTTATTAATGTCTGGATACAGCCACTGCCAACGGACTGAGGTGAATTTAGTTGTATATTTGATATTCGTTTGATATTCACGAAAATGGCCATTCTAATCCCTGTTTTTGTCACTTTGGGTGTTTCTTATTTGTGATCAGGTTCTCCCTCGATATCGGGTCTGTCAGGACCCCAATCGAAATCAAATTAGTTTTAATAGGTAGGCCTACTCTCTTTAGTGACTGATTGCAATTCCTACAAATTCATCTTATGATAAATCCTTTTTGAACCACGTTAAAATTAACATTAATATCTGTATTAGTTAGCATAAGTTACTAGCACAGATTCTGATTGGCCTAATAGCATACACGCATTTACACCTAAGTTACATGTATTCACAGTCATCTTTAATGTAATTAAGTGTTAAATTCCCAAATATTTCAGTTATAAAAGAACAATGTAACGTTAATGATGTTCAATCATTCACCTAATAAGCTAGGGCTAGGCTATTATTATTATTATTATTATTATTTGTTTTTTGGATTCATTAACAGTTTATCAAATAAAACAAATTGCACTCAGTTTGTTTCATTATGCACTATATAGTAAGCTATGCATATTTTAAATTAATATAGTTTATATGAACTATTAATCATAGCTGACATAGACCCAATTTAGAGGGAGGACCCAGTTTGTCATTACATCGGGGGTCACGGGCTGAAGGGCGGAGGAGTGAGGAAATAAGGAAGCATCAATTTGTGTATTGAGAGACACCCATACTCGAGTGCAGTGTTGAATATGTTTTTCATTTCTTTCAGCCTGTATGTACAGTTGTTCGACATTGCAGCGTACTGAGTATCGCCCTTTCAGTTAATACTGAGGTAAGTAATTTTTCAGCTATTGAAGAACACATTTAAATTCATAAAATTAGAGCGGCTTTAGCTTTGTAACATGGATTGTGGAGATCAGGGTCATTAAGAAAGGGGATGCATTGTGAAACGAATATCTATAGGTTTATGCAGTGTTGAATATGTTTTTCATTTCTTTCAGCGTATATATGTACAGTTGTTCGACATTGCAGCGTGCTGATGAGTATCGCTCTTTCGGTTAATACAGAGGTAAGTAATTTGAAGAACGCATTCGAAATCATAAAATTAGAGCAGCTTTAGCTTTGTAACATGGATCGAGGAGATCAGGATCTTAGAATTTAGTTTAAAGGATAGTACACCCAAAAATGTACTCGCACTCACATAGTTTCATTCTCATTTAAAGGTATTAAGGGTAACACTTTATTTCGATAGTCCACTTTAGACATTCTACTAACTATAAGTAACTTTTCAACTACATGTCAACTAACTGTCATTAGAGTATTAGTAGACTGTCAGCTTAATATCTGCTAAGTTCTAACACTTTATTTTGTTGGTCCCCCAACAGACTGACAAGTCGACTTATTCTCCTAACCCGAACCCTAACACCTAACCATAACCTAGCAGTCTACTGACAGTCTACTATAATATACTAATACTCTAATGACAGTTAGTTGACATATAGTTGAAAAGTTACTTATAATTAGTAGAACGTCTAAAGTGACTATCGAAATAAAGTGTAACCGTATTAAGTTTTGGCTTATCTCCTGGTTCAATGTATTGTGGTTCCATATACTGTAAAGTAAATGAAAGCTGTTTATCACATTGATGTCTGCCAAGCTGTAGTGCAACTCAGTTTTTGTGTTTTGTTCTCTATAGGCAGCAAAAATCTGGGATCTGCATGGGCCCTTCCAAGTCTGGAGAGTGTTTTTACAGTTTAATGAATTCAATTTTAATAAAAGTTTTTAAATGGATTTCTGAGTGTTGTCATAATTTATGTGATATCTAATTATTAGTAATATAACTGTGTGAAATATTTTTTGCATACAAGTCTTTATATTTAATTATTTTTTAAGCGTGTAACAGATTGTAGTTAGTCATAATATGTTGTGTATATATTGTGAATATAAAAATTATATAAAATTATACTGCATAGTAACTTTACAGTATTTTAAAATACAGTGCAAAAACAAGAACTGTAATTCATTTTACAGTATAAATATACTGTAAGTTATTATACAGTATGCTGTGAACTACTGTAGTCAGATTTACAGTAATTTTACCGTGAAATAAATTACTGAAGCTTGCTGGATATTTGTTGCCAGTAAGTTACTGTTAATTTTACGTTAAATTTTTTACAGTGCTCTGTTGGAGAGATTTTTGAATCAGGCTTAATGGAGGGTCTTGGAGGAAAAATGTTACAGCAACACGTCCAGGTATTTCATTTCTGCTCCCTTAAGTCATTCATGTTAATAGGTTATTTTTTATTTGTATTTGTTTTTTAGTTAAGTCAAACTTGAGGAGGATATAGTCAAAGGCAAAGCTATATAGGCTAGGTCACAGATTCTGAATCGCAAGATCTCATTTGCAGAAAACACCGAAAATGTGAGTCATCCTCAAAGAAGTGATCGTCCACTTTGAAGATGAAGATGTGACGGCGCGTCGGGTTGGCGCGTATGGTTGGGTTGCGGAGAGATTGTGAGATTGTGGTTAGGTCTCAGCAGCAGGAGGGATGTAGAGGTCAGTAAGCTGGGCTGAGTTGAGTGGGGGACGGAGGGGGGTGACTCTGGGACGCCAGAGTCACTGTCGAGCCCTCTTGAGGTGTCGTGGGCTAGTCGACGAAACACTGAGGACGGAAGGTGCCCACTTGAAGACCCTAGAGATGTCCCCTACTCGGCTCAATCCAGACGGTTGTCGTGTTGGTCCACTAGGGAGACCACACTGTAGTTGCAGCCGTCGTGTGTGCTGACGCGCCAAGTACACTGCAGCCGTTAACGCCAGACAGAAGGGGAGTCACACCCTCATATGGAAAGAAGCGTAAATGGATGGAGAAGCATAGTTTACTGTAAAGCTACGTCTTAGTGTTGCTTATCTTGGCGAAAGCCGAGTACAAATCAGCATGAAGTTTTAACATCTACTCTCGTGTAATGGAAATCATGACATTTACATTTCTGTTTCTTTGTTCGGATTAAGTTAAGCCATTTGCAGGCTTAAGTTTGTAAATAATACTCTATTCACTACTGCACTTTATTTTTCTGTAATAAAAACACAATTTAAATGTTTCTTTTCACCTTGGAAATAACTGGCAATGTAAAAGCATGTGGATCCACCAACACCACAGTGCATCTACTGGTCGAACAATCATTAGCTCACATATGTCTCCTTCATTCACTGTTGTCCATCAGTATCACTGGAGTTTTTATTGCAATCCTCACGTGACCTTTAAACACTGGACAGTGTTTGGTCTAGGCCAGGAAACCATTAATGATGTTTAAGTCCAGTTTATACTAGACCTAAGCTCTTTTATCTAGATTTTTAAATGATCTAAAATATTGTGTCGTTATTCACACTTATTTGATTGTTCTACTCTAAATCAGGTTGTCAGATGAAGTAGCAGATATGATCAAATTGAAGTGTCACTCACATGTGAATCATCTATTCTTGCAGTTCAAAGTCACTGTAAGAGTGTGGGCAATGCCTTAGGCGTCTAACGTCTAATGATTAGACACACAACGCTATGATAAAATTGTAGATCAGAAATGAGATATAATATGGAAAACAAACATAAATTTTTTTTTTTTTTCACAGTGGTGTGATTTACCATTCAGGGGCGCACCAACTAACAAACATTTATCTGTAAATTAGACACCGATTGATAGAAATGATCTATGAACTAACGTATAAAGTATAAACACACAAAAAAAGTACATTTATATTTTTCCTTCAAATGCGAGTTGTTGAGCTGCAAGTCAATCCAGCAGACGAGTTTAAAGGTAGTAGAGAAGTTTTATTGAGGATTACAGACAGGTGTAAAAACATCTGTGTCTTTCTTCCCTCGTCTGTTTTTGCTCATTCACTACTCACATTAAAAAGTTTTGTAATGCTCAAGAAGTGTTGCAGAGTGCTTAAATTCAGTAGACTCGCTGAATCTGCACATGATAAGCACAATTGATAATATATAATCACATACATGTACAGCTGGGCTTCATTGAATCCGACACATTAACCTCTAATGGGGTCAAGTATTTATTTATCTATTTTGTTTTTGGCTTTGTGATTGATTCTGATTGTTTGACTGTTGTTGTTTTTTCCCCAATTTCCTCTTTTCAGCCTCTAGTCTATAGTAATTATTTCATTTTCAAAAAAATGTACAGGCCAGCCTCCTTTACACCTCAACAAAATTTGACTAGTGTCTCTGACCCCTCTGTATTTACACTGTGGTTGTCTCTCCCCACTGTTTAAATTACAAGTGATCACAGGGAAAGGATTGTTACTCATAAATATATCACTGCCCAGTGGAGTTCCTGCTGCGCCACAAACTGCTCTAACTTCTTCTTTTTTTGCTAGTATGAAGGTGTTGTTTTCTTTGCAGCCGTTGGTGGTTTGGGGGCGTACGATTCCTCTCGTGCGGATCTCACTGTCACATTTCTCTTCAGTCATGCCACCAAACACATGCTGCTTGAGGAAACGCACATAACCTTGTGGTTGAGCATGAGTGGAGAACGACACACACACGACCAGCAGCAGAATCACAGCAGACTGATGAATCTCCATGACCTGATGAACAACACACACATCAACACACCTTTACTGACATCTGACTTAATAAAGCAGTTTGGCTGTAATAAGTTAAAAAAATAATAACAGAAATGAAATAAAGAGCTGATATACCTTGTTTTCTGAGTAAAGTGATATTAAATGTTCCAAGAGTTTTCTTTCTTTTCTTCTCCCAAGGCTGTAAAGCAATGAAACAAAGGAATGATCAAAAGCTCAACTAATACTAGTGACACTTGCTCCACACCACTTATGTTCTGGGATAAAACTAACTGGCTTCAACATAGACTTAAGTGTTGCCCAGTAAACTGGATTTTTTGGTAAAACCAAACATGATATTCAAATTTTTGACAGTGCATATGTGACTTTGTCTAATTTTTCAGATCTATATTTTCTCTGGTTGAAATTACACTTTTATTTGTCATCATAGGTATTCTGCAAATATTCAACTATATGTTGTTATGAATGTAATACTATTATTCCCCCAATGTCACTTGTAATTATTAGCTGTTGTGTTCTTTAAAATAGATACAGAAGAAATTGAGTATTGCTGAATGTTGGCTGTGTGTTTTCTACACGTTATGATAATGAAAAACATAATATATGCCAGTTGGTGAAAACTGTAATCAATCTCAAACACAAGAGAATATTATTATTATTACGCCAATGGGGAAAACTTTAGAAGAAACCTGAATTTCCAGTCCAACAGGACATAACTGATAAAAGGTTCGTTTTTTAACACAACCAATTGGCTATATGTTTAAAACTAAGTACACATTAAATAAATTACCATGTCAAGTAACAATTTATAATAACTGCACACTATTAATCATTAGTTAAGCATTAGTAAACAGTTAATTCATCATTTATAAAGCATTAATAGACATGAATAAGCAGTTTATAAATACAGCTATAAATGATTTATTCTTGATTTAAAAGCATATCTATAATGTGTTTAATAATTGTATTTTCATATTTTATTAATGATCAATTTATCATTTCTAAATGATGTATTGCTTTATTTATAAACCAGTTATTTAAGAGTTGTCCGTGGTTGATAAGATTACTCAGAAAGTGTAAGTAAATGATTAATAAACTATTTAAATCTACATTCATACATCTTATTATTCAGACATATAGTAATAGTTACTTAGTGTGTTAATAAATGCTTTATTATACTACAATTCAGGGTTAATTCAGGTAGTCAGTTAACTATTTTTGTGAGCTCATCTAAAGTGAGGAAGTTATGCCTTGTAAAGCATTTACAAAGGAGAGGCTGTTAATATTTCTATGTTCTGTATCACAGTGTTGTGTTTGTTTCATTTTTCTGTTTAGAAGATAAATGAGCCTTTAAATCTCCTGTGCAAATGCTTTACAAGGCATAACTAGTCCTCACTTTAGATGAGCTCACAAAAATAGATAACTGACCACTACTACTAAATGCTTTATAACTACCTGAATTTACATAAGAGTAATCCTATGAATTACTGACAACTCTTAATTAACTGGTTTGTAAATATTCTTAATTTAGAAATTATTAATTGATCATTAACAAAGTATGAAAATACAATTAATAAACACATTATAGATATGCTTATAAATCAAGAATAAATCATTTATAGCTGTATTTATAAACTGCTTATTAATGCCTATTAATGCTTTATAAATGATGAATTAACTGTTTACTAATGCTTAACTGATGATTAATAGCGTGCAGTTATTATAAAGTGTAACCAAATGTCACAATTTATTACACATCAACAACAGCAATAGATTTTGGTGGTCCCTTTAACTCATTCTGTTGGCTATAAGTAAAGTTGCACCTACATGTCAACTATCTCTCATTAGAGTGTTAGTTGAGTATTAATAGACTGGTAGGGTTAGGGTTAGAATAAGTTGACATGTAGTTGCAAAGTTACTTACAGTCAGTAGAATGTCTGTTGGAGGAGCATCGCAATAAAGAGTTAACAGATATTAAGCAGACAGTTTGCTAATACTCCAATTACAGTTAGTTGACATGTAGTTGTAAAGTTACTGATAGTGAACAGAATGTTCAAAAGGGACCATCAAAATAAAGTGTTACCTATAGATTCTTTTAAAACCTATGCTTTTTCTTTACATTAGACCAAGGCTACGTTTCCCGATAATGTTGTCTCTTATAGCGCTACAAAGACTCTTAAGGTATAACTGAACAAAAGGTATACCATTTCTAGGTGTGTTCCCCGAACTATACCTTAGGAAGCTGCTTAAGATGTGCCTTCTTACGTGTGACGTTACGTGTAGCTGTCTGCGGCGATGCTGCTGAATCTGCTGATATCGATGGCTCGAGAATCAATTATTCACTCATGCGATTCACTGCGTTATGTGAGATAGCGGTGGTCTTTATAAAAGAAGCACGTCAGTGATTATCATCACTTCAGATGGAGAGTTATCATCATAGAGAAAATATATCAACTACTTTGTTTTTACGTTGAAGCTAAATTCTACAGTTTATTAGCTTTATATAGGCTACAGGTCAGCATAAAATAAACTATAAAGTTTCCTGGAGAGAAAATCTAACACTGACATTAAGTACAAAACTACTGCGAGCACAGTAAGTGACATGAGTCAAGTCAACACTATAATGCACTGTCACTCAATTACTAGTCATCAAACCTATAAATACTTTACAAAGAAATGTACACTCATCTGAAATGTTTTGTTTTTCTGAACAAAGTTCTTCTTCAGAAAGTTTTTCTGAAAGTGTGTTGTTTTTGAGACTCGCAAGTACACTCAATATGATTTATTGATACACAACCTCTTTCCAAATTGGCTGCTTAAAAAAGAACAGCAATGTACAAATACACAATCATTGGGGAGATACTTACATATCTGTAGTTTGTGGAACGAGCCTTCAGTCCTGTCACAAACAAATTCTGTTCAGCAAAGTTCAGGTATCGCTGGTAACTCAGGTTTGTATCCTCAGGCTTTAAATACTCAAATGTGAGCAAATAAAAGTGTGAACAGCCAATCACTGAAGAACAAGAGATTAGATCAGAGATGATCAAAGACTTTAAATATTTGCACAAGAAATAGGAGGCAAACTTTTGTAAAAGCAACACAGAAAATAACTAAATGTTTAATTTTGAAAGTGAATTTATTTTTTGGCCCAGAACAAGGAAAAGTCCATCAAGAATTTCCCGCCTCAAAAACCGCACTCAAACCAATCAATTAATCTTAACTTTGGTTTTCTGAGTAAACAAAGCATATGGTGTGTGAATAGTAAAGATTACTGCATTTTTACAATTAAGTTAAGACATTTAGTAAAGTTAACTAAAATGTTTTAGTAGAATCACTGTATGATTGTACAGTAGTAGTAGTACAGTAGTAGACTGGTAGGGTTAGGGTTAGAATAAGTTGACATGTAGTAGTAAAGTTACTTATAGTCAGAGTGTCTGTTGGAGGAGCATCACAATAAAGAGTTAACAGATATTAAGCAGACAGTAATAATACTCTAATGAGAGTTAGTTGAACATAGTTGAAAAGTTTATTACCATCAACAGAATGATCAAAAGGGACATACAGGGTCTTCAGGACATACAGTTATTAAATATTGTAGAGGTTAAATCAAGTATATGGAAGACATTTTGTAGTCAAATTTTTTGTAATAGTGAGAACTGGACCTAATTTAGTGTTGGATATAAAGACACACTTCACACAACAGGTAACCAATAATAAGTCAATATTTGTCATGGGTTAATCAGGGAAATGAGTTGAGGCAAGGGTGCGGTTTAATTTAAGGGTAATGCAAAACAATGGCAAGGAACAAGGACATTTTTTCATTTTATTATTCAAATTTCAAACAGACAACGTCAATGTACAGTCACAACTGCAATACATATACACATTGAAAAACAAACAGCCAGAGGGTATAGGATAACCACTACGTAAATATGTCAAAGGCTTCAGTTATAATTGATTTTTTTTATTATGTTAAACAAATCATGTTGATATATATGTGATTTTTTTTTTTTTTTCAAGAGATAAAAACTATAGGTTGGTGTTTTTGGGCTTTCAACATCACACACCCTCACCCAAGGGTTGATCAGATCCAGGCTCGTGTCCCAGCCGCACCGGCCCACATATCGCTCCTCTAGAGTCAGATGTTAGATAATTATATACATTTTAAATATTGTTTATCCTTATTATTTATGGGCCTAACAGTAAATTAATTATAATCAACACCTGCAAGTGTACACTTTAAAGAGTAAAAATTGCATAGAAGGTTAGCTAATTCAACTTTATTAAAACTGTAAATGTATATTAGTAGTTCCTTTAGAAGGATGTAGTGACACTTGATTCATTACTAATGGGTTATTGTTACATTTTATTATTATGCATTATTTGTGTTAATTATGAACCTGTAGTAGTTCTCTGGGAGGTATGAACTAGTAGTTACTGATAAGTTAATAGTGAACTACCACATTCAACTGAGTGTACTGTATACTTACTAATTTGTTAATCAGAGTTTATTGTTATTAGTAGTTACTAGAATGTGCGTTACTCATTTGTAGTCACTCCTGTGTGGTTATTAATTAATGAAGGAACAATATTCTAAAGTGTTACCAGAAACTTAGTTCACCATACAAGAAACACTCCAACTGTGAGATTGATAAAGCCTTTTTGTAGGGGTAAATCTAAGAAGGAAACAAAATAATCGTGTTTCAGAGGAACCTGATATTCAACATACCCAGAGGAACATTGTATTGTCCAGAGGTTGCTAATAGGAAACGACTCGGTTACTTACGTAACCTCGGTTCCCTGAGAGGAGGGAACGAGTATTGCGTAATAGCTTACGCTATGGGAAAACTCCTTTTCTCGAGAAATATTGAAGTCTTTATGTAAAACGCATTGCAGCTGCACAGCATACAGCAATGAGCGAGGCAGCTCGGTCATTGGCTGTGCTGCGGCAACTGCACGAACCTATGACGGGGCGACTCTGAACCCGCTTCCAATGAGCGTGCTTCGCGCCCACGCGCGTCAGAGCCCGCCAAGATGGGCGTGGCCAAGGGCTATATATTGGGCGCCCCGTCGTCTGAGTTCTTTAGGTTCAATCGACTGAAGCAAACTGACCAAGCACAAGCACGGCAGATTACGCAATACTTATGGGTGGGGGTGCATAGACTGTGGTAGGCACGCGCGCCACTTTCATAAAACTTCCCGCTCGTGGTGGGAGGTTTTTGGTCATATAAACAGTGTTTGTGAGTTGGGGTGCGTGCATAACAGCGGGCACACGCGCTACTCTTATATAACTTCCTGCTTTTACTGGGGAAGTGTTTATAACTGTGGGAACAGTGCTTGTGTGTAGTGGTGCATACGTGACAGTTGGCACACAATCTACATTTATGGGGTGTCCAGCTTGAGCTGGGAAAACATTTGGCACTGCGTTGACAGTTTTGATATGTGGGAATGCGCACTTTGGTGTGGACACGTGACCCTTTAATGACACAGGCAGAAAATGGCTCTTTATGTGATTTCTGTGTGTCGCCGTAAAAACGGCGTTTGTTTGCAGGTGGGCGAGCTGTGTGGCTGGCACATTGGCTGCTGTATAGACATTTCCAGCCGCCTGTAAGGGGACTGGGTAATGCTTTAAACGTTTTGGAGAGAACGGTCCGGCTCTTGCGAGACACGCGCTCTCCCTTTTTCTCCCTGTAGCTAGGAGGACTTACGAGGCTCTGGGTTCAGCACAATCTTGGGCCGAGGTCCCCGTCGCTCGTGTGGTTGTTTCCTGTTGGCAGAGCGCGAGCGGCGTCGAAAATCCGTTTCAGGTTTGGGCTGAGAGACGGGGGGCGCCGTCTTAGCTCGCTGCTGCTGAGGCGGCCGTTGGCGGCTCTGCGATGAGCTAGATCGCTTGGGCAGGAAGTGACGCATAGCCTGTGAGTCCTTACGGGCTTCGGTGAAGCGCTCGGCGAACTCCTTCACCGCTGGTCCAAACAGGCCGCTTTGGGAGATAGGCGCATCGAGGAATGACGCCTTATCTGCATCCTTCATCTCTGTCAGCGTCAGCCACAGATGGCGCTCAAGAACAGTCAGGTTAGCCATAGCACGGCCGATGGATTGGGCGGTGGCTTTTGTAGCTCGCAGCGCTATGTCAGTGGCGCTGCGCAGGTCCTTGAATGCCTCAGGATCGGGTCCAGACTCGTCCATACTGCGGAGAAGTTTAGCTTGAAACACCTGGAGGACAGCCATAGAGTGAAGTGCTGATGCAGCTTGGCCGGCGGCGGCGTATGCGCGACCGGCGAGAGCTGAAGTAGACCGGCAAGGCTTCGAGGGATGAGAAGCTTTGGCTTTCCATCCAGCGTTGGAGGGTGGACACAGATGATTGGCCACAGCCTCCTCGAGGGGCCGAGTCCCCTCATAGCCTCTTTCTTTCGCGCCGTCCACAGAGGAGAGCGACAAAGAAAAAGAAGGCTTCAGGCGAGCGGAGTGCGGGGCTTTCCACGACTTCGTGAGTTCGTCGTGAACTTCCGGGAAGAAGGGGGAGGGTCTTTGTCGAGGGGCCTGTCGGCGCCCCTGCAGGAACCACTCGTCCAGTCGGCTGCGGGCGGGTTCTTCCGGGAAAGACCAATCGAGCCCGAGGTCTTCCACGGCCTTAGATAGGATGCGGACGATCTCCGAGTCCATGCTGGCGCCCGCGCTCGTGTCCGCTAATGTCGATGGCACGGGGTCGAACGATGAACCCGGCCAGTCGTCGGATGCAGCATCACAGGAAAAACTGTCATCCTTGTCCTCGTCATCCCCTGACGCGCCAAACGAGACGAGCCCCATCGCTCCGCTGGAGGGGTGCTGGTCCGCCTGTGTGAACTGGACTGGCCGGCGGGGAGTCTTCGGGTGGTGGTGAAGCACGCGGGGATTGGCCCGGCGTGACATCACTGCAAACCGCGTGCTCCTGCGGCCTCTGTGAGCGGCGCTTTTTCTTTCGCGGCTCGACCAGAGGAGATGGCAGCACGGAAGAGGTGGGCTCTTTCGCGGTGAAAACGGCGAAGCGAGCACGCAGCTCGGTGAGGCCCAGGGCGTCACACTTGGGACATCCACCTCGAGTAAGGGCAGCCTCTGCGTGGTCCGGTCCCAGGCAGCGGGCACAAATGATGTGACGATCCCCGTCCTGAAGAGGGCCTCGACACGAGGCGCAGGAAGGCATTTGAAACAACGCCTTGATAATTTGCGGGGGGGACGCAAAATCAGTGTCGCGGGGGAACACTGATTTTTTTAGCTTTGAAAAGGATATAGGATGATGCGCGCCGGATGGCTTAGCAGAAAAGGTGATCGAAGGCGGCTGATGGCGCCGGCGTCCTCGAAGCAGTCCTGCTGTAGGCTTGTCGACGGCGGCGGCGAAAAGACTCCAACAAATCCGGAGGATCCAGCGAAGAAAGGTTCTTTGCTGAAGGAGATTAAATCTAAAGAACTCAGACGACTGGGCGCCCAATATATAGCCCTTGGCCACGCCCATCTTGGCGGGCTCTGACGCGCGTGGGCGCGAAGCACGCGAAGCACGCTCATTGGAAGCGGGTTCAGAGTCGCCCCGTCATAGGTTCGTGCAGTTGCCGCAGCACAGCCAATGACCGAGCTGCCTCGCTCATTGCTGTATGCTGTGCAGCTGCGATGCGTTTTACATAAAGACTTCAATATTTCTCGAGAAAAGGAGTTTTCCCATAGCGTAAGCTATTACGCAATAGGAGGAACCTCTCGAAAGGGAACCCAGTGAAGTTCGTTATGATCAATGCTAAGGATTTGACAGGGTGAGGGTTAATGGATGTATCTTAAAATCTTAAAAAGTTTTTTTTTTTTTTTTTTAGCTGCAATACAATCAAAGGAATATAAATTAAGGTAAATTTAAGGCTATAGCAGATAATTATGTATTTTATGTGCCAAAAACAATTGTTTAATAATTTCTCCCTCACACTCTCCCCTTACAAAAAAATTATTCACTTTATTAAGTATCACTTTATAAAGTTCAAGGATATTTTTAAGTATTCTAGTAAGTATTTTAATACCAGTGTAATACACTGTAAAACCTAACAGTTACTTTAAGTCTAGGCAATTTTGATTACACAACTAGTTTACAACTGCATTTTCCGATTATACTGCAACTATACAAGTGAACTGATAGGTATTCTGAATTTACAAGTCAAATACTTGCAGCACATGTTTGCCAGTCTGGCTGAATCTGCTCTCATGGTTTAAGGCACTGAAGAACGACTTTCATAAACTGCAGTGAGCACACTAACAGAGACTTGCATGAAGAAGAGCACACCACTGAAAGATATCATTATACATCGTTCTATCATTACATTGTTAAACTTAAAGATTTTTTTTTTTTTTTTTTTTTAATAAATAGCTAATGTTTTGCACTAGAAATAACATCTGTTTAAACAACTGCATAAGATAAGAAAGACAAAACATTTAGTCGAAACAATAGCAAAGTATATAAAAGAGACAATATTTAGTGTCCCCTGATTCCTCTGTATTCACATCTTGGGTGTCTCTCCGCACATTTTAATTTACAAATGACTATAGGGAATGGCTTGTTACTTATAATCAAATAAATCTAACCCTTACAATTTAAAAGCATGTGGGTCTATTGTAAGAACCATATGTTCCTGCCTGTTCCTTCACTAATACAACCCACTAGAGGTGGGCGGATCGATCCTGAAATATCGATACTTGCGATACTACGTGGTATCGAAAAGGATCGATCCTCAAATAAAAATATCGATCCAAATGGGTGTTTTTTTAACAGTCATTTTATTAATTTAGAACGAAATTCAGAGCGTAAAATATGCTTCTAAGTGGAAAAATAAGCGAATTTTGTAGGATAGAAGTTAGAACTATTTCTCCTAGTCATCTGAATACAAGACGAAACCAATCAATCACAGAGAGCGTTCGCTGGTCTGGGGCTTCACTGGCTCACAGTGCGTTTGGGAAACGAAGCCTCAATGCTTAGATGACAGAGAAACAATCAGGAGTTATTTCACAATAAAGAAACTAAAAGTGTACATAACGATTCAAAATGTTGACATCAGTAAGTTTTTTTAATGAAATTAAGTTTTATTCAGCAATCATGCATTAAATTGTTCAAAAGTGACAGCCAAGGGTTTTACATGGTTAAAAAATATACATTTCATATAAATGCTGTTCTTTCGACTTTCATCAAATAATTCTGCATAACATTTACCAGGGTTTTCACAAAAATATGAAACGGTTTTCTACATTGATAATAATAAGAGATGTTTCTTGAGCAGCAAATCAGCATATTAAAATAATGCTGCAAATTCAGCTTTGATTACATGAATAAATGACAGAAAACAGATTTTTAAAATTGTAATAATATTCGTTATCAAATAAATGCAGAAGAGAATTAAAAATCTTACAGACCCCATACTTCTGAACAGTAATAATGTACAATAGTGCATTTACTATAATTAGGCTATATAAACAGGCGAGATGAGAGCAAAAATCACAAAATATTTTAGTGGTCATTAAAATGTATTCAGATTTAACATTAATAATGCATTAGCCTCATAAATTATGACACACTGCTCTAGCACAAGAAAGTACATTTAAGTTCAAGGGCATGCTTTTAAAATTAAAAAGTATTTGGTATCGGTATCGATATCGGCGATACTGACCCTGTATTTACTTGGTATCGGATCGATACCAAATTTTGCAGTATCGCCCACCTCTACAACCCACAGGAAGTTTAAATATCACATGACATGAACAGGTGACCAACACCCCCGTGCACAGCGCCATCTAGTGGTTGAGTAATCATTACATTTGGCTCCATCATTCACTGTTGTCCATCAGTATCACTGGAGTTTTAATTGTAAACCTCACGTGACCTTTAAACACTGGACAGTGCAAACATGACCTTGACCAATTTAACTCGTTGATGGGAATTTCCCTTATTTGTTGTTATATATTGTTATATAGGTAGATTTGCAAACATTCAAACAGAAAAACATTATTGAAGTTGTAACGCTAAATCTTTCCTCACTCTCTTTCAACGTTAAACTGAGTCTTCACTGGAATTCACGCTCTGCTTCTGCGAAAAGTAAAAGTTTGATTTGATTGGCCATCTCAACAATTTGGCCATTTTAAAATTTGGGGAGACTTGTCCTCCATAACCACTGGCTCCAAATATTAAAAACGATTTAAAAAAAAATCTGTTTGTTAATGATTCCTTATAATTCATTGATTTTACTGTGAGGATATACAAAAGAAACAAAATATGAAGTGGTTGATAACTTGTCATTTACACTTTGAAAAAAAGAAGCAAAGACAAAGAAATTAAGTAATTGGGTATTTTTCCTTCAGTTAGTGTTGTTGAGATGCAAGTCAATCCAGCAGACGAGTTTAATGGTAGAGAAGTTTTATTGAGGATTACAGACAAGTGTAAAAACATCTGTGTCTTTCTTCACTCGTCTGTTTTTGCTCATTCACTACTCACATTAAAAAGTGTTAACAGAGTGCTTACATTCAATAGACTCGCTCAATCTGCACATGAAAAGCAGAATTACACACAGAGACATGCATGAAAAGTGCAGAATATACCATCAACATAAAGAAATATTGTAAAGATATTTTTAACATTACGCTCATTTAAGGTAAATAATGAGAGACAGTGAAGATATTCTCGTTCATATCAAAGTCTCATAAAGACAGAGATGTATCCATTTTCTATTTGTATTTTGAATATTTATTCATATATTTTATCTTTGGCTTAATGATTGACTCCGTTTTTTTTCTCCTTTTGCACTTGAAATACATGAAAGATGGGAAAGGAGTAGTGAACAAATGATTAGCAAATAAAGCTCTATGATGCTCTATTCAGCTGTTACTTACATAATGTACAGGCCAGCCTCCGTCACACTGCAACTGTATATAACGGGCAGGGAACAACCATGTCCCTGTATAGACACAGTCTGGGTAACTCACCCCAGATTGTAAATCACACCTGACTAACGGAAAAGGCTGGCCGCTCCAAAACTGGCCAGTTCTTCTGCCACAGACTGGTTTAATATCATTTTCATCTGCTTGTATGAAGGTGTTGACAGGTTTGCAGACACCGCCAGCTGCAGTGATGTGTCTGTGTCTGATTTCCCTGGTACACCTCTGATCAGTCACATCAGGACCCACATGCTGATTGACAAAATTCCAATAACCTTGTGGTTGAGCATGAGTGGAGAACGACACACACACGACCAGCAGCAGAATCACAGCAGACTGATGAATCTCCATGACCTGATGAACAACACACACATCAACACACCTTTACTGACATTTTACTTATAAAGCAGTTTGGTGCTTTTGACTGTACTTTGTTTTCCATCTGAACCAAGACAAATTTCTTGTATAACTAAATACTTACTCAGAAAAGTTCTAAAGTTTTACAAACCCCATGAAATAAATGTGCCCCCAGACATTCACACATTCTCAATGTATGTTACATGCTTGTTGTATACATATTTTTCAATGCTTTGAAGATTATTTATTGATCATCAATGTAACAAAAATATAAAATGAGCTCATGGTAACTGACACTCACGGGTTGCAGTCTATAGTCTGGGATAGTAAACCTCTGGCCTGTATTACGATGCACCTTCACAAAGTCCAAGCGAATGCAGTCAGGGTTAATCTTGGGGTTAGATGAATCTTCAGGTAGTATCAGCAGATCAGATGTGTTTCAGCAGCGTTGGGAGATCTCGGGAGATGATCAAGTAGACACAGAGACGGGCCGTATTTATACACAAGATAACGCAGAATCATCCATGATGTCCAGACCATCCAATCATAGTGCTCAAAGATCACCCCTACCATATAAAGCATATTGAGATATATAATAACAACGGTTAAATGTTTAAATGTATGTGCGTGTCTTGAGTTCCCGTTTGTGTGCGAGTGTATAAGTGTGTCCAAGGCCTAGTCCATGTACACATAACATAACGAAAAGAAGTTACACAAGGACAGCCTTACACAAGAATTGTCAAAAGTGGAGCCTGAGAAATAATAAAATATGAACACTTGGTGTCACTTGGTGAGGGAATCTCCTCATGGTGTCAGCTGGTTCTTGAAAGCCCATTCCCGTTAGCTCTTTATAAATAATATCATTTTCCTCAGGGTGTCGTACCCTGGTATAGTTGCATCAGGTCGTGGACACTTTTCACAATGAAAAACAAGCCGTGGGAATGCAGTTGCTGGTGATCAGATATGGAGGAGCTCACATTTTTTGATAAACCCATCACACCTCCCTTCAGGGGTGGCAGCGACCCCCTGCCTTAGTCCTCTGTTTGGCCAAAAGAGGATCTTACCCATCATTGAGAAATCCCTTTGAACCAGGGGCGTAGCCATCATTTCATCTCATCTGGTTCTTGAAAACCCATTTCCATTAGCTCTTTATAAAAAATTTAATTTAATAATAATAATAATAATAATTCATTACATTTATATAGTGCTTTTCTGGGTACTCAAAGCGCTTTACATATAGGGGGGAAATCTCCTCAACCACCACCAATGTGCAGCATCACCTGATGATGCGACGGCAGCCATATTGTGCCAGAACGCCCACCACACAGACAGTGAGACTTATACACAGGAGACAGTGATGAAGCCAATCAGTATATATATATACTATATATACGGGGATGATTAGGAGGCCATGATGGACAGAGGCCAATGGGCAGATTTGGCCAGGATGCCGGGGTTACACCCCTACTCTTTTCCAAAGGACATCCTGGGATTTTTAATGACCACAGAGAGTCAGGACCTCGGTTTAACATCTCATCTGAAGGACTGTGCTTGTTACGGTATAGTGTCTCTGTCACTACACTGGGGTGTTAGGACCCACACAGACCACAGGGAGAGCGCCCCCTGCTGGCCTCACTAACACCTCTTCCAGCAGAAGCCTGGTTTTCTCAGGAGTCTCCCATCCAGGCACTGACCAAACTCAGCCCCGCTCAGCTTCAGTGGGAACCAGTCTTGGGCTACAGGGTGACATGGCTGCAGGCAAGCAGTTCCTCAGGTCGTACACTGGTATAGTTGCATCAGGTTGTCGACACTTTTCACAATGAAAAACAAGCCATCCAAGGAATTCAGAATAACTTGTAATGGTTAATAGCTGTTTTATTTGTGAATATATTGTCGAATGTTACGTAATCTTGGATCAAAGATTAATTTTCAGCAACATTCCAGTCTTCAGTGTCACATGATCCTTCAGAAATCATTCAATATGCTGATTTGTTGCTAAAAAAAACATTTCTTCTTATTATTATATTATTATCAATATTGATAACAGATGTGCTGCTTCATATTTTTATGTTTAAATATCAATGTGACATGAACAGCTGACCTACTACAGTAAAACTACACCCTAGTGCACAGCGCCATCTAGTGGTTGAGTAATCATTACATTTGTCTCCTTCATTCACTGTTGTCTGTCAGTATTGCTGGAGTTTTTATTGCAATCCTCACGTAACCTTTAAACATTGCACATTGTTTGGTATATAGGCCTGTAGTAGATTTGCCAATATTCAAAAAGGAAACCATTAATGATGTTTCAAAGTCCAGTTTATACTACATCAGAGCTCCTTTATCTAGATTTTGAAACTATTGTTGTGATTCACACTGTTGATTTGATTGTTTTACTCTAAAGTAGTGGATGTGAACAAACATGTGAATCAATATGGTCAATATTCCTGCCGTTCACAGTCAATGTTAGGGTGTGGGCAATGCCTAAGGGTCTAATGATTAGACACACAAAGCTATGCTAAAATTGCAGATCAGAAATGAGATGTAGAATATGGTAAAATAAAAAAGCACATGTCAAATGTTTTTATTCACTGTGGTGTGATCGTGATGTACCACTCAGGGCACTCCTCAATTTACAACTCTACATTTATCTGTATATTACTTGTGTGCTGTTCTTCTAAAGGAAATAAAAAAAAACATATCAAATATAATTAAGTATGTACAGTGTAAATCTGTTGTGTTCATGTTCACAGCTGTGCTTCATTTTAGACTTTGCTCTCAAACGGTGTCATGTTTACAGCACAAGAACTGGTTAAAAACTACAACACGTTAACCTCTAACTGAGGTCAAGTATTTATTCTTTTTTATTTGCTTCGCAATTGATTCTGATCGTTTCATTGTTGTTGTTGTTGTTGTTGTTGTCTATTCAGCCTGTCATCTGTACATTACTCATAGGTTTTCATAATGTACAGGCCAGCCGCCTACACACCCCAACACTATATATCGAGTGGACGACCTCCCTCTACGATATTCACAGTTTGGGGGTCTCTTCCCAGTTTGAAATCGACACGTGACCACAGGAAAAGGCTGGCCGCTCTTAAACAGGTTTCTGTCTTTGTTCAGTTGATTCTTTTTATCACAAACTGCTTTAAGCTGCTTTTCATTTGCTTGTATGAAGGTGTTGACAGGTTTGCAGCCTCTGTCAGGCCCAGTAATGCCTCTCTTTTTCATTTCACTGGTACACTTCTGCACACTCATATCAGGACCCAAATGCTGGTTGAGGAATTTTTGATAGCGGAGCTTTATCTGTGGTGGTTGAGCATGAGTGGAGAACGACACACACACGACCAGCAGCAGAATCACAGCAGACTGATGAATCTCCATGACCTGATGAACAACACACACATCAACACACCTTTACGGACATTTGACTTAAATCAGTTTAGGTGTGATTTGTTAAGAAAATATTAAGATAAATTAAATGAAGAGCTGACATATACCTTGTAAAGCGATATTAAATGTTCCAAGAGTTTTCTTTCTTTTCTTCTCCCAAGGCTGTAAAACAATGAAAAGCAAATGAATGATCAAAACCTCAACTAATACTGAAACTTGCTCCACACCACTTATGTACTGGAATGAAACTAACTGGTTCAACACAGACTTACAGTGATAGTTCATCCAAAAAATGAACATTCTGTCATTGTTTTCTCACTCTCGAATTGTTCCAAACCTATGTGAATTTCTTTCTTCTGTCTTACACAAAGGAAAATATTTGGAAGAATGTTGGTAACCTAGCAGATCTCGGGCCCCATTGACTACCATACTATTGTTTACCCTATAGTCAATGGGGCCCAATATCTTCTTGGTTACCAACATATTCTTCCAAATATCTTCTTTGAGTTTAGACAACACTATTTATAATGCACTGTAATTGAATTAGTCATTAACCTCTGCATAAATATTTTACAAAGAGGACATTCATCTGAAATGTTAGCCGTTTTTCTGTAGGTGTGTTGTTTTTTTAGACCCACTACACCAGTACACTCAATATGATTAATGATACACGACCTCATAACCAAATTTGGTGCTTAAAAAGAACAGCAATGTACACATACAGAATTATATTTTAAAAATACATGAACGATACTTACTGTCTATAGTTAGCAGAAACAGCCTTCGGTCCTGTCACAAACAAATTCTGCTCTGCTAAGTTCAGGTATCACCTTTAACTCAGGTTTTTAATACTCAGCCAGCAAATAAAAGTGTGATGTTTGCAGTGAACAGCCAATCACTGAAGAACAAGAGATAAGAGATAATCAATGATAAAAGCACTTGTGAAAGTGAATTTCAATTGGCCCTCAACAGGGTAAAAATAACATATAAGCTTAATTAAAAGCTTAAAATAAATTAATATTATTATCAAATTAATATTATTTCTTGCATATAATGTATTCTTCCATCTTTGGAGATGATTATAATTGAATCTTTATGTTTTTTGTGAATGATAAGATATTTCTCCATTTATGATCAATGCCAATTTGTTTGCCCTCATGAAAAAGAAGTATACGTCAAGTTTATTTTGTGAAGTATACTTAAGTAATGTTCAAGTATATTTTTAAGTATACTTTTTGTAGTAATACTAATATAAATGTACTATAGTCAACTTTTAAGTGTACTATTTCAGTACTGCTTGGGACAAAATTGGCCCAATTTTTTATATAAAAGTATCCGTTTAAGTGTACTATACGTGTAACAGTAGTAAACTTTTTAAGTGCACAACTAGTTCACAACTACATTTCTCATTTGTACTGCATCTTCACTACAAGTGAACTTAAGTATACTAGTAGATTACTATTTTAATACTTGTTGTGCATTTTTTAGTTTATGAAAGCACACTTTGAAGTATACGCTCACTAGTTTTATACTGCAAGTTGTAAGTTTTCTTGAACATCAAACTTATATTTATATGTTTGCACTGTAAAATATGTTCCTATTTAGGTATAATTTCTTTTTTATATACTTGAAATTAAAAGTATTTTGAAGCTGTCCTTGAACTTTTTCTAAAAGACAGATTTTTCTTCAGAACATACAGTAATTTAATATTGTACAGAGATGAAACATTTTGCCTGCTTACATTAGTTCTGCTTTAACATAAAACATATCTGAAATTGTCATTGAATAGTCAGTGCAAAACTCTATATATTAATATAGAAAATATTTTTTTAATTTTTTCAAGTTTACCTTAAAAGTAGAAATGTCTCAGTAGAAGAAATTCACTAAACTCTGTACATTCCCTTACAGATAAAGACACTTCACACAACAGGTAACCAATAATATGTCAATATTTGTGATGGGTTGCTCAGGGAAATGAGTTGAGGTTATGAGGTTATCAAGTGTATGGTGCTGCTGGTTCAATTAAACAAAGGGTAATCAAAAAAAAACAGTGAAGAAACAAGGAACAAGGAAATAGGAAATTGTTTTATTTGTTTTTTTATCAACCAGACAAAGTTAATGTACAGTCAGACTGCAGTGACACATATAAACATGAAAAAACAAACACACAGGGGGTATAGACTGTAACCACAATGTAAACATGTTAAATGTCTCACATATATTAATGATTATAATTGCTTTTTTATTAAGTGAATAAAAACAATTTCTTGATATACATATATTTGAATTTGGAGGTTGGATTTACTTTATTTACATTTATGAATAAGCATCACAGATACTTCCACTTGGAATACAAACTTCTTCTTTTTTACTGGATTCAAGGGGTGTATGTGGTAGAAATTCATAAAAGTAACAAATCCTTCCCTCGTGGGTCAATTTGATCCCCATTGGAGTTTTTTGTTTGTTTGTTTGTCAAAAACTAGATAAAAATCTGGCACAATCCAGAACAAACACACACACAAATGAAGGCATGAGATAGAACATTCCCAATGCAGAACCCACTCACATGCATACACACATGTGCGCACATAAACACAAACACCTAATCACCATTAAAAAAAATAATGGGGGGTCATATAATGGGGGAAATGGTTTTTTTTTTTTTCGTCAATTTTTGCATTTGTTTTCCAATAAAAATAAATCACTCACAATTAGGGCTGCACGATTAATCACAATAAAACCGCAAAAGATTTGGCAAAGGCTGCGATTATTTTATGCACAGTTTGTCAGTGCAGTGATCAGTAGTGAATGCTGTTTCATCCGAACACCAGAGGGCGCTCTCACACACACGCTTCAAATGCCCCTCCACAGAAGTACAGTAATGCACATCATTCCAGGAAACAATAGGTTACTTGCGTAACCCCGGTTCTCTGATAGCATTAAGTGAGGTGTCTCACTATGGGATACGCCCCTTCCGCGTATTCCTCAGAAGCCCTATTACACTACGCCAGCCCCAATTGGCTGGCAGACATGACGTTGTGTCTGGGAGTGGCAACCCCACCCCTTCGTATAAGAGGAGCAAAACAACGTCATTACGACATTCAAAACAAGCACACCTCTTCCTCGCTTCACACAGCAAGGAGGGTGATCTGGTGAGACACCTCACTTAAAATATTTTGCATATCTGAAGTCATCAAGACGGTTTCGATAGGTAGTCAGTGAAGGACGGTGATGTGTCAGAACTCATAATTATTACAGTGATACAAGCAAAACATCATAAATGTTTAGAAACTCTGCTCTTTTTTCACATCCTCCTCTTTGTTTTTTTATATTGCCTGCGCATACATTATCTGGCTTCTGCAGCAGATTACACTGTACATAAACGCATAATCTCTTACTTTATGTCCTCTGTGTTTCCATATGACCGGATGTTGCGTGACGTCTTATTATCGTTCTTTTGCGCATGCGGGTCAGTTCAGGACCATGATCTGTTCACACTGGAATTGGCCACGTTTAAAACAAAAATCTAAACATCTATAATCTGAGTAAAAAATCAGAATTGAGCACTAAGGCATATGTTAGTAGCAGTCTTAGCGCTGATAATCAAATGCCTTTGATGATTTGATGATAGGCTGTGTGAAAACAGCCTATGAGCATTGCTGGTGTCTTTCCTGCTTTGCATTGTGTTAACACACACCTGAAGGCTCCAAACCAGCAAATTGAGAGAACTTCTGCTATTATAGAGGTGATCACACTTGCTGATGATCAAATCATCAAAGGCATTTGATTATCAGCGCTAAGACTGCTACTAACATTAATTCTTATGTTAACAGTAAGGGTGTCCTTAGTTTTTCACACATGGCTTCTCCATTTTGTCTCGAAGTTTTTTTTAAAATTATGTCCTGATACATAAAACCATGGAATTCAAAGAGGGTTTAATTTGATTTTTTCACATGACTGGATTTCCAAATACTGTATCAGATCTGTTCCAGGTTCAGTTGCCAGTTTATGTAGCAGTAATATGTGCTGTTGCTGTTCTGATGTCTGTGGCTGTTGGTGTGGTTTCACCTTCTCAGGTGAAACTCAATAAATTCGAATATTGTGCAAAAGCTCGTGTATTTCAGTAATTCAAATTAAAAGGTGACACTAATATATTAGTATAACTATATATACATATGTATGATTATACTTTTCAGAGGGCCGACATTTCTGTATTTAAAATCCTTTTTTTAATTGATGAGATTTTTGACTGAGATTTTGAATTCGGGGTTTTCATAAGATGTTAGCCATAATCATCAAAATTATAACTTTTGCACGATATTCTAATTTTTCGAGTTTCACCTGTATGTAATTCAGCATCTTGTGGAAAAGCTTGTGATGAACTTCTTCATGATTTTTTATGAGGCTTCCTCTTTTACCACGTGGATTATAATGGTGGTTGTCAGTATGTTAAAGGCACAAAATAGATTTTAGTAGCAGTGTGCGTTGTTAGATTTACCTGTTTAAATATGAACATGTCACACCAGTCCTCAGGTCCTTGCACTGGCTTCAGTTGCATTTAAAATTGATTTTCAAGGCCAAGGTACTTTTTATTGTCTCCTTTATGAGAAATTTGTTTTGGTTGAAAAAACTGCTGCAACATCAACCCACGAAAAACATACTTTATACACCATTAACACACCACCAGTATTTTAAAGTTCTGTTTCTTGTTTATAAATCACTCAATGGCCCAGGACCTCAATACACTGCAGATATTCTCACTGAATATAAACCGACTGAATATAAACTGATCATTACATAACATAACATGTGACATCATTGCAAGAATTCATTGCTGGTTTCAGCTGGTGAGTAGCACTGTTTCAAAAAACTGAGCAATGCTGTTTTTACTCATACTTGGTGTTAATATTAGGTAGATTATAAAGCAATTTTTTTAGGACAGCATTTTATGAACCCTTCTCTGAACGTCACTTCATGTTTTTGGGATGGTCATACAAGGTAAAATATTAATATACATACAAGGTTAATATTCTGCTTATTCTCACCAATCCCAAATCTCAAGCACAGACTCCTGGTGAAAGTGATACACAGTCTTCGAGGCATTTCGAGGATGTCAGAAATCAAATACTTATTATAATGCAATATGACAGTAATACCAATTTCAAATGCCATGAAAAATATTGTCTGATGTGTGTTTGTGTAAATGCAGCCTTATTAAAGATTTTGACTAAAGCTATTTAAAAAATAAAATTAAAATAATTCTCATTCCGATTCTATTCTGTCACATATGGAGAACATCTGAAATAATTATGTGTATTTTCATATAATTTTTTTTTTAATTTTAATTTTCATGTCACATTCATTTCCTTTTTTGTCAGACAAAAAAAAAAAAAACTCCATGAGAGTTTTAAAGGATGCAATTTGTGAAAATGACATGATCTATGACCTTTATACAGTGCGTGCTGTAAAGACTTTACTTCTATCCCTCTCTAACGATCACCAGCTGGAGTGCCCTCGAGAGCCACCAGAGGGTGCTCCACAATAGACTATGATCACTTCCTCACAAACTACATTTCCCATACTCACTGCCTGTACTCATCATCACTGATCACATTCACCTGTACCTCATTGTCACTGATTGCATTCACCTGTGTCTTGTCATCCTGCCAGTCTATTTATACCATGTTCATTCATTTACTCACCACGAAGTCTTGTTGTACTGTGTGTCTGGCATTTCCGAGCGTTTATTCCTGTGGATTGTTTATTGCCTTTGACCTTGGACTGTGTACCCCGTTTTCTGATCGTTCTCTGCCTACCCTGACTAGTGATGGCAAAATGAGGCTTCCTGAACCACTGAGACCTCACAGCACATTGCTTCACCCAAAGGTTCATTACTCGAAGCTTCATTCAGCATTGCTCACTAGTGACACCTAGCTACTGTGCAAAGAAATAGCAGACAAATTAATTAATTCTGAACCAATAACCTGAGCATTATGTCCGTACCCACACACACACGCCCATTCTGTTTTGTTTATTTATTTATGTTATTATCCCTGTTAATGTCTGTAACCTTTCATTTGCAATAACAAAAAGACCTGAGCAGACATTTGTCCATTGCCTGGGTATAAAATAAAATATGTTTCTTTCTCTGTCTGAATTTACTTGTGCAGAGACAACTGTCACACACAGTTCATTAATTATTCATAAATTGCTTGGATAGTGACAGTATGAACAACAAAAGTGACACTGTGTTGAATGCAGTGCTTATGGTGGAGGGAGTAGGCCTATAATAAAGTAAACCTCACATAGGGGTGGGAGAAGTGAAGAGTTGTTTCTGGGGGGTTTTGTGCAGTGAACTGTTACTAGTTTTAGTGCAGTGTTGTGCTTATGGGACTGGGGATATGAGGAGCAAACTGCAACACTGAGGTTTGGGTGGGTAAAGGAAGGATTACAATAGATTTTTATTGAGAAACAGAATTTTGGGGTTGGGGTTCAGACGATTCTTCTTGGAAAAAAACTCTCCAGCCTTGGAAAATATCCTTACACAAGGAACAGAGGATGCAGGGGAGCCAGTGCCAGCTGGTATGAGGATACTGACACTTCTGCTGGGCACAGGGAGGAGAGGATTTCCTCTTTCTAACTGGCTCCATTACCAGGAAAAAGAGAGTTACAAAAATCAAACAAGTCCAAAAGGGCAATCCGAATCAAAAAGCAGTCCAGATCCAAACATCCAAAGCAATCCAAATAATCTAATTAATATAACAAGACTATAATATAGCTAATAATTAAAAATAACAATATACAAACTATTCTAACCTCATATAATGTAATAATATACAGCCCTAACACATATATGACACAATAACGACAATGAGAGTTCTCTAAAACTCAGACTCTCTGACACTACTACATCTTTCTACTGACAACACCCACAAGGTGGCGCGAGTTTCGCCGACACTCAGACCGAACCGATGACGTATTCACACAAACCGAGGCCTCGTTTGTCATTAGTCACGTGATTTCCTCGAATCGCGGCTTCATCTGGCACGCCCCTTTTTTTCTCGACATAAGCTCCGACGCCTCGCTTCAAATGTCACATCACTAACCCTGACCGGGATTGTTTACTGAACCTTGGCTCTCGCCGCCTGCCCCGACCATTGCCTGCTATCTGGTTTGTTCTCTGCCTATTCTCCATTGCCCTGTTTGCTGATTCTTGACTCTGCCTGTACGACTATTCTATATTAAAGCTGCATTTGGATCTTCACCTCCAAGTCTCGGAGCAGTTCGTAACACCTTCACAGCCGCGTTTCAATCTGCATGGCATCTAACCTGACTAAGGTCTACTAGGGCTATACATATACATTTTTTAGTATTACTTGTAATAATACTTGCTTGCCTTGATCAGTTTTTCTACATTTCCTGCAGATGCAGAAGATCACGATTATAACAACAATCATCAGAGATCCAGCAGAGATCAACACTATCAGAGACACTGAGACTGGAGGAACTGAAGGAGAGGAAAAGAGAGACATTAGTGTGAGTGAACGCATCAGTGTGATCTACAACAGAAGACAGAGATCAGGTCAGTGAACACACACATATATCATCAGCGCTGCTGTACCTGCACATGTGTGACAGAGTGTGTTGATGTCCAGATGTGTGGTCTGGTTGCTGATGGGATTGTTCAGCACACAGCTGTAGGTGTTTTTATCCTGATATTCCACCTCCAGAGGTAGAGAGAGACTGATGCTGAGATCACACACACTGATGCTGGACAATACACTCATTCCTGCGTACCAGGAGAGAGTCGCATCACACACATTCAACACTGATGAACACACCAATGAACATGATGATGATGATGATGATGAAGAGTCTCTGATGACAGGAACAGGCAGACGAGCTGGAAAACATGAGAAATTGGAATCTTTTCAAAGCTTTGAATCAATTGAACCAAATGTTTCACAAAATGATTCAATGTTTCAAAGCGTTCAAAACACCACACGCTGGTGAACCCTGCTGGTCAGAACACTGGTGCAACAAACATCAGGCTAAACACAAATAAAAACCATTAAATACCCTGGAGAACCCACAGGGTCAAATTTGGCCGCTGTTAATTGCATGCTACCCAAAATAAAAATAAAAAAATTAACTTCAAAAGCCCAGAGTGCCACTTCTGGCCCCTGCATAGAGACACCTAGTGGATGAATATTGAACTCACAAGTGCCAGAGTGGTAGTAACAAGATGGCTGACCACATGCTGTTTTGTTGAGCTGGAAACCTATCCAAACAAAATCGTCTTCTCAGCAAACCAGCGGTTGGTAAAATTGTGTATTTTTTGTTAATCTATTTAGTATTAGTTTGCAGAATTCCTAGAAGTACGTTTTATATTCTTTTTGTATAAATTAGCGACTCTGAGCTAGTTTAAAAAACGATGGGCCAAAAATGACCCTCTGGATGTTTGGGTTAAACAAATGTCGGGTCAAAAAGGACCCTTTGGTTCTTTGAGTGACTATGATGGAGAATGGTGACAGTCCTGTATTTGGCTAAAGCCTTAAAATAATTTCATTTGTATAATATATTTGACTAATGCTGCGTCCCAATTCGCATACTATCCGTCCTAAATAGTATTCGAAAGTAGAATTAGTACGTCCCAAATCGTAGTATGTTGAAATGAGTGTTCCAAAGATACCCGGATGGTCTACTTTTTCCGGTCAGAATCCGAAGTGTAGATCGATGCGCTCTCTAACGGCTGATATTGCCCACAACCCATCGCGCGTTGGACGAGGATCCGATTAGAACTACAAACACGAGTGAAAAGTGTTAAAAAACTACAGACATGGAGGACGCGCGAGTCCGGCGGTTATGTAGAAAGGTTTAGATAAAGGGATTTGAGTGAGTAATTATCAGTATCTAACCTGACGAAAATTTATTTATTCAGTGTTGTCTACATTATATTGCATCTGCATCAGCATTGTGAACTTTTGTAGAGATACGTTTAGCCATTAACCTTTAAATGCATCATTACATTCAAATTGCTACACATGAGGAGAGTCTACGCATTAAAGACACAGGGCTCCAGACCAACGTGCCACCACAACATTTCTCTCAGAAACGGTAGGAAATTAAATTAGATTGCATGGAGGATTTTAACTGTGACAAGATGATTGACAGGGCAGTTTACGGTGACGGCGCACGCGACACAGCTGTCCGTTAAAGATGACGAAGTAGTATGTCCCAAAGCTTGCCTACTCTTTTGCTACACACTCAAAAGTATGTACTTTTTCTTTACAAAAAGAGTACATACTTTTAGGTCGTAGTATAAGTAGGCGAATTGGGACGCAGCCTAAGTTACCTCAGTAGTACAGGGCCAGAGACTAATAAAGTTGTATATCTTTTCAGGGAGTGTGGCCGCTCCCTTTTCAGGACAGGGAAAGCAACAGAGAAAGATCAATATAAGACAAGTATTGGAGCAACTTGAAGCTGATGATAGTGACTTTGGCCCTGAACTGGACAGCGATAGCGATTGTGATGAATTGTTTCAACTGCATGAAAGGGATGGTGGTGAATCTTCTGCCCAAGACAGTGACTCATCCAATGACTTGTCCAGTGATGAAGATGTGCCGTTTTCCGAGACTGCTAGCCCACAGATGGAGCCAAATCGTGCCGCAAAAACTTACAGTTGGCGAAAGAAGAGCTTTGAGTTGCCTGACGGGAACTTTCAAGGTGAACAGGTTGAGTCGTGCCAGGATGCCTAAAGCCAAATGGGTCAAATTTGGCCCTAATCCTAAATTAGGGAATAAAGGGTTAAAATTTAAAAAGTGGATATTTTGGTGTTCAGTGAACTTGTAGCAGTAATTTAATGCATAGTTCATAATTTTCCAAAGAAGAAAAGGGTTCTTGAGTTCTCCAGGGTTAAGTGTCTGAATAATATGTGTTCTTTTATCAATTTTCTTTTTTTTTTCATGGATTGCTCAGCTAAACAGGCCAATAAGAGACTTTTAACTACTATTATTCCTTTTAATTATACTGGTGTCTCATTAAACCTGTACAAATGTATACAACTGATCAGAGATCAGGTAAAAACCATAGACATTTGTTCAATCTCAGTGAACCCAGACAGTGCTTCTCAATATTCCTCCTCGTCTCCTCCATCCTACCCGGAGACCGATCGAGCTCAGCCATCTTGAGGGACATCTCTTGCATTACGAGGTGTAGCGACAACGAGAATGGACCCAAACACAACTGAATCTTCCATGTGATTCAGTCAAGCATAATCCCACACAGAGTCTTCACATTCCAGACTCAAATCACCAAACCCAGAGCCATAAATCACCCACAGGCTCCAGAGAGTCTGCAACCAGAAAAATACTTTAATTGTCAACGTTTGGTAATTTTGCAAGACAGATCTGTTCAGAAATGGTACTGCTCAGGGCCCTAGCAGGGGTCACCTGCGACTAACAGACCCCGTCTTTCTTTGGACCAATAGAAAATACCCCCTTCTCAAATAACCATATAGTATCTTATTGTCCGAATTCCAAATTCCTCCAGGAGGCGGGACAAAACACTTGAGTTTAAAATCTTAGACCCGAACACAGAAGTCGGGCGGGCTCTCTCTCTCCAAAAGGTCTCGGCAGAACAACAAGTCGGGTGGAGACAGCAGACGATAGTTATAGTAACCATGTAGACGCGTAGAGACAAAAGAACCCAATTTAAGATCAGAAGAACGGGTTCAACAGCTTCATTCAAGCCATCATCATCTACTCTCATCTCAATTTTCTTTCTTTCCTAAGTTTTCCTTTATTTTCCGTTGTGAGTCTCGGTTCTAAGTTAAGTTTGCTGCAAAGTTTCGTCTTAACGTTTCAACTGCAAAGCCGGCTTCCAACAAAGACTTTCATTCATCCGCGCCAACACACCACGTGACTGGCCGCCCAAGATCCAGGCACAGGAGACCGCCAGCCGGACCCGGGAAACCCCCTTTATGACGAAAAGGGAATCCCCAAAGCACGGACAAGCAAGTACCTCCAGACTCTTAGCTGAACTGGTGTATAGTTGATATAAAATTGAATAACCCGCCTTAAAAACGATAGAAGGGTTAAATTAATGATTGATGGTTCGTTCAGGTTGTGTCTTATAAGTGCATAGGATCTTGAGATTTTATCATCTCACTCTTAAAACTCATTTCCTTCCCTCACTCTCTTTCTTTCTGCAACTGGTATTAATGTGTGTGTGCGTGTGTTCGTTAGATATTAGTTTCATGTTTTAGAATAATCAATAAAGTCTTGTTTATATTTTAAAGATAATTGTCTTGTGTTATGTGCTTACAGATTTATTGTCTTGAACTTTGATCTAAGTTACCTATGCTTTTACCCTTGATTTATTTCTTAATTTAGCTGTTAGCTGGGAATTAGTCTTTCTTGGCCAGGAGGATATTATATTTCCTAGAATTAATAATTGTTTATGCTTTCCGTTCATTGGATGAACTGATAAAATGATCATACTATTGATTCTGCTACAGTAAATTCTGAAAATAATTAAATTATTAATTATTGATCATAATCCATTATGAATAATAATTAGTTATATTTATACGGGCGTATAAACGCTACAGAGGAGTGAGGAGCTTCCAGAGGATTCATGAGCGAGGATACACAGGTATATCCTCTGCGAAAGTGTTTTTTCGACTAAACGTGACGCATGTATTCTCCTCCCCCTTCACATCGGTCACAATCATTTTAATTTATACTTTACCTTTGCAGTTTATATAAACCACACATCTCACATATTTCAACAGGGTCTCTTGCTATATTTATTATGAATTTCTTAAATAAACAAACTTACTCTTGCTGCTTTGACCGTCACTGAAGGTTAAACTGGATGTAATTTAAGTTCTGTTGCTTTTATGAAAATAAATATAATGAACAAGACACCTAAAGTAGCCTATCCTGTTATTTATTTTCATTTTCAACATTGTAGTTTATCAATCATTTTTACTTTCAATCCAGACATTTTATATATAGCCTATAATTACAACAATCACATAACCCATATAGAGATCGTAGCTACTGTCAGAGAGTTTGGGAATACGTACACTTAATTTATAACATAAAAACATGATATCAGAGTTTTAAAATCAAAAATTGTAAAAGAGTACAATATCAAGGTTGTATAAACCAATCAGTATTTAGTTTTGTCGTCAGCAAGTCGTTTCTCGTCGTGCTTTTGATCAACGAGTCAGTGGAGAGAAACTGCAGAATCCGACACGTCCGCCTCGCCGTCGTGAGAGAGTTTTGACATCAGAGCAAGGCGGACCGCACTCGGACACTTCTCTAACCGGCATGCATCTCGCGGTGATCACCGACCATCGGTTCTGCGCAGATTTTGTCAGTCTCAAACAAGCCTACTGTTGGCATGCTGACACCAATTATTTGGTGATTCACTTGCATGAATTCACTGATTCACTTGCATGTACTGACTGTTACATGTATGTCCTGTGTTTCCCCCTGCTTAGTGTTTTTGGTTCAGTCCTGTGTTCCAGGTTTCCCGCTCCTCGTTTGTGTTCAGTTCTGTCTCCTGTGTTGTGTTAATTTGCCCCAGCTGTGCCTTGTTCCCCTAATCTGTTCTCTGTGTATTTAAACCCTGTGTTTTCCCTCATTCCTGGTCGGTTCTCATTTATGTATGGTGTGATTTTTGTGTCTCCTGAGATTTTGTTGATTAAATTCCTGTATTCCTTGTGCTTCCATCCACCACAAGTACCGTAACACTGACTCATATGTTTGCTCACTGAAATCATCCACATTTTGAAGATGATAAATTGGCGAAATAACTGTGCAAGTGTAAAATTATCTGATGACCATGTAGAAATAAAATGATATTAAAACTAGTTGAATCGAATAACAATAGGCACCAAGAATAGTGAATTAATCACTGTTGATCTAATTTAAACAGATTTAGAAAATGGTCTGAAATTGTTTGTGATTCAGTTTGATTCGTTTTGATTCGAATCTCTGATTTGTTTGCAGAGGTTTCTCACACCAACATGTTGGGATATTTTATGTTCTGGGATATTCAGAAAACAAAAAGGGCCCTGAAAAAAAATTAAAAAAATAATTATATATATATATATATATATATATATATACACGCCAATGATGAAGCATGTGTGCAGCTTAAACCCCACCCCTGATGATGACATAATTTAATGCCATTCTAATAACCATATCCTCAAACCCTTGCTACACAATATACTTATATTTGTACATAAATGATTTTGATTGACAATGCACAATTTGCTTTTTCAATGCTTTTATTAATTTGAAGAGTGTTTCAGAGAAGATATTGAAAAGAGGTTAAAGATTAGAAGAGATTTGATTTCAGAGTAACATTTTTGTAATATTGGAAAAATGTAGTTCAATCAATAACAGTGGAGCAGGATGACATTCTCACACGTCCTTAGCACAGATATAGGATAATAAGCTTGAACAGGGAAAATCGTTCCAGCAACGGTCAGCTGTGAGGTGGAAAAATGAAATGAGTTATTCTGATCATTATAGTGTTGTTAGAATCAAAAATAAATAGATCGTTCAACTTAAGGCACTTTGTGCAATCCAAATGAGTTATTTCATGTTACTGTATGATGTAAAATTGGATTGTAAATTATAACTGAAAGTATTAAAAAATCAGACTGTATTCTCACAGGAAAAGTTGATCTCCAAACAGTCCTCGGCACCCTGGTAATTGTCAGGAACACCAGCATTGTTAGGTTCTCCAGTCCACCAGTTGGAATACAAAAACACAGTTCCATCACTCCACAACCACTGTCCTTCCTAAAGAGTGAATAAAAGAGTGCACTACTGTTGTCAGACTTCAGGAAGAAGCGAATTAAGTTCAGATTAAGTCAAAGCATCTTCATTAGAAACTTTGCCTTTACTGTTTAAAGCAGAAATTGTAGTTTAGACAAACAAATAGGTCTCTTTAGGACACAATTGAACTCACTTCTACAGCATCATTAGCACCAATCCAAGTACGTGTAGAAGGAGAAGCCAACAGACTCAGCAGGAATTTATTCTCCAGTTTATTATGCACAGATGCGAGATTCGCACCAAGACTTTGACAGTTTATCTAAAGAGACAGATTTTTTTTATTGTCAATACAAAATAAAATAAAAATTACCATAAAGCAAAAGTGACAACATTTTAGACATTTGCAAACAAAGTTTGCTCTGATTGATTATTTGCTCAGTACCAGTTTTCTGTACTATTTATTTGCAGAAAAGAAAGTTTTACTATAAAAAATAACATTCCCACTTTATAGTAAGTGTCTTTAAATAATATATCACTGAAAAAAATTTACTTGTAGGATTTATTTGATAAAATCCTCGTAATAATTTGCACTAACACATTTTAAGTATACTGCTCTGTACAACATGTTTTACATGTTATGTATTATATGTTATTATCAAGTAAAATCTACTTCCTATTGGACTTAAAATTAGTTTGACATTTAATTGACACTTAACATTTAATTGAAGTAATTAAGTAAATATTACTAAATGATATTTCATTTATTTAATTTCACAAATAGAATTAAGTAACATCTGCTTAACTAACTTAACTTTAACAAAATTATTTTTTTCCCAAGACAATATAACACTGAATTAAACCACACGTTTAAAGTGTATGCTGTACTTAGAAACATCTAAATAAATAATACAATATACTGAATAGATTACATACTGTATAATAAAAGTTACATGGCACCTGAACACCTCTATTGGCACACAATACACAATGACTTTAACATTCGATAGATCGTTTTTGAGTGATTGTGCATTTTGAGTAAAATTAATCCAGATGTCACAAAATGGCCAGTTACTAAACCTAACAACAAAAGCGATGATAAAACAGTGTAAATACAGCTGGAAAACAGTGAAAAATCAGCCTTATTAATTATTCATGCCCCAGTGCATAATGGGAACAAGTATTATAAAAGTTGAGTATGGTTTTACTTAATTTTAATTTCTACACACTTGAATTGAGTACTATAATTTACTTTGTTTTTCAAATTCTTGCCTGAACTAACTTTTCCTTGTAGAAAGTACATTAGTTTTACTCTGTAGTACTTCAGAGAATCATTTTTAAATGCATCATTTGACAGTTATTGTGGACATACATGACTTTACATCTGTCTTTTATATGTAGTTAAAGAAACCTAATATAAAGTGTGACCAAATCATCTTGTAACACATTACCTCTGCTGTGATCCAGTTAGTCGGATCAGAAATGAACTTGAAGCATCGGAGTCCAAGTTTTGTCCATGTAGCGGGGCATCTTCTGGCCAAATCAACTGCACCCAGTCTATTAACATTTCTTGTAACATTCACTGCAAAGAATGTTTTAATATTTATTTATTTATTTTATGTTTTTTTTTGTGATTATGTGCTGAAAACATGGTAAACCCCTTATTAATTATGCAAATACTAGTCAATGGAAAATTGTACATTTCCAAAATATTTTTTTCAGGGGTTTTTACAAATAAATGTCTTGGTTACCTTCTGCATTCCCCATGGAGAAGATAATGAAAAGAAGCAGACAACTTTTCAGCATTGCCATGGTGAACCTGAAATGAATAAGCAGGAAGTTAAATGTCTGCATGCACTCATATGCTGAACATTGTGATTCTCAATGCATTTAAAGGCAAAGCACAAAAATACTTCAGGTAACATTAAAACATCTATTCAGAACTCACTTTGGTTTTTAAATTGTTGCCTTCAGAGTCCCAGAGGAAGATTTTGTGAAGCGCTAGAGCCTGTGTAACACCATAACATTCTCATATCTGTTGTAAGACTGGAAAAACTGGAAGAACTGTAAGAGAAGTGTTACGATAGGAGTAGCGGATGGAGGCTTCAAGTGACAGAAGTCGTCGTTGGTCAGGTTCAAGAATGTTTTTTTGTTTTTTTTTGCCACACGATGACAGTCCCCAATAATTGTGGGAAAAACACAAAAACAAAACATAACTTGGTAACACTTTAGAATACGGATCCTTCGTTAATGAATAACTACACAAGAACCAATGAGTAACACAATATTAACAATCTAGTAACTACTATTAACTAACAAGAAACTCTGATTAACGAACGTCTCAGGTTACGACTGTAACCTATGTTCCCTGAGAACAGGGAACGAGACAATACGTCATCGACGCTATGGGGAACGCCTCAGGCGTGACAGGTGTCTGAAATCAAGTATCAACTCACAGCAATCATGTTGACCGGCGACAGCCCGTGCATCATCAGCTTGAATGATGAGCGCGTCAATCTGGATGTATAAAAAGGGCGCCTTGAAACCGTGACAACATCCTATCGTCTGAAGGGACTGTTGCAGGCAGGCCCCGAGGTATGGCAGGGAGACGTATTGTCTTGTTCCCTGTTCTCAGGGAACATAGGTTACAGTCGTAACCTGAGACGTTCCCTTTCGAAGGGAACTCAACAATACGTCATCGACGCTATGGGGAACGAAATACCCACGCCGCCATACTGAGGGGAGTGCATGCCCAATGGCAGTGACATCTGTCAGAACCAGTAATACAAAGGACACTAAAACCACTCACCCTAGGTCACGTTGGGCTGTCAGTGACAGCACTCCCTACCGGTCATAGCCCAAGCTAATGAACCGAGAAAACTGCCAGAACATAGTTCATGGGAGGTAAATCTGGGCCAGCTCAAAGGCTTAGGACCACAACTTCCTAATAGAAGGGGTCCCTTCTAGGGAGTGTGGCTAGAGGACCCAAGGGACTCCTAGCCAGTCACTATTCAGGAGAGCATGCCTCCTGACATGCCACCAGGCTGGCCTGGTGATCTATACTAAGATGCACAGTCTGGCCATTGCCTGTCTGTCAGAGACAGAGCCTCTGGAAACTGCCTTGGAAAAGGCATCCAAAGCCGAAGGCCTGCAAAGCTGGCAGAGACCATTCAGTTCCGGATCACAGAGACGGGACCCCCTGGAGAGTGTAACTCAACCTCAAGAAACGACGGAAGTCGTCCACTCAATCCATGGGTCTACCCAGTGCTCGTTCTGAACACTGAGGAAGTAAGAGAGGGATCAAAACCAGGAAGGTCTGCTGAGGCCAAAAGACCTGATTACCCCCTATGTGGGGAACTCCAGTACCTGAGAGCTCATATCAGGAAGGCCTATGAGGCCTGTAACCTGGCGACCACAGCATGTGGGAGCTCATAACCAGGAAGGCCGGTGAGGCCTGTAACCTGGCGACCACAGTATGTGGGAGCTCATATCAGGAAGGCCGGTGAGGCCTGTAACCTGATACCCAGTATATGGGAGCTCACATCAGGAAGGCCGGGTGAGGCCTGTAACCTGGCGACCACAGCATGTGGGAGCTCATAACCAGGAAGGCCGGTGAGGCCTGTAACCTGGCGACCACAGCATGTGGGAGCTCATAACCAGGAAGGCCGGTGAGGCCTGTAACCTGGCGACCACAGCATGTGGGAGCTCATAACCAGGAAGGCCGGGTGAGGCCTGTAACCTGGCGACCACAGTATGTGGGAGCTCATATCAGGAAGGCTGGTAAGGCCTATAACCTGATACCCAGTATTTGGGAGCTCATAACCAGGAAGGCCGGTGAGGCCTGTAACCTGGCGACCACAGTATGTGGGAGCTCACATTCAGGAAGGCCGGATAAGGCCTGTAACCCGAAAGTCACAATGCGTGGGGAGCTCACATTCAGGAAGGCCAGGTGAGGCCTGTGACCTGACATGTGGGAGCTCATAACCAGGAAGGCCTGGTGAGGCCTGGAACCTGGCGACCACAGTATGTGGGAGCTCATAACCAGGAAGGCCTGGTGAGGCCTGTAACCTGATGACCACAGTATGTGGGAGCTCATAACCAGGAAGGCCTGGTAAGGCCTGTAACCTGTCGACCACAGTATGTGGGAGCTCATAACCAGGAAGGCCTGGTGAGGCCTGTAACCTGGCGACCACAGTATGTGGGAGCTCATAACGAGGAAGGCCTGGTGAGGCCTGTAACCTGATGACCACAGTATGTGGGAGCTCATAACCAGGAAGGCCTGGTGAGGCCTGTAACCTGATGACCACAGTATGTGGGAGCTCATAACCAGGAAGGCCTGGTGAGGCCTGTAACCTGATGACCACAGTATGCGGGAGCTCGGCTCACTTTTTACAAAACACTACTTACCAAACAAGTTCCCCGGCTCTGTACAGGAGACGAGTTCTGAAAAAGAAGAGAAAAATGTCATTTGTGCAAAAAGAACATTTTCACTCAACATAAAACCTGCAGCGTGCGAAATGAAGCACACCAGGACTCAGAAACTCAGTAACCTAAGTTCAACTGTTTCACCAGCCAAGGGAAGGCGCTCCTATCAACCAAGCTGAAGCGGGAGTACTGCCTCCTGCGCGCCCTGCTCCCCCTGCTGGGAGGAGGGGGTGCACGGGAAGCGACACTGGCCCTCTGGGTCTGTCTGTGATCCTCAGACCACGACGGACCAGGCCCTCCCGCCTGCCTGGGCTGGGCCGAGGACCTCCGCGGTATGCAGCTCTTAAACGCCGCAGAGCGCGCCCTCGCCTCCCTGAACTTATCGACCACCGTCTCGACGGAAGGTCCGAAAAGCTCAGAAGGCGAAACGAGGAGAAAGGTCTTTTCTTTCTCCCCGATGTCAGCCTGGTTAAGCCACAGATGCCTCTCCGTGGCCACCATGGCTGCCATCGCACGACCGATGGAGACAGCTGACTGCTTGGTGGCCCGGAGGGCCAAATCCGTGGTGCGCCGCAGCTCTGTGACCGCGTCAGGGGACAGGCCGGCCCCCTGATCGAGGTCCCGCAGCAGGTCGGCCTGGTAGGCCTGAAGGACCGTGAGGGTGTGCAGAACCGCACCTGCCTGACCTGCTGCCGTGTACGCTCTGCCATTCAAGCGCGACGTTGTTTTGAGCGGCCTGGATGGCAGGGTCGGAGCTCCCAGTGAAGAAGACCGACCAGAGGCGAGATAGTTAGCCAACGTCTCGTCTACTGGCGGCATCGACACATACCCGTGCTCCACGGCTCCCTCCACAGCAGCGAAACTAGCCCGCTGATGCAGATAGAGACGCGCGGAGAACGGGTTCTTCCATGCCTTCTCGACCTCAGAGTGGAGGTCGGGAAGAAATGGAAGGCTCGTCCGGGCTGGTGGCTTACGGGTGGGGAGGAACCGGTCGTCCAAAATACCACGAGCCGGTTCCTCCTGGACGCGCCTCCACTGCAGCTGCAATCTGTTGGTGGCGCGTCCCATAACGTCCACCAGCTCAGCGTACACTGGGCAGGAGGGCTGAGATGGTTCGGTCTCAACCAAACTGACATCATCAGCAGCCAACTCCTGCCCGGCCCGAAGAGAACCAGTTACAGATCCATCAGAGAGAGACAAAAACGTCCTCAACATCGACCTGTAACTAACCCTCGTCAGCTGGCAGATCATCCGCGAGGTTAACGCCCCTCTCCAGACGATCTGCCAGCTCCATCTGAGAGCCCCACGAGCTCAAGCGCCGCTGAGCCTCAGCCCGAGCGGGACCGAAACCGCGGGGTTCAGATGCCGCGCCCACTTCCCTCGAGAAGTGGGACAGACGAGAGCGGAGAGTTCTGATAGGAAAACTCTCACAGTTTGCGCAGAAAGCTCCCTCGAGAGCTTCCCGCGCGTGCTCTTCTCCCAGGCAGAACACGCACAGATCGTGTGAATCCTCCGGTGTCAAAAATCTAGGACACGGATCGGCACACTTGCGGAAAGTATTTCTCTCCTTCTCTGCACGCTTCATAATTGTTGACTACTCAAACAACAGACAAACAGTCCCTGAAGACGAAAAGATGTTGTCAAGCTGATGATGCACGGGCTGTCGTCGGTCAACATGATTGCTGTGAGTTGATACTTGATTTCAGACACCTGTCACGCCTGAGGCGTTCCCCATAGCGTCGATGACGTATTGTTGAGTTCCCTTCGAAAGGGAACTAGTAAGTAATAGCGTACAGATGAAAGTGGTAGTACACTATTAACTATAACTACTATTTTTTTTAATGCCTCCCAGAGAACTACTGAAAAAGTTTATTAACATTCTAGTAACTACTATTAACTAAAATGAAACTCTGATTAACGAATTAGTAAGTAATAGCGCACACAAAGTGGTAGTTCACTAACTAATCAATAACTACTATTTTTTAATTCTTCCTAGAGAACTAGGCCTACTGAAAAAGTTTATCAACAATCTAGTAACTACTATTAACTAAAAAGAAACAACGAATTAGTAAGTAATAGCGCACACATGAACGTGGTACTTCACTATTAACCACTGAGAACTACTGAAAAAGTTGCATAATTCATGCAAAACGAATCAATAACCAATGCAGGACAAATGACTAGCACTACATTAACATTTTAACTGCTACTATATGATTTGGGAAAGCTGTTAATAATTGGCCTATGCTGTCTATTTATCAACTGAATAATTTTAAAGAAATGGATTTTTAAATGCAGTTGTCTGGACCTTACTTGTCCTGTGGCCAATGGCTGTCAGCCATTCCTCTGGACTGGCATTGAAGTCATGGAGACTACTGGAACATATTGAGTCATCCGCCATCCAAATACCATAAACGGTATTTAACCTACCTCTCTCAAAAAAAATTATGTCTCCTAGCTCATATAATGTGTGTCTGTGTCTGTGTGTGTGCCTATCTTGTGAGTGATTAGAAGATTCTACACTTTATTGGCTTTTCATTAGTAACTAGGCTACTGTAATAATGGTAACTAACTAGTAATGACTCAAGTGTTACTACATACTTCGATGGGAATTACTAATTATTTGGATCCGTATTCTCAAGTGAAGATCATGGTAACTAACTAGTAGCCTAATGACTCAAGTGTTACATACTTGTTATTTTCAAGATAGAAAACGTAAGTTTTTGTATGTTTGGATATATATAGATGCTGAAACGTATAGCCTAATGGACGTATAGCCTATGCAACATTTAAACGTAACATTATTACGATTTTACAGCTACAAAACGTTAACTATTTACGTATATTTCATATCGTTAACTATTTACGTATATTTCATATCAGATATCTGTATACTTTTACCATTTTAAAGATAAATTTAACAAGATCCCTTAACCCTACTCCCAATACCTAAACATATCCATTTTATGCAGAATATAAAAAGGATAAAACGTAATGGACAGAGATGTGTAGGGAAATGGCAGTTTTATTGACAATCAATAAAAGGATCGAGCAAGGATATGTGAGTGTTGCGTTTCATTTATCTCAGCTAAATAAGAAAGATACGTAATTATTCGAACACAACCTATAACTTCCTTGTCTAATGTGACATTTATTTGTTCAGTCTAACTGAAGGGACAGAATAACGTTAACTGATAATTCATGGAGTTTGTGTAGCCAATGAGACTTAAGTGTGGTCTATGTTAGGCCTACACGTTAATGTGTTTTTTTTTTTTGTTTCAAAAAGAATCAAATCAAAGAAAAAAAAAAAACAGGTGTGCCAGCGTTTACAAAAAAAAATTCTCTGTGCGTTTCCAAAAAAGGAAAAAGTTGTCAGGCCACTGTTCTTTTCACACTGCGTGACTATCTGGGGTTAAATTCAGTCACTGCTGTGTTCACACTGAACGATGGATCGGTGACAGGAGGTTTCACATTGCATTACTTTACAAAAGAAAGAATCGCCGACAACTTCTGTCTGGTCCGCAAACTACCACAACCAAACACACGCGAGAAGTGATGAGGAAACGCAGGATCACGTGTGCGTGAGACCGGAATTGTTATTAAAAATGATAGCCTGCAAGAAGATTTGCGATGCAAATTGTCTGTACACTGATTTGCAGCGAAAAACAGATTATGCAGGAATCATATTATATTATAACAGAAAAAAAACTGATTATGCAGGAGGAAATGGTTGGGGAGACGTGGATGCGTCTTTCACGTCTTTGATAATTAAAACTGTGTGATTGTCAGATTGTGTGAAGCAATATGAGAGACAATATTTAATGTCCCTGATTCCTCTGTATTCAGATCTTGGGTGTCTCTCCCCACATTTAATTTACAAATGACCATAGGGAACGGCTTGTTACTTATAAACAGGTTTCTGTATAATGAAAAATAATTTAAATGCTTACAATTTAAAAGCATGTGGATCTATTGTAAGAACCATATGTTCCTGCCACCTGTTCCTTCACTAATACAACCCACAGGGAGTTTAAATGTCACGTGACATGAACAGGTGATCTATCTACTCCAACACCCCAGTGCACAGCGCCATCTAGTGGTTGAGTAATCATTACATTTGGCTCCTTTCACTGTTGTCCATCAGTATCACTGGAGTTTTAATTGCAAACCTCACGTGACCTTTAAACACTGGACAGTGCAAACATGACCTTGGCAATTTAACTGGTTGACGGGAATTTCATCGCCCTTATTTGTAACAGCTATATAGGTAGTTATATTGGTAAATGTTTCATTATGATGTATTGGTGTATTGATCTTAATCTTCTGAACCTTATGAAAGTCAGTTAAAGGGGTGGTAAAATGCCCTTTTCACAAGATGTAAAATAAATCTCTGATGTCCCTAAAGTGTGTGTGTGTGTGTGTGAAGTTTTAGCACAAAATACCCCACAGATATTTTTATATAGCATGTTAAAGTTGTCACTTTTTGAGGGTTAGCAAAAACGCACCGTTTTGTGCCTGGCCCTTTAAATGCAAATGAGCTTCTGCAGAGGGCGGGGTTTCAAGAGCTCGTGTGTGTTAGCAGCTGCGATTATCTCACAGACACAATAAAATAACAGAAACTGTTCTGCCTTTAATGTTAAAACGGAGTCAGACAAAGATGGAGAGACTCAAGAAGTGACAACATGTAGAAGCAACAGGACGTCTCTGAATGGTTAATTGATGAATTTATGTTGCTGATGTGGAGTTAACTATCTTCAATTAGCATATTCTGTCATGATAATCTATAAATCGCTCATATAGGAACTGTTGTGAGATGCACACAGAGTGACTATTGGATGTGAAAAGAAGGATGCTAAGTTTGAGCTGACTCACAAATGTCCTTTTATACAACAACTTTTCCTCTTCTCAACATGGACTATGTGTCCCGGGGGCGGTGATTATGTACATTTTAGGGTTGGTGATGTCACTAACCCGGGAGGAATGTTGTGTAGTCCCTACCAGCCGTTTGTTGTAGTCCTTTTCTTTAAAAGCAAATATCTCCCTTTGCTTTGAACTTTGAACGTTGTTTATGCTCAAACAGCAACATTACACACTAACTAAAGTTAGAAAAGTGAAATCGTGTTTTACCACCGCTTTCAGGTATCGTTGGACCCAAAAGTGTTGTGCAGTGAGTGACGACTACAAAAGCAATGCTGCACAATATCGTGGTGTCAGGAAAGAAGGGGGTTGTGGAAGAGGAAGTTTTGATGGAACAGACTTGTGCAAATATCAACATCTGTAAACCAATGTTATGAAGTATACATGGAAAAAAATAAAAAGTTCATTGATATTTATCTTTAAAATGGTGCTGTTGTGACGCATGTCAATCAAGCAGATGAGTTTATGGGTAATAGATAAGTTTTATTGAGGATTACATACAGGTGGAAAAGCACAAAACGTCCCGGGTTACGTATGTAACCCTAGTTCCCCGAAGGGACGGACGCTGCGTGTAATCGCAGTGGGAACGCCTCCAGCGTTGTGCGTCTGAAGCATGAATGAAATCAGTCAAAGGAGAGAATGAGCGCCACAGCGAGTGACGTCATCGACCAGGAAACTATAAAGCACCCCCGAATCATAAGCACGCCAGCTTCTGATGTTACTGAAGCAAGCGATCCAAGGGGATGCCGGAGAATGGCAGGACACGCAGCGTCCGTCCCTTCGGGCAACTAGGGTTACATACATAACCCGGGACGTTCCCCTTCAGGGACTACCGCTGCGTGTAATCGCAGTGGGAACGCAATACCCACATCCCCATACGACCAAATCCCTGTCGTGTGTCATTTAGGAGAACCTGAGCCCCGGGAGTGGAGCTAAGGTCAAGGGAATAAAATCTGACGAAAGTCTGCGGTGAGTTGTGCCGCATCACAAACGTCCTGAAGAGAAGCTCCTGAAAGAAGAGCTGTAGAGGCAGCCATACTCCTCGTGGAATGAGCCCATACAGCCAAAGGTGAAGGCTGATGGGCCGAACCATAAGCAAGCGAAATGGCCTCGACCACCCACTTGCTCATCCTTTGCTTAGATGCAGGACACCCTATCTTAGGTGACCCAAAACAGACAAACAGTTGTTCCGATTTCCTCCACAGGGCAGCTCTGTGGACATACGCATCTAGAGCCCTAACGGGGCACAGCAAATTAAGTTTCTCCTGGTCTGACGTCAGAAAAGGCGGAGGACAAAAAGCCTGCAGAACTATAGGTCTATCAAAAGTAGTTGGTACCTTAGGAACATAACCTGGTCTCGGACAGAGAAAGGCCTTAACCATACCAGGAGCAAATTCCAGGCACGAGGGAGCCACCGAAAGTGCTTGAATATCTCCAATTCTTTTTAGAGATGAGATAGCGAGAAGGATAGTCTTTAGAGTAAGAAACTTTTCCGAAACTTCCTCAATGGGCTCGAAAGGAGCTAGGGAGAGACCTTCTAAGACGATGGCCAGATCCCAAGCTGGTACCCTCGTGCGAACTGCAGGCCTCAGCCACAAGGTGCCACGAAGGAAGCGAGATATAAGTGGGTGTCTCCCGAGGGAACCTCCACTTGAAGGGGCGTGGTAAGCAGCTAAGGCCGCCACATACACCTTCAGTGTGGCGTGGGATAACCCTGTGGAGAGACGGTCCTGCAGGAAATCCAGCACTGTACCAACCGGGCAGTTAACTGGGTCCTGCTGGCGCTCTCCACAGCAAGAGGTGAAAAGCTTCCACCTCGCGGCATATAACTTCCTCGTGGAAGGAGCTCTGGCTTGGAGGATGGTCTCAACGACCTCAGTCGAGAGACCAGAATCTATGAGCTGGGCCCCCTCAGAGGCCAAGCCCACAGCCTCCATAGTTCTGGGCGGGGGTGAAGGATCGACCCACTCGCCTGAGAGAGCAGATCTCTCCTGATCGGTATCTCCAGGGGAGAGCCGTCGAGGAGAGACACTAGGTCCGCAAACCATACTCAGGCCGGCCAGAACGGGGCTATTAGCAGGAGACTGAGCCCGTCCCGGCGAACCCTCTCCAGAACCCCCGGGAGCAGAGCAATCGGGGGAAAAGCGTACAGACGTGACCTCGGCCACGGATGTACCATCGCGTCCAACCCCAGTGGGGCTGGCTGGCTGAGAGAGAACCACAGTGGACAGTGTGATGTCTCTCGGGACGCAAATAGGTCTACCTCGGCACGACCGAAATGTTCCCATAGGAGCTCCACCACCTCGGGGTGGCAAGTTGCTTTGGATAAAAGCGTCTGCCAAATGCATAATGTGCCTCACATTCCTTTGTAGTATCTGTTGAAGAGCAATGAAAATCGACTTTTCCATTACAAGTGTAAATCTTAAATAAGAACATTTTACAACAATCTATAAATTATGCTAGTAGCATTTGTGAGGTTATCTTAAGCTTAAATGCTGAGTTGACTTCAATTACCCAGACCTTCTCTTAAATTGGCAAAAGCGGTCTTCAACTTTAGCCAGCACCATTGAAATTATCTCATGCCACGTCTTGACCTGCATGAGTGAAAACTATGATAGACATATCATAGGGATATTCAACATCAGCACAGCCTCACGGCTTCAGAGTAAAACTGAATCCAAAACTTCTGTACAGTTTGTGCCATTAAGGCAACAAACATCATGTTCCTGATTAAATATATGTTTCATTATGGTCTACAGGAATTAAGGGAATCTCCTCATGGTCCCAGTTGGTTCTTGAAAGCCCATTCCCGTTAGCTCTTTATAAATAATCTCCTTTTCCTCAGGGTGTCGTACCCTGGTATAGTTGCATCAGGTTGTGGACACTTTTCACAATGAAAAACAAGCCGTCCAAGGAATGCAGTTGCTGGTGATCAGATATGGAGGAGCTCACATTTTTTGGGCAAACTGCTGTAACTTTTCACAGCTGATAACCCCTCAGTGATGCTGTTGGCCCACAAGCATGATCCGCTCAACTCTCATATCATCTCACATATATAGTGACCCCTGCCTTAGTCCTCTTACGCATCATTGAGAAATCACCTCATACACATCAGATCTTACCCATTTTCTGGAGCTTAGTTTTATTAACTCCAGGAGCAGAACTAAATGTTTCCAAATTGCAGTATCAAATAAATTAAAAGCAGAAGCCGGTGCAATACTATTTTGGGTATTAGCTCTGAATAAAGTTAAGTGAAGACCAACTTAGTCCCGATAGTGTATTTTTAACATATCGTCACTAATCTAAGATTATGACTATGTTTTTTAGCAAAAGAAAAAAAGATACAGATTTTTCTTCAGGACATACAGCAATTAAATATTGAAATAGTTGAAATAAAGTATAAGGAAGAAATGTAGTCTGCTTACTTCAATTCTGTTTAAAAATGTAATAGGTAGTGCAAAAAACAAGCCAAATATAATATTGAAAATATTTATTTTTGTAGTCTACTTTAAAAGTATAAATGTCTCAGTAGAAAAGTAGGAAGCACTAAACTGTGTACAGTACATTCCCTTACAGATAAAGACACACTTCACACAACGGGTAACTAATCATATATCAGTATCATAATTTCAGCATGTGAGGTTTTGTGTGATTAACGTGAGTCAACCTGAACACCTCACAGTTGCACATCGTTCATAATGTATGATGACATAGATCACACAGTTTGATAAAGACGACGTTGCATTGCTAACAGAACAAGATGATATCAAACACTTTCTCAGTCCAGCACACAGAAAACTCTCACAGTTGTGAGATTATTAATCAGTCTTTTCCTTAGGAGAAAACTCTGAGATGGAGACTGTCAACTGTGAGTTGCTCAGGCTGACACACAACTTTGTTGAATGATACTTAATTTCTCTCTCATAGTAGATATAGGAAACCTGATGAAGTTCTCAGTTACGCTTCATGTTGCTGGTTTGAAAAGGCGAGGGTTAGTGGAAATATATCTCATGTTTAATTGATGTTCATGAAATGTAAGATGAAGGAATTTGATTTAAGAGCTAATTAAAGGCTAGAAAAGCCTTTTTTTAATATAATTTACGACACAAAAGCACAACTTGCATAAAAATACAGTAGACTTGCACAGAAAAGAGCACAGCACTGGGATATATATTATTAAGAAAGACGTAAAATTACAATTGACAAACAAATATGGCTATACTCGGTTACAACAGAGAAAAATAAATATTCTTTCTTAACATTTTGTCTCTGTTTACACTAGGTGACCGTCTCGGTGACATCTGATGGAGGGAACGAGAGGTGATGACTGACACAGGGGTCACTCTTGGGAGCCCTAAACATCTGAGACTTCAGAAAAGGCCAATGAGAATTGGCGAGTGTAATTTGCTACGGGTATTTCAGCCGACAGTTCAACATCGTGGCCGGAGGGACACTACGTCTCATTCCCTCCATCAGGGAACAGAAGCTACAATTGTAACCGAGATGTTCCTCTGTCAGTCACTTTGACGTGGTCTCGATTATAGTTCAAAGTTACTTTGTTCACCCAGCTGTGCATTTTTTCTTTCCAGTTCATTTGTTTTTCTGTATTTTTGTTAAAGACATTAAGTTCTAAAGGTCTTACCTTGTTGTTTGAATATTTTATTCTAAGACATTTATTTTGTCTGAAGGCTTTACAGTAATCAACAATATGTTAATGACCAAACCCCAGAAATAATTATGAAACTTGCGAGTTTAGACTATAAAATAAGAAATGCATACAAGTGAAATGGCTGAACCTTTTGAAAGACAGTTAATGTATAGTTGGACCCAAAAGTGTTGCACACTGAAAGTGAAGCACAATGATGACTACGACAGCAATGTTGCAATATATTGTGACATTGAGATGCAAGTCAATCCAGCAGACGAGTTTAAGGGTAGAGAAGTTTTATTGAGGATTACCGACAGGTGTAAAAACATCTGCGTCTTTCTTCACTCGTCTGTTTTTGCTCATTCACTACTCACATTAAAAAGTTTTGTAATGCTCAAAAGGTGTTAACAGAGTGTGACGGGTCTCCGGTTGTTCCCGCTGTTGTCGACCGGTGGGTGTGGCTGGGAGACCCATCAAGAGAATGATGTACACCTGTGTGGGATCATCAAGTGATATACACCTGTATATAAGTTTAGGCTTTGAGAATGTTGAGGAGCTTCGAGACCTTCAGAGCTGCAAGACTTTTGTGAGAGCTGTTGCTCCCGTACCTTTTTGTGTTGGGCTTGTTTTGTTTTCCTTTGTTATGATTTGATCTTAGTTCTGTCTGACTACTTGACATCGCTTGTCAGACAGAAATAGCAGTTGTCTTATAATTGATTTCCTGTTATATATATTTATTTTTCTATTTATGTTAATAAATACACATACAACCTGACCAACTTCACTATGTCCTCCACTTATTTGTCACGGCTTTGAGCCGGTCGTGACAAGAGTGATTAAATTCAGTAGACTAGCTGAATCTGTACATGAAAAGCACAATTACACACAGACACACGAATGAAGAAGAGCAGAATATAACATCAACTTAGAAAAGCTAGTAACGTAAAGTTATTTTAACATTATGCTCATTTAAGGTAAATGATGAGAGATCGTCAAGATATTCTCGTTCATATCAGTCTCATAAAGAAAGAGAGGTACATTTTCTTTTACCCTAATGTGATGGAATTAGTTAAGTGAGTGACAGTTGTGGCGTCCTATCAGAGGAAGAGAATGGGTTATTTAATGAGGGTTGGTTGTACCCAAAGAGCGTCACAACTCGTCCCTCCTTGTTTCGTCATCCACTAGCGCCTCAGGTACCCAGCAAACATGCTCCTTTGGGGCCCGAATGGGGCCCTTGCGGGCAGCCCACTGTGGGCCCAGATACCGGCGTGAAATGCAGGGCACATGTGGGCCCCACACTATGGGGCCCGGGTGGGGCCCCAATGGGGGCCAGTTGTGGGCCCACAGCAAACCCCTAAGGGGCCCACGTGGGACCATTGTGAGCAGCCCACTGTGGGCCCATACTGGCATGAAATGCTGTGGGCAAAGTGTGGGTTTACTGTGGGTACACTGGGAAAAGTGTGGGTTTACTGTGGGTACACTGGGAAAAGTGTGGGTTTACTGTGGGTACACTGGGAAAAGTGTGGGCATACTGTGGGTACACTGGGAAAAGTGTGGGCATACTGTGGGTACACTGGGAAAAGTGTGGGCATACTGTGGGTACACTGGGAAAAGTGTGGGCATACCAAGGACAATCCAAAGATGTGTTATACCTGTGGCCCTAACAAACAACAAGATTAGTTTGGTTCTACTTTGGTTCTACTTTGTATATATATATATGTATGTATATATATACAATACAATACATTACCATTCAAAAGTTTGGGGTCAGTAAGTTTCTTTAAATACTTTTGAAAGAAATCCCTTCAGCTCATCAAAGCTCCATTTATTTAATAAATACATTAAAAAGAGTAATATTATGAAAAATGATTGCAACTTAAAATACCTGTTTTCTGTTTTAATCTATTTTACAAAGTAATTATTCCTGGGATGTTAAAACTGAATTTTCAGAACTCATTCAAAATAGATTGAGTAAAAAAATAAATAAAAATCATATAAAACCACATTACAACACATTAAGGTGGATTATGAATCATCTTATAAAATAAATCAATGCCCTCGGATTGCCAGATCTACAGTCTTCTGCTTCTTCTGCTCCTTCCACCATCCCAGTCTCTTGCATTATGATTTAACAGGATCAGGATCAACCCCTTTGGATAACGGTCTGGCTGTTTTTTGTGTCAGCATCTAAAGTGAGAAGAAAAAAACAACAACAACAACAATTGAAATGTTAACATAAAAAAATGTATTAAAAAAAACAGGTTATTCCAAGTGCATTTTAATTTCCCAAGGGTTAGGACATTTCCACCTCAGGGAACAGAGAATCTTCTGAGAACCTCTAAATGCACTTTGATTGGAGAAACCTGTGAATAATTTGAGTTCCAGAAAAAGAATTACAGGTTTGTTTATTAATATTAAAAACAAATGTAGGCGGTGTTGTTAAGAAAAACATACAGAGAGTGAAGGGCATGATGAAATGAGAGCATGAGAACAATTTACAAAAATTATAAACACAATGTAAAGAATAATTTTGTCCACTTGTACTCACACTCATGCCATTCCAAACCTGCATGATTTCTTCTGTGGAAGATGATATTTTGAAAAATTACTCAATAAAAAGTCAATGGGATCCAATGGGATTTTCATTGTATGGATTCCACAGAAAAAAAGTAAATAATACACGTTTGAAACAATATGAAGAACAATCCCTTTAATGTTTTTATCAAGAAATCATTGATGGCTTTAACTTGCAGAATGAATATGTAATTTTTTTTTTTTTTTAACTACAGAGAATGTCTGACAGTCAAAAATGTACTTCCACAGAAAAAAGAGTGACCTCTGTGACCTAGTGGCTCTCTTTTGGGTTTATTTAGCTGTTTGACATACATCACAATTAAGGAAAAAAGAGAGAAGACAACTGAATATTAGTCAAATATTACATAAGTAATAAAAATGATACATTTTTCATCAGTGATTATTGACTAACTAATATTTCAAGAGTTCTCAACTCTGGTTCTCAAAGTGCACTGTCTTTCAGTTTATGTCCAGACCGGATCAATCGCACTTGCTCTTTTAACCAAAAGAGCTGGATTAGCTTGGTGTGCTGGACCAGGGCTGGTGCTGAAGTCTGCAGGACAGGGGTCCTCAAGGGCCAGAGCTGAGATCCCCTGCCGTATGTTCTGAACATGACTGGATGGATTACTTACAGCAGTGGTGTCCAGTCCTGGTCATGCAGGAGTTCAGCTCACGCCTGTCTGTAGTGTCTGCTGATCCTCCATCAACTGGTTCAGGTCTGCTTAACTGGGGTTGGAGCTCAGTTCTGCAATCAGGATTAGATGGCAATAAATACTGAAAAGAGAGAGGACAAACAACATTTTAAAGTTATAAACTCCGTTTAAAACTTGTATTCATGAATATTTACAATAACATCTAAGAATGTATGCTACATATAACACCACTGTAAAGACAAATACAGTATTTGTTCAGTGGGTGAGGAACATCTCATTAAAAAAAAATTGATACCCAAAATATTAACAGATAACATAAGCAAAATGTTTATATATGTTTTATATACAGTATATGGTGCAACGAAAGTTTTTGTAAATGTCTGACAAATCTACAATGCAAAAACTGATAATGTGTCAGACAGTGATTCCAACAGAATACTTACACAGAGCAGTAACGTTACCTGATTACACACAAGGAAAAGGGAGAAAAAGAAACAAAAATTCACATTTCAGTCAAATATTTACAGTATCTGTATGGACAAACGTTCTGATGAAATATATACATTCAAAATAAATTATAACATTCATATTTAAATGAAATAAACATTTGAAATATATCAGTCTGTGTCTAATGAATGAATATAATATCCAAGTTTCACTTTTTGAATGGAATTACTGAAATAAATAAACTTTTTGATGATATTCTAATTATATGACCAGCACCTGATACAGAAGATGGCATGCACCTAAATTATGTGATACTATACTGTAACATATTAAAACAAAACAATAGGTTTTAACAAATACAACATTTATACTATTCATGTACATTATTTATGATTCTGTGCAGTAATGTCCTGCATAATATTGGATAAATTGAGGACACATACAATTATACACTGTAACATTCAGTGTTAACTATTACAATTCTTCCTTTTTTTTTTTTTTTTTTGGTAAATCTGTTTTTAGTGCTTAAACTTAAACTTTTTCTATTAATTAAATTGAAAAATCTGAATTTATAATAATATAACATGAATATTTATATTAATGAATATATTTTTATCAAATAACATTTTATAAATTATGTCTAACGAAATGTCTATTTTTGATTAATTAAAAAAAAAAAAACATGACATGTAGAAATGGACATTAAACCATGCATAAACTTTATATCAGGTGCAAAAGTGAAATACTGTGAGATGCTGAGATGTTAACTCAACTGGAACATTGGCCTTGGCAGTGGTGATATCTGTGGGATTCACACACCTGTGGGCATCAGCCATGAGTAAACACCTGTTCTGTGGGGCACTGTGAACTTCTGTGGGCATATATATGGACGCTGGAACAGTTGAGAGTGCAGAAAGACCAGAAAGACTGCAAACATGCTGAGGATCTTGTTGTTGAGTGTGCTGGCCGCCCTGGGTAAGACGCCTCTCTCTTTCTGTAGAGAAAACTACTAAATCACTTCGATTTACCACAAATGCGAATGTACTCAGCTCCGTCATATGGGCTCAAACTACAAAATTTCTACACTCCTAGTCTAAGTGTGTATTATTTTGTGTCCAGCGCTGGCTGAGCCCAGATACTTGGAGGATCAGACCATTGAGGAGCGGGTTGTGGGTGGAGAGGTGGCACAACCCCACTCCTGGCCCTGGCAGGTATGACATTTTTTAGCATTAACTCAATACAAATCCTTTAAAAACTCAATAACTATGCTTTTTTTGTGTGTGGTCATTTTCTACAACTAAATGGACATGGTTGAACCAGCTTAAGGTGGTCAAGCTATTTTTCTAAATATGGTAAAGGTTGGTGGTGTCCTACTAACAAGATGGAGGTCTAAAAAGCAGGTTTACCTCGGTAACACAATAATGGCCATAAATGTATAGCTTTATACCTGTCACGGTGTGGGTTTTGTGTTTTGTTCTTGTCTGTCATGTGTTCCCCTGTCTTTTCATGTTCAGCTGTCTCCCGTTATGTTGATTAGTCTTCCCAGGTGTTTCTTATTAACCACACCCCCCTTGTTATCTTGTTTGGCTTGGTTGTCTGTGTACTTAAGCCCTGTGTTTTAGTTCAGTCATTGTGAGTTCTTAATGTTGTAGCGTTGAATGTTCCTGTTCCTGTTCCTGTTCCTGTTCCTGTTCCTGTTCCTGTTCCTGTTCCTGTTCCTGTTCCTGTTCCTGTTCCTGATGACTGAGTCTGTTTAGTTTCTAGTTTATTTAAATAAAAATACTACTGCATGTGGATCCTGCTTCTGTCTCTGCTTCTGCCTCTGCTTCAGCCGCATCGTAACAATACCAAGTAAAACTTGAAGCTGGTTATAACTGGATTTTCCAACATCAATAACATCCAATCCGCCCGTTAAGATATTAAAATACCACTAGTGAATTTCATAATCCTTTCATATTTTTAAATTCTAACTTAATCACTGTCCCTTTCTCAGATCTCTCTCCAGTACCTGTCCGGCGGCAGCTACCGTCATACCTGTGGTGGGACTCTGATCAAAAGTAATTGGGTGATGACCGCTGCCCACTGCGTTGACACGTAATGAATCCACGTTTTTTTTTTTGTATCTAAATGGTTAAGAAACAGCAGAAACATCTGATAAACTGAGACCGATCACATGATGAGTATGAATCTGAAGGAGTTTGAGGTTTCTGCAGAACAAAATTGTCTGTTTCTAAATTTGTGGCCATTTTCAAACTGGTGGGTTATTCTAAATCATGCAATGAAAATTATCCGCTTTACCCCTAAACCCATCACTGTGACAGGGGACAATCAGGTAACGAGGTATAAAACACCCCTCTATTGGCTATGCCCAATCCTATAACTGTCCTGCAAAAACCTTGATCTTATTCAAAGCAGCGCCATGACAGGTATAAAAGCAAGGCTCTGAGCAATAGACTGTGTTTTCAATAGCATCTGCAGTAAAAAATCTGTATAAAGCTCCTACTAAGATCACTTATAATTTTCCACATGCAGTTCATGTTGTCTGGACAGTTTTGTTTTTTAAATTTCTTGGAAATATATTTTTTCATCAGTGTTTCATCAAACAATCCAAAAACACATTAAATAACAGTACAACCCACTGACTGAAGAGATGAATGTCTATCCCTCAAAGCCTCGCTTTCATTCCCATTAAAAATCAAAGATGGTGCTGCCGTGAATAAGGTCTATTCTTGAGTTGAAGAGCACCTGTTCATAGGACTAGAAAAACATTTTTGGTTGTAATTTGTTCTTACTCTACCTATGTGTTTCTGAACGTGTTTTCTATGCAGCCCGAGAACTTGGCGTGTTCTCCTGGGCGCCCACGACATCAACAACCATGAAATGTACTACAGGTACATGGACGTCAGTGAAGTCATCATCCACCCCAACTGGAACAGCAACAGTGTGGCTTCTGGGTGCGTATATAACATACAACATGTAACATTACATGACTGTGGTGACAATTATACACAATTTATACACAACTATATCTACAATACACTTATATTTTTTAACTCAACAAACTAGACTGTATCGATTATACAACAATACTATTTGAATACTAGCTATATAAAGTAAGTAGCCTACCTTTAATGTATATGACTGTCTCAACCATTTAATGTACGCATCACACTCAACTATATTTATAATTCTTCGTAGCTTTCTGAAATGCTTGATTGTGATTGGTCAACCGCAGCATTTAGCTGTCACAGATTTACTATTAACTGTAACCTGTTCACCCATAGTAACTTTGAATATTATTCCGCTTATTTTCAGTGCTATTTTCATAGGCCTATCTCTCATATCATTCCGCTAGCGCTAACTAGCGAAATCTTGAATAAGAGTTTTCGTAGTCAAAATAACTTTAGAGGACTTTAATAGTAGTATAGCTGTATATTGTTGCAGTTTTTTCTACTTTGTAATGGTCATTTTTTTATTAGCTGAAGATTTAAAGGGGTCATGAACTGAGAATTCAAATTTTCATTGATCTTTTGACAGTTAATGGTTCGTTACACCATAAAAAATACCCTGTAAGTTTCAAAATTTAGAACTTCCCTGTTTTTAAAAAAACTGATTTTATTGAAATCAGGGGCGGCGCTAGGGGTGGGTTAAGGGGGCTGCTTGAGCCCCGAATGTTTTTAATAAAGCCCAGAATGTTTTTATTACCCTTGTACGCACCATCACTGAGTTTTCAAGCTAATGAAAATAATTTATATTAGAACCGCAGATTTGCCCTCTCACATCTACACTGTCAACTTACGTTGTCATTCAAACCCGACAAGAACCGTCCACTGAGGTTAGTCCTTCTGACTGACATGTGACAAGCGTCTTTACGATCATGCAAATGAGATTAGATCTTTTGGAGCCAGGCAGTTTGTTGGTGTATAGTATTTTACAAGATTAATTTATTTAAAATGTATATTTCAAAATTATATATATGTATATATATATATATAAAGGAAGTAAAACAGCCAGCACTTTAACGCCAAGATACAACAGCTTCAGGTATCTGTAACTTTTAATCTCATGTTAAACCTTTTAAGATTATATTTCTTATTCAGTTTTATATTGTGTCTGATTTGTGTTTTTGAGCATCTAAAGGTTAACGGATGCACAACACAGTCTATAGGACACAAACACACACGCATTTAGAGCGTTTATATTTTTGGTAATTAGCATGGTCTGTGGCAGACTTTTGGTGTCAACAATTCAATAAACAAGATAATAATAAAAATATATATATTTTGCTGATGAAAATGATGATGGAAATTTTTTCCTTGTTTAAAAAAACTATTAAAAATAAACAAATTCAAAACATTTTATTTAAAGGTGCATTGTGTGTAATATTTAGGAGCATTTGTTGACAGAAATGCAATATCATATACATAACTATGCTTTCAGTGGTGTATAAAGACCTTAATGAACCGTTTTTTATTACCTTAGAATGAACCATTTCTATCTACATACACCGCGGGTCCCCTTACATTGACATGTTTCTACAGTGGCCCTAAATCAGTGTTTCTCAACCTCTCCTGCAGGGACCCCCTGACAGGCCATGTTTCTGTTTTAACCCTGAAATGGCACACCTGATTCAAGTAATTAAAGGCTTAATGAGTAGTTGACTAATTGATTAATTGAACAATTCCTACTCTAATTACTCATTAAGCCTTTAATTACTTGAATCAGGTGTGCCATTTCAGAGTTAAAACAAAAACATGGCCTGTCAGGGGGTCCCTGCAGGAGAGGTTGAGAAACACTGCCCTAAATGGACAAACGCGTTTCGTCACTATGTTGTTCTTCATGCAAAGAAGCTAGCTAAAGTCAGCAAATAAAACACTGACACAATGATGAACCAGTAACAATAATATTCGCAACACCATATCGTTTTACTGAATAATTAAGTAAACATAATTTCTTAATTTATCTTTGTAAAGAAACCTAACTGTCTACTCTCTGCTGTCTCAGACGACGACATATTTTCCTATTGGCCACCATAACTTCTGTTGGTTGCTATTTGCAACCTCACCACTAGATGCCGCTAAAAATCACACACTGCACCTTTAAAGTTTATCCCGTGTACCCTGACACACATATGGATTTCTCTGGGCTAAGCCCTGGATATCCACTCACCCTAGAACCACCCCTGATTTAAGAACTAATCCTGCGTCTCAATGTCCATACTATCCATCCTAAACAGTTTGTGAGATTAAAATAAGTGTGCCCCAAAGCATATAGTATGTTGAAAAGAGTATGCCAGAAGTCCCTGGATGGTCTACTATTTCTGGAGGATTTTGGAAGTGTGTATCCGTGCACACTCTGAATGCTAATATTGCCCACAACCCATTGCGATTTGGAGGAGAAACTACAATACGAGTAAAAAGTGTTTTAAAACTACCAAACGTGGCAGATATGTGCGATGACGGTGGGAGGTTTAGATAAAGGTTTGAGTGACTAAACAAAGTTTAACCTGATAAAAAAATATTTATTTAATGTTGTTTGTGTTATATTTCATCTGCAATAACAATGTGGACTTTTATTTGTGTGGCCATTCACTTTTAAATGCATCATTATGCATTAATATAGCATGTCCCAAAGCTTGTACTTTCTGCAACACACTCAAAACTAACCACTTTTTCTTCACAAAAAGAGTAAATACTTTTAGGGTGTAGTATAAGTGTTGTGTAATTCATAAAGTTGTGTATTCTTAAAGTTGCATGTTTTGTCCTTATGACACTCCATACTGGTTCCCTGTTGTATTGTAGGCCTACATGTGCAGAACAACTCAGTGTGTCAGCTGTGTAGTGAACGAGTCAGTAAAGCTGCCATGTGAAAATGCTTGTGTCAGTGTCATCATCACTCAAGCAGTGCACGATCATGATGTAACAAAACTAGCGACGAGGATTAACACTCTCTTCGCTCTCTGCGAAACTTGTAAAAGTAGGCTACGTGCTATTCAGCTGACAGCGGCTCGTTAAAGCAACACTAAGGAACTTTTCCTCTTCTGTCGCCCTACAGGTTGGAAGCAGAATTGTCCATTACCGCTGTCGTAAATAATTTCACCTACTGTCGCACGCACTCTCGCTGTTTATCTAGTACCGGCTTTGAAATGAACAATGTCCACAGACAAAGTATGTTGCATGATTTCATGAAAGTAGCTTATGATGTATTGCGACATCAGAAATGAAGAAAAACTAAATAATAATAATAATTCGTTACATTTATATAGCGCTTTTTCTGGGACCTCAAAGCACTTTACATGGAAGGGGGGAATCTCCTCAACCACCTCCAGTGTGCAGCACCACCTGGATGATGCGACGGCAGCCATATTGCACCAGTACACCCACCACACACCAGCTTACTGGTGGAGAGGAAACACTGATGAAGCCAATCATTAGGATATGTATAGGGATGATTAGGAGGTCACTATGGACAGAGGCCAAGGGGCAAATTTGGCCAGGATGCCAGGGTTACACCCCCTACTCTTTTTCGAAGGAAATCCTGGGATTTTAAATGACCACAGAGAGTCAGGACCTCGGTTTAACATCTCATCCGAAGGACGGTGCTCTTTGACAGTATAGTGTCCCCATCACTACACTGGGGCGTTAGGACCCACACAGACCACAGGGAGAGCGCCCCCTACTGGCCTCACTAACACCTCTTCCAGCAGCAACCTGGTTTTCTCATGAGGTCTCCCATCCAATACTGACCAGGCTCAGCCCTGCTTAGCTTCAGTGGGAACCAGTCTTGGGCTACAGGGTGATATATGGCTGCTGGCAAATAATGTCCCGAGATTGCTGGTTCAAAGACAAAAACTGCCAAAAAAAGGGAATATTGAATGTGTATGCTAAAACAAAAAGCAAGATGAGAAATTAAATCCAGCTAAACCTGTGAAGTTTAAGAAAAGCTATGTCAGAAAAAGAAAAAAGAAAAACATAAATCAGGTGGAATATACAGGGAAACAGGAAATTTATATCTGATGAAAATTAATACTCATATGTCATGTCTGTGTCTTCAAATTCTGATGGCTACTGGGTGACGCCACTGCTGGAAAGGTTAACTTGCAAGTGGAGACTAGGGGTGGGCGATATAGCCTCAAAATTGATATCAGGATATTTCAAGAATGCGATAATGTTTGCGATAATGATATTTATGACAATATAGACATTTTTTTGTGAAAATGTATTACATTTATTACAAATGTAAATTATTACATTTATCTCACCTAAATATTTGCTCACTCATTGTGTTTTTACAATGGGATCATTTTGTTGTTAAGAGTTTACACAACACAAGCAAGCTTGATTTCTTGATCCCAAAACTTTTCCAGTAGACTTTGTCCATTACATGAACTGTTAAACAAGTCCAACTGGACTTACATCATCAACACAACATCCATGATCATATTAAAGATATTCTAAAGTTATAGCGCCCCCTAGTATGAGAAATGAAATGTGCTTGTAGCCTGTGATGTGTGTTCTTTGTTTTTCAGATATGATATCGCTCTTATGCGTCTGTCCTCTGATGCCTATATGACCCCATTCGTGCAGTTGGCCATCCTTCCACCCTCTGGAGAGATTCTGCCCCACAACAACATCTGTTACATCACCGGCTGGGGCCGCGTTCAGAGTCAGATTTCACTTACTTCACTTCAGAGAGCTTTGACGTTGCCTGGAATCATTTGCATGTAACTCATTCCTGATTCCTTCCTCTCATGGATGTTATCTTCATTTAGCTGGTGGGCCACTCTCCTCTCATCTGAAACAGGCCCTCCTGCCCGTGATGGACCACAATACCTGCTCTCGTGGCGACTGGTGGGGAAGCACCGTGAATTACTCCATGGTGTGCGCTGGTGGCTGCAGCTTTTCGGGATGCCATGTGAGAAAGACTGGCTGTCAAACAGATCATGAACTGCTTCATACTGCAGTAAAATGTCTAATTTTGTCTCATGTTGTGTTGTTTTTAGGGAGACTCTGGCGGTCCTCTGAACTGTCTGGTCAATGGTCAGTACGTTGTCCATGGTGTGACCAGCTTTGTGTCATCATCGGGTTGTAATACCTACCAGAAGCCAACAGTCTTCACTCGTGTGTCTGCCTACAGCAGCTGGATTAGTGGAGTAAGTGCAATTATATTATCATAAAACTTTACATAAGGAACTAACAAGCAATAAGTGTCATGACTCTATCTCATAATACTGTTTTTATTTCATATTTCTTTTGCCATTTCGTTCATTTCAGATCATTGGATAAGTGGAAAAACTGAGAAGATGAAAGAAAACATCCATTTATCAGCTTTTAACATCTGCAATGGCAATACATATTTACAATAAACTTTACATCTACTCTTGGGCTCCTTTTTTGATCATTTTAAAGATTTGTGACCTTGTTTAATCCAGTTTAATCAAAAACAATAAATACATTTAGTAGAGCACCTAATGCCCTTTTCACAAGATGTAAAATAAATCTCTCGTGTCCCCAGTGTGTGTGTGTGTGTGTGTGTGTGTGTGAAGTTTTAGCTCAAAATACCCCACAGATATTTTTATATAGCATGTTAAAGTTGTCACTTTTTGAGGGTTAGCAAAAACGCACCGTTTTGTTTTTGGCCCGTTAAATGCAAATATACTGCTGTTCCCGAAACAGAGGGTGGGGTTTCAAGAGCTCGTGTGTGTTAGCAGCTCCGATTACCTCACGCAGACACACACTAAAATGACAGAAACTGTTCTGCCTTTTGTTTAAAAGGAGTCAGACAAAGATGGAGAGACTCAAGAAGAAGTGACAACACGTAGAATGCAACTGGTTGTTTCTGAATTGTTAGTTGATGAATTTATGTTGCTGATGTGGAGTTATCTTCAATTAGCATATTCTGTCATGATAATCTATAAATCGCTCGTATAGGAACTGTTGTGAGATGCACACAGAGTGACTTTCTATTGCATGTGAAAAAAGACGGAAGCTAAAGTTTGAGCTGACTCACAAATGTCCTCTTATACAACAACTTTTCCTCTTCTCAACATGGACTGCGTGTTCCCGGGGGCGGGGTTATGTAAATTATAGGGTTGGTGATGTCACTAACCCTGGAGGAATGTGGTGTAGTCCCTATACCAGCCGTTTGTAGTCCTTAAAAAACAATTTATTTAAAAGCAAATATCTCCCTTTGCTTTGAACTTTGAGCGTTGTAACTTTACAGATGTTATTTATGCTCAAAAAGTAACAATACACACTAACTAAAGTTAGGCAAGTGAAATCATACTCAACCACCCCTTTAAGGTGAATTAATTTACTATTTTATTTAATTAAACTACAGAGTATTTTAGTTTTTACTATCTTTCCAGAAAAGACTTCATCAGATTGTGGTTTACATTAAATCGTCATTTTTATGACGATTGCTTTACAAACACAACTGACTGGGTCATCTGACCAATCACCGCCGATTAGCAATCACGCAAAGGAGGGGTTTGGAAAAATGAGTCGTATGGGAGTCGGTGAGCAAATCAGGTAAAAATAAATGCATATTATAAGATAATAAAAGTGTTTTTTGTCATTGCATGCATGTAAAACTGTTGTTGGGGATTCCCAGAACAATATTAGGAACATTTTAAATGCCATAATAGGTGCCCTTTAATGCTATTCCGTCATGATAAACCACACTAGACAATGGTTGCAGCCACCAGCTCATATTCCTGCTATGAACTGAAGATAGACCTGAATCTGTTGTGATAAAGACAGAAATGTCCAGCTGAAATGGTTTTACTGCTATTTTTGACCGATATGCCGTTTTACTTTTTGTCATTACTTTCTTATTGATTTAACTTTTAAATGGCTCCATCTGTTGGTTTTTATTGAAAGCATCACGAGCTAATGTGGAGGATATTCTTCTCAGATGTGCATTGTGAGGACAACATGCCCGTTGATACGTATATACTGTATATATATATATATAAATGAATGATAGTAAATGTATGTAAGGCTATCCTTCCGCTGACCATTCTAGACTCTTAGAAGAAAAGGTTATATATAGAACCTTGAGTTCTATCAGGCACTTCATTTTTGGAACCTTAAAAATGTTCCTTATAGAACCCTTTAAGGTTCTTTGTAGGAAAAATATGTTCTTTATAGAACCTATTTAGGGGTTCCCTGTCACGGGTGTGGTGTGGGTTGAAGAAGGCAGGCAGAGTCAAGAAGATTCAATTCCAACATTTACTTCTTAATAAACTCAAAACAGGTAAAGACAGGAAGACGGCCAGGAACACTCACAATAACTCCACAACATATACACGATCTCAGGAAACAGACGCAAGAACCGACAAAGGACAGACAGAACTGAAGGAACTAAATACAAATGAAGACTAACAAGGTGAAGACAGGTGACACAGATGATGATAACGAGGAACAGGCTGGTAAGTGAGGGAGTGAGTTCAGGTGTGGAGACAAGGAGGATTCTGGGGAGTGTAGTGAAGACGAAGACAGACAGGTGCAGACGAAGACTGTGACAGAACGCCCCCCTCAACAAGGCGCGACCTCGCGCCGTAGAACATCAAAGGGGTGGGGGGGCGGGCGCCCTGAAGGCTGGCCAGGGAGTGACCAAACTAGGAGGGGAAGCCTCCAGGGCGGAGCAGGACGTGCAGGCGGCCAGGGCGGAGAGGACCCTTCGGGCGGCCACGGCGGTGAGGACCCTTCGGGCGGCCACGGCGGTGAGGACCCTTCGGGCGGCCATGGCGGAGAAGACCCTTCGGGTGGCCATGGCGGAGAGACCCCCTCGGGTGGCCATGGCGGAGAAGACCCTTCGGGTGGCCATGGCGGAGAGACCCCTCGGGTGGCCATGGCGGAGAGACCCCCTCGGGTGGCCATGGCAGAGAGACCCCCTCGGGTGGCCATGGCGGAGAGACCCCCTCGGGTGGCCATGGCGGAGAGACCCCCTCGGGTGGCCATGGCGGAGAGACCCCCTCGGGTGGCCATGGCGGAGACCTATGGCCCCCCCCAAAAAAAATTCTTGGGGAGAGTGACTGGATGAGGGACAGGCTCTGGGACCGGCTGGGCAGACGGGACGTGAACAGTCTCTGGCTGGGCAGACGGGACGCGAACAGTCTCTGGCTGGGCAGACGGGACGCGAACAGTCTCTGGCTGGGCTAGCGGTGAAGGCCCGGCTATGCTGGACGGGACCAGCGGTGAAGGCTCTGTGCTGGACGGGACCAGCGGTGAAGGCTCTGTGCTGGACGGGACCAGCGGTGAAGGCTCTGTGCTGGACGGGACCAGCGGTGAAGGCTCTGTGCTGGACGGGACCAGCGGTGAAGGCTCTGTGCTGGACGGGACCAGCGGTGAAGGCTCTGTGCTGGACGGGACCAGCGGTGAAGGCTCTGTGCTGGACGGGACCAGCGGTGAAGGCTCTGTGCTGGACGGGACCAGCGGTGAAGGCTCTGTGCTGGACGGGACCAGCGGTGAAGGCTCTGTGCTGGACGGGACCAGCGGTGAAGGCTCTGTGCTGGACGGGACCAGCGGTGAAGGCTCTGTGCTGGACGGGACCAGCGGTGAAGGCTCTGTGCTGGACGGGACCAGCGGTGAAGGCTCTGTGCTGGACGGGACCAGCGGTGAAGGCTCTGTGCTGGACGGGACCAGCGGTGAAGGCTCTGTGCTGGACGGGACCAGCGGTGAAGGCTCTGTGCTGGACGGGACCAGCGGTGAAGGCTCTGTGCTGGACGGGACCAGCGGTGAAGGCTCTGTGCTGGACGGGACCAGCGGTGAAGGCTCTGTGCTGGACGGGACCAGCGGTGAAGGCTCTGTGCTGGACGGGACCAGCGGTGAAGGCTCTGTGCTGGACGGGACCAGCGGTGAAGGCTCTGTGCTGGACGGGACCAGCGGTGAAGGCTCTGTGCTGGACGGGACCAGCGGTGAAGGCTCTGTGCTGGACGGGACCAGCGGTGAAGGCTCTGTGCTGGACGGGACCAGCGGTGAAGGCTCTGTGCTGGACGGGACCAGCGGTGAAGGCTCTGTGCTGGACGGGACCAGCGGTGAAGGCTCTGTGCTGGACGGGACCAGCGGTGAAGGCTCTGTGCTGGACGGGACCAGCGGTGAAGGCTCGGCTGGGCAGGTGGTCATGACATGCCATGGGAGGAAGCTCTCCAGGCATCGGGAGAGTGCCTCTCTCCAGTCAAGGCCGGTGATGTCTGGGAGCTCCCTCGGGTCCACGGTCTTCGCCCCCAGCCGATAACATGCCATGATGGCCCTGTCGTCCAGAGGGCTGGAGGCAGCCAGAGGAACAAACCTCCAGGTGAATGTGAACAGATCGCGGCTATCCAAAGCCAATGCCGCGATCTGCCCAGCAAGCTCCCAGCTCATTTTGTGAGGTCGGTTCTTCTGTCACGGGTGTGGTGTGGGTTGAAGAAGGCAGGCAGAGTCAAGAAGATTCAATTCCAACATTTACTTCTTAATAAACTCAAAACAGGTAAAGACAGGAAGACGGCCAGGAACACTCACAATAACTCCACAACATATACACGATCTCAGGAAACAGACGCAAGAACCGACAAAGGACAGACAGAACTGAAGGAACTAAATACAGATACAAATGAAGACTAACAAGGTGAAGACAGGTGACACAGATGATGATAACGAGGAACAGGCTGGTAAGTGAGGGAGTGAGTTCAGGTGTGGAGACAAGGAGGATTCTGGGGAGTGTAGTGAAGACGAAGACAGACAGGTGCAGACGAAGACTGTGACATTCCCATTATGAGATAATTTTATTTTTAATTACATTTTATGAATTAAACAGCTCATTTAGATACTTTATCAATAGAAAAACTGAGATAAGCCATAACATATCAATCATTTAAAACACTTTTTATTAGCATTTACAATCACACAAGCAATCTATAACACATCAATTCATTGAGTTAACATAAATTCACGTTTCGGAAAAGACTAACTATTGTTTTTAAATTAATAAGCATTAGACAATAATTTAACATTCTGATAAGCATTTTTAACAATAAAAACAACTGACACGTGACAATTTCAGCACTGAGAAGGGCCAAACAGTGCCGAATGAAGAAACATTGATGCCTTTATGATGCTCCATATTGAACAAAAAGTATTTTGGCATCTGTGTGTTATCAGTCAGTGACACGGCTATTTTAAAGTTGAGGGGCTTGACAACCTAAAGCCATCTTTGTACACTGCACACAAAACATTCGGACATGAATATCGAAATTTGCTGCCTTTTCTGCTCCTGTCACTTAAAACTTTGGCCAAATTGTTTTGAGTATTTTATGGTTGTAAAAGACTTGCCAATAAATAAATATATTTTATTTGTCTTATTGAGTGTTCTTAGATTATAATTTTACCTGACATCATTATAATCCTATTTATTTTTTACATTATTTGCACATGTTACTTGTCCAAACCAAGCTGGACTTTCAACTAAACTGATCTAAACCGTTTACAAAACACATTGACTGGCAAAAAATTAAAAATTAAAAAAAATCTCTTCCTTGACAAGAAGACCCTCTGATTTGCTTTTATAAGATTCACTTTACCAGAGAAATTCAGTGTAACTCAAATAATATGATTAATGTGAGGGATTCTGGGTGATTTAAAAAATAATTCAGAGATGGACTGATGTAATGGTCCCTTCAAATCTTCAGAATTTGATTTGTAATACAAGGACGTTTATCAATTATCTGTATGTTATGGCCCAATTTAGCATTTTCATGTTTGACTGCTAAAGTCTCAAAACTATTTGAGACAGTGTGTGTGTGTACATCTCCAATGCAAAATACTTATCTATACATCTCATTTAAACGTGGTTTGATCTGTTGATGGACAAACAGATTCTGCATGAACACAAGGTATTACTGGAAGTGTGTGGTTGTTTTCAGTTTTTGTGTCAGTAGTGTGTGTGTCTGCATGTGGTTGAAGGGCTTTTAAACGATTCAGGTTTAGCTTTGCTCAGTTATTTCTGAGAACAAAGTCTAAAATCATGACACAAATTCACAGATTCTAACTGTTATAAGTGAATCAGATCTGTTTTAATGGCATCTAGAACATAAAAATACAGATATTTCAAGTTCCTTTCCATTGTATGAAAAACATATGGGCTAAACGTTTTTCTTTGCTAATGGTAAATTAAAGAAACAATCAAAAGATCTTTGGCTCAGAGCCCAAGGCACACAATTACTGTCTTTCTGAGGTCGTGTTACAGTATGTTTAGCTCTGGGATGGAAATGGTTCATTTAAAAATAGGCACCATGATGACATTTATAAATCCTTTAATTCTACAAAAGCAGGAACCGTTCAGTGTTCAAGTCCAAGTTTTTATCGGTCACATACACGATCATACATGAACACTGGGGTCAAACATACTTTACCTGTTCAAGTGCAGGAGATCATTTCCATCACACAGTGATAATATTCTACAATACAAACAGGAAAACACATCATATATGAAGTTAAATACAGCACAGCTCAACATGCTTTAAGAACCAAAACAGAAAATGAAGATGATGTGAGGTAGTGAATTTTTACCTTGAAAGCCCCACAGGTCTCCATCACTCCAGCACAAACTTGGCAGTGAAAAACCTAATCAACATCTCAAATGCTTTACAAAAGGTAGAATGTTATACTTTTACAAAATACAACACAATTGTAAAGAAAAACATGCACATTTCAACAATGATGACATTCAGTGGAAGTACCAAACATCTCGTTACGTAATAAAAAAAACAAATACTATTGTTTAACAGTAAAAACTCATTTGTGAAATGAGCTTAAAACATCATTCATGTGCTTCACTCCATTAAAAGGCTTCAAAACATATTTAGCATTTTGCAGCAGCCTCAATCCACAGTGTATTTCAGTGCAGATTTAACAGGATCAGTTCCTGAGACTCAGAGTTTGATCAAGGACACAATGGTGATATTTCATGGATCAACGATTTGAACCTTTCATCTTTAACCACAAATGTTGTTAACCAAACACTAGTGTAGTGTGTATTGGTGTATTGCTGGGTAAAACTGTCAGTTTAGAGTTGACAAAGATGGTTGATCGAGAGGTTAGCTGGTTAGTGTAAAACACCGGCATCCAAAACTCAACATGAATGTTCCTCTGTCTCATCTGACACAAATGTTCTAAGAACGTTTTGTTAACTTTTTTTCATTGTTATCAAAATCTTATTTCTGAATGTTCTCTGAATTTTAGAAATGTCCAGTTTTTAATTTTTCTTAGTTGTATGAACATAAACATTCAATTTTATAACTAATAAATGTTCAAATAATATTTATTAGTTATGAATCTTTTTTATATTTATTAATATTTTTTTTATATTAATAAATGTATAATACATTTATTTAATATTTATTAATAAATGTATTTTTAACAAACATTCCAGGAAACAAATGCTCCATGAATGATGTATAAATAACGTTTTTGTGATAACATTTTTAGAATATTATTTAACATCAAATAACTTTGAACTAATATTCTATTAGCATTACTGTAAGAACCTTGTTCCTTCTTAGCTGGGATAGTGTTGCCAAGATGCCAATGCTAACTTTGTAAAGATTTAACGTCACTCATTCTAGTACATGTAGTATAGATTCAATTCAATACAGCGGATCCCTTTAGCAGCTGTAATAATCCCTTCACTATGTACTCAAAATCTTCAAGCACTCTTGGTTTTATGGCTGGTAATAGTTTGTTTTGTTTAAAATTGGTTTTGGGAAGAAACTTCAAGTCGCTGAACACAATTTCAATTTCAAAGAGTAATGATAATTTCATTCTGATCTTCTTCCAATTCCTTTTTCCCCCATTTTCCTACTTTCTTTTCATATTCCTTAATATTTCTGTGAAATCCCATTAGTCTCAGTCTCACTGAGGTGTCCCACTATCATCATCCATCATTGCAGTCTCAGTCTCATTGTGGGGCATCCGATTATCATCATCCATCTGTGCAAACTCAGTCTCACTAAGATATCCCATATCATCTTCCGTTGGTGAAGTCTAGTCCTGATTAAGGGTTGTTTCTTCTGTAACATCATTCCCTTGAGAGAAAGATCCATCTGTAGAGTCTCATTCCTCTGATTAAGGGGCACTGCTTCTGTGGCAACATTCTCCTGAAAGAAAGAAGCAGATTCACAGAAGGTAAAATAAATGTTCAGGATTGATAATTCCGTTAAACACAAAAACGTGTTTTTCTCTCTGATGTTTGTGAATGTAAAGACACCTATTCTTTATTTCTGAAGTAAAACAACACAAGAGAAGCACTCTATTAAATAAGCCTGTTATTATTAGTGATTCTATGTGATGATTTCTGAACACGCAGAGAAAACTCAAACGGTCTGGTTTCAACAAAGCCCTTAAGTTAAGAAAACCCGTATAAGTTTAAATGGAGCCTTTAGTGAAACATGGGTTGCAAGAAAAAAACCTTAAGCTCATCAGTAAGTATTATCCAGTAATTGATTAAGCGTTTCCTAAAGCCAATTTAGCGTGTTACTTATTGTTTACTCACTTTGCTGGGGGAGTTTGTGTAAGCCAAATATGCACAGATCAAATACTCGTGATTTATCATGATATATTAAATACATCGTATTGCGCAGAATCTGTATATATCTGGCTTATACTTGACCGTCACTACGCAAAAAATAAAATGGAGCACTTGTTAATTTTCATTGAGGCAAAAGCGAAGATTAAAAAGCATTTGGTTAACAGAAAATACTTTATTTTCCAACATCATAAATTATTTTGATGTTCTTTGTACTGTATTGATCTTCCCAGCTAAAACATGTTTTTGGTAAAAAGCATGTGGATGAAAGAGGAAGGGAGGAGATGGCTGGATGAATGAATGTATATAAACTGTGACGTAGCTAATCTGGTTTATTTATTCTTTTGGCTAGTAGAAGTTCTGAATGGCCGGTACCTTAACAATTGTGTAGCCAAATTGTCCGGTGAGTGAAAAAGTTAATTTCAAACCCTTGTAACAAAGACCTTAGTGACTATTTTACCCTCAAAAATAAAAGAACCAAAACGGTTTGCTTTTCCACTGCAGTTAGTACACTGTTAGTTAGTACTGTCTGCTGAACTCACAAGCAATGTCTGATTTCATGTTAATTAAAAAGGAGGGAGTACCGAGGTTTATTTTAGTGATAGAAATAAAGTATTATAAATATTTAAGTTATGATATGCTTTGAAACAATGTGTATTGTGTAGAACGCTTTTAAAAATTAAATTAAATATTTGAGCAGCTTCGATTTCATGATTTTTTCCATCACTTCCACTTTGAGTTTGACAGAAATATATATATATATATATATATATATACATAATTATTATTATTATCTTGCATGCTCAAGTTCAAGGTGGAAGCCCAAAACACGGAATCTAATGGCGCTTTTCCACTGCATGGTACGATACGGTACGGCTCACTTTAAATGGTACCACCTCTGTTGAGGTTCCAAGCGTACCGTAGCGATACTAAAATGTGACGTGAAAACACTGCAGATCACTGATTGGTCAGACAGAATCGTCACTACCAGCGTCATTGTATTTGCGAGACATCAAACCGCTAGATTTAAATAACAGCCAGTAACAGTAACAACCACCGCTGTAGCACCTGTTTTAAAACTACTTGCTTGAAGAAAAAAGAAAGAAAAAAAAAACTTCCAAAAAAAGAAATGGCTGAATCTTGTTCTGTGGACGAAGTGCAGACGTTCATCTCGTTGGTTGCCGAGGAGCGGATAATCTAACCATCAGTCTATAATCCCACCCACTCTGAAGCGGTACTAACTGCAGTGGAAAAGCAAACCGAGCTAAAGCGAGCCGAGCCATGCCAAGTCGTACCACACAGTGGAAAAGCGGCATATGAGTTTGAATTTTGGTGTATGAAAAATGCAACAGACATGGATCTTGCACAGTTAAATTTAGCATACTTTTAGCTGTCAAATATCAAAATATTGACAACAAAATCAACAAAAATGTTACTGACAACAAGTTTATGTACCTGCAGCCTATATGGTGAAGTCTGGTTTGAGTGCCACACACACACATTTGTGCAGTGAAGTTCAAAAGAGAAGCAGTTTAGCCTAATGAAAATGTGGCCTAAAGTCATGGTGAGTTAAACATGTTTAAAGTAAGCTGTCGGTTATGTTTAGTTGCTAGGGAGTGGCTAGGCAGCTGCTAATGATGAATCTCAAAAGGCTGCTTGTCAGTGTGAATGATATAAACCAACTCCCAGGCCTCTGTGGCATTCAGAATGGAAGATATCCCTCTATGGATTTTGGTTGCTAAGGTGCTCGACAATGGTTGCTAGGGCGGGCCTAGGAAGTGTTGGGGTGATTCATGATTGGCTGTTTGCTGCCCCGAGTCAAACGAGACCACCCTTGTGTTTCTATGATAATTCAGTCCGGAGATATCCCTTTGATCTCTTTCAATGGAAGTCTATGGAACTTGTTGCTAAGGTGCTCTAAATGGTTGCTAGGGCGTGGCTTGATAGCTTCACAATGATCCTGAGAGACTGATTGGTCATCTGAGTAAAATGAGCCCGCCCCATTTTCTCTATGACACTGTGATCCAGAGTTATGTTCAATACAAAATTCCAATGCAATTTACTATAGTATGAGAAACACATGCGTTTCATGGGACGGCCTTCGCCATAGTAAGTCAATGGGAAACTTTGGGGGCCTCTTGCCCCCCAGGGGTGCAACTTTTACACCATTGTGAGGAATGTTCTTACAGAGCCTGCCAGCCTCTTCAAATGTGGTAAATTACACATTTCTGCAAAATCCTCACTCAGTGCTACGAGTTGTCAAAGTTCGTGGCAATTATATGGCATGTCGATAAGAAGAAAACAGATTCACAGAACTTAAAAGAAATGAACAGGATTGATGTTCCAGTTACACACAGACACAAAGTCTATTTGTCAGACCCTATGTCTAATGAATCTGATAAACTGAATCACGCTGACCTTTTTGGTCGTACAATGATGCAATAAGATTGAATGCAGTGTCTGAACCAGGAATTCTAACCAGTTACACACGCTCCTCCTGTAGCTAAAGACAATCCAATCTGTCATTAATTATTACTAGAGATAGACAGTTGATTTTTCAGGTAAATGCTGTTTTTTACTGATATTTCTAATTTAATCAGCTATATGATATAGACTGATAAATGGCGCCATCTTGTGTTTTTATCGCCTAAAAACACAACTCGTGGAAAAACTAATTGATCTTATGCATTAGGTTGTTTTAGTGAAAACTAATACATTGAATTACCTGCTCAAGGGAAAATGAACTGAATAACTGAATTATACTCACCAATGACAGGAACATTGAAGCTCTATTTGCTGATAATGCGGCGCCGGCGGATGATGCTGCTGTTGGTGATCCTTTCAAAGTAAATAACTGTATTTTAACATTCCTTAAAGGAAAATGCACTGAATGATTAAACGAGACTCACCAGTGACAGAAACACTGAAGCTCTTGATGCTGAATCTGCTGTTGTTGATCTCTAGTTCATATTCTGTGTTTCTGGTGTTTGTGATGGTCAGAGATCCAAATTATAATTGAATTTACACAATTTGTTCAGTAAACCAGTAAAATATATAAACATGCAAAAATTCTTCCCAAATACTGTTGCTGTTTCTAGGTAAAAACAAATCTGGATTTAATGATTACTTCAGCTTGTTGCTCAAGTTCGGTTTATATTATTATATGTTTTCAGACAGCTGTCTAGTTTTGTTTCCTCTTATTAAACACACACTAACTGTGGCCCAAGTGTTGGGATTATTTAGTTTTCAAAAGCATATAAATATTAATCCTGTATGGAAAATAAATTCTTCCACAGAGTGAATCATGTTTTTAATAATGATTATCACATAAACATACAGAGAACTTTAGTGTTTCAGAAAAGATAGTGTTGTTGGCTTTACTTCAATAAACTTTTCCCATGACTGATGTAAAGTTAACAAAAAATGAGCACCAGATGAAATACAAAAACAGGAACAAAGAAACAATAATGCTGCCAAGAAAACCTGAAGTCTAAAGCTGAAGGCTAGACCGGCTGAACAGAGAATTTAAGTGAAGGCAATCATCTAAATCAAACATAATATTCAACAAGAAAACAAATACATCATGCAAAAATCATCCTTGGCAATCAAAGCAGAACTGAAAAACACGAGATGAAGACCCATTGTGTCTGAAGACCCATCTCGCATGAAAAACAAAAAAAATCTTTTAAACAAATCAGCACCTCATAAAATGTGCAGATGTTTTGTTTGAGGAAGATACATAAATATCTACCAAATGTATGAAGACTTAAAGTTCCCCTGTAGTGAAAATACACCTTTTAATGTGTATATGTATATGTGGGGTTTTTAGTGTGCTTTAAGAAAAAAACATGTGCAAATTCATAAAATGAAGCAAAGACAGTCTCAAAAACACGGTTTAAAATCTCTGGTGTTTCTGACGTCACAAACTACCTTGTAATCATTCCGATCAACGTGTGATCGTCAATCAGTGGATCTCTGAGCTGTGTGAGTGAGTGGAGGCTTTTAAATATGTCATTTCGGTGATGAAAGATGAGTTTTAAGAAATACAATTATTGTCTAAAGGGGGACTTTAAAGTATTTTTTTTTTGTTATTACAGTAAGTATACACACATGCAGAAATTACGATGTAATATTCGACCAGACAAACAATACATTGATTATTTTTCAGGTTTAAAGCAGCACCAAAGATTATTTTGTAGCTTAAAATAATGTTTCTAAAATCGTTTTAGTGGTTCATAAACTCGTAACTGAAAGGCACTTCTGCATTCGCTTTGCGTCCCTTTGTCGGCTATAACCGCACTATGCAAGTTTACCAGATTGGGTAGTGGATCTGTAGTTCAAATGAGACGAAAGAAACTACAAATTTGCTTTACGACAAGCATTACAATAGTCGATATTTTGTTTTTCTTCGGTTCTGATTTTTTTTTTCCATAAAATCATGCAAGTAGTTCAGACTTGAAAAGCACTTCTGGCCATACACTGCGAAAAAAAAAAGGATTTTCTTAATTTGTATTTCTGTCTTGTTTTCACAACAAAAATCTAAACATTCTTCAAGGGTTTTGTTTAGGGCACGTTTCCTTTGTCCTAGTTTAAATACTGTGTTTGTTGCTAAAAATTACAATGTTAAGTCTGATAAATTCATCAAAATTAAATTAGTTAATGGTTAAAATAAAGCGAAATGTCTGCCAAATTAGAAAAATGTATTTGTTTTCTTTTTTAATTAAGTTTTTCTGATGCCACTGGCAGATTTTTTGAATTTTTTAAAAAATGTATGTAATGAAAAAAAGACCAAAATACTGAGATTTTATTTTATTTTTTTCATATAATGCCCATCTTGGTGGCATATTTGTGGAAATGCAGTCAGTTCTATCAGTGAGGATTATAAACAGGTGGGACATAATGATTGATATTTCAAACCAGATTAATATTTTATGCAGTGCAAAATACATAAAACAGAATGATGTCTCACTGTCACTTTAGCAGCTTTAAAATAGGCTCCATCAAGAACTCCTTGATGTATTACTGTCGTGTTGGTTACGTTATTTCTCATACAGTGTGTAATGCTTAATGTTAACTTTTAATTCGTTTTTGTATTTAAAGGGTAACTAAACCCTAAACCAACTTTTTTTAGTTAATAATCTGTAAGAATGGGGCTTTATTAGTGCTGTTCATTGATTCGAGTAACTTTTTTGACATTTGGGTATAAAGTGTTTTAATTTTACAATATGGTGTAAAAATGTCTAAGTGCTGCCCTCTTCATGTTAAACGGTGGCTACTGCAGTTGAGTTTTCCTACTGGATGTTTGCGGTGTCATGTGACGTAAACAGGTTCCAGCTCACATTCAACTACCATGCCTTTGGCGGTATAAAAACCATCTTGTTTCGTCTAACCACTGTAGCGAGTCAGGAGTTGGAGAATGGCGGAGAATGGCGAGTATTGAAAACGATCAGGATAAAGTATTTTAGCATCTATTTAGCATACCATTTATACAGTTGTTTAGATTATTTTGTGTAGCCTAGATAGTTAATTAGCATAGTTGTTATTAGTGTAGTAGTAACTAAGTTAGGATAGCTTCAAGTTAGCTTAGATTTATCTGTATTTAGTACAGAGGTCAGGATGGTAACGCAATAGAGGTGGAAATGGACTTCTCCACACAGCTCACGCTGAAAAGCGACGCAGTGCCAAACGCTGCTCCTCCTGCATGGACGTCACCGCTGCGGCGTCTTGATGCGAGTGATCATATATATTTTAATCACAATTTATGGTTAGGCTAAAGTTAATCCTCTGGGGTCATCATTCTCCTGTGAGAAAATACAAATTCACAAAAGGTAAAAGAAATGAGGAGGATTGATGTTTCAGTTACACAAACACACACAAAAATACGGTAAAAAAGCTGTGTGAAGATGCCATAGATCTGCTGCAGGAGGCATGAGGACATCATCTGTCAACAAAGCAATAAACAACAGTGTCTGTGATTTAAGATCTGTCGTTCTAAAGTTTGGGATCAATACGATTTTTAATGTCTCTAATGAACACCAAGGCTGCATTTATTTGATTAAAAATACAACAACAAAAAATGTTATATTGTGAAATATTATTACAATTTAAAATAACTGGTTTCTATTGGAAAGTATTTTAAAATGTAATTCATTCCTGTGATTCAGAGCTGAATTTTCACCATCATTACTCCAGTCTTCAGTGTCACATGATCCTTCAGAAATCAGTATAATATGATGAATTGCTGTTCACAAAACGTTAAATAAATCTTAAAATAATACTTTTATCCAGCAAGGATGCATTAAACTGATAAAAAGTTACAGTAAAGACATCTATAATGTAAAAAAAAAGATTTCAAATAAATTAAACAACTTTCTATTCATCATTAGCCTGGGAAAACCCAGATAACTTCCGGCAAATTTAGATTTGCTCTGCAAGTAGTCTGGCAAAGAGCTCATTCAAGCCCATTTCTAAACCGTCGAAATCGCGGCACCAATCAGAAACGTTGGGGCAGGCTTTACACGATGACGATCGCTCTGATTGGTTTTAGGTCTATCCAATTGCGTTTGAGCGCAACGCAACCGTTGGTGAAGCGCAGCAACAGCAATGCATTATTATATTCAAATTGCAAACACATGAGGACAGTCTCCATGAAAGACCCACTGGCAGATGAACGTGCTACTACATTTCTCTCTAAAACAGTAGGAAATTATATTAGATTTAATAGAGGATTTTAACTGTGACAAGATGATTGACAGAGCTGTTCATGTGACAGGATGCACGCGACAGATCCGTCCGATAAAGATGACGAAGTAGTATGTCCCAAAGCTTGCCTACTTTTTTGCTACACATTCAAAAATAAATACCTTTTCTTCACAAAAAGAGTACATACTTTTATGGCGTAGTGTAACTTAGGCGAATTGGGACACAGCATATGGCTTTACACGATGACGATCGCTCTGATTGGTTTTAGGTCTATCCAAGTGCGTCCAGAGGCATTTGAGCGATGTCCGTTGGTGACGCCCCTTTGGAAATGAGTTAATGAAGCTTTGGTTTTAACCAGGCTAATTCATCATAGAAACCTGAAGAAAATTGTCTACAACTGTTTTCAACATTGATAATAATAATGAATGTTTCTTGAGCATCAAATGTGTTTAGAGGGGTTCGCCAGGGTAACCTGGTATCGCCATATTTGTTCTTAATAGCCGCTCAACTTCTAACTACTTCCCTGAATAGTCAATTAAAAGGGGTTCATATAGCAGATAAACACATTATTATAACCCAATTAGCTGATGATATCACACTATTTTTAAAAAACGACTTGCAGATCCCTAACCCTCTTGATCTTATTATAGTGTTCTCAAAAGCTTCTGTTCTTTCTTTGAATTTAGATAAATGTGAACTCCTGCCCTTAAAGATGAACTGAACTGAAAAAAATCGACGTTGATAACGTGTTGTTTATGACAATTAAAAGTAAATTACACTAAAAAATTTTATAAAAAATATCAATATAGCTTTTTTTTAAGCAAAAGAAAAATTGCGCTTGTTAGTATAAGAACGTTGGCAGTTTCGATGACGTCACTGGCATGGTAGGACACGCAAAGGTGCATATAGGCAACAGCTGCAGGTCCTAAATACACAGACGAAAATGAGCACTTTTAACGGCATGGGTTACGCATTTGAACCTGTGAGGGACAGTCCAGTAGTTTCTGACTACCACCACCACATGGAGGATCAGTTTATGCATTTTAGGAAATAGAGACTGCTTATATATGCAAGGCTCGAAATTGCGACCATTTTGGTCGCATATGCTCCTGAAATTTAATCTGTGCGACCTAAAAATATATTTGGGAGCATTTGTGCGAGTGCAAATAATGGTTGTGGTGCGACCTGTTTTCATTTCTTTAAAAAAACGTTTGCAAATTACTTCAAAAGTGTGTACCTTGTGCGCTGATCCAACGTTATATAACCAATCCAGGGGTTTTCCTGCATTCATTTTTTTTTTGGCAGCCACCAAAGCATTATTTAAGAGAGAGAGCCCCGGCCGCGCAAGACCAAAGTTTCACGTGGAGTATTCGGAGATTTTTTTTTCTCCTGAATTACCGCGGAGTGTGAATTGTGCTAAAAAATAAACTGCCGGGTAGGGCTGCACGTTTTCAAGTTTTTCATTAACCGTTAACCGAGGCCCTTAGCGGTTAATACTCGGTTAACCAAATAAATAAATAAATAAATAAAACGTATTATTATTAACCATAGTGTGCGCCAGGGATGGAAATTAACTGTTTTGTCCACCGGCCACTGTGGCTGGTGCCATTCAATGTTTTTACCAGGCACTTTCTTGTTTTTAATCGACAATGTGTAATTGTATATGAAAATTAATACTACAAGATCTACAATACTTAAGCAGTTTATTTAATCTCAAGTCTCAATGAAATAGGCTACTGGCATTTTCTCTTTCTCTCTTATAGCCTACCCTACACACACAAACCATGAACTGATATTCATTTCAGTTCGCATTTATGAGGAAAACACAATGTGGATGTGAGCGCTGTGAAAGCGGCACTAAAAGATGCTTTAAAACTTTCATCAAACAGAAAGCACAAAACCTTTCTTTAAAGTGAATTTCGTTTTGTATTAATTGTATCTTAATTTTAATCAATGTTTCATCAACCAATTGCCTGGATTTAATAAGTAAGAATTAAATATAGCAGACGATATATAATCACGAAGCGGAGGCGCCGGCGCGTGAACTGGAGCTCGTCTCATAAATGAACCGAAACTCAGTATAAGGTAGCCTTGGCCTACTCTCCTCACAGACATGTCTAACAGAATAATTCAAAACGAAAGAAAACAGACACAGACTGCTGCTCTCTGCTTGTAATCCGTATGAAATGTGCATTTCTCTCTGGCGCGTTCACTACTGCGAAGATCACGATCAGCATCGTCGACTTCATCTTTGCAACTGACACGGACAAAGAAAATACTTGTTTATTAATAAATTAAAATATCTCCTATATATTTTACATAGGGTCCTATTCATAACTTTCGCCGGTTCTTTGTGACAGACTTTAGGAGCTTTATTGGCAGCGCCACCCTTACATGAGCGCATCACCGCACCCACCAGAATAGCCGTTTTTTGTTTTGTTTTTTTGTTAAGGATTTGTTTACTGTGTGTGTGTGTGATTCATTTAATGGAAAGCACATTCACTGAGTTGTCTTGCTAATCAGTGTCTGCTCGTTTATTCAAACTAATTTGTCCTATAACAGACGAACGTCGCATGATGCTATTTTTATTTACCCGCCACGGTGGCCGTAGGTGAAGCGAGTTTACCCGCAACAACACAAAATCACCCGCATTTGGCTGGTGGCGCGCGGGTGCTAATTTACATCCCTGGTGTGCGCGCCGCAACCCCGATATACAGACACACGAGAAAGGGGTAGTTTATTTTTAACACCTTTAATAACGGGTTGGACCACATTTGAAACGAAATTAATTTATAGAAATAAAACGCAGTGGTAAGGACAGAGCAGTTAAAGTAGGTCACTGACTTTTGCGTTCGCGGCCTGTGAACAAGGCCCTAGAATTGAATGCAGTCATATTATAGCACACTTTTTTTTTTAGAAACTTTGTGCAAAGAAACTGCAAAAAATTATTACAACTAAATGCAATGCACGCCATTGACGCCAATTAACCGAGCAAACTGTTTCACTCGGTTAAGCAATTTTTAACGGTTAATCGGTTAACAATGGACACCCCTACCGGGATAATCACACAACCTGTGCCGTAGGTTGTCCACTACACACATCCACTAATGACACATCTGAATGATTCGCAAACTAATGACTCATTTGAACCAATTCGCTTTAATGAATGGTTAAAACAACTGATCTGTCCAACACTGAACTCACGAGACGTCTGAATCGGTGTATAACAAATCGTTAACATAATAACGTTCCATTTATTAAATTCTAGTTAACTACATTAGTTAACATGTACTATTAATAAACTGCACTTGTTAATTTGTTAACCATTGTTAATGTTCATTTCAACATTTAGGCTACTAATAGCCTACATTATTGAAATAATTGTTTTTTATTTGTTAACACATGCACAGTGAAGTAACATGAATGAACAATGAACAGCTGTGTTTTTATTAACTAAGATTAACAAAGATTAATACAGCATATTAATAGCAATAAGAGTGCCCAGCAAAAAATGCGGGGACAGGTGTGTGGCAAACAAATCAGGTTCATCAGGTTCGATTATTAAGGCTTTTAATCGGCAGGATGCTGCTGGTCGTTCCGCTCAATTGGCAGAGCTAATTATATGTCAAATATAACACCGCATACACCATCGCCAAAGAAGAGCTTGCCTTCACTAAATTTAAACCTATGTTGCAGCTCATGGGAAAAGAACGGAGTTGTGACATGATCAGGCCTATGCAAATGACAAATTATGTGCCAATATCATTGGGGTGAGATGATATAGAGCCAGAAGACCAAATTTCAAATCTTGGCCACAGGATGTGTAAAGCCCCAGTGAAATGAAATCTATTAATATATAAGTTGTAGTTGTGGTGCTCCTACATTTTTGCTGGTGCTCCTAACTTTTTGAAGATGGGAGCACCAGTGCTACCAAGTAAAAAAGTTAATTTCGAGCCCTGATATGTCGTGTGCATTTAGTGAAAATAGAAAAACATGGTTGAGGTCCTGTGCGTTTTAGAAAATCGAGGCAGATAAATGGAAAATCTGATGGGACGAATTCATCCAATAGGATCGCTTGTTAAGTTAGTTGCGCGCAAAATGTTAAAACAAAATACTGCACGGACGGATATTGCACAGAGACCTCTTACTATGGAACTAGCAGCTATTTCTGCGAGTTGAACTCCCTCTGCATCAACAATGTGCCCTGAGACGATGAACATCAGCTAGCTTCAGGGTGAGTAGAGAGGGACATTTACAGACCTGCTGTGGTTTAGTTAGCAGCTAGTATGCATTATTATCGATCTGTGATATCGTCGGAGTCATTTATTTATACAGTTTAATATGGTCGGAGTGATGTCTAGATTGTGGAGTTTGACAAAAGTTCTTCCAACGTGTTTAGCTGCTAGCCCTTTCCCTAGCTTGGTTTTGTGGCTCAATTTCAATTAATGCAGAGTGTGTCAGTCTCCGTTTTGTTGAACGCTATGTACGTGTAAGTGAATGTACATGTTCTGTGTATGTGACGTTATATCCAGCCTGCAAACATCCTAACCTGCAAGAAGTCATTTCAGGGAGGGATCTCTTTTTGTTGGGTTGGGGGGTGTCGTAACATGCGTTTCACACACACATTTGCACACACACGCAAGGTCTCTCGCTCTCTCCCTCTCTGCCGTGCGGGCAGATTTGGTTGGCAACGGAGTAGTGATGTCCAAAAAAAAAAAATCCAACATGGCGACGCCTGTGTAACAAAAACAACATTTTCAACGTACAGTTTTATCCTTTTAACAAATTCTGCCATTTTAATAATTGTACCAATGATAATAAATAAAATACATCTGTTATATCACCTTTTTTCTAATTTCAGTTCAGTTCATCTTTAAAGCCTTGTTCTGCTCCATTTCTGCACAATATTCCTGTTAAGTCTCAAGTGAATTATTTGGGTATTACAATTTGTAAAGATGTTAATGCGAGAGGAAAATTAAAGTTTGATCCTATAATAAATATTGGAGAACAATTGATTATGAATTCTGATAAATCTTCTTCTGATAAATTCCCAGAGGTATATATTAATGACTATCTGCATGCATTGAATGTAATGGATGGAAATGACCCAGAAATAAGAAATGTTAATGTAACAGACAAAGTTGAGATTTTTATGGACGATCTTATAGTTTGACACCTCCGGAGGGACAACGCAAAGAGCTTGCAAGACGGAGAAGAGGAGTTAAGTGTGTGGGTGTATGTGTACTCAATATATGTTTAGGTTGTTAGGACCACATGTGTTTTAAATGGGAACTGAGAACATTGTTTACCCTAGACCTAGAAAATGTGTGAAACCAAAGAAAGGTCAAAAGGCGACAGTCAATTTGATAGTCAAACTTCCCAAATAAAGCTTTTGTGTATGTGCTGCATAAAACAGGTGTGAAAAGAAAATAGATATTGAATGTGTGCTTCCGCAAGCTGTAGTGAGAGGCCCATATCAGAATGACATTTCCTACGCAACGGCTGTTTCTGGAACTAAACAACAGAACAGGAAATCACCCACTTTCTGTGAGATGTCAGAAGCGGAAGTGCTTGAGCTTTTGAGGAAGATTATTATAAAAGACTGTTAGAAAAGTATGCTTAGAGCTATGCTGTAAAATGTGAGTGGAAAACAATCTTAAGGCAGGACCTGAATTCAGCCGAATTCAAGACTATATAATAAGCAAACAAAGGAAGATTTATTGCTCTTTCTTGCTACCAACAATCTAGTATGCCAGCTGTTACTAGACTCAAGAAGCCAACTAGCTTTAGCTATTTTTTTACATCTGTTAGTACTCGTTTATAATCTGTAACAAGTATTCTTTTCATTTGATTGTTTTAATAAAATTTGTTAAAACATTTACTATAATCATCTGACTGGACATTGGATTATTGAGTACAGTTTTCTTCTGCCTGGATCAGGAAAATCCTTTCTGGAAGAAACCCACGAGAGGTGAGCGTTCTTTTTGATAAAAGTAATTACCATGTGTTTTGATTTTATCATATAGCCTAGCCAAAGAGGCAGCATGTAACAAGGTTGTTGTTGTAGTGCAAAAAAGGATTAAGAAGTACCACAAAAGATAGACTTATAATACAGGTAATCAATCTATTATTCCATGCCAGAAAGTTTATTATTTTGTTTTTTTTTAACCTTCCTGTATGTTTGATTTTGAGCATTTGCTTATGCTTGTTTTGGTTGGGGGGGAACTTTTGTTGGACTCTTATTATGATGAGCCTAGGGTAAAAGGGGGAAGAGCGGCCATTGTGAAAGGTTGTTGTTTGGTGAGGTGGCATGGTTTTTTGGCTAACCTAGCTCAGAGAAAATTGCCCGAAATGGGTTATTTATATTTTGCTTTTTTGCTTTGTTTGAGTTTTAAACAAAGAGTCAACAGATTTGTTATGTTTGCATGTGCCTGACAAATGTATAAATTGCCCTTATAATTTCAACACGCTGTTCTTTGGTGATTGTGCTGCCTTTGTAATAATTGCTGTTTTTGTGTAGTACTTTTGAGTAAAAGGAAATAATAGACCACTCCCCTTGTTATAATAATTTTACCCTTTTATGAAAAGTTGAAGTTGTTATAACTCGTAGGCCGGCCGCAATAGTTATTTACGTCTCAATGCATTCTGGGTAGTGACGTGTATAGGCTGTTGCCTGGTTGTAGCCTAGCCGCTGTAGCTGCTTCGGTTATTCTTTTTCCAACTTACCGGCTAGCTAGCTACGTTTTGAAAGGTAGCAAGATGAACACGTCTGCCGTTCAGCCTTTTCAGTTTGAACCCGAACGCACCTTAGGCTTAAATCAGGAGAAAAACGTGGAAGACGATAGACCCACTCAAGAGTTACATGAAAATGAATATTATCAGAGAGTTGAGGAAGCGAGAGTGGGGCAAAACAGATGGTGTCTGTGCGGCAACTGCTTGCCAATGCCAAGCGAGAACGAGAGCGTTTGCTGTAAAGAGCTCCACTTTTTGTCAGCAGCTGTCCTGGGTAGGCTAAGTATAAGAGCAGACGATCGTACTATCGGTATAAATAATTTAATAAGTCAACTACCGCCGTCGTTTGCTTTATTTTCCCCAAGCAGTCACTACGCACAGAAATAGTTCAGAGTTAGTATAAAAAGTCTTGGAGTGTTTTTTTTTTTTTTGGTGCAGCATCTCGGGTGAAGACTTTTACGTGTTTATGTTATTATTGCATTTGACATTTTTTGTCTTTGTATTATTCTGAATCTTTATAAATAAAACAAAATCATGTTGTGGTGATTTGTAAAACTTTTTAAACAAGTCTAAGAGTAATCATTATTTCCTGATTTTTGTAATGGAATATTAGTATTGTAGCCTGGGAAAAACCTGATGAACTTCCGGCAAATTTGAGATTTACTCTGCAAGTCCGTCTGGCCAAGAGCCCATTCAAGCCCATTTCCAATTTTTCCAAATCGAGGCACCAATCACAAACGTTGAGACGGGCTTTACACAATGACTACGTTTACAAGCTGTCAATATTCGTGTTATGGTCGGGTTAAGATCACTATTCAGGTTTCTGAAACATTCGGAATAACCCATTTACATGCGTGAGCAGAGAGAGTTACTCCTGTATACATGGAATTTGTAATCGATTGGCAATATTCTGACGTAAACGCCGACGCACGGTTAGCGTCTGGACGTACGGACAACCTTAAGACGCAATATGCGTCAGTTCCGATTCTTCTTCCTGTATCCAGAGACAACAACAACAGCAGCAGCACGCGGATAATGGATAGTTCGGGGCAGATAGCGATCGCCTTTGAAATAGATCGAAATTAATTCCCTCCTCGCTCCAAAAGTATGGTGCTGTGCTGCGTCTCGCCATGTTTGCCTCTACTTCTTGTTTACTTCCGGTATACTGCACGCAGGTTTTTGTATGCGCCAGACGGAAGTTCCTCTACTCAAAAGACCAAGATTCCTTGCGAATAGAACATGCGCAGAACACACATCAATGTTCCTTTTGATGGGGATATGCCGATACGCATTTACATGACCAAATATTCGGGTTAGAAAAGGGGTACCCCAGGTATAATATTCTAATATTCGTTTTTAAAAAACGGTATATGAGCATATTTGGGTCATTGCCGGTGTTTACATGGCCGTGCGCAACCGGGTTATTGCTAATATTCCGGTTTTGAACGGGTTATTGGCTGCATGTAAACGTAGTCAATGACGATCACACTGATTGGTTTTAGGTCAATCCAATTGCGCACAGAGGCATTTGAGCAACGTCCGTTGGTGACGGCCCTTTGGAAATGGGCTGTGAATGAACCTTCCCCCAGACCCACTCTCAGTTACAACTGAGAAGGGTCTGTTGTCAACCAGGCTATTAGTATTGGCAAACACCCAGTGCATTCAAATTCAAGATTGAACTTGGCACCGCCGAGGACCCTGAATCGTCATCCTACATCCTTAACCCCCTGAAGTCGGCTATTGCACGGTCGCGATAGGCTCGCTTTTTTTCTAATCAGTTCGAACGAGACTCAAAAGACTCTGTTGACTTTGATCTTACAAACAAGTTTCATACATCAATCGATCCAGTTAAGTGTGTATTATTTTTGTGTATACTCACAATAAAAATAAAGTGTTGTGCTTTTTGCCAAATAATGCAAAATAATCATATGCCTACTCTCTGTCAGTGAAGTCAATTCTGAAACGCGTCCGAAAATGAACCGTAACTCAGCGAATACTCAGCCAAACAGGCACACATGCATGAAGCTTGAATTCTCTTCTTTTGAATTAAGTAATTTATATAAAAAAAAAACAAATATTCTAAGTTTATGTAATATGTATGAAAAGAGAGAGATGTCTCATCTCATCTCATTAAATTTCAATGTGACCCCGCCCACGGAGAGCGCGTGCTATTCAAACGCAAATGATCTGAGGCAATCCAGGCAAACCTGTGAAACGCCCACATCAGCTGGATAACAGCTGCGAGTTATCAGAGTCATGTACTTTACAACGCTGTGAGGAATAATACTATCTTAATAATAATCCTGGAGAATTTACCTCAGAAGTGCTGGAAGTTTCATTTCGAGGAGCAACAGATCCAGCTGAGGAATAGGTCAGTTCAATATTTGCTTTGATCTAATCGCAAGTGTCTGTACACGCAAAAAGACTGTTTAAATATGAATCAAGTTTCAGTGTATGAATGAATTAATGCACAGATGCGCGCTGTTGCGGAGCTACTACAGCTGGCAAAAATATTGTTTCAAAATGAATCACGTTTTTGTGTGTGAATGAATGAACAGCATTTACCAAACTCTATTGCTATACTGAGATGAGAAAAAAAAAAAAATGATCAAATGTATACTTAGTTTTTACAAATAAAGATTACACTGGAAATATTGTTATTGTTAATTTTAATTGTTGTTGTAATTGTATAACCGTTTTAATAAAATAGCAAAAAATATATATATACAAGGATAGATGTAAACAAAATCTTAAAAGGTCAATATAATATCTCTTTAAAAAATTTTGGGTAGAGAATATATTCCAAAACTTTCTGAAAATACAGTATGAGAACAATTGATTGCACAATTACTAGAAATGTTTACCTTGGATATTATACAATTTGCAAGCACAATTTGTGAAAAAAACAACTGTGTTTCCAACTGTGAACCAATTATCAGTCCTTCCAGAAAAATGTGTATTTTTTTTTGTGATTGTTGCGGGCAAAAATCCTTGATTACGCGGCACGTTTTCTTAAAAAATGCGATGGAATATGCGGGATATTTATGCAATTTTATGCGATGAAATTGCGGAAACTTACAGAAATTGCGGGAACTTGCAAAAATTGCGGTTTGATGAAAAAGAGAGAAAAAAGTGATTACCCCAACACCCTGTTCTCACTAGGCTACTACCTTAATGGAAAGAGTAATTTCTTATTACTTCCTATGATAAGTAAGCATACTACATCACAGAAAGTGCTGGGAATATTTAAGGTCTCATCTTGTTTTATTTCAGAACTTAATAAACATGGCAAACTTACAAAACATTGAGTCAAACAAGTTCTGTAGCTTTACAAAAGGAATATCAATAGCCTATGCTATAACTTCTGTAAAAATTAATTAATAAAATAAAAAAAATAAAAAAATGTGTGCTTCCTGTTTAACAGAGGAACAAAACAGACATCTTCTGTTAAAATAAGTGCTTCCAATGCACAAAGTGCAATCTCTTACTGTAACAAATTTACATACAAAGTGGTAGTCCAGCGTCGACTTCCGCCTGTGGTCCAACACGCATCTGCACGAAATGCAAAATAATTTGCCCCCACTGTCATGTAACACACCGGGAAACTGCTTTGCGCGGTCTTTTGTGTTTATTTTTGCTGGCACATATTTTTGATGGCTTATTCGCGGGGGGTTGCAGCCTTTCGATGATGTTCATGTCGCGTAATTACGTCACTTCATAACGTTCCCATGGCAACAGGGGCGGAGACTGCTCTTGTGTGAAGTAAACGCAACATTTTTCAACTTTCTGCTAAGGTATATGTGACTGTTTCGTGACGAAAATGCGGGTATTATGAAATCATGCAAGCCCCGTATATTTTGCGCGGAAATCAGTAATTTATGCGGCGAGATTGCGGAGTATTTGAAAAAATGCGGCCCCCGCATAAATATGCGGACTTTGGCTGATTATGCATTGAATTCAGCGATCGCCGCGTTTTTCTGGAGGGACTGAATTATATATATAGTCCTTGCATTTTTTCTTGTGGCAAATTTTTTAAGAAAAAACTCTAGGCGACAAAATGCATTATTCAGAAGTCTTGTGGACACATATATTTAGTATGTGTTTTGTGGCCTTATTTCAGAAACTTAATTTTTTTCAATAACCATGCAGAAACATTATTCTCTCAAAAATACAAACATGTACATACATAAGCAACTGAAAAAAACACACAAATGTCAGGGCATGTCGAAACATCTCAAGGACCCCAAAAAACCCTTTGACCCTAGAGGGTTAATCAAAGGAAAGCGCAATTTTTGATTGCAGCAGATTATGGTTATATTTAAGAATGATTTATAGGTTACACTACAGTGGAATAAAAATACAACAATCTAGTAATTACTAAAGCTAAGAAAAAGTTAAATTCTTGGCTCCAAAGAAACTTGTCTTTACAAGGAAGGGCTCTCCTTGCCAAATCGGAGGGTGTTTATAGATTGGCCAACGCTGCTCTTTCTTTGCATGTGGACAAGACAATTTGTGTAGAGTTTGATAGAATGCTTTTTGATTTTTTATGGAAACACAACAGACATTACATCAAAAAATCTGTCATAAATAGCTTTGAACATGGCGGTTTTAACTTTCTTGGTTTTGCTTCTTTAAACAATACTTTGTAAATATATATATATTCATATATATATATTCACATATATGTTTTTTTGTGTGTTTTTTTTAATGCAGCCTTGGTGAACATAAGACTTTTTTCAAAAACATTAAAAAAATTACCAATCCCAAACTTTTGAACAGCAGTGTATGTATTTGTGTATCGCTATGTTTGATACATGCATTCATACCACTGTTCTTTAAAAGGTTTTTGTGCACAGTAAATCTCATATCTGTAATACTTACTGGTACTGGTGCATGGCTCACGCGGTGACGATAGTAAACCACAGCAGCAGATACAGCTGCAGACAGCAGCAGAACAACAGCAACAACTATTCCTGCTACAGCTCCTGAAGACAGACCTGAATCTGGAACAGATGAAGAGAAACAGTCATTATTATGAGAGAATGACTAATGATCCATCCAGTACTTACCAATATCGTTGACTGATCATTACACCTTTATACTTTTATCATCAGGTGTATGATATTGTTTTAACTGATAAATGCAACATTTGTTCATCAGCACTCAGTTTAATTCAGTCAGTTCAAAAGCATCAGCACTTAAAGCTAAACTGGAAGCAGCATTCACAGGAAATCTGGCTGATATTATGCATTTTGCACGTTAATAACATTAGCTAAAGTGTCACTGACTTAAAATTTCCTTTTTTAAACAGTCTACAACCCAACACTTATTGGGTTGATTTAAAATATTGAAATGATTTTCAGATTCCTCAAAGGAAAATACACTGAATGACTTAATTATACTCACCAGTGACAGAAACACTGCATCTCTTCACTCTAGTGATGCTGAAGCTGCTGTTGTTGATGTTGATCTGTAGTTTATATTCTCCAGAGTCTGTGTTTCTGGTGTTCGTGATGGTCAGAGATCCAGTCTGATGATCCAGCTTCAGTCTGTCTCTGAATCTCTCTTTACACTGAACATCTGTACAGATCTTACTCTGATCTCCAGTGATTTCAGCAATGTGAATGTCATTAAAATACCACTTCATTAAATGATTTTTTAATCGTTTTATAAAAGCAGAATCTAAAGTGACAGATTCTCCCTCCTTCACTTCATGTAGTTCAGCAGCAAAAACATCTGGAACACAAACCAACAGCTGCTGGAGGATCTTGCATTAACATGTGTTTTAAACATATAAGCTGGATTTAAACACTCATTAAATGACTCACCAGTGATGGAAACACTGAAGATCTTTTCACTGTCGCTGCTGCTGATGATCTTCAGTTTATAAACTCCAGAGTCTGTGTTTGTGATGTTTGTGATGGTTAGAGATCCAGTCTGATGATCCAGCTTCAGTCTGTCTCTGAATCTCTCTTTACACTGAACATCTGTACAGGTCTTCCTGAGATCTCCACTGATTTGTGCGATGCGTGTGCTGCTAAAATACCATACTATATCTTGTTGGTTTATTTGAATACCAGTGTTTAGAGTGACTGAATCTCCCTCCATCACTGACACTTCATCTGATCCAACACCAGACACACCTGAGCAAAACATACAATAGTGTAGTGATTTTTTCTTCTTCCACAGTTCATAAATGCGAGTAGAAAAATATGTCTGGATTAATCATTTTAAACATGCAAAACAAACATCGGAAAAAACACTGACTCACACTTACGACATGAATGATATTCTCACACAACCCACAATCTGTTTGATATTTTCACACCTTTCACTTACAGTATATTTGCAAATGCAATTAATCAAACATTTTCATAGACTGAATATAAATATTACAAAGATGTACCCCAAAAAAATACTTAAGAGAATTATGGTAACATTTTCCAATAAGGTTTGTTAGTTAACATTGACTAATAATGAACTGCACATATAGGCCTTCATCATTTATTAATCTTTGTTAATGCACTGTGAACTATAACATGAACTAACAACGAGCAGCTGTATTTTTATTTACTAACGTTAACAAATACAGTAACAAATGGGTTGCTCATGGTTAGTTCGTTAGTTATGCTAATACATTAGCTAATGCTAACTAATGAACCTTATTGTAAAGTGTTACCAGAATTATTTTCCACCGCATTAACACTCAGATAAAACAGTGCCTTGTTTTCTACATTAATTGTCTACATATATTTAAGTCCCACGTAAATAACGTGTGTAAGGCAACATTGATGCCTAAATTAAACATTCACACAAAAATGTCAACTTTTACTGATGTTTATTCAAATCGAGCATCTGATCTGAGCTCATTTTTTTTTATAGTTAAAACGTATTTTACTGACAGTTAGTTTCTCTTTTTAGCCTAGCTATTTTCTGTCAACAATAGGCTAAGCCTTATCCAGCAACCACTACAGTGCCGAAGATGCGCCCTTTAGGTCACAAAAATTGACGTTAACACAAAATGTCTTACTGTGGTCGAGTAAAAACAAAATAACTGCCAGCACGTTAAATAAAAGATTCATTTTTCGCCAATTTTCTCCTCAGAAAACGAATGCATGGCCGAATGCTGAAGTGAAAGTAAACGGTCTGGATCCTTATGGATCATTTCCGACGTCAGATCCGCTCCGGATCTGGGGAGTTCTGGGAATTCTCTACGGGAGTACGGGTACTCGTCAGGGTTGCCATAGATATCTAGATTTGTTACGGCGGAGTCTCGAACGGCATCACCGGCGGCCATTTTGTCACAGGCAGGCTTTCTGGTGAGCTTTGTGGTACCTGATGTAAGGTCAGTGATCAGCATCTCGCCGAAATCTTGACGGATTTACAAACGGTTTGGTTTCTTACAACCGTTATTAACGTGGCTATAATTCCGAATGCTGGTTATAATTATTCATATGTATGCAGTGTCATAACCACATCTCTGACGTTTATAACAAGCCAAGCCGTTTGATAATCGGTAGAAAATTGAGCAAGTTGTGGTTATTTAAAAAGTACATGCAGCATTAAAACACAATGTTACGAGTGAGCGAGCTGCCTGTGGCAAGATGGCCGCCACGTGCGGACGTCGACCTCCATTGGCCAGCAGTGTGCACGAGACATCTAGCTAGCCTTTATTGTAGGCTTGTTCGACTTCATGCAGCTCTGCGCAGAACGATCGGCGGCTGACTTGAAGCAGTGTATGCCGGTTAGAAATTTTGTCCGACTTGATACAGCGCCGACGCCACGTGACTGTGACGTATGCCATCAAAGTAACGCGAGAGCGATTCGAGAGTAGCCGGAGAACTCAGCCAGCGCAGCTTCTGAAGAGCGGCTGCTCTGGGCTGCACGAGCGCTGATGACGACACGGCAGTTCCACGATTGGCCGGATTCACCGCATGACAACGATCACGTGTGTTTCGTGTTTATTCGACCACCTTTAGTTCCTCTACAGCTCACAAATCATTTTTATAACATTAAGCACTCTTTTCATGTAGTCGCAATGTTATATTGTGTCATGTTTATCCAATTAAAACTGATTAAAAAACGTTGATTCCACTTCATTGATAGTAGGCTAGCTGTAGGCTTATGGTGAAATTTATTCTTGTTCAAACAGACGCTGTATGAAGCAGTACATAAAGTATTGAATGAAAATGCTTCTGAAACATCCGTGTATTTAGCAAATATTGCATTTATTTCACTTAAGCTGTGATAAAGTATGCAAACACCACGTGAGCGGTCACTACGGGAAGCAGAAGTGTCCGACTTCACGTCTCCGTTTGCAGCTCCTCCCCGGCTGCACGCGGCTACTCTCGCCGATCGCTTACATCCAGCCGCAGCCGATGTCGAACACACCTTGTATGATATCAGAGAATAGGCTTGTTTGAGATGCGCCTTGCCTCGCCTGAAATGTATGCGAGAGTAGGCGGCTCCAGTGAGGGGAGGAGTGAAAAAAGCGCAGGCAAGACGGACAGATCTCTCTTCTCACGGTGGATCAGATCAGACTCCTGCGGGATCAAAGGCGGATATCACGGGATTCACGCTCGTGCGGTGTTGCTAATAAACTGGATGTAATTTAAGTTATGTTGCTTTTATATGAAAATAAATATAATGAATAAGACACCCAAAGTACTTGTTATTTAATTTCATTCCAAATGTGTTTATCAATCATTTTTTTTCTTTAATACAAACATGTGTTTTTTATATATTTCTTTAAATAAAAATGACATCACATAACCCATATCGCACTGTTAGAGAGTTTATTCACACATACGTACGTATACACATAAAACATGATACCAGATTAAAATCAAACATTTTAAAAGAGAACAATCCATCACCGTTGTTTAAACTTTAAACCAATGAGCATTAAGTTGTGTCGTCAGCAAGTCGTTTCCCATCATGCTTTTGATCAGTGCAGTCGGTGGACAGCAACCATAGACAGTATAAGAAGTGGACAGAGCCATCTCATTGGAACTCAGTTGAGACAATTGAAGCCCATTTTTAGCGATTTTTTTTGCACTTCCATTCCTGACGCGCAGACTCAAACCGACTCAAACTAAGCTTGATGACGTGAGCAACCTACCTGACAGATGTAAATATTCTAGTAGCATGTGCGTGAAAAATGCCAACGTTAATCTTTGCGAGACGGCGAGCTTGAGCAAAGAGTTCTTTGTCGTGAGTGAGCAGGAGTAAGTAATTTGTATAGTATTTACTTTAAAATGTAACGCCAGTACGCCATATTAAGATAATGCATTAATTGCTTCTCCTCCTGTCTGTACGGTAATTTCTGTACTGTGCGACAGAGAGTCGAGTGGTTATGACGCAATCGTTAGCCTATTTTTACAAAAACTGTTTCTACTGGGCCATAATGTAACGTAGAAGGTAATGGAGCCCTTTATACATTGTCGTGTGTCTTTAGAAATAAATAATGGACAAATGCAGTCTTTAAACGCCTCAGATGTAAAGTTATTCGCTGTCAAAGTGACGCCAAAATGAATGGGAGTCAATGGGAATGCTAACGCAAGTGAAGTTCTGCTACAAGATGGCGGCACGCGGCCGGCTTCAACTTCCGGTCGATGGATTACCCCCTTGAGAGCAACTGCGCAATCTGACACTTCCGCCTTGCGCTCGCGAGAGTTTTTTGACATACATCAGCATGACATACACCGCTCTCGGACACATTTCTAACCGGCATGCATCTCCCACTGATCACCGGTGATCGGTTCTGCGCAGATTTTGCTCATCTCAAACAAGCCTAATGTCTAATATGGGGAGAACTCCCACTCACATTAAACTTCCGGGTTCTGAACTGGTTGCAGTTCCACACTGGTTCCATATGAGGGCGCTCACAGGGCGAGTGCAGAATGAATCAAGAGGTCCTCGCTGCAGCCTCTAGCACGATGACGTAGCTGGATGGTCCAATGCGTAGTGGACGCTGTCCGCGAGCTTGCGCATGCGCACTAGTCAAGTTAAGTCATCTTCATTTATATAGCGCTTTTAACAATGTAGATTGTTTCAAAGCAGCTTTACAGAGATAAACATAATTTAAGGTAACAGAGATTGTTTTGGTTTTATAGCAGTTCTTGAATAATGTTATTTTCCAGCTAAAGTTAGTTTTGATTGATTCACTTCTGAATCAAATTATATATATAAAAAATTAATTATATATATATATATATATATATATATATATATATATATATATATATATGTGTGTGTGTGTGTGTGTGTTTTTTTTTTTTTTTAACTGCTGACCTCAATTTCTAATTATGATACCATAATTGTATATTTTATATTATTGATCAATATCTGAATATGTTGACCAGGCTACACATGACATGAGTTGTGGTCTCATTGGCACAAATTAATTTAGATGAGATTACATAGAAATCTAGACGCACCCTAGCGGCAGCAAAATTTATTTTGCAGCCAGTGTGGTCTAGCAACTATCCGTTGACTTTCGAGCTGGAAAAAACAAACTTAGGTCAGGCCAATCACATCGTGTAGTAGGTGGGGCGGGCTTAACATAATGACGACAGAGTTGCAAAGGTTCCTTGCTACTTTAAAACAAAGAATGGCTGCTGGCGAACAGCGGTCTTTCGAATCGGCTTTGGCCGCGACTCTGGAGAACTTGGAGTTAAGCTTTTCTTTGAGAAAAGAGCAAAGAACGGCACTTAAAGGTGCTATATGGAGATTTTAGCGGCCTCTAGCGGTGATGTTTCATATTGCAACAAGAGCGCTCGTGCTCGTGTGCGTGCGCGATCTCAAGAGCGAGCATTCACTATCTACCGGCCACACGGAGACTTTCAACGCACCGGCGAAAGCATCACACAACATGCTGGAAACTCATGTAAACTCCCACTGCCACTTTACAATAATAGGCTACTTTTATCATCTTGACGTTGAACTAATGCTCCATGCTCGTACCATAATAACGTTAACTGCATTGACGGCGAACTAATGCTATCTAACTTGAGCCAACTAAAGCACAAAATCACAATATATTTCACATGCTTTGAAGTAATGTTAGCTTACCTGTCCAAAAGGAGGAAAGCCAACTCAGGATCTGTTTTTATACCTAAAACAAAGCGGAGGTCTCTCCACTATTCAAAAGCTCTGCCGATGTAGATGTGTTTTTTCATCCTGAGGCGATCAGAATCACGTTTGGCTTGACGAGCTTCAGCAGATAAAACTTTTTTTTGTTTTTTATATTTTTTTGGAGTTTGTGTTGTGCTGAAGGCAGGTCGTTTTGGGGTGTTAAGACTCCATGTCGTTAGCTGAAGTGCCGTCGGTCGCATAGACTGTATAAGGAGAGAGGCTCGGGAGCGCGCATGCACGTCACTTCCGATGGATTTCGCTGTAAATCCGACCCGGAGACTTCACATATAAATATGAATACTGGCCTTCAGAGGTAATAGCAAAACCCGACAAGTGGATAATTGTAATGTGTGATTACAACCCCTTCACACACAGGCAAGAAAAAAAGGATTCATTGTAGAAGAAAAGATCCATAGAGCACCTTTAAGTCGTTTTTAAAAAAAGTAAGATGTGTTTGGAGTTTTGCTGATTGGATACGGCAAAAGTTTAATATACCAACTAGCCTTCTTCGTTGCTCTGATTGGTTGTAGCGATATCCTATTGCGTGCAGAGGGATTTTGAGAGACAATCGTTTATCCCTCCCCTCGGATTGAGCCGTGCCAATGGTGAGTTGCCAGACCTAACATTTTGATGTAGGTCTGGCTTGCCAGGCTAAATTTGTTAGACATGGTGGAGAAAACAATTCTGACCACCAGATGTCACTATGGCTTTTTTTTATTTTTTATATTGACATTTTAATCAGGATACTTGTCCAATTGGGCATGTAAAATTATCTTTCATTTGCCCCTTCAAAAAATCCACTTGTCCAGGACAAGAGTTAATGTCAAACCCTGATATTATGTTATTAAACTGTTGCATCATCAGGTTCCTGCTAATTTTCTTTGCAGATATCAGAGGAGCCTGTGTATGCAAATGTAAGCAAAACATTATGATCAAAACAGAATTAACTGGAGGGCTCATATGGGCCCTGACTTACACCTTTAATTCATATTTATTCTCTGCCAGGATCTTTTACTTTCGTCTTATCTCGTTCTTTGTGCCACTTTTTTTTTTCTCGCTTTGCTTTAGTTTAATTTAGTGGTTCACAAATAGTAGGTCAGTCAAAATATTGACCATACAGAAACTCAAATGTATATTCTATTTTTAGCTTAACATGCATGGAAATGTACTAACTTTATTAAATATTGATCCCAGACTTCACTGTTCTCTGTACTCTTGTGTAAAAAGAAAAATGGCAAATTCAGCACATCATCGCTCTCTAGTGTCCAAAGCAGAAAATCACATCTCTCTAAGAATATCTTAACTTTACACGATAGGGTGCGCTATAGTTACTGCTGTTCTCACAGTCACGTCTGTGATGTTTATAATAATATGCAGAGCTGTTGGCAGTAACTGATTACATGTAATCTGGATTACGTAATTAGATTCCAAAAATGAATGTCAACATATCATACAAAGCTGCACTTCAGTGGGGCTTTAACAGAAATTCACCATCATGTTCCTCGAACCACTCCATGATGATTCTGCAGTGTGGCATGGTGCATTATCCTGTTGGTAATGTAAGGCTGATATAGGTGGTTGAAGCTGGAAATTAACATTTGACCTCCCCCTCTTCCTTGAGACAAAAGTCTCACCTTATCCACACCATTCTTTCTCTCAGAGAAAACTAAAACTCACACAAGTATATATATGGTTTTAATGTGAATGACGATCATTAAATGAATGTGTTTAGTATCATTTTAAAGGTCTCAGTGCGACTGGTACAATGGTCTCATTCCCAAAGAGTAAAACACAAGGTACTAAGGTTTTTAAGAGTTTAGAGATAACTGACACACAAAGAAAGGCAAATGGTCTTTTTCCCCCACCCCAAGAGGTGTAACTTCTTAATGCAAATTAGCAGGTTTTACATGTGAAAGATTAAGGCTATTTAATGGTCTGCAGCAGGAAGATCGAGGCCTTTCTGTAATTCAGAGAGCCCGTGAGGTTGAGTCTCCAAAACTCAGCCTCTTGTATTTCTTAAAATGTTGGGTTTGCATCTTTCTCTTATTCTAGAGCATTCAATGTTATTGTATTGATTATCTTTGAACTGATTGTGAAATTGGCATGATACTTTACCCGACATAATAAATTGTTACATTTGATTATTCTAATTGACTTTGACTTTGTCATTTAGCTAATGGTTAAAAGAATAGTCAAACACTCGCTCACATTTATTGATGCACAGATATTAAAAACCCTTTTATATATGGAGTCAGATGAAATAACGAGTTAATACATATGAGAAAGTGTATTGCATTTAATCAAAAATCCCATTAGCCTGGAAACGACGGAACACGCGCGAGACCTTCGCCGCTGATCGGATGCCGCCATTGGTTCGATTTAGCGGGACTTACAGTAAACCATCACTGGCAGGGAACACAGTTGCCATAAATTGGTACACTTGGGCCACAATGATGTTCAGATACCTTACATCTGTCAGGGATTGTGCTGTTGGGATAATGGGGCCTAAAGTGTCCCAAGAAAACATTGCAAACATTGCCTACAGCATTTCATCGGCTCCGCCGGCCCGTATCTGTCCAACAGTGCATCCAGGTGCCATTGCCTCTGTTGGTAATGGACATATCCGTGCTCAGCCACTGACGTGATGCAGCAGGAATCTTGAGCAGGCCACTTTCTTACAATCTCGGTGATTTTAGGCCTATTTCATGTGTTATTGACGATGGTATGCAGTTAGCGAAAATTTTACCCTATGTGACTAATAAATATGCTATTGTTTTTCTCCCTCCTTTCTCGTGTTTTACCCCAGTAGATTAAAGTGTCAAAAAAGCTGTTTATAGTAGAAGCACAGGAAGAAACTCCTACAAACTAAACACTCATGCACTGAATGCCCAGTGTCGCCGACACATGTTTGTCCACCAAACGGATCAAACCACATTTAGAAAAATAACCACTGCAGGTTTCAGTTTGACTCAGAAGATAAACCCCAGTAAAGCCGGTACTGTGAGATCATGCACGCTTTTAACTTTGTACTCTGGTTTTTCCATTCAGTAAAATTTTGAATAAATACACATTTTAAAATCACTAGAGTTATGCTATGAAATTCCACAATTCACACAATATTCTTCTACTTTTAGCCATCTGAAACAGGTACACCCCTCAGAAGAAAAGCTGTCACTGAGGCGGTGCTACTTCTAATATGAACCCTAATTTTTTTTTTTATCCATCAAGAACAGTTAAAATCTTAAGGGCCCGACGAACTATAACCTTATATCATATATGCAATGTGTGAACTAGGAGGGTCAAACGCTGCATAGGAGGATTCACACAACACTTTAACAGTTCTGCTGTTAGATCACACACTGAACCACTGAAGACAATGTTTCTCGTGTTAGTTTTGTTCTTTTTTTGCTGTTGGAGTCTGAATGGTAAGTTCTAAAAACATTTTTATAGCTTGTTTTTATCCGTTTCAGTGTAAATTAGAATTCAATCATTTTCATCTGCTTATATGTACCAAAATAATTATGAAAATTGTATGAACATAATACAAGATCTACTAACTTTGAATGCAGTCTCTTCTGGGATTAGGATTAGATTTACAGTGACATTTTCAGGTCTGGAAATGATAATGGATATAATGGAAATCTCTACAGTGAATGTAAATGTTCAGAAAGTGTGAACTTTCCATTGAGCTTTCAAATATCGGGCCATTTTTTGTGCTTTTAAAAATAGTTATCTATAGATTATTAATCTATAGTTATTAATCTAACAATGTCATGGAAATTCACTAGTCAAAATGTGCAGCAAACTTACAGTTCAGACTATCCAGGGATCTAAATCTCTCATTTATTTAAAAATGTTATTAAAATATCCAGCACAATTAAAACTGTACTTTCAATCTTTAATAATTATCATGCATTTATACATTTGAAAATACATTTTGAAACTTTAAACGCTGATTGTTCTCTACACTTTAAGACAAATTAAATGGATGTGCTGCACCAATAAGGTTGATATATTTTGTTTTGAGTTTGTGCTTGTTTTGGATATTCTCAACTTTACATGTAAACTATTGCTGATTTCAGGCTTTGTAAACCATCAGTGGCCGTAATCTGTGTAAATCTGTTTGTTCATCAGGTGTGTTTGGTGATTCAGTGTCAGTGATGGAGGGAGATTCTGTTACTCTAAACACTAATCTTACTGAAATACATGAAGGCGAATACATATGGTGGAAATATGGAGCTGAAAACTCTACCATAGCTAAAATAAATAAAAACAAGCAAAACTTCTCCACATATGATGATGTTCTTGATGGGAGATTCAGAGACAGACTGAAGCTGGATCATCAGACTGGATCTCTGACCATCACAAACACCACAACTGAACATACTGGAGTTTATAAACTAGAGATAAGTGGAGTGAATGAGTCATTTAAAACAATCAGTGTTTCTGTCTATGGTGAGTTGATATAATTTGTCCAAACGTTCACATATACCATTTACATATTCAGATGTTACATAATTTTATAGATGACAGACACATTCAGTGACCATCAACACACTAAACTCACTCAACACAAAATGTATTACACCGATTCACTTCAATTTACAACATCTAAAATAAATTACATTTATTTTATTCTCTCATGTTTTCCAGCTCGTCTGCCTGTTCCTGTCATCATCAGAAACTCTTCACACTGTTCTTCCTCATCATCATCATGTTCATTGGTGTGTTCATCAGTGTTGAGTGTGTGTGATGCGACTCTCTCCTGGTACGCAGGAATGAGTGTATTGTCCAGCATCAGTGTGTGTGATCTCAGCATCAGTCTCTCTCTACCTCTGGAGGTGGAATATCAGGATAAAAACACCTACAGCTGTGTGCTGAACAATCCCATCAGCAACCAGACCACACATCTGGACATCAACACACTCTGTCACACATGTGCAGGTACAGCAGCGCTGATGATATATGTGTGTGTTCACTGAGCTGATCTCTGTCTTCTGGTGTAGATCTGATTCAGTCACTTACATTAATCTCTCTTTAGACATTACAAAACAGTCTCTTTCTCCTCCTCCAGTCTCAGTGTCTCTGATAGTTTTGATCTCTGCAGCAGCTTCTGCTGGTTTTCTGGTGATTGTAACTGCTGTCGGGATCTTCTGCATCTGCAGGAAACACAGAAAAACTGATCAAGGAGGCAAGTTTTATCCTTCTCCTTTTAACTAATAGCCCTATTTTATAATTTAATCAAAATGATTATCATCATTTTTATTGTCATAATAAATGTCAATTTGTAATTGTATATAATGACACTTGTATGTCGCTCTTTACTCATCTCACACAAAAAAGAGTTTCTCAAACTGCATCAACACTGGAAATGCAAAAACAGAAACGTTTTTGAAAACAGTTTTATGAATATAATCTGTAAGGATGAGGCTGGTGCTCAAAAATCTTTGTATATGAATGATAACTTTGGTTGTGCTTGTTGAACCTAAATGCCGATTAAACACAAAGAATGTAAAATACTTTGCTTTGTTAAACATCCCATTTGGGTTTGATTTATGTGTCTCTCTAAATGTAATAATACACACTCTTCAAGGGATTGTTGTGTGTGAAAAAGTTATAGACCTAATGGCAAATTAAATGTGTTAATGCCGTTTTTAAAAACTTTCAGTGTTACTTTGGTGTTAATTTTGAAATTCATAATAATAACATAAATATTGTGAAGAATCAGATCTAGTTAAGATTGAGTTTTGCTGTTTTAATGCATCTATAATTTCAAACAGATGACACTCGTGAAGTCGAGATCACTTACGCTGAGACGACATTCTACAAAAGAAACGCACAGAAATCGGTGAGACAATTTATTGTTAATTTGTTGAGTATCTGTATAATTTCAGATGTAGATCAGTGTGCGCTTTTTGACTGTATAATATTGAAGCCCATTTCTACCAGATATAAATAAAAATCGTGCTCTGGTAAATCATAATTATGACAAAAAGATTAAATTATCACATATTAAAAAGTTCAAATCATGACTTAAAATGTTAAAATTATGACACAAATTTTGACTTGCATATGTCATAATTTGGCATTCAACAACTTTAACTTTTTTGTCATAAATATAATTTAACTATAATTGATTGATTTATTTATTATGTTTATTTTTTCTTATGTGGCAGTAATGCCATTTCAAAGTATAACGATCCATCACATACAGTAAATCTCAAACACAACAGCACCATCCGATGTTTACTTTAAAAACTATATCACATTACATTATCTTGTGTTATGCAATTTTTACAGAAAGTTGAAGAGGAGGATCATGTGGAATATGCACCAATCACATCCAGAAGATGATCAAACTTTAATGTTGTTCTCTGAGTACAAGACCCAGATTGTGATCATATCACTGTGAATCTCCTGAACGTCAGACTCTGAGTCTATGTTTAGTTTTAGGATTGTGAGAATCAACATGTTTAATCAGGAAATCACAGCAGACCAGTAGCGGTTTTAGGCACGGGCGAACCGGGCAGTCGCCCGGGGCGGCATTTTTCCATGTCACATGGGGGGCGGCACGATCGAACAGTTAAAAAAAAAATCCTCTGCGCCGCGAAGCGGTTTTCTATTTTCTATTGGCGCGGCTGGCGCCCCTGCTTGCTGAGAAGGTGCCGTGCACAGAAGAAGCTATGTCAAGGGGCTCTCCTGATTGAAGGTAGCTCACCAAGGGGCCGTTCACATATTGCGTCTTTTGCGCGCTCGAGTTTGTTATTTCAAATGTAGGTGCATGCGCACGGGAAGCGCGCTCATAATTGAAGCAACGCGCTCATTTTTTCCAGGGGCAGATAGATGATTTTTTTAAAAACTTTTCAGTATGGGGGTGCACCCAAACACGCGGGTGTTTTTCTCTTCTCCGTAAATAAATCTTGTAGCAGAGCTACAGCAAGCGTTTTTCTGTGCTGGAAATCCATTAGCTACTAAAACTTCTTTGCCGTTGTCGAGAGCGCAGTGCATGGTTGCATAGCAACGACAGGCGCCATGGGAAAATCGGACCGAATTTTACTATTAATAATAAAAGATAAGCTAATGTGCATTGTAAATGTCTTGTTTTGACTCATTCTTTTTATCAAAATGATTTAAAGGTTGAAATATGTGGGGTTTATCTTTTTATAAAACCTTTTTTGTCAAAACTTTATTTGAACGTGTACATGTTAGATAAGGTCAGGGGATCTCTGGATAATCCGTAATTCGTTTGTAATAATAAAACGAAAATACCGTTTTTCAGTTTTTTGTTTCAAAACGAAAAACCAAATAACCGTTTTTGGTGTCAGAATCAAAAAACGAAAAACCAATTAAAAACGACCCGTTTTTCGTTTTTGGCGATCATTTTATCGTTATTCCTTTTTGAACAAAGAATGAAGAGAGTCTTTGAACTTCAGTCAATTCGTTTTTCGTTTATAAACCAAAAACGGAAGTCACGTGGTCTATTCCTTTTTTGGAAGCAAAAGTAACCGGAAACACTTTCAAAATAAAAGTAATATAGTTAGCGAGGTGATTGTAGACTAAAACTGAACTAATATAACGTTTTTTAGTACAACTAAAGTAGCACTGGGTGTGAAAAAAACACTTTAGTTAACTGAAATAAAAATTAAAACTAATAAAATAATAACTCTGGCTGTTAGGGAGTATTAAACATTTGTAAGACCATTGGTGACCTGTAACTTCAGATTAAGACAAGTGAACTCATTTTATAGCTTAACTCTCAGCTTCCACCATCTACTGTTACCCCTTCTGTGTCAAAACAAAACTCTTCCAAAACACATCTATAAAGTTGTATAGGCCTATTTTTTATTTTCCTTTGCATTTTTCTCCAGTGTAATATACTTATTAATTATTAATTAATTATGTTAGTTAAAGGAACACTCCACCGTTTTTTTTAAATTGGGCTTATTCACTGTCTCCCCTACATTTAGATAGGTGGGCAAGTGCATGCATTGTCTTAGTTTGGGAGCGCCGCCGCTATCTTAGCTTAGCATAATGAATGGAATCCTATGTTGTCAGGTAGCATGTCCTGAGTAAAAGTGATCCATAATTTTTTTTTTTTTTTAATTACTTCTTGTGGCCTGCTTATTCACAACGAGTACAAATAGCAATGCAGATTAAGACTATGTGATTTCCTAGACAGAGATTGATTTGGGACTATATGGGGGGAAGCACAGGCGAAGCACTGCTACTTGGCGGGCGCAGAGATATCACGTTCCAGTTCACGCGCCTGATTATATTGTCCACTATATTTGCTTCTTATTTCTTAATCCAGGTAAATTTGTTGATGAAACATGGATTAAAATGAAGATACAATTTATACAAAACGAAATAAAATTTAAAGAAAGGCTTTCTACAAAACAAAACTTAATAAGTGGTCAAAATCATGTCTGGCCATTCCAAATGTTTTCCGATATATTGGTCATCTTATGATCCTATCTTACTCATCTCATGTGGTTCCCTTTCCATATAATCAACATAGATTAAATAAAAACAATAACATTATATTATTTAAACATAAATATGAAACGTAGCTTATGTTTAAGTTTTTTAACTTATAAGCGTCACACCGCTTCGCTTTGCTCACATGCGTATGTGACCTGCCTATGCATGTGGTGGAGGGGTGTGATTTTCGAATAATAATCAAATAATACCCAGCGATCTTCGAATATTATTTTTGCTTGAAAATTTCGTTTTGTATAAATTGTATCTTCATTTTAAACAATGTTTCATCAACAAATTTGCCTGGATTAATAAATAAGAAGCAAATATAGTGGACAATATAATCAAGACACGGAGGCGCCGGCGCGTGAACTGGAGGCGTCTCATAAATGAACCGAAACTCAGCGTATAAGATACTTGCCTCACACACCTGAGAAGTATATCTATAGAAAGCTACAAGTAACTAAAATGTCTACTTTTAAACAAAACAATTAAAAAATAAAAGAAATTGGCTACTCTCTGCTTGTGTAGGCTAATTCGTAAGTGTGCATTTACGTTATTAAGTTTAACTGATCAATTCAGTGAATAAGGCACTACTATAGGGCTGTTACCAGTTAAATAAAATCAGTTTTCAACAAAATCCATCTTTGCACTGCAGATGTGGGACGTGCAGACTCTGACTCTGAATGACATATTAAACACAGACTGTTAATGCAGAGGAGCCATGGATGCATACTGTAGCCTACATGTGCGTAAATAATGTTATGAGATTCATTTTTTAATATAACTTTTTGAATATTGAAATATGAAATGATAGAATCGATGAAACTATACATTTAAGTATGAAACTAAAACAGCCAGTAGGTGGTGCCAAGCCACCGCCTTAACGAGTGAGTTCATCATTAATTCCGTGTCAAAGTGTCTGTTATCAGCGGATTCTGTTCATGTGTGCCCAGACATTTTAGAAATCCCGACCTGCTGATGTTTTACGGCCATGTCCGAAATGAGTAGACCTATGTATGGTAGACCTATATAGCTACATATAGTTAGGGCATATTTAAGGACATAAACCGTGATATAAGATTTTGGCCATGTTGCCCATCTCCAGGTCATTATTTCCTGCGTGACCTGTAAAGTCACGTTCACAAACCTCTTGCGCATTGTTTGGTCACATTTATTATATATTTATTCATTTATTTAATCATTAATTTATTAATGTATAGTTTCTGCAGGTTTGGTCCTCCATAGCAGAAATGTCTATAGGCCTATCTCTTCCCAGAAGGCAGCAGGGTGAACAGGCTGTGGATTTCATCTACTTAACTAACATAAGTAGGCCTATATTACACTGGAGAAAAATGCAAAGGAAATAAAATGTATACAACTTTATAGATGTGTTTTGGAAGAGTTTTGTTTTGACACAGAAGGGGTACAGTAGATGGTGGAAGCTGAGAGTTAAGCTACATATAAAATGAGTTCACTTGTCTTAATCTGAAGTTACAGGTCACCAATGGTCTTACAAAAATGTTTAATAGCCTACTCCCTAACAGCCAGAGTTATTATTTTATTAGTTTTAATTTTTATTTCAGTTAACTAACTTTTTTGCACACCCAGTGCTACTTTAGTTGTACTAAAAAACGTTATATTAGTTCAGTTTTAGTCTACAATCACCTCGCTAACTATAGTTACTTTTATTTTGAAAGTGTTTCCGGTTACTTTCGCTTCCAAAAAAGGAATAGACCACGTGACTTCCGTTTTTGGTTTATAAACGAAAAACGAATTGACTGAAGTTCAAAGACTCTCTTCATTCTTTGTTCAAAAAGGAATAACGATAAAATGATCGCCAAAAACGAAAAACGGGCCGTTTTTAATTGTTTTTTTGTTTTTTGATTCTGACACCAAAAACGGTTATTTGGTTTTTCGTTTTGAAACAAAAAACAGAAAAACGGTATTTTCGTTTTATTATTACAAACGAATTACGGATTATCCAGAGATCCCCTGACCAGATAACATAAAAGACTCCTTTAAATCTGTCCATCATCTTTAATGTTATTAACTTGGTGATTTGATTTCATTGTGTATTAGTAGGTCTACTTTTTGAACAAGATTCTGTTTAACCGTGATCATTTTGGTCACTATATTCATGAAATGAAATTTTCATACCATTTCATCTCTTTATGATCAACTAAAATCAACTATAATAGGCCTATGTGTTTTTACAGTAGCCTATGCAAAGTACAATTTTCTATAAAAAAAATTATGTCTGATTTTGTTCTTTTCTCTGACATTTAAGGGTAGATCTACAAAAGCTGGTCTAAAAGTGTTTGGATAGTTGTTAATATGAGAGTTATGATACATTATTTAAGAGATTTAAGTATTGTGTTACTACATAAGTACATAAGTAGCTCTCGGCAACTTTCACTTTTAAAAACTCTATTTTGTGACAAAGTAGGCCTATAATAGGCCTACTTATAACAAGTCATAACTAAAAGTGTGCCATGCATAGAATTCGAGGCAGTAACCGATGAGCTAATGGTTCCTCCCTGAAAGTTAGATTAATATAGCAATAGTTAAATAACTGGATTCTTTTAACTGTGTTTTTCAAATGAACGATATGTGATGGTGGGGTGGTGGGAATGGTGGGGGGCGCTCGAAGGGGGTCTCGCCCTGGGTGTAATTCAATGTAGAACCGCCACTGCAGCAGACATACAGGATCATCATCCTAAAGGGTTTAAACTTTAAAGTATGATAATTAAAACCAGATTAATTCAATGTTCTCCTAAAAACTTCAAAAAAAAATTTACCTTAACTGCAATACAGGGACTTTAAACTAATTATGTAAATCACGTGACCCATTGCAGCATTTTTATGTTTGCAAAACAGGTGCAAACTAGTGATGGAAAGGTGACAAAGTGAGCTCTGCTGTGGTTCATTTCTATGAATGTGGTTTGATCTGTTGGGTAGACAAACAGCTTGTGCATGAGAATGTTTCTGCTGCTGGAAGTTTGCATTTCATGTCAGTTTGACAGCATTTGTCTGAGGTGTCAATAACGCTTCTGTGTGTCTGAGGTGTCATCAGTGTGTCGTGAGAGTGTGTCTGAGGTGTCAGTTTGTGTTAACCTCTAGTCGTTGCATGGATTTTTCCATTTATGCACACATGAAACAGTTTATGACTTCTCTACAGGGAAGCCACTTTACTACAAAATACTAAACTCACTCGTGCTGACGTTTGACCAAAAAAGTTGAAAATCAAACTGTGATTTTACTTTGAAAAATATAAATGTTATACACTTTGTGTGCATGATGATCCTGCAAGAGCTGATAAGTGATAAGAATATAAATGTGTACCTTGAAATGCAATGCAAGTCGCTTTGGTTAACAGCTTCTGCCAAATGCAAAAGTAAATGTGATGTAGCCTAAGTTAAGCAGTGCTACTCTCAAAAATAAAGGTACAACAGCTGTCACCTGCAGTGGCCTTTCAAAAGGTACACCTTTTTTACGTTATTTTCTCCTTAGGGTGCATATTAGTACCTAAATGGTTGTAAAGGTACAGTGCGAGTGACAAAGTAGCCTATTTCATTTTTTCTGAGAGTGCAGTTTCAGTAGTCTTAATTCTTTCCAAGCAGAACTATACTCAAGTATATATGGTAGGCTACAAAGGTATACTATACCTTTTTATAGAGGTTATTTCCTGTTTTCTGCCAGTGTCTGGCTCATTTTAAGAATAAATGCACAGAATGACTTACAATTTTTAATTTGTGTTTGATGGTTGTTAATAATGTTTTCAGCAGCTTTGAAGAGAAACTAAATGCTGCTAACAAACTTTTTTCAATAGCACAACAGGAATCCTGTCCATTAGTGAAACAAAGGTTGTGAAATCAAGATCATAATCAGATATAAAATCTCACCTTACATTCCCTTGATAGTGGTACAATGATCCAAGTCCGGATAAATGAGGCTCAAGTTATCCACTCCTGCTCCAGTTCCAGCACTGGGTCAGGGAACAAAACACGAGTGATGGGGTGAAGGAGTGTTAACAAATGAGACTAAATGATTTTAACTTCAGTATAAGAAGCATTCAAATATGTGGTTAGTGCGGTGTTCTGGAAGATTTTAGCACCTAATGCTACCTCTCCTCGGCAACACAAAATAATGAATCATTCATGTTTGAAACACAGGACTTAAAGTAAATTTTTGGGTAAAGGTTACACGCTAATAAGTTGACTTGAACAACTCGAGCGGAGTTTATGACGTCACGCGAACATATGCGGTTACACAAAAACATTATTTCAATTAAATGAAAAGCATCAAATAAGTCGAGGTTCATGCCTTTTCCTTTAATGTAGCTAAATAAAATCCCGTTTCCATTGTATCTCCACCTAATGTTTCTGTCTTGTAAACATGATTGTAAACCCCAAAACATCCTACGAAAACACACACACACACACACACACACACACCATCGGAAGTGAAATTAATACAACGTTTGACCACTAGAGGACAAGAGTCATATTTACACTTCTTCTTCTATGGTTTATTGGAGGTAAACAACGAGTGCATTTCCGCCACCAACTGGTGTGGAGTGTGGACCAGAATGTGGACTATGTACAGTAGGCCTTGGCCTACATTGTTTAAAACAATAATTAAATTACTTTCTCTAAGGTATTGAAACAAGAAATTAACACGTATCTAACATCTTTTAAATCACATCGTATTTTCAGCTTACCTTAAGTTTCGGATCAAATATCTTCTTTTTCATATTTCTGACTATATATCATAACATGTAAGCGGTTTCCTCCTATTTCTCCACAGAAATCACATTTCCTCTGTTATCTATACCTATTTTGAACAGTTTGATATCCATTGTGTCTAAACCTAAGCCTCAAAATTCTTATCTCTTCCCGTCTTATTCCTGCCTATTCCTCACAATAATAATAATAATAATTTAAAAAAATGTGTTGTCTAAAATGTTTTAGGACAGTCAATTTGTTTTTTTAAAGTCATTTAACTGAAACTGCATTAATATGACTCAAAATAATTAAAAAGAGTTGAGTCTTGTATAACTTTTTTTTTTTTTTTTTAATTAAAACTTATTTTGATGAGTTAAAGAGACAGTACAGTCCCCGTACAGTACAGGTTTAAACATTACGCCTATGGAGAGTCCCCACAAAGATAGCGAACCAGACATGTGTGTGTGTGTGTGTGTGTGTGTGTGTGTGTGTGTGTGTGTGTGTGTGTGTGTGTGTGTGTGTGTGTGTGTGCGCGCGTGTGTGTGTGCGTGTGTGTGCGTGTGTTTGTGTGTGTGTGTGTGTGTGTGTGTGTGTGTGTGTGTGTGTGTGTGTGTGTGTGTGTGTGTGTGAGAGAGGGATAGGCCATATTCGATAATATCAAATCGCACATCGTTTGGCTTTTGGCTTGCTCAGTTGGGGATATTCAAATTAATTAACCAATCATTAATACCATTGATCAGCTCTACCAAACGTGGATGTTTTTCCACTAAGAAACGAACATTGTTATTATGTTTTGATTGATACTGTGAAGCTGCTTTGATGCAATCTGTATTGTGAAAAGCGCTATTTAAATATACATATATGATTGGAGTAATGGATAACTTCTAATAAAGAACAGAAATGACAACATTAATTCTCAGTTGCAAACATAATGAAAGAAACAGGAATGTACAGGTATAGATAAATTCATTATTAAACGAAATCCTGCATTAGAACATTTTCTGATGTGTTATTGTTGTGAAGGGGGTGGATTGGAATCCCCTGCTGCTTCAATGTATATGTAATGAGTGATTATAATCAAGGTATTAATCAATATTTTTCCTTCTAATATCAAATGAGTTAAATGACTTCTCTGGAGATTTTACTTTGTTATAGAAGTTACCAGTGTGATTACTGAAATGTTCTTTTCATGTATTCTCTAATGTCTGTGTTTGATGTCTGTCCGGCTTCCAGAAATGAAATATGGACTTGTTTTGTGTTTGAGAAAGGTCTTCAACGTGTTAAAACATATAGGGGTCATTGAAGCCAATAGTTTAAGGGACCATTTCTTTGTTAAAGCCTTTCTTTCCAGTTAGACTGAAGTTTAGCTATCCTTGAGAGAAAGAACATTATCTTGATGTTTTGAGACGACTCTACTGTTTATAGTTAGAGCCTGGCAAAATCCAACCTTGGAAAAGCTGTGTGTCGGTGTGTGTGTTAGTCTTCTGGGTTGCAGGTTAAGGAACCACTGGCATTATTGGAGATTGACTGAGTTGTTGTTCTGGACATGTTGGCGCCCAGCAAACCCAAATATGTGACCTGGAAAGTCATGACGTGCCTAACTTCAGGGTCTGAGTGTCAGCTGCATAATCGATGGAGATATGTCTATCTGTATATGTGTGGAAAATTACTATGTTTATCTATTTCTTAGCCAATGAGACTCATTCAACCTGTAAGCAATGACGTAGCTTAGACCTTGGAAATGGTATAACTGCTGTGATCTGTGTAACTGTAAGGGGGGGCGGCCTACGAACTCCTGTGAGTCTTGAAGCGGACTTCTGCTGATGAAACTGCAAACTATCTTCAGTAAACTTTTCTTCAATTTTTTATAATTCTGACTCCGGGTCTTTATTCTTCATATCTGGTTCTGGGTCTTTGACTGTATACCCCTTACAGTTAAAATATGGTACCCAGAACATGCCCCACCATTGCAACTTTATGTGCCAACAAAGCATACTTTTTTTATTTATTTATTTAACCTTTATTTATCCAGGTAAACTGTTTGAGAACCACTTCTCATTTACAAACATGACCTGGCCAAGAGGCTACAAGAATACATAAGAACATACTGTACAGCTGTACATAGTCAAACACATAACACATAGAACAATTAACTAAGTTAAAAAAAGATAGACAACAGATGGGAAAAGAAAAGGAATAGAGTGCTTAAATATGTGTGTATAAATATGGTTCATGATTGTCAGCAGGAACAAGAGTCAACTATATGATTTTCTAGGTTTTGCTTAAAGGTGGAGATTGGGATCAGAGATGTAAGTTTCAGGGTATTTTGTAGTATGTTCCAGTCATGTACTGATGCAAAGCGGAAGGCATTACGTCCAAAGGTAGTAGAAGTGGGGGGGTACTAAATTTAATCAAATTACTTGATCTTGTGTGATAGGTGTTATGAGCGGCATGAAGTAGGGATGACAAATAGAGAGGTGCCAGGTGAAGCTGAAATGGTATAACTGCAATTAAACTCATAGGTGAAGCTGAGTTTAAGACTGGAAGCTGCAGAATTGGGAGAGGAATCAACTGAGTACAAAATGGTATCATCTGCATAAAGATGAATCCGAGAGGTACCAACAGCTCTGGCTATATCATTGATGTAGATAGAAAAAAGGATTGGACCCAGGATGGAGCCTTGAGGCACACCTTTAGAGACAGCAAGTGGGTCTGACATAATGTTGTCAACCTTCAATTGCTGGACACGGTTGGTGAGATAATTAGCAAACCAATCACAGCTAGAGGAGGACAGACCAATACTGGAAAGCTTATGTAAGAGGATCCTATGGTCGACAGAATCAAAGGCCTTGGCGAGGTCTATAAAGGTGGCAATACAGACCTGATTGCTGTCTAAAGCTGTAATTACATCATCAAGGACCTTTGTGGTGGCTGTTATGCACCCATGTCCCGTCCGAAAACCGGATTGCATGTCAAATAATATATGATTTTTATCCAGGAAATCATTTAACTGTTTTTGTACGAGCTTCTCCAGAACTTTGGCAAGGCATGGAAGGATAGAAATTGGGCGGTAACAATTTGGGTCAGATTCAGAACCCCCTTTGAAGAGGGGAAAAATTGTGGCTGATTTCCAATCAATAGGGAACTCAGAGAACTGTAGGGACATGTTAAATAGTCTAGTGACGGGAGTGGCAATAATGCGGGATGCTGCTTTTAAGAACATGGGATCAAGACCATCAAGACCAGCAGATTTGTTTGTATTCAGCTTGGCGAGTTCATCCTGGACTTCAGAGGTGGAAAGAGGCATAAAGGAGAAGCCCGTCTTGTCTGATGAAGAAAGTTGAGCATCTGCATCGGTTGTAACTGAAGTGTCCATTGAAACAGGATTAGAGTTTGACATTGAAACTGTATGGGTTACATTAATAAAGTGATGGTTTAGAAGTGAGGCCATCCGAGACTTCTCAGTAACAATAATGTCATTAAATAACATAGAAACTGGTAAATGAGGGGAAATAACTTTGTTTTCCATTACCTTGACTGTTTTCCAGAATGCTCTAGCATCAGTGCCACATGTGGTGAGTTTCTCTTTAAAATGTGAGATTTTGGCATTTCTGATAGCCTGTGTTGCTTTATTTCTGTATTGACGGAAGGCCAGCCAGTCAACTGGGGATTGGGTAAAGTGGGCCTTTTTCCAGAGGGCATTTTTATGATGAATAGTCTCAGCCAGATCATTGGAGAACCATGGACTATATCGATTTTTTATTCTAATTTTTTTCAGAGGGGCATGCTTACTCATAATCAGACTAAAAGTGTTTTTAAAAAAAGACCATGCCTCTTCCAAGTAAGGGAAGGAATTAATTCTATCCCAGGGCACAGCCGCAACATCTTGGAGAAAGGCTTGCATATCCAGTTTTTTCAAAGAGCGCTTGGTTACAATTACTGGGGGCCTTTTGAATGAAAGGCCAGAACGTATACATGCAATAGCGCAATGATCACTTATTTGACTAAACACTCCTGTTTGATAACTAGATGGATTGTTAGTCAAAATAAGGTCAATCAGAGTGGATGATGCAAAAGATTTATGATTAGGTCTGGTGGGCTCAGATATCATCCCATGGGCATAGGTGCCCACTTGAAGACCCTAGAGATGTCCCCTACTCGGCTCAATCCAGACGGTTGTCGCGCTGGTCCACTAGGGAGACCACACTGTAGTTGCAGCCGTCGTGTGTGCTGACGCGGCAAGTACACTGCAGCCGTTAACGCCAGACAGAAGGGGAGTCACACCCTCATATGGAAAGAAGTGTAAATGGATGGAGAAGCATAGTTTACTGTAAAGCTACGTCTTAGTGTTGCTTATCTTGGCGAAAGCCGAGTACAAATCAGCATGAAGTTTTAACATCTACTCTCGTGTAATGGAAATCATGAAGATCTGGAATACGTCCAGTGACTGCGGTGAATAGTGCTGCTGGCAACAAGGGAAAGACCTTGTGACAGCCTGGAGAGACAGCTGACAGGAGGAAAGAGACCCCAATGGGGCTGGTAAGGGTTAGCTACCCTTGTCGGCAGTATCCAGCTCCGTGTTTTACAGGATGCTGGAGACACCCGCCCAAGGCTTCTAAGAAATTAAAGAGAAAAATACCCCTAGAGTCTGCGAGAGCGGGGGCGGAAGATGACTCGATGTTGGACAACATGGTTAACGACTTAGGAATGGAAACGGATATGAGTATGGAGAGTAAGACTAGTTCAAGATCTGCAGTTAGTAAAGTCATTGAACTCCAAGTTTGTGTCTGTGGCTGGAGCAAGGCGACAACGGTCAGGGGTTTGAAGGTTCATCAAGGGAAAATGAAATGCTTGAGGGAGAAGGGACAAGGGCCTCGCATTGATCAGTACTTCTTACGAAGTCAGTCAAGTCAGTCGAATGAAATCCAGCGACAGGAGGCAAAGCACAGCTCGCAGGATATCAGCACCCCTGTCATAGAGGAGAGGAGGGCTTGCACAGTTAGTGATGAACATATTCATACTTGTGAAACCGGTCAGACTAATCAGCATAAGAGAGAAAAGAACCTCAACGGGCATAGGCCTGGAGTTAGATGGCCAAGAGCTTGTGAGAAAACTGCATGGGACACGGTAAACACAGATCTATGCTTTGCATTGGAAAGATTAACTGGTACAGTTGAAAAGAAGCTGGATAAATTTGGGGACATCATTTACGCATATGGAAGTGAGAGGTTTGGTGTGGAAAAAAGGAAGGAAAAAGTACAAACTACTCCTGGAATGTCTAGACGGCAGCAGAAACTTGAAGGGTTAGTTAGAGAAAGGAGACAGCTAAGGAAGCAATGGAAAAGAGCAGAACAAAGTCAGAAGGAGGGACTCAATCTCTTACAAAGGGACATAAAAGATAAGCTGGCAACATTACGCAGAGCTGAGCGTCTACGGAAACGCTACAAAAAGAAGGAACGTGCGAGGGCTAATTTCTATAAAGACCCATTCAAATTCGTAAAGAAGTTATTCACCAGTGAGAAGAATGGCACTTTAAAAGCATCTAGAGTTGAGCTAGAGAGATATTTGGAGGAAATGCATACAGATGAAAAAAGGCATGAGCATATGTCAATTCCATCAGACATACCACCTATCAACCCACCAGAATACCAAATGGAGGTCTGTGCACCTAAGTGGAAAGAGGTAGAGCAGGTTGTGAGAAAGGCAAGGGCTTCATCATCTCCAGGGCCTAATGGAGTTCCGTACAGAGTGTACAAGTGTGCTTCAGGAGTTCTGCGAATTCTGTGGAAATTGTTAAAAGTGGCATGGGAAAAACAGGTTGTACCTAGAGCATGGCGCAGAGCAGGTGGAGTCTTTATACCTAAAGAAAAAGACGCTACAAGCATCAGTCAGTTTCGTCCTATTTCACTACTAAACGTTGAAGGTAAGATTTTCTTCAGCATTATTGCCCAGAGATTGTCCACCTACCTATTAAAGAATGGCTTCATTGACACTTCAGTTCAAAAAGCGGGCGTTCCAAGGTTCTCAGGATGCTTAGAACACATCAATGTTATTTGGCAACGAATTCAGTCAGCTAAAAAGGAGAGGAAGGAGCTCCATGTGACATTCCTGGATTTGGCTAATGCATATGGTTCAGTGCCACATGAGCTTCTTTGGGCAGCATTTGATTTTTTCAGAGTACCAATGTCAATAACAAATTTAGTGAAAGCCTATTTTGGAGATTTGCAATTTAGTTTCTCAACTCCAAAATTCAGCACTGCATGGCAATGCTTAGAGGTTGGAATAATGGCAGGATGCACCATTTCTCCACTGGCTTTTACCATGGCAATGGAAGTAATCATTAGGGCATCAAGATGGGTTGTAGGAGGAGAGCGCTTGGCTTCTGGGATGCGACTACCACCAATCAGAGCATACATGGATGATATGACAACCATGACTACAACAGTAGCCTGCACTAATCGGTTATTGGGGAAGTTAACAGATAATATTGAATGGGCACGAATGCAATTTAAGCCCTCTAAATCAAGGAGCATCTCGATAGTTAAAGGAAAGGTAGTAGATAAAACATTCTTCATTAATGGTGAGGCAATACCAACAGTTTCTGAGAAGCCAGTGAAGAGTCTTGGGAGATGGTACGATGGAGATCTAAAGGACACAGTTCGAGTGGGAGAAGTTAGACGACAAGCAGTGGAAGGGTTGAAGAGCATAAACAGCTGTGCTCTACCAGGCAAACTAAAACTCTGGTGCTTTCAGTTTGGTCTACTGCCGAGGTTGCTGTGGCCACTGACTGTGTACGAGGTTTCTTTGACAGCAGTGGATAAGATAGAAGCGTTAATAAGTTCATACATCAGGAAATGGTTGGGAGTTCCACGCTGCCTCAGCAGAGTGGGACTTTATGGTAAAGGAATATTGCAGCTGCCAGTCTCTGCTTTAACCGAGGAGTTTAAGTGTGCCAAGGTCAGACTGGAAATGACATTAGTAGAGTCACGTGACAAATGTGTAAGGGAGGCAGCCCCTGTGTTAAAAACTGGTAGAAAGTGGTCAGCAAAGAAATCTGTAGTAGAGGCAAAGGCTGACCTTCAAATTGGGGATATCGTGGGACAGGTACAGCATGGAAGAGGGGGTTTTGGGCTCAGTGTAGCTCCGCCTAAATGGCACAAGGCAGGCCCAGCTCAAAGGAGGAAGCTGGTAGTCAACGAGGTGCGAAAGCAGGAGGAGAGGATGAGGTGTATAAAGGCCATTTCCCAGGCCAAGCAGGGAGAGTGGATGAGATGGGAGAGTGTGGAACAACGCAAGATGGGCTGGCAAGACCTTTGGTCAATGGAAGAGAGTAGGATCAGTTTCCTTATTAGGTCAACATATGATGTTCTCCCATCACCACAGAACCTAAACCTCTGGCTAGGAGAGGATCCCTCTTGTCCTTTGTGTTCATCACCTGCCACATTAAGGCACATTTTGACAGGATGTAAGGTGGCTCTTAGCCAGGGTCGGTTTACTTGGCGCCATGACCAAGTACTGCGATGTTTGGCTTTAGCATTGGAAGGCAAGCGTAGTATGACCAATAAGTTGCCGCCTGTTCTAGCAAAACATTACACGCAGAAGACAATATTCCTCCACCCAGGCGAGCAACCACCAAGAAAAGGTGTTAACACCAATTCTCGCCCAGGACAACTGGAAGCTGTTAGGGACTGGAAGATGCTGGCTGATCTTGATCAACGGCTTATTTTTCCACCTGAGATTGCCACCACTAACCTACGACCAGACATTGTTTTGTGGTCTGGATCAGCACGCATTGTTCAACTGATAGAGTTAACAGTGCCATGGGAGGATGCTGTAAATGAGGCATATGAGAGGAAGAAACTGCGGTATGCTCATCTGGCCACTGAAGCAGAGTAGCGAGGATGGAGAGTCCAGGTTTATCCAGTGGAAGTGGGTTGTCGAGGTTTTGTGGCACACTCTACAACCCGGTTCCTCAGAGACGTCGGATTCAGCGGCCAAGAGTTGCGTCGCACAGTAAAGAACTTATCTGAGGCAGCAGAAAGGAGCAGCAACTGGCTGTGGTTGAGACGGAAAGATTCTAGCTGGCTGTGTACAGGCCGCCACGCTACGGTTTCGTAGAATTCTTGAAAAACGTGTCTGTTGGTCTGTTGGTTTGTTGGTTTATTTGTATAGGTTGTATAGTATTTACAGTCATTACGTTCCTGTGTATATTGCGTGAATGACGGGTGGTTGGGCAGATATTGTGTTTGCGGTAGGTGGTATGCCATACGGAACCGTTGCCACTGTAACTGCTTTAACGCACCAGTGGGGCTCGACAGCCTTAGTCAAACGGGTTGGCGCGTATGGTTGGGTTGCGGAGAGATTGTGGTTAGGTCTCAGCAGCAGGAGGGATGTAGAGGTCAGTAAGCTGGGCTGAGTTGAGTGGGGGACGGAGGGGGGTGACTCTGGGACGCCAGAGTCACTGTCGAGCCCTCTTGAGGTGTCGTGGGCTAGTCGACGAAACACTGAGGACGGAAGGTGCCCACTTGAAGACCCTAGAGATGTCCCCTACTCGGCTCAATCCAGACGGTTGTCGCGCTGGTCCACTAGGGAGACCACACTGTAGTTGCAGCCGTCGTGTGTGCTGACGCGGCAAGTACACTGCAGCCGTTAACGCCAGACAGAAGGGGAGTCACACCATCATATGGAAAGAAGCGTAAATGGATGGAGAAGCATAGTTTACTGTAAAGCTACGTCTTAGTGTTGCTTATCTTGGCGAAAGCCGAGTACAAATCAGCATGAAGTTTTAACATCTACTCTCGTGTAATGGAAATCACCACCACCCCTGGTCACTCTATCCTGACGAAACACATTATATCCTGGTATGCAGATTTCAGGATTAGTGTTCCCTTTTTTAAGCCAGGATTCAGATATAGCAAGAACATCAGGATTAGCTGTGTGCACCAATGTTTTTAAAGTGTCAAAATGCTTGGAATTCAGCAGACTGCAAATATTTACATGTAAAAAACCCAATGATTTACGGTCACAAAATTCACCAAATGACAGCTGGGCAGTAACTAAGTTAGCTGGGCCAGGATTTGGATGCACATTACCAGAGATAAATAACATGAGAATAATTAACATGCGTCTAAAAGCAGCACCATAACAAGTCCATTGCTTGTCTTTTACAAAGGGCAGAGCCAGTAACAAGTTAGAGTCAAACAGTTCCTGCAGAAGCATAATTGAAAAATATGGAAGGGTTCGAGGTACCTGGGTGACAGAAAGTCCAACAGATTTAGTAATCCAATAGGATGTGACATCTCTTGATTGAAGAATGAAGTCTAATGTTCCCCGACAGTGAAATGCTGTGGCAGATCCTAGAGTGCGTTTACCAGCAGGCCCGGGGTCCTGATACTGTACATGCAGCAACAGGGTGGATGACAAAATCCCGAGAACCAGTAGGATTTTTATAAAGTAAAGCATGATTCTTTAGTAGTGTAGCACAGGCTCCAATGTGTGCTGGGGACAAGCCTTGATGGAGTAGGTGGAGTAGGCCGAGATCCTCTCGAAAACAAACAGGTAGGCCTCAGACCAGGTGGAATAGGCCGAGAACCTCTCGGAATAGCTGTAGCCGGATAGCATAGGCTTTAGTGTGTGCTGGAGGCGAACAACAATGCAGCTGGAGATAGATGTTGTTATCTTGCTGTAAATCCTGTTTCAAAAAAAACGTCACAGATCTAGGCTGAAAACCAGCCACACTGCAGCAGATCCCTGGGTTGTAGTATGAAGATAGGCCTCAGACTAAATAATAGGCCAAGAGCTCACAAATATAGCAGGGTAGGTTAAATGAAGACACTGTCTGGGTTTTTTCAGTGAAAGGTGCTCTAAAAACCTTTAAAAAAGTAAAAAATGGGCAAACAAAGAGCAGACAGAAAAACATGCAGCCATCTTGGAAACATGCAGCCATCTTGAGGTGTCATTTCTTTATTTTTTCAAAAGTTCTCAAAAAAAAGGGGAACGTAGAGGTATAGATAAATCCATTATTAATCGAAATCCAGCATTACAACATTTTCTGATGTGTTATTGTTGAAATATGGTACCCAGAACATGCCCCACCATTGCAACTTTATGTGCCGACAAAGCATACTGGAGGTGTCATAACTTTATTTTTTCAAAAGTTCTCAAAACAACAGGAACATAGAGGCATAGATTAATTCATTCTTAAATGAATTCTTGCATTACAACATTTTCTGATGTGTTATTGTTGAAATATGGTACTGTTTACGCCAAATTCTGACTCTACCATCTGAATGACTCAACAGAAATCGAGACTCATCAGACCAGGCAACATTTTTCCAGTCTTCAACTGTCCAAATTTGGTGAGCTCTTGCAAATTGTAGCCTCTTTTTCCTATTTGTAGTGGAGATGAGTGGTACCCGGTGGGGTCTTCTGCTGCTGTAGCCCATCCGCCTCAAGGTTGTGCGTGTTGTGGCTTCACAAATGCTTTGCTGCATACCTCGGTTGTAACGAGTGGTTATTTCAGTCAAAGTTGCTCTTCTATCAGCTTGAATCAGTCGGCCCATTCTCCTCTGACCTCTAGCATCAACAAGGCATTTTCGCCCACAGGACTGCCGCATACTGGATGTTTTTCCCTTTTCACACCATTCTTTGTAAACCCTAGAAATGGTTGTGCGTGAAAATCCCAGTAACTGAGTAGATTGTGAAATACTCAGACCGGCCCGTCTGGCACCAACAACCATGCCACGCTCAAAATCGCTTAAATCACCTTTCTTTCCCATTCTGACATTCAGTTTGGAGTTCAGGAGATTGTCTTGACCAGGACCACACCCCTAAATGCATTGAAGCAACTGCCATGTGATTGGTTGATTAGATAATTGCATTAATGAGAAATTGAACAGGTGTTCCTAATAATCCTTTAGGTGAGTGTATATGTGTTAGGGCTGTATATTATTACAATATATCAGGTTAGAATACTTATAGTATATTGTTATTAATAATTATAGTAGCTATATTATAATCTTGTTATATTAATTAGATAACATTATTTGGATTGCTTTGGATTTTTGGATCTGGACTGGACTGCTTTTTGTTTTGATTGCCCTTTTGGATTTGTTTGCTTTTTGCGACTCTTCCTTTTTCCTGGTAATGGAGCAAGAAAGAGGAGATCCTCCTTCGTCTGGGCTCAACAGAAGCATCAGTGTCCTCATTTATACCAGCTGACACTGGCATATATTTATGTTCCCCTGCATCCTCTGTTCCTTGTGAAATGATCTTTTAAGGCTGGAGAGGTTTTGTCCCAAAAGAGGAATCGTCTAAACCCCAACACACTTGAAACATTTTGTGTATACGGACAGCATAAGTCTGCTCAGGTCATTGGTTCAGAATTAATTAATTTGTCTGTTACTTCTTTGTACAGTAGCTAGGTGTCACTAGTGAGCAATGCTGAATGAAGCTTCGATGAATGAATCTTTGGGTAAAGCGAGGGGCTGCGAGGTCTCAGTGGTTCAGGAAGCCTCATTTTGCCATCACTACGGGCAACCATATGAGAAGCTTCATTTTCAACAATTTCCCGAATAAAACAATGCAGATTTTGATACACAAGAGAGATACTAATAATTAAAAAGGAGAGAGATCGGGCATTTCATTTCCTTGTCGACGGTCACGGAACAAAAAGTAGTCTAAGCTTCCTCTTCCTCTTCTTCTTCTTATGCTTTTATTGGCGGGTGGCAAACCAGCTTATTAGGCGCTTTACCACCACCTATTGAACGGGTGGGTGGATCAGAAGATTTATGGGAAAAAATACTATAACATTAATGATACAGGAAGACATTTGTATAATATTCAAAGCTCTGTTGGCATGAAAAGGGAGATGAGTAAAAATCAAAGTGAAGAAAGGATTATCAATCATCTTAGAATATGACATACTAGACACTTTATCTATAAGGTAGACATATACATGGAATGTGTTTACATTGCAATCAACAAGAATCTGTCCAACATGTGATGATGGGTTGTTATGTGAAAAGGAAAGGAAGGAATTAAAAGAAGTAGGCCTACTTAAAAAAATTAAAACTAAACACTTTAAAAACATCCTTGGAACAGTATTGAGGAAATACATATACAGTTAATACAATTTTTGAAAGAAACATGTCTAATGGAGCGAGTATAAAGGTTAATATCCCAAAACATACCCGGAACAAGCCTGGAGTTGTGTTGTGTTGTGTTGTGTTGTGTTGTGTTGTGTTGTGTTGTTGTGTTGTGTTGTGTTGTGTTGTTGTGTTGTGTTGTGTTGAGTTGTATTGTGAGTGCAATTAGGACATTTAAGTAGCTTTTAAAAACATGAGAAACATTACTGGTGTGCATCTTGAGACAAAACAATGGCACTGATATATATTTTAAGATTTGCTTTCAGTTAAAACAGCTCAAACATGCATTTTAGTCTGGGCAACACTTAAGCATTGACTGTGAAACCGGGGATTAAAGTTGTAATAAGAGCTAGAAATAAACTTAATGTAACTAGAGGCTGTATAACATGTTCAGGTTTTGTTTGAACTAGGAGGGTCAGACTCGTTGTGGGACGATTCACAGAAAATGAGTGTTTTCAGCGGAAAGTTTTATTACTGAACGGGTGAAGAAAATGTTTCACATGTTTGTTTGAAACTGTTAAATGTCAGGGAAAATAATGGAAACTGCTAGGGCTCAGAAAAACCTTTTTAAAATAAATAAATGAGTCAAAAAGCAATTAACTGGCCATTTGTTTGGGCCATGTGCTTGCGTTGTCTCGTCACTTAACCCCGCCCCCTTGTTATCCTCGTCTTGTCATTTTTGTCTAGTCAGTTTCACCTGTCCTCGTCATTAGTGTTCCCTATTTAATCCCCTCATGTCTTCTGTCCTGTGTCGATACATTGTCAACCAATGCATGTAACTCTTTGTGAGTACGTTGTCTGAATATTGTATTAAGTATAGTGAGTTTGTGTAGCTGTTTGTTTTATTCATCTTGTCATTATCTGTCAGTATCTAGTCCTAGTTTATTCCCTGTCTTAGTCTTGGTGAACTACCCTTCAGTTCTGTTTTACCCCCTCGTGGGTTTTGTTTTCTGTTTTGTGCCTCAATAAACCCTGTGTGTGTTCATGTCCTCTGCGTCTGGGTTCGCTCCTCCATCCTCATAACATTAACATATCAAACATCAGGGGCCATTGCACTAGTTGGACGTACAGTAAAATACTTGTGTGTAAGATGATTATACTAACTAAAACTACAACCAGACACAACTACATCCAGCGTAGATAATATTAATTGCTATTAATAAAGAACTCTATTGTTCATGTCATCACAAGTGAAGCCAGAGCACCATCAGTTTTTATACAGGTTTTGCTAATAATCCCAGATAAATTAATATTTAATATTACAAACAAAACTACAAACAGAAATTTTGTTGGGTCTGCTACATCTGTCGGCAGTGTGTATTCGGCACACACATCTCACTTATCATGCACAAAATAACCAGAAACATTACAGTTGACGTCTGTGTGTATTTTACGTCCGTGTAGTCTTACATCTCAGTGTCCAGCCGATTCAACCGACCACTGGTTTATAAACCATCAGAAGAAACATTAATCTGATCCTGTTCATGTTCTCAGGTGTGTTTGGTGAGTCAGTGTCAGTGATGGAGGGAGATTCTGTTACTCTACACACTGATCTTACTGAAATACATGAAGACTCGACATACTGTGGAAATCTGGAGCTGAAAACTCTCTGATAGCTCAAATCAGCATTGAGACTCGAGTCTTCTCCACATTTGTCTCATCCTTCACATCTGAAACTCTGAGTATTTAAAGTTTACAGATCGGCCCCGTTCAGCGCCTCACATACACAAAATATATACTGACATGTTTAATCATTTTATTACAGTGAGTCACAGAAAGACTCGCTTATGCTGCCGTGCAAAGGCAAAAGACCTTAACTTCAATTTTGTCAAAAATGAGTTATTGCCATATTTGGAACAATGGACATCAGTTTTATCATGTGGAGAAATATCTTGCGTCAATTTTGTTCTTTTCTGCTAAAAATAAGATGTTGTTTTTGCCATAACTTCCAAAAGCAGAGGGAAAGCAAAGGCAGAAGCCCTTAACATCAGTTACGGTCTTTTAGCTTTGTTCCGCTGCACTTTAGAACGCTGTTATTAAGTTACGGTGGAGTTAAGGCTCCCTGCCTTTGTTTTACCTAACGTTACCAGCAACTTGTTTGCCGCGCTGAAGTTACGGTGTTATGCCTATGTGTAATTGAAGCACTTTTGCCACACGCATTAATTTAAATACACTTCCCCTGGCGAGGAGAAAACATTACCACGCACACAAACCAACCCAGCAGATATAACTTAGATCGCAGCTTACCTTTTTTTTTTTTTCTTTTTTTTTTTTAACATGGTCAAAATCCATGGAAAACAACATCCAATGAGAAGACATCCATTGTTTAAATCCATCATGTGCCGGCTGGCTAGCCTAATTCTATCTAAGTGCAAAGTTGTCCGGAGGTTGACAATTAATTTTAAGTGTTGCTGACGTCCGGTTTACACCAACCACTATGAAATTGTCCCGGTTAAACAGTTAAAATGCTGACAGCTAAACGGTGTAAAAGTGTGACTGTATTGTAGAGGATTTCAACAGCGCGACATACAAGTCTGCCGTTAAAGCTATGAGCTAAAACAAACTAGCTAGCACTGTCGTGAAAAACAACACAGACGTGAATAAAGGTTGCGTTTTCTTAAAACTGGTCAAACTCGTGGTGCATTCATAGTTAATGTAAAATACCCCTATCTCATCTGTTTTTGTCGTTTACTATTTAAAGCTTTCAAAAAATAGTGAGAATTATTCAATATAAATTATTTTGAATAATTTATGTTTTATAAGTCAAACTAACATTTAGGCTACAAATTGCACCAGTAGGCTATTAAATGTTACTAAAAATAAGAACAGGGGGTACAAATTGTTTCATATGAGTTATTAAGCCTACACAACACTTACAATAAGGTTCATTAGTTAACATTAGTTAATGTATTAACTAACATGAACTAACAATGAACAAAACATTTGTTAAAGTATTTATTAATCTTTGTTAATTAGTTAATACAAATACAGCTGTTCATTGTTCATGTTAGTTCACAGTGCATTAACTAACAAATAAGACCTTTGATTTTAATAATGTATTAGTAAATGTTTAAATTAATATTAGTATTGTTAGAATACTAAATACATTTTCCATTCTGTCCAGGAAAATGTATTATTACAGAGTTTTTTCATTTATTCTGGAAAACATACACACAATGTCATCAGATATAAGCATATTCCTATATGTTTTTGTCAGGAAAGGGTGAATGGTATTTGAGAAAGGGCGTCTACATATTACTGGCATAGCCTAATCAAACCTTTCAAATGTAAGAAATATTTGTGGAAGGTTACTTTAACGGTACCTCTTAAAGTGTTATTTTACTTAAATTAAGTACAACGATAAAGTTTTAAAATGATCCAGTACAGATAATAGCCTTCTCATTATTTTTTTATTTTGCAATATTCTATTAATGTAATATTAAATCTTACTAGACAGAACTCACTAAATGTTATTTTAAGGCTATCATTGTCATAATATAAATGTTTGTATAGAGTGAAAAAAGTCAAAATGGTCAATAAATTAGAAGTTAAGGTATTTTGCCTTTGTATGACCTATTATTGTTTTGCAGATAATGCAAAGGCAGAATACAGTAACTTCCGAATAAGGGTCAAAGGTCAAGTTTGAGCTCAGTTTTTTTTTTTGTAGATAAATATATTCATTATGACAACTACTTGGCAAAATTTCAGTGTCCTACCTATCATACAATTGGCTGGACAACAAAAAAACTTTAAAGTCATTTTTCTCAGTTTCACACTCTGGTGAGTTAAGGTCTTTTGCCTTTGTAGGGCAGTATTGTCAACACACTAGACCAAAAATAAGAAGATTGTTTAATTTACCCATGCATATTTATCTGTATTCTCTCATGTTTTTCAGCTCGTCTGCCTGTTCCTGTCATCATCAGTAACTCTTCACAATGTTCTTCATCATCATCATCATGTTCACTGGTGTGTTCATCAGTGTTGAATGTGTGTGATGCGACTCTCTCCTGGTACGCAGGAATGAGTGTATTGTCCAGCATCAGTGTGTGTGATCTCAGCATCAGTCTCTCTCTACCTCTGGAGGTGGAATATCAGGATAAAAACACCTACAGCTGTGTGCTGAACAATCCCATCAGCAACCAGACCACACATCTGGACATCAACACACTCTGTCACACATGTGCAGGTACAGCAGCACTGATGATATATGTGTGTATTCACTGACCTGATCTATCATGTTATATATAGTGTAGAGCTGATATTTCCTATAGTGTTCGCTATAGAACATTGACTTCCATAGTATATATTTTTTCCTACTATGGAAGTCAATGGGACCAGAAACTGTCTGGTTACTGATATTCTTATAAATATCAGAAAATCGTCTGAATGGATTCGAAAATGGTAAAACTCAACTGTTTAACTCTGGGGGAGTTGTAAAATGAGCCTATTTCCAAAAAAAGTGGAGTATCCCTTTAAAGGCATCTAGAACATAAATATACAGATAATTTAAGTTATTTTCCATTGTATTGTAGCCAAGTCAATAGGGGCGCTGCTGAGGGTATCTAGAGAGGGTGTAATTTCCCTTTAAATAGGCCACTTCCTGTAAGAGGAATAGTTGCAGTACCTGAATTGTTTAGCATGGTCGCTGGAAGAACAAGCTCTGTTAGGTTGATTTTAATGAGAAGTGTTTTTAATGTTTACTTATGATGTTTGGGATCTTTTTGATTTGTTGGCCAAGAGCCAGTGATTTTTAGTGAAAAGGTTAATTCAAATGGGCCAGCTGTACTTAATCTGTTCATTGTCTTGATGTAGTCAGTTTGTTTTAGAAGTGAGGTCTACATGCCCCAATGCTGATAAAGTTGGCTGGATGAGTGGTGGACACTGAATTACCATCACAGCACGTGAGTGTTGACACTGTCAAAGCGAGTTATGTTTTTAAAATGATCATTGACAACCCTGTGTTGGGGCAAATGACTTCCTTTTATAGAGAAGTTGCTTTAAAGGCTTTCAGGTTGGCCATGTGGAGCTGGATGAGCGATGGATATTAAACACTGCTGTACTTCCTGAGGTTTCTGAAGTTAACCAAAATGAATGTTTCTTGAGCATCACATGTGTTTAGAGGGGTTCGCCAGGGTAACCTGGTATCGCCATATTTGTTCTTGATGGCCGCTCAACTTCTAACTACTTCCCTGGTGAATAGTAAATTAAAAGGGGTTAATATAGCAGATAAACACATTATTATAACCCAATTAGCTGATGATATCACACTCTTTTTAAAAAACGACTTGCAGATCCCTAACCCTCTTGATCTTATTATAGTGTTCTCAAAAGCTTCTGTTCTTTCTTTGAATTTAGATAAATGTGAACTCCTGCCCTTAAAGATGAACTGAACTGAAAAAAAATCGACGTTGATAACGTGTTGTTTATGACTATTAAAAGTAAATTACACTAAAAAATTTTATAAAAAATATCAATATAGCTTTTTTTTAAGCAAAAGAAAAATTTCGCTTGTTAGTATAAGAACGCTGGCAGTTTCGATGACGTCACTGGCATGGTAGGACACGCAAAGGTGCATATAGGCAACAGCTGCAGGTCCTATATACTGTACACAGACGAAAATGAGCACTTTTAACGGCATGGGTTACGCATTTGAACCTGTGAGGGACAGTCCAGTAGTTTCTGACTACCACCACCACATGGAGGATCAGTTTATGCATTTTAGGAAATAGAGACTGCTTATAATATGTCGTGTGCATTTAGAGAAAATACAAAAACATGGTTGAGGTCCTGTGCGTTTTAGAAAATCGAAGCAGATAAATGGAAAATCTGATGGGACGAATTCATCCAATAGGATCGCTTGTTAAGTTAGTTGCGCACAAAATACTGCACGGACGGATATTGCACAGAGACCTCTTACTATGGAACTAGCAGCTACAGTGAAGAAAATAAGTATTTGAACACCCTGCTATTTTGCAAGTTCTCCCACTTGGAAATCATGGAGGGGTCTGAAATTGTCATCGTAGGTGCATGTCCACTGTGAGAGACATAATCTAAAAAAAAAATTTCCAGAAATCACAATGTATGATTTTTAACTATTTATTTGTAAGATACAGCTGCAAATAAGTATTTGAACACCTGTCTATCATCTAGAATTCTGACCCTCAAAGATCTGTTAGTCTGCCTTTAAAATGTCCACCTCCACTCCATTTATTATCCTAAATTAGATGCACCTGTTTGAGGTCGTTAGCTGCATAAAGACCCCTGTCCACCCCATACAATCAGTAAGAATCCAACTACATGGCCAAGACCAAAGAGCTGTCCAAAGACACTAGAGACAAAATTGTACACCTCCACAAGGCTGGAAAGGGCTACGGGGAAATTGCCAAGCAGCTTGGTGAAAAAAGGTCCACTGTTGGAGCAATCATTAGAAAATGGAAGAAGCTAAACATGACTGTCAATCTCCCTCGGACTGGGGCTCCATGCAAGATCTCACCTCGTGGGGTCTCAATGATCCTAAGAAAGGTGAGAAATCAGCCCAGAACTACACGGGAGGAGCTGGTCAATGACCTGAAAAGAGCTGGGACCACCGTTTCCAAGGTTACTGTTGGTAATACACTAAGACGTCATGGTTTGAAATCATGCATGGCACGGAAGGTTCCCCTGCTTAAACCAGCACATGTCAAGGCCCGTCTTAAGTTTGCCAATGACCATTTGGATGATCCAGAGGAGTCATGGGAGAAAGTCATGTGGTCAGATGAGACCAAAATAAAACTTTTTGGTCATAATTCCATTAACCGTGTTTGGAGGAAGAAGAATGATGAGTACCATCCCAAGAACACCATCCCTACTGTGAATCATGGGGGTGGTAGCATCATGCTTTGGGGGTGTTTCTCTGCACATGGGACAGGGCGACTGCACTGTATTAAGGAGAGGATGACCGGGGCCATGTATTGCGAGATTTTGGGGAACAACCTCCTTCCCTCAGTTAGAGCATTGAAGATGGGTCGAGGCTGGGTCTTCCAACATGACAATGACCCGAAGCACACAGCCAGGATAACCAAGGAGTGGCTCTGTAAGAAGCATATCAAGGTTCTGGCATGGCCTAGCCAGTCTCCAGACATAAACCCAATAGAGAATCTTTGGAGGGAGCTCAAACTCCGTGTTTCTCAGCGACAGCCCAGAAACCTGACTGATCTAGAGAAGATCTGTGTGGAGGAGTGGGCCAAAATCCCTCCTGCAGTGTGTGCAAACCTGGTGAAAAACTACAGGAAACGTTTGACCTCTGTAATTGCAAACAAAGGCTACTGTACCAAATATTAACATTGATTTTCTCAGGTGTTCAAATACTTATTTGCAGCTGTATCTTACAAATAAATAGTTAAAAAATCATACATTGTGATTTCTGGATTTTTTTTTTTTTAGATTACGTCTCTCACAGTGGACATGCACCTACGATGACAATTTCAGACCCCTCCATGATTTCTAAGTGGGAGAACTTGCAAAATAGCAGGGTGTTCAAATACTTATTTTCTTCACTGTACGTCAGCATGACATCAGTGCCAGGCGGACCGCTCTCGGACACATTTCTAACCGGCATGCATCTCCCACTGATCACCGGTGATCGGTTCTGCGCAGATTTTGCTCATCTCAAACAAGCCTAATGTCTAATATGGGGAGAACTCCCACTCACATTAAACTTCCGGGTTCTGAACTGGTTGCAGTTCCACTCTGGTTCCATATGAGGGCGCTCACAGGGCGAGTGCAGAATGAATCAAGAGGTCCTCGCTGCAGCCTGTAGCACGATGACGTAGCTGGATGGTCCAATACGTAGTGTTGTTTCAAAGCAGAGATTAACATAATTTAAGGTAACAGAGATTGTTTTGGCTTTATAGCGGTTCTTGAATAATGTTATTTTCCAGCTAAAGTTAGTTTTGATTGATTCACTTCTGAATTAAATTATATATAATTTTATATATGAAAAATAAATTATATATATGTGTGTGTGTGTGTGTGTTCTGTTTTTTTAACTGCTCACCTCAATTTCTAATTATGATACCATAATTGTATATTTTATATTATTGATCAATATCTGAATATGTTGACCAGGCTACACATGACATGAGTTGTGGTCTCATTGGCACAAATTAATTTAGATGAGATTAGATAGAACTGTATTTATCCCAGATTGATTTCACTCCAGTGTCACAGACTTCTGAAGCTTTGTTTGGTCATAGGCATTTTCTACATTGTGGTAATTTGTTATAGCCTAGAAATCTAGACGCACACTAGCGGCAGCAAAAAAAAATTTTTTGCAGCCAGTGTGGTCTAGCAACTATCCGTTGACTTTCGAGCTGGAAAAAACAAACTTAGGTCAGGCCAATCACATCGTGTATAGGTGGGGCGGGCTTAACATAATGACGACAGAGTGGCAAAGGTTCCCTGCTACTTTAAAACAAAGAATGGCTGCTGGCGAACAGCGGTCTTTCGAATCGGCTTTGGCCACGACTCTGAACTTGGAGTTAAGTTTTTCTTTGAGAAAAGAGCAAAGAACGGCACTTAAGTCATTTTTAAAAAAGGAAGATGTGTTTGGAGTTTTGCTGATTGGATACGGCAAAAGTTTTAATATACCAACTAGCCTTCTTCGTTGCTCTGATTGGTTGTAGCGATATCTTATTGCGTGCAGAGGGATTTTGAGAGACAATCGTTTATCCCGCCCCTCGGATTGAGCCGTGCCAATGGTGAGTTGCCAGACCTAACATCTTGATGTAGGTTTGGCTTGCCAGGCTAAATTTGTTAGACATGGTGGAGAAAAAAATTCTGACCACCAGATGTCACTATCGCTTTTTTTTTTTATATTGACATTTTAATCAGGATACTTGTCCAATCGGGCATGTAAAATTCTCTTTCATTTGCCCCTTCAAAAAATCCACTTGTCCCAGACAAGTGTTAATGTCAAACCCTGATATATATTATGTTATTAAACTGTTGCATCGGCAGGTTCCTGCTAATTTTCTTTGCAGATATCAGAGGAGCCTGTGTATGCAAATGTAAGCAAAAAATTATGATCAAAACAGAATTAACTGGAGGGCTCATATGGGCCCTGACTTACACCTTTAATTCATATGTATTCTCTGCCAGGATCTTATACTTTCGTCTTATCTCGTTCTTTGTGCCACTTTTTTTTTTTTTTTTTCGCTTTGCTTTAGTTTAATTTAGTGGTTCACAAATAGTAGGCCAGTCAAAATATTGAACATACAGAAACTCAAATGTATATTCTATTTTTAGCTTAACATGTATGGAAATGTACTAACTTTATTAAATATTGATCCCAGACTTCACTGTTACTCTTGTGTAAAAAGAAAAATGGCAAATTCAGCACATCATCGCTCTCTAGTGTCCAAAGCAGAAAATCACATCTCTCTAAGAATATCTTAACTTTACACGATAGGGTGCGCTATAGTTACTGCTGTTCTCACAGTCACGTCTGTGATGTTTATAATAATATGCAGATTACATGTAATCTGGATCACGTAATTAGATTCCAAAAATGAATGTCAACATATCATACAAAGCTGCACTTCAGTGGGGCTTTAACAGAAATTCACCATCATGTTCCTCAAACCACTCCATGATGATTCTGGCAGTGTGGCATGGTGCATTATCCTGTTGGTAAACCATCACTGGCAGGGAACACAGTTGCCATAAATTGGTACACTTGGGCCACAATGATGTTCAGATACCTTACATCTGTCAGGGATTGTGCTGTTGGGATAATGGGGCCTAAAGTGTCCAAAAGAAAACATTGCAAACATTGCCTACAGCATTTCATCGGCTCCGCCGGCCCGTATCTGTCCAACATCCAGGTGCCATTGCCTCTGTTGGTAATGGACATATCCGTGCTCAGCCACTGACGTGATGCAGCAGGAATCTTGATTCGTCAGAGCAGGCCACTTTCTTACAATCTCAATGATTTTAGGCCTATTTCATGTGTTATTGACGATGGTATGCAGTTAGCGAAAATTTTACCCTATAGTGTGACTAATAAATATGCTATTGTTTTTCTCCCTCCTTTCTCGTGTTTTTCCCCAGTAGATTAAAGTGTCAAAAAAGCTGTTTATAGTAGAAGCACAGGAAGAAACTCTTTACCTACAAACTAAACACTCATGCACTGAATGCCCAGTGTCACCGACACATGTATGTCCACCCAACGGATCAAACCACATTTAGAAAAATAACCACTGCAGGTTTCAGTTTGACTCAGAAGATAAACCCCAGTAAAGCCGGTACTGTGAGATCATACACGCTTTTAACTTTGTACTCTGGTTTTTCCATTCAGTAAAATTTTGAATAAATACACATTTTAAAATCACTAGAGTTATGCTCCATTTCACTATGAAATTCCACAATTCACACAATATTCTTCTACTTTTAGCCATCTGAAACAGGTACACCCCTCAGAAGAAAAGCTGTCACTGAGGCGGTGCTACTTCTAATATGAACCCTACATTTTTTTTTTTATCCATCAAGAACAGTTAAAATCTTAAGGGCCCGACGAACTATAACCTTATATCATATATGCAATGTGTGAACTAGGAGGGTCAAACGCTGCATAGGAGGATTCACACAACACTTTAACAGTTCTGCTGTTAGATCACACACACTGAACCACTGAAGACAATGTTTCTCGTGTTAGTTTTGTTCTTTTTTTGCTGTTGGAGTCTGAATGGTAAGTTCTAAAAATATTTTTATAGCTTGTTTTTATCCGTTTCAGTGTAAATTAGAATTCAATCATTTCCATCTGCTTTTATGTACCGAAATAATTATGAAAATTGTATGAACATAATACAAGATCTACTAACTTTGAATGCAGTCTCTTCTGGGATTAGGATTAGATTTACAGTGACATTTTCAGGTCTGGAAATGATAATGGATATAATGGAAATCTCTACAGTGAATGTAAATGTTCAGAAAGTGTGAACTTTCCATTGAGCTTTCAAATATCGGGCCATTTTTTGTCCTTTTAAAAATATGTATCCAGTTATTAATCTAACAATGTCATGGAAATTCACTAGTCAAAATGTGCAGCAAATTTACAGTGCAGACTATCCAGTGAACTAAATCTCTCATTTATTTAAAAATGTTATTAAAATATCCAGCACAATTAAAACTTTACTTTCAATCTTTAATAATTATCATGCATTTAATACATTTGAAAATACATTTTGAAACTTTAAACACTGATTGTTCTCTACACTTTAAGACAAATGAAATGGATGTGCTGCACCAATAAGGTTGATATATTTTGTTTTGAGTTTGTGCTTGTTTTGGATATTCTCAACTTTACATGTAAACTTTTGCTGATTTCAGGCTTTGTAAACCATCAGTGGTCGTAATCTGTGTAAATCTGTTTGTTCATCAGGTGTGTTTGGTGATTCAGTGTCAGTGATGGAGGGAGATTCTGTTACTCTAAACACTGATCTTACTGAAATACATGAAGGCGAATACATACGGTGGAAATATGGAGCTGAAAACTCTACCATAGCTAAAATAAATAAAAACAAGCAAATCTTCTCCACATATGATGTTCCTGATGGGAGATTCAGAGACAGACTGAAGCTGGATCATCAAACTGGATCTCTGACCATCACAAACACCACAACTGAACATACTGGAGTTTATAAACTAGAGATAAGTGGAGCGAATGAGTCATTTAAAACAATCAGTGTTTCTGTATATGGTGAGTTGATATAATTTGTCCAAACGTTCACATATTCCATTTACATATTCAGATGTTACATCATTTTATAGATGACAGACACATTCAGTGACCATCAACACACTAAACTCACTCAACACAAAATGTATTACATGGATTCACTACAATTCACAACGTTGAAAATAATCTGATTGTTGTGTTTATATTCTTCTAATTCTCTCGTTTTCCAGCTCGTCTTCCTGTTCCTGTCATCAGTAACTCTTCACGCTGTTCTTCATCATCATCATCATCATGTTCACTGGTGTGTTCATCAGTGGTGAATGTGTGTGATGCGACTCTCTCCTGGTACGCAGGAATGAGTGTATTGTCCAGCATCAGTGTGTGTGATCTCAGCATCAGTCTCTCTCTACCTCTGGAGGTGGAATATCAGGATAAAAACACCTACAGCTGTGTGCTGAACAATCCCATCAGCAACCAGACCACACATCTGGACATCAACACACTCTGTCACACATGTGCAGGTACCACAGCACAGATATTAGTTATATTAGCGTTTATTGACTGATCTGATCTCCGTTTGATGTTTTTATTCCTCAGACTCTGTCCACTGTTGTGGTCCTACTGAAGCTGTGATCCGATTGGTCCTCTCTGCTCTGGTGGGCGTGGCTACTGTCATTCTTCTGGTTTATAACATCAGATCCAGAAGAGCTGAACAAGATCAAGCACATGTTCACACATTGGGACAGTAAATTATGTCACTTATCAATCTCAACAATTTCAATCTATTAATCTTAATTTATTTGTAATGGCTTTATATATTAATCTGCTATCAATGTTATTTTTTATTGGCATCTTAATATTTTTTTTTCCACTTTGAAGTTCAAGAGTCTCACCATCTTTTGTTTTTGTTTGTTAGTTTGTACTTTTTGTATCTCACCACTTTCTGCCAGTTAGTCGTTTGTTGTCTTGGTCACTCATTATGTTCAGCTGTGCACTCATTATCACGTGTACTTAAGTTCAGTTCTGTTTGTGTTTCATTGTCGGGTATCGTCTATGTTATGTGTGTGTAGTGCTCTCTGTTCAGATTTACCTTTATTAAAGACTGCATTCTCTCTTCATCTTTGTGTTCGGGTTTGATCATCTACTACACAACGCTGTGACAGGAGCATTAAGCAAATGCGGTAGACCACAACTATTTTTTTACACTTAGAAAATGTGTTTAAAGAACAGTGAACACTGCTGAAATAGGTTTATGCATAAAATAAGTTTTAAAATGTACCAACATAACAAGAATATTAATTTGTTTTTAAGGATGTTTAGATATTTTGAGTGAAAAGCAAGACAAAAAAAAAATCTCTTCAATATGCTATTATAATAAACATTGCAATAATGTAACTGGTTATAGAATACAGAAGTGCATACAAACTTTTGAGGAAAGCTTTGGTCTGACGACACATGTGCATACCTGTCAACTCTCACGCTTTGGCCGTGAGACACACGCATTTGAGTGGTTTCACACGCTCACACGGGCGAGTTCTCACGCGGAAGTGTCAACCCGGTCGGTCAAATGCCGCGTGCATGCGAGAGAAAGGCCGTTTCTCAATATGCGTTCTTGTCTGTACTTGTGTTCTTGTGGACTTGTGAAACGTCATCAGTCGCTGCCCAAGTACTGTCCCAATTCAAAGTTCACATCTAGCCAAGTCCAGTTCAAATCCCCGGATGTGTTCTTGATCCGCCCCCTTTATCGAGGATGCATGGAGAGGTGACTTGTGCGGACTTGAGACAGCCATGTATCCCAGAATGCATCTCGCACCAACCAGCAAGTGTCAATACCAGAGGAGAAAACCCGCGTAATATTAAAATACTGCTGTTATTGTGTCATGAAATGCAATTTTAAGAGTATTTCAGGCGAGAATGTAGTTGTTTAAAGCTCAAATCTGTGGTTTGTTTATAAAGATAGCGCCTATTTGAAAAATTTATCTGACGCTTTCGGAGCTGTACGATCCAGGCGAGCACCGGGTGTTCAGCGCTCATTAACCCCGACTGGAACAGCTTTTCCTCGGCTAGTGCTTCTGGCGTGTGCCGCTGGTCTGGTGTCTCTAGTCTAGTGGATAAACATGACGGATATTCGTCTTGTGTCGATCTTTAGTCTCACTCATTAATCTATATTTGTTCCATGGCAAATCGTTTTGGCTGAGGGCAAAGTGAAGTTTCATAACTTTATATATTTAGGCTATTTAACTTTAACTTTGTAGCCTAATTGTTTGCTTAATTTCTCATTGTAAGTTAGCTTCTTATACCTTTTACTTATACCTTTATACTGGATATTATTGATCAGTAAAAATGACATTTAACAAAAAGGGTTGTGTGATTTTATTTTATATAGCCTACTAGATATATTTTTTATATTTATTAACATTCTCTTCACTATATGTAAAATAAAATGACACAACCCTGTCTCTCTTTGACAAATGTCAATAAAAATCAAGAATGTTTCATATTTTTAAAATGAAATAAAAAAGTTTGTGTTTTAATATTTCATGTTGTTATAAATATGCAGTGAAGATAATTAATGTACACGTTGCCTGAACCACAATTGTGTGGCCATTTAGGTTAATATGTTCAAGTTTTTTTTTTTTATTGTTATGGAAAGAGGCAGAGTGGTGTTTTATAAAATATTTCGTTTTATTGTTGACGAAAATAGGCAGAGTTGTAGCATATTTCGTTTGATTGTTGCCTAAAATATACATAAAGAGATAACCGGAGTAGCCAGAGCGTGCTGAGTGACGTGACAAGAACGCAGCTGTTCCATTTGCAGAATTACCAGACTTGCGTCCTCGCGTCCTCGGGAGTTCGTTCTCCCGAGTCGAACTTGGCAAGTCCGAACTACCAAGGACGCAAGTCCGAAGTTTGCGTGCTTGGTATTGAGAAACGACTGTTCCAAACTGCGTCGCGCGCATGCGCTCACCCTCCCTCCCGGTTGGAGAGGTTTTACTATAAGCTTTATTTACTTTCCCCCGCTTTTTTCCCCCGATTTACTTTAAGGTTTTTTGATTGTAGTGTCTGAACAATTATAGACAAGTTTGAAAACATTTCACACATGTTTTAGTGCTTTAGCAGGCTACACAATGAGTCTATAAAGTTAGCATGATGTCATCTCTTACCTGCTGGATCAGCTGTGTGCTGAACAATCCCATCAGCAACCAGACCACACATCTGGACATCAACACACTCTGTCACACATGTGCAGGTACAGCAGCACTGATGATATATGTGTGTGTTCACTGACCTGGGGCCTCATTTATAACCGTTGCGTACGCACAAAACAGGCCCTGAAAGATGCGTACGCCACTTCCGACGCATAAGTTGTGATTTATAAAAACAAACTTGACGGGAAAATTTGCGCACCTGCACACAAACTATGACCCATGCGTACGAACGTTTTGGAGACGGAGCAGTTTGGCGACACTGATGGTGAGCTGGAGTTAAATGTATTTTGGTCACTTTTAGACAGAAAATCTAAAGAAAATTATACATAAACATGAAAGATAATACAAATATAATTTGACTCACCAAGCCGATCACTTGAAGCAAATATCCATTCCTTCTTAAATGTCCGCGCCAGTGAGCGCGTTGGGCCGTTAGTGAAACTGACGCATATATTGCCTATCTAACGGCATGATGAAGTAAAACCGTAAATCTTCATTATCAGTCCTAATCATAAATACAGTGCATGTTCACAATAACGTTAGGTTACTGACGTAACCCCGGTTCTCTGATAACATGAAGTGAGGTATCTCACTATGGGAACGCCTCTGGGCGTGTCCGATCGCGGAAGCACCAATTACACCACGTCTGCCAACTATGGCAGACCAATCGCTGCAGCGATCAGGGAGTCCCGCCTCCCTGTATATAAACGCAGCTTACCTGCCGTTTCGTCATTCTCCGCATATCTCTTCTCCGTGCGAAAAGGCAAGGAGGGCAATGTTGTGAGATACCTCACTTCATGTTATCAGAGAACCGGGGTTACGTCAGTAACCTAACGTTCTCTTTCTAACATTCGTTCGGTATCTCACTATGGGATATAGACAACTCCCGTCTTGCCGATATGCTGACGAAGCAGACTGAAGAAGATGGGAAGTAATACTGAATCACAGACCCAGTCGGTGAGACACAGGATAAAATGGGGACAGGTGCCCCCTTTATTAAAAATCATCTCATACCCCTTGACTACTTACTCCCAGAACTGAGTGTGCCAGAGAGGGTTCTGTAACATCCAGTCTATAAAAACGGATAAATGTGTGCGGAGAGGACCAGCTGGCCGCCGCGCAGATTTCCTGAATAGAAATCCCCTTAAATAGAGCCCAGGATGTAGACATCCCCTTAGTAGAATGCGCTCTTAGTCCTACTGGGGGCTCCATATTCATGCTTTTGTAACATAACACGATCGCCTCCACCACCCAGTGGGAAAGGCGTTGCCGGGAGATAGGTTTTCCCTTGTAAGAGTCAGCCCATGAGACAAATAGCTGGTTGCTCTTACGCAATATGTGGGTTCTCTGTACATAACTGTACAGCGTGCGAACCGGACATAAACAGTGTAACCTCTCCTCTTCTGGAGAAGAAAAAGGAGGGGGATGAAAAGCTGGCAAGTCTACTGCTCTTACGGTATCCGCGTGCTCATATACTTTGGGCACGAACGCCGGGTTAGTTCTAAAATTAGCTCTTTGACCACCCGGAGCGAACTTCATACATGAAGGGTGAACTGATAACGCCTGTAGTTCACTCACCCTCTTTGCTGTTGTAAGAGCAAGTAACAGAGCCGTCTTTAAAGAGAGCAGCTTTAAGGCAATGCTATCAATGGGCTCGAACGGGGCTTTTGAGAGCGCGCTCAAGACCACAGACAAATCCCATGGTGGGACCAGCGTCTTTGATACTGGGTGCAGCCTACGTGCGCCTCTCATAAAACGACAGACTAGAGGGTGTTGGCCAATGGTACCCGAGTCAATACCCACATGACATGCCGATATAGCGGACAGATAAACCTTCACCGTGGAAAAAGCTCTGCCTTTATCCAGGAGGTCTTGGAGAAAACACAGCACATCCGAAACAGAGCACAAGAACGGAACAATGTTCTTATCTGCGCACCATTCCTCAAACACTCTCCACTTTAGGTTATATAAAGAACGAGTCGAGGCCGCCCTCGCGTTCTGAATCGTCTCAATAACTTTAGGAGGTAGTCCGGCTGCACTCAGATTCAACCTCTCACGGGCCAGGCCCAGAGAGCTAACCTCTGAGGGGAGGGGTGGAAAATTTCTCCCCGTGCCTGTGAGAGGAGGTCCCTGCGCGCTGGTAACTGCCAGGGCTGGTCGTAGAGCAGTTGCGCAATCTCCGCAACCCACAGTCTCCCCGGCCAGTACGGCGCGATCAGAATCATTACATGTCTGCGCTCCCGAACCCTCCGTAGTGTCGGCTCGATCAAGCTCAACGGAGGGAACGCGTACAGTAACACGTCTGGCCACTCGTGGGCTAGAGCATCCACACCCAATGGTGCATCGTCGCCGACCAGAGAGAAGAACAGGGGACATTGTGCGTCTTCGCGCGATGCGTAGAGATCTACGGCAGCCTGGCCGAATCTCTGCCACAACATGAGGATCACCTGGGGGTGGAGTCTCCACTCTCCGTACAGGGGATTCCCTCTGGACAATAGATCCGCTCCCCTGTTCATTATCCCCGGGACATGTGTCGCGCGTAATGACAGGAAGGTCCTGTTGCTCCACATAAGCAGTTTCTTCGCTACCAAGTGAAGCGTCTGAGAACGCACTCCTCCCTGCCGATTTATGTAGGCAATCACCGTTGTATTGTCTGTCCTGACCAATACGTGATGATTCTTTAGAAAATGCACGAAATGTCTCAGAGCTAGAAACACTGTCAGTAGCTCTAGAAAATTTATGTGCTTCTCTCTCAGTGCGGGAGACCAAACTCCTCTCACTGTCCTGCCCTCGAGCACTGCGCCCCAGCCTGTGAGAGATGCGTCTGTCGTCACCACTTTTCTCAGTACGATCGGACCCAGAGGGCATCCTGTCCTGAGAAAAGACGGGACTCTCCAATGACAGAGAGCGCTCATGCATTCTGGCGAGACGCGCACTCTGCGGCTGAGGCGGCTCTCGGGGCGAATGCCCTGTGACGCTGTCCAGTTCTGAAATTCTCTCATTTGTAACAGTCCCAGGGGAACCACGGACACAGTTGAGGCCATCAGTCCTAGTAGCCGAAGACATATCCTGAAAGAGACTGATCTCCCTCGTTGGAAAAGAGAGAGGCAGCTGTGAAAAGTCTTGATGCGGTCCTCTGATAGGAACGCTCGAAACGTCACAGAATTCAACCTGAGACCCAGGTAAACTATTTCCCGAGACGGAGATAGACAACTCTTCGCTTGGTTTATCTTGAAACCTAATCTCTCCAGATGTGTCACTAGTGTGTGTGTATCGCTCTCTGCCTGCCGTCGGCCCGGCGCGCAGATAAGCAGATCGTCCAGATATGATGAAATTCTGATCCCTGCTCTCCTCAACGGAGTCAGGGCTCCTTCTACACACTTGCTGAATACTCGAGGAGCCAAAGCTAGGCCAAATGGTATTCTCGTATACTCGAATGCTGTGCCCTGATAGGCGAACCTCAGATATTTCCTGTGCGCAGGAAAAATATCTATGTGAAAATATGCGTCCTGGAGATCTACCGAGGTGAACCAGTCTCCTTGCCGAATATTTTGACACAACGTTCTGATAGACAGCATTTTGAATTTGTATTTTCTGAGGTGTCTGTTGAGGACCCGTAAATCCAGAATGGGACGGAGACCTCCCCCTCTCTTGGGAATCACAAAATAACGGGAGTAGAAACCCTTGTGGCTCTCTTCCGTTGGAATCACTCTTATCACTCCCTTTTTCATTAAAGAGGCTATTTCTTCCTCTAAAACCAGAGCTGCTTCCCCTTTGGCCACTGAAATTAACACTCCGTTGAACCGAGGAGGTTTTACAGCGAATTGAAGCCTGTATCCCCTCTCTACGGTGGTTAAAACCCAGGGATGAACTGCGCATGCGCGCCAGTTCACTGTCTGAGCAGCGAGTGGGCCCTTCCTGTCTTCGCTCACTAGAGGTGCCGTAGCACACTCTAGCGGCAAAGGAGGGGAAGACCGCTCCAGAGATGGAGTTATATTGGTCTTTATTTGTGATTGTTTTATTCTTTTGTGATCTTTTTCTCTTTTTTTCACATTCTGCACCCTCGGTCCTTGACCTGGATGCGTCAGAGGAAAATTTATTTTTGCAAAACTGCTTGTGCACGTTAGACCTTCTTCCCTCGTAACAGACCTCGAAGGTGGAGGGGGAGACGATCTCTTGGGGGGCACTCGCAGAACGGTGGCCACATTCCCGCAAACATTGGACTCTGAACTGTCCACAACACAAACATATTTCACCTCTGAATTCCTTCTCCTTTTCCCCGCGGGAGGAAGAGAGGAATCGTTCTGAAGGGATGGGACAGAGAAACCCTGGGTGCTGTCTCCCAACCCTTCCTGATGCTGAACTGATGTATCAGGTCGACCGCCTCTTTTTGTTCCCCTGGGGGGCTGGCGATCGGTGTTTCGCTGCTGCGGCCGCGAAAGACTGTTTAGGTCTCACGAAACCGGGTTTTGGCTGTGGGGCCGCGTTGCCCGGCTGTTGTGGTGGAGTAGAGCGGGAAGGCTGGTAATCTGAATGCCCTCCTCTGCCTGCCGGTCTGAAATTCGGCCGGTTCGGGTGATAAGGCCGAGCCGCCGGCTTTCTAGGGAGACAGACCTGGAAAGCTTCTCCCTCCTTCTTCCGTATGTCACACTGCTGCCGCATCGCCGTTACCGTCGCGCCGAACATGGCTTTAGGATCTATAGGGGCGTCCAGAAACTCTGCTTTCTCCTTTTCAGAGAGCCCTGACAAACCCAGCCACAGCGATCTCTCACCCACAACTGCTAAGCCCATACTCCGTCCGCAACTTTGAACTGCTCCGCGGGACGTGCGCAGGTTCAAATCTGCGATGACGCATATCTCCTCCCAGAGCACTGGGTTGGGAGATCCGGAGTCCAGTTGACGACCCATCTCCTCTAATAGCTCCGCTTGATAGGCTGTAAGGAGGGACGTTGCGTTTAAAGCACGGACGGACAGCGCAGTGGATTTGTAGATCTTTTGAAAAACAGAGGCGGCGAAGCGCTCTGTTTTCCCTGGCAGCGACGCTCCGGTTGAAGAGAGCGCCGCCCTACGGCCCGGGTGCAAGTGATTTGCAACCGAAGTTTCCACCGGGGGAGGATCCGCCATCCCTAGATCCTCCATTCCCTGAACATCCAGCCTCGAGAAACCCTTGACGGGCACTCGATGTGAAAAAGGCTTGTCCCAAAACTTCTTCATCTCCGTCACACAGGCCGGGACGGCCGGAATGAACTGCCTGGCTGGCGGGAGACGTGACGGAAGTCTCTTTCCGTCATACAGGTCTCTTTCAGCCCCTTGGCCTGCCTGTTGGGATGGCCAGTCGATCGATAATCTAGCCGCGGCCCTGCGACAGACCTCGATTAGATCCGAATCCACCTGTACAGGGGAGGGTGAACTCTCATCCTGTGCACTCGGCGGCCTGGACTGGTTCGGGGGAAGAATGGCATCTTCATCGTCGTCGTCCTCGTCTTCGAGGATGTTCGACAACACCTCGTCATCGTCATCTTCCTCACCCGCTAATGGATCATCGAACAGCGGGGGAAGGACGGGTGACACCTTCTCCATCATCTCTGCCCATGAGGTAGTGGTCCGGGGACAATCCATGGGTTCCTCTCTGGGTTGAGCAGAGAGGCATGGGTCCGACTTTCCACTGACTGCCACGCGGAGCCTTCTTTCTCGGGTCTTAGTCGAGAAAGCAGCGCAGTGCGGGCATCCCTCGGGGTTGGACAGCGCTGCCTGCGCGTGTTTAGCGCCCAGACAGGAGATGCAGAGGCCGTGTGCATCCTTAGCAGAAATCCACATTCCACAAGCACACGGATGTGGGGGGTGACCTTTTCCCCCGGGGCTCTCCGGTTCTATCGCGGTGGCCATGGGGCTAGCACTCTCTTCGTACGGTGAGTTCTCACGCAACGTGACAACTGGTACGGAGCCGTGCTGCGATTAGAGAGCTATCGTTTTCCTTATCCTTTTGGTGCGTGGTAAGCGCCCCGAAAAAACTTGGAAAAGATTAGAGAACTTAAGAGCAAGAAAACTCGTCTTGACACGTTAGTTATCGTACTCTTAAGTGACGAAGTCACTCAACGACCTAAGGAAAAACTTGCGTTGGGGACGTTACCTCTCGGCTCCGTCTGAAAACTGTTAAGCAATAGTTCCCAAAGTCTGCTGAGGACAGCTTCCGAAATCTTCCACGGGGAAGAGAGCGAGAATGACGAAACGGCAGGTAAGCTGCGTTTATATACAGGGAGGCGGGACTCCCTGATCGCTGCAGCGATTGGTCTGCCATAGTTGGCAGACGTGGTGTAATTGGTGCTTCCGCGATCGGACACGCCCAGAGGCGTTCCCATAGTGAGATACCGAACGAATGTTAGAAAGAGAACAGTTTAAATAAATAAAATAATGGTTTAAACTATATTTTACTTTGTTTTACGCCATTCTCGTTAATGGAGTTAGGCTACATTTAAACTAGCCTACATGAAATAATATAAATCAATTAAAAATACTATTTGGCCAGTGAAAAAGATTGAGAAAAACTTTCTCTGAAATGTATTTTACAATATTTGATTTATTTATTCAAAAACAAGTCAAGGATAGGCTACTAAATGATTTTTATTAATGTAATGTGACGGCACATCCATATTTCATATTTTCCTAATGTCTTGTACCGTTAAACATGTCATCACGTGGATGAATAATCATATGCAAATGATATGCAGATGAGGATATGCATAGTAAAACTAGGCGTTATAAGCTCCATATATGGTTATTTCGGGGTGGAGACGCTTGTGCGCACAATCATCCGCTGACTGGGATTTATAAAGTGAATTCTGCGCAGGTTCTGGCGTACGAACGATTTTATAAGTCTGAATATTTTTTTGCGTAAGCCATTATTGGCTTTTCGGCGTACGTACACTTTTAGTAAGAATCCTACGCACAGTTTTATAAATGAGGCCCCTGATCTCTGTCTTCTGGTGTAGATCTGATTCAGACACTTACATTAATCTCTCTTTAGACATTACAAAACAGTCTCTTTCTCCTCCTCCAGTCTCAGTGTCTCTGATAGTGTTGATCTCTGCAGCAGCTTCTGCTGGTTTTCTGGGGCCTCATGTATCAACACTGCGTACGGACAAAAACACGGCGTACGTCAGCTTTCACGCTCACGGTCGGATGTACTAACAGTGAAATTAACGCGAGAATGTGCGTTCCTCCACGCCAATCTCATGTCTGGCGTACGTACATTTCTCATAGTTTTTGTCCGTTGGCGACTCTTACAGGCAATGTACACAACGAATTGTTCTACAAGTCTATTGCACCACCACATGTGGGAAGCATTGCTATTAATTTGCAATTTATAAAATAATTATAAATTATATAAGATCTATAATTCCGCTCGAAGGGGGTCTCGCCCAGGGTGTAATTCAATGTAGAACCGCCACTGTTTGAGTCTGTTATTAATGGGTACACGCATTTGCCAAATGCAATGGATACGTAAAATCTCTGGTGTAGCCTACTTTTGGTCAGCATTAATGCATTTGAAAATGAAATGGGTAAGCTATATGTGTACCAAAGTAAAAACAAATGAGAAATTGGTTACCTTCGTGGCAGGCCTGTAGTAAATCCGAGTCTCACCGCAGCATATACTCCAGAGACAGTAAACCCATACAGAAATGTAATATATGTCAATATATGTAAATTACATATATAATGTCAGTGCCCATGTAGGCCTATGTCTGCTGCCTATATGAGAATATATGCAAAATTCATATATTTAAAACACATAGACATATGAAACATATATTTCAAAATATAGCAAAAATGGCCGTTTTCATGTAAGTGACATATATTTTCCCGTATGCACATAAATGTTAAATATATGTAAGACGCATATATGTATACATGCATATATGTACTTATTTCCATAGTAGCCTACTGTTTTATATCATAAATGTTAAATATGTGTAAGACGCATATATGTATACATGCATATATGTACTTATTTCCATACTGTTTTATATAATATATCTGAATACCTTGTAATTAAATGCCTATAGTTGGAGATTTTGTGTCTGTATGTGAATACCAAATATAGTATTTTTAATACAATAATGCAGTGTTTTCTGTCATTTTTAACAAATAGCCTACATCCACAAAGTACCATAACCATATGCCACAGCTTTAAAAATGCATCAGTATCACATGCATATATTACATACATTTATTAAATGTGGAAAACAAATATGTATGTCACATATTTATACTTAATGTTGTCCATATATGCAAGAAACCAATACTGTAATATATGCAGATATATTGTATCATATATGGATGAACTCAAATATTTTCTTCACATGTTTGGACACATAAATGTTCATATAGCCTATGTTGCACGCATATATTGTGTTCTCAGATAAGTCAAATATATGTATAGAATAGATATATGTCATGCTATTTAAAATATAAGTACATATATGGCCATATATTACATTTTTGTATGGGAAGTGTCACCCATAATTGAGGCAACTCTCTGCTCAAAGGGTGTAAGTTCATCGACCCCTTTACCACTGCCTGTTCTGTCCACACTTTCGGTTTTCTTACTGCTTTCTTTTGCCAAAGTGGACTCATTACCTTATTTAAATTTATTTAATTAAGGGTGGGGCGTTGTGCTCGTGCATGTGCGCTAAATGTTACGTTAATTGGGATGTACAAAGAGAATATGCGTGGGATCCTTCGTACGCAGAGATTCATACATCTGGTTTTTTTGGTGCGTACGCACATTTACAGCTTTGTCCGTACGCAATGTTTTAGTATGAATTCAACGCAAGTCTTTGTACATGAGGCCCCTGGTGATTGTAACTGCTGTCGGGATCTTCTGCATCTGCAGGAAACACAGAAAAACTGATCAAGGAGACAAGTTTTATCCTTCTCCTTTTAACTAATAGCCCTATTTTATAATTTAATCAAAATGATTCTCATCATTTTTATTGTCATAATAAATGTCAATTTGTAATTGTATATAATGACACTGTATGTCGCTCTTTACTCATCTCACACAAAAAAGAGTTTCTCAAACTGCATCAACACTGGAAATGCAAAAACAGAAACGTTTTTGAAAACAGTTTTATGAATATAATCTGAAAGGATGAGGCTGGTGCTCTAAAATCTTTGTATATGAATGATAACTTTGGTTGTGCTTGTTGAACCTAAATGCCGATTAAACACAAAGAATGTCTTTGTTAAACATCCCATTTGGATTTGATTTATGTGTCTCTCTAAATGTAATAATAAACACTCTTCTAGGGATTGTTGTGTGTGAAAAAGTAATAGACCTAATGGCAAATTAAATGTGTTAATGCCGTTTTTAAAAACTTTCAGTGTTACTTTGGTGTTCATTTTGAAATTCATAATAATAACATAAATATTGTGAAGAATCAGATCTAGTTAAGATTGAGTTTTGCTGTTTTAATGCATCTATAATTTCAAACAGATGACACTCGTGAAGTCGAGATCACTTACGCTGAGACGACATTCTACAAAAGAAACGCACAGAAATCGGTGAGACAATTTATTGTTAATTTGTTGAGTATCTGTATAATTTCAGATGTAGATCAGTGTGCGTTTCTACCAGATATAAATAAAAATCGTGCTCTGGTAAATCATAATTATGACAAAAAGATTAAATTATCACATATATACACATTAAAAAGTTCAAATTATGACTTAAAATGTTAAAACTATGACACAAATTTTTACTTGCATGTGTCATAAAAATTAACAACTTTAACTTTAACTATAATTGATTGATTGATTTATTATTTGTTTATTTTTTCTTATGTGGCAGTAATGCCATTTCAAAGTATAACGATCCATCACATACAGTAAATCTCAAACACAACAGCACCATCCGATGTTTATAAAAGTTACTTTAAAAACTATATCACATTACATTATCTTGTGTTATGCACTTTTTACAGAAAGTTGAAGAGGAGGATCATGTGGAATATGCACCAATCACATCCAGAAGATGATCAAACTTCAATGTTGTTCTCTGAGTACAAGACCCAGATTGTGATCATTTCACTGTGAATCTCCTGAACGTCAGACTCTGAGTCTATGGTTAGTTTTAGGATTGTGAGAACATGTTTAATCAGGAAATCACAGCAGACATACAGGATCATCATCCTAAAGGGTTTAAACTTTAAAGTATGATAATTAAAACCAGATTAATTCAATGTTCTCCTAAAAACTTTTTAAAAAATTACCTTAACTGCAATACAGGGACATTAAACTAATTATGTAAATCATGTGACCCGTTGCAGCATTTTTTTGTTTGCAAAACAGGTGCAAACTAGTGATGGAAAGGTGACAAAGTGAGCTCTGCTGTGGTTCATTTCTATCAATGTGGTTTGATCTGTTGGGTAGACAAACAGCTTGTGCATGAGAATGTTTCTGCTGCTGGAAGTTTGCATTTCATGTCAGTTTGACAGCATTTGTCTGAGGTGTCAATAACGCTTCTGTGTGTCTGGAGGTGTCATCAGTGTGTCGTGAGAGTGTGTCTGAGGTGTCAGTTTGTGTTAACCTCTAGTCGTTGCATGGATTTTTCCATTTATGCACACATAAAAACAGTTAATGACTTCTCTACAGGGAAGCCACTTTACTACAAAATACTAAACTCACTCGTGCTGACGTTTGACAAAAAAAGTCCAAAATCAAACTGTGATTTTACTTCGAAAAATATAAATGTTATACACTTTGTGTGCATGATGATCCTGCAAGAGCTGATAAGAATATAAATGTGTACCTTGAAATGCAATGTAAGTCGCTTTGGATAACAGCATCTGCTAAATGCAAAGGTAAATGTGATGTAGCCTAAGTTAAGCAGTGCTACTCTCAGAAATAAAGGTACAACAGCTGTCACCTGCAGTGGCTTTTCAAAAGGTAGGCTACACCTTTTTAACGTTATTTTCTCCTTAGGGTGCATATTAGTACCTAAATGGTTGTAAAGGTACAGTGCGAGTGACACATTAGCCTATATCATTTTTTCTGAGAGTGCAGTTTCAGTAGTCTCAATTCTTTCCAAGCAGAACTATACTCAAGTATATATGGTAGGCTACAAAGGTAACTACTATACCTTTTTATAGAGGTTCTCGCTCACAAGGTCTCTCCCTCTCTCCCTCTCTCCCTCTCTGCCGTGATGCACGCGCGCTATACGGTTTGGCACACATACAGTTGGCTATGTTCTATCTCGCATAGATTCAGTATGCGGGATTTTTATAGGTTATTTTTTTTTTAAAAAACAATTCACCGCAACTCCAAAAAGGAGGACAAATGAGTGTCCGGCTTGATGCTACGCCGGACAGGGGGCTTAAAATCCGGACTGTCCGGCCAAAATCCTGACGTATGGCCAGTTTGATGGTTGTTAATAATATGTTTTCATGAGCTTTGAAGAGAAACTAAATGCTGCTAACAAACTTTTTTCAATAGCACAACAGGAATCCTGTCCATTAGTGAAACAAAGGTTGTGAAATCAAGATCATAATCAGATATAAAATCTCACCTTACATTCCCTTGATAGTGGTACAATGATCCAAGTCCGGATAAATGAGGCTCAAGTTATCCACTCCTGCTCCAGTTCCAGCACTGGGTCAGGGAACAAAACACGAGTGATGGGGTGAAGGAGTGTTAACAAATGATAAAGACTAAATTATTCTAACTTCAGTAGAAAGAAGCATTCAAATATGTGGTTAGTGCGGTGTTCTGGAAGATTTAGCACCTAATGCTACCTCTCCTCGGCAACACAAAATAAGGAATCATTCATGTTTGAAACACAGGACTTAAAGTAAATTTTTGGGTAAAGGTTACACGCTAATAAGTTGACTTGAACAACTCGAGCGGAGTTTATGACGTCACGCGAACATATGCGGTCACACAAAAACATTATTTCAATTAAATGAAAAGCATCAAATAAGTCAAATTGAAAAGCATCAAATAAGTCGAGGTTCATGCCTTTTCCTTTAATGTAGCTAAATAAAATCCCGTTTCCATTGTATCTCCACCTAATGTTTCTGTCTTGTAAACATGATTGTAAACCCAAAAACATCCTACAAAAACACACACACACACACACACACCATCGGAAGTGAAATTAATACAACGTTTGACCACTAGAGGACAAGAGTCATATTTACACTTCTTCTTCTATGGTTTATTGGAGGTAAACAACGAGTGCATTTCCGCCACCAACTGGTGTGTGTAGTGTGGACCAGAATGTGGACTATGTACAGTAGGCCTAGGCCTACATTGTTTAAAACAATAATTAAATTACTTTCTCTAAGGTATTGAAACAAGAAATTAACACGTATCTAACATCTTTTAAATCACATCGTATTTTCAGCTTTCCTTAAGTTTCGGATCAAATATCTTCTTTTTCATATTTCTGACTATATATCATAACATGTAAGCGGTTTCCTCCTATTTCTCCACAGAAATCACATTTCCTTTGTTATCTATACCTATTTTGAACAGTTTGATATCCATTGTGTCTAAACCTAAGCCTCAAAATTCGTATCTCTTCCCGTCCTATTCCTGCCTATTCCTCACAATAATAATAATAATTTAAAAAATGTGTTGCCTATAATGTTTTAGGACAGTCAATTTATTTTTTAAAGTCATTTAACTGAAACTGCATTAATATGACTCAAAATAATTAAAAAGAGTTGAGTCTTGTACAACTTATTTAAAAAAAAAATTTGAAACTTATTTTGATGAGTTCAAGAGTGTGTAACATGTTGTCTGAACTTATTGATCAATAACTTATTATAGGGTTATTATTAATCATGTTCAGCACTTATAGAAAAAAAGAAAATCAAATGCATTGGTAAACCATAAAGCATGTAACCTACATATAACTATAAACATATTTTCTCCATGTACTTACTCTAAAATCGTAATTTGTGATTTACGCCAGAATTTATGTGAGAAATTAATGTAATTTCTTTAAGACAGAAGCCTAGTGCCTGATATCACATTACCATTAATTAAACGTGGTAAAAATCACAATAACTTACTGTTTATTAGTCTGATTGTTTATTTCAAGAACAGCATCCCACACAGTGTGCCCTTGTTATAATTTTCCTGATATTTCATTAATACATAAGTGTTAGTGTACAGTGTTTAAACAACAAACATGCATTCTGTATTAGAGCACCATCTAGTGTTCTAACTCAACATTCAAAGAATCCAGTTATACTGAATCTGGTGTTTTTAATGTCATCTATCACATGAACATAAATATCTTACAAGTTATTGTTGCTTGTTTCAGAAATAAATAGTGTTTGGGCTGATGCAAAGTTAAAGAAAAAATACATGTCTAAAAGTATTCTGCTCATGGAAAGGCACAGGAGTTTTTACTTTATTTTATCATGAAATAAAACCTCTTTATATGCACACATCATTTAAAATATTTCAACAGCTTGTTAAAACACTGGAAAAGTAACTGTAAAAACTTTAAAAGAAACAAAATCATCTATGCCCGCAGCTAACGTAACACTTGTAACATACTTGTAAATCCAACAGCCCTTTTCTGCCGAATTAGCAAGGCCATGTTGTGTCTTGGCCAGTGTTGTGCATGAACGCGTTCACTGAACGCGTTCATATTTTCGCCGAACGCTGAACTGAACGAATCACTTTTCATACAATGAACGTGAACGAGAGCGGCGCTCACTCTGGCAGGAATGAACAGCACGCGCAGTTCACGTTCACGCTCATTTGAAAAGTCAGGTTTTATCTCCCTCCAACCCCCGTTTTGAGTCGCCGAATCCACCCCCCCCCTCTGCACTCCGGGACCTCCCACTTTACAAAAGAAGCACTCGGTTTTACGACAGACACTGTTTACGGCAAACATCTTTAGTACGGTGTACATTTTAGGACATCCTCAGACCTCAAACATATGAAGACAAGGCATCATGCCTCAGACTAAAAGGCTTCAGTCGTTGGACAAAACGGCATCGCGCCTCAGACTGAAAAGCTTCAGGTCTCAGGAAAAACAATGTCAGGTGTCAGGTCTCGTACAATTAGCCATCAGATGAAACAGCGTCAGACAAAAAGGCATCAGACATAAAGGCATCGGACGAAACGGCATCAGACTAAACAGCCTCAGACTAAGGCCCTGTTTACACGAGAACGATTCCGAGTGAAAACGTAAAAATATTTTATCGGATGTGCCTTTCGTTTACACGGTGACGCCGTTTTTATGGCTTAAAAACGCAAAAAAGTGAAACCACCCTCCAGAGTGGAAAACTTAAAAACGCTCCACCGTCGCGTTCCCGTGTAAAGGGTAAAAACCGGTAAAAACGCAAAACTGCCCTCGATCGCGTGCGCGTTTACGTCACAGGCTTTCGCCAGTAACAACTAACATGTCGGATTATTTCCATACGTCGGACCTTCAAGTTGCCCCAGCAGCTCTGATAAACATACAAGAGTCTTTTCAGCAGTTGTACAAAATATTCTCAGATATTGGTGTTGTTGTGTGGCAGTGCTTCGTTGCCACCTAGCCGCCTGGAGTGCACACTACATCGAATTTCACACACTTTTGCGTCACCATATGCACGCAGATTTCCCCTTCATAACGCTCGTCTAAACGCAGAATAAAAAGTGAAAACGCAACGCCACTTTTGCGTTTTCTCTTCAGATCGTTTCCGTGTAAACATGGCCTAAAAGGCATCAGACAAAACAGCATCAGACTAAAAGGCATCGGACAAAAAGGCATCGGACGAAAAGGCATCAGACAAAACAGCCTCAGACTAAAAGGCATCAGACAAAACAGCCTCAGACTAAGGCCCTGTTTACACGAGAACGATTCCGAGTGAAAACGTAAAAATATTTTATCGGATGTGCCTTTCGTTTACACGGTGACGCCGTTTTTATGGCTTAAAAACGCAAAAAAGTGAAACCACCCTCCAGAGTGGAAAACTTAAAAACGCTCCACCGTCGCGTTCCCGTGTAAAGGGTAAAAACGCAAAACTGCCCTCGATCACGTGCGCGTTTACGTCACAGGCATTCGCCAGTACAGGAAAATAACAACTAACATGTCGGATTATTTCCATACGTCGGACCTTCAAGTTGCCCCAGCAGCTCTGATAAACATACAAGAGTCTTTTCAGCAGTTGTACAAAATATTCTCAGATATTGGTGTTGTTGTGTGGCAGTGCTTCGTTGCCACCTAGCCGCCTGGAGTGCACACTACATCGAATTTCACACACTTTTGCGTCACCATATGCACGCAGATTTCCCCTTCATAACGCTCGTCTAAACGCAGAATAAAAAGTGAAAACGCAACGCCACTTTTGCGTTTTCTCTTCAGATTGTTTCCGTGTAAACATGGCCTTAAAGGCATCAGACAAAACAGCCTCAGACAAAAAGGCATCAGACTAAAAGGCATCGGACAAAACATCCTCAGACTAAAAGGCATCAGACAAAACATCCTCAGACTAAAAGGCATCGGACGAAACGGTCTCAGGTGGAGTTTAGAGGTTCGCATTGCCCCGCCCCATGTGACGTCACATGTACGCGGTTCAGATCAACAATAGCTGATGGGGGAGATAATCCGTTATAATCCGAGATAATCGTTATTTTTCGACAGAATATCTGGTTATTTCGACATAATAACTTGCCATTTCGACATGATAAGGGGACATTCTAATCTGCATTAAGCCACATTATGCGTTTTACCTCTAATGTTTTTCTATGGGAGGAAAATGCTAAACGTTTAAATAAATGCGTTACGTTCGTATTCTGGGCTCATATGCTTTTTGTAGTATAGGCCTATAGCCTACTTTATTATGATTTTAGTATCGTGATGATTAATACATGCACGCACAATTATCCGTGAACTTGATAAATGTTGCAGATATGTTTTACTGTGCACAAACAAATGCCTTTTAACTTATGCCTTTTAACGATTATCTCGGATTATAACGGATTATCTCCTCCATCAGCTATTGTTGATCTGAACCGCGTACATGTGACGTCACATGGGGCGGGGCAATGCGAACCTCTAAACTCCACCTGAGACCATTTCGTCCGATGCCTTTTAGTCTGATGCTGTTTTGTCTGATGCCTTTTAGTCTGATGCTGTTTTGTCTGATGCCTTTTAGTCTGATGCTGTTTTGTCAGATGCCTTTTAGTCTGATGCTGTTTTGTCTGATGCTGTTTTGTCTGATGCCTTTTAGTCTGAGGCTGTTTTGTCTGATGCCTTTTCGTCCGATGCCTTTTTGTCCGATGCCTTTTAGTCTGATGCTGTTTTGTCTGATGCCTTTTTGTCTGAGGCTGTTTAGTCTGATGCCGTTTCGTCCGATGCCTTTATGTCTGATGCCTTTTTGTCTGACGCTGTTTCATCTGATGGCTAATTGTACGAGACCTGACACCTGACATTGTTTTTCCTGAGACCTGAAGCTTTTCAGTCTGAGGCGCGATGCCGTTTTGTCCAATGACTGAAGCCTTTTAGTCTGAGGCATGATGCCTTGTCTTCATATGTTTGAGGTCTGAGGATGTCCTAAAATGTACACCGTACTTGTGGTCCAGCAATGGCTAGTGCTAGTACAAGTTCACGCGATTCAAACTTTGCTACTGCTGAAGCCAGTTTTGAAGAGCACTTAGCAGAGTTGTATGTACAAACAAAGGAAGACTCAGACGGAAAAAAACTTACGTTTTTGTGCAAACTGTGCCCACCGGGACTAAACAAACAAGTACGTACGTCAGCCACATCAAGCTCAAATTTGAAGCGACACATCGAGTTACGTCATCCGAGCTATCTTGGCAAATATCTGCGACTGAATGATGAACGCAAGAAATCATTAACGAAGAGAGGACCGCCGGCGCTGCCAAGCACACCCACCCAAGTTACGCTCACTGCATTTAGTAAAGGACCTGCTGTTTCCTTCGTTTCCCAGCAACAAGTGGACAAGCTTGTATTGGATTACATTGTGGGAGATCTGCAGCCGTTGAGTAAGGTCGAGAAGCCATCGTTCATCAAATTAGTGACAGGTTTGCAGCCATCCAGGCATGTGCCTTCAAGAAAGCAGGTACAGAAACTACTGAACAATGCATTCCAGGAGAATATTTGTGACTTAAAGAATGAACTCTCTGAAGTTGATGCCGTATGTACAACAGCAGATTGCTGGACTGCAGTGAATAAAGCGTTTTTAGGCATTACTGTTCATTGGCTCAACAAAAATAATATCTCTCAGAGAAACTCTGCAGTGCTTGCATGCCGTCGTGTTCGAGGAGCACACACACATATAAAAAAAATATATATTAATGAATGTAAATGGCATTGTCATTGTCATTGTTTACTCACTGTTTACTGTCTTTTGAGGATGCTAGAATGTGTTGGTTCAGTATTTCACATCGAGCAGGGTAAGGTCATCTTAAGTTAAGTTGTTCAGCTGCTAGCTGTTCATTTTCTTTAGACAAATATAATCAGTAAGATTGTTTTATTATAAATGAATGTAAATGGCATTTTCATCGTTTACTCACTGTTTACTTCCTTTTGAAGGTGTAAAAATGTGTTGGTTGAGTATTGCACACTGAGCAGGGTAAGCCCAAGCTAATTTGACATTACAGTACATGACTACTTTGGTCTGGTTTACATAGTTACTGCTGTTCAGAATATGCTGGATTTTTGTCAGTAGACTGATCTTTTCCCCATGAACCCGAATATACCTTTTTTTTAAGTCCTGGGTGAAATGTTTATACTTGGTTCTTTCATTTTCAATGATTCTTTGGCTATTTTGTCTGCTTCTTCATTACCTTGAATACCCACGTGTGCTGGAACCCACATAAATCGAATTATTATTCCCACCTGTCGTAAACTGTATAACCTGATCAGGATTTCTGTTAAAATATCAGTTATCTTTGTTTCCAATGATTGTAAACTCCCCAAAACTGCCATTGAGTCAGAGCATATTATTACCTTATCTGGTCTAACTTCATAAACCCACTCTAGTGCCATTAAAATAGCTGTCATCTCAGCTGTATACACTGATGTACTGTCTGTTATCCTTCCAGGCTTCCTCACCTTAAACTCTGGAACATAGAAAGCAGTCCCTGTCCTTCCAGTCTCTATACTCTTCGAACCATCTGTATATATTTGAAGAAATGAGTAGTGTGAGTTTTTAATATACTCATTAACATATTTATTTATACTAACCACTTTGTCCATTTCCCTTCTATTCTTGTGTAGATTTATATCAATGTCAGGTTGAGCTAGCATCCAAGGTGGAATTGGGTTCCTAAGGTGCTCGACAATGGTTGCTAAGGCGTGGCCAGTAAGTGTTGAGGTGATTCAGGATTGGCTGTTTGCTGGCCCGAGTCAAACGAGCCCACCCTCATGTTTCTACGACTCTTATATCCTGATATATCCCTTTGATCTGTTTCAATGGAAGTCTATGGAACTTGTTGCTAAGGAGCTCTAAATGGTTGCTAGGGCGTGGCTTGATAGCATCACAATGATCCTGAGAGACTGATTGGCTATCTGAGTAAAATGAGCCCGCCCCTTTGTCTCTACGACACTGTGATCCAGAGTTATGTTCAATATAAAAGCGGTTTCTATGGTAAGTCAATGGGGCAACTTTGGGCCGCTCCTGCCCCCCAGGGGTGCAACTTTGACCCCATTGTGTGGTATGTTCTTACAGAGCCTGTCAGCCTCTTCAAATGTGGTAAATTACACGTTTCTGCGACATCCTCGTTCCGAGCTACGACTCGTCAAAGTTTGACGCAATGTTAAGTCTATGGGATTTTTCGGCCGTTTTTTCGCCCCTGGGGCGAACATCGTACCCCCGATCGCTTATAAAAGTCATAGCACACCATTCCTCAATAATCCGCACGATTTGACGCCTCACTCGTGGGTCTGTGACAAAAACTGCGGGAGGAGTAGCGCGTCAAAAATGCGGCGGAATAAAAATATATAAATAAAGTATGTGAGATAACAATAGGCTACTGTTGGTTTGCCATAGGCAAGCACCATTAATAAATGCAAGAGAACACTAGTGTTGCCTTGCTTTCAGCAAGCACCACTAATTAAACACACATTACTTAGGTTAGTTAGAATAAAAATAAAATGTTCACATCTTGTAACAAGTCTTTTCTTAATTCACACAATAAATCTCATATTTTTCAAACTTGTTAAGACATCTGTATGCAATACTCACCCTTTTGCCTTGGTTGACTCTTGTGATAGTAAATCACACCACCAATTACAGCTGCAGCCCCCAGTAGAACAGCAACACATATTCCTGCAACAGCACCTGAAGACAAACCTGAATCTGGAACAGATGGAGACCGACCTGAATCTGGTATACTGCTGGAGACAGAACTGAATCTGGAACAGATAAAGATAGGCAGTCATTATGACTAGAGAGTGAATGATAATACATCTGATATTTATGCATATCTTTGAGTCATGTTTACACTTTTCTACTTTGACTATATTGATTTAACTGATAAATGGCTCCATCTTGTGTGATTTTGATGAACAGCAGCATCACTGCACTGCGAGCTCAACAGAAAACAGTAGCACTATTTTTATGCATTTTTCCTGTTGATAACTGAGTCTAAAAATTGCAAGATTCATAATTCCACATAAAATGCAATGTGAAGTCAGCTCAGACAGTCTCATAGACATATATCGGGAGTCTGTGTTTTTAACTAGTGTCATGTCTTTTATTTTGAATCTTGATTTTCTTCATGATTTCACATCCTTTTGTAGATTTGTTGCCTCAGTTTTCCTGTGGAATATTGGCTACTAAAGTGACATTCTCCCCTTACAGACTGGGTTTTTCTCGCTGAAGGAGAAAAGAAAAAAAAAAACTACATAACCTGAGAGAACTGTGGAAATGAAACCGATTACACTAGATCTGTCACCTTTCTAAACTTTAATCTAAAAAAAAAAAGTTGTTTTATACAGTTTTTGTGTTTAACATAGCCTATTTGAATACTTATTTTACATCAAATACTAATCTAAGAGAAGCTGATCCGAGATTTTATAATGAGAAACTCTTAGCCAGAACACAACTGCTGAAATTTTATAAATCAAAACTAACAGCTCATCAGTAATGATTGTTTTAAATCAAAATGAATTTATTTCGTAGTTTAATCTACAAATTCCACTTTAACAGTAAATGTGTTTTTGAAGAAATCATCTTTAGACTATGTGAATTAATATACAGGTACACAGAAAAATTAGAATTATATACTCTTCTTGCTTTTAAACATGCATTAAATGACTCACCAGTGACAGTAACATTGAAGATAGCTGAACCGCCGCTGCTGCTGATGATCCACAGTTTATAGAGTCCAGCATCTGTGTTTGTGGTGTGTGTGATGGTCAGAGATCCAGTCTGATGATCCAGCTTCAGTCTGTCTCTGAATCTCTCTTTACACTGAACATCTGTACAGATCTCAATCTGATCTCCAGTGATTTGAGCTAAGCGAGTTTTATCAAAATACCATTTAATGTTGGTTTGTTGGTTTATTTTAACATCAGGGTTTAGAGTCACTGAATCTCCCTCCATCACTGACATTGGCACTTCATCTGAACCAACAGCGAATGCTCCTGAAGAAGAAATGAACATTTCGTTATAAATCACTTTTTGGTTAATGTCCTATATCCTCCTGGGACCCAAGAATAGACTTTTGTCCACTGTAGTGGACATTATATTTTAGTTAATTTCTCTGACATCATACATGTCACATGATACAACCTGGGTGTCCTGTAAAGAGCACATTCAGGGCTTTTCAGAGATATCAAATGTTTGGAGGTTTCACAATGAAAACAACTTCTCCTTGGTCTTTAAAAATGTCTGACATTAATTTAGTGATCAAATGTAGCATTGTTATGCAAATATGATAATATATTGTAATTATAATTTAAATTGGACTACTTTTCAAATTGTATTTCATAAAAAAACATCTCAGGAAAAAGTTGTGGGGCTTCAAATAAAAAAAATACTTTCTGTTACAGAACAGGGCATTGATTTTATACATGTCCACTGTAGAGGACAGCAGGACTTAAATCATGTTTATCAGGCATTTTGTGAGACACAACAAGTGAATATGGAAATCAATTATGCATCAATATTCCTATAAAATATTAGATATTATTATTAAAATGTTGCCAATTATTACTCCAATTATTACACTTCTTTTTTCATTAAATGTTGCTCCAAGAACACATTAATGTGCAAATTAGATACAGTGTATAGATACATTGCATTGAATGGGAATATTAATTTATGGTCATTTTACCCACATATTGCATAAAGTAAAATGGTGTATCAATTCATTCCGTTATTTCTTTCATAACATAGTTGAGAATCATCTTTATATATATTTTGGTTAAAAAAATCCTGAAACCCCTAAATCTATTGGTGATTGAAAAAAAAATCCCATTGGTTTTGCCTATACATATAATTTGATGTCATGTTATTTTTTAAACAACTTAGTCCTGGCGTCCACTACAGAGGACATAGCATAACGTATGAATAAAATAATATTTTGCAAAAATGTTTTTTTACCATTTGTTTCTTGTGCTCTAAACAATGTGATGACATGGAAAAAAACTAAATTCAAAAAACTTTTTTTTCCGGGGTCTCAATTATAAATAAATAAATAAATAAATATTCTGTGTTTGAAAACATTTCCTGCCTCAGTGTTTGTCCTGTCAAGAATCTTACATATTCAGCAGTGTGACGCAGTGTCCAAAATGTGAAAACAATATATTTTGTTTCTTTTATTATGAACGTGTGTTCGACTGATGGAAAACAAAGATAGTGTTAGTTAGTAACCCTTAGTGACTAACCTAAAACCATTCCACACTTTTAATAGCAAAATATTGATTATAGGCCTACAATAAAATATTTAAAATATTACAATATAAAAAATTTACTGCTGCTTGCAAAAATAAAAAAAAACTTAAAAGGTTCTGTGTCCGGTCCGCCATCTACAACAGTGCAATAATACAGAGGAATATTAATTACCAGAGTAGCAGTGTGTGTGAGTCAGAGGGAGAATGAGGTGTTGAAATATTATTGCTGAAATATTATTGGTGGAGAAATCAGACGCAGAAACACTTTCTCACAGTTTAAAACTGTCCTGTTAGTTCACTATCTCTGTCTCTGAAGTGTTCATATATAGAGCTGTTATCTGAGAATGGTTCACATGTTTGTGTTGTTCTGCGTGTGTCGTCTGGTCGGTGAGTTATAATCATATTCATTTTAACACATCAGTTCTTGCTTTAGTTTAAATACATACTATTTATAGAGATTTAATACAGAGCCATAACAAAAGCCATAACTTTTTTTAATCAGCCAGAGGATTTCCCAGATAAAAGATGCTCAAACTAAATTATTATTGTGTTTTGTGAGATCTATTTTAAACAACAAGAGCAAAAAATATGACAGGTTCAAAAACAGCAGAATCAGTTTTATTTCAAAGAATTCATGCTTTACCACCATAAACAATGACATGAGATGATTATTGAGTTTATACTAATGTTTTAAAAAATTTTGAGTTCAACTAATTATTAATGTTTGTTGCATTTACTGTTCTTAATACAATTACACTTAAATATGTTCATATCATAAATTACACTTAAATATGTCTTTTAGTAGTTTTATGTAGTTTCTCCATGTAACATTAGTGGAGTGTTTTTAACCTAATTTGCATATTTGCCTTCATAACCCTTCATTCCCCAGAGCAGAGTCACTGAAGGAGCCAATCAGATTTAAGATGAGACACAATCACCCCTGTGGCTCCTCCCACAGATCACCTGCGTTGTGATAACAGTGTATTGATAACTAAAAATAACATCACAATTTTTTTATTTTATCTCAGCTACTTCTGTGTCAGTGCTGCTGTTCTTCATACAGTTACGAAACTGATCTATTTAAGTTATTTGGGACACATAATCTGTAATAAACTCTGTTCTCCAGGAGTGTTTGCTGGTACAGATGCAGTGAAGTCAGTGTCAGTGATGGAGGGAGATTCAGTCTCTCTAAACTCTGATACTGAAATGATGGACGAAGATCTGATTTACTGGAGGTTTGGAGATGAAAACACTGTAATTGCTATAATCAATGTAATGGACAACAGAATCACTGTATATGATGATGATCTTGATGGGAGATTCAGAGACAGACTGAAGCTGGATCATCAAACTGGATCTCTGACCATCACACACACCACAACTGAACATACTGGAGTGTATATACTAGAGATCAAAGATCGTGTGAGCAAGAGTTTCAGTCTCATCGTCTACGGTGAGTTACATATTTTTTTTGTAATTAAAGCAGATACATATTAAATGAATGATTTTTCAATCTTGAAATTATAAACATCGAGATACACATATTTTTGTCTTTCTTTTTTAAACTTATTGAACACTTTCCTTTTGATTAATTATTATGAAGTGTTCATCTTTTTTTAAATCACAGTAGTCTACTGTTTGTGAATGACATCACAAACTCTCTCAACTCATTGAAACGGTCAAAACAGCTCTTATTTACTGATATGATATATCCTGATGTAATGTTTCTAATCTTTCTCAGCTCGTCTGCCTGTTCCTGTCATCTACAGAGTCTGTTCATCATCATCATCATCATGTTCATTGGTGTGTTCATCAGTGTTGAGTGTGTGTGATGCGACTCTCTCCTGGTACGCAGGAATGAGTGTATTGTCCAGCATCAGTGTGTGTGATCTCAGCATCAGTCTCTCTCTACCTCTGGAGGTGGAATATCAGGATAAAAACACCTACAGCTGTGTGCTGAACAATCCCATCAGCAACCAGACCACACATCTGGACATCAACACACTCTGTCACACATGTGCAGGTACAGCAGCGCTGATGATATATGTGTGTATTCACTTACCTGATCTATTATATATAGTGTAGAGCTGATATTTCCTATAGTGTTCACTATAGAACATTGACTTCCATAGTATATATTTTTTCCTACTATGGAAGTCAATGGGACCAGAAACTGTCTGGTTACTGATATTCTTCTAAATATCAGAAAATCATCTGAATGGATTCGAAAATGGTAAAACTCAACTGTTTAACTCTGGGGGAGTTGTAAAATGAGCCTATTTCCAAAAAAAGTGGAGTATCCCTTTAAATGCATCTAGAACATAAATATACAGATAATTCAAGTTCTTTTCCATTGTATTGTAGCCAAGTCAATAGGTGCGCTGCTGAGGGTATCTAGAGAGGGTGTAATTTCCCTTTAAATAGGCCACTTCCTGTAAGAGGAATAGTTGCAGTACCTGAATTGTTTAGCATGGTCACTGGAAGAACAAGCTCTGGTAGGTTGATTTTAATGAGAAGTGTTTTTAATGTTTACTTATGATGTTTGGGATCTTTTTGATGTGTTGGCCAAGAGCCAGTGATTTTTAGTGAAAAGGTTAATTCAAATGGGCCAGCTGTACTTAATCTGTTCATTGTCTTGATGTAGTCGGCTTGTTTTAGAAGTGAGGTCTACATGCCCCGATGCTGATAAAGTTTGGCTGGATGAGTGGTGGACACTGAATTACCATCACAGCACGTGAGTGTTGACACTGTCAAAGCGAGTTATGTTTTTAAAATGATCATTGACAACCCTGTGTTGTATGTATTGGGGCAAATGACTTCCTTTTATAGAGAAGTTGCTTTAAAGGCTTTCAGGTTGGCCATGTGGAGCTGGATGAGAGATGGATATTAAACACTGCTGTACTTCCTGAGGTTTCTGAAGTTAAACGTACAGTATGTAATTTTTGGCCACCAGGGGTCACTCAATCAAAATAATAGCAAAAGACGTACTTTGATGATGTCGGGAAAGAGCGTGGGCTCATGGGAGTTGTTGTCGTTGTCAATGACGTGCGATAGGTATCGTAGTTGATCTGATTCATGATCAGTACGGGTCAGCTGCTTCCTGTCCTGTAACGCTTGTGATTCACGGATTAATTGCTTAGTTTAACCATCATAGAGTGAAAGTTTATCATTCACATATCATTTACATGTGTTTTTAAGCCCTGTTAGTTTAAACATCAAGCGCAAACAAGTGTTCGCACACAGAGCCGGGCAGACACAAAGTTCATTGCTCTTTCTCTCTGAGCTTGACGGACACGAACATTCTCTCTCTGCCTCACGCTCGTGCTTCGTAATCAACATCTGGTGACATATTGCAATATCGCAGGAAAAAATATATATCGCAATGCCATTTTCCCCCCCCAAAATAGTGCAGCCCTAGTGTCCAGTGTTCCCCTTTGTGTTTGCAGTTCCGCAGGAAGTTAGAGACTTGGAGGAGTCAAAGGTTATATGACGCCATAGACGGGCGACGAAACGGAAATAAAGAAACGGCCCGTGTCTTCGAATTAAACTATAAATTTATCCGGATTTGAAAGTTGGTGGAAACTGTCGGGATAATGTAAGTACACAACTAAAAGAAATATATAACATAGTTATTTTTGCTATTTTTAAAGCAGAAAAATTACATATTGTGCCTTTAACCAAAAGGCGACTAAGGTATTTATTTGTATTGATGTAATGTTGGAATAGCTAGCATATTTTAACCATATTGATTAAAATAAATATATGGACAAGTGGTTTCTAGTTGGAACTAATGTTATGATGTGGTGCTAGTATTCAATGTTATGTTTAGATATAATGATTACAGTTGTTTTAATGAGAATGAGATATTCACTCTTGATTCATACAAGTATGGTGTAAAGAGTTTTTGTGTGTTTAGTGTGGCATGTAGAAACTTTGTGATTTCTTTTGGGGTTTATTGTATTTATTCAATTGTTGTGTGCATTTTCTTTTGAAGTGTTATGTTACCTCCCATACTAAATTGTACCACCACCTCTCACGTTTACATTTGACCAGCTTTGAATGAAAGCAGCTAAGACCAGAATCATTGTATTTAATAAAAGTGATGCTTTGATTTTTATAGTAATTTTGCCTTTATTCATTCAATTGGATAGTCGAGCGGGAAACCCTCTAGTGACTTAGGATCTCCTACCCAAACAAAATGGCATAGTCAAGTGCAGTTACACAACACACGTACAGCCTCAGAACAGTATGAAAACCATGCATATAGGATAAACGTTTTCCTTTGCTAATGCTAAATTAAAGAAAGCTCTTTGGCTCAGAGCCCAAGGCACACAATATCTCTCTTACTGAGGTCGTGTTACAGTATGGAAATTATTCATTTAAAAATAGGCACCATGATGACATTGTATGAAAGCAGGAACAGTTCAGTTTAAGTCCAAGTTTAAATTGGTCACATACAATCACCGTGGATGACTCTCCACAGAATAAAAAAAAAAACTATAACATAGTAATAAAGACAATAATAGAATTTAAAGCTATTATTAGGCAGTTGCTGGGCTCTTTGATTAGCTGACTCTGGAAACAGCCCTGAGAAAGAGAGAAACAGCCCTGAGAAAGAGAGAAACAGCCCTGAGAAAGAGAGATTTACACAATTAGAAATATTTTCCATTGTTCAGACAAACAGATTTAAACTGGGTTTAAACATACTTTACCAGTTCAAGTGCAGGAGATCATTTCCATCACACAGTGACCGTATTCTACAATACAAACAGGAAAACACAATAATAAAAACAATAAAATATGAAGTTAGATACAACACAGCTCTACAAAAAGAGCTTAAAACATCAATCATATGCTTCACACCATTAAAAGGCTTGCACAGTAACAGTTATGAAATGTATAACAATTTAGTTACATAAACATATTTGGCTGCTACAAAATGCCAAATATGTTTATGTAACTAAATTGTTATATATAATGAATCTTGGATCTTTAACCACAAATGTTGTTAACCAAACACTAGTGTAGAGTGTATTGGTGTAAAACTGTCAGTTTAGAGTTAACACAGATGGTTGATCGAGAGGTTAGCTGGTTAATAGAGGTGTAAAACACCGGCATCCAAAACTCAACATGAATGTTCCCCTCTTTCACCACTGACAACAATGTTCTAACTTAGAACTTCTAAGAACGGTTTGTTAACTTTTTCATTGTGATCTAAATGTTATTTCTGAATGTTAAAAATGTCCAATTTTTACATGTCTTAACTCTTTGAACCTAAACATTACATTTTATATCTTATAAATATTATTTGAACATTCTGAAACAAGTAGCAACATTTAAAAAAAAAAAAAAAAAAAAAAAATCTTCTAACATTCCAGGAAACAAATGCACCATGAATCATTCATGAACGTTTTTGTGATAACATTGAGAATATTATTTAACACCAAATAAATTTGAACTAATATTCTATTAACATTACTGTAAGATCCTTATGTTCCTTTTGCTGGGATATGATAGTGTTGCCAAGATGCCAATGCTAAAATTGTAAAGATTCAACAGTCACACTATTATCATCCATCAGTGTATTCTCAGTCCTGATTAAGGGCCACTGCTTCTGGAACATTATTCTCCTGAAAGAAAGAAGCAGATTGAAATGAACAATTAAAAATCAACTGTGGCGGATAACGCTGTCAAATCACTCGCCAGTTTAGCGTGTTACTGATGGTTTACTCGGTTTACTCACTTTACTGGGGGAGTTTGTGTAAGACAAATATTCGCAGATTTAGAGCAAATACTTGTGATTCATCATGATATATTAAATACATCGTATTGCGCAGAATCTGTGCATATCTGGCTTACTTGAACACTACGCAAAAAATAAAATGGTGCACTTGTTCATTTTCATTGAAGCAAAAGCGAAGATTAAAAAGCATTTGGTTAACAGAAAATACTTTGTTATTTTGAACATCCTAAATTATTTTGATGTTCTTTGTACTGTATTAATCTGTGCACCTAAAACATGTTTCTGGTCAAAATTATGAGGATGAAAGAGGAAAGGAGGAGATTAAGAAATGAATGTATAAATTAAAATTTTCATATAAACTGGACTGGCCCAGCCGCCCGCTTTACGCCTTCCTGCCGTCTCATTGTTACCACAGGTAATAAAGAGAATCAGGGAAACGCGGCACTCGGTGCTCCTCATAGCCCCGCGTTGGGAGAATCAGACTTGGTTCCCGGAGCTGACGCAGCTGTCCCAGACAGCCCCGTGGCCCATTCCGGTGAGAACAGATCTCCTCTCTCAGGCTCACGGCTCGATCTGGCATCCCCACCCAGAGCGCTGGTCGCTGCATGCGTGGGTATCAACGAATACCCGTTGCTTTGCCAGAAGGAGTAATAAACACGATCGTGCATGCCAGAGCTCTTTCTACCAGAAAGCTCTGTGTCTAAATGGTCTGTGTTTTCTAAATGGTGCACCGACAAAAATCTGGACCCACGGAAATGTGGGCTTTCGTGGCTGCTTGTGTTTTTACAAGAGCTATTGGATAAGGGCAGGTCCCCATCCACGCTCAAAGTATATGTGGCGGCTGTTGCAGCGTTCACAGAACCACCGCACAGCCAGTCATTGGGAAAGAACGAGCTGGTCATCCGTTTCCTTAGAGGAGCTAGAAGGATGAACCCTCCGTGCCCCCTGTCGGTTCCTGCATGGGATCTTTCTGTGGTCCTCGAGGCCCTGAAAGTCTTTCCCTTTGAACCACTACAATCCGTGGATTTAAAGTACCTGTCATTTAAAACTCTTTTTCTGACAGCTCTGTCATCAGATAAACGTGTGGGGGACCTTCACGCGCTGTCTGTCAGTGCTGCGTGTCTTGAGTTCGGGCCAAATGACTCAAAGTCATTCTCAAACGTAGACACGGTTATGTTCCCAAAGTGATTGGTACTCCCTTCAGAGCGCAGATCATTTCCCTATCGGCTCTGCCAGCATCCGATAGCGAATGCGACGCCAATCTCCTCTGCCAGTCAGAGCGTTGAGATCCTACACTGTGCGCTCCACCTCTTTCAGACGCACGGAGCAGCTATTCGTTTCGTTTGGTGGGCGCACAAAAGGTCTCGCCGCCTCGAAACAGACACTGTCCAGGTGGATAGTGGACGCTATCGCGGCTGCTTACGCGTCAAAAGGCTTGCAATGCCCTCTGGGCGTCAGGGCTCACTCCACTAGAGGCATGGCCTCATCGTGGGTGTGGTCCAACGGGATTTCCATCCACGACATTGGTGTGGCGGCGGGCTGGGCTTCCCCGTCCACCTTTGTCAGATTTTACAATCTTGAAGTTCCCGCCCTGCAGGCAAAGCTTCTGGAGGTATAAGTGTGATACTATCACTATAATCAGCTCTCCTGGTTGAGCTGCACTACTGGGTTGCTATATGCTTACACAGACCGGCGCCGCCGCTCTGCTGTTCCCTTTAAGTGCTTATGTACATGCGCTGGCCCGCACTGCTGCTGGCCACCTTAATATCCCCACTTATCAGGGTCCCCCCTGAGCTCATGTAGTGGATGCTTGGCGCGCATGGCGTTGACAAAGGGTTCCCGTAGCGTAAGCTAGTTTACGCAATACGAAAGAACCTCTCGTAAGAGAACGTATCGGTTACCTAACGTGACCTCGGTTCTCTCTAGAAGAGGGAACGAGTATTGCGTAACCGGCCGTGCTCGCGCCACGAGCGACTTTCGCTTCAGTCGAGGAAAACCAGGGAAGCAACCTCTGAACCCCGCTTATATACACATAGCCAAGCCCATTCTGGCGGGCGAGCGCCTCTCATTGGGCGTGACATCACGCCAGGTTTACTGATAGGCTGCTGCAGTTGCCGCAGAGCAGCCTATGAGCTCGCTAGATAGCCCGCTCTAGGTCTGGCAGCTGCTGCACTGCGTTGACAATAAATACAAAATTAAGGATCATTTTTGGCTTCAATATCTCGAAAAGATTAATCTTTCCCGTAGCGTAAGCTAGCTTACGCAATACGAGAGAACCTCTTCTAGAGAGAACCGAGGTTACGTTAGGTAACCGATACGTTATTCTGGTTTATTCTTTTTTTCTTCAGTTTCATAATTTTTTCCATCACTTCCACTGAGAGTTTGACAAAATTATATATATTTTTATTATTATCTTGCATGCTCAAGTTAAAGGTAGCAGCCCAAAACATGCAAAAGACATGGATCTTGCGTAGTTTTTTTAAATTTGGCATACTTTTAGCTGTCAAACATCAAAATATTGACAACAAAATCAACAAGTTTATGTACACCATGTATCCTGCAGCGTATGGTCAAGTCTGGTTTGAGTGACACACACACATTTGTGCAGTGAAGTTCAAAAGAGACTCGCTTGTGGTAAAGAGAAGCAGTTTTGCCTGATGAAAATGTGCGCCTTGAAATCATACAGTCGTGAGTTATACATGTTTAAAAGTAAGCGGTCGGTTGTGTTCTGTTTATGGGAGATGTCAAAACTATCGCAACTGATTCCCTATTGCTTAGTATAAACACTTAGGTAAAGAAATTACTTTCCTCAGGGAATTTTTCCCATTAGGGATACAGTCAATAAAGGGTTTTTTACGCAACCGGGTCCTGATACACACTACTAACAAATGCCAATCTGTAGTAAAGTCAGTGTTTTGCAGTCAGAGATTCAGAGCTCACAGTATCTCACCTGAGGATGATCATCTCGCCGTGTCCTTTTTCCTGTTTAAACAACAAACTCTTACTTTGGTCAATTAGAATACAAATACTTTGATGTTTTAAATGTTTTTAAAGATTATTTTGCACATTAAATATCTTATTTGTACAATCAGCTGTATGTAATACTTGCCTGTTTGTTTTGATCTGCAGTAACAGTAAATCCCAGCAGCAGCCACAAGCAGAATAACAGCAGCAGCACATATTACTCCTATAACAACTGGAGATAATCCTGAATCTGGAACAGCTGAAGACACACACATTATTAATAGAGATCGACTGATAATCAACTCTCTATAATCAATACAGTTGACTGATATTTACACCTTTATGCTTTCAGTATAAAGTTGTATGATGTTGATTAATTCGATAAATGGTCTGTTTTTGAGCAACAGCAGCGAAATCAGCGGATTCACATGAAAACTGACTAATATTGAGCATTTTTCTTTATCATTAAAAGAATATGTGAATGTCAGTCTTTGATGTGCATAAGGTCATGATTATCCAAAAATGAAAACATGTACTGGGAGGATTTAAGTACTATTTCAGGCTGTATTATAAAACGACTCAATGGTAAAATGTACTGAATGATTAAATGAGACTCACCAGTGACAGAAACACTGAAGACCTTTAAACTCTCGCTTTTGCTGTTGCTGATCAGTAGTGTATAGTCTCCAGAGTGTGTGTTTGTGATGTTTGTGATGGTCAGAGATCCAGTCTGATGATCCAGCTTCAGTCTGTCTCTGAATCTCTCAGTGCCTTCATAACACTGAACATCTGTACAGATCTGACTGAGATCTCTATTGATTTGAGCGATGCGAGTGTTATTAAAATACCATCTAATTATCTCTTGTTGGTTTGTTTGAACACCAGTGTTTAGAGTGACTGAATCTCCCTCCATCACTGACACTCTGTCTATATCAACACCAGACGAACCTGAAGAAGAAATCAACAGTTCAATATGAGCTGAACAACATTATACATCAGGAAAGTGCCGTGACAGTGTTCATAAAGATTGTGAATTGTCTTGATTCATAATGTAACCTGTAATCAAACATCAGAAGATCATCATTGATTCACACTTTCACTTATCAGACAATCATACATGAGTCTCATGAAGGATCTTATGCAACTTGATAACCATCATACAAACAACATCCTCCTGATTCATATATAATTCTGCTCATAAGGTAGCATAACACGTGCTGTGTTCATTTTTAACAAGGAATCATAAAAATGTCATGTTTTGTATTTGGTCCTGAATAATATTTCACATAACATTACATATTTGAACCCATGCATTTCAGCAGTGACTATCTGTGAGTCCTTCATATTACCTCAGTGTGAAAAGATGAATCTTAAAATCATACAAATATTTAAAAAGGTGAAAACATTTGTGGATGCTCAGGAGAGAAGTGAAACATTACAAGCCTTTTTGAATTGGATGATCAAGGTATATCATCTTATTTTGTCTTGTAGTAAACATGTAACATATATTATGTAGCTTTTATGTATGCATTGTGTTTCCTTGTTTGTTTGTATTTAACACCAGATTCTGTGGCTATTGGCATGGCAAGAAAAAGCTAGGGTAAAACTAAAGTATTCATTTAGTATTGCTAAAAACTCAAAAACTATATTTGGTTCAACTTTTAAATTTCCAATAGAGTAAACGGAATAAATGTAGCACGATGTGTCGAACTAAAACGAGATGTTGTCGGCAAGATGCCAGCTCGTATAGAGACAACGGTAAGAATATTGATTATCCCGAGATAACCGTGTGGATCGAAGTGTATAAGTCACATTGCCGCTTTTTACATCGCAGCAAGGCAGAGCAAAGCTTATCAATCTGTCTCGTTGAGTGTCCCACAGAGGCCAGCAACACAACACAGAAAGCCCTGGAGTGATCACTTAGAGTAGCTTGAAGATGTCATATTTAAAAATCACGTGACATCAACCAACGTTCCTCTGGAGTCAAAATGAAGGAGCTGGCTTCGGCTTCGGCTCTATGGTCGTTGAAGGGAGGGGCGGAGCTTAGAGACTGTGCCGTTTCTCGTTTGTTACTCTAGAGTAGACCAACTCACTTTCTGGAGTTATACTGTCCCCATCTGGTATTGAATGTGGAGTATGAATTGATTTTTTGGCGGACATTACACAAGGCAACTTAAAACAGTTTTTCATTATAGCTGAGTTCCGGATTTTTTGGGCGGTGCTAAAACGGGGTCTTGATGACGCACTGAAGCCCCTAAGCTACTGGACAAGCCTGATGACGCATTGAAGCCACTAAGGCTGGCCCCTCCCCTAACAATATAAATAGAGTTAACATCAGTAGCCTTTTAGTTACTACAGCCTACAACATTTGAGGCCCGTGGGCTGATATTTTGTGGCCCCCTACTTGACATTAAAGTTTAATGTTAGTGCGGAACGTCGTTGCGTGTGCCGCATTTTTTTTTTTTATCCCTAATGGGCTACCTTAAATAGTCTCGTGACAGCTTACTGTGGGTTTGTTGTCAATAGTTGTCATAGACAACCGCAAAGTACAAAGATACTGCACCTGGAAAAAATGAGCGTGCTGCTTCAATCATGAGCGTTTGTCGCGCGCCTACATTACAACGAACTTGAGCGCGCAAAATACGTGAGCGCGATATGAATGGGTAGCTAGCCTGCTCATGAGCGACGTGTTGGAGACCCCTGCTCTAAAACAATGTGAGAATAATAATTTTGAGCTTGTAATGTGTGTCCAACAGGTTGACAAGAAGGTTTGCTTTGATTTGTGCAAAGTCAGTTATCTGCCTGAGACACTAGCTATACATGTGTAGAAAGTAGGACAGGCAGATATGACTGCAAATAGTACAAAAGGAAATGTGCCTTCCAAAAAATAAAATAAAAAAATTCAATATCATATTGAAAATAAAAAGGACATGAGCAAATATAAGTATCACAGAGATTTGTTATAAGGAAAAGACAAAAAACGTTTGTAAAATGAACTTTAATTGTCAGAAGGACGGCTCATGAAGAACCAATCATGTACAGAAAGGAATGTTCACATTCAGAGGAACCGTTCAGAAGAAACGTTAATAATAAAGATTGAGAAGATTGGATCAGATGTGCTCCTTTTTTTGGAATACTTGAATACTATTTTGTATGGAATACTTGATGCGGCCCGCCTGACCCCGACTCTCCCCCCAGCGGCCCCAAGTGAAGTTGAGTTTGAGACCCCTGGCATACAGTTTGCTAGCTAGCTATGCATTCGTCACGGAAATGTGTACTACCTGGATGTGGTCACATACAAAACAGATTGATGTCCTTATTTACATTTCCGAAAAACAATCATACCAAGAAGAGGCAGATTAATTTTGTGAAGAGACACCTTGATGGAGAGCTGAGGATCACCACAAACACATTTTACACAGGATAGTTTTATATATTTCATCAGAGACAACTGGGATTCACTAATAATCCGCTGTTACTGGTGAATAGAGTGCGAGTGGGCGTGGTTTCAGCACAGCCAGCGGACACTTGTCAGCTTTTTTATCATTCAAATTTGTCTGGGTGGCTAATAATAGACTGGCGCCCTTTATTTAAACAGACACATGTGCATTCATTCAGTCACTGATTAGTCACATGACATACACTCTGCAATATGATTGCTTGGTTCAAAAAGAAATAAATAAATAGTAAACAAATCAAATATAAATGAGAGCACAATATTTATAAATCTCAACAATTTTCGTTGGCGAAATAGAGCAAAAACAGGCAATATGGTGTCAAAAATTTAAATCACTTAACATTAACTTCTTGTTTATTAAACTTGTATAAAATCAATATCACATTTATCATGCTGATATTTAGAGAAAACTGCACTCTTGTGATATTTATTATTAAATTACGCAGTGAAAGTGTGCACTCTAAATGCGCACCCGCTCGTCTAATCTACAAGACTACATCACGTAGAATGTGCATGCACTCTGTGCTCTCATATTTACGGAGCCCCTAAAGGGACGTGGTGGTGAAAATTTTTTTAGGAGGGGAGAATGTTTTTTTCCCAAATCTTTTGCGTTCCCTCGCAAAGATATTTGCGTTCCCACGCAAAACTTTTGCGTTCCCTCGCAAAGATATTTGCGGTCCCACGCAAAACACTGTTGTGAGCTCGGACAGACTCTTCCTGTTTAATGTCCAGCTGGCAGTGTTTCAGAGCTCCGTAGGCTACGTTAATTCATAGTGTTTGGACTTGGACTCAAATATAAAGAAATGCGGTCAGTCATAAGGAGTTCAGTGAAGTTGGTGATACACATATCGAACTTCCCGGATCAATATTCTTGAGTTAAACGTTGTTAAAACATAAACGACACCTATTTACAATCACAGTAACCTAGACAACGAGCTACAACCCAATTCTCCTCAAAACGAGCTTTATAATATAGGCAAAATGGATCTCTATGAGCAGTCGGCTGAGAGACGAGTCCGAAGGGACCGTCTGCAAAGTGCAATATAATCCAAGAAACGACTACAGCATCAACTCATAGTCAAAAATACAAAAATAGTCATTAACTTCAATGTTACAAACTGTAGTGCCACCCAATTCAGTTTACACATCAATGGTGACCCACTGGGCATACTACACTGCTTTTGCACATTTTATTATGAAAAATATTCAATAACTTCACTGTGACACACCAAATTTAGTCCACACATCACTGCTCTAATGTTATACAACACTTAGTTTGGGAAGTAATTGCACATAAAAAATAAGTAGGCCTGGCCAATTCCACAAATTATATTGGTACCGTACGCAGCTAACATAATATAGTTACAACCATAGCTTTTGCATTATATTTGCTTACTGAATTTGATGGCATTACACTTTATACCAGTGTGAAGTTATTTAATATTTTTTCTAAAAAGGGTGATTTTCTAAAAAGTTATTGATCTTATTTCATAATAAATAATCATAAAAATTATGCTTTTTTTTTTAATCAAACTAAGTATTGTAGTATAACCAGCAGGAGAGCAGTGATGTGTGAACTGAATTTGGTGACAGTAGGTTACAGTGTCTCACAGTGAAGATATTGAATATGTTTAATAATATAAAATATGCAGAAGGGTTTTGGGATTTGCACTTTGCAGACGGCCCCTTATTCGGACTTGTCTCTCAATTTATATTATAAAGCGTTGTCTAGGTTACTGTGATTGTAAATAGGTGTTGTTTGTGTTTTAACAACGTTTAGCTCAAGAATATTGATCGTGGAAGCTCGATAGCCTATGTGATAGCCTATATTATTGCCAACTTCACTGAACTCCGTAAGCACTGACCGCATTTCTTTATATTTGAGTCCAAGTTCGCTCCATTAACGTACGGAGCTCTGAAACACTGTCAGCGGGACATTAAACAGGAAGTGTCTGTCCGAGCTCACAACAGGTTTTGCGTGGGAAAGCAAATATCTTTGCGAGGGAACGCAAAAAACTTTGCGTGGGAACGCAAATATCTTTGCGAGGGAAAGCAAAGTTTCTCGGGGGAACGCAAAAGTTTTGCGAGGGAACGCAAAAGATTTTGAAAAAAAAAATTAGCCCATCCTAAAAAAAATTCCACCACCACGTCCCTTTAGGGGCTCCGTACATATTCAACTTCATAATGAATATTTTCTATTATATTGAAACATTTCCAATAAAATATTTAGTATTTTATTAGAATTGTGCTACTTTCCACCACAATGAGATGTTTTACCATTTATTGACGGTTTAGTCTTGCTGTTTGAATCTCTTACATAACAGTTTTCATTTACATTGTAAGCATTTTGATGAGGCAAAGTAACATTGTATTAAAGTATTTGATCAATTTATGCACTTACCTATGTAAAATACATGCATTATGCATATACATTATGACGCTAAATTATATTTTTAGTTTACGTTTTATACCAAATCATACGACCTGAGCACATATAACCTTTTCATATACATATAGGCTACATAATATATATATATATACACACACACATACATATATATATATATATATATATATATATATACACACAATTGTTCAATAAGGCCACACGAGATGGCGCTATGACGTTCGTCGTTTGTTTTTATCGTGGACAAGAAGCGAGATTGAATTTGCAACAAATAAATGCAAGAAAAATACAACCGATAAATGCATTTCTTTCGAATATAAGATTAGAGCTAATACAAAATATACATGCGTCACTGTCGCCTTTATGGTTAGCCGAAGGGTTGTAACCTCAGTCGAATATAAGACAATGGTTAAGTAAAACACACAAAACAAGCTAAAAAAATAAAATAATAATAATTCATTCCTGTCAAAATAAAGCAATCAGATACAAAACACGTAGCCTAACAGTTATTTTCGGTTTCGCGTCGGCTGGGCGTAGGCCTATACGCAATACCGAGACTGTGTAACAAACAAACCGTATAGGCTACGTGCACAAGCGTCGTGACGAACTTCCGCTATTGTCAGAAGCCGGCATATCAGTTTCCGGTTTTCGACTGCTCATCCGCATCCGCTACAAACAAACAAGATGAGAGCTGCTGTTGTACGAAAAAAAGAGATATAATGTGCGTGACACATCTACGTTTCTAAGAACTGTAGGTTGATCTAACGCCCGTTTCAAACATACTCTGCTTGCGTTAGCAGCAGTGAATAACTGATCCGCGGCTATACCACAAACACATACTTACTATTTTTATATTAAATCCAGAAGTTATGCTGCAACTTTTATTTAAAAAAAAGTTGTGTCAGCATTGCGATTCTTTTTGTACACATACACTGGACGTATGCACGTTTAAACACAATTTAAACAACGTAGGGCTATTATTCCATGCATTACTTATACTTGGGCTATATTAAGTTGCCCAAGCAAGTGGTCAACTATTTAACCATGTACTTATATTAAAATCGCAAATTTTAAAACTTAAAATTGACTAAAATTGATAGCTTCAAAGAAGAGAAAGTAGAGAAGTATTTTGTGGTGCTGCAAACGCTGAATTAAAGTGACACCAGATGTTTCGTGGTCAAAATGAACCAAGATTGACTTGAAAATGTAGTAATTTCACCATAAATGCATTTAATTATATACTACTATTTTTCACAGTCATGACATACAAATTTGTAAAGTACACACACACTCAGTGCACAGCTTTTTTGAATGAAATTAATGTTTTGAGCAGGTTCATATAATTTGCATATCATTTGTAATCATTTTTAAAACTATTAGGTATACTGTTCAATTTATATGTTAAATAATAAAATACATGGTTAAACATATTTTGGACTGGCAATTTAAGTAAAAAATTAACAGTAGCAATCTTTCCATCATAAACCGTCATTTCCACCACTACCCAGTTTTTAAGAAAAAAAAAAAAGAATAACCAATGATGTGGATCTAAATGTACTTTAAATCAAGTATTAATAGTTAATTACTTACAATATGTGTGTGACTTTAAAAAATAAACATAGACCTGAGCAAAAATGAAATGCTGTATGCAAAAATCCCAACTCATGGCATTTAGCAACTTTAAATAAAAAATTATTAAGTTCATGAAGTATTAAGATTTATTTTGTTACATGATTAGGTATAGCCACTGGTGTTGTTGACTGATACATAATCTTATATAATCAGTTTTACAATATTATATTGTAATAAACTACATAAATTGAAAATACATTAAAAATAATAATATTCCATGGAATTCTAAAACTGCCCACTGTTATATTGTGTTAGAAGACACAGCTAGGAAGTTTTAAGTGTGTTTTAAGAGAGTGAATTTTCCATAAGCTCACAGTGCCGAAAGTGCTCCTAGTTGGAGAATCACACTCATCTTTTTACTTTTAGAAGACCGGGGTAAATCAGGGAAAACTACAACTTCAACAAGGCGACATAATGAACAACACTCGTCTCATTCGTGGAGGTGGAAAAAAAAGTTCTTTGTGACATGCAAGATCTATTGTATTAAAATTTAAATGCAAAAGAAAAGGCATGAGAGTCGGCTGTTTTTGTTAATTCTAAGTTTTAATTTAAAATCTTTGCGATTTTAATATAAGTGCATGGTTAAATAGGCTATTTGACCACTTGCTTGAGCAACTTAATATAAGTATAAGTAATGCATGGAATAATAGCCCTACGTTGTTTAAATTGTGTTTAAACGTGCATACGTCCAGTGTATGTGTACAAAGAGAATCGCAATGCTGACACAACTTTTTTTTAAATAAAAGTTGCAGCATAACTTCTGGATTTAATATAAAAATAGTAAGTATGTGTTTGTGGTATAGCCGCGGATCAGTTATTCACTGCTGCTAACGCATCATATGTGAAAAGCACTATCACACGCGCTGCTCCTGCACGGCAAACAGAGTATGTTTGAAACGGGCGTTAGATCAACCTACAGTTCTTAGAAACGTAGATGTGTCACGCACATTATATCTCTTTTTTTCGTACAACAGCAGCTCTCATCTTGTTTGTTTGTAGCGGATGCGGATGAGCAGTCGAAAACCGGAAACTGATATGCCGGCTTCTGACAATAGAGATTGCTAATGTGACGTCATCATGACGTATTACCAGTGGTGAACGCAAAGCATTTTGGGAATCCGCGGCACAAACACAAGGCGCCAGACTTGATTGCATGGAGAGAAAAACGCTGTGTTCAAGATGCCGTCTACCTGCTGTGTTATAAACTGCAATAGTCGTTCTCACGATAGAAGTGGCATTTGTCCACAACAACAGTAAACTTGTAAACAGCCCCCACATGTAAACCATTCATCCCCTATCTTAATCCAGCCCTTAGCCACCCCCATCAGTTTGGTCTGAAGTGTGCTGCTGGGGACAGAGACGCTTTCGGAAGTGCATTTTCAGAAGTGCTGGGTACAATGACGCTATATACGTAAATGTATGGTTAGAAAAAAATATAGGCCTACTAATGTCATAGAACGGATGTACCTAATACAAATAAACAAAACATCTCCAGTTAACTAGCAGAGCATTCATTTAGTTCGCAATTAAATACGAGATCTAGCGCTTAAATCTGTTTTTGAGATCCAACTGAGCGCTCGTTGCCGCTGCTCATGCATGTTGTGGCTCGCGCACAGTCCTCAGTCGGACGCGCGCTTCAATCTATCGCCGTTGCAGAGACTCTCTGTTCGTTCCGGTAAAATCACAAAATAAACTGCACACAAACTTGTCCCTGCTTGATATAGACTGTAACCACTGATGAACATGTTCGGTTTTGTTGACAGAGAAAAAAACTAAACGTTGTGTGGATTAGAAGAACCCGAAACCTCTGACACGCTTGGCAGAATATCTACCACTAGACCATTTAAGAACTCAAACAATGTGTGCGGATCGAAGTATTTCATTTGGAAAATAACAAAAATAAACTGGTGCCACAGAGGGGACATTCTACACTCATGACATTCTTTAAAAAAGGAAGCGCGATAGTCTAGAGAGAATTATACCAGCATCATGTCAAAAAGAAGTGGACAACAAGACAAAGCTTTTTTTTTTTTAAGTGGTGGGTACAAAATGACTTATGATGAAATCTGCTGGGTGCTGCAGCGACTTGAAGTTACTGAAAACTTCATGTGTGTATGGGTATGCACTAACACCATGTAGTTGTATATGGGTGCTGGAAGTTGAGTTGGGCAACAGGATGACGTCTCCTGACCTGTCAATATGCTCGTAAGGATCCAGTCCTTTGATTCCCTTTATTTTCTCGTCATATCTCATCTTTGCATTAGGATTTAGTTTTAAGCAGTATGGTCCAACAATGTTTTCTTTAGCCCGCTGCATTTTGTAGGATTATATTCTGTTTTTCACGCTAATTTTTCATTATTTTTATGCCAGAACGCTATAGCCTGCTATGCCAGCCCATGTAAACGGGCCAAACATACCCATAATTCTTTGCGTTCTGATGACGTTGCCGCCCAGTTGGTCACATGTCTTAGCGATCTCTATAGCGGAAGTTCGTCACGACGCTTGTGCACGTAGCCTATAGGCCTAATGTTAAAAAAATAATAATGTTATAATGGTCAGGAAAACACACACACAGCAAAATACAAAGGATAAATACATTTCTGTCGACTAACTACAAAACAGGCCAATACTTTCGCCTTTATCGTCGGCTGAAGGAGAGACAACGGTCTAACAATGGTCAAATAAAAACACAATGCAAAATACAAACGTGAAAGAATTTCTTCAAACTGCCTTTATAGTGATTAGAGTTCACAAAACAACGTCAGCAAGAAGAGACTAGACCTAAAAGTCTTACCATGATCGAGTAAACACCAGAGGAATACGGGCAGCCAAATGAGAAGCTTCATTTGCACCACTTTCACGAATAAAAGAATGCAGATTTTGATACACAGAGATCGAGCATACTAATAATAAAAAAGGAGAGAGATCGGGCGTTTCAATTCGGAAGAGAAAGTAAATAACTTCTTCTTCTGTCTTCGGTTTTCTTCTATTCCTTTCCGGCAGACTAGGCACTGTTAGTGCATTGCTGCCTCCCACTGGTGATAGAGACAGTCTACATTAAAGCTCCCCTAATCTATATTTTCCAATATATGCCTGCTGTCTTCAGAAAATTAAACAATTCCAGTGCTCTCTCTGTTTAATTAGGACCATCTAATTAGGAGATTATATCAACTCCCACAATGTTTAGTCCAATGAACAACAGTCTCCTTTCCTCAGCATATCTCAGACAGAACATGATGACATGTTTGACAGTTTCCTGAACCCCACAGACTTGACACTTGCCGTCCCTGTGTTTCCCCACCAGAAATAGCCCACTTGCCAATCCAGGGACAATTTAATCTGATCCATCCGAGAAAGAGTAATTATATTCCCAGGGTTGACTAATGGTTTTACATCATACACCTTCCTCCCGCTAGCGTTTTTACTCCACTCATACTGCCATTGCTGTGTCAATCTTTCATTAATGATGCTACTCCAGTCTGTCAAATGGCACCTCCACATTTTCCCTAACTAAACTTGCCCTAGCAGCCTCATTCCCCTCAACCCCCGTGTGCTGGAACCCACAAGAAACCCACACTACATCCCCACCTCTCTAATCTATAAACCCTGATTAAAATCTCCCCGACTAGATCCAACCTAAGCCCTCCTCTCTCACCCCCTATCCCCATCAAGCCAGATAGTGAATCGGAACAAATTATAGCTTTCTCCACCCCACCTTCTTCCACCCACCACAAAGCCGCTATGATTGCCAGTTCAGCTGTGAAGATTGAAATACCATCAGGCAATCTATAACTCTGTCTAACATGAAAATGAGGAACATAAAAACCAAAACCCACTTTCTTACTCTCAGGGTCTCTAGATCCATCTGTATAAATATCTATGTATAGCTATTCCATAATTTCCTAACCCTCTGGGCTTCTTCGTAAATGGGTCACACTTAGCTTCCTCCCGGTCAAAAACGGACGACGCCTTAAAATTTAACTTTATTTTTTCCCAGGATAACCAATCAAATATAATAATATTAATAATAATATATAATAATAATAATAATCATATTTTCTGATTATTATTTAGAATTTTTTGAGTTTTTATGATAATTTGCATTAATTATATAATTTTTATGAGCTTTTTTTCCATTAGAATTAATATATATATTTTTATTTTATATTTATTTAATTTATTTTTCAATAAATGCAACATTTCACATCAAAATAGACTGCCAGCCTAAAAAAAAATTTTTTCAAGTAGAAAAGCGCCAACTAGTGGCTTTAAATTTTTTTTTAAATGTGTGCAATGTCCTGTACCAGCCTGTAGGCTGCCTATTATAGCTTCCTATATAAATACATAGAAAGGCTTTTTTATTCCTGTTGGTTGGTTGGAAAGGGAACACAATGCAAACATTTTTGTTACTCAGAATATTTAAAAAAATCTAAAAAAATAAGGGATGATAGTGATAATTCCAAACACTTTATAAAGACATTTCGCAATTAATTGGTATTTTATTCAGTTGAATTCTATAAATGGTAATACAACCTCAGAAGGGAACAGCAATTATGATCTAACAATAAAAACATAATAAAATAACACAACAGCAAACAATCGTTATCAAACTGTGGGTTAAAAAAGAGGAATAAAAATGCAATTATAATAATAATAATAATAATAAATATTATTTTAACTATATTCATACAAACGGTCATTATTTGATGTATTGTTGCATATGCAACATATACCAGGAACACCTATTAGGCTAAAATAAGAGCAAACGCAATTATTTGTGTGTGTGTGTGTGTGTGTGTGTGTGCGTGTGCATTTGAACGAGATAGTCTCTTGTATTTTTTTTTTATTTATTGATTTAATTTAGCATATTCTCAAAATTTGCCGTTGCAGTCTTACCAGTTCATTTCTGTGTGTGTGAGTGAGTGAGTGAGGTGTGTGTGTGTGTGTATGTGTGCATTTGAGTGAGAAAGTGTAGCCTATCTTTTGTATTTTCTTTATTTAGCATATTCTCATAATTTGCTGTCTCATAATAGTCTTACCTGTTCATTTCTCTGTGTGTGTGTGTGTGTGTGTGTGTGTGTGTGTGTGTTTGTGTGCGTGGGTGGGTCGGCGGGTGTGTGTGTGTGTGTGGGGGGGGGGGGGTATCTTATTTGCACTCTTAATGTTTTAGAGTGTCACCCCTTCATTGCTGTACACTTTTCTGCACAGTGGCTGATCTGTAGTTTGTACCACCAAGAGTTTTCCTATTTTTTTGGATTTCCCATTCATTTCCTATGTCGGTCATTTTTGACCGGGAGGAAGCTAAGTGTGACTATTTTTTTTTACGACCCTTTAACATATCCAAATCTTCTCCTTGATTTTTTCATGTGTTCACATAGGTAATACAACAAAAGCCACCAAGTTTCATCCCCCTCCGATGAAGCAAAAAAAATGAAACAATTCAAAACGCAAAAGTTTTCAGTCATTTTCGGTCGAAGAACCCCAGAGGGCTAAGATGTTCTTGCTACACGAAAAAGAAGTATACTTCAAGTTCATTTTATGAAGTATACTTAAGTAATATTCAAGTATATTTTTAAGTATACTTTATGTAGTAAGTATACTAATGTCAATATGTACTAGTAAACTTGTAAGTGTACTATTTTAATACCGCTTGGGACTAAATTGGCCCACTTGTAGTATATAAAAAGTATATGTTTAAGTGTACTATAAGTGTACCAGTAGTAAACTTTAAGTGCACAACTAGTTCATAATTACGTTTCTCATTTGTACTGCAAGTAATACTTGTAGAAAATGTTTAGTTTATGAAAGTACACTCTCAGTAAACTACTAGTTTAGTAGTTCTATACTGCAAGTATACTTGCAAGTTTTCTTTTAGTGTACTCTCAGTAAAGTACTAGTTTACTAGTTTTATATAAGTTTTCTTTGTAATACATTTCACTTAAATAATACAACATTGAATTATACTAAACTATTTAAGTATATGATTTTCTTAGAAACATCTAAGTAATCACTACAATAGATATAGTGTGTGGCACCACATCTTCATTTCAGAAGGTACATGTGTGAATGCAGAGACCTCAATACTTGGTAGACAATACACAATGACGGTAACATTTGATGGATCGTTTTTGTGTCTGAATGTGTAATAAGTAGAAAATGAACTCCAAATGTCACAAAATGGCAAGTTACTAATCCTAACAACAAACGCAATGATAAAATAGTGTAAATACAGCTGGAAAACAGTGAAAAATCAACCTCATTAATTATTCAAGGCCCAGTGCATGATGGGAACACCAGTATCAGAAAAGTTGAGTAAATTTACTTCATTTTATAATGTTGATATTTACGCTTTCATTTCTACACGATTGAATTGAGTACTACTATAGAATTTACTTACTTTAAAATTCTTGCCTGAACTAACTTTTTCATGTAATTTACAGTTTTTTCTGTAGAATTTAAAATATAAAATATAGACGGTATTTATAAGTATATAAAAAGTATGCTTTCTTATTTTTAGTTGAAAAGAAGTATACTAATAGAACACTTGAATAAACTTATTTTTCGTAAGGGTAATTATTATCGCTGTGTTCAAGATCAGGTTCAGTTCCATGCTTATTTTATTTACTCTATAAGCTATTCCACCCAAAAGCTTGTTACTATATAAACTTGAATCTGTTAGTTTATAAGTGTGTAATATTATGTTTTAAAAAAGTATTTAATAAGCTACTCAATCAAAATAGTAAACACAAGTACAAGCCAAGAATACTTAGAATACTTAATTATACTTTTAAGTATATCTAGATCAACAAGTATAGGCCAAATACTTAGACTTTTCTGTCAGTATAAGTCAAGTATACTTAAGTGCAATTTGAAGTATATTTTTTTGAAGTACATAAAGTATATTTCTGAGAAGTACATAAAAAGTAGACTGAAAGTATACTTTCTTATTTTAAGTTTAAAAAAGTATACTAATAGCACACTTGCATAAACTTCTTTTTCGTAAGGGTACTGATCAACATTTCCTACACTCCCTTCCTTTATTACATTTTTAATAGATATGTCTACATCAGCCTGACATTTTTAATAGATATGTCTACATCAGTCTACATGTTGATTATGGAAAGTGTCAGCATGAGTAAGATATGATGTGCAATAGCCTATATCGAGAGACATGGTCAGACATTATTTTGGCCACATAATTAAGTTTTGTCTTGTAGAAAGCCTTTCTTTGAAGTTAATTTCGTTTTGTATAAATTATATCTTAATTTTAATCATTTTTTCATCAACCAATTGCCTGGATTTAATAAATAAGAAGTAAATATACAATAATAATCATGACATAGAGGCGCGGGCGCGGGCGCCGTCCCAGCACGTGAACTGGAGCTCATCTCATCATAAATTAACCGAGACTCAGCGCATGCCTCACATAGCCTATGCAAAATATATCTATATAGAAAGCTTGAAATGTCTTTAGACGAAACAATTAAAACGAAAAAAAATAGGATACTCTCTGATTATATAATCCATAGGCATCCGTGCATTTCTCGGCGCGTTCACTACAGAGATGCTGCTCGTCAATTTCATCTTTGCAGACACTGACACAGAAAACAGTTTATTAATACAAATAAAATAAAAATTTAGATTTTTTAATAAATGTATTTAATTTCGCCCCATACTGTCCTCCTCGATCAATCCAGGAACGTGTCCATTGTCGGGTTTTCTTTCTTCTTTTTTTGTACGTTTTTCTGAACACAGGACAGCCAATACAATACTAGCCGTCGTTAAAGACGGCACGCGATGACTGGTCAGGAAGCAACGTGTAGTCTGACATGTTTCTTGTCCACGACACGACAAGATTTTAGGAGTTAAAATCGCGTAATCTGACACAGTGACTATAGTAACAGACAAAAAAATCGTGTAATCTGAACCAGGCATAATTAGTGATCTGATATGTGGTAGGCTATAATAAAGTGGAGAAGAGTTCAAAACTGCTATGTTTACTATTTATTCAAACTGCTACCCTTAAACTCAGAAAGTTAAGTTCCCCTGCGGCTGTTTTCTCCAACTTAAACCAATAGCCTACCGTGACTTTGCGCAGTTGCGCACGAATTATCTATGCACGCGCGAGCCGCGTGGTGTGGTGTCTACACTCACCGGCCACTTTATTAGGTACCCCATGCTAGTAACGGGTTGGACCCCCTTTTGCCTTCAGAACTGCCTCAATTCTTCGTGGCATAGATTCAACAAGGTGCTGGAAGCATTCCTCAAGGAGTTTGGTCCATATTGACATGATGGCATCACACAGTTGCCGCAGATTTGTCGGCTGCACATCCATGATGCGAATCTCCCGTTCCACCACATCCCAAAGATGCTCTATTGGATTGAGATCTGGTGACTGTGGAGGCCATTTGAGTACAGCGAACTCATTGTCATGTTCAAGAAACCAGTCTGAGATGATTCCAGCTTTATGACATGGCGCATTATCCTGCTGAAAGTAGCCATCAGAAGTTGGGTACATTGTGGTCATAAAGGGATGGACATGGTCAGCAACAATACTCAGGTAGGCTGTGGCGTTGCAACGATGCTCAATTGGTACCAAGGGGCCCAAAGAGTGCCAAGAAAATATTCCCCACACCATGACACCACCACCACCAGCCTGAACCGTTGATACAAGGCAGGATGGATCCATGCTTTCATGTTGTAGACGCCAAATTCTGACCCTACCATCCGAATGTCGCAGCAGAAATCGAGACTCATCAGACCAGGCAACGTTTTTCCAATCTTCTATTGTCCAATTTCGATGAGCTTGTGCAAATTGTAGCCTCAGTTTCCTGTTCTTAGCTGAAAGGAGTGGCACCCGGTGTGGTCTTCTGCTGCTGTAGCCCATCTGCCTCAAAGTTCGACGTACTGTGCGTTCAGAGATGCTCTTCTGCCCACCTTGGTTGTAACGGGTGGTTATTTGAGTCACTGTTGCCCTTCTATCAGCTCGAACCAGTCTGGCCATTCTCCTCTGACCTCTGGCATCAACAAGGCATTTCCGCCCACAGAACTGCCACTCACTGGATGTTTTTTCTTTTTCGGACCATTCTCTGTAAACCCTAGAGATGGTTGTGCGTGAAAATCCCAGTAGATTAGCAGTTTCTGAAATACTCAGACCAGCCCTTCTGGCACCAACAATCATGCCACGTTCAAAGTCACTCAAATCACCTTTCTTCCCCATACTGATGCTCGGTTTGAACTGCAGGAGATTGTCTTGACCATGTCTACATGCCTAAATGCACTGAGTTGCCGCCATGTGATTGGCTGCTTAGAAATTAAGTGTTAAGGAGCAGTTGGACAGGTGTACCTAATAAAGTGGCCGGTGAGTGTATATCATCTCCTATTCCTTAAAACCACTAATGCCATAATGAGTGAGTAGGAATGAGTGAGATTTAACAGATGAAACTACTGTTTGTAAAATACAATTGAAGTAGGCTACACTACACAGTGATGAATCCTAAAACAAGCTACAGTATAAGTTGCATTGGCATACCAATAACAGTGTTTCACACAGGATTTTTGGTAAATCTGTGGTAGGTGTACCTTGATCCGTCTAGGGGGGTTCGGGGGCATGCTCCCCCGAAAGAAAATTTTGTGCTTTTTAATGTTAAATTCAGCCATCTGGTGCACTTTTAGAGTTCAAAATTAAGAGCTCCAACCCATATTCAGTGTGCAAATTGAACAAAGAAAAACTCAGAATAGTTTTAAATAGTTATGATATAATACATTACACTACTACATAATAATAGTTATAATATTAATCCAATGACAGTAATATACATGTATTGTAAAACAAATGCACTGAAAAATAAAATAAACTTTCATAATTAGTTTCGTACTAATTTCTATACTTATAGAGAAACACGTGATCTTTTATTTTGACAGAAACTGCATCAAACTTTTATTTTGGCGGAAAACTTGGTTTCCAAACGCGTCTCATTACAATTCTAGTAAAATGCGTAATCATCAACTAACGTTATGCAGATGTGGAAATAATGTAATGGGTTCTACACGCATAGCCTATAGGTGTTAAAGTAGCCTAGTTCTGCTCACCACAGTCCTCTACACTCACTCATTTCTCTCCTGATCCTCCTCACTCCTCATCAGACTTAAAATCCTCATCCTGATTCTTTTTTCACGCTATTCCCCTGCACTTTTCTTGCATTTCTTCTCCATCGCTCCGACGATTTAAACAGATACTGCCGGCTCGCTCAGAGCCCAAAGGGTGAGGTGTTTCAAGATGTGATTGGACCAGCCCAGTGTCAATCAAGAAAATAACCAATGGGCTGCTGATCTACGGGTTTCATGGGCCGGTCTGAGAGAAAAAACAAAACCTACTGACTTGTTTTTGTCCAATGCATTACACCGGTACAAAGATCCCAGCGCCGCCAATTAATCAAAACTAAACGAATGGGCCGCCGATGTACGAGTTTTATGGGCCGGTCAGATAATAAAAAAAAAAAGATGTTAGATGTATCGGCCCAAATAGCACGCCGGCCCATCGGGCAAATGCCCGGTATGCCCGATGGCCAGTCCAGCCCTGGTCACGGTGCCACTGAGTGTAAAAACGTGAAAGGCGAAGCTTGAATTTCCAGGTATGTCCCTCTTTGGCTAATGTATTTTCAAGATGGAGGCGCAACATGGCTGCCTGCCGCCATCCGAGCAACTCGCTCGTATGTATTCTAAATGGCAGATTCTACGCTTATGAGAATACTTGATTAGTTGGTAGAAGTAATTATACATTAATGAGCACATATCATTTTGAAAGAACAGAGTGTTTTTGCTAGGAATCAACTTAAAATTACACAGTGTAGCTTTAAACTGTTTGCTACAAACCAGCATGTTTATAATTACTAAGACAAACCATTAAGATAATATGGTAGGATATGTAATATGGTAAAATGGTAAGGAGGCATATGACACTGGAAGCCAGACACATTAAAAGTACAAATGGCCGTGCCTGCTGTTATCTGAAATATAAGGTGATAATAAGGGCACTGTCACGGTGTGGTGAGGGTTGAAGAAGACTCAAAGTCCAAAGGCTCCAATATAGGGTTGGGCCGATAGACGATATCATTGTCCATCGTGATGGCTGACAGACATCACGATGATAAGCTGACATCGCGATTCCCCCCGCCCCCTCCACCATGTTTCCATGGTGACGCGCCATGCTTGGCGCGTGATTCACCACCGCCAAAATAGCGCTGTATAACAGATGTAGCGCTTTTAACAAACTTGCTTACCATGTCATCAACTATCTTCTATTCCGATTCTCAAATACGTGGAAGTTAGTTTGTTTTGTCGTTTAAAAAAACTTTATAAATGATCTTGAGATGGGCGCCGTCATGTTTGTTTGGGGCGCAGTTCAGAAATTCCTGTCTGTTGGATTTATTACAGCTCGTGAATCCATCAGTTTCTCCCTAAATACATGAAAGTAAGTGGTCAGTGAACTGGGAGAAGAATAGAGTTTTTTTATTTTATATTTTACTTTATACTCTGCGTGTCTGATATGAATAAAACCCGTCGGCAAATATATTTGAATGGGTTGTTATTCCTGCTTCCATAGACACCATTGTGTATTTTACAAACTATAGCCTACATGTATGGTTTTGCTATAGATCAGGGTTCCTCAACTTCGGTCCTGGAGGGCCGGTGTCCTGCACAGTTTAGCTCCAACCCTGATCAAACACACCTGAGCAAGCTAATCAAGGTCTTCAGGATCACTAGAAACTCACAGGTAGGTGTGTTTGATCAGGGTTGGAGCTAAACTGTGCAGGACACCGGCCCTCCAGGACCGAAGTTGAGGAACCCTGCTATAGATTATATGTATTTAAATGTTTGAAATCTAAAATAAACATTATGTGGTTAAAAACACTGAATAGTTGTGATATGACAAGTGCTGAGCGCGTCCGTCTTTGGCTCAGCCAGCCACAGCGCGAAAGCACAGTTTGAATCTGGCAGTGAGCACTGTACATTCGCTCCTTAGTGGTCAGCTGCTGCAGAGCGTGCCGAAATCAAAATTGCTGATGAGATGTAGAGGAAAATATCTCCGCGTTGTGCCTAACAACGCCCCTTAGCTGTTCTAAATCCACTGTGAAGGCTTTGCGGGGCTTATTGCTTAAGTGAAAAATTTGTATTTTAGCCCCGCCCCTCCTCCCGATGTCATCGTCCATCGCGATGTTTCACTGTAGCCTACACATCGTCTGATGCCAAATTGGTAGACATCGCCCAACCCTACTCCAATACAAACGCTTTACTTAGTTTACTCACAAGAACATACAGGCAGGATGACAGACTCAAAACGCAATGTAACAAACAAGTACCGACAAAGGACAGACTGAACTGAAGGAACTAAATACAAGTACAAATCAAACATAAGGTGAAGACAGGTGACACAGATGATGATAACGATGAACAGGTGGATGATTGAGGGAGTGAGTTCAGGTGTGGAGACAAGAGGATGCTGGGAAGTGTAGTGAAGATGACGAAGACAGAATGGTGCAGACAATGACTGTGACAGGCACATTGTGTGGGATGATGTTCTTACAAATAATAATAATAATAATAAAGATCATTTGCATTTATTCTTAAAATTACCCAGACACTGGCAGAAAAATGATATGACCTTTACGAATATGACCCTGAGAGTGTCACACTGCTTAACTGCAGGATCACTGCATGTTTGCTCACTGAAATCACCCACATTTCGAAGATAATACATTGGCGAAAAATTAACTGAGACCAATTTACACAAAAAAATGAAGTATGTTATTAAAACTAGTTTAATCTAAAAATAGGCCTAAACCAAAACCAATGTTCTGCCTTTGATGCAGATCGCTGAATTAAAATGATTTTCATTGTTTTGCGATACCATTGTAAGGCCCGATATATTGGTCCAATGGCGGTTCGCCAATACACGGGGAAGGTTATCACATGTTCTGTCCTCACTCATGCAAAGTATTGGTTGGTTAAATTTGCAATACATTAATCATAGGCCTATATATTTACTTATTTCATCTGAATCCATAAATGAAAGGTTTTAATAATATCTGTGCCTCACTAAAAGTGAGTGAATGTTTGACTATTCCTTTTAACCATTAAATGAACAATGTCAAAATCAGTTAGAATAATCACATGTAACAATTTAATTTTTCAGATATCAGAGATCAATTCCACAATCAATTCAAATATCTAGAACATGGTTATACAGTGGTTACACCAAATAATCTTACCCAGCTTGTACCTGGGATTGAATTCATGTCCAGCAAAGAAGAGCGCCAGATAGCACACCTTCCTTTATCCTCTTTGACCAGGTGACATGGGGGATGGGGGAGACCATCCTCAAATGGCTTCTATCCAACAAAAGGGGGGTGGCCTTATCTCTGAACCAGTTTTCTCTAAACTTCTATAAACCTTATTTCCTTTTATTTGATCTATCTGGATGATATATCTGTACCACCTACTTTGAGACATTTCAAATGACACCAAAAACACAAGTCAATGATAAAAATTCACATTAAACCATGTTCTTGTGTGAGTTCTTAGTTGTTTCGGAGAGGGAGAAAGGTGTATGGGGGAGGTTGAATGTTAATTAGCCAGCAGGGCCCTTTTGTCTCATGCAGGCCTACCAGTATTTTTAGTCTTACACCATATAGATCTGGGGGCGTCACTGGACCCTTTTTGAAATACACACTGTGCCCCAGTAAAATATTGCTGATAAATCATTTTCTGATATTGTAGATTACTTTCAACCCGAGCATATTCCTGTTTTCTATCAGCTGTTCAGAATCAGAACTAGCAATGCCAGAATAGTGAGCGAATCACTATTGATCTAATTTAAACAGGTTTAGAAAATGTTCTGAAATGGTTTTTGATTCGTTTAAACAGTTCACTCAATCTCTGATTTGTTTGCAGAGGTGTCACACCAAAATAATGCGATATTTTATAAGACAGAAAACAAAAAGGGCCCTGGATGAGTTCGATATTTGCTTATAACATGCAAATGTCTTCTTTGCCGATGATGAAGCATGTGTGCATTACAGCATGCATAAACCCCGCCCCTGATGATGATATCATTTAATGCCATATATACTTATATTTTTACGTACATTATTATCCACAATGCACAATTTGCTTTTTCAATGCTTTTATTAATTTGAGGAGTGTTTCAGAGAAGATACTGAAAAGAGATTAGAAGAGATTTGATTTCAGAATAACATTTTTGACAATATAATGTCGGAAAAATTTAGTAAATGTGGTTAAATCAAAGTGACTGGATCAGCATGACGTTCTCCTGGATCAGCATGACGGTCTCCTGGATCAGCATGACGGTCTCGCAGTTCCTTAGCACAAATATAGGGCCTCGATCTTGAACAGTGCGTGTCGTTCCAGCAATCTTTAGCTGTAAGGTGAAATAATGAAATGTTATTCTGATCATTATAGTGGTGTTAGAATCAAAATGAAATGGAATATTTAATTTAAGGCACTTTGTGAAATCCAAATTGAGTGATTTCATGTTACTGTATGATGTTAAATTGTAGGATTGTAAATTATAATTGAAAGTTTAAAAAAACAGACTGCATTCTTACAGGAACGGTAGATCTCCAAACAGTTCTCATAACCATTTGGATTTGAGTTAGGTTCTCCAGCGCACCAGTGGGTATACAGAAACACAGTTCCGTCACTCCACATCCAATGTCCATCCTAAAGAGTGAAGAGAGGGAATACAAAAGAGTGCACTACTGTTGTCAGACTTCAGGAAGATGCAAATTAAGATCAGATTTGAAGTAAAACCATCTTCATTAGAAACTCTGCCTTTACTGTTTAAAGCTGAATTTTTATTTTTTAGACAAACAAATAGGTCTCTTTACAAAAATGTTGGGTAATTTTTTCAGTATTTGGGTGGTTTTCTTGTGCTACCCAGAGCTTGGGTCAGACGTAACAAATCAGGGAGTGTTATTTATCGCAGGCTTTCTCTTCAGGAGAGCGCAGCACCGTCAAAATGGTGTAGGCCTACGTCTTCTGTAAAATACAGGTCTGTGTACATTTAATTGTATCTTTAAATTTGTTATTGTGCTGTATATTGTTTACATTTTATGCAAAGCAAAATACAGAGGCGCGATGTGAGTCACCTTTTACACTAGTGTCGCATGGCTCGCATCGGTCTTTTCACTTGATGGAAACATCTGATGCCTTGCATAAAATTTTATTCAAAAATATACAGAACATAAATACGTATGATATTTAAATATGTTCTCAGAAGTGTGCACTGATTATTTATGGACGTTATGTAGTCAGTCAAAGCATATTTCGGCTAAGAGTGAAACGCAGGGCGGCGGTCTAAAGTTTTCCAGCTGAACATGGCACAAATTTCGACCCCCTGCCAAATTATCACTGCCCTCGTTGAAGTCAGTACCTGATTGCCTAATCCTAACCCCACCCCTCCCCCAAAACTAATCCTAAACCAACCAATGCTAGGGGGGAAATAATTTGGCAGGGTTGAAATTCGGCACAACACCTGTTCGAGATCCAGCGCCCTTTTACACTGGAAACGGGAAAACAGAGACTTGTCGATTACACTTTAATTACTTATAAATGTTAAATTTTTACTAATATTTCTTAAACAAGCTTAAATGTTCTCAATATGTATAAAAAACTATATAAAATATACTATACTGTAAAATATGGTTGAAAATGAAGGAAATTATCAAGCAAGCAATGTATCGAGTGTTTTAAAAACGTTTAATTTAAGTTAACCCGTAGACATTCATTCATGTATGAAGGAAAGAAATAATAATAAAAAAGAATCAACTCTGATGGCTTAATCAACCCATTATGCTGGGTTAAATAAACAACCCAATTAACTGTAAAATTAACCCAGCATGAGTTCTGTCCTTTATTTACCCAGCCCTTGGGTTGTTTTTAACCCAGTGTTCTTTTAGAGTGTATAGGACACACATTTGAACTTACTATAGCATCATGAGCACCAATCCAAGAAGGAGTGGAAGCCGGCAACAGAGTCAGCAGGAAATCATTTTCCCCTTTTTTACGGACAGATGCGAGGTTCGCTCCAAGACTTTGACAGTTTCTCTAAAGAGACAATTTTTTATTGTCATTATACAAAATCAAATGTTATGTAGTGAAGGAAAACAAATTTATTAAATGTTACATAAAGGTTTAACAGTATTTTTAACTGAGAAAGTGCACACTATGACTATAACCTTTGATCACTTCTCTGAGTACAGCTGGGCCCTTTATCTCTATGATAGTGTTAATGTTTGAGTGATCTGATCAGGCTGATTGGATCACCATCATCAGGCCTGACACTGTAATCCTGATGAACTCAGGTAAACAGCTGACTCATGAATCATTTACATGCATTGTTCAGAATGACTCCTCCTTTAGGTAATCCCACCCTCTTTGGAAAGTATAAACTAAGAATGTAAAATTATCTTAGTCAGACGATGTTGGTATGACAGCGACGAGCAATAAAAGAACTTCTGCTTGGAAAACTTCCTCCGTCTCCTGGTCTTGAGCTTCTAACTTTTCTACAAGGAAAAACTTTACTACAGTAGCATAAAGCAAAACTGACAACATTTTAGACATTTGCAAACAAAGTCTGTTATAATCTATTGTATCTATCTGATCTATTGTTAAAATCCTCGTAACAATTTGCACAAGTAAAGTTAAGTAAATTGTACTGCTACTGCTCTGTACAACTTGCCTGTTATCAAGTAAAATCTACTTACTATTGAACTTCACTTGACATTTAATTGAAGTAATTAGGTAAATATTATTTAATAATATTTAATTTATTTAATTTCACATATAGAATAAATAAACATCTACTTAACTAACTTCAGTAAATTTAACAAAATTAACTTTTTACCCAACAAAATAACACTGAATTAAGCCACACATTTAAACTGTATGCTTTACTTAGAAATATCTAAATAAGTAATACAATCAATATTGTATAAATTCAATACTTTATCTAAGTAAATAAAAGTAACAAACTACATGAACACAGATACCTCGATACTTGGTACACAATGACGGTAACATTCGGTAGATCGTTTTTGAGTATGACTGTGTTATTTTGCATGGAAAATTTATACAGATGTCACAAAACGGCAAGTTTTAAACCTAACAACAAAAGCAATGATAAAATGGAGCAAATGCAGCTGGAAAACAGTGAAAAATAAACCTTATTAATTATTCATGCCCCAGTGCATGATGGTAACACCAGTGTTATAAAAGTTGAGTAGGTTTTACTTAATTTATATCATTGACATCATCGGTTTTATTTACACATGCTTGAATTAAGTAGATAGACTTTAATTAGTTTTTTTAATTCTTGCCTGAACTAGCTTTTCCATGTAGTAATTACATCTGTTTTTTTCAGTAGTATTTACTTCACCAGAGAATAATTTGTATCAGTTAAAATTTATAATTTGATACAATGCACTTATTGTGTACATGCATATCTTTACATCTGTCTTTTAAGATGTTGTTAAAGACACCTAATATTAAGTTTGACCAAATCTTGTTGTACACATTACCTCTGCTGTGATCCATTTAGTTGGATGAGAAAAGAACTTGTAGCATCGGAGTCCAAATTTTGTCCATCTATCGGGGCATTTACTGGCTAAACCAACATCCAGTCCATTCAGTCCATCCAGTCCATTAACATCTCTTGTAAAAGTCACTGCAAATAATGAGTTTTTATTTTTTATTTATGTAGCTTATTTTATGTTTGTGTGATTATGTGCTGAAAATATGTGCACTTTATACACTGTAAACTCCTTAATAATCATGGAATTATTAATCAATAGAATATTTCATATTTCCAAAATGTTTAGGTTTTTACAAAATAAATGCCTTGGTTACCTCCTGCATTCCCCATGGAGAAGATAATGAAAAGAAGCAGACAACTTTTCAGCATTGCCATGATGAACCTGACATTAATAAGCAGGAAAAGTTAAATGTCTGCATGCACTCATATGCTGCACATTGCGATTCTCAATGCATTTAAAGACAAAGCACAAAAATACTTCAGGTAGAACATGTATTCAAAAGGTTTCTGTTCCAAAAACTCACCTTGGTTTTCAAACAGTTGCCTTCAGCAGATTTTGTGAAGAGCCAGAGCCTGTGCAATACAGTTATATTCTGATATCTATAGAGTGTGGAGGGGTAATATTTATACACATAATATCAGGAAGTAACAACCGGTGTCCTGTGCAAAGAACAAACGTTACCATTTATGGCATATTAAAGTGTAACTAAACCCCTGGTCAGAGCCTGACTCCACCCCTGGCAATATTTGAAAAAAGCTGGATGCTAGCAGCTTAATTGGTTTTACACAGCCATACAACTTCGAGCCTGGACTACCTACTATAATAATAACATAAGCACACAAGGCAACTTACACTCATTGGTGGGCACGCACTGATACACTCTTAAAACAAATGTGTTGAAAACAACACATGTGTTGTTTTCAACACATGCTCTGAGTGTGCTCAGGGACAACACATATTGTGTTAAAATACAACACAGAATATGTGTTGTGAAAACACACAGACAAATGTGTTACTTTAGTTTACACATTAATGTGTCTTTTTTGTATACATCTAACAAAACTGTGTGTTATATATTTATTTTATTATAAAACATTATTGAAAAAGCTAGATCAGAATACAATATGTAGTTATCATGAAATCACACTGACACATTGAATACGGTTCACATACTGTGTTTATTTTGCCTTTTTTCTGGTTTTAACATGGAATTCATACTGTAAAAATACTGTTGATAAAAAAAAAAGCATTTCAAAACATTAATCATATAAAACATTCATGAAACACTTTAAATAAATCAAATATTATAAAACTCATGTTAGATACTGTAAAATACAATGTCAAATAGAACAAAGTCTGAAACCATTTCCAAAATAAGACCAAACTTTCTCAGCTTGTTCTAAAATATAACAACAAACAGAAATATACAAATGAACTTTAAAATTGTAGTCAAATAAATAACCACAGACACACATATTTCGTACTCACAATTTAAATCAATTCATCATTAACCAAACATGTCTAACAAATTAAGTTAGTAACACTAACATATTTAAAACAAAATTTTGTATCTGGGAGTGATATATTGCTGATCACGAAATTATACAATATCTAATGGTCTATAGTCCATTAAGTCACCAGGCAACTTTGCCACATCAAATTCTTTGGTTTTAATGACATTAAAAGAAAACAGGTGCTCATCAAAATATTCAATATTTTGTGCACTTATCTTCCTGAGATTTTTAAAAGTACAATAATTGTACTTTTAAAAATCTCAGGAAGATAAGTGCACATTCAGTTTCATTTTGGGGGATTATGTGTATAACTTCACCAAATAAAGGTTCTCCCCTTTCATCTGCTTTTAAAGGCAGAACGCATCCTGTCCTGTATGATGTCCCCAAGAAATTAATATTATTGGTCACATGAATTGAACTGGTGAAATTGAGAGTCTCAAAATGGGAGTCTGTCTTCAGTTTGTCAAGCAATTTGTCACCCTTGTACAAAGATGCAATCATAACTGGGAAAGCATTGGGTACTGTCATTTCAAAAGTGAGTGGTGAACTCAATTTCCAGTGGTACATTTGCTGAATCTGATGTTTGTGAGCCAGAGTCTTTGAAATATTTTTGAAGTTACACACTACTTGGGCATGTCGCTTAAGGGGGTTATGTTTCGCTTCAAACCTCATGCACCACAACTTGGAAAGAGGTCCAAATAAAGTCATAACACTCGGGTAATGTGTCATAAAATGGTGTTTAGGAATTAGATTCCTGTCAGGATAAAGAAATTTGAATTGTGTGTGGTGATCTATTATCAGTTGTTTAAGATAAACAGCAAGCCCTTTTGTCACAACAGGTGCAAAAATTATGTCACAAATTTCCCTCAATAACAGGTAAAGATGCCAATGTGGGCTGTTCGGATCAATTAAATCGCCCATCAGAAAAGGCAACACTAGCAGTAAACACCACATCTGTGATGCAGTTTGCCTAATAGCATTTTCAGACGTCTTTAGATTAATAATTACACTGGGTTTATTTTTTTGATTTTCATATCCATAGCTAAACCCTGCTATTCTTTCATTTAGTTGTTCCAGAGAAAAAATTTTCTCCTCATAAATGAAATGTCGGAGCATCAATTTGACCTCAAGAGGTGCGACTCCCTCTAACACATCATGCATGATGTCCACGCCAATATTTTCAGTTACATGGAAATATTGTAGACGATTTAGGCAGGAGTTAACTTTGACACTAGTTGCACTTGCATCATTCAGCTGTACATGGTGTGCATAGTTTTCCCTTGTACGCCTCTCAGTGTTATCTTCATCAAAAATATACTGCGCAGTTGGTTTGTCAATTAAACAAAACTGACAAAATCTGTTTGCAGAGAAACTTTCCACATAGCCACAGAGGGAGTGACAGGCAAGATTATCTGCCGTCAACAGACACACAGTCCCATAAAGTAATTGGCATTCATCACCTATTTTGACCTCTCTACCATTCTGCTCAATTTCTTTGATATCTGTTAACAGTGGTTCCAGAATTTTGTCAAAACCATAAATGTCTTTATCAATAGAATTAAACAGAAGACATAAATGGATATTGGAAAGTACAGAGTTGTTCTCTGATGGCACATTTCGTAAAGCAAAGTAAACTGCCCCCATTTTATGAATCTTTGTTTTTGATCCAAGAGGATTTGTTGTTTCCAAATCATCGAAGTATAATTGAATTTGTAGTGCATTGGGATGGTTTTGGTACAGAGGATGTCCAGCATATTGCACACCATCACAATAATCTCGCATTTTACCCTGTCCACCAAAAGAGTGTTTATACAGTTGTTGCATTTTGTCACAGCTAAATAGAAATTTAATTGTGTTAATTATTGAGATGTACTGACAAGTGACCGGCACTAACACTTGGCTTTTTTTCCCATTTTTTCTAACACAATCTAATCTGTGACCAAGAAACACTTCTGTTGGCTTCTCAAAGGAAAATTTGTCAGAAAAGTATTTAGTTAGTTTAAATGGTGTATCTATGTCACTAAACATATTCCTAGTACTGTCAAACTCTTTCATAAGTGTTTGAACTTCAGTACTGTCAAGAGGTACAGCCAAGTTAGTCAGTAAAGTATTCGTCTTTTCTTGTAAATGACCTAAGGAACGGTCTAAGATTTCCTTTGTGCAGGTTATACTTTTTTGGACATCCGTATAAGTTACATTCGCAGAAGCATACATGCGGGCAGCAAAAGTAGCAGCATAGTCCGTTAGATTTAAACTGCTCTGATGAACTTCCTCGGTTTCAGACATTTCGACATTCTCGCCTAGGTTATTTGTTCGGCTTTCATCAATTTGACAGAATACATCTGTTTTTTCAGTGTGTCCTGAATCTACAGTAGGGCTTGAATTAGAGTGAGCTCTGCTAAGATGTTTAGAAAATGAATTAAAACAATGATATGTTCTGGGGCAACCATTTTGACTACAGATTAATGTTAGGTTTTGGCTATCAGAGAGTGCATGTACTTCCCTTAAATGCCAAATCAACTGTTTTTGTTTGGACAAAAATATTTTGTAAGCACTTTGGACAGGTATACATGGTCTTTTTCAATTAGGCACGAGACTGCAATTTAGCAATCAATTCCATAACCTTTGATCGTTTGCAAGTGGACTGGGACAAAGGCAGGTCATATACGTACTCAAAAAATGAGAAAACTGAAGACAGTTGGCATGGATATTGAAGATTACACAGCCAGTAGAATTTGAAAAGTTTGTCAACAGCACAAGTGAGGTTTTCAACATCAAGTGGAAAAGCAAAAGAATCATTCTTTGCCACAATTACATCAGGGTACCCCCAGGATCCTCCAACTTAAATTCAAGGCTTTTTAAGACCTTTTTAATACCATTTCAAATGAAATTCAAGGCCAACTTCGTACCCATTCCGACAGAAGTATGAGGGGAAAATGTCAAATCTGTATAAATTTTAAACCCTAGAAAATAATTATGTACAAGGAGGCTACTTGAATTAAATAAAACATTTTACTTAAATTATCAGTCATATTTAATACATACGCAACAGCATTGTAGCGCGCACGTGTGTGTAGGCCAGTGTTCATTTTGGCAGCCATTTTTTATTTAGTCTTAGTCTTCAGACGAAAATGCTTATTGGTCTTAATCACATTTGAGTCATCCTGTTTTTTATAGTTGTAGTTGACGAAAAGTCTTTGCATTTTTTGTCAACTTTTAGTCAAACTGCAGTTACTTTACTTTTGGTAGTTATTTTATATGTAGTCTTTAGACAGAAAATGTCATAATTATTCTCTCTAGGCCAATTCAATTAAGCTTATGAGAAATTATTGACATTGCACTCTTTAGCAGTAGCACTTGTGCAGGTATATAATGATCCCTTTTCCTAAGTTCAGTGGTTCTCCAGTGTTTTAGAGTGCCGTACCCCCTGGTGCCCCCTCTCTTACACTTAGACTGCACTCACACCTTTTCCATTTAGGAACAAGATTTGCCCCCTTTAATCAATTTTTCTATTTCATTTTTTATCTTTGTAATACCTTAAAAAATAAAGAAATAATGCTTTAAATAAAACCATGTTCATTAAATTTGCAATGTTAAAAAAACATTAAAATCGCCAGTAGGTGGCGGTAACTGACTATCTTTATGAGTGAGTCTTTGAGTCATTCATTCATTGAATCTCAGGATTCGTTCAAAGCCACATATTTCGTTGCAAAATAGAGCAAGCCTGACAATGCTGTTTTAAATGTAGTACATCACTTAATGTTACCCTTTTTTCTTTTCTTTTTTACTGTTGTATAAAATCAATGTCACATTTGAAATCGTGTGGATATTCGGGAAACATTGCATTCTTGCTCGTATGAACACTGGTGGATATCAGCCTGCATTTTGATCGCAGATTTAGTCGCACAAACAGCGCAAGCGGCTCGTGACAGAACACAGACCGACTGAATGACACTTTAATTTAAGAAAATCTTAAAGATCGCTGAACTCCAGCTTGTCTGTGTTTTCAGATCATCCGCGCTTCTTCAGCAGTGTAGAGAGAGCGCGCGCGCGCATGGTTGCCAGATACTATTGAAAAGGCCGGGTAGAAAATATGTTCTTTAATAGAAAAGCTCTTATTTGGGTTTAAATTCTGTCATTTGTGGCCACAGCGGATTAAACTAGGCTAGGTACTATCTTGTTCTGTACCTCACTTGCCTAGTAACCATAGTAACGGTTGTGCACGCGATCGCTTTTTCTGCTATGACGTGGAGCGCGAGGTGCACTCAACGCTGCATACATTTTGAATTAGCCTACATTAGTAACACTAACAGTTAATTTTGTTACGGTATGAAATTAATCCTAGCAAAGGCAAAAAAATATATAAGACCTTTGTAACGAAATCCAAGACATTGTATACTAAATTCAAGGCTTTTAAGGCCTTAATTTGAGATGATCAAATTCAAGACTTTTTCAAGGCTTTTAAGACCCGCGGGTACCCTGTACATACTGGGCTTCATGTCCTGGAGAGCCGATGGAAACCAGCTGTGGCTGTGTTGACTTTAGAGACCCGTTCATGCCTTCTTGAAGCAAAGACGTCACAATGGTACCAGCCTATAGAAATGAAACAATGAAAAGCATCAGAAAATGTTGTTGCATGTGACATTGCAACTTTATAAAAAGCTAACACAATGCATACCGGCACCAGTTCCAACAAGTATGAGAGAGCAGAATTGACACAGCATTTACTGCCGGCGACGCTTCTCCCAGATGCCGTGGGTGGAAGAAGATGAATGAGGATCCTTAACATAGTGTAACACAGCTCATCTTGATGGAGTAAAGATGCAGGTCACATGCAAAAGATTAAAAACAAAATTCTATTTGAAATGATTACCTTTAGATCATGAATTGAATGAAAAAATTTACATGTCATTTTCACAGAAACCCAATTTAGAAATTTGTGCACATGCCACAGAAATAAAAGAAGAAAATCGTACCATCCTGCTGATTGTCAGCTTTCTCCAATAAGTGTCTGATGTCCGTTTTTTTCTCAAAGGATGCTATTTCCTTGAGTTTTGGGATAATCGTCCCCTCCCATTTCTTGATAAACATGTCTTCTTTCCCATCTGTCATCTTGGAAAATTCAATGTCCACCTGCAGTGCATAAAACAAAAAACAAAGAAATTATTAATATTAACAAATTATGAAACACAACCTTTGTGTAAAGTTCTCTGCAGCTTAGTTTAACATGTATTACCAAGGCTGGCATGTCCAGAAATCTGGGATATTCCTTGAAGATTTGACCAACAGTTGGCGATTTCGTCGTTATCCATCTTCTACGGTAACTGAAGGTTTGGTCAATTGCAGTCTTTATTGACGATGAGTTCTCTGGAGAGGGTCGCATCCTCTTTATCAAGGTCAACCACTCAGTGGGCACTGTTTCATCAGTAATCGGCAGAGAAGGTTGGTCTGTCGGAAGACGTCGTTTCAAATTGTAGATCCGCTGGCTCTGTTGAAGTTTCCGTCTGATGTTCCGTAGTCTCATTTCTATAAATCCACTGTGTGATGGCCCATCAAAAAAATGCTCCTAACATGAGAAATGAACAAATAAAAAGTTGGACTCAAGTATGCTTTTGCAGTTTGTATACGCACTGCCAAGTAATTTCATACTCGTAAATTAATAATGTAAAAACATCCTTACATGTCCTTCATTTTCACCAAATGGGACATTAATCCTTAATGAGGGGAACAGTGACACAATCTCCTTTGCTAGTGCCAGCTTTTCTGTACCAGATGGATAGCTAAAAAAAAAAGAGCAATACAAGCATATACTTGCAGAAATGTATTAACACAAACATTGACATGCACACAAAAAAAGTTCCCACTTTGAATAATACATTGATACTCTAGACCAGTGATGGCCAAACTCGACCCTTCCAGGCCACTGTCCGGCAGAGTTTAGCTCAATCCTAATCAAACACACCTGAACTAGCTAATCAATCTCTTCATGACTACTATTAGGTTTGTTTTATCAGGGTTGTTCAAAAGTTAAATTCTGCAGGACAGCTGCGTTTACATGGACCCTTATAATCGGATTGACTGCTCAATCGCTTTACCTTCATGTAAACACCTTAATCGATCTGATTGAGCTCGATCCGATTGGAATTTCGATTGGATTGAAAGGGGTAGTTTATTCCTTTTGTAATCTGATCGAGAGAACATGTAAACACTTGATCGGATTGAAAACCGAAACTGAAAGGACTGTGCATGTGCAATGACATTGAAATAGCGTAATGACGTATGATGCACAGAACACGCTGTTCTTCCTGTTGAATAAAGTGTCATCTAAATGAATTCATTACGCTTTTTCAACGTCATTATGCTATTTCAACATCATTGCACATGTGCAGTCCTTTCAGTTTCGATTTTCAATCCGATCAAGTGTTTCCAATCGAAATTCCAATCGGATCAAGCTCAATCAGATCGATTAAGGTGTTTACATGAAGGTTTTTTTTAGTCCGATTGAGCAGTCAATTCGATTATAAGGGTCCATGTAAACACAGCTAGTGTTATTTGATGTTATTAATAACTTATGAGTGCAAAGCTGTTGAACAGTTATATACTCACAATCCATGCTTTTCTACAAGGTCACTCACAGCCACTTTAACAAGTAACTTTCTCAAAGAAATTGACAGTGTCTTTGTGTCTTCATGTTCTCTCAAGATTGTAGGGGCCTTTTCCTCGAGCAGTGTCAGCAGACCAGTTGTGGTGACAGTCCGGCTTACTTCTGTTGAATGAAACTAAGAGGAAGAAAAAAAAATTACAATTGAAATGTTTACTTTAACAATTATAAATAGGAAGAGTGAAAACATGACTCACCAGTAATGACTCAACTCTTCCATCTAATGGATCCTGTGTGATACTAGCAGTATAATATATTTGGAATTTGTCAAGCTCCTTCACTTCTGAATTAACATCGATGTCAATAAATTCTTGAAAATCTGTGTCAAATCTCAGTATTCGATCAATAGATACTTGTTGAGAGAGCTCCGTTTTGGCTGAGTTAATCAGTTCTCCAACACTTCCAACTGTGAATAGTTTTCTCCATGTTTCCTTCCCGTCTATGAAGACAGTCGCGAGAACTCTGTGTAAAATTGTTAGAGTAAACGTGATTTGACCCTCGTCTTCCATTACCTAGATAAAAGATATAATAACACCATATTATAATGCTGTAATCATACAAGAGTCATAATTTAATCATGAGAAAATGTAAACGTTACGTGTATCGCGTTATCAATACATTAGGCAGTGACAAGACAAGCAAGGTAACTTAGCACAAAGTGCCGCGCTTTTTAAACCACACAACACTCATCGCCACAACGTCCTTTTAACCACTGCATAGGCTAGTTTTTGGTAAAATTACTGTTAGAGACTAGTAAAATGAGTTAAAACTTAAGGTGCCATGTATATTAACCTTTAACGTTACGTCTTTTTTTAAAACAATTATTAGCAGTCATACCCAATAAACAGCATTGCAAAGCGGGAGAGCTCGCTTGCCTTGACGCTAAGTTAGTTAACACACAAAACATATTCGGCTACGGAACATGAAAACGGTTAAAACAAACAAATTATGTTTCCTGGACAATTAACACAGCTATTTCTCATGCTAGGTGGAGAAATATTTATTATTTTACACGTTTAATTATAGTCACTCACCTGAGGCAGACAGACGCATTTCTGAATTCTGACTGCTGGTTAGGCGTCGGTTGGAAAAGAACGCCACTGCGCATGCGCAGCAAGAACATCCCCGTAGTCCCAACAGTTGTTTCCCCCCAGCGAATTAAAATGCTTTATTCACATTTGCAACATGATAAATAAATCCAATGATTAAAGTTGACATCGCCTGTTGAGTATTTGCAACAGAATAGCCTATATGCCTTTTATATAACATGTACTACTAAATGTGTTGAACACAGTAATTGTGTAAACAGTTGAGCACAATGTTTACACATCATGTGTCTGTAGTAACACAAAATGTGTTACAAATCCTTTTACACATATTTTGTGTTCATTTTGAACACATCAATTTTAAGAGTGTAGTCGGTTCTGCCCCATTAATACATTTATTTTTTTAATGTATAAGCCATTCACAAGTAACAGCGGTTTATCAGTGAATCCCAGTTGTCTTCGATGAAGGTTTATAAAACTATCCCGTGTAAAATTATCACTACAGAGGCAGGTTTTGGCAGTGATCCTCAGCTCTCCTGGATATAAAAGCTTGATGCAGTTTCCGTCAAAATAAAAGATCATGTGCTTATCTTTTTCAAGTTTAGAAATCGGTACAAAACTAATTATGAAAATTTCCTTTATTTTTTAGTGCATTTGTTTTACAAAATATGGCTATTACTGTCATTGGATTAATATTATAACTATTACGTAGTAGTGTAATGTAGACAGACACTGTAACCAAAAGAGGTTTGAATTTTTCTTTGTTTAGTTTGCACACTGAATATGGGTTGGAGCTCTTAATTTTGAACTCTCAAAGTGCACCAGATCGATGAATTTAGAAGGACCGAGTTCCACTCATCACAGTTGTACCAAAAATCCTGTGAGAAACACTGGTATTGCTATGACAATGCAGCTTATAGCTTGTTTTCATCACTGTGGAGTAGTTCACTTATAGTTTTACTTATTTCATCTGTTGACTCTCACTCGTTCCTATACTCACTCATAACATGGCATTAGTGATTTTAAGGAATAGGAGTTGGTATGCATATATTTAAGGACGTGCAAAGATGGGTGGTGTTTATGATCATAGTTAGCCAGTCTGGGCCAAAATGCCAGAGCTGATTTTTTTTTTGTCCCAGTCCAGCCCTGGCTCTTCATCAAGGTGGCTCTTCACACAATTAATCCGCCTCTTCTCGATGTGATCGTTGTTCGGAAATCTAAATAAGGACACCGATCTGTTTTGTATGTGATCGTGTGAAACTAACGGGTGTGACTCCAACATCGTCGCACCACAGCGTGAAACGTGTGACTCCAACTCGCTGAAAAGTACTTGCACCACAGATGCAACTTCATTGAACTACTTTGTTGCCACCTGCCATTTTGTTGTATTCAGTTTGCATTCATTAAAAAATTTTTTTTTTTTTCTTTGAAAATGTTTTCTTTTATTTTCTTGTGTTCTGATGACATTGAATATATAATTGATACAAATTGTGTATTGTAGGCACATACAAAGTTGTGTATATCATTGATAGCATCTCTGAATTGTTTACAAACATAATTAAAAATGTTTCAAAAACATCAAAGTTTTAAAAAAATCACAATTTTATGTAATTTACACAATTATTAACTTTAAAATTGAACAGATAAATTCATTAATTATAATCTATGAACATAATGAATTTTAAACACAGTTGACCATATGGGCGAATACACAACATAAAACTATTCACGATATTGTTTTCACGAGAAGGTGACAAGTATTTTAATAGCTGATTATTTTCAAGAAATTAACAATGACGAAATATAAGACAGCCTTTTAATCACAATAGGCTATATATATATATTAATAAATGAGAAAAACTTGGCCACTCTATTTAATATATTCAATTATTTTAATGATCACAATTATTAAATTTATTTAAAAAACATCACTAAAATAGGCCATTTATATAGGCGTTTGTTTCACAAATACGTCAGTATAGCTGCTCAGCTAATTTGTCAGTCACTACTGTCACAAGACGGCAACCAGTTCCGCGACAGTGTCAGTGTGTCGCGATAATGTCTGTGTCATGTCACTATCCACTGGCACATGCCAATAATGTCAGTGACATGTCACTATCCACTGGCACATGCCAATGGAAACCGGATGTGCCACCGGATGTGCCAATACGCATAGTGACATGTGCCATTGGCATCTGCGCGTCAGATGCCCATGTCACTTAATGTTAATACCGCCTCTCCATAATCATAAGAACCAATCACAGCCGTTCAACGGCTCTGGAACCAATCAGGACTAGTCACGTGTTATGCATATTGTTCAAATTTAAACAAGTACAACATCTTTTATGAAAACATTTAAACATCTTTGGAAAATGTATCTATGATGCATTTCAAATAATATGATGTTAAAATCCTTGTGGGAATTTCAGTAGTACAAACGTATCGTAATGGGCAACAGCCTTTTAAGTAGCCTTTAAACAAGTAAAAGTGAACAATATTAATTTTAAGTAGGCTTATTGCAATGCTTAATAATAGTTGACAAATGTTTATATACATTATAAGTTGGTACATTATAAATTAAATTTTCCCCCCAAAATATTAAAATATATAAATATTAAAATATATTGCAGTAGGCCTAAGTTTTTAAAAAGTACTTTAAACATACTAAAAGCTTAACCATTTTGCTATGTTCTTACACAAAGAGCAACATAAGTATGTTTTCTTTAAATACACTAAAACAAAAGATTGTGTTTAGCATATTTCTTAAAAATGTAACTAAGCATATATTTATTACCAAAGTACTTGCATACTTTTTAGAAATATATTAAAATTATGCTTGTGTTTAGCATATTTCTTAAAAGTATAATTAAGCATATATTTATTACCAATGTACTTATTGTGCATTTGTTTGAAATATATCAAAATTATGCTTGTGTTTAGCATATTTCTTAAAAGTATAATTAAGCATATATTTATTACCAATGTACTAATAGTGCATTTGTTAGAAATATATTAAAAGTATGCTTGTGTTTAGCATATTTCTTAAAAGTATAATTAAGCATATATTTATTACCAATGTACTTATAGTGCATTTTGTTTGAATATATATTAAAATTATGCTTGTGTTTAGCATATTTCTTAAAAGTGTAATTAAGCATATATTTATTACCAATGTACTTCTAGTATACTTGTTTGAAATATATTAAAATGCAAAAAAAATTGCACTAAAAATACATTTAAAATATCAGTGGTATTTAATATACTTTCGCAATTACACTTAAGTACTACTTAAGTAAAAATATACGTTTAATTAGTGTATTTATAGTGCATAATTTTTACAGTTTTCTTTAGCACAAAAAGTAAGAATGTATTACAAATATACTTTCTTGTATTTAAGTGTTTTTTTAGTGCACTCAAGTACACTTTTTTTTTTTACCTGGGATACTATACTGTAAGGCTGAAATAGGTGGCTGAAGTTGGAAATTAACATTTGACCTCCCCCCTCTTCCTTGAGACAAATGTCTCACCTTATCTTTCTCTCAGAGAGTGTATATATATGGTTTTAATGTGAATGATGATCATTGAAGGAATGTGTTTAGTATCATTTTAAAGGTCTCAGTGTGACTGGTACAATGGTCTCATTCCCAAAGAGTAAAACACAAGGTACTAAGGTTTTTAAGAGTTTAGAGATAACTGACACACAAAGAAAGGCAAATGGTCTTTTTCCCCTCACCCAAAGAGGTGTAACTTAATGCAAATTAGCAGGTTTTCCATGTGAAAAGATTCTGGCTATTTAATGGACTGCAGTGAGAAGCTCGAGGCCTTTCTGTAATTCTGAGAGCCCGTGAGGTTGAGTATCAAAAACTCAGCCTCATGTATTTCTTAAAATGTTGGGTTTGCATTTCTCTTATCCTAGAGCATTCGATGTTATTGTATTGATTATCTTTGAACTGATTGTGAAATTGGCATGATACTTTACCCGACGACATAAATTGTTACATTTGATTATTCTAATTGACTTTGACATTGTTCATTTAGCTAATGGTTACAAGGAATAGTCAAACACTCGCTCACATTTAATGATGCACAGATATCATTAAAACCTTTTCATTTTTGGAGTCAGATGAAATAACGAGTTAATACATATGAGAAAGTGTATTGCATTTAATCCAAAATCCCTTTAGCCTGGAAAGGACGGAACATGCGCGAGACCTTCGCCGCTGATCGTATGCCGCCATTGGATCGATTTAGCGGGGACTTACAAAATGGTGACCTCGACGTGATCTCGCAAAAAATGGATTTCGTGAGAAACATCCTTCCAGCAAAGTATTGGGATTTTAAAATCGACAATGAGGTTTGAAAATCTTCTCTATCTTCTGCGCTGTGGTAAGTCAACTTTTTCTGCCCTTTTTAAGTGTTGAGAAGATGTTGTTTGCATTGTTACGGTCGGAAAGCCCTTTGTGTAACGTTAGTCCTGAACTAAAACACGTGAGGTGAGGACGTGATAACGGCAGCGCAGATGAGGAAGAAAAATCCTAAATACGATTTTAAAGATGTATTTGTTTGCCTAAGCAACAAGAAACGAAACCTAAAATTGGAATTACATCTTCCAAATAATTTTCTGGTAGCCTAACTTACTTGATGAAGAGCTGTAAAATTAGAGGCTAAAGTTTTGAAATCAGCGTGTTTTCTCCATTGTTGCATTGGCTTTGTTTGAACAAACTTGCAACATGTGGTAGAAATGAGCAAAGAGAAAGAAAATTCTAAGTTTGTAAACAATTGGAAAACACGTGATTTTATAAATAAAAAGGCAAATCGATGCATTGTTTATGAAAAGCAAATTTTGGGAAAACATGACGATATTATTTACAGGCTAAAACTCAAATATCAAGGATAACACTAAATGCTGTTGTCCATGTTGTTTTCAAAAACGCTCAAGGCTAATGCTAAATGCTAATGACCATGCTGCGTCCAACGCTTAACCCTTATTTGTTCGGCCTACTGGTGGCGGGCCAAAGCCACATTGAAAACATGATTATCTCTATGGCATTTGAAAGCTTACATGTTAACACCGATGGGATTAAAAAGCATGCAATAATTCTGTTGATTTTCTCAAATTTGGAATTGTGCTGAACACATTGTGCTCATAGAACACACTTTAGTTGTTTGTGCTACAGCATGCACATAGGCTAAATTTAAGTTTATTCATGAAGCACAGGATTGCTTTACTGTAAGTGTGTTTGTATCACTTAGGTAAAGGCTGTAGATGTTGTATTCTAGGCCATGTGTCCTGTGTAAACTGAATTAAACACGTGTGTGTGTGTCTAGGCTAAATTTGGTGACTATAATGTGATTCACAATTTGAAAATCAGAAACAGTGAACGCGCATCTGATTAATCCTGAAACAAAAACCATTTTCATATTCAAAGCTAAAGGGAACGAAATTTCCCCAAATATAAATTGGAACATGTATGATCCTGTCTTGTTTACATTATGGGCCGAAAAGGTCGAGCCTACACTGGACAAACTCAGTAAAAAAGGTCTTAACATGGACGCTACCGACAATGAAAATTTCACGTGGTGGAAAACAGTGGGTAGTAAGCAGAAGAAATCAAAACATGGTGAAATAATTGAGGCGTTAAACTTCATAACTTATAAACGGCTAGATAAGTCAACAAAATTTATATCTTCGCTTATGGATGTTAAATGCGAAGAAGTGCATTCTAAAAATGCAGAGGCAAAAATGTCTGAGACAAAGATCCAAGATCTGCAAACACAGCTAGATAAATTACTATCTGAGCAGTTAGCCCTATCTGAAAAGTGTAAAAATCACAAATACACCATTGCAGATCTTAAGGCTAAGCTAAATGCTAAAACGTCCAAGTCTCCCAAAAAGCTCAACAGCGATGGGACTACAAATTTGCATTTCTTAGAGGAGGCAGCCTGCTCTAACAATCATGTATCTTTTCAGACAGATGAGGCATGTGATAAATTTTTGAGAAGAGTGCCTGTTTCAGCCTTTAAGGTGATACAGCACCCAAACGGCACAGAGTCAAGCATCCGGCGTCCGTTAACGGTAACTGAATGTAACTTGTTTAAAGCAGAGATCGGACCATTCCCTTTAAAAGGGCCATTCGAACCATGGTGGAGACGCATTGTTAGTCTAAAACATGCATTTCAGCTCGAACCAAAAGATATTTGGCAAATTGTTATCAGTTCCATTCCAGATGTTCTGATCTATAAGATACCACAGGCATTGATGACCGGCACCATTGTGCAGTCAATGTCTCAAAATGAGCCTGAGAGTGAAATCTTTAATAGACTAAAACAATGCCTTCGTGATCTGCGTGGTTGTAGTCCTGTTGGATGGGAATTGATTTTCAATCGGAAACAGAGTACTGAAGAATCGTTTGAGACATATGCAGAAAATATGTTTGAACTTTTTGAGGAGTATTCTGGAATTTAAGGTGTTAACCGCAACAATGTAACTCTCCTTGAATTACTGCTTACAAATGCAGGGCCGCGTGTACAGCAATCGCTCACGTATGGAGCTTCTCCAGCACAGAATACATTCGATGGTATTGTTAGCTGGGCAACAAGACTTGAGTCACGAAAACAAATGCATTGTGAGGTAGCAGTGTTAGAATGTCATGAAAATGATCCATTTGCAGGAAAATTCAGAAAGCCACACTGTGGAAAACTGGACAGATTCTGTAATTCCTGTCACAAAACAGGCCATACAGAGGAAAAGTGCTGGACACTGGGCAGAGGCAGACCTCCACCCTATTTCATAAAACGCAGACAATCACACTCTGATGACACAAAACCGCGCACTGCAAGCAACAAAAGCTCAAATGCATCTAAAAATCTTACTGATCTAACAACTTTGGTCACTCAAGGCCTTCAGCTATTAGCGTCATTTGCAAGTCGGGTATCAGCCCAATAGCAAATAGCTTATTAGTTTAACATCTAAATGAATTGAATCCGTCACATTCTACCTCTCCACTCTATGGGAGCTGTTTTTGCATAAAAAATTGTAAATGGTTACGTTTGAATTAATTCTGAATGACTCTGAAAGACTGTTTTTTCCCTAGATTATTGGATTCGTATATTTCCACATCTTTCGCGTCAGATTTAGCGACGACTAATATCCGATACCATTTTAAGTGTACTTGAACGAGGGGACAAGTTATTTCCGACTAGAAACGGCAGACGCTGTTTTCATCAAACTAGGTTTGGGTGTGTCCATATCCACTGTTTTAAGTTAATGATTACTTTGGATAAACGTACGTGGTTTACAGATCACGGGCTTGACCTGAAGCCATTTTAAGAGAAGTTGAGTTGATGAACTGTTATCTTTCATGGTGGTCAATCGTCCCTACTAAAGTAACACATTGATTTAACTTCTAGAGGAGGCGTTCAAGGCGACTTGTGTCAAATTACCTCTGAACTGGTTATTGGAACTGACGGGGGTGTGTCGTGCGGCCTTGAGAGAAGGACTGCAGAGCGATATAGCTTCCTGATCTGAGCGGATAAACTAAAACTAAGAGTTCAAAAGAATAAACAAACGTTAAAATGGCCACTTGGCTTTCTTATAAGTCTTTAAAAAGACTAGATGAAAAGAAAAGGTATTCGAAACCTAGCAAACAGAAAAGAGAAACAGCAAACGTACATCTTATCAGCCTGAGCCAGAAAGCCTTTTCATATTCAAATGTATTGATACAAGAACGAGCAGAGACTCTTCAGAGACCAAAAACAATATAATTTCACTTATATTCTTAAATATAATTGTATTATAACTCGAATTATAATACACATTATATTGTAATCGCCACGCCAAGCAGGGCATTGATTGGAGAAGTGTGACATTAATCCCTTGAGCTACCACCCAGTGCCAAAAGGGCGGACGGAGGTGTGCTTTTATTTTTGCATTTAAAAAACACTCTCAGAAGTGTGGCACAGGTAATAGCAAACTGATCAAGGACGCATATTTACAAGGAGGGTGTGAGCTAAACATCGAACAGAAGTACCACAGCCTTTTGCAGGTCACAAGAGATCTGCACTAACCAAATGTGTGAACGACACCACACCAAAACAGGTGAACTAATTTATGCCCACAGATCTGGCTGTAATGAAAGCAACTTGAGGTAAAGCCAGACAAAATGTCCCCAGCAGAACTGGGATCTCTAATGCTCATGACACAGCAGACTGTGAAGGCTCGACTGCAAGAGCAGCTTTAAGGTGTTGCACACTGCACTGAAACAACGGCAGTAATTCAGACCTGGTCAATGAAACTCGGTTTCATGTGACAACGGGAATTAAAATCGCAATGGAGGAAGCAAAAGAATTCCACATGTCTGAATTTAAAACTGTTGAAAACATCAGAATTAACTGTGGTTCTCTCTGCATTTGCTTTTGTCAGGTTTACTTCTGCAATTCCTCGGAGGACAGATGCCAGGACGGGCCGGACTCCACCTGGATCGCCAGGACAGCGGGATTGTTAGAACAGAACCTGAAACACGGGAGATGGGTGAAACGACACTTCAAAGGCCATTTACATCTCACAGTAGCACATCACTACATTAGCATGGCCTACCAGTTTAGAACTGGAACTAAATTTGCAACACAATTGTTATAGATTATATTCCACCCATCTCCTAGACATGAACCCACACTCCTCCATCACTACACCCTCACATCATCATCACCTGGAAAAGATCAAGTCTATCCAGGTTGAAGACAGACACATAAGGAGATAAAGATGACAGAGTCCAAAAGTGTCACCTCACTAAATAGCTTCACACACATAGGATGGGAAAGCTGATCCCATGACATAACATCACTTTTATCATAACATACTGTTCACAACACTCTTCCAACCCATGGGAAAACACTGTAATATACATATGAATGGCTACAGTCACAAATCAATGATGCAAATTATGAAGCAGAGACAAACCTGCTATTAAACCTACAAATGTTCAAACTTTCTGATTGTTGTTAGGGTTGTTGGAAGGTCAGAGGGCCCCTGATTTCTCAACAAACCAATAATAACAGAAACATCATCAATAATGAATAGATCTGAAGTGTGAGCGCTTCAACAAATTACAGAATTTAAAATGTACCTGTCATCGACTGTGACTGAGCCACACACACACACTCTCTCTCTCTCACACACACACACACACACACACACACACACACACACACACACACAAACAACTGTTGCAAGGAATGAACAATCTCCATTCTTGTATGATTAAACATGTTCCAAGTCACTCCTTATATCTGCATAGGTGGCTTGCATTGGAAGATTCCCGAACAAACAGTGATTCTTCATATTTGTGTATTTGAATATTATTATTACAAGATGTATTGATGCGTACCATTTATTTGATTATTTTATTTATGCACCGACTTCTTGCTGCATTTCCTTTGAGTAAGTCAGACCAAGAATATTTAAATTCCACTACCATTTAATATCATCACAGTGGTGAAAGAATTGGATATTAAAAATGAGACCACCTTACCTGACCTTGAGAAACATATGAGACCGATGTACCATTCACACTTGCTGACATGAACATGGTATTTTACATTGAACATGACTTGATTTGTTTTGTTGCATTATATGTTTTCCTATGCATTTCCTTTACGACTTGAAGTTCATATGTGCTCAATCGTGAAGCGGACATTTAAGATGCTTGTCAGGTGTCTCACACAAAGCAGTGTGGAATCAAGGAGAACCCCTTCACCCACTGAGGTCTGCCCAGACAACCGCACCGCTGGAGGTGACAGGATTGGTCAAGGAGGGTCAGATTATCATCATGGGGAAGGTGCCAGAGAAGCAGAAGTTTCTCCATGACACGTCAACTGAACAAGTCAAAAAGGTCCAGATTGACTCTATGAACCTCGTTCGCATCACAGAAAGAAAACCTGAACGCATTCATCCACCTGCTGGACTCAAGCTACATACACCTGGTGAGACCAGGTGTTCTACAGGTGAACACAACTCTCTGAGCTTCTACAGATGCTGACATTGAAAACACCATTTTTGAGTTACACCTCAAGGATTAGGACAAACGCCTTACTGTGACCCCGTAAGGGTTATCTGACCCACGGGGGTCAAGGAGGGATCTATACAGTAGAGGGGAGAGTTCAGATGTTTAACTAAAGTATTTTTTGCATAGTTGTATGGCTGAATTTGAACATTAAATTCATTGGTTTATGCAATGAGATTAAATACAAAGTATATTTGTGTTATTCAGCATACTTGTTGCGGTTTGCGTAGTATTCAGAGTTTGCATTTCTCTGTTTTTATTCATTTTGAGGAATACTAAATCTGTTTTTGTGAAAGTGAGGTGAGTAAATGCATCTACGTATAAATTAGTCATTAGACATTAGTCAACAGAGGGGAAAACTTGCATTACTTATTTAAGAAATAATACTTATTTTGTTGTAAATTGAATGCATTACCCCCAAAACTGTTAGTAGGTTACACATAATAAATGTATCTGTTTATCCTTACTCTGAAATGCAACAACAAACTAAATTATTCAGGTGGGCCAGTAGCACTGCTGGTCCGATCAGGAAGGTCTAAATTGTCCTGCTGCCCGCTATCACCTCCACTGGGGGTCCCTGCTGGACTGGACGGTTGGGTGCGGTTGGGAGCATGAAGTCTACGATTGCAAAAGCATAAACACCAACTTGAGAAACTGTCACATTTTCCAGATGTGCAACAGTCATGAATACCAACAAAAACAATTGCCAAGACACTGAAGACAGAAATCATGATATAACCGAAAACCTAAAAGAAAAGAAAAAAAACAATATAAAAGAAGAACAATCCATGTAATATGTATGTTGAGGCTTTTGTATTTCAGATAACATGTTATTTTCATTTTCTTTGTTAGCATTAGGTACAGACAAAACTAATTTAATGTGTATTATAATAATACTTAAGATAAAGATTGTATTATATTTACCTTGGACATATGCAAATTTATAAGTGTGTCTTGTATATTTCTATGAGAGTTGCACGACCACGTGTTATTATCTTTTGAAATGGGTTTACACCACGATATGTTTAGCTCCTTATCAAAAACATAATATCCATCACAGCTTGCAATGCCACAAGCTAAATAATGTCCATCAAGTAACAAGATGAAGATCCACATTACAGGTGGAATCAGACAAGATGTGAGAGCTGTAGGCCAGTTCGTCTGAGTATCATCATTCTCTCCATCCGGGCAATGAAACCCTTCATGTCTAAAAGGCCTTAAAAAGAGGAACATTAAACAAAAAGTAAACAAAGCAGGTCCAATGAATATGCCCAAAGTTAACGGTATATTCAAATTTTTGTTGCATGGGCATGAGAAGTGTTGATCCATCAAGGCCTCCAATCCGATTAACAAAATGCTCAATGGAAGAGATTGGAAAAGAGATGAATTCTTCAGGAATTCCAGTAGTTTGATTAAAAGACCATTAACCCCCGGCATGATGCTCCTGTCTCTTGTAGTCTGTAGTCTGGTTCACAATTTATTTTATATGGTGAACAGATCCCCTTTAATAAAGAAGATCATTCATATAAGCAAAATGAATAATCATCCGATTTTGTATTTATGAACATACCAACATTTTGTAGACATGCTAATCTGAATGGGTGTAAAGTTGTATGCATGTAGATAGTAAATAGTATATATTTTACAAAATATAAACTTTCACCTCTCTCATGCTAACTTGTTAGTGGGATACATCAGAGAGCACACGAAAAACATAAAAAAAAAAAAAAAATCCAAGACAAGATGATGTTTCATTAAAGTTCGGGAGGATACCGTTCAAATGATCTATCCAATCAACACGTCATCAATCAATACATTTATCCCATCAGCATGAGATGAGGCCTATATATATATATATATATATATATACACTACCGGTCAAAAGTTTTAGATCAGTACGATTTTTTTATGTTTTTAAATGAAGTCTCTTCTGCTCACCAAGGCTGCAATTATTTGATAAAAAATACAAAAAACCCCAGTAATATTGTGAAATATTATTACAATTTAAAACAGCGGTTTTCTATGTGAATATATAGTGAAGTGTAATTTATTCCTGTGATCAAAGCTGAATTTACAGCATCATTACTCCAGTCTTCAGTGTCACATGATCCTACAGAAATTATTATAATATGATGCTCAAGAAACATTTATGATTATTATCCATGTTAAAAACAGTTTTTTACATTTTTATTTCAGGATTCTTTGATGAATAGAAAGTTCAAAAGAACAGAATTGATCTGAAATGGAAAGCTTTTGTAACATTAATCACTACCATTCAAAAGTTTGGGGTCAGTAAGAATTTATTTTTTATTTTTGGGGGAAAGAAATTAGAAAATACTTTTATTCATCAAGGATGAGTTAAATTGATCAAAAGTTACAGTAAAGACATTTATAATGTTATATAAGAGATTATATTTTAAATAAATGCTGTTCTTTTGAACTTTCCATTCATCATAGAATTTTGGGGGGAAAAATGGTACACGACTGTTTTCAACATTGAAAATAATAATTTATGTTTTTTTGAGCATAAAATCAGCATATTAGAATGATTTCTGAAGGATCATGTGACACTGAAAACTGGAGTAATGATGTTGAAAATTCAGCTTTCAAATTACATTTTAAAAATATATTAAAATAGAAAACAGTCATTTTAATTTTCTAAGTCCACTAAAGGAGGGAGGGCGTTCTCACATTTAGCTTCTAAACTCTGGAATAGCCTTCCTGATATTGTTCGAGGCTCAGACTCGCTGTCCCAGTTTAAAACCAGATTAAAGACGCATCTCTTTAACCAAGCATTCACATAATGCTTACCTTTTATACTACTGCCGAATCAGATCTAATGCATTAATATTATGAACATCAGCTATGCTAATTATTTCTCATCTGCCTTTCTGCTGTTATCTCGGGACGCAAGTCCCGAGGTAAATAGCGTTCGTCAGTCAGCTCCAGTTTATATCCAGCCTCTCACGGAGACTTCAGATGATCCAACACCTGTGATGAGACGACTAAACGCCTGTGGAGAGACGACAAAACGCCTGTGGAGAGACGACTCGACGCCGGCGATATGTTATGCCCTAAATTAATACATGATTAACTAACTGTATTTTTCTATGTACATTTCTAATGCACTTTCTGTAAAGCTGCTTTGAAACAATGTGTATTGTGAAAAGCGCTATACAAATAAATTTTAATTGAATTGAATTGAATTTTAAATTGTCATAATATTTCACAATATTACTGTTTGTCATTTTTTTTCTTCATCAAATAAAGCAGCCTTGATGAGCGAGTATATAGGGGAGAACGGGGCACAATTATTAAAAAAATTATTAAGTTAGATTCAACTTTTTTTTTTTTACACAAGCAACATACACATCTCTGCTACAAATGAGCACTTAAAGTTTTTGTTCTAGGACCAACCATTTCCATACAGTTGCACTGAAAGTGACAGAAGTGCAAATGTTACAACTTACCCCATATGAGGGGTTAATTGTAACAGACAGAGGGGTTAGTTTTAACACTTGTGTGTAACACACATAATTCAGTACTTTTTTATTTGTATAGCTTGATATTGTTTGTGCATCTGTATAGATAGATATCCATACATCCATCCCTCATCCCTCAATAATATCCTTCTATTATGGATCAATATCATAGAGACAGAAAAGGGCTGCACAGTTTTTCAATAAATAAATAAAATCATCAAATCTTGTAGTTGCAATTGATATGTGTGTGGTAGCTGCATGTAAAATTATTATTATTAATAACAAATGAGCTTAAAAGAAAAATTTAAAGGGTTTATTGCATTAAAAACAGGCCATATTTTTAATAAATCAACAAGTGATCAATGCATAGTAAACTAAATTTTAAACATTTTAAATTCCAACATTGTTTGTGAAAGTCCAACAAAGTTAAATATATCAATAAATACTAAAACCTGAAAAGTTGTGTGACTCCCTGTTTTCATTTGATTATCATCATTGTAACAACTAACCCTGCTGTGTAAAACATATTTTAAGCCTAGCTAACAGTTGCTTGGAGTTGCTGACATGTTTCAAAACTCTGCTATGTTTTAGCAAACAAGACAGTGATTAAGGAAATATAAAGTAAGATTTGGTGACATACACAGCCAACTCAGAAACCGAAAAAAAGCTATGATGAAAAAATTTAATTGCATGGTGTCAAAACACTCTTTGTCCATTATCTTCACGAAATATTATCCAAACTTTCCACAAATTTGCGGGAGACCGTATTCTGGCATCGAGAGAAAAAGAGCGGAAACACAACCTGCTTGATCCTGACTAACTATGTAAAAGGTCCGTGTTACATTTAACCCCGCGTTAGGTTGTGCCCCGCGCTCCCCTACAGTCAACCTACATTCCTCAACAATTTTTCAGTATCCCCCCACCACCTGAACTCCTCACTCTTGGCTGGTTCATGCCACAGTCAGGAATACGGGGGGAGTAATCTGGGTTTGAGCCGAATACCGAGCCCGGAGACCCCTTCTCGGACAGCACCCCAAATACGCATATAATTTAACTTACAGTATATAATCGCATATAGGGCCCTATCTTGCACTCAGCGCACGATCTGAAACGCAAGTGTCAAAGCGCAAAGCGCAAGTAACTTTGTGGGCGGATCCCGGCGCTGTTGCTATTTTCCCTGCGGGATAAATGCCTCTTGCGCCTGGCGCAAATCTAAAAGGGGTTGGTCTGAAGTAGCTTCATTATTCATAGGTGTGGTTTGGGCGTAACGTGAAATAAACCAATCAGAGCGTCATATCACATTCCCTTTAAGAGCATGATGAACGAGATGCGCTTGTTCCATGGCGCAATACTATTATAACGGCGCATTTACCAGGCGCGCTTCAGAATCGGTTCACAGCCGAGGAGATCGATGTTCTCGTCAGGGCCGTAAAAGAAAGAGAAGTGGCATTGGAGATGGGACAAACCCACCCAAATTAGCTTCGGTTATACATGCATATAATAATTTGGGTAAATATGTAGGCCTAAGCTTTATGCCTATTTTTCCGATCGCCATGGACACAACATATTAATACTGTGAAGCTGCTTTGATACAATCTCTATTGTGAAAAGCACTATATAAATATACTTGACTTGACAACAATGATTTCCCTCGTGTTTTAATATTTTTCCTTATAATAATGTATCATTTGCAAAAAGGAAAATGCATCTGTGTAGATGAGAGAATCATCTACAGTGTATGCGCGTTGTTCACACTCTGTATTATGACCAAGCACGCGCGCTTAAAATAGCATCTGAATGTACGCGCAACGCGCCAGTGACTTTAGACTAGGTTTTTTCTGGTCAGTGGCGCAATTGTTTTCTGGAACTGCAAAATAGCATGAGGGAAAGTTTGCGCCGGAACACGCCTCCTCTTTGCGCTGAACCGCCCCGGGTAGCGCAAGTGTATTTCTTAGTTAACCGACGTGTGTCTGTGGAGGGAAAAGTCCGCTTTGCGCGGGTGCAAAATAGGAATGATACATGCGTCGGTGTACAAAGTCAATTGCGCCGGGTGCAAGATAGGGCCCATAATCTAACTTACAGTATATGTAAGTGTGAACCTATGAAAATAGCTGTTGTGCATTAATGAAGACAAACTGAGCTTTTGATTTTCGCTGAAAGACATCATGAAATTGTAACACAGGTTAAATAAAAGTAGTAATTTAATTTATACACATAGTGATCCTGTTTCCTTGATAAAAGCCGATAAGAGACGTAAAAATTAAGAATATAAACTAAATTAATTAATTTGCGAATTCATTCTAGATAAAACGGTGATCAACCAATGAGAGCTCTTTGTCATTTGCGTCATGGGTGTCAACGAGCATGCGCGATGACAGAAGAGACGATCGAGCTTGATTGAAGAGAGCAGACGCGATCTGATCGTCGTGATCCGTTTTATAAATCTTTGATTGAGAATCTTTGAAAAAAGTATGAGAAAGTCGAGATTTGATTCATTTGATACATTCTGAATAAGAAGTCGACTGAATAGAGGAATACATTCTTTCTGTTCACCGACGCCATTTTATGATCACGCACGCCTGTAGTTGCGCTGTGTGAGAGCAAAAGAAAAAGATCGATCTTTTTGAACAAGAGTTCACCGTCGCCATTGTTGGCCACGTGTCTGTATTAGAAAGAAAGCTATTGATTCAGAGGTAAATGATTGTGATTATATTATTCCATGAAGAAATGGTAATTGTAACTGTGTATTAGGGTGATATCAGCTAAATTGGGCCACTTTTTGGTAAATCGTTTGGGACAATAATACAATACCATATATGCCTTTTCCATGTGTTTTTATGATTAATAATGACTGTTTTTGATAATTTTGTGGTGAAATTATGTAATAAAATATAATTATTTAGGCCCTACAGTTCTTGAAACATCAGCTGTGCCAACTTTTTTTGCATGAGCAGTTTCAGGTAAAATGGGCTAGCTGTTCAGGTAAAATGGGCCAGCTGTTTCAGGTAGAATGTTCCAGTCAAACTGCAAAGGGAAATAGTAATTTATCATCAATTTTAATTTTAAAACACAATTGCTTATACAGCCACATAACATTTAAACTGCATTAAACAAACATTTTCATATGTGCCATTAAAAAAAATATATATTTTGGGTGCAAACCCACATATGTGCAATTTAAAAAGTCCATTTTGGAATAGCATACACTCACCTAAAGGATTATTAGGAACACCAATACTGTGTTTGACCCCCTTTCGCCTTCAGAACTGCCTTAATTCTACCTGGCATTGATTCAACAAGGTGCTGAAAGCATTCTTTAGAAATGTTGGCCCATATTGATAGGATAGCATCTTGCAGTTGATGGAGATTTGTGGGATGCACATCCAGGGCACGAAGCTCCCGTTCCACCACATCCCAAAGATGCTCTATTGGATTGAGATCTGGTGACTGGGGGCCATTTTAGTACAGTGAACTCATTGTCATGTTCAAGAAACCAATTTGAAATGATTCGAGCTTTGTGACATGGTGCATTATCCTGCTGGAAGTAGCCATCAGAGGATGGGTACATGGTGGCCATAAAGGGATGGACATGGTCCGAAACAATGCTCAGGTAGGCCGTGGCATTTAAACGATGCCCAATTGGCACTAAGGGGCCTAAAGTGTGCCAAGAAAACATCCCCCACACCATTACACCACCACCAGCAGCCTGCACAGTGGTAACTGTGGTAAGGCATGATGGATCCATGTTCTCATTGTTTACGCCAAATTCTGACTCTACCATCTGAATGTCTCAACAGAAATCGAGACTCATCAGACCAGGCAACATTTTTCCAGTCTTCAACTGTCCAATTTTGGTGAGCTCTTGCAAATTGTAGCCTCTTTTTCCTATTTGTAGTGGAGATGAGTGGTACCCGGTGGGGTCTTCTGCTGTTGTAGCCCATCCGCCTCAAGGTTGTGCGTGTTGTGGCTTCACAAATGCTTTGCTGCATACCTCGGTTGTAACGAGTGGTTATTTCAGTCAAAGTTGCTCTTCTACCAGCTTGAATCAGTCGGCCCTTTCTCCTCTGACCTCTAGCATCAACAAGGCATTTTTGCCCACAGGACTGCCGCATACTGGATGTTTTTTTTCCTTTTCACACCATTCTTTGTAAACCCTAGAAATGGTTGTGCGTGAAATCCCAGTAACTGAGCAGATTGTGAAATACTCAGACCGGCCCGTCTGGCATCAACAACCATGCCACGCTCAAAATTGCTTAAATCACCTTTCTTTCCCATTCTGACATTCAGTTTGGAGTTCAGGAGATTGTCTTGACCAGGACCACACCCCTAAATGCATTGAAGCAACTGCCATGTGATTGGTTGATTAGATAATTGCATTAATGAGAAATTGAACAGGTGTTCCTAATAATCCTTTAGGTGAGTGATATCAGTGAACTGATGTGTGTGTACAACACATTTAGAATGAAATGTGCACATTTCAAATTTGACACACACACACACACACACACACACACACACACACACACACACACACACACGTTTGGTCCGCTATCTTTGTGGGGAATCTCCATAGGCATAATGATTTTTATACAGTACAAACATTCTCTCCCCTTACACTAACCCTACCCCTAAAACTACTCATCACAGGAAACTTTCTGCATTTTTACGTTTTCAAAAAACATCACTTAGTATTATTTAAACGCTGGTTTCCTTATGGGGACCAAAAAATGTCCCCACAAGGACAAGGATTTCAGATATTGTTATCTTTGAGGGGACATTTTATCCCCATAATGTAGAGTTTATCAGACACACACACACACGTGTATGTGTGTTTGTGAGTGACACAGATGATGGCCCATTTTAGCTGAAACCATGTGGCCCATTTTACCTTAGTGGGTTAAGGTAAATTGGGCCACCAAGAAAAACATAATTATTTCAAAAAATATGTTCATATACCAAACTAACAACATTATTTCCAATTGATGCCATCAAGACGGATATTATGGATAGTTTTTTTATGTGCATGGTTGTTTTTTTATAGATTTATCATCCTTATAATAGTTTAGTCTGATTTGGTATGCCAGGCTACTTACCATGCAACTTTCTGGTGTAGTCTTGATTTGAATTATTCCCCCGCCCACCATAGCATCCATAAACCAATCAAATCACCTGTTACTTGTCAAACACAGTTATGACAACAGTTTGAAATCCTTTGCAGTCATTGGCTTTAAATTCCAGAGGGGCTGGGACCCCCAAACCTTAAATGGCCCATTTTACCTGATGGCCCATTTTACCTGATATCACCCTAGATGTTATTCTGGATCTTTGATGTGGAACCTATTTTGAAATGTACTAAATGAATGTTCTGGTCTGTGAACAGGCCAGGTTTTTTTTGTTTCTCTCTTCTTTGTTTTTCCATTTTCTTTTCTTTTCTCATCTTCTTGATATCGTGGAGACGTGATGACTGCACGACTTTCTGTGACATCCTGTTGATTCCGTGTTTGATGGCGAGCCAACCCAGTTTCTAGAAAGGGAGAAGACATCACTCGTGGAGAGGAGGCGGATATCCTTTCCTTGAGTTTCCAGTGCTACTCGTACTCGATCACAAATTTGATCTTAAGACTTTTTCTTTTTTTTTCTTTTTGAGGGTCAACCACAATCCAGATTTGAGAGACATTGGAACTTTAATTAGAACTTTAATTAGAGATATTTGAAGGTCTTTAGAGAGAGAGAAAGACTATTCTCTCTTTTGTTGTGTCCTATTTGTTTATTTTCTTTTTGAGTGTTGAACTTCTTATGGGATTATATATTTGAAACCACAGACAAGAGTGCACTTGTGGTGAAAATTTCCATAATCTGTTTTATTGTCTATTGTATGTGATCTTGTAATTTACTTTCTTTTATTTTATTAACTTCAATTATATTTCTATTTCTAAATAAATCTTGTGTCTGTCTGTTACTTCTCATGGTGACCCGCTGTCTCCTTAGCGATACCTAATTCTTCTGACGGAATCCAAATGTTATCTGTATTATAACAGTAATATAAAAAGTCTACTGAATTACTGTAGATAAGTGCTACATAAACTCACGAATAACACACATCAATTGTACATCATTGTATAGCCAAGTCATTTATATAGCGCTTTGAACAATATAGATTGTTTCAAAGCAGCTTTACAGTGATAATAGGACATTTCTTGTGGGTGTAGGCCTACTGGGGCTATTTGAAGTCACTTTGATGTATGTAGATGAAAGTCTGCATCACCATGCTTATAATAAACCTTTCCTTGGAAAACTGGACACAGGATGTGCAGGATATCCTTTTCACGTACTTTCTATCCACTCCTCCTTATCTAACCACTTAAACACTATTAACCACTTTTTGATGCTATGGGCCAATTTTAACACATAGCAGATGTGGCCATGTGGGCACTGAAGCTGAAGGCAAAGGATGAATGATGGCAAACAACATAAGGGCTGATTCTTGGTGAGAGATGTGTGGCCCAGATCAGGTCATGTGTTCATAATCAGGCTTGTGACAATATTTTAAATGTATTTATTTAAAATATTTATTTATTTGTTTGTTTGTTTATTTATTTATTAAGGAAGAGACATTTAGCCTTAACTTAATGAGAATAATTGAAATACATAACTGAATAACAATAATTAAGTGCGAGGCAGTCCGGTTAAAGGCAGATGATTTAATTTGAAATTACAATATTTCATTCAATGATCTCAAAGATATTTAAAATCTTTAAATTAATAAAATTTATGTAATCATTTAACCATTAAATTACATGCAATATTATTTATACCTACTTTATCATTAAATTACATTTAATTGCATTTACTATCATTTTATGACTACCTTTTATTATTCATTTTACTGTTATTAATTATTTTAGCATGAAGTATTTGATGTGATTCATAACTTATAATGGAACTCATGTTCATGGACTTCCTCAGAGAGCATATAAAAACAACAACAATTTTTAAAGTTGAGCAAATAGATGTGCTACATGACTAAAGGAATAAAGAAACGACTTGCTGATACTTTTCCTGAATCCCACAATAAAACAGAAATAACTGCTTACCTGCAAATAGTTTGAATTCACTTCGATTTAAGAAATTTCCAGAGTCTGCTCCACGGAGGTCTTCTTTTTTCCCTTTGGATAACAGCAAACCACTGCTCCTCCCTACCTTACACAGCATTTGGCAGCAGAGAGATGGTGTGATTTTTCAAATTTAAGTTCGCATGCGCACAAGTGTTTTCCAACAGCATTAACACAAGCTTGATGTTGAATTGTGATAGTGAGTCTATGCCACGTTGCATGTGCCTGTAAGACTAATGACAAACTCAGTGATATATATTTTTTAAAGATATTTAGGTTTTTGTTTTTCAGTGACAGGCCTTTTAAGGGACGTTCTCTTACGAGAGGTTCTCTCGTACTGCGTAATATCTTACGCTAGGGGAAAACCTCTTTTCCTCGAGATATTGAAGCCAAAGAAATTATCCTTAATTTTGAATTATTGCAAAACCCGTTGTGGCAGCATGCAGACATAGGCAAGGCGGCTTAGCGTGCCTATTGGCTGACCTGTGGCAACTGCAGCAACCGATTTTACGGCGACCCAGATAATTCACAAAAATGATGTTTTTTCTGGTGTCCCGGCTTCGGTGTAATAAAAATGCCCACAAAACAGTGCCCATTTCTACACCCAGACACAGCCCGCCACAATACAGGACTCGCACAAATAAAATCGGCTCATGTCGATTGTGCATTAAGTGTAGTGAACGTGCCCATGCCTCAGTGCCCACCAACACTACACACTACATGTCACAAGGTTTCTGTAAAAACGAAACTAACACATTTACAGTCAGCTCAAGCAGACAGTGTTTTCAGTGCTGTGAATGTGCCCATCTCGCTGCGCCCACATTCACTCACAGACATGTTAAGCCCCACGGGGCTTGCCCCGCTCACTCTCACACAGCGAACTGCTATAATGAAAGCGAGCGCGGGCAGGCTGCCCGCCATTTCAGGTGCGCCCCCCGCCTCACTCACTGTAAACACAGTGCCCATGTTACAGCGCACGAAAGCTCCCGTGTCGTCACTATGTTACGATCAGAGCCCAAAACCCATTCTACCCCTAGTCATCCACGCAAACGCGTGGGCACAGCTTCCCGGGGTTTCGAATTGGGTGCTGAACATTATAAAAAGAGGCTATTCGCTGCAGTTCGCTCGACGCCCTCGCCGCAGCACGGTGCGCATCGAATCTATGGTGAAAACAGAAGTAGCACACCTACTTCGAGCCGCTGAACCCCTGAAACTTCAGGGCATGCGAGTTTTGAACTACTTGGACGATTGGCTGATTCTAGCTCGATCTCATTCAGAGCTCATAGAACACAGGACCGTGTTACTCGAACACCTTGAGAAACTGGATCTCACAGTCAATTGGGCGAAAAGCTCGCTGGTCCCCAGTCAGAAAATAATTTTCCTGGGCACAGAGCTGAACTCGCTGTCTGTAACAGCGCGGTTGTCGCCAGAACGCAGAATAGACATTCAGCGTTTCACGAAATCCTTCCGCCGCGGCACTATAGTCCCGCTCAGGAGGTTTTAGAGAATGCTGGGCTTGATGGCCTCAGCATCTTCAGTACTTCAGCTGGGTTTTGGCTCAAAGCGTGAGTACCACCTCGAGCTTGGGCTTCCGGTCTGCTTCGCCTCAGAGTCAATCAGGAATGTGTCACAGCCCTGAAACCTTGGAGAGCGACCGACTGGTACCAGTCTGGTGTAAACCTGGGGACTTCCTCGAGTGTACAGGTGGTGTCCACGGACGCCTCCGCCTCGGGATGGGGAGCGTTGCACGAGGGCAGACCGATCTTCGGCCTATGGTCAGAACGAGAGAAGCTCCTTCACATAAACTGTCTGGAAATGTTGGCAGTCGACAACGCGCTGAGGCGCTTCTGTCCCCGAATAAAGGGCTACCACGTCTTAGTCCGCTCGGACAACATGTCGGTGGTATCCTACATGAATTGCCAGGGCGGCGTCAGGTCTCGAAACCTTTTCAGACTAACAGAGCACATTCTGGTCTGGGCTGTAACGAATTTGGGTACATATAATAATATGCATAAAGGGGCCAGAAGGCCAATTTAGCTCAAAAGGAATTATCAATTCTTAAAAGAATCACTTAAAAGAATCACTCGTTCAGCGTTCATTCGAACGGCCCGTAATAACCTCTGCAGCGGATATAAATATCCAAACTATAGTGAAACACTATTTATTAGCAAGGTAACTTAGATCAGAAGTTCAAGACATTAAATCTGTAAGCACATAACACAAGACAATTATCTTTAAAATATAAACAACACTTTATTGATTATTCTAAAACATAAAACTAATATCTAACATACACACACACACATTCATACGAGTTGCAGAAAGAAAGAGAGTGAGGGAAAAATGAGTTTTAAGAGTGAGATGGTGAAATTCCAAGTTTCTATATGCACTTAAAAAACATGACCTGAATGAACCATCAATCATTAATTTAACCCTTCTTTCGTTTCTTTGACGGGTTATTAAATTTTATATCAATTTATCAATACGCGTTTGTCTTCGCGTTGCCTTTGGGATTCCCTTTTTGTCGGTGTAGAGGGGGTTTCCCGGGTCCATTGCTTGGCTGGCTGTCTCCTCGTGCCTGCTAGATCTTGGGCAGCCAATCACGTGGTGTGTTGGCGAATGGATGAAAGTCTTTGGAGTTGGAAGGGCTTTGCAGTCGAAACGTTTAAACGAAACAGCAAAACTTAACTAACCGAGACTTTTAACGGAAAAGAAAACAAAGGAAAAGAAAGGAAAGTGAGACGAGTTAGATGGCTTGAATGAAGCTGTTTTAAACCCTGATCTTGGCTTGGGTCATTTTCTCTACTCGCCTACATTGCTCGTACGTCTGTCACTAATCATGTGTCGTCGTAAATCATGTGTTATCTGTGGTCTGCTTTTTAGCTCTAACAGAGAGTACAGAGGATACGGTTTATACATGATTCCTATTATAGGAACACCAAAACATTTTACACAGATTTCAATCAAGCCATCGTCTGAATTAAAAACATGTGATCGCATTGGTAGGAGACATGATACACTTTCATTCACACATCTAATAGTTACAACAATTACATGACTTATAGGTAATATAAGCATAATAGACACATACAGGGGTCGAAGACACAACATAGAATTATGTAGTTGAACGATGTTTGATTATAAAGTTCGTCAAGAATTGTTTTATGATGATTGTATGCATTTTTATATGAAAAGTCTCTGTCTCTGTGGTTTTTGAGAGGTCTCAACAATGAAGTCGTTCAACGGTCTTCAGGAAGGGGGAAGTCTGTTTTACATCTCTGTCATGGGATCAAATGACCTCTGGCGTTTTCTTGGTGCTATCCCGTGACATCTCTGAACCCATCAGTCTTTTTCAAACTATCTAATTTTGACAACGTTCTTCCTGCCAGGGCCATATAGTTCTTACTGGGAGTTTCCGTAGGCTTGAGTATGGTTGAGTATTGTTATGGTGCTGGAATGTCGATTTGAAGTCTGGAGTGTAAAATTCTGTGTGGCGTTATGCTTGAATGAATCACATGGAAGATTAAATTGTGTTCGGTTCATTCTCGTTGTCGCTACTGGGCTCAGCACAATCTGCGCTCACTGAGAGCAGCATACGTGCCTGGCCGCCTGAATTTGGGGCCAGACAGACTGTCCAGAAACAATATACCAGCTGGGGAATGGTCTCTGCACCCGCAGACAATCCTCCTGCTGTGGGAGAAGTTCGGCAGAGCACAGGTGGACCTATTCGCGTCCCAGGAGAACACTCACTGCCCAAAATTCTTCTCAAAGAGCAAGGATGCACTGGCACACGTCTGGCCCAGCTGCCCGCTCTATACTTTTCCCCCAGTCTCGCTCCTGCCTCAAGTGTTGGAACGAATCAGGGAAACCAGATGCTCTGTGCTCCTTGTGGCTCCGCTCTGGACGAACCAGGAATGGTTCCCAGTCCTAATGCAGCTGTCGAGCACTGCCCATCCTCACCTGGAACGGTGGGCCCTGCACGCATGGGCCATCAACGGGTACCCGCAATCCTCCCCGAGGGAGTGCTAAACACCATCACGCAGGCCAGAGCACCGTCTACCAGACGTCTCTATGCCTCTAAGTGGTCAGTGTTTGTTAACTGGTGCAAAACCCGAGGTTTTCCACCCACAAGCAGCGGGGTAACGGAAGTACTTTCCTTCCTTCAAGAGCTACTGGATAAGGGCAGGTCCCCATCCACGCTCAAAGTCTATGTGGCGGCCATAGCAGCGTTTACAAAACCTGCGTCTGGCCTGTCACTGGGGAAAAATGATCTGGTCATTCCTAAAAGGAGCTAAGAGGATGAATCCTCCCAGACCCCCCTCTATCCCCATGTGGGACCTTTCCATGGTGCTAGAAGCCCTGAAAGGAGCCCCATTCGAGCCAAGCCAGACATCAGATATGAAACACTTGTCTTTCAAAACAGTGTTTCTCATGGCTCTTGCATCAGTTAAACACATAGGGGATTTGCAAGCGCTCTCAGTAAGCGCAACGTGTCTGAAATTTGGGCCTAACGACTCAAAAGTCATACTCAAACCAAGACACGGATACGTGCCTAAATCCCTCAACACACCGTTTAGGGTCCAGGTTATCTCCGTCTGCCCTACCGGTCCACAATGAGGAGGAAAGCACAGGCCTCCTTTGCCCAGTTAGGGTGTTGAAGGCCTGCGTATCTCGCCCGTCTGTTTTCAAACAGACTGAGCAGCTTTTCGTTTCGTTCAGCGGTCGCGCTAAGGGCCGAGCCGCTTCGAAACAGACCCTATCCAGATGGATAGTTGATACCATAGCAATGGCATACACTACAAAGGGACTTGAGTGCCCTTTAGGTGTTAGAGCATACTCCACCAGAGGCATGGCCTCATCGTGGGCGTGGGATCTCTTTACAAGATATCTGTATGGCGGGGGGCTGGGCCTCCCCATCTACATTTATAAGGTTTTATAACCTAGAAGCTCCCGCCTTGCAAGCCAAATTGCTGTCGGTTTAAAAGTCAAGTACCACCTGCCCTGTTATTTTCGGCGCAGAGTACTGCACTCGCTTGAGCACTGCTCAACGGGCTGTGAGTTTTTCCCGAGGGAAAATAATGCCCATACTGTCACTCAGTACAGGCCGAAGTTTTTCTCTTCACCCTGACTATGTGTGACACTGTTATAATGAATAGCCTTCCTTGTGGCTAAATTATTGAGAATGATGCTGCTAGCCTCTCTTCTCGGACTCTCTGTGAGTTCATGGTTACATTTGACAAAATAAGCTGTAAATAATGGTATTATGGCATTTGATGCAGTAATGCCACTCTAAACTGGCAAGCATTCATAAAAATTTGAAATTGTGGTGTTACACATGAAGAACTTACATGTCCAGTTGTTCCATGGATGTAATCAACAAAGGAGGACACCTCAGCATCATTGGCCAAAAAGACTCCATCAAATAACCCATCAGGTCTTGAAAGAAATATATAGATGTGGGTTAAATTGACTGTATAAAAGTAATTAAATAACACTAGCATTTAATTGTACATGAATGTTACACACCCTGGTTGGCTTTTGAAACGATATAATTTGCGGTTCCCATCCACTGCAACTGCCAACATGGAGGGTGTGCATGCAGGGCACTGAAAATGCTGGACATATCTTACCACTCTGAGAGCAAAAGTGAAAAAACACAACAAAACAGTAAGTAACTGTTTCGAAGGTTGGCTTCAGACCGTGGTCATGACGAAGAAAGGACTCTGTCAAGAAATATGTGCTGAAACTTTGGGGATTGTAAGAACAAGTCTTAACAATGAATCAGTTATTTAAAAGGTGATCCAAACAAGAGAACTTAAATGATGAGTCCACTCACTCGCCCGAAGAGTTTTGTACGACAATCGAGCATGCTGACAAAAACTTGTCTCGACATCCCTGGGGCAGTGATTTTTAGATCCTCATACGTGGTGAACAAGTCCACCATGTACAAGGTTTCAAAATTGACAGTGGCTGGCCAGTAACCACTTTCAACCAGATCACTTATGGTCACTGGCAAGGTTTTTCCACAGGAGCAGTTGGAAGAAAGAGGTTGTATCTTCCTGAAATTTCATAGAAAAACAATTATCTCTTGTTCGCAAGAAACAAAAAACACAATATGAAGAAATAAAAAAAAAACTGTTACCATTCATTCCAATTAAAATAACTGGCTTTCCCTTGGAAAAGCTTGTTTGCCCAGTGGAGCAGTCGCAGCAGGGAGGAACGATTGGTAACATGCAATCTAAAAAGCAGAATTAGTTTACATATAAGACTAAATGAAACCAAATACTCAACAGTGAGGGTGTTGTTTCTATCAAACAAAACTTCATCTAGCATGTTTGTTGGACTAAACCAAGGTTTGTGTAAAATGTAAAACAGCCTATATAACCTGAGACTTAACCCTCTGGGGTCCGAGGAGTTTTCTGGGTCCTGGAGGTGTTCTGACATGCTCTGACATTTGTGCTTATTTCTGATACATTTTCATGGCTAAAGTCTGATTACACTGTATTCAGCACAAACTCTGCTACAGTAATATGTCAGCAGCATGTATGTACAAGTTTTTAGTTTTGAGATAATGACGTTTATGCGTGGTTTGTGAAAAAACAAAAAAACATTGTCACTGAAATAAGGTCATAAAACCCATTCTAATTATTTCTTCACAAGACTTTTGAAAATTGTATCACGTGGCCTAGAATATTTGCTTCAAAACTATGTGAAAATCATCCTGACTACTCATTCAGATAAGACAATATATTGACTTAAAATTTGTAAGACGCGTTTTGTGTAAGAAAGCTTTATGCGGAGGGGCGTTAACAACCCATTAATATATAGTTTTTTCACACCTGAGAAAGACAAAGACCCTCCCCTAATGGCCCTATAAGGTGCTATCAGGTACTGTCATTGTGAGAACCCTTGCACAAAGAAGGAGGAGAGACTTAAAAAATAATGGCTTTTAGATGGTTTGGATTTATTTACAACACAACCAAAAAGAAACACAACCAAAGACAAAAAAGCACATTAGTAAAACACACTGATCTAAAGACAGAGACTTAGACAGTCACACACCTTTGTGCCATTCCTAAAACATATAAGTTACATACCTGTCATCTCCAAGGTGTTTAATTTTTCACCCTGTTCATGTACAGAGACTCACGTGAATGTCAGCTGGACTCATCAGTGCTGGTCCCTGTAAAAATATTTTTTTAGAAAACAGCTGTGAACATGCTGATATCAGGAGAAACTATTTTAGATTTTATTACCATTTTATTTTAAACTATTTTTTAGAAACTATTTTTTCTGGTTCAAATTATGAAATTTACTAAATACATACATATACTATATATATGCTATACTATATATATAACTCCCAAGTGTGTTGTGCCTTGTAGGCATATGTAGGGCTGCATGAAATAATAACAATAGCCTGTAGCAGGCAGCCTATAAATCACAAAAAAGTTCAGTAACACTACATTAGAGAAAACTATATGGATTATCATGTTACTTAAAACGTTTCCATTCGTTATGACGTTATGAAATGAGATTGCTGGAGTAAAACCATGAAGCCTAATGATTGGTTTGTTTTGCTTTTCAAACCGTGACTCAAACTCAGCGCGTCCAAACTATGAAACGTTATATTCTTACATAATTATACATATCTTCGTGTGAGCAGATATCCACAAACACAATAAACACAAGTCTAAACATTATAATATTCACAATCATACGAGCCTTCTATATTGTGCTGTTTAATTATCGAACATATGTTTTTATGTATATACATTTAGCATTAGGCTTCATGTTTTACTCCAATCACATTTCATAACGTACATTTTAGTCTGGCACCAGTTTAACTAGTAGCTACAAGTTTATGCAACAATAACATGCTGCTAACATGCTACTAACAATGACATGTCTTACCTTATTAAAAATCGCTCTTCTGAGGTAAATCCAAGATAAACAGCACACTCGTGAAAAGCAGAGCAGGACTGAAGACTGAAGACTGAAGTCGCGGATTATCTGTTTTGAGAGCGTAACAGTTTGCGTTCCTCCACGTGGCTCATAAGTATGTGAGCAGCTGTTGCGTGTGGGTGTGGTCACATTAGCGTTAAAGGAGAACTCCGGTCAATTTTAACATTGAGCTCATTTTTTTGTAAATTTGGAGTGCTGTCAGTACAGAGAACAACGACAAAAATCGGTGTTGCCTACACCGTGTTATCTTCTTTTTAAAATTTGCACCCTGTTGACTTCAATGGGGCAAGTTTTAAACCTGCTTTTAGCCTCTTAACATCCTTGATATGTCATTACAAGTGTACAAGTCGTTGTTCTCTGTACTGACAGCACTCCAAATGTACAAAAAAATGAGCTCAATGTTAAAATTGACCGGAGTTCTCCTTTAATGAGTTCAGGCTGGAGAAACTGTACATGTCCTTGCTTTCATACGAATTACTTAAACAGAGAATATTTGTTTTTGATATGATTTACATAATTTACAAATAGAGACTCAAAGCGTTGTAAAGACATACGTTTCAGGTCTGTGTGACAAACATTTACTGAGTTACAGATCTTTTCCTATCGCGTTTCAGAATGAGCTTCACATTGAGAGAGACGGCAGAACGCGCATCATGTTCATTTTCTTTATTTTACGAAAAACACAACATTTTGTTTTTATTATGAGTGTACACAAATAAAAGAAGACATTTAACAGTTTTGAATGATGTATAACACTTACATGTAAGATCAAAATCAACAGAGTATTTTGAGTCTCTTTTGCACTGATGAGAAAACAAGTGAGCTGGTATAGCCGGCGAGACCGCCGACCCCAGGGGGTTAAGAACTACCTTTTTCATGATAGGAGAATTTCCCTCCCTCATGCTGCTGAACAAAAAGTGGATGGTGGCAGGTGTCTGAAGAACCCCTCCACCATGGATGCTCTGTATTGAAGCACCAGGGCCTCATGTGTGGAAAGGTCACAGGCTGTGCAGTAGAGTGATCGCGGTAAACAGACCCTACACATCACTACTGCAGCCTTGTGTCCACAATGATGGCAAACCCCCTCCTTGGGCTTCTCAGATGACAACATATTGTTCACCATGAAGGGCCTCATTACTGTCCAGTTCTCCAGAGAGGAAGTTTGCCTGTTCCTCCAGTGTGAGGGGAGAGGTTCTTCAGCACCACTTCCCAAGAGGTCTCGGACATCTTGAATGAGGGAGTCTGAAAATGAAAATGGAAGAAGGCAATGGTAAATCTGGGCAATTACCACATAACAAATGAGGAAACAAGTATTAAAGGAAAAAACCTAATTGTCGATGGTCACAGTGTCTACAGTTGTGCTGGTAGACGGAGCACAGGAGGGTGTAACGCTTGCTGAAGAAACTGCAAAAATATGAATATCCATTTAGATAGATAGATAGATAGATATTTATTAGTCCTTAAGGAAATTCATTTTGTGTCATACAGCAAACGTCAGATCAAAAAACATCAACAGACCCACAACCAACCAGCTGCTTTGCCAAGACAAACATCCCCCTTGAGTGCTATACAAATTATACTAAGATGCAACTCCCTGACACCCCAAGATTCAACTCTATTTATTATCTCATTTCATCGTTTGTTAAGAAATCCAATACTAGTAGGCACAAATGACCTGTGGGCCCGGTTGGTTCGGAGAGATGGCACCCGGTACCTGATGGTAACAGCTCATACTCGCCAAATAGGGGATGTAATACATCCCTAGTAATTGCCTGCCCCTTCTTCACCAATCGGGACTCACAGGTCGTTGTCATGCTAGTTTGCTGTACCACGGAGAAGATTTCAGAATTAGAGACACGCATCCAAACTTTAATCGAGGGTAGTAAGTGTGCTCAAGTCTTAGATACTACTTTGGATGCGCCTAGCATAGTGAACCATTTACATGATTCGGTTCCGGCTGAGTTATTGCCTGTGCAGCCAGGCAGATGGGTAACTGTGAGAGATCGCTCTAGTCGCGGATCAAAAAACCACTCTTCTGTTCCGATCACCATAACAAATCGATTTGCCCCGCTCAGTGAAACACCCACTTAGAATTATGTTGATTGTGCCCTGGTAATTGGCGATTCTATTACACGGAACGTGAAAATAGAGACACCAGCCACCATAGTCACATGTTTGCCGGGAGCCAGAGCGCCTGACATCAAAGCAAATTTAAAAGTGCTGGCTAATGCTAATCGTAAATTCTCTAAGATTGTTATTCACGTCGGCACAAATGATGTTCGACTTCGCCAGTCGGAGATCACCAAAATTGATATTAAAGAGGTGTTTGAACTGGCAAGTACGATGTCAGGCACTGTAATTTGCTCTGGCCCCCTTCCTGTTCGAAGGAGTGATGAGATAGTTAGTAGATTGTGTTCACTCAATGGCTGGTTGTCTAATTGGTGTCCGCAAAATAATATAGAATTCATAGACAATTGGAAAAGTTTTTGGGGCAAACCTGACCTGTTGAAAAGAGATGGTATTCATCCCTCCTGGGATGGTGCTGCTCTTCTCTCTAGTAATTTGGCTCATAGTCTTAGAGATAAAACATGACAATCTGGGGCTCAGGTCAGGAAGCAGACAGACTGGCTAAACCGACCGTCTGCTAGCGGCCTCGCGTCACCAAGGTCAGATAAATCCCATCACATAGAGGCTCTTTCACCTAGATATCATCATATAGAGACTGTGTCTGTTCCCCGAATTTGGAAATCCAAAAAACTGCCAAACCTTTCTTAGGTTAAAAGTTTAATTGATGTTCAACAAATAAAAAACAGATATAATACAGATGAGCAAACGATAAAGCTTGGGTTGTTGAATATTCGATCCCTTAATTCAAAAGCGCTCATAGTTAATGATAAGATTACAGACTATAACCTAGATGTGCTGTGTTTGACAGAAACATGGCTAAAACCAAACGATTACATTACTTTAAATGAGTCCACTCCGCAAGATTACTGTTATAAACATGAGCCTCATCCGAAAGGCAAAGGGGGAGGTGTTGCTGTAATTTATAGTAATATTTTCAAAACCACTAAGAAATCTAGTTTTAAATATTCTTCTTTTGAAGTGTTGGTGCTTAATGTAAAAATATATAGTGTAAACAATAAATCACGTTTGAGAATTCTGCTGGCTACTGTATACAGGCCACCAGGGCACCATAAAGATTTTATCAAAGAATTTGCTGACTTTCTATCAGAATTAGTATTGGCTGCCGATAAAGTCCTAATTGTTGGTGATTTTAATATACATGTAGATAATGAAAAAGATGCATTGGGATTGGCATTTAAAGACATTATAAACTCAATTGGAGTGAGACAACACGTGTCAGAACCTACTCATTGTCGTAACCATACTCTAGATCTAATATTATCTCATGGAATAGATGTTGATGCCGTTGAAATTTTGGAGCAGAGCGACGACATCTCAGATCATTATCTAGTCTCGTGTAAATTACATTTAGCCAAGGCTGCAAAGCCGACTCCGTGTTATAAATATGTTAGACCTATCACTTCTCCCACTAAAGATGGCTTTATTAATAATCTTCCTAATCAGTTTCATCATCTCAGCATCCCTGATAGTTTAGAAGAACTTGATATTGCAACAGAAACGTTTAAATCCCTCTTTTCCAGCACTTTAGACATAGTTGCTCCGTTGCGCTAAAAGAAGATTAAAGAAAATAGTCCAACGCCGTGGTACAATGAGCACACCCGGGCCCTTAAGAGAGCAGCCAGAAAAATGGAGCGAAACTGGAAGAAAACAAAACTAGAGGTATTTCGGATTTCATGGAAGGAGAGCTCGATTGCTTACAGAGAGGCATTAAAAGATGCTAGAACGGATTATTTTTCAACCCTATTAGAAGAAAATAAACATAATCCTAGGTATTTATTTGAACAAGTGGCTAAACTAACGAAAAAGAAAGCTTCAAGCCCAGAAGTTTCCAAGAAACACAGCAGTAATGACTTTATGAACTTCTTCACTTATAAGATCTATAATATTAGGGACAAAATTATAACTATGCAACCGTCTACTACAGTTGCGCATCAGGGAGTGCATTGTAGTCTCCGTGAGGAACATTTTGATTCATTTGTTGCTATAGGGGAGGAAGAATTTTGCAAACTTGTTAATTCATCTAAATCGACAACTTGTATGCTAGACCCTATACCGACTAAGCTACTGAAAGAGATGCTTCCAGAGGTCATAGATCCTCTTCTAAATATCATTAATTCATCTTTGTCTCTAGGATACGTACCAAAAACCTTTAAGTTGGCTATGATTAAACCGCTTGTTAAAAAACCGCAACTTGATCCTACAGAATTAGTCAATTACAGGCCAATCTCGAATCTGCCTTTTCTGTCAAAGATACTAGAAAAAGCAGTATCATCACAACTGTGTTCCTTTTTAGAAAGAAATAATATCTGCGAGGATTTTCAGTCCGGATTTAGACCATACCATAGTACTGAGACTGCTCTCATTAAAGTCACAAATGATTTGCTCTTATCATCCGATCGTGGTTGTATCTCTCTATTAGTGTTACTTGATCTTAGTGCTGCATTTGATACTATCGACCACAACATTCTTTTAAATAGACTAGAAAACTATGTTGGCATTAGTGGAATTGCACTAGCATGGTTTAAATCATACTTATCTGACCGTTTTCAGTTTGTAGCAGTAAATGAAGAGATGTCTTATCGATCACAAGTTCAGTATGGCGTACCACAAGGCTCAGTACTAGGACCGCTGCTGTTCACTCTGTACATGCTACCATTAGGATATATCATTAGGAAATATGGAATTAGCTTCCACTGTTATGCTGATGATACTCAGCTGTATATTTCTTCAAAACCTAACGAAACTTACCAATTCTCAAAATTAACGGAATGCATAGCTGATATAAAAAATTGGATGACCAGTAATTTCCTATTACTAAATTCTGAAAAAACAGAGATTCTAATCATTGGACAAAAAACTGCCACACGTAATAACCTATTGCGATCTCAAAATTCTGGCCAGTTAATAATACCTAGAATATCAAAATCGACTGCTGGCGGTAGATCCTTTTCCTATTTAGCACCAAAACTTTGGAACAATCTTCCTAACACAGTCCGGGAAGCAGATACAGTCTGTCAGTTTAAATCTAGACTAAAGACACATCTCTTTGGCTTAGCATACACATAACACATTATAGATTTCTATAATTCAATGTTAGGCTGCATAGTTTAGATCAGCCGGAACCGGGAACACTTCCCATAATTCCTGATGTACTTTGTACATCATAAGAAGGATGGCGTCTACGCTAATATTAGTCTCTCTGCTTAACCCGAGGTTTACCGCGAACCGCCGGATCCAGGCCATATCCAGATCTGAGGAAGGACCATCACATGGACACAATGACAATGCATCCCTGATGAGCCAGGCCCATCAACACTGTGAAGGCCCATGGACACCTCAACACACTCATCTCCTCACCGGCCGGATGACCCAACCCAACCAGATGAACTGGATAAATATCGTGAAAGTTCTGATCACATCTGACTCCTGACATTATGCTGCCTAACTCATAATCATACACTGTTCGTTCGTTGGCCAAAGGAGGACTGGCACCCTGACTGAGCCTGGGTTCTCCCAAGGTTTTTTTCTCCATTCTGTCACCTGATGGAGTTTTGGTTCCTTGCCACTGTTGCCTTTTTCGCCTCTCTTCGCCTTTGTCGCCATTGGCTTTTGGCTTGCTTAGTTGGGGACATTTAACATTTAATTTTGAATTTAACAACACTATTACAACATTGTTTTCCTGTTATCTCTGTAAAGCTGCTTTGAAACAATTTGTATTGTAAAAAGCGCTATATAAATAAAGGTGACTTGACTTGAATTAACTATCTTATGCAGTTTATTTTTATTATTCACTGACAATATAAAATACCAGACAATGGAACAAAAAGTCAGTATGCTTTCCACAAAGGAGCGATAGAAAAGAACCAATATATCTCTGTCCACATTAAAAAGTCTCAGTTTACGCATAAAATATAAACGCTGTAACCCTTTCTTATAAATAACATCTGTATTAGAATTCCATGACAGTTTAGCATCAATTATTGTTCCCAAGTATTTATAATCATCCACCATTTCAATACTCTCTCCATCCACAGTCAAACATCTCATTATAAAACCAAATTTATAATATTACATTAATACATTGTAAAAATTCAGTCTTACGTTTGTGGTCCTGTACTGTACTGACAGATCTAGAAAACCCTTTCTACATTAAAAAAAAGAAAAGAAAGTGAAACGTTTTGACAGAATATTGATTTAAACTCTCACTGGCTCTAACGTGTGAACTCAGCTCAGCACTATATCTTGCATTTGAAAAAAGACATTGAACCAGGTACTGTATAGTTGCACTTTGTTTGGAGTGTTTTCAGTTTTGCACCTTGATACTTCTTCCCTGATACAGGTCCTTCTAAAAAAATTAGCATATTGTGATAAAGTTCATTATTTTCCATAATGTAATGATACAAATTTAACTTTCATATATTTTAGATTCATTGCACACCAACTGAAATATTTCAGGTCTTTTATTGTTTTAATACTGATGATTTTGGCATACAGCTCATGAAAACGTCTCGGTTACTAGTGTAACCCTCGTTCCCTGAGGGAGGGAACGGGAGACGCAACGTCGACGTAACGACGAAATTGGGATCACTTCAGGGAGCCCTATCAACTTCGAGTATCTACAGAACAAGCCAATGAACGTTGGCGTGCGTGAAATCGTCACGCGCCCCCGCCCCGCAGCGCGAGTATAAACAGGAAGCGGGCGCACGCACACATTGTTTTTCGCTGAGGAGCCGAGCTTTAAGACGGCCGTACAGCGATGGTCAGCAACCGTGGCGAAGGGACGTTGCGTCTCCCGTTCCCTCCCTCAGGGAACGAGGGTTACACTAGTAACCGAGACGTTCCCTTTCGGTCGCTCACGTTCGACGCAACGTCGACGTGACGACGAAATTGGGATCCCATGGAAAACGCCACGGTAGCTGCCACATCCAGCGCCCTACGGAAGACTCTCAGACCCCCAACTGGCAGACCCCCAACTGGGAGGCAGCACCAGACAGTGACGGCAGAGCAGACTCTGCCAAGGGAAGACACGGGCTCACCGCAGGGAGCTGATCGTGGAAGAAAACGCATATGGGATCGCCGCAGGGATCACCACATATGGAACCCAGTCTAGCACAAGTTACACAAGCATACGAGCACTAGACCTGGCGTCGGACGCTCCGCAACGTCCAACTGCCGAAGGGGTGCGGAGGAACTCAACAGGGTTCGCCTAGTGGGGAACTCGACTGGAGCAAGGAAGCGCACGTATCCGTTCCATGTGGAGGGGAGTGGCGCCGCAAGCCGACACAAGAGTGGGAACTTCGGTGTTACCGGCTGGTTGAAGCGAGCACACAGGAAGAAACCGGCTCAACACGTAGGCTATAAAACCTAGCGAACGTGTTAGGTGTCGCCCAGCCCGCAGCTCTACAGATGTCAGTCAGCGAGGCGCCGTGTGCCAGCGCCCAGGAAGAAGCGACACCCCGAGTGGAGTGGGCTCTCAAATTGGGCGGGCAAGGCACGCCTTGAACTTCATAGGCCAAGGCGATGGCATCCACTATCCAGTGGGCCATCCTCTGCTTGGAGACAGCCTTCCCTTTCTGCTGGCCTCCGTAACAGACGAAGAGCTGATCTGAGGTCCTGAGGCTTTGTGTTCTGTCCACGTACAGACGCAGAGCGCGAACGGGACAGAGAAAAGCCAGGGCTGGGTCTGCCTCCTCCGAAGGCAGGGCTTGCAGGTTCACCACCTGGTCCCGGAAGGGAGTGGTGGGAACCTTGGGCACGTATCCGGGCCGGGGTCTCAGGATCACGTGAGAGTTAGCCGGGCCGAATTCCAGGCACGATTCGTCGACCGAAAAAGCATGCAGGTCCCCTACCCTCTTGATGGAGGCCAAAGCAACCAGGAGAACTGTTTTACAAGACAGAACTTTTAACTCTGCTGACTGCAAGGGCTCAAAGGGTGGTCTCTGGAGTGCCGAAAGGACCAGAGACAAGTCCCAAGAGGGTATAGAGAGTAAGCGAGGAGGATTCAGTCTCCTCGCTCCCCTGAGGAGCCTGACGATCAGGTCGTGCTTCCCCAGCGACTTACCCTCAACTGCATCGTGATGTGCAGCAATAGCGGCAACATACACTTTAAGGGTGGAGGGAGACAGCCTTCGCTCCAACCCATCTTGCAGGAAGGAAAGCGTACTTGCGTAGGCCCGGGGGCCAGCTGTGTGCCAGAGCATCCGTGCCGAGGGTCCCCTCGGTCAGGGAATAGAACAACTGGCAGTGAGACGTGTCCGGGGCGGCAAACAGATCTACCTGTGCGAGCGCATGAAGATCAGCTGGACCACCTGGGGATGGAGTCGCCATTCTCCCGGTAACACCTGTTGCCGTGAGAGCTTGTCGGCTACACGGTTGAGTAGGCCCGGAATATACATGGCACGAAGCGACCTCAGATGCTTCTGACTCCAAAGGAGGAGATGGCGGGCGAGTTGTGACATGCGGCGGGAGCGTAGACCACCTTGACGGTTGATGTACGCAACGGTCGCAGTGTTGTCAGTACGGACCAGTACATGCTCGCCTAGTAGCAGCGTTTTGAAGCGGCCCAGCGCAAGATGAACTGCTAACAACTCAAGGCAGTTGATGTGCCAATGCAGTTGAGGCCCCGTCCACAGACCTGAAGCTGCATGCCCGTTGTACGTGGCCCCCCAGCCGGTGGCAGAGGCATCCGTGGAGACCACAGAATGCCTGGACACTTGTTCTAAGGGGACACCTGCCCGCAGGAACGAAGGGTCGGACCACAGGGTGAGAGTTTGGCGACAATGCGGGGTTACTTGGACCCGGCACGGCCGCTCTGCCACGCCCATCTCGGGACTCGATCGTGGAGCCAGTGTTGGAGCGGTCTCATATGAAGCAATCCGAGCGGCGTAACCGCGGCTGCAGATGCCATATGCCCCAGGAGCCTCTGAAAAAGTTTCAGTGGTGCCGCAGTCCTGTGTGAGAGTGAGCTCACGCAGTTCAACACTAACTAGACGCGGGCCTCCGTGAGGCGCGCTGTCATATTGATCGAGTCCAACTCCATACCGAGAAAAGAGATCCTCTGCCCGGGGGTGAGTTTGCTCTTTTCCCAGTTGACCCGAAGCCCTAGGAGACTGAGGTGACTGAGCACCATGTCCCTGTGTTCGCACAACTGCTCTCTCGACTGGACGAGAATAAGCCAGTCGTCGAGGTAGTTGAGAATGCGAACGCCACGCTCGCACATGGGAGCAATGGCCGCCTCCGCAACTTTCGTGAAGACACGGGGCGACAGGGCCAGCCCGAAGGGTAAGACTTTGTACTGGTATGCCCGACCCTCGAACGCAAAGCGAAAAGTGTCGAGGGAGAATTGAGACATGAAAGTACGCGTCCTTCAGGTCGATCGCTGCAAACCAATCTTGGGGACGGATGCATTTGAAAATGCGTTTCTGCGTAAGCATCTTGAATGGCAGCCTGTGAAGGGACCGATTCAGGACGCGCAGGTCCAAGATTGGTCGTAACCCACCGCCTTTCTTGGGTACAATGAAGTACGGGCTGTAGAAGCCGGTCTTCATATCGGCTGGAGGGACCGGCTCGATCGCGTCCTTCGCCAGTAGGACTGCGATCTCTGCCCTGAGCACAGGGGCACTGTCCGCCAGAACACGGGTGAACTGAATGCCCCTGTACCGCGGGGGCCACCGGGCGAACTGAATCGCATAGCCGAACCTGACAGTACGGATGAGCCAGCGGGACGGACTGGGAAGCGCTAGCCAGGCTCCCAGACACCGAGCCAGCGGGACCAACGGGACCACAGGCGTACCCGGGGTGGGGCAGCGCGACGGAACGCAGGGACTCGACTCGGACGGCATAGCGGCCCGAAGTGGGGTCTGAGTGTGAGGTGCGACACATACCTGCTTCCGTCGAAGGGCAGAGAGGGTGTGCGGAGGCGTCACTGCGTCCGGAACACAGCCACTGCTGCTCGCTGGCGATAGAAGAGGGGCCTGAGGGGGACAAGGCATAGCGTCGTCGACCGCCAAGCGCGCTTTCTTGGGACCCAGAGGTTTCAGAAATTACTCTTTTATTGAAAATGTGGGTACAAAACAAAAGGAAACAAAAACAAAAGGAAACAAAAGATTCTCCGCCCGGCCCTCCACCGGGGGAAGGAGCGGCGCGTTCACCACCTCCTGAAGAGCAACTTGATCCACCTCCGGGTCGCCCGTCTCAGGGACGTTTGCACCTACGCTTACCACCTGGCTTGGTAGCGGCCTGGACGGGCGTGGTCGGCTTCCTGCGGCTTGCTCCACGCTGAGGCCTGGGTGAAGGCTGCTGCTGAGGCTTCGCGGGAGCGGAGGACGCCGAGGGAGGCCGACCTCGGCGACGAGTAGACGGAGGAGCTGCGGCCGGCGGACGGGTGGGAGCAGCAGCGGCCCGCCGGGGCAGGATGTGTCGGATGGCCTCCGTCTGCTTCTGGGCAGCCGAGAACTGTTGAGCAAAGCTCTCGACCGCGTCGCCGAATAACCCAACCTGGGAAAGAGGGGCATCCAGGAACCGATATTTGTCGGTGTCCCTCATGTCAGCCAGGTTGAGCCAAAGGTGGCGTTCCTGGACCACCAGGGTGGACATCGCCTGACCAACGGAACGTGCGGTTTCTTTCGTCGCCCGGAGAGCGAGGTCAGTTGCCACACGGAGCTCCCGGAGGAGCTCTGGGTCAGAACCACCCTCGTTCATGTCCATGAGCGCCTGGGCCTGGTGGACCTGCAGAAGCGCCATGGCATGGAGGGCGGAAGCAGCCTGTCCACAGGCTCTGTAAGCCTTCGCCGTAAGACCGGATGAAAACTTACATGCCTTGGACGGGAGGCGTGGACTGCCCCGCCAGGAGGAAGCGGACGCTGGACACAGCTGCATCGCAACGGCCCGCTCCACCGGGGGAACGTCCACATACCCCTTAGCCGCCCCGCCGTCGAGGGTGGTGAGGAGGGAGGAGCCACTAGGGCGGAGTCAGGCACTATAGGGCGCCGACCACGACCTAGTAAGCTCCTCATGCACTTCCGGAAAGAAAGGTACCGGGGCGGAGCGCTGAGAACCAGCACGGCCCGCCCCGAGAAACCAATCGTCCAACCGACGTGGTGGACGATCGTCCAATCGACGTGGTGGAGGGTTCCACACAAGCCCGACCTTCTCGGCGGCCCGGGAAAGCATAGCCGTCCATTCTGGATCGGACTCGGGCAACGCCACACGCCCAGAAGGGGGCAACGCAGCCGAATCCTCATCTCCAGAGGACTGAAGCTCCCCCTCCGATGCTGCGATCGACATCTGATCGTCAGGTGGAGCTCCAAAGGAGACGGCTGGTCGTCCATGAGAAGGACCAGCACGCTCCTTTGAAGGCTCCAGCGGCGGTAGCGCTTGTGAGGCGTGAGGGGCCCACGGAGATTGCCTCGGCGGGGAAGCCCTCACGGTAATCCTCAGATCACCCTGGTCATGCACAGAAGTAGGTCTATTCTGCGGTGCAGAATAGACACTAGATCGGGGCATAGGCGAGGGGACTGCACCTCCCTTGAGGTAAGCGAGTCTCGATCTAAGCGCTATCATAGTCATATTCCCACAACAGGAACATGAACTATTCACAAAGGCTGCCTCAGCGTGCTCAATGCCCAAACACGAGATGCAGCTTTTGTGGCCGTCGCCTGGCGCCAGGGGATGACCGCACCCAGAAACGCACAAGCGGAATGACATCCTGAAAAGGACGCAGGGTCACGCTTGTGTTGCTCTTTTAGTTGAAAATAACAAACAAAAGGAAAAGAAATAAGCTCTCTCAGTGCTGAAGCACCCAGGGACAGCCGCGGTGTAATCGGGGTACACTCTCAGAGGAAACGCCCACGAGACCGACACACACACACACACAAACAGTGCTGTGAAAACAGCAGTTGTAATAGAAAAATGCTCGCGGCCACCGCTGATCACGCCGTCACACCAACACTGGAACAGAGCCTTCTTCTTCCTCTCAGATCGTTCGTTATCAGAACACAGCAGTCTGTAGAAATCAGAGTCAAAAACCAAGCTCGGATCCGAAGTGAAAGACAATGTGTGCGTGCGCCCGCTTCCTGTTTATACCCGCGCTGCGGGGCGGGGGCGCGTGACGATTTCACGCACGCCAACGTTCATTGGCTTGTTCTGTAGATACTCGAAGTAGATAGGGCTCCCTGAAGTGATCCCAATTTCGTCGTCACGCCGACGTTGCGTCGAACGTGAGCGACCGAAAGGGAACCCAAAATTCCTATCTAAAAAAATTAGCATATCATGAAAAGGTTCTCTAAACGAGATATTAACCTAATCATCTGAATCAACTAATTAACTCTAAACGCCTGCAGAAGATTCCTGAGGCTTTTAAAAACTCCCAGCCTGTTTCATTACTCAAAACCGCAATCATGGGTAAGACTGCCGACCTGACTGCTGTCCAGAAGGCCATCATTGACACCCTCAAGCAAGAGGGTAAGACACAGAAAGAAATTTCTGAACAAATAGGCTGTTCCCAGAGTGCTGTATCAAGGCACCTCAGTGGGAAGTCTTTGGGAAGGAAAAAGCGTGGCAAAAACCGCTGCACAACGAGAAGAGGTGACCGGACCCTGAGGAAGATTGTGGAGAACGACTGATTCCAGACCTTGGGGGACCTGCGGAAGCAGTGGACTGAGTCTGGAGTAGAAACATCCAGAGCCACCGTGCACAGGCGTGTGCAGGAAATGGGCTACAGGTGCCGCATTCCCCAGGTCAAGCCACTTTTGAACCAGAAACAGCGGCAGAAGCGCCTGACCTGGGCTACAGAGTAGCAGCACTGGACTGTTGCTCAGTGGTCCAAAGTACTTTTTTCGGATGAAAGCAAATTTTGCATGTCATTCGGAAATCAAGGTGCCAGAGTCTGGAGGAAGACTGGGGAGAAGGAAATGCCAAAATGCCTGAAGTCCAGTGTCAAGTACCCACAGTCAGTGATGGTCTGGGGTGCCATGTCAGCTGCTGGTGTTGGTCCACTGTTTTATCAAGGGCAGGGTCAATGCAGATAGCTATCAGGAGATTTTGGAGCACTTCATGCTTCCATCTGCTGAAAAGCTTTATGGAGATGAAGATTTCATTTTTCAGCACGACCTGGCACCTGCTCACAGTGCCAAAACCACTGGTAAATGGTTTACTGTGCTCAATTGGCCTGCCAACTCTCCTGACCTGAACCCCATAGAGAATCTGTGGGATATTGTGAAGAGAAAGTTGAGAGACGCAAGACCCAACACTCTGGATGAGCTTAAGACCGCTATCGAAGCATCCTGGGCCTCCATAACACCTCAGCAGTGCCATAGGCTGATTGCCTCCATGCCACACCGCATTGAAGCAGGCATTTCTGCAAAAGGATTCCTGACCAAGTATTGAGTGCATAACTGAACATAATTATTTGAAATATCACGTGCATTTTAAATTCATTCAGCCTCATTACCAATACAATCTTAATTTTATTTAAAGCAAACTATACATTTAAAAGATGTGGGTTCTATTCATATTTTGTCATTTAAAAAAAATACAAAATTGTTATGCAAAAAGACAAGGCCTTAGAGATTTCTTTGTCCTGCTGCCTTCCTCGGCCCTTTGCCTGTCAACCTGGTTTGTCTCTGCCTTTTCTGTCCTGTTTGCCATTGCGCACCCTTCCTGTCTTGACCATTCTTAATAAAAAGCTGCGAATGGATCCCCCTCTGACTTTTCACTGTCCCGTGCGTACCCATGGGTGCATTTTGACCTCACTCTGTTTTTTTTTTTTTTTTTTTTACATTTTCTCCATTTTAAGCAGGCCTATCCTCACTAAAGTGTCAAATCACTTGCAATAAGACATTTCTCTCTCATATGTTGCATATTTCATGTAGATGTTTGGGAAAAAAATACACCTCTGTTCTCAATTCACCTCAAGCAACCCTCAATTCTCCTGCAAAATTAAATTTTACTTTCAGAACAATGTTATTTCAACCCAAAATTGGTAGTTTCATACTCAGAACACACAAATACATGGTAACATTTTTTTTTTTTTTTTTTTTTTTTTAAAGAAACAATGTACACAGGTTGTGGTCATTCTATGTGGATAAACAACATCTAGAGGGTTTTCTCAATTGTTTAAGCACATTTTCTGAAAGCAAGCCTCACACTCTCAGAACTCTACACACAAATAATAAACACACCCTCAATTCTCCTGCAAAATTAAATTTTACTTTCAAAACAATGTATAAAAACAATATTCTCACATATTTGATGTGTGTACTGTCTGTAGTAAGTGTAACACTGTAGGGGGAAAAAATGAAAATAATGATTTATATGAGGTTTATATGTGGTGCAAGCACAGATAACAATATAACTGTGGGCCCTGCAGTATTAAACAACCAGGCCCTGCAAAAATATGCATGCCCACCGGGTGGCGCTGTGAGTTATCAGCAATGGTATGGTGAAGGTTTGGGAGCACATTACCTGATTTCAACTTTCAATCCTGTTAAAATGACTTACTTTCATTCAATTTGTATGCAACAGCCATGTTTTGCACGTCTATTTAAAGCTTATAACGTGTAGTTTAAAGGATTAGTTCAATTTAAAAAAAACTTTTGCTGATAATTTACTCACCCCCATGTCTTCCAATATGTCCATGTCTTTCTTTCTTCAGTCGAAAAGAAATTAAGGTTTTTGATGAAAACATTACAGGATTTTTCTCCATATAATGGACTTCAATGGACCCCAAACGGTTCAAGGTCCAAATGACAGTTTCAGTGCAGCTTCAACGGGCTTTAAACGACACCAGACAATGAATAAGGGTCTTATCTAGCGAAACGATCGGTCATTTCAAAAATAAATAAAAAAGTTTAAGTTTTATAAGCACAAATGCTCATTCGTTCGTGACTCGCCTGTTCGAACTCGTTCATCAAAATTAACAAATCTTTTTTCGAGTCATTTAGGTCATTTCGTTCGTTGAATACACGAAATTACTTGAAAAAAGATTCGAACAGGCGAGTCACGAACGTGAGTAAATTATCAGCAAAAGTTTTTTTTAAGGTGAACTAATCCTTTAATGTGTGCCTAATCAATTTTCTTTATCTCGTTCAGGGAGTTAAAATTAAAGGTCAATGTTCAAAGTCGAGGTCACACAGGTCCTTGTGCTGATACTGTGTTTGTGCAAAAATGTCTGTAATTAACTAAAATCTCAAGCTTTCTTTCTACTTTTTTGCATAATATTAAACGGTGAGTATTTTATATAGTTATCTTTACTTTGTTGTTTGTGTGTGGATAAACAAAAAGGCCCTGCAAAAATATGCATGTTTTAAATGTAAAATGCCTAAATGTTTGCTGTGCCCTTCCGGGACCTGCTCAGTGTAAAACACAAGATTTCCACCAGGTGGTGATGTGGAGCTACAATCCAAAAAGACCATGGAGGGATGTTTCAATTAGCATTTCCATTGTTTCTCTGTGTGTGTGTGTGTGTGTGTGTGTGTGTGTGTTGACCTCTAACCTCCCCCACCAACTCAATTTCTCTCTCTCTCTCTCTCTCACACACAAGTCCAAGCTAAACTCAAAAGTTGGCAGCCCAGATCTTTAAGAGGCTGAGACTAACATTTCCATACACCTCATCTCAATTGGCTCCCAGTGACCCAAGTAATCTCGCATCCCAACCATTTTTGTCTACCTCAACTCTAACTGCTGGTGAAGAGAATGGAAAGAAATAGAGATTCACCTTGAAAAGTGCCAGAGAATCAGCCAGGCAATGGCACTTATTGGAACAAATCATACAAAGCAAACTCATAAATGCTACCAGTGGAAAGATAATGGAAATGATTGTAGGCAAGAATTGTTTGAGTGGTGTCATACTCTACAAATATTTTCCATTATACTGGATTGCATATTACAATCACCACTCTGTGTCTGTGTGTGTGTGTGTGTGTGTGTGAGACACCTAACCCCAGCTGCTCCCGATGAGCTATGTGCAGCACATACTTTGAACTTGGTTGTTGCCAAATGCTTTACGAAGCTCCAAAGATGCTACTAGTTATTTTGGCTTCCTGCAGAAGATATTCACCCTTATCTTATCTTCCATCAAGAGATGGTCTGTATTGAAAAGCCATATCTAGATCACACTACAGTCATGGGCAGAGACCAGGAGAGAGAGCCGTGAAGACATTGTAGAAGCCACCAGAGAGGAGTACGGTGGCCGAGAGAGTTCAATGCACTGCAACTGAAGAAAACACATGCAAATAGAAAAAAAAATGCATGCAAATAGAAAAAAAAAAAACACCTGCTCGGCCACCAGCCTTAAAAATTGAGGCTCAATCTTTAGCAGAGGACATTGGACTTTTTGTTGTAAATTATAAATTATCTGTAAAAAAAAAAAAAAAAAGTAGGCTAAGTCCTTCCACAGCAGAGAAATTAATATTTTTGAATAAAAATATGTAAAAAAGTTAGACATTGTGGCTTGATTTATTTTATTAATATTCATTTTGCAGGACCAAAATAACATTATGCACAGTGAGGAGCCTATAGGTTACAAGATTCACATATTAGAAAAGTACAATAATTCAAAGTACAACGATATAAGTACAAAGATTCGAAGCCTCGAAACAATATGGACCATTTGGTTCAACTGTTTCATTGCTTCACGAAGCCTCCATCTGCCCATCACTACTCACAGGTACAGGCAGGATGACACACTCAAACACAATGAAACATAAACATTTACAAGAACGGACTAAGGACAGACTGAACTGAAGGAACTAAATACAAGTACAAATGACCACTAACGAGGTGAGGACAGGTGACACAGATGATTAAGACGATGAACAGGTGGATGATTGAGGGAGTGAGTTCAGGTGTGGAGACAAGAAGGATTCTGGGTAGTGTAGTGCTGACTAAGACAGACAGGTGCAGACGAAGACTGTGACAATGATCTTGGATGATTTCTTTGTGAATTCTGTGACAGTGTTATGGCTGTTGTCACCATAACATAATCTCAGCCCTTATAATGGAGCCATCACTACAGCGCATAATAGGTATGCTGTCACAGAAAATAGATTATAACAAATATTAGTCTTACGTGGACGAGTAATATCAAGATCACCGAGATCAAATTAAATAGAAGAGACAATTTCCCCACATATATTGAATGCCTATTCTTATTCATAAAAGTGTGCTGCTTTATAAGGGCGTACTTGTAAAACTAGTACTTGTTAGTGAAACTAACCTGACAGGAAAGGAATGTAGAGCGATGACGCAGTGAACATTCTTATTTAGGAATGGAATGTAGAGTGATGACGCAGTGAACGTTCTTATTTGCATGCAAAACAGCTTTTCGCAGTCAACCATTTGTAAAATCTTGTATAGCCTAAATTAATTTTTGTGGCATTAGTTGCCTTTAGCCAATTACTTGTGATAATTTATAAAGAATTTAAAGACCATGTTAAGTTTAAATGATAGTTTATTGTTTTAGTTATAAAAAAATAATATGTAAACACAAGGCTATCATACAACATGAGTAATGTGAGAGCAGACTTAATAAATAAAATATATATGATTCCAGATAAAAAATACTTTAGTCTCATAAACACCTGCTGGTAGAACATGAAACTACACAATAAGCATTATAACTGACTGCAATATGCTTCTGTATTAATGTCATGGCTTGTTTCCAGCATAGAAAAAAAAGAATTAAAAAATAAATAAACTGAGATTATTTAACTCAAAATTCAGATTTGTTTCTTCTCGCAATTGCTAGCTTAAACATATCAGTTGTGAGATAAAGTCAGCATTGCGTGAAAAACTCACTATGCAAGAAAATATCAGACTTGTGAGGTGACTTACATTTATTATTATTATTATTTTTATTCCGTGAATCCACACACAAACTAATTAACTAACTAAATACAATTTAAAATACATACAAATGTAAATGAGAGAGGTTGTTGATGGTCCTGTTACCCAAAGATAATACCCATGATAATGCTTCAATGAGAAGCATGAAAACTAATTTCACCCCTTGAACTCATTTCTATCTTCACTTTGAAAGGAATCTAAGATGATTGCGTACTGAGTACCTTTACAAAACCACCTGACTCAGGGAATATTACAAACGGGGAGGCCACACACAAATTAAATTAAGTAGATTTTATTAAGGTAATGCATACATTAATCAAGCAAACAACACCAAAACAGAAAAAAAAGACTAAATAACAAATGAATACTCAAAAACTGCTGTTAAAAAGGCCACAATTGACAACCACACTGGGAAGAAGGAACTTTTTATCAGTCGATTCATCACCCATATCAACCACAGCTTGATACCCTGCAAACACACAAAGAGAGAACACACAAAAACAAGACAAATTCCCCAGGGCACCTGGAAAACACAAATAAGGAAACAGAAGCTAGTCAGGACTGTAACAATACATACTGGTTGTTACTGACCACTTTAACAGGTGTGCTCAAGCATATGCAACCGAGAAAAAATCTGGGGAAAAAACAGCAGCAGAAACAATATTCAATGATTTCATTCCAAGCGTTGGATACTCTTAGGCTACAGACTTTGTTGTATTGTACATGACAGAATCCAACAAAGTCTGTTACTATAATACCGGTTGTACTGGCGCTCGTTGTATGTGTATATGCAATGTATTTTTCCCCTCGGGGCTTGCCGTAGATAGGAATGGGTCGCGCGCACTTGGTACTGGAGTGTCGCGGGTTTTTGGAGTTAGTGATCTGATATGTGGGGTATAATAAAGTGGAGAAGAGTTCAAACTGCTATGTTTATTATTTATTCAAACTGCTACCCTTAAACCCAGAAGGTTAAGTTCCCCTGTGGCTGTTTTCTCCAACTTAAACCAATACAATGACTTTGCGCAGTTGCTCACGAATTGTCTATGCACGCGCGAGGCAGTGGTGGAGGAAGTACTGAATCTCAGTACTTAAGTAAAAGTACAAATAACCAGAGACATATTTACTTTAGTAAAAGTAAAAGTACCACAATGAAAACCCTACTTAAGTAAAAAGTAAAAAGTACCTGATTTTAAATGTACTTTAAGTATTAAAAGTAAAAGTACTTGCATAACAATTTATTATCTTAATGTCTACATTCTAATAGGCCTAATTAGGGCTGTAACCATATGCAATATGAAACCGAAATCGCGACACTCAGATCCACGAACCTGTGTCGCGGTGTGAAGGCAGACGACACACCCCTTATTTGAAGTTAACATTATACAATACGTAGACCTACACCACAAAACTAGTTTAGGATAAATTCGTTAAAATTGGGCAATCCCAGCGTTATGGATATGACATTTGCAGTAAAAACTTGAAATATAAGTTCTCAGAAAATGCATTTAATACCAATTGAAACTTATCCAGACATTAGAAAAATATCAGTCTACAGACACATGCGTTTTATATTTAATATGAGGGAGGGAAATATAACAGACGTAACACAAAAAAATGTTTAGCCTAACTTTTAGGTGGCAAAATATTTTTTTGTAATTCTGTGAATTTCTAGGCTAATATACACATCGGATGAAGAAGGGTTGGCTCTCCACAGAACATAAAATATTCATTATATTTTTTGTGTTCACATTTATGAGGAAAAAACAATGTTACAGACGTGTCAGTTCTCCATTACGTGAGCGCTCTGAAAGCGGCACTAAAATACTGCTTTAAAACGTTCACAGAGAACTCAAATAGAAAGCCCTTCTTTAAAGTAAATTTCGTTTTGTATTAATTGTATCTTCATTTTAATCAATGTTTCATCAACCAATTGCCTGGATTTAATAAATAAGTAAATATAGCAGAAAATAGATAATCAGGTCACGGCCGCGCCAGCGCGTGAACTGGAGAAATAAACCGAAACTCAGGTCTGTAGGCTACTTGCCTCACAGACCTGAGACGTATATATATAGAAAGCCTGAAATGTCTACTTTTAAACAGAACAATTCAAACAGAAAGAAAACAGACTGTTCTCTGCATGTAATCCTATTGAAATGTGCATTTATCTCTGGCGAGTTCACTGCAAAGATCGCGCGTCAGCATCGTCAACTTCATCTTTGCTGCTGACACTGACACAGCAGGAAACACTTGTTTATTAATAAACAATTAAAATGTCTCCTTGTTATATTTTACATATTCATAATCATTACTTTTGCCGGTTCTTTGTGACAGCTTTTAGGTGCTTTTTTGGCAGCGCCACCGTTACATGTTTCATGAACGCGTCAGCACCGAAAACAAGGAGATTTTTTTCAATCCCTGTTTTGGCAGGGGGAAAAACTGATCATAAAATGTAACGAAAATGTAACGAAACATTGTAGAAATGTAGTGGAGTAGAAAGTATAATAATTGCTGCAAAAAGTAACGAAGTAAAAGTCAAAAGTATGCACTATTGATTCTACTTAAGTAAAGTACAGATACGTGAAAAATGTACTTAAGTAAAGTAACGAAGTATTTTTACTTCGTTACATTCCACCACTGGCGCGAGGTGTCTAGATTATGCGCATGGCGTAAACGCTGGCAGACACAGCAGCAGTTGTAGGCAGGTATATTGATCATGAAATCTGAATTTTCTTGTCTTGAATAATTCATTCATTCAGTCATATTCATTCATTCATTTATGTCACTTGTTTAAGTCATCTAAATATTTTTTTTTTTTTAAACTCGATTGGGGGGCCCCCTGGTGCATGGCTAGGGGGCCCCAAGCAGCCGCTTAGTTCGCTTATGCCTCGGGCCGGCCCTGCTTTCCTCTCTCTTTTCTCTCTTTCCTTTTTTGAGAACCAGATTTTATTTTACAATGCAAAATTGTGATCATTTCTGGCACATCGACGCGATCTCTCTGCAGCGTGATTAGTGCGCGCGCTTAGGCGGGACCAAACCATTTCATGCAGATACAGGGGGTGGTCGGTCAATATGTATGTTTACTTTTTGGTCAATGGTTATGGGGATATTTAACTTTTATTGCCAAAATAAGTAAAATCAAAGACATTATTAGAAATATACTCAATGATGGTTTATATAGTGTATAATATATATTTTTTTATTATTAGTTTTTACTTATTTGTTTGGACCCCTGTCAGTCCGGGGCCCTTGGAATCGTCCTAACTTTCCCCCCTATCCACAAGTTTCCTACGCCCCATGAGGCCTTGCGTCAAAAGTGGGCGCGTCTTCCGGTTCGAAATAAACAAACGAGACGTGACACTCATTCATTCATTCGACTATCGATTAATCATTCATATTTATACTAAAATGTATTATTTAATTTGTCTAACTTTTTATCAATTAAAAATGCAATGAAAATACAAAAATACAGCGTGTTTTTCCACGATTAGTTCTTTATTACAAGAAGATCAACTTGTGGCAGTTAAACTGGACGTTCGGTTATGGCTAAACTTGAAGATATGCGCTGCGGTGCTCTGGACAGCTGATGTGAGCCGGCGTTTCTTTAAACCCTTAGACCCTCGTTTGTTCCTAAATAATAATAAAAAATAATCATGTTAAATAAAACGAATCGGTTACCTAACGTAACCTCGGTTCTCTCTAGATGAGGGAACGAGTATTGCGTAAGCTAGCTTACGCTACGGGAAAGATTCATCTTTTCTGAGAAATTGAAGCCAAAAAATTATCCTATAATTTTGTATCCATTGTCAACGCAGTTCAACTGCAGCAGAGCATGAGCGGGCTAACTAGCAGCTCATTGGCTCGCTCACAGGGAACTGCTTAAGCCTATGAGGAGACGCGATTGAACTCTCGTCCAATGAGAGTCGACATGCTCTCATTGCGTCATAGCCCGCCGAAGCGGGCGTGGTCAGAGAGTATAATAATGGCGTCGTAGGCTGAAACTCTGGTTTTCATAGAATGAAGCGAGAAACGCTAGTAGCACAAGCACGGCCAGGAACGCAATACTCGTTCCCTCATCTAGAGAGAACCGAGGTTACGTTAGGTAACCGATTCGTTCTCTTACGAGAGGTTCTCTCGTATTGCGTAAGCTAGCTTACGCTACGGGAACACCTGGTCAACGCCGTGCGTGCTAAGCATCCACTTACGAGTCCCAGGGGAGACCCGGGGGAACCCTTGATAGTGGGAATGAACATATGTACATGAGACAGGGCCAGCAGAGCGGGCCGGTGATTGTGTAGTACTAAGCACTTGATAAGAGAGACAGAGCGGGAACCGGTCTGTGTGAATAACTCTTTTTAGTGCAGCTCACCAGAGAATCTGTAACATACTAGATAGCTAGTAGTTTAGCCTGCAAGGCGGGAACTTCGAGATTGTAAAATCTGACAAAGGTGGAAGGGGAAGACCATCCTGCTGCCACACAAATGTCGTGAATGGAAATTCCGCTGGACCATGCCCACGATGAGGCCATGCCTCTAGTGGAATGAGCCCTAATGCCCAGAGGGCATGGCAGGTCTTTCGACGCGTATGCGGCTGCAATGGCATCAACTATCCATCTGGATAGTGTCTGTTTCGAGGCGGCCAACCCTTTGGTGCGCCCACCGAACGAAACAAACAGCTGCTCAGATCGTCTGACCGGAGCAGTGCGGGAAACGTATAATCTCAGGGCCCTGACCGGACACAGGAGATTAGAGTCAGATTCGTTATCGGATGCAGGCAGAGCCGATAAGGAAATAACTTGTGCCCTGAATGGGGTACCAATCGCTTTTGGGACATAACCATGTCTAGGTTTGAGAACGACTAAGGAGTCATTGGGCCCAAACTCAAGACAGGAAGCGCTAGTTGACAGCGCGTGAAGGTCTCCCACACGTTTTACTGATGCGAGCGCAAGCAGAAAAACGGCTTTGAACGAGAGGTATTTGAGGTCCACGGTGTTTAGTGGTTCGAATGGGGGGGCTTTCATAGCTTCGAGAACTATGTAAAGATCCCAAATCGGCACCGAAGGGGGGCGTGAGGGGTTCATCCTTCTAGCTCCCCTGAGGAAGCGGATGACCAAATCGTCTTTGCCCAGTGACTGGCCGCGCCGGGGTTCAACGAACGCTGCGACGGCTGCCACATACACCTTGAGAGTGGACGGGGACCTGCCCTTGTCCAGCATCTCTTGGAGAAAACTTAGCAAGGAAGGAACCTCGCATGACCGTGGGTCCAAATTTCTGTCGGTGCACCATTTTGAGAACACAGACCATTTAGACGCATAGAGCCTTCTCGTAGAGGCCGCTCTAGCCTGCATGATCGTGTTTAACACTCCCTCTGGCAAAGCAACGGGTAGTTGTTGATCACCCACGCGTGTAGCGCCCAGCGCTCTGGGTGGGGGTGCCAGATCGTGCCGCGAGCTTGAGAGAGGAGATCTGCTCTGACTGGAATGGGCCACGGGGCTGTCTGTGACAGCTGAGTGAGCTCCGGAAACCAAGTCTGACCCTCCCAACGCGGGGCTATGAGAAGCACCGAGTGGCGTGTTTCCCTGATTCTCTGAAGCACCTGTGGTAGCAGAGAAACCGGAGGGAATGCATAAAGCGGGCGGCTGGGCCAGGTCTGGGCTAGCGCGTCGTCGCTCTTCGAGAAAAATATTGGGCACTGGGTGTTCTCTTCTGAGGCGAAGAGGTCCACCTCTGCTCTGCCGAATATTCGCCACAGCTTTTGGACTGTAAGAGTGTGCAGGGACCATTCCCCGGGGGGAATGGGGTTCCTGGACAGACTGTCTGGACCGTCGTTCAGATGGCCCGGCACGTGCGTCGCTCTGAGCGATAGCAGGTGACACTGCGACCAAACTAATATGCGTTCTGTCAGTCTGAAAAGATTTCTGGATCTGACTCCGCCCTGACGGTTTAGGTAGGAGACCACGGCTATATTGTCCGAACGGATCAGCACGTGGTGACCGTGAACGCGCGGGAGAAAACGCGTGAGCGCGTTCTCGACCGCTAACATCTCCAAACAGTTTATGTGAAGGAGGCTCTCCTGAGCTGACCAGGGGCCGAAGGCCGGTGAGCCCTCGCAGACCGCACCCCAACCCGTGTTGGATGCGTCTGTCGAGATGACTTTTCGGCGAGAACAAGTCCCCATGGAAACGCCCCGCTGAAACCATTCTGTCACGGTCCATGGTTGCAGAGCTATAATACAGGTCTGCGTTACCTTTATCAGCTGGCAGCCCGTGGTCCACGCACGGTGAGACACACGGCTCTTCAACCAGAGCTGAAGCGGGCGCATGCGCAGTAACCCCAGTTGGAGCACCGCGGAGGCTGAGGCCATATAGCCCAACGCCTTCTGAAAAGTTTTCAGAGGTGTGAGTCTGTTCATCTGAAAAGATGCGGCGAGACGCTGAACACGGCGCGCGCGCTGTGTTGACAGACGAGCCGTCATCGTGACCGAGTCTAGCTCTATACCCAAGAAGGAAATAGTCTGACTGGGTTGAAGTGCGCTCTTTGTCCAGTTGACAGAGAGACCCAAAGCTTTCAGATGGTCGAGGAGAACTGTACGATGAGACAGTATCTCCCTCTGTGATTGTGCCAAAATCAGCCAGTCGTCCAAATAGTTCAGTATTCGCAGCCCCTGACTCCGCAGGGGGGCGAGCGCCGCATCCATGCACTTCGTGAACGTACGAGGTGCTAAGGATAGGCCGAACGGAAGGACTGTGTATTGATAAACCTGGCCTTCGAAGGCGAAACGTAAGAATGGCCTGTGAAGGGGATTTATCTGAATCTGAAAATAAGCATCTTTCAGATCTAGTGAAATGAACCAGTCCCCCTGGCGCACGTGCGCGAGGAGTTTTCTGATAGTGAGCATTTTGAACGGTCTCTTCATGAGAGCTTTGTTCAGCACTCTGAGGTCTAATATTGGTCTGAGGCCGCCGTCTTTCTTGGGAACAAGAAAATAGCGGCTGTAAAACCCCGACTCGCTCATAGACAGAGGCACTCTCTCTATAGCCCTTTTGCACAATAGTTTTGCTATCTCTGAACGGAGCAGCGTCGCCGCTTCTAGGTTCACAGTAGTTTCTAGCCGCGCTCGAAAACTTGGAGGGCGGCGGCGAAACTGTAAGCGATAGCCCAGCCTTATTGTGTTTAGCACCCACTGGGAAATTCCCGTAATAGCTTCCCACGCTTTGCAGCGCAATGCTAGGGGGTGAATGGCTACCCGGTCCTCGTCGCTGCACATGGCGGGCTGTGTGCGCGCGCTCATATTGCTTATAACAACGGGACTTACACTCAGAGAGGAGTTTATGGGCCGTGTAACAGAGTGAACAGAGGGGGGAAGCGCGCACGGGTTCATGGGCGCTTTTATGTACTCTGAAACTCGAGCGGATTGGGGCCGCTTTATGAGAGTGTGCTCCGTGTGGGACACGGGAACAGACGTGCTTTTGTGTATGAGTGAACACAGTGTTGTGGGCACATTTATTACACAAGGTGTCTTTTTGCTCTTTTTGAGATTTATTTGGGTCGCCGTGAAAACGGCGTTTGTGCTCATGCAAGCGGGAAGGGAAACCGGCTTGGTAATGGCGGGATACACTACTGCAGTAGCCGCGTGCGCGGGGACTAGCAGAGGGCGGTATTTTGACGGCGGTCCGGCCGCAGCGGGAGAGCGCCGTCTTTTTCTCAGCTGTGCTAGGCAGACTTCGAGTGATCAGGTTTCAGCGTGATCCTAGGCCGCGGCCCCCGAGGCGGCGGCGGTCTGTGGCGGCTGTCAGAGCGAGAGCGAGGGCGGCCGCCCTGGCGTCGCTGCGAAGTCTGGCTGTGCTGAGCTGGGCGCTGAGGTGGGGCTCGTGCAGGAGGCTGGTCACGTGAGCGGCCTGCAGAGGAGCTAGCGCGACGAGGCAGGAAGAGGTTCATGGCCTGGGAAGCTTTCTGAACTTCGGAGAAACGGTCAACAATACCTGTGACGGCAGATCCGAAGAGGCCGGATGGAGAGAGCGGGGCATTTAGAAAAGCGGCGCGCTCAGAATCTCCCATGTCGGCGAGCGTGAGCCACAAATGTCTTTCAGACACACAAATGGCGGCCATACATTTCCCCAGGGCTTGAGCGGCAGATTTTGTAGCGCGAAGGGCGAGGTCCGTGGCGCTCCTCAAATCCGCGACTTTAGGGGGATCTCTTCCGTTCTCATCCCATTCGCGGAGTATGTCACCCTGTAGAATCTGTAAAACAGACATGGAGTGCAATGCAGAGGCTGCTTGACCGGCGGCTGAATAAGCGCGGGTATGAAAACTCGAAGTCGCTCTGCAGGCTTTAGAGGGAAGCACAGGTGATGAACGCCATCTCGCGGAGGGCGGGCACAAGTGTGCAGCGACCAGGTCCTCTACAGGGGGAATGGAGAGATAGCCCTTCTCAGCGGCTCCGTCCACAACGCGAAGCGGGGTGGAAGAATCAGAGCGAGTTCTGGCAGAGAGCGGGGCATTCCAGGACTTAGAGAGCTCCGCGTGTAGTTCAGGGAGGAAGGGCGCGGCCCGCTTGGTGGCGGGAGTCGAACGCTGGCGGAAGTAACTGCCGTCCATGCGGTTGGTGGTCTGCTCGGGGGGAGGGGACCACTCGAGCCCGAGGCGTTCGACGGCCTGAGACAGGAGGCGCATTAATTCGTCCTCGATGCCCGCGCGGGTCGCGGTGGATTCACGGGCCGAAGAAGCGCGAGAACCGGACCATTCCTCACTGTCTGAAGCGAGAAGCGAACATGTCTCCTTAATGTCCGCGGCGTCCTCGGAGGCAACAGAGCGGCCACTCGGCGGCAGCTGTATGTCCGGTAGCGGCGGAGATGGAGAGCGGGAGGCGACGGGCTCCGGCGGAATGAACGCTTCAAGCTGGGGTTCCGGCGGCCTCTGTGAGCGGCGTTTCTTCTTCCGCGGCGAAGTCAGAGGCGGCGTGGAAACTTCTTTTACGGCCTGAAGTCGAGCCCGCAGGGTCGACAGCGGCATACTCTCGCAGAGCTCGCAGCCGCCATCAGCGAGGGCGAGCTCGGCGTGCTCCAATCCGAGACAGAGAGCGCAGATGACATGGCGGTCTCCAGTCTCGAGGGGAGCGCGGCAAGAACCGCAGGAAATGGTACGAGACATCTTGAAAAAGACGCTCGGCTCTTTTAGTAATAAGGATACAGTAATATGCAAGACAGAAGCAAAAGGATATATTCCGTCGGATGGCGGTAGCTTGCAGGACGGCTGAAGGTGGCGAAGACGGCCGGCTTCTTCAGTCTCCTAGATGCTCGCTAAGTTGCCTTGTCGACGACGGCGGCTTCTCTCAAGATCAGCAGATGCGTGTAGCCTCGCTGAAGAGATGAAAATCAGAGTTTCAGCCTACGACGCCATTATTATACTCTCTGACCACGCCCGCTTCGGCGGGCTATGACGCAATGAGAGCATGTCGACTCTCATTGGACGAGAGTTCAATCGCGTCTCCTCATAGGCTTAAGCAGTTCCCTGTGAGCGAGCCAATGAGCTGCTAGTTAGCCCGCTCATGCTCTGCTGCAGTTGAACTGCGTTGACAATGGATACAAAATTATAGGATAATTTTTTGGCTTCAATTTCTCAGAAAAGATGAATCTTTCCCGTAGCGTAAGCTAGCTTACGCAATACGAGAGAACCTCTCGTAAGAGAACCGAAATCGCGATACTCAGATCCAGGAACCTGTGTCAGAATCAGAATCACGACACACCCCTTCCAACTCCCAGAGATATCCTTCCCGTCCAGATCCAATACCATATCTTTACTATTTGTATTATTTGAAGTTAACATTATAAAATTCGTAGACCTACACCACAACTAGTTGAGCATAAATTATTTAAAATTGGGCGATTCCAGCGTTATTGACGTGACATTTGCAGTCAAAACCTGAAATAGGCCTATAAATTCTCAGAAAATGCATTGAGGCTATTGAAACATCTGTTTATATATATATATGTCATACTCCATTAATAAAGGAGTCCAGACATTGGAAAAATATAACACATGCATTTTATATTTAATATGAGGGAAATACACATGAGGGACGTGGCACAAAAAAATCTTTAACTTTTAGAAAGCACTGTGCCTTTATTTAAAGTTAATTTCGTTTTGTATTAATTGTATCTTAATTTTAATCAATGTTTTATCTACCAATTGCCTGGATTTAATAAATAAGAAGTAAATATAGCAGATCATAATCAAGACACGGAGGCGGGGGCGCCTGAACTGCAGCTCGTCTCATAAATGAACCGAAACTCAGCGTGTACTTGCCTCACAGACGTTTGAAATATATATAGCCTATATATTATATTATATATACTATGAAATGTTTACTGTGTGTCATTCATGTTCTGAATATGTTGCTTCACAGTAGCCTTCACTTAAAATATTTAGTCCAAGAATGTTGGATAATAAAATTTGACACTGAATTAGTTTAGTCCGGTTATAGGCCAATGTACAACCGCGAATAGCACATGTTGTCCCTGAGCTCCGTAACGACATCTCTCATAAAGGTTTGCGACTTAGTTTAAATAGTAAAACATTATCCGAAAAACACCTAGCCTCTTCGCTAAATAGCACACAAAATACCATTGGAATGCTACTTCCGCCGCCTCACCGGAAGTTGCGCCCACTTTATTTTTTACAGGAGCGCCCCCCGGAAACTTGTGGATAGACCTTATGCACGAGAAAAATGAAGGCGCCGCCATCTTTAGAAAATTGTCTTTGAACTTCCGTTTTTGCGGTCGCTCTGTATATCTCTATGGCATCGCTGTCCAGGAGTAATTCGCTGGTGAAGTGGATTTACTTATTGTAGAGTTAATGAAAGTTATCACGAGCATTGTAATGTTTATCATAAGCATTGTAAAGCAGATGTCTTAACAAATGTCGACCGGGAACGTTTTTAAACGAGCCGTTAATTCATCTATGAAAGATCATTGTGAAAATACAGACCGGAAGTCAAAAGACAACGAGCGCAGCGCTGAAAAGGGGCGGGGCTACATAAGGTCTATACGGCGCCCCTGCCAATATCAAACAGTTTATCTAAAAGAAGACAATGGTCTACTAAATCAAAAGCTTTGGTTAAATCAATAAATAAGGCACCAGTTAATTTATTGGAATCGAAAGAAGCTGTTATATCATTAGTAATTTTTAGAAGAGCACTTGTTGTAGCGAAATTTGGCCGGAAGCCGGACTGAAAAGGAGATATAATATTGGAATCATTAAAATTATTTTGATAATTGAAAGAAAATAATTTTTTCAAATATTTTCACCACACTATTAATTATTGAGATTGGTCTGTAATTATTAATGTCATGTTGATCACCGTTTTTATACAGTGGAGTAACTCTAGTGCGTTTCCAGGATAATGGGGTAGTACATGTTGTCAATGATAAATTAAATAAATCAGACAAATGATAAGCCAGGACATGTGAGGCCATTTTCAGGAACTTGATTTCCAACCCATCTGTGCACTGCTATCTGAATCTAAACTGTCGATAACTTGCTGAACTTCTATTGGACTGATGAATTCAAATGAGAAGGAGTTTTCACAAATATGATTAGAAGTATTAAAATTAGAGTTAAGATCAGAGAAATCAGTAGATATAGAACTACCTTTGGTGAATCAGCAATTTCAAAGGAATCATTAATAATTTCATTATTTATTCGAATGAAATTAGTTTGTTTAGATGAGAAATTAGTTAAATTATTTATTCTGTCCCAAAATACTTTGGGATTGTTATAATCTGTTGCTAGGCAGTCCTTAAAATAGTTTGCTTTTGCATTTCGCGTTCTTGTTGTGCATACATTCCTCAACTTTTTATAAGTATCCCAATCTGTAGAATCCCTTGTTGAGCGGTATTTTCTCCAAGCTCTATCTCTATCTTTGAAAAGATTTATTAAATCAACATTTATCCAAGGCAGATGTCTTCCCTTAACTTTAATTATTTTCCAAGGTGCATGTTTATCAATAATTTTGGTAACTTCTAAATAAAAATAGTTCCATGCATCTTCAACAAATGGGATTAAATGAAATCTATCCCAATTAATGTTAGTCATGTCTTGGATAAAGTGTTCAGAATTAATATTTTTTTATTGTCTGACCCCAATTAATTTTGGAGGTAGTCGAGGTATGTTGATTTTCCAGACACAGTAGATCATAGAATGATCACTAAATGAGTCTGGTAAAACTCCAGATGAAATAATCCTATCTGGATGTGAGACTAGGATCCAGTCTAACAAGGATGATGACTTGGAATCCGATCTGGTGGGTTCTGTTATAAGTTGTGTTAAATTTGAACTACAAAATAAATTACGATCTTGCCTGCATGAGCCAGCTAACCAGTTATTATTAAAATCGCCCAGAATTATCATTTCAGTGTGAACATCAAGAGAATTAATAGTTGATATAATACTTTTAGTAGATTCAACCGGAGCTTTGGGGGGTCTATAAATATTGCCTATTATTATTTGTTTATTTTTGTGCAAAATTATTTTAAAAAATAGAAATTTGAAATACAAGGTATTCTCCTTTGGTATAGCAAGTTCTGAGAGTATGTTGAGGAAATATATGTAGCCACTCCTCCTCCTCTAGAATCACGATCAGCTCTATATAAAACATAATTGTCAAGTTTTATATCATCATCAGATATCGTACTATTGAGCCAGGTCTCAGAAAGTGTAATTACATTAGGTTTATTATAAGTAAGCCAAGCTCTTAATAGGTCAATCTTGGGTAGTAAACTTCTAATATTCAGATGAATGATATACATACCTTTACTGAAGTTCATAGTACAGTCTTGACATGATAGTAAGCAAACAGTCCGATAGACGAAGCATAACAGTAATAGGGACTAGCAGTAAAAAGGTAGAAAAGAGAGCTTACACACTCATACACACATACATAACATTTCTACATAAAGACATAATCTAAACAAAAAAAAAAAACTAAAAATTAGCCAAGCTCTGTTTTTAGCATTTTGTTGGATGGACTAGGGAATGTAAATAATAAACTAAATTCATATTAATGGTCAAAACCTTTAACATCCTGCCCCTGCCCCAAAATTTAATTATATTATATGTATATACACATGTACATACACATATACATACATGCATCATCAGTAAATTACTACCATTTACAGTCAAAAGTAATAAGCATTTCGCAAAGTTTAAGTCCACGCAGCTCAAAAACAAGGCGGTAATTTATAACGACCTATTATCAGTCATTTAGGTAGTATACTTGTTGTGAAATTACGGCAATTTATATGATTTGCGGCAACTAAAGGTCACGTTGATTCAGCTGCAAGTGTCCTGCTGCCCACATCAGACCATGAAAAAACATAAAATAAAGAATACCAAAGCAAGTTAAATCAATTTAGCAATTCAGCTGTTTAAGATCTGATACAAAAAAAAATAAAAAATACAGTCAATAGGACTAACAGAAGAAAATAAAAAATAAAGAAAAAGTATAGAATGAGAGTCATGCAGTATTACGGATGTCCCATGGAAGTGTCACGAAGGAAGCCTTCCGCCTCCTCGGGAGTACGGAGAGTGGTGACCTTACATCTACGGTTACCCTCAGTGTTGCAGGATACTGTAACGAGTATTTGATTTCCAGCTCTCGAAGTTTCTTCTTAATGGGATCAAACTGACGACGTTTCTCGAGAAGAGCAGCACTGTAGTCAGGGTTGATGTAGATTCGCGTCCCCTGACATTGTAGATGCCCCTTCTCCCAGGCAAGTCGTAGAATTTTCATCTTGTCCTGAAGATTCAGGAGCTTTATCAGGATTGGTCTTGCACCCGATTTAGAGTTAAGATTACGCACAGTTGGAGTACGATGTAAATAGACGGGACAAAAATACTGATATGTCAAACCTGATCAGCATTTTAGTGCAAATATTAAGAAACCGAGATAATCACTCACTGTTTGTGTCTGGATCACTGTGTCTAAATAGCTTTAATAGGAAGAGCATGTTCAGATAATGAACACAAGTGGAGAGCATTCAGTTAATCAACGATAAGAGGTGTATATATATATATATATATATATATGAATCCCTCCACCACCCCTTCTCCACTTCTAGTTCTAACTATTTCTACCGACAGGGGAATACTCTGGGCCAAATCCCGAGCTCGGAGCCTCTCAACACGCCAAATACACATAAACCTTTACTCTATCTAATTATATGTAATGTGAACTTGTGAAATTGGTTAAATTGGCATGTAACAGGTGAATATTTTACTGGTAGATCCTCGTCTCTCCATCATTTCCTAATTCTCTTCAGTGTCCATTGTTTTATTGGGAGCCTCGGGATGAGTCTGATTTAATGATGTTGCATGTCCTCCAAAGGATTGTCATTGGGATCAGGTGGTGGGTTACTGTCTGCATCATTCTCCTGTAAGAAAATGCAGATTCACAGAAGGTTACTGTTACGTTTGGTTGAAGCAGAGGAGGAAGCAGGATCCAAGTGCAGCAGTCTTTTATTAAAAAAAAACTCAAAACTTCACAAATACAAGCTCAGACTAAGACTCGGGAACAGGAACAAGACTCGGGAACGGAACAACCACCATAGTGCAACGATAAGAACTGACCAAGACACATGGCAGGATCACATGACAAACAGGGACTCACATTAACAAGACAGAGAAACATGACAATGACAAGAAACAAAACCCAAAACGTGAAAGTAACAGTGATGAGAAGGATTGATGTTTCAGTTACACAAACACAAACTGTACTAAATGTTTATTTGGTAGTTATTTGTTTTGACTGTTTAGCCGGAGAATAATATCTCCTTCTGTACTGTTAAAAATACAAAATAAAAGTAAAGAGCAAAAAAGATAACATCGATAAAAAAACTGTTGTTTTTGCAGAATAAATCTCATATATCTAGTTAAATCAGCTGTATGTAATACTTACATCCTGTGGTACTGGTGCATGGCTCCTGTGGTGACGATAGTAAAACACACCAACAGCAGTTACAGCAGCAGAAACCAGCAGAACAACAACAACTATTCCTGCTACAGCTCCTGAAGACAGACCTGAATCTGGAACAGACACAGAGAAACAAACATTATTTTGAATGATAATCCATCCAGTACTTCATTTTTTAGTACTATATTTATATTGATCATCAGCTGTATCAACAGGAGACAGCAGCGTCCACTGGAAAACTAATATTATGCCGTTATCAAGTTAATAACATTAGTCAAAGTGTTATTGGGCATGACGTGTTACAAATTTATCAAATGTTTAATTTAGGTTTGCACTCCAATAGTATAAACTGATCAAGTTTAGTAGACTGATTTCAAGAATTTCCTGTCCTGCTACTAGGCCTGTTTTCCTGTTTTCTCAGATCACTGAGATTCTCACCTTTCAGCCTAGATGTTGAATCGTTAGGTTGATTAGATTAACTGTAGGGGAGATTTTCTTTAATGGCTCTGGGATGGCTCTTGGAACTAGAGTTCCTGGCCACTATCAGCATTTGAATAGTTTATGCTGATTCCATTGGATTGATAATGCCTACATTTGCATGCTTTGTTTGAATTTGTCTCCACCTCCAGAAGTCCCTCCTCTTAAAATGCCTATAATATACCATGTAAAGTTACTTTAAGTTAGACTCGTGACTAGCTTGAAGACTACAGCAACGAACAAGCTGGTGTGTGCAATAAAGAACCTGCAAAAGATACAACCGAGTCTCCTGGTCTTCGCTTCTGACTTTCAGCACTTGAGAAGAAATAAGTTTACTGCAGGCAAAACTAAAAAAAGTCAACAACTCAACATTGAGTTGATTTAAAAAAATATATTGAACTGTTTTTTTTTTTTTTCTCAAAGGAAAATGCATTGAATGATTAAATTATATAATTATAATTTATACTCACCAATGACAGTAAGATTGAATCTCTTCACTCTAATGATGCTGAAGCTGCTGTTGATGATGATGATCGTCTGTAGTTTATATTCTCCAGAGTGTGTGTTTCTGGTGTTTGTGATGGTCAGAGATCCAGTCTGATTATCCAGCTTCAGTCTGTCTCTGAATCTCTCATCACCATCTTTACACTGTTCATCTGTACAGATATCACTGAGATCTCCAGTGATTTGAGTGATGAGAATGTCATTAAAATACCACATCATCAGATAATTTGGTTTTCTTGCTAGTGCAGGATTTAAAGTGACAGATTCTCCCTCGCTTCTCTTCACCTCTTCTCGTTCAGCAGCAGAAACACCTGAAACACAAACCAACAGATGCTGGAGGATCTTTTGCTGAAAACAAACAAAAACTGCACAACATGAGAGAACTGTGAACATGACTTGCATAAGCCCTTTCTTGACTTTTGATCTGAAAAGAAACATTTTGGTCTGTGCTTATAAACACACATTAACAATGTGCTTTAAAAAATATATAATCTGCATTTAAAGGTTATTAAATGACTCACCTTGGACATTAACACTGAAGATCTTTTCACTGTTCCTGCTGCTGTTGCTGATCTGTTGTGTATATTCTCCAGAGTGTGTGTTTCTGGTGTCTGTGATGGTCAGAGATCCAGTCTGATGATCCAGCTTCAGTCTGTCTCTGAATCTCTCAGTGCCTTTATTACACTGAACATCTGTACAGATCTTATTAGGGTCTCCATTGATTCGAGCGATGAGGATGTCATTATAATACCATCTAATATCTACTTGTTGGTTTGTTTGAACACCAGTGTTTAGAGTGACTGAATCTCCCTCCATCACTGACACTCCATCTGATCCAACACCAGACACACCTGGAGAAGAAACAGTTAACATAAGAAAAACAAAACTATGCAACTATTATTTTCTAACGGATCATACAGATTATGAGCACAGAAATATGTCTGGATTCGTAATGTAACACATGGAAACAAACAGCAGAAGAACATCATCAATTCACACTTTCACTCATCAGACATACAGTACATGAGTCTCGTAGATGATCTTATACACACACCCAATACACATTTCTTAGACTCATATAATGTATATTAGATAAATAGTACCCATACAAATATTTCAGAAAACTACGCTCTTTTCCACAGCATCGAGACTTACAATACAGACCCTTTCTTAAAAATAGTTTTAGTTCTCCCCGTAAATATCATGTTTAGGCTACATTTGATTATTTTGTAGAAGCTCACTCACATACATTCAAGCTACTTTTGATCAGTTAATGCACTGATGTAAAATAATATTTACTAACAGTATCATACCATGTTTGTCAGGGTTCTGTCACTTTCGGTCTAGTTTGTTCTTGGTTTTGTGACAGAGCCTGTATTTGTATGTTGACACTTCTGTATTTTCTTATGTCTGTGTGCCTGGTATTATACAAAGTCATTTACAAAGTTCCCCTTTTAACGCCACTGAAACTGATTTGGGCTGATTCTATGATTTGTTGTCACCCGATAATAATCAATACATCACTACGATACATATTCGTTTAAATAAATTGGTGCAACGCCGGTGTTACGGATCAACATGGGGATCATGTTAACTGGGGATGCGCACTTGCACGCAGCCAGTTTTACTTTGATTTCCAGCAGATGTTAAACGGTGACAGATTCGTCACAGCGAATTTTTCACTGAGAAGATTTAAAAGCTTTCCACGTTATTTTTAAATGTTTGTATCATATTAGGGCTCTGTTGTTTACTCGGTCGCTGCTCCGCTGTTCCAGACCCCTAAGGGAAGTTTAATGTGTTTTCATTTCACGACACAGAGACCACAACCACATTATTTTGTTACTTTCGTTTCAATGAAATTTGCAGCCTATCTGATGACTACTGTAAGTAGATTAAATAAATTATGGTATTTACATTGAGTCTTTGCAGTGCGTGTGTATTCGCAGATTATTGTTATGATGCCAATTTGCTTAGTTTAAATTAAGCACCAATACTGCTTTGGTTAAAAGGACATGTCAAGCATTTATTTATTTTAATTTATTTATTTTAATTTAGCTGAGGAATGAGTTAAAGCATAAAGCATACAGTACACTCCATAACTGTTCCTAAAGAGTGGTGAAAATTGATAAGCCATAGCTTATGGATCCAGTGAATTACCCACAGTATTTATTTAGGGGAATGTTCAACAAACATGTTCATTGTATGATAACAACAATAGGCAAATATGCATGCATGCAGGACAGCTGTATTTGCCCACTGTGAAGGTCTGACCACACATTCCCACCGTCCACATTCTGAACATTCATTCTAAGGAAGGAACAACAAACTATAGAATAAGTTGCATGTTAATGAAGAACAGTTAGCCTACTTGTTTTGCAATAAGCCTATGTATAAATGTTTATTTTCTTACCCATTGGCCAGTTTGGCCTTCATGGCTATATGCTGCTCTGCATCTAATGCAGGCTAATCATGTTATATTAGAAAATAAATGTCACAGTTGTATTACCTTTTTATAAGACCAATTTAACCATTACCCTTCATTGTGAAATAGTGTTCCTTTCTTGAGCAGCTGTCAGGATATTGGTTATCCTGCAACGTTTTTGATTTGTCTAACTTGAATTGCATCAATTTGCTGTGGCAGTATATGGCCTAACTACAATGACACCAGTTACAATAATGACATAGTCCTTTTAATCTGTTCTTAACGGTTAGCAGACGACAACAATGAAAGCACATGATGTGATGAATAAGGAAAGAGAATGTTAATGAGATTCATGGTAGCAGTCAAATGAAAATAACTGGCATAATTCAAATGTATATTACATAAAAAGAGGCCCACATGCATTACATTTTATTTATAAAACTGATAGACCATGTCAGATTTCTTTTGTTAAAGAGGTCAGCCAAAAAGTAAACAATAAAGCATTTCCTATTGTTTTAGAGAGGGTCATTCTATTCATGTGATGTGACAAATAAGAGATTAGGCCGCCACGCTACGGTTTCGTAGAATTCTTGAAAAACTTGAAGAGTCTGTTGGTTTATTTGTATAGGTTGTATAGTATTTATAGTCATTACGTTCCTGTGTATATTGCGTGAATGACGGGTGGTTGGGCAGATATTGTGTTTAGCGGTAGGTGGTATGCCATACGGAACCGTTGCCACTGTAACTGCTTTAACGCACCAGTGGGGCTCGACAGCCTTAGTCATTCGGGTTGGCGCGTATGGTTGGGTTGCGGAGAGATAGTGAGATTGTGGTTAGGTCTCAGCAGCAGGAGGGATGTAGAGGTCAGTAAGCTGGGCTGAGTTGAGTGGGGGACGGAGGGGGGTGACTCTGGGACGCCAGAGTCACTGTCGAGCCCTCTTGAGGTGTCGTGGGCTAGTCGACGAAACACTGAGGACGGAAGGTGCCCACTTGAAGACCCTAGAGATGTCCCCTACTCGGCTCAATCCAGACGGTTGTCGTGTTGGTCCACTAGGGAGACCACACTGTAGTTGCAGCCGTCGTGTGTGCTGACGCGCCAAGTACACTGCAGCCGTTAACGCCGGACAGAAGGGGAGTCACACCCTCATATGGAAAGAAGCGTAAATGGATGGAGAAGCATAGTTTACTGTAAAGCTACGTCTTAGTGTTGCTTATCTTGGCGAAAGCCGATTCCCCATTAGATAGACAACATTCAAGTTCATGCTCCTACTGAGCATAATGTACATTCATGAATTTGGCCGCCGTAATGTACATTGCAAGGTACACATTTAAAATTCTTATCAGTTCTTACTTTCCCTGGGAATCGAACACATGACCTTGGTGTTGCAAGTGTCAATGCTCTACTGTTTGAGCTACAGAAGAGCTCATTACAAAGATGCAGTATTACAAAATTGTTCTGAATGAGTTTTTATTTTATTATTATTTTTTTATAAATCTGTTGAATATGTTACAAGTTCATGAGATAATTAACTTCATAACCCTAACAGCATAGCTGCTTTATGTCCAGGGAAAACAATACGGAGGCGTCAGAGCTGATTAATCAGCAGAATAAAATAAGTGTTTTAATATAAAATAATACTTCCATAAAATTAGGCTATATATGCAGATCAATAAATGCAACTTGATGAAAAAAATGTAAATGACTTTGCAATTTATGTTTCTTTTAGGTACCCTTAACTTAATCTAGCCTACATCTGTTGTTATTTGTGATTAGAACTCATTTCAACACACTAAAGAAAATATGATAGCCACATTAATGTTGAGAAAACAATTCTTACACGTCTTCTGAACTGCGGTGACGTCTGTTCATCCAATGAAACCGAATGCCCCATGTTAACATATAGGCGTGGTTTCTGAGTTTGACACTAAAGTATGTTAAACTTCTTTGAAAGTGCATAAAATACTCAGGAATATAGCCTACACTGCAAAAACAAAGCGCTTTATTCGCATATCAGTGTATACAACTGGTGAAATATTCGTTTTTAATCGCTGATCCGTAAAATAGGGCATGAATCTGTCGCTGTTTAACATCTGCTTGAAATCCAGGTAAAACTATCTGCGTGCACGCGCGCGTCCCCAGTTAACATGATCCCCAGTTGATCCGTAACACCTGTTGAGAGATTGTAACAAATCTTGCCTTACCGTGGTCGGTTGAAATCAAAATCACCGAGAGCAAATTAACTAGAAGCGACATTTCCCCCACAGAAATTGAATGGCTATTATGATTCATAAAAGTGTGCTGCCCTAAGGGCGTAGGCGACTTGTCAAACTAGTACTTAAGTGAAACTATCCTGACAGAATGAATGGATGACGGTGAACGTTCTAATTTGCATGCAAAACGGCTTTTCAGTCAACCGTTTGTAAAATATTGTATAGCCTAAATGTACTTTTATGGCATTAGTATAGCCAATTAGTTATTATGTAAAACATAATTAATTATACATCAAATTAGTTTATTATTTCAGTTATTTAAAAAAAATATATATATACACAAGGCTATCATGTAACATGAGCAATATGAGAGACTTAATAAATGAAATACATGAGTCTAGAGATCAAAAAAACTTTTGTCCCATAAGCACCTGCTAGTAGAACTTGAAACAACACAATAAGCATTATAACTGACTGCAATATGCTTCTGTATTAATGTCATGGCTATAGATATATCCATGGAAGCTTGAAAAACATTTTAACTATTTATCTCACAAATTAGAAAATTTAGAATTTTGCTCTAATTTTGCTAGCTTAAAGATATCAGTTACGAGTTATAAATTCAGAATTGTGTGAAATAAAATGCAAGAAAATATCAGACTTGTGAGGTAACATACCTTTATTATTATTTTTATTCCATGATTGAAAGACACTAAGTAACTACCTAAATAAAATAAACAGTTTATAAAAATGTAATTGAGAGAGAGGTTGTTGATGGTCAGATGGTCCTGTTAACCAAAAAGTTAAAAGCAAGTATCCCATGATAGTGCTCCAATAAGAAGCATTAAAACTACTTTTCTATTTATATATTTCTATTCTAACTCATTTCTATCTTCACTTGGAGAGGAATAAAGATTACTGAGTACCGTAACAAAACCACTTGACTCAGGCAATGTAACAAACAGGAAGGCCACACGCAAATTAAATTAACCGAAAAGTACATTGTATTAAGATAATACATAAATTAATCAAGCAAACAACATCAAAACAGAAAAAAAGACTACATAACTAATGAATACTTAAAAACGCCTGCTGTTGGAAAGGCCTCAATTGACAACCACACTGGGGAAGAAAGAACTTTTTATCAGTCGATTCATCGCCCACATCAACCACATCTTAACTCTACCCTGCAAACACACAAAGAGAGAACAGAGCAACAGGAAAACACAAATAAGGACACAGAAGCTGTCAGGACTGTAACAATACATACTGGTTGTCACTGACCATGCTCAAGCAACCAAGATCAATAACAATACTCAGTGATTTCATTCCATGCTTTGGATACTTTTGTACTGAACTCAGAAGAAACAGATCTGATGAGATATGCTGATAAATGCGCTGCAAGAATGAAAGAATAAGGAATTGCAAATGAAGACAACAAATAGTCTAGCAATAAGGGAAAACATATAATCTCAGTGGAAATATATATGTACAATAGCCTCAGTGATAACTAAGATATTAAAATACATACTCTTCTGAGTTGTATGATGTTGGCCTTATGTTTTATAAAAAAATTATTATAATTTATATCTCAAGCTCACCGGGTCATGTTGAGAGAGGGAAACACGCACGTCACATCGTTGTAAAAAACGCATTTTATTATAGCCCATTCAGAAATACCGTAGTATAAAATACCGGTAATTAAAACACAACATTAACATTATAAACATTATTAATAACATATTATTCTATGTGTATTTTGCTTCCCTTTACTGTAGCCTATGTCAAATCTTAAAATGAATGGTAGCCTATTCAGGAAACGACAAGAATGAAAAATAAGTAGCCACGTATATAATACAATATAATAGCTTACAAAAATAGCCTATTGTGCCCTTTATTATAAACAACATTTAGCCTATTTTAAACGCCATGCCTAAACTAATTTATTTGAATCGAAACTGAAACTGTACCGACGTTGGTTTTGCAAGTAACATTTGGATGCTAACTATCAATATAAAGAAGGGTTGTACTTTCAGTCAGTCCCAATATACACAACACGTATGCTAAATCAGCATCTTCACAGCAAGGGAGATGAGTTTAGAATAACAGCAAGCAGGCTGCGCTGCCTTTATTTTGTACAACAGACCAATTAAATTAAGCAGAATAACTTTTTATATGTTTGGTTGATTGTGTTTTATTGTAATAATGAACAGGCTGTGATGTCAAGTTAGCAATGCCAGAAGTGAACTCATAATATGGTGTGTGAGCGAGCGATGCGCCGGCGCCGTCACTCGGATTTGTTGCTCAGGATAGGAAATAACTAATACTCTAACGTTTAATACTCTACCATTCGAAACAGTAAAATTAAAATGACAAAATGTCATGGCTTTGAAAAATAAAGAAAATAACATGATGTGCTGCTTTAGCGCATCTCATTCTCCTTGAACATATTTCTGGCTCACACAAAAAAATGAACCAAAATAGCCCACAGCGAGTAGCCTTCTTGGCGCGCCTACTTTTGAAAGTCAACATTTAGATTATTCGAAGTAAAATGCATTATATAGGACTAAATCACTTAGGAACAAGTCACAGCGTGCTTCATGATAAAAAGCCACACTGACAATTCATTGGTTGACTTACCGAAACAGGCCAATCACGCAAGGTCTCTCGCTCCCTCTCCCTCTCTGCCGTTCGCGCGCTACACGGTTTGGAGCACAGTCTCGGTCTCGCATGCACGCTCTTGCTCGCTCGCTCGCTTGCTCTAGGTTCCAGGAGATTTTAACTAACATAATATTTGACGGTGCCCAGGGCCCCTTAGATGTCCGGGGCCCCTGGGCAATAGCCCAGTTGCCCTAATGGTTAATCCGGCCCTGCCGGCACACTGCCCTTGACTGGGCCCTCATGGCCAAGAATGTTCAACTAGTGTTTGGGCAGAATCCCAACCTTCCTTCTGTTTTAGTTGACAACCTGCTCTAGAAGGCACCCTATGAGTGCACATTTCTGCTTTACATGCTTCTAGGAAAGCATTCACTGAAGCAGAGTCTTCAGAGCGGATGCGAAGGGCACTACGTAAACAGCTCAGGCCCACAGACGACATGTATGTGACAGGAGACAAGGTCTATTACAAAAGAGCAGACTGTCCTGAGTGGAAGGGACCAGGGGTAGTTATCAGTCAAGATGGAGCTGTTGTATTTATAAGACACGGTGGGACTCTTGTTAGAGTTCATCAATCCAGGCTCTGCAAGATAAACACAGGATCAGAGATCTGCCCAGCAAACTGTGCAAGAAAACAGCGAGAGCAAGTGAAAAATGCAGCTTAAACAATGGAGCAGAGAGCTCAGATGGTCAAGAAAACAGACAGCGAACAGGAAAACATCACTGATAATGAGGTGAATACAGGAGAAGCGGTTCATCCTAGTATGACACAAACTGAAACAGATCACAATGTTTGTGTTGACCCCATCTTTTCTCCTGGTGTGAAGTTAAGAACAGGACAGGCCGTAACATTTATGAAATAGGATGATGATGGTGGTGGTTAACAGAGAGCCAAGGTTTTAGGCAGAGCAGGCAAAGCCTCTGGAAAATACAAAACTGGTTTAATTTGCAACATATCGAACCGGATGGCAGTGATGAACAAAAGGAGTCAATAGATATGTCATGTGTTGATAATCTTGACTTTGAATCAACTGACTGATACTCATAACAAAAGACATGTCATTTGATGCAGCCAAACAGGATGAAATTGTGAATTGGAACAAAAACAATGTTTTTGAGGAAGTTGATGATCCAGGTCAAAAGTGTGTCTCTACCAGAATTCCTTAATAACATATTTTATGAACTAAAAGTGTAAACGAATGCGTTAATTACCACAATTGGTCAAAGCAATGTACTTCAAATTCGAATTGGCTGTTTTAATTAATCATTAGGTAATGATTTGTAAAAGTATCATTATGTTATGACTTTACTTGTTGAGGCACATGACTATTAACTAACTGTTAAGTGTTACGTATTACTTCAAAGTTAGTTAATAGTCATGTGGCTCAACAAGTAAAGTCATAACATAATGATACATTTGTAAATCATTAGCGAATGATTAATTAAAGCAGACAATTCAAAGTTGAATTACATTGCTTTGACCAATTGTGGTAATTAACGCATTCATTTACGCTTTTAGTTCATAAAATATGTAATTAAGGAATTAATACATTATGACACATTTAATTAATAACAATTCATATATTACTTAATATATTAATCATTTTGAATCTTTATTAGTTGCTGATGCAGTACTCATTAATTCATTGTTTATTTCTCCATGAGTTATACATTAACACATGATTATCTGTGTATTAGTTAAGCATGAATTAATGCTCATTATAGTGCACCCGTATTGTACAGTGTTACCAGTGCCTTAAGACGCTCATCCTTCTTTAATCAAACTCTTTTATGTATCTTTAAACAGTTTTCTAAACTTGGATATGCTTAGAAAAACCAAGCAAAGAAGTTATTTTACAGAAACAGTTCATTATAAGGTAGGCCATTAAGTTTTTTTTTTACTGCATTTTTTCCTTGCAAAAATCAAAGGAGAAGGCTGTGTATGAAAATGTCCCCAAAAAATGATGATCAGAATACCATATCTACTAGAATTAATGTTAAAGCTCATACAATCCTTTACTCACACCTCATAGTTCACATTAATTCTCTGCCAGGATGTTTTAACTTTAGTTTCATGCTTTTTTCACTCTCATGGGTTGTTATTGTAATGTCTGAAGTTGTTCGTTTGAGTTCAGAGACAGGGAAGCAATGTGAGTGTCGCGAGATTCGAGCAGAGGTGAGATCGAACATGGCGATGCACAGTTGTTGACAATCTCAACAAACTCAACAGGACGAGTTTAACACTGGAGGATCTAACGGACTTTGAAATATTTATTGACGACTACTATCACCACCTTCATCCAACCATGGATAATACTGACGCACTCAAACCAGATACAAAAAGAAGAAAGAGAGACTCCGCAACGGACACAAATGACCTGCACACCACCGAAGTTGAGGTTAGTGTGCTGGCTAGCATCAATAAAAAACTGGACATACTGGTCACAATTCACGAGGAACTAAATGATATGCGGAAAAGCCTTGAATTTGCTTACAATCAAATCGAAACGCTACAGCAATCGAATCAGCAGTTTCAAACTTCTATAACAACACTCACCCAGCAAATGCAAAATGTCACCGCAGAAAACAAACAGATGAAAGAAACAATTCTTGACATCCAAACACGCTCGATGCGCGATAACGTACTCGGTTACTAACGTAACCTCGGTTCTCTCTAGAGAGGGAACGAGTATTGCGTAAGTTTAGCTTACGCTACGGGAAAGATTCATCTTCTCGAGATATTGAAGCCAAAAAATTATCCTTAATTTTGTATTCATTGTCAACGCAGTGCAGCAGCTAGCAGACCTAGAGCAGGCAGTCTTGCGTGCTCATTGGCTGCCCTGCGGGCATCTGCTGCAGCCTATCAGTGAGCCCCGCATGACGTACGTCCAATGAAGGGCGCCCGCGCCTTCATAGCGTCATAGCCCGCCAGAATGGGCGTGGCTTAGCGTATAAAAGAAGGGGCTTTAGGCTGCATTCCCTGGTTTCTGTCGACTGAAGCGAAGTCGCTCGTGGCGCGAGCACGGCCGGTTACGCAATACTCGTTCCCTCTCTAGAGAGAACCGAGGTTACGTTAGTAACCGAGTACGTTCTCTTACGAGAGGTTCTCTCGTATTGCGTAAGTTTAGCTTACGCTACGGGAACTTTTTGTCAACGCCGTGCGCGCCAAGCAACCACCCATGAGTCGCCGAGGTTTCTCGGGGAACCCAATAAGTGGAAAAAATAAGGTGGCCAGCCACGCGGGCCATCACTTGTACATAAGCACCCATAGGGAATACAGAGCAGCGCGCTGGTCTGTATAAGCATATAGCACATACCCTACTAGTGCAGCTCAACCAGGAGAGCTGAGTCACGTGAGAGTGGCCTGAGCATGATATATCTGGGCAGAACGCACAACTCTCTTAAACTGACAGAAGTTTAGCCTGCAGGGCGGGAACTTCTAGGTTATAGAACCTGACAAAGGTAGACGGGGAGCTCCAGCCCGCCGCTACACATATGTCGTGGATAGAAATCCCGCTGGACCACGCCCACGATGAGGCCATGCCTCTGGTGGAATGAGCCCTGATGCCCAGAGGGCATTGCAGACCTTTTGACGCATAAGCTGCCGCTATAGCGTCCACTATCCATCTGGACAGAGTCTGTTTCGAGGCGGCGAGACCTTTGGTGCGCCCACCGAACGAAACAAACAGCTGCTCCGTGCGCCTAAAAACGGCGGAGCGCGCAGTGTAAATTCTCAGCGCTCTGACTGGGCAGAGGAGATTCACATCTGTCTCACTGTCTGACGCTGGCAGAGCCGACAGTGAAATGACTTGCGCCCTGAAAGGAGTGCCCATCACTTTTGGAACATAGCCATGTCTAGGTTTGAGGATGACTTTAGAGTCATTCGGCCCGAACTCAAGACACGTCGCGCTGACTGACAGCGCGTGCAGGTCCCCCACACGTTTGACTGATGACAGCGCGGTCAGAAAAACGGTTTTTAGTGATAGGTATTTTAGCTCCACGGAGTCTAATGGCTCGAATGGGAAGGCTTTCAGGGCCTCGAGGACCACGGAAAGATCCCATATAGGAACCGACGGGGGGCGCGGCGGATTCATCCTTCTAGCTCCCCTTAGGAAGCGGATGACCAGCTCATTTCTTCCCAGTGACTGGGCGCGCGTCGACTCTGCGAACGCCGCCACGGCCGCCACATAAACTTTGAGCGTGGATGGGGACCTCCCTTTATCCATCAGCTCTTGTAGGAAAGTGAGCAAATGCGCAACCTCGCACGTCCGTGGGTCCAGATCTCTGTCGGTGCACCATTTGGAGAACACCGACCATTTAGACGCGTAGAGCCTTCTCGTGGAAGGAGCTCTAGATTGCGTGATCGTGTTCATCACTCTTTCTGGCAGGGTAGCGAATACCCGTTGATCAACCATGCGTGCAGAGACCAGCGCTCTGGATGGGGATGCCAGATCGAGCCGCAAGCCTGAGAGAGGAGATCTGCCCTCACCGGAATAGGCCACGGAGCTGTATGTGACAGCCGTGCTAGTTCCGGGAACCAATTCTGATTCTCCCAGTGCGGAGCTATGAGGAGCACCGAGTGGCGCGTTTCCCTGATTCTCTTGATCACCTGTGGTAACAGAGAGACCGGAGGGAAAGCATACAGCGGGAGGCTGGGCCAGACCTGGGCCAGCGCATCCTCGTTCTTCGAAAAGAACATCGGGCAGTGAGCGTTGTCCTTCGACGCAAACAGGTCGACTTCCGCCCTGCCGAATAGGCGCCACAGTTTCTGGACTGTTTGGGGGTGCAGGGACCATTCCCCTGGGGGAACGTTGTCCCTGGACAGTTTGTCTGGACCGTCGTTCAAATAGCCAGGCACATGCGCCGCCCTCAGCGAGCGCAGGTGCATCTGGGACCAAATGAGGATGCGCTCCGTCAGATTGCAGAGGTTTCTGGATCTGACACCGCCCTGACGGTTTATATAGGAAACCACTGACATGTTGTCCGAGCGGACGAGAACATGTTGGTCCTGTATGAACGGGAGGAAGCGCTTCAGTGCGTTCTCGACCGCTATCATCTCCAGACAGTTTATGTGGAAACGCATCTCCTGGTCTGACCATTGGCCAAAGGCCGGTCTGCCCTCGAACAGCGCGCCCCAACCCGAGTTGGACGCGTCTGTCGAAATGACTTTGCGATAAGAGATGGTTCCCATCGTCACTCCCTGCTGGTACCAGTCGGCTACTAACCAGGGCTGCAGAGCCGCTATGCAGGTCTGAGTCACTCTGATTTTCTGGCCGCCAGAAACCCAGGCTCGGCGAGACGCGCGAGCATTCAACCAGCGTTGGAGCGGGCGCATGCGCAGTAGGCCCAGCTGGAGCACCGCTGCAGCTGATGCCATACAGCCCAGCATCCTTTGAAACGTTTTCAAAGGGAGAAAGCTGCCCTTCTGGAAAGATGCGGCTAGGTGGCGAACACGGCGCGCGCGCTGTGTCGACAAACGAGCCGTCATAGCCACAGAGTTCAGTTCTATTCCTAAAAAGGAAATTGACTGACTGGGCATTAATGAGCTCTTGGTCCAGTTGACCGTGAGACCCAAATTTTCCAGGTGACTGAGAAGCACTGTTCTGTGAGATAACAGTTCCGTCTCTGACTGTGCCAATATCAGCCAATCGTCCAGATAGTTCATTATCCGCAGCCCTTGAGTTCTCAGGGGGGCGAGCGCCGCGTCCATGCACTTTGTAAATGTACGGGGTGCTAGAGACAGGCCGAACGGCAGGACGGTGTATTGATATACCTGACCGTCGAAGGCGAATCTCAAAAATTGCCTGTGACGGGGTAATATCTGAATCTGAAAATAGGCATCCTTCAGATCTAGAGAAATGAACCAGTCCCTCGGGCGAACGTGCGCGAGGATTTTCCTGGTCGTAAGCATTTTGAACGGTCTCTTTGCAAGTGCCTTGTTCAATTGTCTCAGATCTAGGATGGGCCTGAAAGCTCCGTCCTTCTTGGGTACGAGAAAATATCGGCTGTAAAAGCCTGACTCGCTCAGAGAAGGCGGTACTTTTTCTATAGCCCCTTTGCACAGCAGTACTGCTATTTCTGCGTGAAGTAGGTGTGCTACTTCCGCATTCACTATCGTCGCGGTCCGGGCTCGAAAGCGCGGGGGACGGCGAATGAATTGAAGTGTATAGCCCTGCTTTATTGTGCTCAGAACCCATTCTGAAATCCCTGGGATAGTTTCCCATACAGCTATGTGAGCCGCTAGGGGGCGAATGGCCTCCGGGTTCAGACCGCCGCCATTCGCGGGCTTGTGAAACTGAACCGGAGCCGAGAGCGCGGCGCGCGCGCTCTCGGTACTGGGCAATGGTTGCTCGCTGAGAACCAGGATCGGCTGATCTATGTGAGGTGTCCCAATCATGAGGGATGGGGAGCGTTTTATTCTCACTTTTTGACGCGCGAGCATCGCTTTGGGCGGAAAAGCTTTCTGTAAGCGTGAGCGCGTGTGCGCGGGCACGAGACTTACAAGTGTATTCGACGCCCCGATCATAACAGATGGGGAGCGTTTTATTAGAGCCATGCGTTTTGTGATAACATTCAAACGCGCGGGCCGCGCCTGGGGGGAGGTGTGTTTTAGTAAGCGTGAGCGCTCTCTGGCGGGCACGAGACTTACATTCATTACCTGTTGTATTGATCGTGTAGCAGAGCGGGCAGATAGTGGGCACAGACCTGTGGACACATTTCTTGCATTCAACACTCGAGCGGCTTTTACGCGCTTTATGAGAGTGTACCCTGTGGGTGACACAATATGTGATGTGCTTGTGTGTAGGGGTGAACACTGAAGCGTGGGCACTTTTACTACACTTAAAACACCAGCGGCGTGAGCCGGACCAGACATTATGCTCTTTTTGAGATTTCTCTGGGTCGCCGTGAAAACGGCGTTTGTGTACAGGCGAGAGGGTGAATGAACCGGCTCGTTGGCTGCTAAATAAACCGCTGCAGTAGCCTGTATGAAGGGGACTGACAGGGAAATAACTTTTGACGGCGGTCCGGCCGCAGCGGGAAGCGCGCGTCTTTTTTCTCTCTCGGTTAGGATGGCTTCGCGTGCTCAGACTTTAACGTGATCTTTTGCCGAGGCCCTCTGGGGGGCGGCGGTCTGTGACGGCTGTCTGAGCGCGATCTAGGGCGGCCGCCCTGGCGTCGCTGCGAAGACTGAGGCTGTGCTGGCCGCTGGGTGCTGGTTCGCGCCGGAGGCTGGCTCTGTCTCTCGCGAGAGCGGCCTGTGGCGGAGCTTGAGCGTCGCGGCAGGAAGAGGTTCATGGCCTGCGTGGTCTTTTGTACCTCCGAAAATCGGTCAACAATCCCGTTCACCGCTGGGCCGAAGAGACCAGTAGGGGAGAGCGGCGCGTTCAGGAAGGTGGCGCGCTCCGAGTCCCTCATATCCGCGAGCGTCAACCAGAGGTGCCTCTCTGTCACGGTCAACGCGGCCATGGCTCGTCCAATGGCTTGAGCTGCAGTCTTGGTGGCGCGGAGAGAGAGATCCGTCGCGCTTCTTAAATCCGCGACCGCAGCTGGGTCCTGGCCCTTCTCATCCCATTCACGGAGGAGGTCGGCTTGCAGGATCTGTAGAACAGCCATGGAGTGTAGAGCAGACGCGGCCTGGCCGGAGGCTGCATATGCGCGGCCGACCAAGGCAGACGTGGCTCTGCATGCTTTGGACGGGAGGGCTGACCTTGACCGCCATCTCGCGGAGGGCGGAGAAAGGTGCGCTGCGACCGCCTCTTCCACAGGAGGAATAGTCGTGTATCCTCTCTCGGCGGCGCCGTCCACTTGGGAGAGCGACGCGGAGGCCTGAGACTGCAGCCTTGATGAGAAGGGTGCGTTCCACGACTTAGTCAACTCCGTGTGAAGCTCCGGTAGAAACGGAGCAGGCCTGCTTGCTGGAGCTGAACGGCGGCGATGCAGGAAACATCCGTCGAGCCTGTTCAGCGCGGGTTCCTTTGGCAGTGACCACTCGAGCCCGAGTCGGTCGACCGCCTGCGTCAGCAGACGCATCAGCTCTGCATCAGCTCCAGCGCGGGTACGGCCGGATTCCTGGATCGACGAGGAGGCGGAGTTTAGCGACCAATCCTCGCTATCCGATGCCAGGATGGAGCAGCAGTCTCTTGTGGCGTGTCCCTCGGCCTCATCCTCAGATGCGACGGCAGTGAGGCTCGTGAGCGGCAGCTGCGCGTCGGTGAAGGGAGGCGGGGAAGGCGAGAGCGAGGCTCGAGGGAGATTCTCCGGCGAGCGCGTCGCTGTGGCCACAGGTTCCGGCTGTCTCTGGGAACGGCGCTTCTTTTTTCGCGGTCCCACAAAGGGCAGAGTTACTGCTTCTGGATTGAAGGCTTCAAGGCGAGCCCGCAGGGTCGACATTGGAAGCGCTTCACAGGACTCGCAGCCCCCGGAAGCGAGGGCGAGTTCCGCGTGTTCCTGGCCCAGGCAGAGAGCGCAGATCATGTGGCGGTCTCCGACGCTGAGCGGGGCCCTGCACGAGCCACAGGAAGTGCGAGGCATCTTTACAAAGACGCTCGCTGCTCTTTTAGGAGTATACAGTTAATACACAAGCAAGAAAGGATACGTCGCCGGATAGCGTAGCTCGCACGGATGGCTGAAGGTGGCGAAGACGGCCGGCTTCCTCAGCGCTGTCCTAAGCTGGCTGTTCGCTGTTCGACGGCGGCGGTGGCTTCTCTCAGATCCAGCGATGCGAAGAGCTTCGCTGAAGAGACAGAAATCAGGGAATGCAGCCTAAAGCCCCTTCTTTTATACGCTAAGCCACGCCCATTCTGGCGGGCTATGACGCTATGAAGGCGCGGGCGCCCTTCATTGGACGTACGTCATGCGGGGCTCACTGATAGGCTGCAGCAGATGCCCGCAGGGCAGCCAATGAGCACGCAAGACTGCCTGCTCTAGGTCTGCTAGCTGCTGCACTGCGTTGACAATGAATACAAAATTAAGGATAATTTTTTGGCTTCAATATCTCGAGAAGATGAATCTTTCCCGTAGCGTAAGCTAAACTTACGCAATACGAGAGAACCTCTCGTAAGAGAACCTCATCTTCTCAGGCATCCCAGAAACATCACCCGATAATCCACAGTTACAGATTCAAAACTTCATGCATTCTCAACTCAAATTACCCGTTGACGCCGTTCAAAATATTACCTTCCACCGAGTTCATCGTCTCGGCAAACAACAGCAGGACAAAACTCGTCCCATCATTGCAAAATTTGAACACTACCAACAAAAAGAACTGGTTAAAAGCAAAGGAAAACTACTCAAGGACACTCATTTTGGAATGAATGACCAATACCCACGAGAAATAAATGAACGAAGAAAAGCTCTCTATCCCATATTAAAAGAAAACCGAAGAAACAACATACGTGCAGTATTAGCAGTTGATAAACTCTATATAAATGGACAATTATTCCGAAGCCATGAAAAAACACCTTGGCTTTTCTGAATAAATATACAAATATGCTATATGTATAAATAATTATTATTATTTTTTTATTTTTATTTTTATTCTATATATTTTATTTTATTATTATTATTTATATATTTTTTCCACACCTCTGTAAGTACAAAATCTGTTAGCCCAGCATCTTAACTCTGTGCTCACACTCTCTCTCCTTATTTTGTTTATCTCCTTATTTGTTTAGTGGTTCTCTTCACGACTCTCTCTCTCTCTCTCTTTCTCTCTCTCTCTCTCTCTCTCTCTCTCTATATATATATATCTTTTTTTTTTTTTTTGTTGTTGTTGTTGTTTTGTTTTCTCTTTATTATTATTATTGTTATTTATTTTTTATTTATTTTTTTCTCCCTTCTTTAAATTTCGGATAAGACATGTGCCTTTCTTTGCGTATTGAGTATTTATGTCTTGACCCTATGCTTGTCTTTGTTTATATGTTTAAAGTCCTCTTGTCTAATGTCTGTTTATTAGGTTCGTATTTATGTTCAACACCACTACTACCTCTCAACTCAACCCCAAGCAAAAACATTGGGAAACATCTTACACGAGATATGACACACATTCACCCTATATTGATGAGAAAAAACACCCATGCCATACTCTCTCAACCAAACCCCTCTATCCCTCTCTTTCCCCTCTCATTCTCTTTTTCTCTTTTTTACTTCATATGGCTCTTATCCTATATATACGTGCTAGCCCACAACTTTGATACACTTGATATACACACATGCAACCACTTAAATTGATAACATGGAATATCCGCGGCTTTCGTAATCAAACAAAAAGACTTAAAGTAATTAATCATTTAATAAAATTGAAGGCTGATGTTTGCTTTCTTCAAGAAACACACTTAACAGAAATAGAATCACAACATCTTAATTTTAAACAATTTGACAAAATATACTCTTCAACATATAATAGCAAACAAAGAGGTGTCTCTATTTTAATAAATAAGGATATCCATTTCTCATTAAACCAATCTATCATGGACCCAGATGGTAGATTCATCATCATTAATATAACTATAAATCATATAACATTTACATTGGCAAATATTTATGGCCCTAACAATGATGATCCTTCTTTCTTTCACAATCTCTTCTCCACACTATCAAATTCAAACAACCTCATCATAGCCGGAGACTTTAATACAGTCATCAATCCCACAATTGATCGTTCAAGCACCTCTGGCAACTTAAGAAACTGGCACTCCACTGACATAATAAAACAATATATGGAAGACTATGGCCTAAGTGACAGTTGGAGATTGAGGAACCCTCTTTTAAGAGATTATTCATATTTTTCTACAGTTCATCAATGTTCATCTAGAATTGATTTATTTATCATTAGCAACTCACTAATAACCAAGATATCAGATAACACAATTCACCCAATTGTAATCAGTGATCACGCCCCTATCTCTATGTCTATAAATACTCAAATATATGCTAAAACTTCAACTATATGGCGCTTTAATACTTCACTATTAGAAGACCCCAACTTTACAACCCACATAAGGCGAGAATGGGCACTCTTTCTGGAGACAAACGACTCTGCAGACACCGCACCTACACTGCTATGGGAAACTGGGAAGGCCGTAATTAGAGGAAAAATTATATCTTACTCTTCATATATGAAAAAACAGCAACAACAATTGGAAAATATGTTAGAACAAAAAATTAAATTACTAACACATGAAATATCTCACCATCCCAGTGAACCAAAACAGAAGGAATTAAAGGAACTCAAAACACAAATTGATGACATTATACAGAAAAAAACACAATTTCAAATTCAACAATTGAAATATAATGGTTTTCAATATAGTAATAAAACAAACAGTAAATATTTAGCAAATTTACTTCAACATAAGAAAGAGAAATCAACCATCCCAGCCATTTTAGATGTTACAGGAACCATCAATCAAAACCCACAGGATATAAATAACACGTTTCGGAATTTTTACAAAAACCTCTATTCCTCCACTAACCAACCTACTCAATCAGAAATTGACACCTTCTTGAACAGTATAACATTGCCAAAATTAACTGTAGAAGAAACCAATATTTTAGATATACCCCTTAGCCTTAATGAACTTACCACAGCACTCAATAAAATTCCTAGTAATAAATCTCCCGGGCCAGATGGATTTCCAGCTGAATTCTACCGACACTTCTGGGACATATTATCACCACTATTCAACAGAGTAATTATAGAAATTAAAACGTCATCTACCATACCAACACACATGAATACAGCAGCCATTACATTACTGCTAAAACCCCAAAAAGATCCAACCTACCCTTCTAGCTACCGACCTCTTTCACTATTGAATACTGACTTGAAAATTATTACCAAAGCACTAGCAACCAGAATAGAAACAGTCACCTCCACACTCATCCATCCAGATCAGACAGGCTTCATAAAAAATAGACATGCTACAGATAATGTCCGCAGATTATTTAACTTATTTAATATATCACAAGAAAAACAACAGAAAACCATTATCATTTCACTTGATGCAGAGAAAGCATTTGATAAGGTAAACTGGTCTTTTTTATTTAATACACTTCACAAGTTTGGTTTTGGAGAGTCGTTTATCCACTGGATTAAAATACTGTACACATCACCCAGGGCCATCATCACCACTAATGGAATTACATCGCAGAGTTTCACATTGCATCAGGGCACCAGACAGGGATGCCCACTTTCGCCTTCCCTCTTTGCCATTTTTATCGAACCGCTCGCAGCAGCAATACGTCAAAACATAAAAATCAAAGGGATTCAGGTAGACAATGTACAACACAAAATCAGTTTATACGCAGATGATCTCTTACTTTATTTACAGCACCCACGAGTATCACTTCAAGAAACGTTCAATATTATTAGCAGATTTTCCCTAGTCTCACATTATACTATTAACTGGAATAAATCGATTTTATTACCACTTTCAGATGATGTATGGGATTCTCGAGTACAGGACACATCATTTCACCTTGACACAGGCAACATCAAGTACCTAGGGATTCAGATTTCCCCCAGGCTGTCAGAGCTTTTCACCCTCAATTACACTCCACTCCTAAAGAAAATTGAAGACGAATACAAACGCTGGTCTAAACACCCACTCACACTCATCGAAAGAATAGCGTCTGTCAAAATGAAAACCCTACCCCAAATTAACTATCTCTTTTCGATGATTCCCATCACTCCTACAGATAAATGGTTCAAAACTCATTAATTCATTAACAACACAATTTTATTGGAAAAATAAAAAACCCAGAATATCACTCTCAACATTACAAAATAAAAAATCACATGGGGGACTTGAGGCACCAAACTTCCATTACTACTGTAACGAATGTACACTATAATAATATACATAAAATGTATTTAAGGGGGCCGGGAGGCCAATTTAGCTCAAAAGGAATGATTCATCGATTTGCAATGAATCTTGACCGAATCCCTATGGAACCGAGCAAATGACTCGTTTAGAGTTCATTTGAACGGGCCGTAATTATAACCTTGGCACAGATATAAATATCCAATCTATAGTGAAACACTATGTATTAGCAAGGTAACTTTAGATCGACAGTACAAGACATTAAATGTGCAAGCACAACACAAGGCAAATATCTTTTCAAATATAAACAAGACTTTATTGATTATCCTAAAACATAAAACTAATATCTAACACAAACACACGCACACGCATTCATACAAGTTGCAGAAAGAAAGAGAGTGAGGAAAGAATGAGTTTTAAGAGTGAGATAGTGAAATCCCAAGTTTCTATATGCACTTATAAGACATGACCTGAACGAACCATCAATCATTAATTTAACCCTTCTATCGTTTCTTTGGCGGGTTATTTAATTTTACATTAATGCACCAGTTCAGTTAAGAGTCTGGAGTGTTACTTGCTTGTCCGTGTTGCTTGGGGATTCCCTTGTGTGAGGGGGATTTTCCCGGGTCCGTGGCTGGCTGTCTCCTCGTGCCTGCGAGATCTTGGGCCGCCAATCACGTGGTGTGTTGGCGGATGGATGAAAGTCTTTGAAGTTGGAAGGGCTTTGCAGTCGAAACGTTTAAACGAAACTTTGCAGCAAAACTTAACTTAGAACCGAGACTTTCAACGAAAAAGAAAATAAAGGAAGAAATGAAAGTAAGACGAGTTAGATGGCTTGAATGAGCTGTTTTAACCCCGATCTTGGTGGGTTATTTGTCTGCTGGTCTAATTTGGTCTGGTCGATGTTTAAGCGTGCAAACACGCTCTTTGTTGTTTTCAGAGAGAAGCATGAACGGGAACACTCTCTTGTCTGTTGATAGAGAGAGGCGCAAACTTAATTCAACACCGAACCGAACTCAAGACCGAACTCCCTGGATGGAAGTTTCTGAACACATAGAAGTTTCTCTGAACTGATTCTAATTCCTTTGTTCGGGTCTTTAACTTAACAGTTAGCCCAACCTCTTTGGAGAATTCTGACCAATGAGACAATGGCATCATTTTAGGGGGTGGATCGAGTTCCTACTCATCGTTATCTGGGATCTGTGTGGGTTCCAGCACTTAGCAGAGAAACAAGAAACCACAGTTTAAACATTATAGATTATTATAATCATACCAAAACATTTTACACAGATTTCAATCAAGCCATCTTTTGAATTAAGGGCATACGATTCTTTTGATTGGAAGCACAATACTCGTTCATTCACACACTGTTGTATCACAATTACATGATTTATATGTGATCTAAGCATAATACAAACATAAAACAACATAGAATTATGTTGTTTGATTATAAGTCCACTAAGCATTGTTCTGTGTGAGTTTTAATGGGTTTGATATGTAAAGTCTGTGTATGTAAACTTTATGAGGTTTGAGCCATTCCGGTCTGAGGTCAGGCAGAGTTCCTGCTGAAGGCTGTGTTGTTCATCCCTCATGGGACCTTGGTCCTATGAAAGACGTAGTCTGTTAGTCGCAGGGGTCAGATGACCTCTGGTTAGGGCCTCTTGTTTGACCATTTCTGAACAGATCTGTCTTGCCAAAATGTAAAACATTGACAACGTTCTTCCTGTTTTTGGCTTATCTCTGGGTGCCTGTAAGGCCATAAAAATCTTCTCTGGGGGTTTTCTTGGCCAGAGTAGACAATCTGGAGCCACTTTTGTGACTTTGGAATGTGGTGTTCAGATCCGGAATGCTGAATCACATTTGAATGAATCCCATGAGAGATTCATTTGATTAATTTGTGTTTGGTTCATCCTTAAACTCTCTACACTACTTCTTGGCAAATCAATTACAATACTTAGTTAAATGGATCAATTTAGATAAGCATAAACACCCGTGGCTGGAATTGGAACAGAGCCAATGCACAAATATCCCAGTTGCAGATCTCCCCTTTCTATCACAATTAATCAAGAAATCCAACATCTGCCAACCCATAACCATCTATTCGACTCTGACAGCCTGGTGGAAAACAAATCAAATCACAAAATCATCACAAGAATTAAATAAGCTAACCCCACTCTGGCACAACCCAGAATTTCTGATACAGAATAAACCTCTTTATTTCCCCACATGGGCACAAAAAGGAATCACACAGCTTCACCACTTATTTGAGAACCACCATTTTATGTCATTTAACACACTCATACAGAAATATGGGGTTAGGAGGGAACAATTTCTTAAATATCACCAACTTAGACTCCTAATTAAAAATAAAACCACACTTACAAACAATACATTACAACCTTCTCAGCTCATAGAAGAACTTATGAAAATTAATAACTTAAAAAAATTAACCTCTCAGCTTTATATAATGATTTCGAACCAAAACACAACAATAACACTCCCAACAACCAAATGGGAAACCGACCTGGCCATCTCTCCCAACCCTGAGTACTGGGAACAAATTTGTAGGAACACATTTTTTATGACCAATAACACAAACCTGCAACTTATACAATATAAAGTCATTCACAGAACCCACATTACTCAAAGTAAAATGTTCAAAATGGGCCTACACAACACTCATTACTGTTCATAATGCACTTTTGGTAGTACAGATGACTATTTGCACGCCATGTGGCATTGCCAACCAGTCTATTCTTTTTGGATTACAGTCACTGAAACACTCTCTACTATCATGAGCCACAGAATCCCATTATCCCCAATACTTTGTCTCATAGGTGACCTTTCCGAAATCCATATCTCACAAAAATATAGGAATCCGTTGCTCATTTCTCTAGCTGTCGCCAAGAAAGTAGTTCTCCAAAACTGGAAATCAAAGAAATCTTGCCACATTAATCACTGGATAAATTTAATCTCAGAATATATTTCAATGGAGAAATACAATGCACACAGAATAAAGCAAATATCAACCTATGAAGATATCTGGTCCCCTTTTCTTACATTTTTGACATCTTGACATCTTTCAATATCGCACAAACATAACTATAAGCCGTGTATATTACCAGACACATACCTCACCCCTTCTGCTACTGCAGCTATCACTTTATACATACATATAGGCATCTACACTTATGCATAACATGTTTTCAAACCCACTTTCCCTCAAACACCTTAACCGTGATCAACTAATATAGCCTACATCTCAGATCAACAGAAAGAGAGAATAGTAATAATAATAATAATTTGCTCAAGTTGTGTTTTTCGTTGTTGTTTTTTTTTGTTTTTTGTTGCTGTTTGTCTGTCACTTGTCCTATGTTGTGTGTTACACCTTGTACATGGTGCTATAACCCCCCTTCACTTATGTATCCAGGCTCTCACTGAACGGGGTGAATAGTTATGCTATTCACAGTTACTGTGATAGTAATAGCAATAGTAATAGTTACTTGAATAGTTACTGTATATATTGTCTATATTGTAATATATTGTGTATATATGCTTTTTTTCTGCTTTATTAAAAATAATAAAGTTGTCCTCCAAAGAGGGGGGGTGGTGGCGGGCAAAAAAAAAAAAAAAAAAGAAGTTGTTCGTTTAATTTAGTGGTTCGCGAATAACAGAAACTCAAAAAGATCTATTTATAACTTAATGCACATGGAAAAAAACAGTATTTTTGTATCACAGTACACAATATTAGCTTAGATATTTCTGATTACAAACCATTTTTAGAGACGCATAGATTCCAGATGTTATGAATGAATCATATGTTTTTAATAATATTTATCACATAAACATACAAAGATTTGCCACGTTCATTTGCTTGTTTCAGAAAAGAAAACAGTGTTTTTGTGGGTTTACTTCAAGTTACTTTTTCCCTTGGCTGATGTAAAAGATAAGGAAATATTCTGCCCAGAATGCAAGAAACACAATATTGGTCTCATTAAAATAGCTAATAAAAAAAAAACATAAAAAAAAAAAACATTAGTGTTAGGAAAAATACAACATTCATGTCCAGTTCTTATTGATATATGATTAGATCTGTGATCAAAGCTTTTGAGAGGAATTTAGCATATATTAGCTTTGACACTTAAATGGCTTTTCTTAAAATATTTAACTGACATAAATAAAAATCATGAAACACCTCTATTGATTAATATATTTACATTGAGCACCAGACAAAAATAAAATTAGTATTACAGTGAAGGCAATCGTCTCCATCAAACAGTGATAATATTCTGACAAACACATCAGGAAAATACAATAGTTCCATGACTTAAAAAAAAAAAACACTCAACAATCACAGCTCAATTGAACTGAAAGAGACACGAGATGGAGAAAAAGTTAAATAACATGACAGGTCTTCATTTCCTCATGCCAACAGATAAAATGAAAGAATGAATCAGAACCTCATAAAATGTCACAGATGTTTGTTCTCAACTTCAGGTGAACTTCATTTTTGCATATTTCAACGATGAAAATAATATATAAAAAAAAAATATATATATATATATATATATATATATACCTAATGTATAAAGATTTACAAGTTCAGTTGCATTGTTTATCAAGTATACACACATTTGTGTGTTATTATGGCTGTAACACTCCTCCATAAGTATTTCTCAGGTTTAACGCAGCAACATTTAACACAGTCTGTATCATATATGAGTCCAGTTACAGACATTGAACAGAATAAATACCTGGAGGTTTCACCTTTTCAAAATACCATTTATTTTTGCTAAATAAATGATAATCCAAGCTTATTAAAGCTGGTTTTGGTTTCAGTCTAGCTGCTGGAAAGTGTTTCCTGATGAAGGTAGATAACTGTTTAAACCATAAATATAAACATAAGAATACTAGACATAACAGCAACAATACCAGTAAAATCACTTAGTAATGCAGACTGTCTTTGTGTTGAGGAAAATCTTGGTCATGCCCGTCTTGTTGAGGTAATAGTAAAAAACAGTTCTATCAGTTATAAGAGGATGTAAATAGACGGGACAAAAATACTGATATGTCAAACCAGATCAGCATTATAGTGCAAATATTAAGAAACATATATTATTGGTTAAATTGGCATGTAACAGGTGAATTTTTTCTGGTATTGGTGCCGACTGCTGCAATCTTGACACAATTACTCTGTGAGCGACGATAGTTTCAACTGATCTTCTCTCCATCATTTCCTAATTCTCTTCAGTGTCCATTGCTGAATTGGGAGCCTCGGCATGAGTCTGATTTAATGATGTTGCATGTCCTCCAAAGGATTGTCATTGGGATCAGGTGGTGGGTTATCAGCATCACCATCCTGGATGTCATTGGGGTCAGCTGGTGGGTTATCAGCATCACCATCCTGGATGTCATTGGGATCAGCTGGTGTGTTATTGTCTGCATCATTCTCCTGTAAGCAGGGGCGTGTCTACGTGGTGGCCAGGGGGGGCACCGGCCCCCCCTGAAATTCGATTGGCCACCCCAGGTGCCCCCCCTATAGATGTCTTGTGATTGGTTCAGTTATAGACTATACTGAAGTTCGTGATTCAAAGAAGTGCAGCGCCAGAGAAACAACGGCCGTCGTGGACTCGGACTTTTACTTTATCAAGTGTGGGAAGTCAAGACACCAAACAAAGAGCTGGTAACCTTTATGTAGGCCTATAGTTTAATATGTTGTGGTTTTCTCAGATCAATGTTTTTACCCCGTCAGGCTCTGCTCGCGTTGGTCGTGGTTGATTTCAATCCAATGTTCAGTCAAAGTTTAATAAAACACAATACAAGTAAAATACGCTGGGCGCTATCAAACAAAAAACACTGTCATGGTGATTTGCATAGACGTGCGGCGCGGGACTAGACTTGATGGCCGAGTGCGAGCGCAGGCGCGGGCGGTAATGCACTCACTCTGTGCGGGCTGCGGGAGAATAAAACGACTCGCGGGACGAATATAAAATATAAATATCAATGAATAAAACACATAAAAACAAATAAACTGTTATTCATCTGTTGCAGAAAAAGAACAACTAGGCCTAAACCAAAACAGAAACGATTTACAGGCCAGTTTCTTTTTATAACATCATGTTTGCAGCGTTGAGCGATGTAGCCAATCACAGACACATGTGTTGATTTCTTAAACACAATGGCCAATCAGAAGCATGTAACTCTGTTACTCAGCTTTTTTGTAAATTTATCTGAAAGAAATGTTGAATGAAACACTATGATGTTTTGGCCAAACATTTGAATTATTACAGTGGGGGGATTTTTTATTTTAAATTATTATTATTTGAAAGAGATTGTGAATAAAACTACTGTATTGTAATGGCCAAACTAATTAAAAGAAAATAGTTGACATCGTTTCTGCTTCTGAGTTTTTAAAATTGCTTTTATTTTATAAACTTGTTAGTTTTATGAAAACACTAAAAATAATAAACACTGGCTCTCAAATTTAACTTAATGGATATACAGGGATGACAAAAAATTTAATTAATCAAAAATGTACTTTATTACTAAATTTGTTTACAAGTAACTTTATTCAAGTTAATAAAATAATAAAATCAATAGGATTTAAGTAATATACTGTAGAATTTAGCTCTTTTTTTTGGTCACTGGTGGCCACCCCGTTTGGAGGCAGTGCCCCAGCATGGCCCCCCCACTGAAAATGCTCTGGACACGCCCCTGCCTGTAAGAAAATACAGATTCACCGAAGGTTACTGTTACGTTTGGTTGAAGCAGAGGAGGAAGCAGGATCCAAGTGCAGCAGTCTTTTATTTAAAAAAAACTCAAAACTTCACAAATACAAGCTCAGACTAAGACTCGGGAACAGGAACAAGACTCGGGAACGGAACAACCACCATAGTGCAACGATAAGAACTGACCAAGACACATGATAGGATCACATGACAAACAGGGACTCACATTAACAAGACAGAGAAACATGACAATGACAAGAACAAGAAACAAAACCCAAAACGTGAAAGTAACAGTGATGAGAAGGATTGATGTTTCAGTTACACAAACACAAACTGTACTACATGTTTATTTGGGAGTTATTTGTTTTGATTGTTTTGACTTTTTTGCCGGAGAATATCTGCTTCTATACTGTTAAAAATACAAAATAAAAGTAAAGAGCAAAAAAGATAACATCCATAAAACACTTGTTTTTGCAGAATAAATCTCATATATCTTGTTAAATCAGCTGATATGTAATACTTACATCCTGTGGTACTTGTTCATGGCTCCTGTGGCGACGATAGTAAATCACAGCAGCAGCAGTTACAGCAGCAGAAACCAGCAGAACACCAACAACTATTCCTGCTACAGCTCCTGAAGACAGACCTGAACCGGAACAGACACAGAGAAACAAACATTATTGTGAATGATAATCCATACAGTACTTAATTTTTTTGTACTAGGCCTATATACAGTACTGTGCAAAAGTTTTAGATCGGTAAGATTTTTTATGTTTTTAAAAGAAGTCTCTTCTGCTCACCAAGGCTGCAATTATTTGATAAAAAAACAAAAAAAAAACAGTAATATTGTGAAATATTATTACAATTTAAAACAGCGGTTTTCTATGTGAATATATAGTGAAGTGTAATTTATTCCTGTGATCAAAGCTGAATTTTCATCATCATTACTCCAGTCTTCAGTGTCACATGATCCTTCAGAAATCATTCTAATATGATGATTTGATGCTCAAAAAACATTCATTATTATTTTCAATGTTGAAAACAGTTGTGTACAATTTTTTTTTTCAAAATTCTTTGATGAATAGAAAGTTCAAAAGAACAGCGTTTATTTAAAATAGAATATTTTCTAACATTATAAATGTCTTTACTGTAACTTTTGATCAGTTTAACTCATCCTTGATGAATAAAAGTATTGATTTATTATATTTCTTTCCCCCAAAAATAAAATTTTAATTCTTACTGACCCCAAACTTTTGAAGGGTAGAGTTTCATGTTACAAAAGCTTTAGATTTCAGATAAATGCTGTTCTTTTTTAGTTTCTATTCATCATAGCGTCATGAAATAAAAATTTAAAAAACTGTTTTCAACACTGATAATAATCATAAATGTTTCTTGAGCATCAAATCATCATATTAGAATGATTTCTGAAGGATCATGTGACACTGAAGACTGGAGTAATGATGATGATAAATTCAGCTTTGATCACAGGAATAAATTACACTTCACTATATATTCACATAGAAAACAGCTGTTTTAAATTGTAATAATATTTCACAATATTACTGTTTTTTTTGTATTTTTTATCTGTATATATTTTTTTTAATTCCTCAAAGGAAAATGCATTGAACGATTAAATTATATCATTATAATTTATACTCACCAATGACGGTAAGAATGAATCTCTTCACTCTGCTGATGCTGAAGCTGCTGTTGATGATGTCGATCAGTAGTTTATATTCTCCAGAGTCTGTGTTTGTGGTGTTTGTGATGGTCAGAGATCCAGTCTGATGATCCAGCTTCAGTCTGTCTCTGAATCTCTCAGTGCCTTCATTACACTGAACATCTGTACAGATATCACTGAGATCTCCAGTGATTTGAGTGATGAGAATGTCATTAAAATACCACATCATCAGATAATTTGGTTTTCTTGCTACAGCAGGATCTAAAGTGACAGATTCTCCCTCGTTTCTCTTCACTTCTTCTCGTTCAGCAGCAGAAACACCTGAAACACAAACCAACAGATGCTGGAGGATCTTTTGCTGAAAACAAACAAAAACTGCACAACATGAGAGAACTGTGAACATGACTTGCATAAGCCCTTTCTTGACTTTTGATCTGAAAAGGAACCTTTTGGTCTGTGCCTATAAACACACATTAACAATGTGCTTTAAAAACATATATAGGCCTAATCTGCATTTAAACGTTATTAAATGACTCACCTTGGACATTAACACTGAAGATCTTTTCACTGTCACTGCTGCTGAAGATCTGTAGTGTATATTTTCCAGAGTCTGTGTTTGTGATGTTTGTGATGGTCAGAGATCCAGTCTGATGATCCAGCTTCAGTCTGTCTCTGAATCTCTCAGTGCCTTTATTACACTGAACATCTGTACAGATCTTATTAGGGTCTCCATTGATTCGAGCGATGAGGATGTCATTATAATACCATCTAATATCTACTTGTTGGTTTGTTTGAACACCAGTGTTTAGAGTGACTGAATCTTCCTCCATCACGGACACTCCATCTGATCCAACACCAGAGGCACCTGGAGAAGAAACAGTTAACATAAGAAAAACAAATGCAACTATTATTTTCTAACGGATCATACAGATTCTGAGCAGAGAAATATGTCTGGATTCGTAATGTAACACATAGAAACAAACAGCAGAAGAACATCATCAATTCACACTTTCACTCATCAGACATACATGGTCTCATGGATGATCTTATACACACACCCAATACACATTTTCTTAGACTCATATAATGTATATTAGATAAATAGTACCCATACAAATATTTCAGAAAATCATGCTCTTTTTCACAGCATCGAGACTTACAATACAGACCCTTTCTTAAAAATAGTTTTAGTTCTCCCCGTAAATATCATGTTTAGGCTACATTTGATTATTTTGCAGAAGCTCACTCACATACATTCAAGCTACTTTTGATTAGTTAATGCACTGATGTAAAATAATATTTACTAACAGTATCGTTCCATGTTTGTCAGGGTTCTGTCACTTCGATCTAGTTTGTTCTTGGTTTTGTGACAGAGCCTGTATTTGTATGTTGACACTCCTGTACTTTCTTATATTATGTCTGTGTGCCTGGTATTATACGAAGTCATTTACAAAGTTCCCATTTTAACGCCACTGAAACTGATTTGGGCTGATTCTATAATTTGTTGTCACTGGATAATAATCCTACCATCAATACATCACTACGATACATATTCGTTCAAATAAATCGGTGCAACGCCGGGAGAGAGATTGTAGCCTAACAAATCTTGCCTTACCGTGGTCGGTTGAAATCAAAATCACAGAGAGCAAATTAACTAGAAGCGACATTTCCCCCACAGAAATTGAATGGCTATTATGATTCATAAAAGTGTGCTGCCCTAAGGGCGTACTTGTAAAATTAGTAGGCTACTTGTAAGTGAAAATGAAAGCGTAAGCGTAAATTCTACCAGAAAGACTCCACTGCCACGTCATTAATTTATAATTCCACGCAACCAATCATAGCTCGACATCGAATATAAAAGACTGATTCTACCGTTCCATGTTGTTCCCCGCAGGTGTCGTAGCAAAGTTTTCCCCCTTCCTCCCGTCCACTCGTCGGGGGGTAAGCTCCGCCCCTGCCTCTAACATCAGGCAGGACCTAGTCTCGCGTAGCCAGACCTTCAGACTGACGGCTGAAGGTCTGGAATTCATAGCAGGTTTCTTTGGCCAAGGCCCGCCCATAAGGCCGTTTGACCGACATGTCAAACAACCAATTACAGTTCGTTTTGTTCAGCGTCACGTTTCTGGGTGTGGAAATGTCCCCACAACAACAGACCGGCGTGCAACAAGTCGGCGTGCAAAACTCCTGGATATCTCTTAAAGCAGGGATCACCAATCCTGGTCCTGGAGGGCCGCTGTCCTGCAGAGTTTAGCTCCAACCAGGTCTAACACCTCTGCCTGGATGTTTCTAGTATGCCTAGTGAGACCTTGATTAGCTGGTTTAGGTGTGTTTAATTGGGGTTGGAGTTAAACTCTGCAGGACAGCGGCCCTCCAGGACCAGGATTGGTGACCACTGTCTTAAAGAGTCTATGCCGTGAACCTCGCATACTTTTGAGAATCCTACGTTTAGCTGATCTTGATAAATGCTCATTGTCACTCATGTAAACACAACAGTTTTTCTTCCGCAATCACACGTCTACGTTTTGTTTCCCGGAGGACCGAAAGTAAACGCGACACTCGCGCCCCCGGAAATCCGATCAAATTCAACCAATCAGATGACGACTTCGACATTCCTGAAGTGTTTCCAGTTAAGTGTACCATATGCATCAGACGTTTAGCCAACGTTCCGTGGGCGTGACGTCTGAGGCTGAGACTAGGCAGGACCTACAAGCTAACCTTCAGACCCGGACGGAGGACGGGGCCTAAGCCAAAGAACTCCGAGACGAAGCTCGTTGAGCATCTACCTTTATTTTTGTCTGTAAACTCTTTTCACAAAATAAATTCTATTTATTTGAGAATCCTCCTGAGTCTTTATGGTAGAACTATCCTGACATAATGAATGGATGACGTCGTGAAAGTTCTAATTTGCATTATATGCAAAACGGCTTTTCAGTCAATCGTTTGTAAAATATTGTATAGCCTAAATGTACTTTTATGGCATTAGTATAGCCAATTTGATATTATGTAAAAAATTATTTAAATACCATATCAAATTATAGGGTAGTTTATTATTTCAGTTATTTCAAATAAAAAAAAGTAAACACAAGGCTATCATGTAACATGAGCAATATGAGAGACTTAATAAATAAATGAAATACATATGAATCTAGATCAAAAAAACTTTTGTCCCATAAGCACCTGCTAGTAGAACTTGAAACAACACAATAAGCATTATAACTGACTGCAATATGCTTCTGTATTAATGTCATGGCTAATAGATATATCTATGGAAGCTTGAAAAACATTTTAACTATTTATCTCACAACTCAGAAAATGTAGAATTTTGCTAGCTTAAAGATATCAGTTGCGAGTTATAAATTCAGAATTGTGTGAAATAAAATGCAAGAAAATATCAGACTTGTGAGGTGACTTACCTTTATTATTATTTTTATTCCATGATTGAAAGACACTAAGTAGCTACCTAAATAAAATAAAAATAAAATAATAAAAATGTAAATGAGAGAGAGGTTGTTGATGGTCAGATGGTCCTGTTAACCAAAGTTAAAAGCATGTATCCCATGATAGTGCTCCAATGAGAAGCATTAAAACTACTTTTCTATCTATATATTTCTATTCTAACTCATTTCTATCTTCACTTGGAGAGGAATAAAGATTACTGAGTACTGTTACAAAACCACTTGACTCAGGGAATATTACAAACAGGAAGGCCACACGCAAATTAAATTTACCAAAAAGTAAATTTTATTAAGGTAATACATAAATTAATCAAGCAAACAACATCAAAACAGAAAAAAAGACTACATAACTAATGAATACTTAAAAACTCCTGCTGTTGGAAAGGCCTCAATTGACAACCACACTGGGGAAGAAAGAACTTTTTATCAGTCGATTCATCGCCCACATCAACCACATCTTAACTCTACCCTGCAAACACACAAAGAGAGAACAGAGCAACAGGAAAACACAAATAAGGACACAGAAGCTGTCAGGACTGTAACAATACATACTGGTTGTCACTGACCATGCTCAAGCAACCAAGATCAATAACAATACTCAGTGATTTCATTCCATGCTTTGGATACTTTTGTACTGAACTCAGAAGAAACAGATCTGATGAGATATGCTGATAAATGCGCTGCAAGAATGAAAGAATAAGGAATTGCAAATGAAGACAACAAATAGTCTAGCAATAAGGGAAAACATATAATCATCAGTGAATAGAAATCTTTTTTAAGGTTTTAATTTTCAATAAGCAACTTAAGCAATACAAAAAAAAAAAATTTCTCTCTAAATTACTGGAGAAAAAAAGTAAAGAAAATACAATAAAACTCAACTCTCCTATCTCATTTCCCCCGACATCCCTTGTTCCAGAACTTTTTGTTGTTGTTGTTATGCCGGTTGAAACTCTCTTCACATCCTGATAGCAGTCACTAAAGCCCTATTCGCATGGGATTAGTACTATCTGGGGACCTCGTGTGATTTAGAAATTACCCCTCCACATCTGAATTTCGTGTGGCGCGCTGCAACGCATTCGCATGGGATAACCGAAGCCTGTGATTATACTCAAATTTACTGACTTATCTCCCGGATGACGTCGAGGCTATTGCTTGGAAATGTCTTGCCGTTATTATAGGTCTATATGATATATCATAAACAGAAGAATGTTCCTTACCACATGCTGCTATGCCATTCATCTCCATATAATCATTATTTTTGTTTTTGCTCTTCTGATGATTTTCAGCTTTTTCTTTCTGCAAATTGTATAGTTGTATGGTTTATAGCGCTATGACCCATTCAAACACTCCAGCGCAGCCTCCATTCTTCGCAAAAGATGGATAAAAAACCTTGATAAAATTATATATCCGCCAAAACACAGAGATGCCGATTCGCACGGGACTAATATTACCACAGGACCTCGGTGTTCAGCGAAATATGGTAGGTCATTTGCGGGGGAATTATTACTTTACAAATTACAGACATGACCGATTCGCACGGGATTAAGATCAAAGACAACCTCCACATTTATTACAAATGACTAGAGGTCCCCATATAGTACTAATCCCGTGCGAATAGGGCTTAAGTTAAGTGATCTAAATGTTTTACAGTTTCACACTCACGCAGAGCCCAAGCACAACCAAAACAATGTTTTTATGCAAAATGCATAGAGTTTTGTTTTTAACAAAGGGCCAAAGCAGCCATATCTCCCTGTTGCCCACTGAAGCTATGCAGGGTTGAGCCTGGTTAGTACCTGGATGGGAGACCTCATGAGAAAACCAGGTTGCTGCTGGAAGAGGTGTTAGTGAGGCAAGCAGGGGGCGCTCTCCCTGTGGTCTGTGTGGGTCCTAACGCCCCAGTGTAGTGACGGGGACACTATACCGTAACAAGCACAGTCCTTCAGATGAGATGTTAAACCGAGGCCCTGACTCTCTGTGGTCATTAAAAATCCCAGAATGTCCTTCGAAAAAAAGAGTAGTAGGGGTGTAACCCCGGCATCCTGGCCAAATGTACCCCTTGGCCTCCTTCATTCTCCTCCTAATCATCCCCACATCCGGTCGTTAAGTCTGATGTCACGCGTGACGTTTAGCCTCTTCCAGGTCCAAGCGTTCCCCACGTCCAGATCCAATAACAATAGCGGAACCTGTTCATTTATTTACGATCACGTCCTTCTTTAGTGAGGCACCCTTGCCGGTGAAAGTTTCTTCATTCGTTTAAGATTTTTAACTTACCTTATCAACTGCAGCCATTTCCTCTTCACTTTCTCGTCACAGGGAAAGCGGTAAAATGACAGTTGAATGTCACTTGCTTTTTAAACTCCAATCTATAAACAACACGGGACACTGTAGCATTATAAAACGGGACACAGCACTGCAGCCTGGTAAAACGCGGGTGAAAGCAGTAGGTGGGTAGAGAGGACCCGGCATTTGGACCCAGAAACAGTATTATTGTAGAGTGATTACGTCACGACTTAACAACCGTATAGTCAAGTCAAGTCCCCTTCATTTATATAGCGCTTTTAATAATATGGATTGTTTCAAAGCAGCTTTACAGTGATAATTAAAAATTAAAGTATAACAGAGATTGTTTTGGCATTACAGCAGCTCTAGAATAAAGTTTGAATAGAATAAACTTCTAGAATAATTGTCCAGCTAAAGTTAGTTTTGATTGATTGAATGATTCACTTCCGTTCATCTAGCCTTTATTATGGATATCTATGTACAAATACACCATCAGATACAAGATGAACACCGTGACAGATTCAGGATTTTTTTTTTTTTACTTTAAAGCTGTTTTGTGAGGGAATCAACTCTTAAGTTTATTAAAAGCAGGAGAGGAAGAAACACTTCACCTACAAACTAAACACAAATACACTAAATGTCCCTTCTCAACTAAAAGATGTTTGCCCAGATCAAACCACATTTCTGTAAAAAAACGACCACAGCAGTTTCAGTTTGACTAAGATGAGCGGCTAGTGTCACAATGTGAGAATGTTTCACACGCTTGCTTTGTTCTGGTTTTGCTGGTGCCATCTGACAGGTAAGTTATAAAATGTTTATATTTAATTATGAAATTCTTCACAGCTAAGCCACATTTTTGTGGGTAAAAACTAAACTTTCCATGTTGTAATTACACCATTAATGTAATGTTCATATATCTCACCTTAAGTTAGTTACAAACTACAGCTGATTTCAGGCTTTGTAAACCATCAGGAGCCTTAATCTGTGTAAATCTGTTTGTTCTCCAGGTGTGTTTGGTGATTCAGTGTCAGTGATGGAGGGAGATTCTGTCACTCTAAACTCTCATACTCAAATACGTGAAGACGACTACATAATGTGGACATTTGGAGCTGAAAAGGCTTCCATAGCTAAAATGAATAAAAATAAGCAAATCTTCTCCACATATAATGGTACCGATGGGAGATTCAGAGACAGACTGAAGCTGGACAATCAAACTGGATCTCTGACCATCACAAACACCACAACTGAACATACTGGAGATTATCAACTAAAAATAAATGGACTGAAAATGACACCAAAATCATTCAATGTTTCTGTCTATGGTGAGTAGAGATCATTTGTCCTGCCATTCAAATATTTGTGTATTTTAACGGAATATTCAGTACAAATTATGTTCAATCAACAGCATTTGTGGTGTAATGTTGACTACCAAAAATATTAACAAACTATTTCCTTACTTTTTTATTAAGCAAGACTCAATGTGAAGCACTTGCGTCAACAAAGCCGTGATCAAGTGTGTTGATTTAAAGTAGAAAACCGGGCGTTACAATAATCCAGACAAGATTAAATAAAAGAAAAAGCATGAATAAGCTTCTCTGTATCTTTAAAACTTAAAAACGGTCTCACCTCTAGGGACTGACACTAGAGACTGCAGACTTTAGCCTCCTTGTTAGAGCGGACAGACTCAGTTTTGAGCGGGACGGTTTGAACGGGAGGGGCTAAACTTGCACTGGCCTGACAGTGGAACAGTGCCTATTGATGGTTTTGATTAAAAACCCTGTATTATGGCAGTTAGTAGTTCATTTTGAGATATTAGCAGAACTTGCAGCCTTTGCTAATGAACTAAAACCCCTTTCAACTGCTCAAAATGAACATGAAGTTGTGTTGTTTTTCATGAACTTTCTAACTTCCTGCACTCATGTCCTTAAATTACAAATATTAAATATAAAAAATACAAATGGAAATTATTTTTGTGGTAATCAACAAATGCTGTAAATTGAGTTTAACTGGCGCTGAAACCAGAATATTACTAGACTATTTACATATTGAAATTTTTAATCATTTTGTAGTTGGAGATGATAGAACCACCGTCATCACACTAAAACACTCACTCAATACACACACACACACACACACACACACACACACACACACACACACATGTTGGTGCAACAGCATTATGAGAACTCTCCATAGGCGTAATGGTTTTGTAACGAATGTACATCAATAATAATATACATAAAATGTATTTAAGGGGGGCCGGAAGGCCAATTTAGCTCAAAAGGGATGATTCATCGATTTGCAATGAATCTTGACCGAATCACTATGGAACCGAGCAAATGACTCGTTTAGAGTTCATTTGAACGGGCCGTAATTATAACCTTGGCACAGATATAAATATCCAATCTATAGTGAAACACTATGTATTAGCAAGGTAACTTTAGATCGACAGTACAAGACATTAAATGTGCAAGCACAACACAAGGCAAATATCTTTTCAAATATAAACAAGACTTTATTGATTATCCTAAAACATAAAACTAATATCTAACACAAACACACGCACACGCATTCATACAAGTTGCAGAAAGAAAGAGAGTGAGGAAAGAATGAGTTTTAAGAGTGAGATAGTGAAATCCCAAGTTTCTATAATTATGCACTTATAAGACATGACCTGAACGAACCATCAATCATTAATTTAACCCTTCTATCGTTTCTTGGGCAGGTTATTCAATGTTATATTAATGCACCAGTTCAGTTAAGAGTCTGGAGGTACTTGCTTGTCCGTGTTGTTTTGGGGACCCCCTTTTCGTCGGTGTGTAGGGGGTTCACCGTGTCCGTGGCTGGCTGTCTCCTCGTGCCTGCGAGATCTTGGGCCGCCAATCACGTGGTGTGTTGGTGGATGGATGAAAGTCTTTGAAGTTGGAAGGGCTTTGCAGTCGAAACGTTTAAACGAAACTTTGCAGCACAACTTAACTTAGAACCGAGACTTTTAACGGAAAAGAAAACAAAGGAAAAGAAAGGAAAGTGAGACGAGTTAGATGGCTTGAATGAAGCTGTTTTAAACCCTGATCTTAATTTGGGTAATTTTCTCTGCTCGTCTACATTGCTCGTCTGTCTGTTACTTTTTCATGGCTCTCCCTAGAGCATCCTCTTCAGCTCTCTCCGTATTTTTCCTAAGAACTCCGAAGAAGAACTTTCGGAAAAAGAAACTACAAGAAGAACATCTCTGAAGAAGTCGAAAAGCACTAGCACTTCCCAATCTCTTTGTTCGGGTCTAAGATTTTATCTCAAATGTTTGTCCCGCCTCCTGGAGGAATTCGGACAATAAGATACTTGTAAGGTTATTTGAGAAGGGGGTATTTTCCATCATCCCCCTCGCATCGTAAATCATGTGTTATCTGTGGTCTGCTTTACTCTAACAAAGAGGACATAGATTACAGTTTATACATGATTCCTATTATAAGAACACGAAACATTTTACACAGATTTCAATCAAGCCATCGTCTGAATTAAGAACATGTTATCGTATACGATCCTGCTGACAGGAAGCATGACACACTTTCATTCACACACCTAATATTTATAACAATTACATGACTTAGATGTGATCTAAGCAGAATAGACACATACAGGGGTTGTAACACAATACATAATCATGTTATGTTATATATTTTGATTATAGGTCCACTGAGCATTGTTCTGTGTGAGTTTTAATGGGTTTGATATGTAAAGTCTGTGTAAGTCTGTGTAAGTCTCTCTGTTCCATGAAAGCGTGGTCTGTTTTACATCTCTGTCCTGCTCAGCAGTGGTGCTGCAGGAGGGAGGTCAAAGGTGGTCAGACCCCTTGGTGGTCAGGCCTCGTTTCACCATTTCTGAGCAGCTTTGTCTTGCTTAAGGATGAAACATTGACAGCGTTTTTCCTGTTTTAGGCTTATCTCTGGGGCCTGCGGGGCCATAAAAGTCTTCTCTGGGGGGTTTTCTAGACAATTTGGAGCCGTCTTGTGACTTTGGAATGTGGTGTTCAGATCCGGAATGCTGAATCACATTTGAATGAATCCCATGAGAGATTAATTTGTGTTTGGTTCATCCTTAAAATCTCTACAGTTTTTATACTGTACAAACTACACTCACTGGCCACTTTATTAGGTACCCCATGCTAGTAACGGGTTGGACCCCCTTTTGCCTTCAGAACTGCCTCAATTCTTCGTGGCATAGATTCAACAAGGTGCTGGAAGCATTCCTCAGGGAGTTTGGTCCATATTGACATGATGGCATCACACAGTTGCCGCAGATTTGTCGGCTGCACATCCATGATGCGAATCTCCCGTTCCACCACATCCCAAAGATGCTCTATTGGATTGAGATCTGGTGACTGTGGAGGCCATTTGAGTACAGCGAACTCATTGTCATGTTCAAGAAACCAGTCTGAGATGATTCCAGCTTTATGACATGGCGCATTATCCTGCTGAAAGTAGCCATCAGAAGTTGGGTACATTGTGGTCATAAAGGGATGGACATGGTCAGCAACAATACTCAGGTAGGCTGTGGCGTTGCAACGATGCTCAATTGGTACCAAGGGGCCCAAAGAGTGCCAAGAAAATATTCCCCACACCATGACACCACCACCACCAGCCTGAACCGTTGATACAAGGCAGGATGGATCCATGCTTTCATGTTGTAGACGCCAAATTCTGACCCTACCATCCGAATGTCGCAGCAGAAATCGAGACTCATCAGACCAGGCAACGTTTTTCCAATCTTCTATTGTCCAATTTCGATGAGCTTGTGCAAATTGTAGCCTCAGTTTCCTGTTCTTAGCTGAAAGGAGTGGCACCCGGTGTGGTCTTCTGCTGCTGTAGCCCATCTGCCTCAAAGTTCGACGTACTGTGCGTTCAGAGATGCTCTTCTGCCCACCTTGGTTGTAACGGGTGGTTATTTGAGTCACTGTTGCCCTTCTATCAGCTCGAACCAGTCTGGCCATTCTCCTCTGACCTCTGGCATCAACAAGCCATTTCCGCCCACAGAACTGCCGCTCACTGGATGTTTTTTCTTTTTCGGACCATTCTCTGTAAACCCTAGAGATGGTTGTGCGTGAAAATCCCAGTAGATTAGCAGTTTCTGAAATACTCAGACCAGCCCTTCTGGCACCAACAATCATGCCACGTTCAAAGTCACTCAAATCACCTTTCTTCCCCATACTGATGCTCGGTTTGAACTGCAGGAGATTGTCTTGACCATGTCTACATGCCTAAATGCACTGAGTTGCCGCCATGTGATTGGCTGCTTAGAAATTAAGTGTTAACAGTGGTGGAGGAAGTACTGAATCTCAGTACTTAAGTAAAAGTACAAATAACCAGAGACATATTTACTTTAGTAAAAGTAAAAGTACCACAATGAAAACCCTACTTAAGTAAAAAGTACCTGATTTTAAATGTACTTTAAGTATTAAAAGTAAAAGTACTTGCATAACAATTTATTATCTTAATGTCTATATTCTAATAGGCCTAATTAGGGCTGTAACAATATGCAATATGAAACCGAAATCGCGACACTCAGATCCACGAACCTGTGTCGCGGTGTGAAGGCAGACGACACACCCCTTATTTGAAGTTAACATTATACAATACGTAGACCTACACCACAAAACTAGTTTAGGATAAATTCGTTAAAATTGGGCAATCCCAGCGTTATGGATGTGACATTTGCAGTAAAAACTTGAAATATAAGTTCTCAGAAAATGCATTTAATACCAATTGAAACTTATATATCCATATTCCCTTAATAAAGAAGTCCAGACATTAGAAAAATATCAGTCTACAGACACATGCGTTTTATATTTAATATGAGGGAGGTCCATAAGGGACGTAACACAAAAACATATCTAACTTTTAGGTGGCAAAATATTTTTTTGTAATTCTGTGAATTTCACTGCGCACACCAAAAGTAGGCTAATATACACATCGGATGAAGAAGAGTTGGCTCTCCACAGAACATAAATGTGAACACAAAAAATAAAATGAATATTTTATGAGGAAAAAACAATGTTACAGACGTGTCAGTTCTCCATTACGTGAGCGCTCTGAAAGCGGCACTAAAATACTGCTTTAAAACGTTTACAGAGAACTCAAATAGAAAGCCCTTCTTTAAAATAAATTTCGTTTTGTATTAATTGTATCTCAATTTTAATCAATGTTTCATCAACCAATTGCCTGGATTTAATAAATAAGTAAATAGGCCTATAGCAGAAAATAGATAATCAGGTCACGGAGGCGCCAGCGCGTGAACTGGAGAAATAAACCGAAACTCAGGTCTGTACTTGCCTCACAGACCTGAGACGTGTACACTGTTAGCAATTGATGTCATTTTTACAATAAATTTTACAAGAACATATTGTATTCATGCTTTTTTTTGTAAATGCAAATGCATGATGGGAAATGTATCGACAGTCCTGTAATTTTATTGTAACTACACTGTAAAAGCATTATTTTACAGCCACTGCATAGCATTGTGGGATCGCTGCTGTTTGAATTTTAAAATTGCTCGGCGGCGGCCAACGGTACCAGAATCAAACATTTTTGGAAGAAGGAACACATCTCGGGTATGAAACATTAACAATCTATGTTATAAGTCTATGGATATTTTAATACTGGACCCGGTCACAGATAAATCCCCAGTGTTAAATCAACACTGCTCAGAGCACATATGGTCCCACTCTACAGAGTGTTAAAGTAACACTGAAGTAAGCAGTGGTAAAGTTAATGACATAATTAGGTGATTAATTGAGCATTATTGACGAACACCTGCTGTTCAATATCTGAAGAGCTCAGCAGAGGAGGATTAAACAACTCCACAAACAGCATTACAGCTTCACTTATTACTAACCAGACTAACTTTATATCTGTCATATGTCTATGAATGGTAGTTTAGATGTTGATGTTTTAAAATGTTTGGTCACCATTGTGGTGATCAGTGTTTCCTTTAGTTGGGCAGTTTGACTCTTGGCAATGTAAGTGCACTATTGGTGTTTGTAACAGTGTTTACTAAAGCACATAATTTGTTACAAAGGAAATCAAACACAAATGTGTTCAGGTGTTATAGTTCTCATTATCAAAAAGTAAAATGACAGAAAAAGATGAAAAAAAACCTGACCTAAATTTGTAATTCAAAAGAAACTTTCACCTTTCTTGACACAAAGCAGACATTCAGAATTTTTATATACATTGCAGAATTTTTTGGGAAATTATTATTATTTTTTAGAAACAAACAGACATCAATAATCAGCATATGAATCTCAACAATGGTGACATGCTTAATGCTACAATGCATGCTGGGAGTCAAAAGTTTTAAACTATGGTGCCTCCCAGAATGCATTGTGGCATAAAGCATGTCACCATTGTTGAGATTCATATGTGGATTCTTGATGTCTCTGTGTGTGTCCAAATATTACTTTCCCAATTAAAAAAAATATATATATATTTGGTCTTGATGTCTAATCTGTATAAAGAAATGAATGTTGTTGAACACAATCTATTGATACCAACTAACCACATTCTGTCATTTTTTGTACTTTATTATCTTGTAAACTATAGGCCCATCATCAGATTACTTTTGTTTCTGGCTTTCTATGTAACATATTATGTATTTTGGCAAACACTGTTACAAAGACCATGGCTGCGTCCGAAATCGCGTACTATGTGAGTAGGTACTACATTTAAATAAGAACGTACTTCGCGACCGTTAAAAAAGTACGTTCTATATAGTATGAATACGGGTAGTATGAATGAATCCGGACATACTACATGCGCCATGTTGTTGTCGCGTGACATACGCGCTGTCATAACGGTGCGAAAATGTAAAGAGCCCATTCCACTGACTGCACCAACTTCGCGCTGTTTTTAGTTCTGCTTTCTGTTTTCATCTGCGTTTTTACGTCGTCCGAGCCGACAATCAAGAGGAGGCGTCGGTCAGCAGCTCGCAGATCACGGCTTTTGTGGAGTTTCAATAACATTTATTTACCTAATAGAAATTTTACCTCATAAAACACACACACAACCCCTATGAACAATGACAGATGTTGATTTTTGGCAAGGAAAAAGCCATTTATTTGCTTGTGATATTACCATCGATAAATAAACATGAATGAATCAATAGAGATACGCATGTCTGTGTTTATCTCTACAGCCCATAGCTAACACTACAGCCGCGTCTCCGGATTCCGCCATTTTCAAATATAACGACAACAACTCCTCTCCCGTGGCATCATGGGATAGTAAAGTGTCCATCGTATGCGCACTTCAGAATCTCGCCGGAAGTAGTAGGTCATCCGGGGACTTTTCGCCTACTGTTTTTCGAATTCTATGATTTCGGACATACTACTCTGCTCGCGTACTGTTTTTCGCATACTATATAGTAGGGAAGTATGCGATTTCGGACGCAGCCCAAATATTTAAAAAGTCATCAAGAGTCAAATTGCCCAACTAAAGGCAACACTATTCACCATAATGGTGATTTTAAAACATCATCTAAACCTCTGTTAATTCTCAATAAGAACTTCTGTAGATGTCTGACATATAAAGTCAGTCGTGAAATTCCTGGCAACTTAGTTGCAGTAAATATACAGTATATTGTAATAAATTACAACATTTTACTGTAATAATGCTACAATAATCACAGTAGCACTGCTGTTTGAATACAGTACTTTATTGTAACAGTAAACAGTAACAATCCTGTATTTTACTTGCTGTAAATTTACTGCAATTAGTTGCCAGGAATTTCCTGTAAAATTACAACAAATGTTAACATTGTACAGTAAATTGTAATAAATTACAACATTTTACTGTAATAATCCTACTATAATCACAGTAGCACTGCTGTATGAATACAGTACTTTATTGTAAAAGTAAACAGTAACAATCCTGTATATTACTTGCTGTAAATTTACTGCAATTAGTTGCCAGGAATTTCCTGTAAAATTACAATAAATTGTTAACAGTGTATATATAGATAGCCTGAAATGTCTACTTTTAAACAGAACAATTCAAACAGAAAGAAAACAGACTGTTCTCTGCATGTAATCCGTATGAAATGTGCATTTATCTCTGACGAGTTCACTGCAAAGATCGCAAAAAATACATTTAAAAAATACATTTAAAGAAGCATCGTCAACTTCATCTTTGCTGCTGACACTGACACAGCAGGAAACACTTGTTTATTAATAAACAATGTCTCCTTGTTATATTTTACATATTCATAATCATTACTTTTGCCGGTTCTTTGTGACAGCTTTTAGGTGCTTTATTGGCAGCGCCACCGTTACATGTTTCATGAACGCGTCAGCACCGAAAACATGGAGATTTTTTTCAATCCCTGTTTTGGCAGGGGGAAAAACTGATCAGAAAATGTAACGAAAATGTAACGAAACATTGTAGAAATGTAGTGGAGTAGAAAGTATAATAATTGCTGCAAAAAGTAACGAAGTAAAAGTAAAAAGTATGCACTATTGATTCTACTTAAGTAAAGTACAAGATACGTGAAAAATGTACTTAAGTAAAGTAACGAAGTATTTTTACTTCGTTACATTCCACCACTGCGTGTTAAGGAGCAGTTGGACAGGTGTACCTAATAAAGTGGCCGGTGAGTGTATATACACACATATACAGCAGACTTACCTCTGTTCATTGACAGTTTATCAGTTTATCAGCATCCCTCCACCACACTTTTCCACACTTCTAGTTATAACTATTCCTGCCACCGGGGGAATCTGTGTACTCTGGGTCAAATCCCGAGCTCGGAGCCTCTCCCCCGGAAAGCACGTCAAATACACATAAACCTTTACTATATCTAATTTTATGTAAATTTGAACTCGTTAAATTGGTATGTAAAAGGTGAAAGGTTTACTGTTATTGGTGCCGACTGCTGAAATCTTGGAATCGTGACACAATTACTCAGTGAGCGACGAGAGTCTCAGCTGATCCTCGTCTCTCCATCATTTCCTAATTCTCTTCAGTGTCCACTGTTTTATTGAGTCTGATTTAATGGTTCCATTTCCTCCATACGAATGTCATTGGGATCAGCTGGTGGGTCGTTGTCAGCATCATCATCCTGTAAGAAAACACAGATTCACAGAAGGTTACTGTTACGTTTGGTTGAAGCAGAGGAGGAAGCAGGATCCAAGTGCAGCAGTCTTTTATTAAATAAACTCAAAACCTCACAAATACAAACTCAGACTAAGACTCTGGAACAGGAACAACCACAATAGTGCAATGATAAGAACTGACCAAGACACATGGCAGGATCACATGACAACCAGACACAGAAACATGACAATGACAAAAACAAGAAACAAAACCCAAAACGTGACAGTTACAGTGAAGAGAAGGATTGAAGTTTCAGTTACACAAACTGTACAAAATGTTTATTTGGGAGTTATTGGTGTTTTTGATTGTTTTGACTGTTTCACCAGTGAAAATCTGCATCTGTACTGTTAAAAATAAAAAATAAAAGAGCAAAAAAGACGTTGTTTTTGCACAGTAAATCTCATATATCTTGTTAAATCAGCTGACATGTAATACTTACATCCTGTGGTCCTGGTGCATTCTGTGGTACTGGTGCATTCTGTGGTCCTGGTGCATTCTGTGGTACTGGTGCATTCTGTGGTCCTGGTGCATTCTGTGGTCCTGGTGCATTCTGTGGTCCTGGTGCATTCTGTGGTCCTGGTGCATTCTGTGGTCCTGGTGCATTCTGTGGTCCTGGTGCATTCTGTGGTACTGGTGCATTCTGTGGTACTGGTGCATTCTGTGCTGCATGGTTCTTGTGGTGATGGTAGTAAATCACACCAGCAACTGCAGAAACCAACAGAACAACACCAACAACTATTCCTGCTACAGCTCCTGAAGACAGACCTGAATCTGGAACATCTACAGAGAAACAGACATTATTGTGAATGATAATACATCCAGTACTTCAGTTTTTTTTTCTTTTTTTTCTTCTTTAGACCCTTTCTATATTGATTATCATCTGTATCAACAGGAAACAGCAGCGTTCACTGAAAACAAATATTATGCATTTTTCAAGTGATCAAGTCAATAACATTAGTCAAAGTGTTATTAGTCAAAGCTCAAAAAAAGTCAACTCAACATTGAGTTGATTTAAAAAAAAATGAACTGTTTTTTTTTTTATTCCTCAAAGGAAAATGCATTGAATGATTAAATGATATTCTCACCAACAGTAAGAATGAATCTCTTCACTCTAGTGACACTGAAGCTGCTGCTGTTGTTGATGATCATCTGTAGTGTATATTCTCCAGAGTCTGTGTTTGTGATGTTCATGATGGTCAGAGATCCAGTCTGATGATCCAGCTTCAGTCTGTCTCTGAATCTCTCAGTATCTTCTTTACACTGAACATCTGTACAGATCTTACTGAGATCTCCAGTGATTTCAGAGATGTGAATGTCATTAAAATACCACGTCATCACATCATTTGGTTTTCTTGCTACAGGAGGATCAAAAGTGACCGATTCTCCCTCGTTTCTCTTCACTTCTTCTCGTTCAGCAGCAGAAACACCTGCAACACAAACCAACAGATGCTGGAGGATCTTTTGTTGAAAACAAACAGAAACTACACAACATGAGAGAACTGTGAACATGACTTTGCATAAGCCCTTTCTCGACTCTCGATCTGAAAAGAAATATTTTGGTCTGTACCTATAAACACACATTAACAATGTGCTTTTAAAATATATAATCTGCATTTAAACGTTAAATGACTCGCCTTGGACAGAAACACTGAAGATATGTTCACTGATGCTGCTGCTGCTGAAGATCTTCAGTTGATAAACTCCAGAGTCTGTGTTTCTGGTGTTCATGATGGTCAGAGATCCAGTCTGATGATCCAGCTTCAGTCTGTCTCTGAATCTCTCATTACCTTCATTACACTGAACATCTGTACAGGTCTTATTGATATCTCCATTGATTTGAGCGATGCGAATGTCATTATAATACCATCTAATATCTACTTGTCGGTTTGTTTGAACACCAGTGTTTAGAGTGACTGAATCTCCCTCCATCACTGACACTCTGTCTGTATCAACACCAGACACACCTGGAGAAGAAACAGTTAACATAAGAAAAACAAAACTATACAATTATTATTTTCTAATTGATCATACAGACTGTGAGCAGAGAAATATGTCTGGATTCGTAATGTTACACATGGAAACAAACAGCAGAAGAACATCATCGATTCACACTTTCACTCATCAGACAAACATGTCTCGGATGATCTTATACACACACCCAATACACGTTTTCATAGACTCATAATGTATATTACATAGATGAATAGTAAAAATATTAATATATTAGAAATATTTAAAGATTTAAATATAAAATATTTCAGAATAAAAATATTTCATAAAAGTATGCTAATTTCCACAGCATCATAATACAGAGCCTTTCTTCAAAATATTTTAGTTCTCCACATAAATAACATGCTTAGGCTACATTACCTTTTATTAATTTTGGCAGAAGCTCACTCACATTACATTCAAGCTACCTTTGGTCAGTTAATGCACTGATGTAAAATAATATTTATTATTCTGTCAGGGTTCTGTCACTTCGGTCTAGTAGTCCTTGGTTTTGTGACAGAGCCCTTACACTCCTGTATTTTCTTATCTTATGTCAGTGCACCTGGTTTTATACGAAGTCTTTTACAAAGTTCCCATTTTAACGCCCCTGAAACTGATTTGGGCTGATTCTATGATTTGTTGTCACCCGATTATAATCCTACCATCAATATACCATTAACATATTCGTTCAAATAAATCGGTGCAACGCCGGTGTTACGGATCAACTGGGGATCATGTTAACTGGGGACGCGCGCATGCACGCATTTATTTGGGGGAATGTTCAACAAACATTTTCATTCGCTAATAGAAAGCAACAATAACAAAAAAAGAAATATATATATATATATATATATATATAGGCAAATGTGTATGGATTAAGGAAAGCTGTATTTGCCAACTGTGAAGGTCTGACCACACAGTCCCACCGTCCACATTCTGAATATTCAATCTAAGTAAGGAAGAATAAACTATAGAATAAGTTACATGTTAATGAAGAACAGTTACTTGTTTTGCAACATAAATTTTTCTTACCCATTGCCAGTTTGGCCTTACGCTGCTTTCCATCCAATCATGTTATATTAGTAAATAAATGTCACAGTTGCATAAAGGCAACCGGGCTTTTGCAGTAATAGGGCCGAGATGGTGGAATGAGCAGCCGCTATCTATCAGATCTGCGAAATCACTGGCATTGTTTAAGAATTTGTTGAAAGTGCATTTATTGTTGTTGGTAGCCTATAAGGATTAGATGTGATGTTTATATGTTGTCTATTTATTGGTCTATGTTTATTCCTGTATTTATTTATTTTTATGGAATCTATATGTAAAGCACTTTGGTTCAACCATGGTTGTTTTAACAGTGCTATATGAATAAATAAACAAACATAAACAGTTGTAGGCCTATTACCTTTTTTATAGTAAGAACAATTTAACACACCATCACCCTTCATTGTGAAATTTCCACATCTCCTCTTTATATATTAGTGTTTCTTTCTTGAGCAGCTGTCAGGATATTGGTTATCCTGCAAAGTTTTTGATTTGTCTAACTTTAATTGCATCAATTTGCTGTGGCAGTATCTGTCCTAACAACAATGACACCAGTACAATAATGTCACTTAATTTATAGACATTTTCATCTGTTTCTAACAGTTAGCAGACGACAACAATGAAAGCACATGATGTCATGAATAACAAGTAAAGATAATATGTTAATGAGATTCATGGTAACAGTCAAATGAAAAGAACTGGCATAATTCAAATTCATATTACATAAAAAGAGGCCCACACCCATTACATTTTATTTATAAAACTCAGACCATTGTGTCATATTTCTTTTGTTAAAGAGGTCAGCAAAAAAGTAAACAATAAAGCATTTCCTATTGTTTTAGAGACGGCCATGCTATTCATGTGAGGTGACATGATTAAGAGGTTAGTGATATTAGCATAGAGAATATATCAGTATATATATATATATATATATATATGTAATAATTCATCATCACTCTATCATATGTTCTGCTTATTTCAGTAATACAATTTGTGGTTGCCACTCAGTGTTTTTCACAGGAGTGTTCTCTACATTTCCAATACAAGACATTTGATAAACAACATTCAAGTTAATGCTCCTACTGAGCATAATGTACATTTACACATTTGGCAGACGCTTTTATCCAAAGCAACTTACATTGCATTTCAAGTTACACAATTTAAATTCTTATCAGTTCTTGCTCTCCTTGGGAATCGAACCCATGACCTTGGTGTTGCAAAGCACCAATGCTCTACTGTTTGAGCTACAGGAAGAAGATGCAGTATTACAGGCCTACAGAATTGTTCTGAAAGAAGAAGAGTCAATTTTTTTTTTAGAATTTTTTTTTTTATATATATAAATCTGTTGAAAATGTTTCAAGTTAATGAGATAATTAACTTCATGACCCTATAAGTATAGCTGCTTTATGTCCAGGGAAAAGGATACTGAGGCGTCAGAGGTGGTTGTACATTATCAGCAGAGTAAAATAAGCTGATAAGTGTTTTTTTTATATATATATAAAAATACTAGATCCATTATCAAATTAGGCTATGTATGCAGATAAATAAATGCATCTTGTTGAAAAAAAAATGTAAATGACTTTGCAATTTATGTTTATTTTAGGTAGCCAAGCTAATTTAACTTAATCTACATCTGTTGTTATTTGTGATTATAACTCATAACAACACACTAAAGAAAATATGATACACTAATGTTGAAAAGAAAATTCGTACACGTCTTCTGAAGTGCGCAGACAAGTCTGTTCATCCAATGAAACCGAATGCCCCATGTTAACACTAGCTATGTTTCCATCCACTTGTCAATCGAATCATCTGAAGTTCGGTAAAAAGAACTCATGCGAATTAAGCTGGTGAAAGTGTGTTTCCATCCAACGGCTTTAAAGCGAATAAAAACCTGTGCGTAATGACGTCACATGCTGTTTTGCGATCAAATACGCCTTATTCACGGCAGCGCCATCTTTGATTTTTAATGAGAATGAAAGCGAGGCTGTGAGGGATAGACATGCATCTCTTCAATGGGCTGTACTGTTATTTAATGCGTTTTCGTTTTGTTCTGCTCACATGAAACACTGGAAAAATCTTTCCAAGAAATTTCAGTTGACAAAAAACTCCCGACAATATAAGCTGTGGAAAATTGTAAGTAATCTAGGAGCTTTATTCAGCTTTTTACAGCGGATGCCATTGGAAACACGGTAAGTCTATCCCTCACAGCCTCACTTTCATACCTGTCATGGCGCTGCTCTGAATAAGGTCTATTGGTATATCGAATTGATTTGAGACATTTTAAGGTGTTTCCATTCATTTTCGCACTGAATCGCACAACATTCAAGCAAACATTTGCGAACAAAGTTTTGCTAGACAAAATGGATGGCGCATCTGCCAACAAATGATCAACATTGCACAAGTTGTAGCCTAGTGCTTACGTGCCAGCTGATAGCGACATATGCAAGGGATGATGTATAGCGAGGCGGTTGTTAGCCTGAAGGGGTTGTCTACATCCCGCTTATTACATGGCTAACGTTACCTACCAAATAAATAAATAATTTGACACAAAATATTGTTTTAAAACGGAGTTTATTGATTTAAAAACGATTGTACTCCTTCCGCTAAAGAAAATAGTCCGTTCCGTCTCTGAACTGCGTCCATGGCAACGCTGTTTTTCATGGCAACGGTGTGTTATACTTAGCAGCTGTCTGTTATCAAGAAATAACACACCGCATTCTACATTAGAATTCAACCAAGCCATGTACGTTAATAACAAGCTATAATAAGAAAACAACGACGCTATCAACACTGCTATGATGATGCAGATGCACGTAAATGCCTGTGGTGTGGGAACGACAGCGCTCCAAACAGTTCTGGGAGATCGTGGTTCGTGGTTCATCAGGTATTCATGAAATTCAAGCGAATTTTACTGTTTCCATAAGGCATTTTTCATTCGATATCACTTAATTCGGATAAAAACGTGTCGATGGAAACATAGCTATAGTCGTGGTTTCTGAGTTTGACACTATTTCTTTGAAATTGCGTCAAATACGCAGGAATACACTGCTAAATCAAAGCGCTTTATTCGCATAGCCTACCAGTGTATACAACTGGTGAAATATTTGTTTTTAATCGGTGATCCATAAAATAGGGTATGAATGAATCTGTCGCCGTTTAACATCTGCTGGAAATCCAAGTGAAACTATCTGCGTGCACTCGCGCGTCCGATCCCCAGTTGATCCGTAGGCTAACACCTGTTACTGTTAAGAGTTTGTAACAAATCAAGTCTTACCGTGGTCGGTTGAAATCAAGATCACCGAAAGCCAATTAAATAGAAGCCACATTTTCCCCACAGAAATAGGCTTTATGCCCAGCTGCACTACTTCCTGAACTTCAGCCAGCTCCATTCTTCTTCTTCTTTGGATTTTTACGGCAGTTGGCATCCTCTGGCTGCGTTCCAAACCGCATACTCAATGAGTAGTGTAGTATCGTCAGTGATATAAGAACTGAATCATTCACTATAACAGTATTAGCATTTTATTGACTGTCAAGCTTACAGAGCTGCCATGTGACTACATCACTTCCACATAAACATGTCTTACTCTCCCCCAGAACCCCACATGATCCTGAAGGTCCACTGCACCTCTTGTGGTGCGGGGAGGAACTGCCGATAACTATAACATAAATCTCAGGATACTACATCCCTCCCCCCTTAAGAGAAAAAAATACTCTTTTACTTTTTTTTTTTTTTTAAAACATCCTATCTCCCAAACTACTCACAAATGTACTGTAAGGGAAATTGAACATAACACTGTTAACATAGACATACACGTATACTCCACATGTTTCTCTCTCTCTTTTTTTTTTATTTAATTTTTTTAACAATAGTATCCAACTCCATGAACAGAGTTAAAGAAAAAAAAACTAACTAGGAAGGTGGGTAGACTGCCATCCTTCCAGTGAGTCCCAGAGCGCATTCTTGCTCTGACTTGAGGGATCTCACTACTATTTCACAGTCTTTCAGATAAGCAGGAGTCTGTCTTGTGCGCTCAGAACGGCGCAGCCCAGGAAGTGGATCTACTCCCGCTTTTGTCTGTTCAACAACTGAGGGATGTGCTTGGGCTGTCCCAGAAACAGTCATTCTCTCACTGACCGTAGTGGAGACGGCAGGGTCTCCAATACTGTATCTGAGACCTGAAGACTGGTAGGCTCCTCCGTCCTCTCGGGCATGGGCATTTCACCGCTCACTATTGTATGCCGTTTTCTGAGTTGATCGACATGACGCCTCATGACTCGTCCCTCTCCTGTCTATATATAGGATACAGGTCCTGTGTTCTCTTCAACGACCGCTGGTATCCAACGGGGTCCATAACTGTAATTTCGGGTGTACACATCATCCCCAGGAGAAAAACTTCTCCACTTACTGTGTGTGTCATGTTGTTCCTTCTGCTTGAGTTGCTTCTTGCGTATCTTTGACTTCACATCCGGCAGCAGAAGATCCAGTGTTGAGCGCAACCTCCTGGACATAAGCATTTCAGCTGGTGACACTCCAGTTGTGGTTTGCGGTGTGATTCTGTAATTAAACAAAAATCTAGCGACTCTTGTTTCCAGAGTCTCTCCCTTTATTTTCTTTATTCCTTGTTTGAACGACTGTACAGCTCTTTCAGCTAGACCGTTCGACGCCGGGTGGAATGGTGCGGATGTTATGTGCTGTATGCCATTCTGTTTTAGGAATGCTTGAAAATCTTGGCTTGTGAAGCAAGTTCCATTATCTGACACTACGGTCTGGGGCAGACCATGTATGCTAAAGCACTGTCTGAGCTTTTCAATGGTAACTTGACTTGTTGCTGTACTTGCTGGGTACACGTCAATCCATTTGGAGTGTGCATCTACAATGACAAGGAACATCTTCCCTAGAAAAGGGCCGGCGTAATCCACATGCAGTCTGCTCCAGGGTGTCTCCGGCCACTCCCATGGATGTAGCGGTGCTCCAGCTGGAGGATTCCTGTTTTCCTGACATGTATGGCAGGACTGCACTTCCTTTTCAATTTCGGAGTCCATCCCTGGCCACCAAACGTATGAACGTGCTAATCCCTTCATTCTGCATATTCCTGGGTGTGTGTGGTGTAACTGTTTTAATATGGCTCTCCTACCCCTCTGCGGAACGACCACTCTCGCCCCCCAGAGCACACACCCATCTTTCACACTCAGCTCCAGTTTTCTCTGACTGTAGGGTTTGTACAGTGTATCCACCTCCCTTGGCCATCCTTTCAGACACCAGCCTAGCACTTGGGAGAGTGTTTCATCCTTAGCTGTCCACTGTCTAACCTGTTTTGTCGTGATTGGTGGGTCCTCCATGACCTCCAACATGAAAACCTGGTCTGACTCTTCCTCTTCCCCTGTTTGTGGCAATGGTAACCTGCTCAGCGCGTCTGCATTTGCATGTCCCTGCCCAGGTTTGTATATGATTTTGTACTCATACGCTCTGAGGAGAGTTGCCCACCTCTGCACTCTCGGTGACCCCATCTGAGGCACCGGCTTTTTTTCATGAAAGAGTGAAATCAGTGGTTTGTGGTCAGTGCTGATTGTGAATGTTCGTCCGTAGATGTATTTGTGAAACCTCTTGATCCCGAAAATGATAGCTAACCCCTCCTTCTCAAGCTGTGAGTAGCGCTTCTCTGCTGGTGTTAGCGTGCGTGACATGAAGCCTAAAGGTTTTTCACTACCGTCTTCCATGACATGTGACAGTACGGCGCCTAGCCCGTATGGAGAGGCGTCACAGGCGAGCACTAAGTCTTTGTCCGCTGAGTAGTGACCCAGGACTTTAGCTGACTTCAGCAACTCTTTTGAGTACTGAAAAGCTTCTTCCTGCTCTTTGTTCCAGACCCACAAAACATCTTTCCTCAGCAGCTTGTGTAACGGGGCTAAGCGTGTAGCTAGACTAGGAAGAAACTTGTTATAGTAATTCAAGAGGCCTAAATAGGCCTTTAGCTCAGTCACTGTGGTTGGCGATGGAGCTTCCTCTATGGCCCTCACCTTGCTCTGCACTGGATGTAAGCCTTCAGCATTCACCACATGCCCTAGGTATTCTACCTCATTTTGCTGGAACACACATTTGCTTCTGTGAAGTCGCAGGCCAGCGTCTTTCAATCGACTAAGTACCTCATCCAGCGTGCTCAGGTGTTCAGCTTCGTCTCTCCCAGAATAATGTCATCTAAGTACACAGCTACTCTTGGAAGGCCTTGTAACAGATTTTCCATCGTTCGCTGGAAGATGGCGGGAGCTGAAGAAACTCGAAAGGTAGCCTATTGTAGGTGAACAGGCCTCGGTGTGTGTTTATTGTGAGGTACTTCTTTGAGGCATCATCCATCACAATCTGTTGATAGGCGTGGCTTAAATCGAGCTTGGAGAACTGTTTCCCTCCTGACAGAGTATTGAACAGGTCTTCGACACGGGGAATTGGGTATTGCTCTAGTGAGGAGGCACCGTTAACTGTTAGTTTGTAATCCCCGCATATTCTGACCGACCCATTAGGCTTTAAGACAGGAACTATGGGCGCGGCCCATTCAGCATATTTCACGGGAGCTATAATGTCCTCCTTCAGCAGCCGATCTATCTCCTCTTCTACTTTTGCCCTCATGGCATACGGAACTGAGCGGGGTCGATAGAATTTAGGATGTGCTTCAGCGGACACTCGAATGGTTGCTTTCATTCCTTTCAACATGCCTAACTCCTGCTTAAATACATCTTCATTTCTTATGAGTACTTCCTGTAGACTCTGGGCCTCTGTTCTCACATTTTTTATTTCTTCCCACTTCAACTTTAGAGCCTCTAGCCATCCTCTTCCTAACAAGCTAGGTCCTGTACCTTTAACCACCACAAGGGGCAATGTCTTTACTTGCTGCTCATAGTTGACTTCCACTTTGGCTACCCCCACTACTTTGATTTTCTCCCCCGTATATGACTTCAGTAAAAGTTTGGTTTGTCTTATTTGCGGGCGTTGCTTTTCATTCCACATCTCCTTGAACTTTATCTCATTCATTACGCTTACACTACATCCTGTATCAATTTCAAAATGCACTGTCTTCTTATTCACTTCCATAGCCACTTCAAACGGTTTTATTCTCTGAATTGATGTCTTCGTTTCCATGCAGTTTAATGTGAACACTTCCTCTTCAGATCTATCACTATCCTGCTTTTCACACTCTACATTATATGATCGATGTGGACGTGGATGCCGCTCTGCTCGGTATGTATTCTCTGCTCTGTATGCTTTCTTCTCATTGTGGCTGGCACTTTCTTTATTTTTATTACGGCAAGCCTTGGCTATGTGGCCTACTTTCCCGCAACAGTGACACTTTGCCTCCTTGAATTTACACACGGCCGCGTTGTGTTGCTTCCCATGACATCGGTAGCATTCGTTATCTCTTTTTTTCCATTCACCCTCCTTTTTTCGTGCACCCTCCATCCTCACGCTGTTGCATGCTAACGGTGCTGTATGGAGGTCTTGAAAATTTTTACTAGCAGCTTCCGCAGCTACTGCAATTTTGAACGCTCTCTCAAATGTCAAGTCTGTTTCGGATAGCAAGCGTCTTTGGATCCTGTCATCATTAATACCGCATACTAGTCGGTCTCTCAACATCTGTTCCAGTGTGGCGCCATAGTTACAATCATGCGCTAATCGTCTCAACTCGGCTACGTATACACTGACGGTCTCCGTAGGCTGGCGGGAGCGCGAGTCAAATTTGTATCTCTGCACTATTTCGCTCGGTTTTGGGTTGAAGTGCTCTTTCATTAAAGTTTTTAACTGACCGTAAGTTTTCGAGCTGGGCTTATCTGGACTCACCAGGTTCCTTATGAGCTTGTATGTGGCTGGTCCCACCACGCTGATGAGGATAGCTCTCTGCTTATCTCCGTCATCAATCCCGTTAGCTTCAAAAAACTGTTCTAGTATCTCACAATACTCTTCCCATGTCTGCTCCTTCACGTCAAACGCCGACAGTGTGCCTATCATCGTAGTCGTCTTTGCTTTTGTCTCCGTGAATCCTCCGGTCCAATGCTAGCCTCTCGCTCTCCCACCGTCAGCTCACTGCACTCACCCAGTATCATCCGTCTTCAGACCGACTCTATTTCATCCTTCCAATATCCTCGTCGCCAATATGTAGTATCTTCAGTGATATAAGAACTGAATCATTCACTATAACAGTATTAGCACTTTATTGACTGTCAAGCTTACAGAGCTGCCATGTGACTACATCACTTCCACATAAACATGTCTTACTCTCCCCCAGAACCCCACATGATCCTGAAGGTCCACTGCACCTCTTGTGGTGCGGGGAGGAACTGCCGATAACTATAACATAAATCTCAGGATACTACAAGTAGGTACATAATTTCAATAAGTATTTACTTAACGAGCGCTAAAAGAGTAGGTACTTTATAGCCAAATCTCGTTGAGTATGAATGCGATCCGGACATCATCGCCATGTTGACGTTATCATGTGACCTACGACGGGTTATCACACGCGCAACAACTTAAAAGATGAACGACACGTTTAATTCATGTATATGTAAATATCTTGATATTGATGAAAGTTGCTCATTTTGTGGTATTGTTGAAGAAACAGCTGCACGTTTATTTTGTGAATACATTTAGGGTTGATTTAAGCAGTTGTATCCTTATAACGATATCATTTTTTTATTAAGAAACCCCAAAATCGTCATCTCTTGAATATGTTGTTAATTTCTTTATTTCCTTTAAGTTTTCCCTTTTTTTTATTATGAAGAACTATTTAAAGATATATAGCCTTGTTATTGTTCTTTTTTCCTGTGTATAAATATCATATTATGATGTACACAAACCAATGATCTTTATGTTCTCTTACGAGAGGTTCTCTCGTATTGCGTAAGCTAGCTTACGCTACGGGAAAGATTCATCTTTTCTGAGAAATTGAAGCCAAAAAATTATCCTATAATTTTGTATCCATTGTCAACGCAGTTCAACTGCAGCAGAGCATGAGCGGGCTAACTAGCAGCTCATTGGCTCGCTCACAGGGAACTGCTTAAGCCTATGAGGAGACGCGATTGAACTCTCGTCCAATGAGAGTCGACATGCTCTCATTGCGCCATAGCCCGCCGAAGCGGGCGTGGTCAGAGAGTATAATAATGGCGTCGTAGGCTGAAACTCTGATTTTCATCTCTTCAGCGAGGCTACACGCATCTGCTGATCTTGAGAGAAGCCGCCGTCGTCGACAAGGCAACTTAGCGAGCATCTAGGAGACTGAAGAAGCCGGCCGTCTTCGCCACCTTCAGCCGTCCTGCAAGCTACCGCCATCCGACGGAATATATCCTTTTTCATCTCTCTTGCATATTACTGTATCCTTATTACTAAAAGAGCCGAGCGTCTTTTTCAAGATGTCTCGTACCATTTCCTGCGGTTCTTGCCGCGCTCCCCTCGAGACTGGAGACCGCCATGTCATCTGCGCTCTCTGTCTCGGATTGGAGCACGCCGAGCTCGCCCTCGCTGATGGCGGCTGCGAGCTCTGCGAGAGTATGCCGCTGTCGACCCTGCGGGCTCGACTTCAGGCCGTAAAAGAAGCTTCCGCGCCGCCTCTGACTTCGCCGCGGAAGAAGAAACGCCGCTCACAGAGGCCGCCGGAACCCCAGCTTGAAGCGTTCATTCCGCCGGAGCCCGTCGCCTCCCGCTCTCCATCTCCGCCGCTACCGGACATACAGCTGCCGCCGAGTGGCCGCTCTGTTGCCTCCGAGGACGCCGCGGACATTAAGGAGACATGTTCGCTTCTCGCTTCAGACAGTGAGGAATGGTCCGGTTCTCGCGCTTCTTCGGCCCGTGAATCCACCGCGACCCGCGCGGGCATCGAGGACGAATTAATGCGCCTCCTGTCTCAGGCCGTCGAACGCCTCGGGCTCGAGTGGTCCCCTCCCCCCGAGCAGACCACCAACCGCATGGACGGCAGTTACTTCCGCCAGCGTTCGACTCCCGCCACCAAGCGGGCCGCGCCCTTCCTCCCTGAACTACACGCGGAGCTCTCTAAGTCCTGGAATGCCCCGCTCTCTGCCAGAACTCGCTCTGATTCTTCCACCCCGCTTCGCGTTGTGGACGGAGCCGCTGAGAAGGGCTATCTCTCCATTCCCCCTGTAGAGGACCTGGTCGCTGCACACTTGTGCCCGCCCTCCGCGAGATGGCGTTCATCACCTGTGCTTCCCTCTAAAGCCTGCAGAGCGACTTCGAGTTTTCATACCCGCGCTTATTCAGCCGCCGGTCAAGCAGCCTCTGCATTGCACTCCATGTCTGTTTTACAGATTCTACAGGGTGACATACTCCGCGAATGGGATGAGAACGGAAGAGATCCCCCTAAAGTCGCGGATTTGAGGAGCGCCACGGACCTCGCCCTTCGCGCTACAAAATCTGCCGCTCAAGCCCTGGGGAAATGTATGGCCGCCATTTGTGTGTCTGAAAGACATTTGTGGCTCACACTCGCCGACATGGGAGATTCTGAGCGCGCCGCTTTTCTAAATGCCCCGCTCTCTCCATCCGGCCTCTTCGGATCTGCCGTCACAGGTATTGTTGACCGTTTCTCCGAAGTTCAGAAAGCTTCCCAGGCCATGAACCTCTTCCTGCCTCGTCGCGCTAGCTCCTCTGCAGGCCGCTCACGTGACCAGCCTCCTGCACGAGCCCCACCTCAGCGCCCAGCTCAGCACAGCCAGACTTCGCAGTGACGCCAGGGCGGCCGCCCTCGCTCTCGCTCTGACAGCCGCCACAGACCGCCGCCGCCTCGGGGGCCGCGGCCTAGGATCACGCTGAAACCTGATCACTCGAAGTCTGCCTAGCACAGCTGAGAAAAAGACGGCGCTCTCCCGCTGCGGCCGGACCGCCGTCAAAATACCGCCCTCTGCTAGTCCCCGCGCACGCGGCTACTGCAGTAGTGTATCCCGCCATTACCAAGCCGGTTTCCCTTCCCGCTTGCATGAGCACAAACGCCGTTTTCACGGCGACCCAAATAAATCTCAAAAAGAGCAAAAAGACACCTTGTGTAATAAATGTGCCCACAACACTGTGTTCACTCATACACAAAAGCACGTCTGTTCCCGTGTCCCACACGGAGCACACTCTCATAAAGCGGCCCCAATCCGCTCGAGTTTCAGAGTACATAAAAGCGCCCATGAACCCGTGCGCGCTTCCCCCCTCTGTTCACTCTGTTACACGGCCCATAAACTCCTCTCTGAGTGTAAGTCCCGTTGTTATAAGCAATATGAGCGCGCGCACACAGCCCGCCATGTGCAGCGACGAGGACCGGGTAGCCATTCACCCCCTAGCATTGCGCTGCAAAGCGTGGGAAGCTATTACGGGAATTTCCCAGTGGGTGCTAAACACAATAAGGCTGGGCTATCGCTTACAGTTTCGCCGCCGCCCTCCAAGTTTTCGAGCGCGGCTAGAAACTACTGTGAACCTAGAAGCGGCGACGCTGCTCCGTTCAGAGATAGCAAAACTATTGTGCAAAAGGGCTATAGAGAGAGTGCCTCTGTCTATGAGCGAGTCGGGGTTTTACAGCCGCTATTTTCTTGTTCCCAAGAAAGACGGCGGCCTCAGACCAATATTAGACCTCAGAGTGCTGAACAAAGCTCTCATGAAGAGACCGTTCAAAATGCTCACTATCAGAAAACTCCTCGCGCACGTGCGCCAGGGGGACTGGTTCATTTCACTAGATCTGAAAGATGCTTATTTTCAGATTCAGATAAATCCCCTTCACAGGCCATTCTTACGTTTCGCCTTCGAAGGCCAGGTTTATCAATACACAGTCCTTCCGTTCGGCCTATCCTTAGCACCTCGTACGTTCACGAAGTGCATGGATGCGGCGCTCGCCCCCCTGCGGAGTCAGGGGCTGCGAATACTGAACTATTTGGACGACTGGCTGATTTTGGCACAATCACAGAGGGAGATACTGTCTCATCGTACAGTTCTCCTCGACCATCTGAAAGCTTTGGGCCTCTCTGTCAACTGGACAAAGAGCGCACTTCAACCCAGTCAGACTATTTCCTTCTTGGGTATAGAGCTAGACTCGGTCACGATGACGGCTCGTCTGTCAACACAGCGCGCGCGCCGTGTTCAGCGTCTCGCCGCATCTTTTCAGATGAACAGACTCACACCTCTGAAAACTTTTCAGAAGGCGTTGGGCTATATGGCCTCAGCCTCCGCGGTGCTCCAACTGGGGTTACTGCGCATGCGCCCGCTTCAGCTCTGGTTGAAGAGCCGTGTGTCTCACCGTGCGTGGACCACGGGCTGCCAGCTGATAAAGGTAACGCAGACCTGTATTATAGCTCTGCAACCATGGACCGTGACAGAATGGTTTCAGCGGGGCGTTTCCATGGGGACTTGTTCTCGCCGAAAAGTCATCTCGACAGACGCATCCAACACGGGTTGGGGTGCGGTCTGCGAGGGCTCACCGGCCTTCGGCCCCTGGTCAGCTCAGGAGAGCCTCCTTCACATAAACTGTTTGGAGATGTTAGCGGTCGAGAACGCGCTCACGCGTTTTCTCCCGCGCGTTCACGGTCACCACGTGCTGATCCGTTCGGACAATATAGCCGTGGTCTCCTACCTAAACCGTCAGGGCGGAGTCAGATCCAGAAATCTTTTCAGACTGACAGAACGCATATTAGTTTGGTCGCAGTGTCACCTGCTATCGCTCAGAGCGACGCACGTGCCGGGCCATCTGAACGACGGTCCAGACAGTCTGTCCAGGAACCCCATTCCCCCCGGGGAATGGTCCCTGCACACTCTTACAGTCCAAAAGCTGTGGCGAATATTCGGCAGAGCAGAGGTGGACCTCTTCGCCTCAGAAGAGAACACCCAGTGCCCAATATTTTTCTCGAAGAGCGACGACGCGCTAGCCCAGACCTGGCCCAGCCGCCCGCTTTATGCATTCCCTCCGGTTTCTCTGCTACCACAGGTGCTTCAGAGAATCAGGGAAACACGCCACTCGGTGCTTCTCATAGCCCCGCGTTGGGAGGGTCAGACTTGGTTTCCGGAGCTCACTCAGCTGTCACAGACAGCCCCGTGGCCCATTCCAGTCAGAGCAGATCTCCTCTCTCAAGCTCGCGGCACGATCTGGCACCCCCACCCAGAGCGCTGGGCGCTACACGCGTGGGTGATCAACAACTACCCGTTGCTTTGCCAGAGGGAGTGTTAAACACGATCATGCAGGCTAGAGCGGCCTCTACGAGAAGGCTCTATGCGTCTAAATGGTCTGTGTTCTCAAAATGGTGCACCGACAGAAATTTGGACCCACGGTCATGCGAGGTTCCTTCCTTGCTAAGTTTTCTCCAAGAGATGCTGGACAAGGGCAGGTCCCCGTCCACTCTCAAGGTGTATGTGGCAGCCGTCGCAGCGTTCGTTGAACCCCGGCGCGGCCAGTCACTGGGCAAAGACGATTTGGTCATCCGCTTCCTCAGGGGAGCTAGAAGGATGAACCCCTCACGCCCCCCTTCGGTGCCGATTTGGGATCTTTCCATAGTTCTCGAAGCTATGAAAGCCCCCCCATTCGAACCACTAAACACCGTGGACCTCAAATACCTCTCGTTCAAAGCCGTTTTTCTGCTTGCGCTCGCATCAGTAAAACGTGTGGGAGACCTTCACGCGCTGTCAACTAGCGCTTCCTGTCTTGAGTTTGGGCCCAATGACTCCTTAGTCGTTCTCAAACCTAGACATGGTTATGTCCCAAAAGCGATTGGTACCCCATTCAGGGCACAAGTTATTTCCTTATCGGCTCTGCCTGCATCCGATAACGAATCTGACTCTAATCTCCTGTGTCCGGTCAGGGCCCTGAGATTATACGTTTCCCGCACTGCTCCGGTCAGACGATCTGAGCAGCTGTTTGTTTCGTTCGGTGGGCGCACCAAAGGGTTGGCCGCCTCGAAACAGACACTATCCAGATGGATAGTTGATGCCATTGCAGCCGCATACGCGTCGAAAGACCTGCCATGCCCTCTGGGCATTAGGGCTCATTCCACTAGAGGCATGGCCTCATCGTGGGCATGGTCCAGCGGAATTTCCATTCACGACATTTGTGTGGCAGCAGGATGGTCTTCCCCTTCCACCTTTGTCAGATTTTACAATCTCGAAGTTCCCGCCTTGCAGGCTAAACTACTAGCTATCTAGTATGTTACAGATTCTCTGGTGAGCTGCACTAAAAAGAGTTATTCACACAGACCGGTTCCCGCTCTGTCTCTCTTATCAAGTGCTTAGTACTACACAATCACCGGCCCGCTCTGCTGGCCCTGTCTCATGTACATATGTTCATTCCCACTATCAAGGGTTCCCCCGGGTCTCCCCTGGGACTCGTAAGTGGATGCTTAGCACGCACGGCGTTGACCAGGTGTTCCCGTAGCGTAAGCTAGCTTACGCAATACGAGAGAACCTCTCGTAAGAGAACGAATCGGTTACCTAACGTAACCTCGGTTCTCTCTAGATGAGGGAACGAGTATTGCGTTCCTGGCCGTGCTTGTGCTACTAGCGTTTCTCGCTTCATTCTATGAAAACCAGAGTTTCAGCCTACGACGCCATTATTATACTCTCTGACCACGCCCGCTTCGGCGGGCTATGACGCAATGAGAGCATGTCGACTCTCATTGGACGAGAGTTCAATCGCGTCTCCTCATAGGCTTAAGCAGTTCCCTGTGAGCGAGCCAATGAGCTGCTAGTTAGCCCGCTCATGCTCTGCTGCAGTTGAACTGCGTTGACAATGGATACAAAATTATAGGATAATTTTTTGGCTTCAATTTCTCAGAAAAGATGAATCTTTCCCGTAGCGTAAGCTAGCTTACGCAATACTCGTTCCCTCATCTAGAGAGAACCGAGGTTACGTTAGGTAACCGATTCGTTTTCTGTTTTGTCATTATGATTGTTCATTGTTAGATACAAGTATGGTATCTTTCCACGATCTTGTATGTAATAAGTTTATAAGTTTAAATGATATGAGTGACAGGTGCACTAACACCTCATAACATCAGTAACTCGACAGCACAACCTATAACAGTTTTCCTCAGCGTTTGTAATGTCTGCACAAAGGAGACGTGCGGCTGCTCGAAGATCTCTCCTTTGGAGAAAACTGTTGATTTTATACTTTATATAAGTATCGGTCCTTAAAAATTAATATTACCTCAGAATGAATTGCATTGCAAATGCTGACCACTACTTAATTATATGACTTTTTTATATACTCAAAATTATATAATTTAGTAAAACAAGCTAAATGTAATTTGTTTTGTCATATGATAGTTATACATGAATAGCTACACACTATAAATGCAGTGAAACATCTCAATTGTCAGTCAAGCAATGACTTAATGCATACATTGTTGTAGCAAATTCTCGATCTTTAGTTCACGTCTTCAAAGTCTGGTTCAGCTCTCTGAGAAATCTTTCAGAGTCGAGGTTTCAGGTCTCAGAAGAATAACTTTATTGAGCAGTTCAACAAAGTGAGATGTTGGCCACGCATCTGAATCTTACAGTGGTCAGTTCTCAGGTCTTATACATTTTTCTTATCTCTAGACACCCAATTGTGGCTTGTTCTGTTATCTTTTCCTCTTTGCTCCTCCCCAATATTTCGCCACAATTATGTTTCTATACTGATGATTCATCTTTAACCGTGGCCAAACATTAGCACACGTGTTTTTTAAAAAATGCATACATACATGTTTTTTTAGGTACTTCTCCAGGTGTACCTTCCCATAGACCTTGGACTTTTCTAAGTATAGGCATACACAAGGTTTTCTAGGTGTTTTTCCAACACCTGGTCTTCTTCTCATACTACTTCATATACACACTTTTATTTGTGAAATACATGTATAGGACAGTGAAATTCTCCAACAACATTAGGCTAAATAATTATATTTTATTTACTGACAACAATAAGAAACATGAATAAATGAGTAAAATAACAAATAAAAGTAACCATCACAATAAACAAATGCATATACAAGACAACAACACATGAAACAAAGCTTTATTCAGACTACAAGCATGTATTTACAGGCGGTGAACCGCACATCATAACATCTCAACACAGCGCTTCCCATTCTGGGCTTTATCCTGATGAAGTCACCAGAGCTGAGCCGTGCCTTCATGCAGTGTTGCGCCGAATTTCGACCCCCGCCAAATTATTACCCCTCTCGTTGAAGTCAGTACCTGATTGCCTAATCCTAACCCCACCCCTAATCCTAACCTTTCCCCGACAACTAATCCTAAACCTACCAATGCTAGGGGGGTAATAATTTGGCAGGGGTCGAAATTCGGCACAACACCGGAGCTTGTTGCTGCACTTTACAATCTGCAGTAAGGGCAGATGGAGTGATGGAGGGACTCATAAGGGCAGATGGAGTGATACATAAGGGCAGGTGGAGTGATGGAGGGACTCATAAGGGCAGGTGGAGTGATAGAGGGTCTCATAAGGGCAGATGGAGTGATGGAGGGACTCATCCATGGCACCGTTTCCAGGATTCAGCTCTGGGCTCCTCATCCTCAGTGCTCATGTAATACCCCTGAAAAGAAGTATAAAAAGATAAAAGAATAAATAAAACGAGCGCTTCAGTGATGGCTTCCTGGTCGTCGTTTTTACTCTTGAACGAAGCACATCACGGGCGCGCGCGCTACTAAGCTACTGGTATGCTAAGCGAAAATAATTTAATAAATGGACATAACACTCTTCTTTTTAAACAAAGCACAAATAAGCATTTAAGCAATATCAACAATATTAGAAAAATAACATTTACAAATTCTACAATGCATTTGAAAAAAACCCCAATAAAGATAAAATCCACTAGGCTATATCACACCCACACCAGTCTGTAGACATTTCAGATCCTACAAAAATGCACAAACATTATATAAAATTATTTACAGCACATTTGTCTAATGTAAACAGTGTTGACAACAGTGAATTATCCTGCATAATAGCACACATTCATCACTCAGATGTCTTTTTCATGTTGTGATTTGCTCATCTGCAATATACAATATTTTCCTTACAGATGTAAATATACATTTTAAATAAGCGTGTTTAAGATGTACACTCACCGGCCACTTTATTAGGTACACCTGTCCAACTGCTCCTTAACACTTAATTTCTAAGCAGCCAATCACATGGCGGCAACTCAGTGCATTTAGGCATGTAGACATGGTCAAGACAATCTCCTGCAGTTCAAACCGAGCATCAGTATGGGGAAGAAAGGTGATTTGAGTGACTTTGAACGTGGCATGATTGTTGGTGCCAGAAGGGCTGGTCTGAGTATTTCAGAAACTGCTAATCTACTGGGATTTTCACGCACAACCATCTCTAGGGTTTACAGAGAATGGTCCGAAAAAGAAAAAACATCCAGTGAGCGGCAGTTCTGTGGGCGGAAATGCCTGGTTGATGCCAGAGGTCAGAGGATAATGGCCAGACTGGTTCGAGCTGATAGAAGGGCAACAGTGACTCAAATAACCACCCGTTACAACCAAGGTGGGCAGAAGAGCATCTCTGAACGCACAGTACGTCGAACTTTGAGGCAGATGGGCTACAGCAGCAGAACACATTTAAACAACATTTACAGTATAATGCACACCGGGTGCCACTCCTTTCAGCTAAGAACAGGAAACTGAGGCTACAATTTGCACAAGCTCATCGAAATTGGACAATAGAAGATTGGAAAAACGTTGCCTGGTCTGATGAGTCTCGATTTCTGCTGCGACATTCGGATGGTAGGGTCAGAATTTGGCGTCTACAACATGAAAGCATGGATCCATCCTGCCTTGTATCAACGGTTCAGGCTGGTGGTGGTGGTGTCATGGTGTGGGGAATATTTTCTTGGCACTCTTTGGGCCCCTTGGTACCAATTGAGCATCGTTGCAACGCCACAGCCTACCTGAGTATTGTTGCTGACCATGTCCATCCCTTTATGACCACAATGTACCCAACTTCTGATGGCTACTTTCAGCAGGATAATGCGCCATGTCATAAAGCTGGAATCATCTCAGACTGGTTTCTTGAACATGACAATGAGTTCGCTGTACTCAAATGGCCTCCACAGTCACCAGATCTCAATCCAATAGAGCATCTTTGGGATGTGGTGGAACGGGAGATTCGCATCATGGATGTGCAGCCGACAAATCTGCGGCAACTGTGTGATGCCATCATGTCAATATGGACCAAACTCCCTGAGGAATGCTTCCAGCACCTTGTTGAATCTATGCCACGAAGAATTGAGGCAGTTCTGAAGGCAAAAGGGGGTCCAACCCGTTACTAGCATGGGGTACCTAATAAAGTGGCCGGTGAGTGTATATGGTTATGTAAATCCCCTTTAGAGACGTAACGTTATGTGTGCTTACTGGAGCTCCCCTGTTATTTATATATAATAAAACATGTTTTTACAGCAAAATCACAATACTATACTGTCTAACTCCTTTACACCTTGAACAGTTAAAGCGTTTAGTTTAACACATATGATTTAAACTCAAGGAACCGTGTTTACTCACCTTTGAAAACCCCTGCGCCGCTGATCTCCGTGATGTTTGTAATGACGTATGCTCTCGCGTGGCCTCCTGGGATAGATGAGTATCATGAGTAACCATCGGATAGCACTCAAAAATCTGTGCTGAAGCAGTAGATCATCCGGGAACTTCTCGCCTACTCTTTTATGAATACTGACGTTTCGAACGTACTGCTTCTTTCACGTACTGTTTTCGCCTACTATATAGTAGGAAAGTAGGCATATTGGAACGCACTTTAGGTATACGTACGCCCGAATCTCGCGATAATTAGTACGTCACCCAGGTAATTCTCGCCTACTCTTTTGGATTCATACATACTTTTTCGCTCGCCTACTCTTTTTCCCATACTAAATAGTAGGGAAGTATGCGGTTTGGACCGCAGCTATTGAGTTGCATCTCTGGTTGCATTCTTCTTCTTCTTTCGTTTATTGGCGCATTGCATTCTTAGTGCATTGAGTTGCATTACTGCCATCTTCAGGCTTTATCTACCCTTTACTTTCACTCATACTAAATCCGCCTAATCCAGTCCCCCTCAAAAAATAAAATAACAATTTCCTACCCTCCACACTCTCTCCATACTCCAATAAACTTTTTACTGTATCATCTACCCTTCCTATATTTTTAAACTGTGTTATCTTTTCTTGTCTTTCCTGATTAAATTTCCTGCATGTTGTAAGAACATGTTCTACTGTTTCAGCCTCCTGACACTGTTCACACATTCCTGTAGGATGTTTTCCTATAATTAAAAGTGTACTATTAAGATTACTGTGCCCAATTCTCAACCTGCTTATTATCACCTGCTCTTTTCTCTTTGTTCCCCTACTTCTTGATATACCTACTTTTCTTTGGATTTCGTATAAATGTCTCCCTTTTGTTGCATTATCCCAACTTTGTTGCCATTGTTGATTTACACTTCTCCACACTATGCCTTTCCCCTCTGATTTAGATAATTTAATATTGACTGCAACTTCTCCTTTTTTAACTGCTTATTTTGCCACTTTATCTGCTTTCTCATTTCCCTGTATTCCCAAGTGTGCAGGGACCCGCATAAATATGACATTTTTCCCCTGCCTATTTTTTTAGTTAGCCAGCTCCATTGTTTCCTGTCTGCCATTATTGGACAAACTGATTAACCCAGGTGTGTCTGGTATTTGTTACTGGTCAGGCACACCTGGATTAATCAGTTTGTCCAATAATGGCAGACAGGAAACAATGGAGCTGGTTGAAGTTCAGGAAGTAGTGCAGCTGTGCATAAAGCCTATTGAATGGCTATTCTCATTCATAATAGTGTGCTGCTTTAAGGGCGTACTTGTAAAACTAGTAGCCTACTTGTAAGTGAAACTAACATGACAGCCTGAATGGAATGTATGCGATGACGTTCTAATTTGCATATGCAAAACGGCTTTTCAGTCAACCGTTTGTAAAATATTGTATAGCCTAAATGTTCTTTTTTTTGCATTAGAATAGCCAAATTGTTATTATGTAAAAATAATTTAAAAAAATGTCAAGTTTAAATGATAGTTTATTATTTTAGTTATTTAAAAATGTAAACACAAGGCTATATCATGTAACATGAGCAATATGAGAGACTTAATAAATAAAATACATATGAGTCCGGATAAAAAATACTTTTGTCCCATAAGCACCTGCTGGTAGAACTTGAAACTACATAAGCATTATAACTGACTGCAAAATGCTTCTGTATTAAGCCAATGGAAGTGCAAAAGTGCCCAACTGATCAGAATAAGCAACGCAATTGGCAAGCATTTCACACACGTTAGCATACACCACAGCCACAATGTGTTATTCATGGATACATACTGTACTCCTCACCAATGATCTGGGACTGCCTGTCTTGGGTCCACCAGTTATGCATCCTTTTTAGCCAGTCAGGAAAATTTTAAAGAATGTTTGAAAACATAGTTACCTCTAAAAATTTATCCATCACCACACTGAAACCCCTTTGTCCAACCAGGTGGACTCTGCGCAATTCTGCTACAATAACTGTGTGAGGAGTATGAGCGGGTACTTGGCAGCCTAGAGGAGATCGGCTTAATTAGAGCACTTCAGCAAAGGTAAGACTGTGTTGGACCTCACACTTGTTTCTGCTGTGGTTGAGTGCCTAAACATTTCACTGCAGAAAGACCCAGACTGTCTCTGGTATGCAGGCTGCAGTAGGGTGTATTATAGGGCCATTAAAGTGATTTTCCTTAATCTGCCGTCAGTCCCTTCGCTCACCATCGGATTTGCCAAACTGCTCAGTCTCCAAAATGTGTCTACGCATGGCTCAGAGTTTGCGTGCAAGTTTGTTTTTATAAATCACAACTTGTGCGTCGGAAGTGGCGTAGCTACGCCTCTATCAGGGTCTGTTTTGTGCGACGCAATGGTTATAAATGAGGACCCTGGTCTTGACTACACATCTGCTTTTTACATATTATTTATGACTAATTCACACATGATGCCCACATGAAGCTTGCCTAACAGTTGAAGGACTGAGGCTCAGTTAAAATAGAGAGTTTATTAAATAATGGATTTGCTTTACCAATTTTATTTTAATAGTATATAGGCTACACATAATCAATTACTTAATCACATAGACAATTGATTTTGTTCTTTTAAATTAAAATAAAATAGTATAACATATTCATGAAGAGTCACTTGCAGAATCAGAAGCCAGAGGGACACAGTACTTTGGTCCATGCTATCCATCGCTCTGACCACCAGATGGCCACAGCTGACACCATTTGAAAAGCTTCCAATGAACGAGCCCCTCTGAAAGGACAATGCAGACACATGAAAATTCCATCATCATTAACTCACACTTGTCGTTCCAAACCTACATTACCCTTTATTATGTGGAAGATAAATGAAGATATTTTGATAAACAAAATATCATAAGCAGGGCTCCAAACTGCGACTAAAATGGTCGCATTTGCGACCAAATATATTTATTTGCGAGTGAAATTTCTGTCAAGGTCGCCATTGGCGACAATACAAACTTACTCCCTTTGATTGTAAAATTTGCATCCTACGTGCATGTTTTATAACCAGTAGCCTATCGCTTCATTTGTTTTGTTAACGTCATGAAATTAGATACTTTGTGTGAACGTCACTGAGTGAAAGCGCCAAAATATGAACGGGTAAAGCGAATGTCACCTTTCCGCGCAAGAAAAAAATGTCAAAGCGAAAAATATCTGACTTCAAGCAATCCTCATCTCTGTCAATAACCAGCACGGATGACACACCTGCAAACAAAAAAGCAGGCTCCAGCAGCTGTGCCAGCACGAGCGCGCTAGAGAATGCCAGGGACACCGACACAGGGATTCGTCTTTCCGCATCAGTCAATGAACACCGTGCCGAAAGACATTTCAAAACGTCCTGGATTCAGGAGTTTTCTTGGCTGAGGTATGATCACGAGACACAAAAAATGTTTTGTGACTTTTGTTCAAGAGCAGGCAAAGAAATAGCGGGTAAAACGGAGTTCATTGCAGGAACTAACCATTTCAAAAAAGAGACTGTGAGAAAACACGGGGACAGTAACAAGCATAAAAATGCACGCGATCACATAATCGCGAAGAATGCTCCACAGACTACACTGTTAGCACGTGCAGTTTCTCGTGCATGCGAGCTGCGGGACGAAAAGGAATGGAAGGAGTTAAAAATGAAATTTAACACAGCCTATATGATCGCACGGGAAGAGCTGCCGTTCAATAAATTTAGTTCACAGATATTACTAATGAGAAAAAACGGACTTGATGTGAGCAAAACGTATGACAACGACACATCTTGTGCTGAGTTTGTAGGATGCATTGCAGATGAGCTCAAAGAACAAGCACTGTTTAGCATCACTGTTTAGTGATGCTAAACAAACTGATCGTGATTGGTGGCAGAAGAAGATTACTGCATTTGGAGCAGATGGGGCTGCCGTTAACATGGGTGCTCGAGGAGGAGTAGGTGCTCTCTTAAGAGAAGAAATAGGACAGCACATTCTTTCCTTTCATTGTATGCCACACAGACTGGAATTAGCCATGCTGGATGTTCAGAAGTCTGTTCCAATGATTCAAAATGTCTATGACTTGTTACAGCTAATATGGAAAACATACCATTTTAGCCCCAAAAGCAAGCGTGAGTTGAAAGCCATTGGCATGGAGTTAGGATGTGCCATACGAACACCTTCTGCTGTGAAGACCCAGCGCTGGCTGCCTCACATTTACAGAGCCCTTTCTGTTTTTCTTGCATCTGATCAGACTACAGGCCAGGGCCAATATACAGCTGTGCACTTCCACATGCAACACCTTGCTGCCTCATCCAAAAACATTGAAATAACAGGAAGAGCAAAACACATCTCACAACAAATGGAAAAGTTGCCTTTTGTGGGGTTTTGTCACTTTCTCCATGACCTGTTTGGAGAAATCTCACAGTTGAGTCTTGTGCTTCAGAAGAACTCGCTTATTCTACCTCAGGCTAAAGCAGCTATTGATTCCTGTGTTTGTACAATCAAGGGAATGAAGGACAAACCAGTGAGAAATGGAAAGTTGGAGGAATTTCTCAGTCACACAAACTTAAATTCAGTCTCTCAGCATGAAAATGTGGTGCAGCAGGACAAAGCCCAAAGAGAAAAACAGACTAGAAGGCAGAAAAAAGCAGCCTCATCCGACTACGTGGGCATTTCCTTTCAAAACATACAGCTGAAAGGCTGTGATCTCCAAGGTTTCAATGAAGAACTAAACCATCTCATTGATGAAACTGTAGACATTACAGTTAAGGAGCTTGAAAGGAGGTTTGAAATAATGAGAGACAACACACAGCACAAAAACATAAAAGGGACAGAGATCATTCAATGCTTCTCAATCTTTTGTCATGATTCTTGGCCAAACGACATCTACAATTTTGGGGTAAATGAAATTGACACACTGCTGAAATGGTATCAAGACATCTTGCTGAAAAATGGATGTGACATCACTGCTGTACAGGCAGAATGGAGATTGTTGAAAACCCTTGTTAAAGGACAGTTTTCAGATAAATCCTATTGCAGCTTGTGGGAAGTCCTACTAACAAAAGAGCCCTACTGCACAGATTTCCAGAATGTTTTGCATCTAGTTGAGATTATGCTTGTCCTACCAATTTCGGCTGCTCAGTGTGAACGTGGCTTTTCAGCTCAAAACAGGATAAAATCTAAAGTACGCAATTCACTCCATGTGTCAACCTTGGAAGATTTGATCAGGATCAGCACTGAAGGCCCATCACTTGAACAGTTTGATCCTGAACCATGTGTCAAACGCTGGCTTTCTGCAAAAAAGAACAGGAGACGGCCTAACTACACTCAGTGGCCAAGTGATATGGACATAATCATGGTCAGTGGCAGTGACACTGGCTCAGATTCTGCATAAAAAAATTAATTTGACTGTATATAGTTCATAAGTTGGAAGCGACATTCAGTTCCCAAATAAGCTTCAGTTCCCAAATAAGCTTCAGTTCCCAGAACATTCACAAGATCAAAATGCTGAAACTGTAAGAAGAGGAGAGACATGCAAACAACAGGGTGCTAAAAGTAAGTGCATTGTTATTTGGCTCTTAAAAAAATTATTTGGCGCCTGTTTTTTCCCCCTATAGGAGCCAATGGCTCCTTAATTGATTTTTTTGTTTGGAGCCCTGATAAGTCATGTGGTAATCAAAACAGTTTAGTTACCAACTTTAAAACATCTTCTTTTGTGTTCCACAGAAGAAAAAAGACAAGCGTACAGGTTCAGAACGACATGAGGGTTCATATGATATTAAAAACTGATATGAGGATAAAGCCTTGTTTGGCCTATGACAAAATTTGACCTCTAACAAATTAATTTCTTTCATGAAAACATTTACAAAAATTGGCTGAGTGGCTTATTTCACGTCACCTGATGTCCCATAGAGTGCCGAAGTGATGACGTCACTTTGTAGGACAACTCGGAAGCTAGCGGCGCATGGGTTCCCTCGATCAAAAAGCTATGCATTTTCCCCATAGACTTTTGGAAAATCGCAAAAAATAAGATCTGTATTTGGTTTCTGCTAGAGTTACACATAAGTCTACCTGTTGTCATACATGTATTTTCTCCAGCACGTTTCTCTAGGGAGCAAGTTGCACATTATCTGCTTCTCTTCCTGTGGAATGAATGTTTTATCGTCTTGTTTTGGTTGACTGCATTGATAAGAAGGAGCTCAGGCTCTCTTCGGCCTTGATGTGAACTGTTGTTTGGTGGAGCTTTGTGTGTGCGTTTGACACTCTATGTAGGTTCTGGACGTGGGGATGATCAACTCTCAGACACACAGGCGCCCTTCCCCAAACCTGCGAGGTCACCACCGAGCGTAAATCCAGATTCGGACGACAACTATCTTGACTAATGGCGATAGCACCTATATGTGACCATATGTGTAAATCGTTTAGGATTTTTATGTTCTTTTTAGCCAATCAGGAGTGATAATGATGTAATACATGCCCTTGCAAAATGGTATAATTAGTGTATGATTTTGTGTAAGGTAGAGTTGGCTTGCGACCTCCTCGTGAGACTTTGACGCTCGCTCTACCGATGAAACTGCAAACTATTCTTCAGTAAATTTTTATCTTTTTGATTGAACCTCACGACTCCTGGTCTTCTTTTACCATATCTGGTCCTGGGTCTTAGGACTGTTACCCCCCTAACAATAGTGTTTTACAGAAATGTATGTTTCTCTTAGTTTATCATTTAAATCACTAAAATAAACCTACATCAAATCCGTTTTGACGTCATATTAAAAATGGTATGTAATAGGTGAAATTTGACTGGGATTGGTACTGACTATTGAAATCCTGGAATCGAGACACACTGTGAGCGATGATAGTTTCAGCTGATCTTCTCTCCATCATTTCCTAATTCTCTTCAGTGTCTCTTTCAATGAAAGTATCAAAATGATAAATTATGTTGCATTGTTTTATTGGCTGCCTCAGTCTGAGTCTGGGGAATGTAGGAATCCTCCTTTTTAAAGGAATGTCATTCGGGTCACGTGGGGAGTTATCACAAGCCCTCATCCTCCTGTAGGAAAACACAGATTCACAGATAACATATCATGAAAACCTGACTTTCTCCATGTTTAAGTGCTATAATCGGGTCCCCGGTGCATCTACCAACCCAGAAACAGTGAAAAGTGACAACCCAGTAACTTTTTTTTGGTAAACCTTTCTCTGCAAGCATGTAAAAAAATAAGCCGATCAGATTTTGCGCCCCTTCTGACATAGGAGATCTTATTATAATATTACCGCTCCTTAATCTGCATGTTTCCACCCACAGCGCCGCCATTTGTTTTTCGCAAGCGACACCAGTGTAACCAGTTCTAACGCAAAAGCAAAAGTTCCAGCAAAGCATGTAACCTGTTCTGTCGTCGCTGCACAGACGAGCACACAACACTAGAGTCCCAGCCTCAGATGAGACAAGCAGTGGATTCATTTGATTTTCAACGGAATACGGAAATCCCCCAAATGAATCAATGTAAGTCCACAACAACTACATAAATGTCTCCACTAACCATCCAGGTGCGTCTCCAGTCACTCCGCTACTGGTTATCGCTGAGATTCTGGATAAGTGATGTTATTTGCGTAGTTTGTTATTCTCTGAGTATCTGAAGCACGTGTGAAGGATCGACCTTCTTCTGAACAGGGGCAGGGAGCAGCAGCTCATTTGCATTTAAAGAGACACAACCAAAAAGGGGCAAATTTGACAAGCTATTATAAATTATCTGTGGGGTATTTTTAGCTGAAATTTCACAGACACATTCTGGGGACACCAGATGTCTGTCTGTTATGTTTTTTTTCTTCATAATTGTAGCCTACGTAGTTTTAAAGAATAGTTATGGGTAGGTTTAGGGGTATGAGTAGGATTAGTGGCTAAACATATATTTTAATGCTATATTGTTAATAAAACTGCCATTTCCCTATACACATCTCTGTCCATTACATTTTATCCTTTTTATATTCTGTATAAAATGGATATGTTTAGGTTTGGGAGAAGGGTTAAGGGATCTTGTTACATTTATCTTTAAAATGGTAAAAGTGAAAGTATACAGATATCTTTATGATATGAAATATACGTAATAGTTAACGTTTTGTAGCTGTAAAATCGTATTAATGTTACATTTAAATGTTGCAAATACGTCCATATTACATTTCTATCTTTGAAAATAACGTATTAATACCTACGTATTAACAATTAGACCAGGCTAATACGTAAATAAATAACATTTTTGTGCTGTCGATACGTAAATGTTTTACGTTTTAGTGCTGTAAATACGTCAGTATTATACGTTTCTGTGTGCAAAAAAACGTAAATAAATGTACGTGTAATTGTACTTTACGTAAAAATACACACGTATTCTCATGAGATCACGTAGGAATCTCCCACATAAATAACGCTACATTACATTTGATTAATTTGGCCGAACCTTTTGTGCAAATTGACTTCCATCACATTATGGCTACATTAAATCAGTTTATGCACTGATGCAAAATAATACCAATGTTTACTGACTGTTTAGTGCCATGTTATGTCATTTACAAAGACCACATTTTCACGGCACTAAATATGATTGTCACGGTGTGGTGAGTGTTGAAGAAGACTCAAAGTCCAAAAGCTCCAAAACAAACGCTTTACTTAAAGTTACTCACAGGTACAGGCATGTAAGGATGGAATTTTCCTAAGACTGAATTCAAGAAGTCGAATCTGCAACAAGACAATAAAACTCACTAATCTGCAAAGGAGATCTACGGGACAGAGAGCACAGCACAACTGCCCCAATCTGATCTCTTCCCCACATGCTGTGTTCCTGACTCTGGACACTATCTTCTCTCCTTCAGGGCTCAGTCAGTCATGCAAATCTCACAAACCTCCTGTCTCCAGCTGTGTGATGTGAGGGCAAAGTAAATACTTCTGGTGCGAATGGTAAAGTTGTTTCATTCCTGCGGCAGCAGAACAGTCAGAGAAAGAAAACAATGCCTGTTCTTCTGTTGTGGGAGATGCCCCAATAAAGATTGTTGATAACCATTTGTCTTTATCCCCCAAACTCAGGCTTGACCGCTTGGGTCACGAGAAAGGGTCCAGTAAAAGCTGAATAAATATTTGGGTGCTAGATGTTTATTGTTCTTTTGTTTCACTTGGGTATTTAAAGAGAATTGGCAAACCACTCAAGGAAGCATCTGTAAACAGAACTTCCCACACTGTTGCTGTGTGTCTCTATTGCCAGGTATGATGACTCTGTGAAACTATTTTTGATATTGTATTATGAATGTTTTATATGCTGATCAGTTGTGTAGGTATTCTTCCTAATTATTTCATTTTGATGTTTAACTCTGCCTGGAAAAATAAATGTTAACCTTGATTACTCTGACCTTGATTACTTGATTACTCTGTCCAGAACCTTAGTTTTCTGAAATCATTATTTCTAGTAGATTATGTGCAGTCTGATGTACCCGCAAATCTCTGTCCAGGATAGATCACACCTTAAGGCACTAATGAATGGAGCATGGGGCACATCATTAGACTTTTTGATTTTGACTATCTCCTAACTTAGCATGTTGTAAGCTGCAACTATTACGAAAAATTACACCTATGAGTCAGCAGTGAGCGGCTGCGTAGGGTAAGATAGTTTGCACTGCACCCTCTGACTATTTTAGGACTGGCTAGTTTGTGATCGTGAGCGCACACTCGCGACGTGACGTCTCAAAGTGACACCAGGTCCTTAATGAACGAATATTTGAAATTATGAAACGCACAGAATAATCTTTGGTCTAAATTAAATCGCAACTAATCTGAGGGTCAGCTGTAAAGATAGAAAGCTTGTAAAACAAAGAGTCACTTAAATTGGGAGTCAGATTAAATTCTTCATGGAGTCAGAATTAAAATTCGAGATCAACTGTTTAATAAATTAAAGTGATTTTTCCAGAAAACGCCCGAAAAGACATACACGCTGAATTCCTTCAACCATACCATTGGATTCCGGTGTTGGGCCAGTGGGTGGACCTTACAGGCAGGATGACACACTCAAACACAATGAAACATAAACATTTACAAGAACCGACAAAGGACAGACTGAACTGAAGGAACTAAATACAAGTACAAATGACCACTAACGAGGTGAGGACAGGTGACACAGATGATTAAGACGATGAACAGGTGGATGATTGAGGGAGTGAATTCAGGTGTGGAGACAAGAAGGATTCTGGGTAATGTAGTGCCGACTAAGACAGACAGGTGCAGACGAAGACTGTGACAATGATCTTGGATGATTTCTTTGTGAATTCTGTGACAGTGTTATGGCTGTTGTCACCATAACATAATCTCAGCCCTTATAATGGAGCCATCACTACAGCACATAATAGGTATGCTGTCACAGAAAATAGATTATAACAAATATTAGTCTTACGTGGACGAGTAATATCAAGATCACCGAGAGCAAATTAAATAGAAGAGACATTTTCCTCACATAAATTGAATGCCTATTCTTATTCATAAAAGTGTGCTGCTTTATAAGGGCGTACTTGTAAAACTAGTACTTGTTAGTGAAACTAACCTGACAGGAAAGGAATGTAGAGCGATGACGCAGTGAACATTCTTATTTAGGAATGGAATGTTGAGCGATGACGCAGTGAACGTTGTTATTTAGGAATGGAATGTTGAGCGATGACGCAGTGAACGTTCTTATTTAGGAATGGAATGTAGAGCGATGACGCAGTGAACGTTCTTATTTAGGAATGGAATGTTGAGCGATGACGCAGTGAACGTTCTTATTTAGGAATGGAATGTAGAGCGATGACGCAGTGAACGTTCTTATTTAGGAATGGAATGTTGAGCGATGACGCAGTGAACGTTCTTATTTAGGAATGGAATGTTGAGCGATGACGCAGTGAACGTTCTTATTTAGGAATGGAATGTTGAGCGATGACGCAGTGAACGTTCTTATTTAGGAATGGAATGTAGAGCGATGACGCAGTGAACGTTCTTATTTAGGAATGGAATGTAGAGCGATGACGCAGTGAACGTTCTTATTTAGGAATGGAATGTTGAGCGATGACGCAGTGAACGTTCTTATTTAGGAATGGAATGTAGAGCGATGACGCAGTGAACGTTCTTATTTAGGAATGGAATGTAGAGCGATGACGCAGTGAACGTTCTTATTTAGGAATGGAATGTAGAGCGATGACGCAGTGAACGTTCTTATTTGCATGCAAAACAGCTTTTCGCAGTCAACCGTTTGTAAAATCTTGTATAGCCTAAATTAATTTTTGTGGCATTAGTTGCCTTTAGCCAATTACTTGTGATAATTTATAAAGAATTTAAAGACCATGTTAAGTTTAAATGATAGTTTATTGTTTTAGTTATAAAAAAATAATATGTAAACACAAGGCTATCATACAACATGAGTAATGTGAGAGCAGACTTAATAAATAAAATATATATGATTCCAGATAAAAAATACTTTAGTCTCATAAACACCTGCTGGTAGAACATGAAACTACACAATAAGCATTATAACTGACTGCAATATGCTTCTGTATTAATGTCATGGCTTGTTTCCAGCATAGAAAAAAAATAATTAAAAAATAAATAAACTGAGATTATTTAACTCAAAATTCAGATTTGTTTCTTCTCGCAATTGCTAGCTTAAACATATCAGTTGTGAGTTATAAAGTCAGCATTGCGTGAAAAACTCACAATGCAAGAAAATATCAGACTTGTGAGGTGACTTACATTTATTATTATTATTATTATTTTTATTCCGTGAATCCACACACAAACTAATTAACTAACTAAATACAATTTAAAATACATACAAATGTAAATGAGAGAGTTTGTTGATGGTCCTGTTACCCAAAGATAAAAGCATGTATCCCATGATAATGCTTCAGTGAGAAGCATGAAAACTAATTCACCCCTTGAACTCATTTCTATCTTCACTTTGAAAGGAATCTAAGATGATTGCGTACTGAGTACCTTTACAAAACCACCTGACTCAGGGAATATTACAAACGGGGAGGCCACACACAAATTAAATTAAGTAGATTTTATTAAGGTAATGCATACATTAATCAAGCAAACAACACCAAAACAGAAAAGAAAGACTAAATAACAAATGAATACTCAAAAACTGCTGTTAAAAAGGCCACAATTGACAACCACACTGGGAAGAAGGAACTTTTTATCAGTTGATTCATCACCCATATCAACCACAGCTTGACTCTACCCTGCAAACACACAAAGAGTTCACACACAAAAACAAGACAAATTCCCCAGGGCAACAGGAAAACACAAAGGAAACAGAAGCTAATCAGGACTATAACAATACTGGTTGTTACTGACCACTTTAACAGGTGTGCTCAAGCATATGCAACCGAGAAAAAATCTGGGGAAAAAACAGCAGCAGAAGCAATATTCAATGATATCATTCCAAGCGTTGGATACTCTTAGCCAATAATAATATTTCATATTTCTCAATATTTTAACCGACAACTGAGGCATTTAAGTGGCACCTAAATCTGCATTTTGATTCGGTACACATCCCTAGTAATATATATACCTGTGGAAGGCGCAGGACCATGAAATGTTCGTCCAACAAATGCATTCGGTCTGAATTCAATGACATGATGGTCCCACCTGCCTGTCAGCGTATGTATTTTCATACCTCCGTGCACAAGCTCGCGCAGACATCACACGTCATCACCATGTTAGACAGATGTCAATCACTTCTACCAAAACAGCAGCCACCTTTTACAGTTCCTCCTGAACCAGAACAACCAGCTTATGGATTGTTTACGGCAGTGGTCACCAACCCGTCGATCGCGATCGACATGTCGATCTTTGAGATTTTCCTGTAGATCCTGTAGACCGCTTCAGCCCCCCTAAACTTCTGCCTAGCCCCCCTAAAAATGTGTGATTAAGTTTGACACGATTAACAAATTCGTGTTCGCTTCAGTCTTGTTATAACCAGATTTAGCACGTTCTTCATCTTCAATCCGCAGCGGCACAGAGTGCACGTCAGAAACAGAGGACAGGGTGTGTGTGTGTGTGTGTGTGTTCATCTGAGCCTCATTGGTCTGCAACTGCTCGTCAATGTCAGAATATTTGAGATGACCAATCAAATCAAAGTAGGCAGGCTTTATGTGCGCAGACGCTGCAGAGCGCGGGAGTTTTAGCCAAGTTACAGACAGCTAACATGGCTGAGGCTCCGGGAAAGAAGCCGCGAACCTATTATTTTCATCCAGAATGGGAAGAACAATTCATTTTTACGTTAGTTAAAGACAAGTGTATATGTATGTTATGCCGGCAAACACTGGCTAAAAGAGGAAATCTGGAGCGGCACCACAATGCTAACCACCCGACCTTTAGGGACAGCTATCCACCGAAGAGCGCTATCCGTGCTAAAAAAAGTGGCGGAGCTAAAGTTGGAGTTGAAAGCTCAGCAGTCGCTCTTCACTAAACCTGCTGTTCGACAGGCTGCTACTGAAGCATCATTTCGTATAAGTCACCTTTTGGCCAAACATAAGAAGCCTTTTACAGACGGTGAGTTAATCAAGCAGGCTATGGCTATTACCGCTGACACAGTTGGCAACGACTTTAAAAAAAAAGATGACATCAAAGCAGCATTCAGCAGTGTCTCGCTTGGCCCCGCAACAGTGACAAGAAGGGTCGAGTTACTGTCGGAGGACGTGGATCGACAGGTGTTAAGGGACCTGTCACTTTGTGAATTTTTCTCACTGCAATTGGATGAATCCCTGGATGTAATGGACACAGCTCAGCTTGTTGTATTTGTCAGAATGGTTTTCCAGGATTCTACAACCAAGGAGGACTTTCTCACTCTTCTGCACTTGAAGGACAGAACAAGGGGTGAGGATATCTTTAACGAATTTAAAAAATACGTTGATGAAAATTGCATTCCCATTCATAAACTGGTGGCTATCACTACTGATGGGGCTCCGGCAATGAGTGTGCGCTCTGGTTTTATTGCGCTGTGCCGCAATGATCCTGCTTTTCCAGACTTTGTGAATTATCACTGCGTAATTCATCAGCAGGCCTTGGTTGGGAAAGTCGTGGACTTCTCTCACGTCATGACACTGTTGGTCAAACTGATTAACTCGATTCGAGCAAAAGCTCTCCAACATCGTTTATTCAAGTCGTTATTGGATGAGCTCGATGCCGCTTACGGAGACCTGAGTTTCCACGCTGATGTCCGTTGGCAAAGTGCTACAGAGATTTGTTGATTTGCTGCCAGAGATAAAGACTTTTCTTTCAACGAGGAATGAGGAGCACAAAGAATTGTCAGATGATGCGTGGCTACTTGACCTGGGTTTTCTGATGGACTTAACGGCAAAACTGAATGCACTCAACACTGAGATCCAGGGAAAAAAACGCCCCCTGTCCCACATGATAAGCGCAGTGAATGCGTTCAAGGCCAAGCTCGGTTTTTGGACCACACATCTGAATGGCAGGCGACACATTTGACACAACACATTTTCCCAACCTGGAAAAAATTTCACAAACCATCAAAGACAAGGATGCGTTCCAACCGGAGCAGTACTGTGCTCACCTGGATAAAGTTGCGACGGAGTTCAATCGGCGTTTTGGTGAGTTAGACGTCATGGAAGACATTGCTGCATTCGTCTCAAACCCATTTCAGCCCATTGATGTAGAACAGGTAGCAGCCAAATTCCATCAAGGATTAGCTTTGCAAAGTGGTGTTGACATGGAGATTATTGATTTGCAAAATGACATAGAACTAAAAGCCAGATCAAGGGACAGTGACTTTTGGGGACTTGTAAGTAGAGAGAAGTTTCCTCTCCTCACTGCATGTGCACTAAAAGTGAGTGCCTACTTTGGATCCCCTTACCTCTGTGAAATGGCATTTTCACAAATGAAAATAATAAAATCAAAGTATAGGAGCCGCCTTACTGACAGACATCTCACAGACTCCCTCAGACTGGCTGTCTGCAGCTATGAGCCAAACTACAAAGAACTCACAGACAGTATTCAATCACAGGCATCGCACTGATTTGAGTGAACATTACTGGAAACGTTTTGACTGTTGGTATTGTGAAAGTGATGCTGCATAAAATGGTACAAAGTACATGAAGCAAGATCATAAGCTTCACAATTAACTATTATTAATGGCACTACATATGATCTGCTCATTACAAAATGTGTTGATTTTTTCCCCACTATGAACAAAACAACTTAGGCCTTATCTACATAATTCATAAATGCTGTTCATTATTAGTTCATGATACCTAATGCATTAATTAATTTTAAAGTTCCCTCTTTAAAATCACCTAATTTTTTCAAAGGCCCTACCTACATAATTCTATAAAGTAAATAGAAAATAGGCCACATTCCTTTCCTATTTGTATTCACATGAATTTAATGCAACTTAGAATTGATGTTGTGATATAAAGTTCATAAAGCAATAGCTATGACCTGTTTAATGCACCAGTTACATTCAGCCTAAATAAAAGGCCTCAAGTTGGCTTTCTTTCTCTCGCTTCATTAGGTAGATCTTGCCTTTAATCAGGGCTGAGGTCAGGGATCTTGGGCTCAAAAAGGTTGGTGACCACTGGTTTATGGCATAACTACAGTAATTTGAAAGAGATGGAAACCTGTGACGTTATACTCGGTGTCAAATGACTCAAATGTATGTGTTTCAGTGTCAACAATATCAATGCCGAAATGAAGATGCAGCCATCAAGTGGTACAAGTCAGAGCTCTTTAAGTTAATCATTATTATTTGTTTTGTAGCTTTGAAGACGCTCTGAAGGGAGGGTAACATTAAATTAAATAAACATGAATTGACACAGATGAGAATAACTGTCAACCTTACAATCTCAGACAAAATTTCTCTTGTATGACAATCTCTTTTATACAACACTCAAGATCACTTTCTGTACCTGTATATTCACTTGTTTGGACCATCGCTGGAAGTGTGTGCTCTCTCCACATTCACTATCCATGCATCCACAATCTCCAACGTCACCTGCAACACAGTAAAACTCTGGTTATCGGACTGCATCCAAGAAATATAATTTACTTACCTGCTTAACCATTACCTGTACTTCTATTAAATAAACCTGCTGTTATTTCTCATTATTGTTGTCTCCAAGCCTAGTTTCTCCTTACACACTTTTGGTCGTATCGCGGTTTCCCCTGGAACACAATAATAATTTCTATACCCACACAGTCACGTAGAGCTCAAGCACAACCAAAACAATGTTCTTCTGCAAAATGCATGCAGTTTTGTTTTTAAACAAAGGGCCAACGCAGCCATAACACCCTGTTGCCCACTGAAGCCAAGCAGGGTTGAGCCAGTACCAGGAAACCAGGTTGCTGCTGGAAGAGGTGTTAGTGAGGCCAGCAGGGGGCGCTCACCCTGTGGTCTGTGTGGGTCCTAACGCCCAAGTGTAGTGACGGGGACACTATACTCTCAAAGAGCACCGTCCTTCGGATGAGATGATAAAATTACCTCCTGACTCTATGTGGTCATTAAAAATCCCAGGATGTCCTTGAGTAGAGTAGGGGTGTAACCCCACTGTCCTGGCCAAATGTGCCCCTTGACCTCTGTCCATCATGGCCTCCTAATCATCTGAGAAGAATCATTGGACAGTAAGTCCGTCAATCAAACGGTCGTACCATTCCCCCCTCCCCCATCCCCCTCACACGAATCAGGGCCAGCGTTGGAGGAAAGAAGGTAGGACCATTTGAGTTGTGTATTTTCAAAATCTGCCGGCCGTTTTGCAAATCCCATACCCCACCTTTAAAAACTGTTTTGTGAGGGAATCAACTGTTACGTTAATTTAAAGCAGCACAGGAAGAAACACTTCACCTACAAACTAAACACAAAACACTGAATGCCCCCTCACCTAAAATATGTTTGTCCAGATCAAAGCACATTTCAGTAGAAAACCGACCACAGCAGTTTCAGTTTGACTAAGATGAGCAGCTTGTACCACAATATGAGTTTGGCATATGGTATTAATCGTTTAAACCATACACAATAACTGATAGTTGATTTAATTTGGATTAATAGTTGATTTAATTTGGATTAATTTTAATTAAAAGTTACTTTATAAATCCATTTAAATCTCTAATAAAAAAAAAATTAGGAAGATGAACACCATATTCCACTCTTCTGTGAATGAATGCCCGCCTACAAGCAGACCAAACCACATCTCTGCAGGTTTCAGTTTGACTGGTGAGTTTGACAGATAAGCTGTGAGTATCACAATGCGAGAATGTTTCACACGCTTGCTTTGGTCTGTTTGTGCTGGTGCCATCTGACTGGTAAGTTACAAATGTATATATTTTTACTAAATATCAGTAACACTCTTCACAGATGATAAAAAGTTAGGGTTAGGGTTAGAGTGAATGCACAAACTGCTGAAGTGAATGTAACTTCAGCCAATGAAGACTCCATTAACCCACATTTTTGTTGGTTTTAAATTGTTAATTTCAAGGATTACAAATGCAAATCATCCCTAAACATTATTATATATTTGTATTCAATAGTAACATTATTCAACATAATTTAAACAGGATAAAGTAATATACATAAATCAATAATATAAAAAGTGCAGGAACCCAATTTTATCTACTGATCCCATATACCAAAACGTGGTAATGCCGACAATATCCAGAAAAACTCAACTTTCCAAGTTGTAATTACACCATTAATTATTATGTTATTACTATTATGTTCCTTTATCTCACCTTCTTTAGTAAGTTAGTTAGAAAGTACAGCTGATTTCTGACTTTGTAAACCATCAGGAGCCTTAATCTGAGTAAAATCTGTTTGTTCTCCAGGTGTGTTTGGTGATTCAGTGTCAGTGATGGAGGGAGATTCTGTCACTCTAAACCCTCATACTCAAATACGTGAAGACGACAACATATTGTGGAAATTTGTATCTGAAAAGGCTCTCATAGCTAAAATGAAGAAAAAAACCCAAATCTCCTTCACATATAACGGCACTGATGAGAGATTCAGAGACAGACTGAAGCTGGACGATCAAACCGGATCTCTGACCATCACAAACACCACAACTGAACATACTGGAGTTTATACACTAGAGATAAGGGGAGCGAAATCGACATCAAAAACATTCCGTGTTTCTGTCTATGGTGAGTAGAGATCATTTGTCCTGCCCTTCAAATATTCTCTTTGTTTTTTTTTTTAAGGAATATTCAGTACAAATTATGTTCAATCAACAGCATTTGTGGTGCAATGTTGATTACCAAAAATATTAACTTCACCCAAAAATCCTCCACGCCGTGGCTGCAGCTTCTCAGTGACGTCCGATATTGTACGTAGCCTACTATTCTCTGTTATTGTTAAGCCCCACTAAACATTTAAAAAGTAAATGGATATTTAAGTTGAGTTAAAGGGCCCCTATGATATTTTAAAGTTTCCTAATGTTGTTTTGAAGTCTCCTACAACAGGTTTGCATGAATCAAACGTCAAAAAACTTCCTTTTCTTTCATTTTCTCAAAATATATATTTTGCACATCACCAGTTTTTCTCAAATGATCTCTCAAGTTGTCATGATTCTCAAACAACTCGCCAAATGAATCAATCTCTCTAAATCCCTCCTTTCCACTGGCTACTGCGGGCCCTATTTTAAGTGCGCAACGCAAGTAACTTGGTGGGCGGATCTGCTGTTGCTATTATACCGGCGGGATACATAACTCTTGCGCCCGACGCAAATCTAAAATAGGTTGGTCTGAAGTAGCTTCATTATTCATAGGTGTGGTTTGGGCGTAACGTGAAATAAACCAATCAGAGCGTCAATTCACATTCCTTTTAAGAGCAGGCGCGCTTGTTCTGGATTGCGGATTTGCCGTCGCACGCCAGGAGCGGTTCACACAGCCGAGGAGACAGACGTTCTCTTCAGGGCCGTGACATTGCAAAGTCAGAGAAGTGACGTTGTATGGGAAAGGGAGAAACCTAACCAAAGTAGCTTCGGTTAAACAGGCGTATAATAATTTGGGTAAATGTGTAAGCTAGATTTAATCCTATTTTTTCACATCTTCATGGACACAACAATGATTTCCCTCGTGTGTTAATATTTTTCCTTGTAATAATGTATGATTTGCAAAAATGAGAACTGCTGCTTCTGTGTAGATGAGAGAAGAAAGGTATATGTGCGTTGTGCACACGCTACATTATGGCCAAGCCGCCCTTAAAATAGCATCTGAATAAAACGTGCAAAGCGCCACTGACTTTAGACTAGGTTTTTCCTGGTCAGTGGCAGAATTGTTTTCTGAAACTGCAAAATAGCACAAGGGAACGTTTGCGCCGGAACACGCCTCCTTTTTTGCGCCGAACCGCAAGTTCATTCCCTAATTTATCGCTGTGCGTCTGTGGAGGGAAAAGCCAGCTGTGTGCGTGTGCAAAATAGGAATACATGCGTCTGTGTACAAAGTCAATTGCGTCGGGTGCAAGATTAGGCCCTATATTATGACAGTTAATAGTTAATAACTGAGATATTAACAGAACTTGCAGCTGATAAAAACCCTTTCAACTGCACAAAATGAACATGAAGTTTTGTTGATTCAATGCACGTTCTATCTTCCTGCACTCTCCCTTAAATTACATATATCCTTATTCATCCATGGTACTTGATGAATAGTGGAAAATGAAAATTATTTTTGTGGTAATCAACATTAGGCTATTCCACAAATGCTGTCAATTCAGTTTAACTGAAACTGAAACCAGGTTCACATTTACTTTTTGAAATGTTAAATTTTTTTGTAGTTTGAGATGAGAAAAACACTGTCATTACACTAAACACTCAATCAACACATTGAGCTGAAAATATGATTTTGTTGACTAGATCAATCCTGATTTCTGTTTGTTCTCTCATGTTTTCCAGCTCATCTGCCTGTTCCTGTCATCATCAGAGACTGTTCATCATCATCAACAAATTGTTCATTGGTGTGTTCATCAGTGTTGAATGTGAGTGATGCGACTCTCTCCTGGTACGCAGGAATGAGTGTATTGTCCAGCATCAGTGTGTGTGATCTCAGCATCAGTCTCTCTCTACCTCTGGAGGTGGAATATCAGGATAAAAACACCTACAGCTGTGTGCTGAACAATCCCATCAGCAACCAGACCACACATCTGGACATCAACACACTCTGTCACACATGTGCAGGTACAGCAGCACTGATGATATATGTGTGTGTTCACTGACCTGATCTCTGTCTTCTGTGCTAGATCACACTGATGCATTCACTCACACTAATGACTGTTTCTCTTTTCCTCTCCTTCAGTTCCTCCAGTGTCAGTGTCTCTGATAGTGTTGATCTCTGCTGGATCTCTGATGATTTCTGTTGCTGTAGTCGTGATCTGCTGCATCTGCAAGAAATATAGAAAAAAAGGTTAGAAGACCATGCGATAATATGTATAAATGTTTATATTTTTTAAGACAAGTATTAAAAACTCATTTTAATTCATCTGAATTATTATTAATGCAGTTCAGACACGGGAGGAAGACAGAAATAATTCAGCATCCTGTCAACAAAAAACACAAAAAATGGTAAGATCATCAAGTAGCCTAGTTGCAGTTTGATTCAAGCTTTTTTTGCATAAAATGCCTTAAACAGAACCAAAAAAAAAATGTTTTATACTATTTACTATAGGCCTATTGTTTTTACCACCAGTGTAAAAATTAACATAAAGTTACAATTTGCAGTCCTACAAATTGATTAGCACAAATCTAGTGTGCATCAAAATCTATTAGCATGCAGAAAAGTATGGTATTTTTCCTCAATAACAAAATAAGGTTATTGATAAATTATTATGTTCGGTGATTCATCCCATAGCCTAGTCGTACTTACCGTATTGTTGCAAACCCGCTTGTCACTGAGTCAACTTTCTGATTAGGTATTTTCTCTTCTTTTGTGTTTCCCGGAAGAAAGTAACGTTAACGGCACTTCCGTGTTCAAAGAGAAAGTGGTGCGTCCTTCTTTTTTCGTGCTCTTTGATTTACCACTAAGAACGGGTTTCTAAACTTGGACATATTGTTAGAAATTGCGCAAGAATAACAGGGTGAGTTGACGTTTGACCCGGTTTTAATTTTTATGGTTTCACGCATAGGTTTAACCATAGGGGTTTAACTGGTAGTTGTGACTCCTCCAGAAGTGTAAGGTCGGCCGCAGATTCGTCGGTTATAAATTTTTTAAACTTTTTTAGCGCAATGTTCTTACTACATGCTATGTTGGTATTAGAACGCCACGGAGTAGAAGGTAAAGTCGCGCGTGCGCAATATAACGCCGTTCCATCAGTGGCCAAAGGCTGTGGCTGGCTTGAACAGTTACAGTGGATTCATGTAAGAAATGCCATCTTGAAAATATAGACTATCCTCCAGATAAAAAGTATAGATTATAAATAGACGACAACAACCATTTAACAATAATATACAATAAATAAAAAATTTAAATAAGTTACAAATAAGTTATTTTACAGAAACAGTTCATAATAAGGTATAGGCTATTTACATTTAAAAGCTAAATTGTGTTGTTTTATTTTTATTTTTTAATATGACTGCATTTTCCTTGCAGAAATCTAAGAGGGATCCTGTGTATGAAAATTTCCCCAAAAACCGATGATCAAATATCTACTGGAATAAATGTTAGAGCTCATACAGCCTTGACTCACTCCTTATAGTTCAAATTAATCCTCTGCCAGGATGTTTTAACTTTCATACGTGTTACACTTTCATGTGTTGTTATTGTAATATCTGAACTTGTGTTTGCTGTGTTAGTTTAAAGGCACAATATGTAATTTTTCTGCTTGAAAAATAGCAAAAATAACTGTATCTATGTTATATATTTCTTTTAGTTGTGTACTTACATTATCCCGACAGTTTCCACCAACTTTCAAATGCGGAGAAATTTATATTTTACTTCGAAGACACGGGCCGTTTCTTTATTTCCGTTTCGTCGCACGTCTATGGCGTCATATAACCTTTGACTCCTCTAGTTTCTCTAACTTCCTGCGGAACCCGGCGAAACTCCCAAACTCAAAGGGGAACACCAGACGCTAGGGCTGCACGATATTGGGAAAAAATGCCATTGCGATATTTTATTTTTCTGCGATATTTCACCAGATGTTGATTAATAAGCGTGAGCGTGAGGCAGAGAGAGCAAGACAGTGCTCGTGTTGTTTGAAGACGGTGAGAGCGCGCGCGCGGCCAGGGCTCGCTCTCCCTCTCTCTCTGCTCGCTCTTATATGCGCCCTGGCTTTAGTTTGGTGGGACAAAAATCCGATTAGGCAAATTCGAAAACTCCTGCATAACTGACTGTGTTTATGATGTTATTACCGCGATGGGCATTCTGACTTAATTTTGAATGTTCGTGTCCATCAAGCTCAGAGAGAAAGAGCACTGAATTTTGTGTCTGCCCGGCTCTGTGTGCGTACACTTCTTGCGCTTGATGTTTAAACTAACAGGGCTTAAAAACACATGTAAATGATATGTGAATGATAAACTTTCACTCTATGATGGTTAAACTTCTCAATTAATCCGTGAATCACAAGCGTTACAGGACAGGAAGCAGCTGACGACTGGTTGTCATTGACAACGACAACAACTCCCATGAGCCCACGCTCTTTCCCAACGTCATCAAAGTACGTCTTTTGTTATTATTTTGATTGAGTGACCCCTGGTGGCCAAAAATTACATACTGTACGTTTAATTTAGTGGTTCATGAATAGCATGGCAACTTGAACTAAAATATATATGTAGGCTAAAGCTTAAAAATGCACATTGAAATTCACTTTTGACAGTATTTTTGGATGCATTCTTTTTTGTCAATAATATTATTGATTTATTTACATTCTGTAGCTCTAGAATCTTATAAATTGTCTAGTGCACTGTCTGCTCTGGAGTGTACCCAACTATGGAATGGCAAAGCTGACATAAATAATATATAAATAAATACAGAAAAAATAAAAACAAATACATAACTAAACACACAAATGAATATATTAAGAAATCTACAAAAAAACAAACATAAATAAATATTTATACTTTGATATCCTTATTTATAATTGTATTTCCCATAATTTACTTATTTTTATTTATTCATTTATTTTCACATTTATTTAGCATATATGTACGTCTATATTTTGTATTATTATTATTTTTCTTTTGTACTAGGTAGGTTTAGTTATTGTTAGAACAATTAGGTTTGTTTTATTATTTTCTTTGTTTTGCCACTTTCCAGTTTCCTCTTTGTCCTCCACATGTAGCTCATATTTTTTTCTGGTGTGTATTTTATTTTTGTACAATCTTTTGTCTTGATCCATAATTATTTGCTTAATTTTGTTTCTCTCTGTTTTATACGATACATTTATGTTCACACATTTATGTTCTACTGTTTCTTGTGGTCTTATTCACTCTTCCAGTAATATAATGGTAGCAATTAAGTAAAAGAAGAACTCTAGTATTTCCTTGTCTCGCCCAGAATAACAGGAGAGAGAAAGAAAATGCCACACCTCCGTACAGTTTTCCAAATAATTAAAATGACAGAAAAGATTTAACAATCACCATCAGCAAAATGGTATACCAAAACACATTTTGGTTGGCTGAACATTCCTGTACTTTCAGTTGCACAAACATTTAAGATCAACTGATGAACATCACAGGTAAAAAAGCAACAGTCGCCAAACTGTCTGGGACAGAAGAGAATGAGTCCACACGTCTCTGCTTGCTGTGCAGCAGCACAAAGGAAAAATGGACAGCAGAGAGGGATTGAACAGACAGCAAAACAAATGCAGCCTCAATCATGACATTACAGGACTTGCCAAACCAACCATAATAAAGTTGCTGGTTAAAGTAGTGCAATATTGATGAAATTCCTAAATGATTCAATATTAGCTTAGATATTTCTGAAGACAAAAATATTTGAGAGACATCCAGATTCCAAATGTTATGAATTAATCATATGTTTTTTAATAATATCGCATACAAAGCTTTTTCAAGTGTCCTTGTTTCAGAAAAGAAAAGTGTTTCCAGGGTCTTACTTAAAGCAACACCAAGTAACTTTTCCTCTTCGGTCGCCCTACTGGTTGGAAACTAAATTGTCCATTACCGCTGTCGTAAATATATTTTAGCCTACTGTCGCACGCTCGCTGTTTATCCAGCTTTAGAATGAACGATGTCCACAGACAAGGTAGAGTATGATGCATGATTTTATGAAAGTATGATGTATTGCGACATCAGAAACAAAGAAAAACTAAATAATGACTATTGTAACGCTTGACAAATTTGTAGTTTTCTTATGTCTTAATCGAACTACAGAAACGCGACCCGATCTGGCACTCAGTGTGGTTATAGCAGATAAAGGACCGCAAAGCGGCGGCAGAAGTGCCGTTCACCCTGTTACGACTTGATGAAACACTGATACGATTTTGGAAACATTATTTTAAGGAAAAAAAAAAAATCTTCCTTGGTGTTGCTTTAAAGGCTGATGTAAAGATAAGGACAACAGAAAGAAAAAGGCCTAGAAATATTCTGCCCAGTTTAAGAAACACCCTATTCACCTCACTAAAACAGATTATTAACATTAAAAAATATATACAAAATACAAAAAACCTACAACATTCAGTTTTTATTGATTTATGATAAGATCTGTTGATAAAAGCTTTTGGGAGAGGAGTTTATCAAATATTAGCTTTGACATTTAAATGGATTTTCTTAAAATATTTACCTGACATAAATAAAAATGATGAAACACCTCTATTGTTTTATATATTTACAATGGGCACCAGACAAAAAGAAAAATCCAAAAATAGGAACAAGGGATCAAGATTATTGCCAAAGAAAGTCTAAGGTCTAAAGCTGAAGGCTAGACTGGAGAAAATAAATATATATATATTTACAAGTGATTAGTAAATTATTAACTTATAATTTATAAAACATGACTATCCATTAATAAATGATTAATACGTTAAAATGTTTGTTATGTTATGAATGTATTGTAGATTTAGTTATAAGTGCTTTCAATTTATTAGTTAACACATTTACAAGTGATGAATAGTTTACACTTTAGATTAGGGGATGCAGAAAGTGTTGTAAATGATTTATTCATCCGTTTACACATCCTTTGTACTACGTATCATCAACAAAATGATATGTAGCCTACGTGTATACAAGGCATGTACAACACTTTCTGCACCCTCTAATTGCTACATACATACAAACAAAAGTAACATATTTGTTAAACATTTATGAAATACATATTCATGTTTTGTAAATGATTAATCATTTAGGCGTAATCAATTGTAAATGACTTATAACTGATTCTACAAAACACATACAATAATTAACATATCACTTATTAATCGTTTATGAATGCATAGTCATGTTTTGTAAAGAATTAGTTAATTTACTAATCACTTTTGTAAATGACTTGTTACAGAATTTATAACTTGCTAATCATTTATGAATGATTTGTAAATGATTAGTTCATCATTTAACTAACCATAAATGACTTACAACTGAACGTTATTATAAAGTCTTACCATTTGTGGCAATAGCCAAAAATAGACTACATTGTATGGGTCAAAATTATATTATCGATTTTTCTTTTCTGCCATAAAAATATAAAACTTTTAGTTGTGTGAGTGAATGCAGCGCAATTGCGTAAACGGACAACTTTAAAGGCTTTTTTCTCAATGTTTACATTGTGTTGCACCCTCAGATTCTTGATTTTTAAATAGTTGTATATTGGCAAAATATTGTCTTATCCTAACAAAGCATACACCAATGGAAAGCTTATTTTTTTCAGCTTCCAGATGTTTAATGTATATGTATAGGTATAAATCTTAATTTAAAGGTCCAGGGTCACATATTAGGTGCATAGTGACTGGTGTTGGTACCAACTAGTGAAATATATGAACCGTGACACAATTACTCTGACAGCGACGAGAGTTTCAGCTGATCCTCGTCTCTCCATCATTTCCTAATTCTCTTCAGTGTCTCTTTCAAAGAAAGTATCACATTGAGTCTGAGTCGGGTTTAAGGATCCTCCTCCTCAAAGGACTGTCATTGGGATCAGCTGGTGGGTTTTCAGCATCACCTGGATGTCTCATGTCCTCCAAAGGAATGTCATTGGGATCAGCTGGTTGGTTTTCAGCATCACCTGGATGTCTCATGTCCTCCAAAGGAATGTCATTGGGATCAGCTGGTTGGTTTTCAGCATCACCTGGATGTCTCATGTCCTCCAAAGGAATGTCATTGGGATCAGCTGGTTGGTTTTCAGCATCACCTGGATGTCTCATGTCCTCCAAAGGAATGTCATTGGGATCAGCTGGTTGGTTTTCAGCATCACCTGGATGTCTCATGTCCTCCAAAGGAATGTCATTGGGAGCAGCTGGTGGGTCATTCTCCTGTAAGAAAACACACATTCACAGAAGGTTAAAGTGATGATGAGGATTGATGTTTCAGTTACACAAATACGAAAATACTACAGACTTGGAATTGTGTTTTCCTTGTGTTTGTACAGAGGTTTTCAGTTCCTAAATATTGAACACTGTCTTAAAGTCGACATAAAATCAAAATTGACCCTATTTACTTTGTTAGCGCATATTACTAGTCTTGTGGGTAACAATTAATCCGTGCAAGTTAATACAAAGAAAAAAATTGTTTGCCATTGAAATCTTTAATCAAAATCTGAAAAGTTACTTCCGGTCTGGAACGGCGTTCCTTTTCTGATGACGTCAGTTTGACGGCTTGGGTTGAAAACGCTTAACCACTCCTCTCAAACCGTTAGTCTGCTATGAGCAGAGATGGAGAGAAGGAGCGCTAAAGTAAAACCCTCTTCTCTGTTCAATATTCTCTTTCACTTGGAAATACGTCACAACAAGAGAAAAGTTGTTTCTGGTTCACTGAGACTTTTAACTGCATCAAACAGTCATCTATAAGTATGTCTAAAATGCTTAAACTGTTGTATATGTGTTTTCATAATGTTTTTCCAATAAATCTTTTTACATTTTAAGTTTATTTGTGAGTTGTTAGAGTTTTTGATTGTTTTGTCTTCCTCATCGTTAAATAAACTCTGCTTCTTTACTGTTAAAAATAAAAAAGTAAAGGGCAAATAAAAGGCAACATTTACATTTACATTTTGTACATTTTATTTACATTTATGTTAAACAGAATTATACTTGTATAATATTCAAAATATATTCACACCATTGTCCTTTGTCTTTTTGTTTTATTTATTTTTTTGCACAGTAAATCTCATATAATCTCACATAAGTAATACTTACATTCTGTGGTACTGGTGCATGGGTCCTGTGGCGATGGTAGTAAATCACACCAGCAGCAGCAACAAACACCAGCAGAACACCAACAACTACTCCTGCTACAGCTCCTGAAGACAGACCTGAACCTGGAACATCTGGAGACAGACCTGAAATTATTACTGGAGAATAATATAATGTTTACAAATATCTCGAACTGATATTTACACCACTTTGGTCATCAGTTGTATAATATTGATTTTAACTGATAAATATGGTGGTTTTAACAACAGCTTTTTTTCATTAGCATGCCACAACCAAACAACTGAGTTGATTTTTAAATATTTGAACTGTTTTTAAATAAAGGAAAATGCATTGAATGACTGAATTATACCAATAACAGAAACACTGAATCTCTTCACTCTAGTGATGCTGAATCTGCTGTTGTTGATCTGTAGTTGATATTCTCCAGAGTCTGTGTTTGTGGTGTTTGTGATGGTCAGAGATCCAGTCTGATGATCCAGCTTCAGTCTGTCTCTGAATCTCTCTTCACACTGAACATCTGTACAGATCTTACTCTGATCTCCAGTGAGTTCAGCGATAATAATCTCATTAAAATACCACGTCAATGAATCGTTTGGGTTTTTTATTACACCAGGATCTAAAGTAACAGATTCTCCCTCCATCACTTCTTCTCGTTCAGCAGCAGAAACCCCTGAAACACAAACCAACAGATGCTGGAGGATCTTTTGCTGAAAACAAACAAAAACTGCACAACAAGAAAGCAGTGATGCGATTACACAACCTCAGAAAAGACTCTCTATTGGAAATTGTTTGGTTTGTGCCAATAAACGCACAATAACAATGTGTTTTAAACATATATAAACTGCATTTAAACATTAATTAATGACTCACCAGTGACAGAAACATTGAAGATCTTTTCACTGTCGCTGCTGATGAAGAAGATATTCAGTTTATACAGGCCAGAGTCTGTGTTTCTGATGTTTCTGATGGTCAGAGATCCAGTCTGATGATCCAGCTTCAGTCTGTCTCTGAATCTCTCAGGACCATCTTCACACTGAACATCTGTGCAGATATCACTGAGATTTTTACCGACGTGAGCGATGCGAGTGTCATTATTATACCATGTACTCTCTTCTTGTTGGTTTGTTTGAACACCAGTGTATAGAGTGACTGAATCTCCCTCCATCACTGACACTGACACTTCATCTGATCCAACACCAAAGGCACCTGGAGAAGAAACAGTTATGCAAATTGAACTATGCAATAGGACAGTGATTTTTTTTTTCTACAGATCATAAAGATTGTGGAGAAACATGTCTGTATTGTATTCATAATGTAACATGCAAACAATCAGCAGAAAAACTGATTGTTTTACACATTCACTCATCAGACAAACATACACAAGTCTCATGAATGATCTTATACACAATCAATCCACACCCTGTAAAAGGAAGTGTTACCAAAAAATGTACCCCCTTTCCTTATATATTTGCATATTTATATAATCAAAAAATGTCATAGTCTCATATTGAATATTACATAGATCAGTGGTTCCCAAAGTGGGTGCCGTGACAACTGGCTAGGGGTGCCGCAGAATCTCAGCTTTATTTTCCAATTTAAACAGCCTAAAATAACTATCGTAGCATATAATAACCTTTTACAGCAATTTTTAAAAACAATATCAAAACACCAGCATATGCATGTCCAAATGAAAATGAATAAGCGAAAAAACACTGATATACATTTACCCATATCCATATTTGCCCTGTCCTGTCAATCTGCGTGAAATATCAAATTGAGCGCGCACCATTACAAAGGGCGGAGCGAGCGGGACGATCCTCCCGAGAACAGTCCAATTAGCTGTAAATAAACATTTTAACTTTAAATGTATGAAATATAAGGGGGGGGGGGGGGGGGGGGGGGGGGGGTACTCTGGGTTCGGGCCGAATTCCGAGCTCGGAGCCCTCCCCCCGGACAGCACGCCAAATACGCATTATAGGCTACTTAATTCCCTTAATTGTATGTAAGTTTGAACTCGTGAATAGCGCCTAAAAACGCTATAGCCTACTTATAGCGCTATACTTATATAGCGCTATACTTAACGCTATACTTATATACTTATAGCGCCTAAAAACATTATACTTAATTCCCTTAATTGTATGTAAGTTTGAACTCGTGAATAGCGCCTAAAAACGCGTAGAAAACGCTAGGCGCGCCCCCTTCTCCTTTTTCCAAAGCGCTGGGCGGTTGCGCTCCGGAGGCGTCTGTCGTTGCTAAGCTTGTTGTTGTTAAGGTTCTTGTCATGTGCGGCATTCTGAACAGTTTTTTATCTTTTTATCTGAAAGATGTTTTTATCTCAATGCGGCGCGGACGCGCTTGGAAAAAACGAGCGCGTTGCTTCCATTATGAGTGCGCATACCGCGAGCCTACATTTGAAATAACGAACTTGAGCGCGCAAAAGACGCGATATGTGAACAGGCCCGTGCGAGCTAGCGTTCGCATCCCTGGCATATACCTGGTAAACCAAAAAATGCAGCGTCTGTCAGTGAAGCACGATCTACGAGTTGCACTATCCTCAATCAACCCCCGTATCAAGAGGCTGTGCGTAGCAGGCACATGTATCCCATTAAAATGCCCGCGACAGTTCCATGCAAAGATATTTTATTTTTTAAGTTATACGTTATAAGGTCAGGTTTGAACAAAGCAAACGAGGAACTAAAGAAAAAAAAGATTTGGAGTTGTTTATTATTATTTAAAGAGTTAAGTATCTTTAAACCTGTTTTGTTCCAATGATTCTCACATACAGTAGCCTAATTGGTTAAAATCAGTCTGTTGATGTGTGTCCAGTTATAAATGGACAAGATTCATCTGAAGGGGTTGTATCGCCTCATATTATGTTGTGATGCATTCATAATAAATTCATGCTGCTGTTTATGCTTCATTTGTTGTTTGCGCATCTGGATATAATTGTATATATGTATGTTCGTTTAGTTTAATTGGGTTGGGGTGCCGTGGGAAAGAAAAAAAAAACACTACAAAGGGGTGCCATGCTTTCAAAAAGTTTGGGAACCACTGACATAGATGAATACTCATCTATAAGGAGAAAATTAGGCTATTTTCCACATTGCACAGCATTAAAAGTTATTTTTCTAATAAATATTTTTAGTCTAATAATATTTATAATTCTATTCATTTGGCAGAAGCTCACTCACATTACATTCAAGCTACATTTGATCAGTTACACTGATGTAATATTCTACAAACAGTTGATTCCACATTTTTATACAAAGTCATTTACAAGTTCAATGCCATTTTAACGGCACTAACAACTGATCTGGGCTGAATCTATGATGTGATTTCACCCTATAATAATCCTACCATCACTTCGAGATTATAAATTCACAAAAATAAGTGCATCACCAGAAAATAGATTGTAACATATTTTGTCTTACCTTGGTCGAGTAAAATCAAAATCAGAAAATGAACGGGAAGCTTCATTTTCAGCACTTTTCCCCTCAGAAAACGAACGAAGATTCTGATGCGTAAAATCGTTCTGTTCTGCGAATCGCATGTCCAACTCTAAAGTGAAAGTGTCTGAGGCTTGTAGAGCGATGACATGTCGAGGACATTCCTGTCGTTTTCTAATATGCATATGAAAAAAGGCTTTTCGCCGTGTTGCTTTTGTAAAATGTATAAAACCTGTTTAGCGCATTAGTAGGCCTATAGCTATATTTTACATTGCTTATTCATATAACTTCTTAGTCTTGTTTTTACAATTTTTAAAGAATTTGAAGACTATACTGTTGAGCAAGGTCATTTATTATTTGATTAAATGATCTCTCTCGAAATTATCTCTCTATGATCTCTCTATAGATCATGTAGGGCTAACAGAAATGTGAAAGCAGACTTGTGGAAATAAAATACATTACATTGAATTGAGTCTAGCCTTATGACCTTTAACCCAGTTATTCAGAAAGCCAGAACTGGAAGAGGAAAAAAAAACATGAATCTGAAAGAAACATCCTTGAGATGGAGTGACTGACTGCAACAGGCCTACAATTTTATTTAAATTTTTTAGTAATTTTGTGATTTTCATAAAAACAGTGTGTATATTGTATTAATAAAATTCTGGTTCAGAGTTGTATAGAAAATACTGCGAACATTTGACCAATAAAACTATTATTTTAATGAAGCAGTTGAGGCTTGAATAAGGGAATCAATTAAGCTGATAAAAATAAGAAAAGGCTACATGTATTTTTTGAGAATTAGTTAAATTATGCTAATTCTTGTACAACTTAAAATCCAAGTACAAAAAGTTAATTTCCATTCACTCTAAATCGCACTTGAGTCAACTTAAAATGAAAAGGCGCATTTCACTAAAAATCTAAAATTAGTAGAGTAATACACTAAATATATTTAATCAGGTAGATTACATTAAATAAATCAAGTCATGAAACCTACTCAGAAATATAATGTGTAATAATTTTGTAAATTTATATGGAAAATTTTAGAAGCTTGTTACCACTGTGGAAAAAAAAGAAAGTTTTAAAATTGTACGTTTCTCAAAATTATGACTTTTATATCCCCAGAATTGAACTTGGGAGTTTATATCTCACAGTTCTGAAAAACTTAACTTTATTTTATTCCACAACAGCAACAAGCTTCCACAAATATCATTCCACACAACTAAATATTACATTTATATAATTTTATAAAATTTTAAAGGTCCCAGTAAATGACAGAAAGAGGTTGTTGGTCAGTTGGTTCTGTTACTGAAAGATAAAAGCATGTACCACGTGTTCTCCAATGAGAAGCATTACTACAAGCCTCAAGCGACAACACATAACCTTTTTATCAGTTGATTCATAAAAGGTAACCCACAGAATCTGCCGCTTGACTCCACTCTGCAGTGAGAAGGAACAGAAAACAAGACAAACCACATCTGATGACAGGGAAATGCAAATGAAGGAGGCATTCGTGAACACAGCAAATCGACTGCATCTACAACCATAGTTATATATGAATGAATATCTGTAGATCTTCATAGCAGGATTGAGTTGATATTGACACAATAAAAAAAGACCAAGGAGTTAGATTACGTGACATTAAAAAGTTGCCATAGTTTAAAAACCTGCAATGTTGAGTTCATACATATTAGATTGAAGTCCAGTGAGGCTAGAACCCAAACTCAAAATTACTTACAACAAGAACACAAAACAATGACAGGGCATGACATCTCTGAACTAAAGCAGAGACACAGACACAGACAGAGAACAAACTGGAGCCAGAGCATAGAACAAACAATACTCAACAAAGAAAGGGCAAACAAGAAGGCTTAAATACACACAATACTAATCACAAGACAAGGGATTAGTATCTATTATTCAGAAGGGATTCTGCCTTCTGTTATTCAAGAAGTCACGCATGAACATTTGTGCTGCTAGCTTCTGTGTGTTAGCAGGCTCTCTTTATTTTGTATTGTGCCTCAACAACATGTTATATTCAACCAGCTACATTTCCACGTCTCTCTACAAACAACATGTAGCATCACACACCAGGAAAGGCTATACTGCCACCTTGTGGTTACTCAATATAATGCCTATCATTACAGGGACAACTGTGAACAATAACAATACACCAAATACAACATGACACAACAGACAAGGGAACACATGGCACATGGCAGGATATCAAAACTAAAACCAGGGGATCACATGACAGACACAAACACCAATGAACCACCAGTAATCTCAAATAAGAAGAAGAACACCCAAAATGTGAGATATATAAACCAGCACATATTCAACAAGGTTTATTGTTTTGTTTTGTTATCTGGAAAAACTCATTGGATCATTTAAAATCTTGACCGTTTAAAGATGGCAGATGCAACAATATATGTCTGGAGTGGTTGAATGTGGCATCTACATATACATATAATGAAACAACTAAAATGATAGTCCCTCCAGAAAAGGAGCGTGGAGTTCAAGGTTAGGGAGGGAGGAGTCAGGAACTGGTGAATGAAATAAAAAAACAATCAAAATGAAAGTAAAGTGGCAGTCATCCAGGAGGGACGACTCACGCCACCAGCCTTGCTCCGTTCCCCTGGGTCTTGCTCCGTTCCCCTGGGTCTTGTTCCGTTCCCCTGGGTCTTGCTCCGTTCCCCTGGGTCTTGCTCCGTTCCCCTGGGTCTTGGCCCCGGCCTGTCCAGTTCCCAGATCACACTTGCCTCAACAGCCTCACTCCGTTCCTCCACCATAGAACAAGACACTGTTTGGAAAAAAAAAAAATCATCATTAGCGATTTGAAGTTTGCAAGTCTTCCATCATGGCGACCATTTTACTGACTCGGATCTCTGAATCTCGTTCATCATAATGAACAAAAAAAAAATTTCAAGTAATTTCGTTTATTTCAGAAGAATATAATTAAAATGTTAAATGTTAATGGTTTACGAGCTAACGAAAAAACAACTCACACCAAAGGTGAACTAACCATTTCTCAAATCGTTCATGATCGACCCATCACTAATCCTCATCGTGTCGTATTGCTTAATCGGGCTCAGTCTGAAAGGCAATATATTTTTAAAAAATAATCAGTATTGAAAGATAGAATGAAGAATGTATATTCTTAAACATTTATCCAGATGTGGATCGCACTTTCACCTCTGCTCCAGCGGAGGTACATACACGCTGTTTGGGAGGATTCACACACACATTAACAGCTCAAGTATTTTTAGCAGATAGTCTTTAGATCAGAAGATGTTTCACGTGATTTTCTGTTTTGTTTGTGCTGGTGCCTGACTTTATAAATACAAATTATCTGAAAATATTTTTTTAACACTTCAGAAGTAACCATGAACAACAACAGAAGCAGCCTATATATTCATTGGTCAAAGGAATCTGGTTTTATCTACTGATCTACTGAATGTCCCATAGAAAAGTATCAAGGTATTGACAATATGTCATTTTCTATCCCATCTCCTGCTTTTAATTCGATAAAGAATCAAGGTTTTTTAAAGCTGTAACATAATATTCATAGACATAAATGGGAGACTATAAAAAATACTTTTCATCTCATAATTGTCACAAAAAAAAATCAGTTACAATGAAGAAAAAACACAAAATGAAGGGCCGATATCACAACACATCCCTGGAGTAAACACATTTTACATAAAGTATTTTTTTTATAAAAAACCTTTTTTTAAATACATTATTATGTTACAAAATCACATTTTATTTTCTGGGGTTTTCTGGAGACCCTGAACATCCTGGGTGTACATAAAGAATAACGTATAGGGGTTAATAGCTGGTTTCTATGTGAATATGATGTAAAATGTAATTCATTCCTGTGATCAAAGCTGAATTTTCAGCATCATTACTCCAGTCTTCAGTGTTAAAAATCATTTAAAAGTGCATATACCTCAATAGATTAAAAAACCCGTATGTGTAGCCTACATTAACATTTACATCAGACTACATACAAAAATACAATTTCATATAAAAAAATTATACAGAACAGTATATTTTAAAAAATGCAACATTATCGAAAAAAGAAAGAAAGAAAGAAAGAAAGAAAGAAGAAAAATACAACATTGTAACAAATATTGACTGTTATACTTCATTTATTTGTTAATTTACATTGATCATAATAAAGGAAAATAAAAAGGGAAACCGTTCTCACATTTGTTACAACCTGACCCTAAAGCAGAATCATACCCTGTATTAATAAACAATTCATTACTACTACTAATACTGCCACTAATAATAGTAATATGTATCTATTCCTTTTGAACTTAAACCATGTAGCAGTGCACTTTTGTATGTAATGATATCTGAATGAAACCACACCTAGAGGAAACTCATTCCACTTTGAAATGTGAGATTCCGTGCAGATAAAACAGCGGGTATCAGACTGGGAACTGGAAATACAGACAGACATTATTACTGGAATGAAACTGATTTTACAGATATACTGTCGACTTCGGTCATCCTTTGAATGAGACTGTTTACATAAATGTCGCCATCTGGTGGGTGTTTGAATACAACCTAGTCTCATATAAAAATGTATCCTGACTACGTTGGTCCAAAGTGCAAAACGTAGAGGGCTTACAAAAATGGACCTTGAATTGTCGCCTATGACTGTTACTTTTTTTTTTTTTTTTGGCCTATTCTTTTCGAGGTGACTCAAGAGCGCTCCACTTCTGAACTGCCTTTCCTTGAACTGTTTACGCACACACCCTGAATGATCACCTGTTTCCATTTATCATTATCACTCTCACACCTGCATCTAGTTCCACACGCAGCTCCACACACATTTTGTCACTATCATCCATTGCGAAGTCTTGAATGACTGAATGTCGTGTTCAATACCGAGCGTTTCATAGTCCGATCTTGTTTCATTGTTATCTAGTCTGTTATCTGGTCTTTATCTTAGTCTGTTATCCAAGTCTAGTCTGTTCCTGTCTGTGTCTTCGACCCTTGCTGAACCTGTTCCTCGATTGTCTGCTTATTGACCCATTGCCTGTTTCCTGGATTCCGTCTCGGTGTCCGCCGGTCTCTTATCCTGCCTGGTTCTCGGATCCTCATTATTGCCTTGTCTCCTACTGTGTCTGCTGTCTGTGACCCTTGCCTGTCTGACTACCCTGTAAATAAACTCACACTGCGTTAGGATCTACCTGTGTCTGATTGTTCATGACACCTTTATTATTATTATTATTATTCCATGATGGAAACAAGCTTCCATAAATATCACTCTGAGTCCACACACTAACTAACTAAATAAAATTTTAATTTAATAAAAATGTAAATGAGAGAGAGGTTGTTGATGGTCAGATGGTCCTGTTAACCAAAGTTGAAAGCATGTATCCCATGATAGTGCTCCAATGAGAAACATTAAAACTACTTTTCTATCTATATATTTCTTTTCTAACTCATTTCTATCTTCACTTGGAGAGGAATAAAGATGACTGAGTACTGTTACAAAACCACCTGACTCAGGGAATATTACAAACAGGAAGGCCACACGCAAATTAAATTAACCAAAAAGTAAATTTTATTAAGGTAATACATAAATTAATCAAGCAAACAACATCAAAACAGAAAAAAAGACTACATAACAAATTAATACTTAAAACTCCTGCTGTTGGAAAGACCTCAATCGAACCACACTGGGGAAGAAGGAATTTTTTATCAGTCGATTCATCGCCCACATCAACCACATCTTAACTCTACCCTGCAAACACACAAAGAGAGAACAGGGCAACAGGAAAACACAAATAAGGACACAGAAGCTGTCAGGACAACAATACATAGCCTACTGGTTGTCACTGATCATGCTTAAGCAACCAAGATCAATAACAATAGGCCTACTCAGTGATTTCATTCCATGCTTTGGATACTTTTGTACTGAACTCAGAAGAAACAGATCTGATGAGATACACTGATAAATGCGCTGCAAGAATGAAAGAAGAATAAGGAATTGCAAATGAAGACAACAAATAGTCTAGCAATAAGGGAAACCATATAATCATCTGTGAATAGAATTTTTTTTATGTTTTAATTTTCAATAAGTAACTTAAGCAAAACAACTAACATTTTTTTAAAATATCTAATTCACTGGAAAAAAAGTAAAGAAAATGCAATAAAACTCAACTTTCCTATCTCCCTAAATCAAAACAGCATGAAAAAGAGGAATAGGCCTATAAGAAATAAATTGCACCTTGCCACCTTCATCCCTTTGTTTTTTAGAACTTTTTTTTTGTTATGCTGGTCGAAAGTCTCTTCACATCCTGATAGTAATCACCAAGTTAAGTGGTCTAAATGTTATTATATGTAATGTATGTATCATCTGTGGAAGGTTTAGGACCATAAAATGTTCATCCAATCATTACATGAACTGTGAGAAGAAAATGTCTGTGACCGGCACACTGCCCTTGACTGGGCCCTCATGGCCAAGAACAGTATGTTGAATGTTCAACTAGTGTTTGGGCAGAATCCCAACCTTCGTTTTAGTTGACAACCTGCTCTAGAAGGCACCACTATGAGTGCACATTTCTGCTTTACACGCTTCTAGGAAACCATTCACTGAAGCAGAGTCTTCAGAGCGGATACGAAAGGCACTCAAAACAGCTCAGGCCCACAGACGACATGTATGTGACAGGAGACAAGGTCTGTTACAAAAGAGCAGACTGTCCTGAGTGGAAGGGACCAGGGGCAGTTATCGGTCAAGATGGAGCTGTTGTATTTATAAGACATGGTGGGACTCTTGTTAGAGTTCATCAATCCAGGCTCTGCAAGATAAACACAGGATCAGAGATCTGCCCAGCAAACTGTGCAAGAAAACAGCGAGAGCAAGTGAAAAATGCAGCTTAAACAATGGAGCATAGAGCTCAGATGGTCAAGAAAACAGACAGCGAACAGGAAAACATCACTGATAATGAGGTGAATACAGGAGAAGTGGTTCATCCTAGTATGACACAAACTGAAACAGATCACAATGTTTGTGTTGACCCCATCTTTTCTCCTGGTGTGAAGTTAAAAACAGGACAGACTGTAACATTTATGAAATAGGATGATGGTGGTGGTTAACAGAGAGTCAAGGTTTTAGGCAGAGCAGGCAAAGCCTCTGGAAAATACAAAACTGGTTTAATTTGCAACATATCGAACCGGATGGCAGTGATGAACAAAAGGAGTCAATAGATATGTCATGTTGATAATCTTGACTTTGAATCAACTGACTGATACTCATAACAAAAGACATGTCATTTGATGCAGCCAAACAGGATGAAATTGTGAATTGGAACAAAAACAATGTTTTTGAGGAAGTTGATGATCCAGGTCAAAAATGTGTATCTACCAGAATTACTTAATAACATATTTTATGAACTAAAAGTGTAAATGAATGCGTTAATTACCACAATTGGTCAAAGCAATGTACTTCAACTTCGAATTGTCTGCTTTAATTAATCATTCGCTAATGATTTACAAAAGTATCATTATGTTATGACTTTACATGTTGAGGCACATGACTATTATCTAACTGTTAAGTGTTACGTATTACTTCAAAGTTAGTTAATAGTCATGTGCCTCAACAAGTAAAGTCATAACATAATGATACATTTGTAAATCATTAGCGAATGATTAATTAAAGCAGACAATTCAAAGTTGAATTACATTGCTTTGACCAATTGTGGTAATTAACGCATTCATTTATGTTATTAAGGAATTAATACATTATGACACATTTAATTAATAACAATTCATATATTACTTAATCATTTTGAATCTTTATTAGTTGCTGATGCAGTAATCATTAATTAATTGTTTATTTCTCCATGAGTTATACATTAACACATGATTATCTGTGTATTAGTTAAGCATGAATTAATGCTCATTAGTGCACCCGTATTGTACAGTGTTACCAGTGCCTTAAGACGCTCATCCTTCTTTAATCAAACTCTTTTATGTATCTTTAAACAGTTTTCTAAACTTGGATATGCTTAGAAAAACCAAGCAAAGAAATTATTTTACAGAAACAGTTCATTATAAGGTAGGCCATTTAGTTTTTTTTTTTATTGCATTTTTTCCTTGCAAAAATCAAAGGAGAAGGCTGTGTATGAAAATGTCCCCAAAAAATGATGATCAGAATACCATATCTACTAGAATTAATGTTAAAGCTCATACAATCCTTTACTCACACCTCATAGTTCACATTAATTCTCTGCCAGGATGTTTTAACTTTAGTTTCATGCTTTTTTCACTCTCATGGGTTGTTATTGTAATGTCTGAAGTTGTTCGTTTAATTTAGTGGTTCGCAAATAGCAGAAACTCAAAAAGATCTATTTATAACTTAATGCACATGGAAAAAAACAGTATTTTTGTATCACAGTACACAATATTAGCTTAGATATTTCTGATTACAAACCATTTTTAGAGACGCATAGATTCCAGATGTTATGAATGAATCATATGTTTTTAATAATATTTATCACATAAACATACAAAGATTTGCCACGTTCATTTGCTTGTTTCAGAAAAGAAAACAGTGTTTTTGTGGGTTTACTTCAAGTTACTTTTTCCCTTGGCTGATGTAAAAGATAAGGAAATATTCTGCCCAGAATGCAAGAAACACAATATTGGTCTCATTAAAATAGCTAATTTAAAAAAAAAAAAAAAAAAAAAATTAGTGTTAGGAAAAATACAACATTCATGTCCAGTTCTTATTGATATATGATTAGATCTGTGATAAAAGCTTTTGAGAGGAGTTTAGCATATATTAGCTTTGACACTTAAATGGCTTTTCTTAAAATATTTAACTGACATAAATAAAAATCATGAAACACCTCTATTGATTAATATATTTACATTGAGCACCAGACAAAAATAAAATTAGCATTACAGTGAAGGCAATCGACTCCATCAAACAGTGATAATATTCTGACAAACACATCAGGAAAATACAATAGTTCCATGACTTAAAAAAAAAAAAAAACACTCGACACTCACAGCTCAATTGAACTGAAAGAGACACGAGATGGAGAAAAAGTTAAATAACATGACAGGTCTTCATTTCCTCATGCTATCAGATAAAATGAAAGAATGAATCAGAACCTCATAAAATATCACAGATGTTTGTTCTCAACTTCAGGTGAACTTCATTTTTGCATATTTCAACGATGAAAATAATAAAAAAAAAAAATAAAAAAAAATTATATATATATATATATACCTAATGTATAAAGATTTACAAGTTCAGTTGCATTGTTTATCAAGTATACACACATTTGTGCGTTATTATGGCTGTAACACTCCTCCATAAGTATTTCTCAGGTTTAACGCAGAAACATTTAACACAGTCTGTATCATATGAGTCCAGTTACAGACATTGAACAGAATAAATACCTGGAGGTTTCACCTTTTCAAAATACCATTTATTTTTGCTAAATAAATGATAATCCAAGCTTATTAAAGCTGGTTTTGGTTTCAGTCTAGCTGCTGGAAAGTGTTTTCTGATGAAGGTAGATAACTGTTTAAACCATAAATATAAACATAAGAATACCAGACATAACAGCAACAATACCAGTAAAATCACTTAGTAATACAGACTGTCTTTGTGTTGAGGAAAATCTTAGTCATAATGCCCGTCTTGTTGAGGTAATTGTAAAAAACAGTTCTATCAGTTATAAGAGGATGTAAATAGACGGGACAAAAATACTGATATGTCAAACCAGATCAGCATTATAGTGCAAATATTAAGAAACATATATTATTGGTTAAATTGGCATGTAACAGGTGAATTTTTTACTGGTATTGGTGCCGACTGCTGAAATCTTGACACAATTACTCTGTGAGCGACGAGAGTTTCAGCTGATCTTCTCTCCATCATTTCCTAATTCTCTTCAGTGTCCATTGCTGAATTGGGAGCCTCGGCATGAGTCTGATTTAATGATGTTGCATGTCCTCCAAAGGATTGTCATTGGGATCAGCTGGTGGGTTATCAGCATCACCATCCTGGATGTCATTGGGATCAGCTGGTGTGTTATTGTCTGCATCATTCTCCTGTAAGAAAACACAGATTCACAGAAGGTTACTGTTACGTTTGGTTGAAGCAGAAGAGGAAGCAGGATCCAAGTGCAGCAGTCTTTTATTAAAAAAAACTCAAAACTTCACAAATACAAGCTCAGACTAAGACTCGGGAACAGGAACAAGACTCGGGAACGGAACAACCACCATAGTGCAACGATAAGAACTGACCAAGACACATGGCAGGATCACATGACAAACAGGGACTCACATTAACAAGACAGAGAAACATGACAATGACAAGAACAAGAAACAAAACCCAAAACGTGAAAGTAACAGTGATGAGAAGGATTGATGTTTCAGTTACACAAACACAAACTGTACTACATGTTTATTTGGTAGTTATTTGTTTTGATTGTTTTGACTTTTTTGCCGGAGAATATCTGCTTCTGTACTGTTAAAAATACAAAATAAAAGTAAAGAGCAAAAAAGATAACATCCATAAAAAACTTGTTTTTGCAGAATAAATCTCATATATCTTGTTAAAATCAGCTGATATGTAATATTTACATCCTGTGGTACTGGTGCATGGCTCCTGTGGCGACGATAGTAAAACACACCAACAGCAGTTACAGCAGCAGAAACCAGCAGAACAACAACAACTATTCCTGCTACAGCTCCTGAAGACAGACCTGAACCTGGAACAGACACAGAGAAACAGACATTATTGTGAATGATAATCCATACAGTACTTAATTTTTTTGTACTATATACAGTACTGTGCAAAAGTTTTAGATCGGTAAGATTTTTTATGTTTTTAAAAGAAGTCTCTTCTGCTCACCAAGGCTGCAATTATTTGATAAAAAAAAAAAAAAAAACAGTAATGTTGTGAAATATTATTACAATTTAAAACAGCGGTTTTCTATGTGAATATACAGTAAAGTGTAATTTATTCCTGTGATCAAAGCTGAATTTTCATCATCATTACTCCAGTCTTCAGTGTCACATGATCCTTCAGAAATCATTCTAATATGATGATTTGATGCTCAAAAAACATTCATTATTATTTTCAATGTTGAAAACAGTTGTGTACAATTTTTTTTTTTCAAAATTCGTTGATGAATAGAAAGTTCAAAAGAACAGCGTTTATTTAAAATAGAATATTTTCTAACATTATAAATGTCTTTACTGTAACTTTTGATCAGTTTAACTCATCCTTGATGAATAAAAGTATTGATTTATTATATTTCTTTCCCCCAAAAATAAAATTTTAATTCTTACTGACCCCAAACTTTTGAAGGGTAGAGTTTAATGTTACAAAAGCTTTAGATTTCAGATAAATGATGTTCTTTTTTAGTTTCTATTCATCATAGCGTCATGAAATAAAAATGTAAAAAACTGTTTTCAACACTGATAATAATCATAAATGTTTCTTGAGCATCAAATCATCATATTAGAATGATTTTTGAAGGATCATGTGACACTGAAGACTGGAGTAATGATGATGATAAATTCAGCTTTGATCACAGGAATAAATTACACTTCACTATAAATTCACATAGAAAACCGCTGTTTTAAATTGTAATAATATTTCACAATATTACTGTTTTTTTTTGTATTTTTTATCTTTTTTTTTTTTTTTTTTATTCCTCAAAGGAAAATGCATTGAATGATTAAATTATATCATTATAATTTATACTCACCAATGACGGTAAGAATGAATCTCTTCACTCTGCTGATGCTGAAGCTGCTGTTGATGATGTCGATCAGTAGTTTATATTCTCCAGAGTCTGTGTTTCTGGTGTTTGTGATGGTCAGAGATCCAGTCTGATGATCCAGCATCAGTCTGTCTCTGAATCTCTCAGTGCCTTCATTACACTGAACATCTGTACAGATATCACTGAGATCTCCAGTGATTTGAGTGATGAGAATGTCATTAAAATACCACATCATCAGATAATTTGGTTTTCTTGCTACAGCAGGATCTAAAGTGACAGATTCTCCCTCGCTTCTCTTCACTTCTTCTCGTTCAGCAGCAGAAACACCTGAAACACAAACCAACAGATGCTGGAGGATATTTTGCTGAAAACAAACAAAAACTACACAACATGAGAGAACTGTGAACATGACTTGCATAAGCCCTTTCTTGACTCTCGATCTGAAAAGAAACTTTTTGGTCTGGGCCTATAAACACACATTAACAATGTGCTTTAAAAACATATATAGGCCTAATCTGAATTTAAACGTTATTAAATGACTCACCTTGGACATTAACACTGAAGATCTGTTCACTGTCACTGCTGCTGAAGATCTGTAGTGTATATTTTCCAGAGTCTGTGTTTCTGATGTTTGTGATGGTCAGAGATCCAGTCTGATGATCCAGCTTCAGTCTGTCTCTGAATCTCTCAGTGCCTTTATTACACTGAACATCTGTACAGGTCTTATTAGGGTCTCCATTGATTCGAGCGATGAGGATGTCATTATAATACCATCTAATATCTACTTGTTGGTTTGTTTGAACACCAGTGTTTAGAGTGACTGAATCTTCCTCCATCACGGACACTCCATTTGATCCAACACCAGAGGCCCCTGGAGAAGAAACAGTTAACATAAGAAAAACAAATGCAACTATTATTTTCTAACGGATCATACAGATTCTGAGCAGAGAAATATGTCTGGATTCGTAATGTAACACATAGAAACAAACAGCAGAAGAACATCATCAATTCCCACTTTCACTCATCAGACATACATGGTCTCATGGATGATCTTATACACACACCCAATACACATTTTCTTAGACTCATATAATGTATATTAGATAAATAGCACCCATACAAATATTTCAGAAAATCATGCTCTTTTTCACAGCATCGAGACTTACAATACAGACCCTTTCTTAAAAATAGTTTTAGTTCTCCCCGTAAATATCATGTTTAGGCTACATTTGATTATTTTGCAGAAGCTCACTCACATACATTCAAGCTACTTTTGATTAGTTAATGCACTGATGTAAAATAATATTTATTAACAGTATCATTCCATGTTTGTCAGGGTTCTGTCACTTCGATCTAGTTTGTTCTTGGTTTTGTGACAGAGCCTGTATTTGTATGTTGACACTCCTGTACTTTCTTATATTATGTCAGTGTGCCTGGTATTATACGAAGTCATTTACAAAGTTCCCATTTTAACGCCACTGAAACTGATTTGGTCTGAGTCTATAATTTGTTGTCACTGGATAATAATCCTACCATCAGTACATCACTACGATACATATTCGTTCAAATAAATCGGTGCAACGCCGGGAGAGAGATTGTAGCCTAACAAATCTTGCCTTACCGTGGTCGGTTGAAATCAAAATCACCGAGAGCAAATTAACTAGAAGCGACATTTCCCCCACAGAAATTGAATGGCTATTATGATTCATAAAAGTGTGCTGCCCTAAGGGCGTACTTGTAAAATTAGTAGGCTACTTGTAAGTGAAAATGAAAGCGTAAGCGTAAGTTCTACCAGAAAGACTCCACTGCCACGTCATTAATTTATAATTCCACGCAACCAATCATAGCTCGACATCGAATATAAAAGACTGATTCTACCGTTCCATGTTGTTCCCCGCAGGTGTCGTAGCAAAGTTTTCCCTCATCCTCCCGTCCACTCGTCGGGGGTATAGGCTCCGCCCCTGCCTCTAACATCAGGCAGGACCTACAAGCTAACCTTCAGACCCGGACGGAGGACGGGGCCTACGCCAAAGAACTCCGAGACGGAGCTCGTTGAGCATCTACCTTTATTTTTGTCTGTAAACTCTTTTCACAAAATAAATTCTATTTATTTGAGAATCCTCCTGAGTCTTTATGGTAGAACTATCCTGACATAATGAATGGATGACGTCGTGAAAGTTCTAATTTGCATTATATGCAAAACGGCTTTTCAGTCAATCGTTTGTAAAATATTGTATAGCCTAAATGTACTTTTATGGCATTAGTATAGCCAATTTGATATTATGTAAAAAATAATTTAAATACCATATCAAATTATAGGGTAGTTTATTATTTCAGTTATTTCAAATAAAAAAAAGTAAACACAAGGCTATCATGTAACATGAGCAATATGAGAGACTTAATAAATAAATGAAATACAAATGAATCTAGATCAAAAAAACTTTTGTCCCATAAGCACCTGCTAGTAGAACTTGAAACAACACAATAAGCATTATAACTGACTGCAATATGCTTCTGTATTAATGTCATGGCTATAGATATATCTATGGAAGCTTGAAAAACATTTTAACTATTTATCTCACAACTCAGAAAATGTAGAATTTTGCTAGCTTAAAGATATCAGTTGCGAGTTATAAATTCAGAATTGTGTGAAATAAAATGCAAGAAAATATCAGACTTGTGAGGTGACTTACCTTTATTATTATTTTTATTCCATGATTGAAAGACACTAAGTAGCTACCTAAATAAAATAAAAATAAAATAATAAAAATGTAAATGAGAGAGAGGTTGTTGATGGTCAGATGAGCCTGTTAACCAAAGTTAAAAGCATGTATCCCATGATAGTGCTCCAATGAGAAGCATTAAAACTACTTTTCTATCTATATATTTCTATTCTAACTCATTTCTATCTTCACTTGGAGAGGAATAAAGATTACTGAGTACTGTTACAAAACCACTTGACTCAGGGAATATTACAAACAGGAAGGCCACACGCAAATTAAATTTACCAAAAAGTAAATTTTATTAAGGTAATACATAAATTAATCAAGCAAACAACATCAAAACAGAAAAAAAGACTACATAACTAATGAATACTTAAAAACGCCTGCTGTTGGAAAGGCCTCAATTGACAACCACACTGGGGAAGAAAGAACTTTTTATCAGTCGATTCATCGCCCACATCAACCACATCTTAACTCTACCCTGCAAACACACAAAGAGAGAACAGAGCAACAGGAAAACACAAATAAGGACACATAAGCTGTCAGGACTGTAACAATACATACTGGTTGTCACTGACCATGCTCAAGCAACCAAGATCAATAACAATACTCAGTGATTTCATTCCATGCTTTGGATACTTTTGTACTGAACTCAGAAGAAACAGATCTGATGAGATATGCTGATAAATGTGCTGCAAGAATGAAAGAAGAATAAGGAATTGCAAATGAAGACAACAAATAGTCTAGCAATAAGGGAAAACATATAATCATCAGTGAATAGAAATCTTTTTTAAGGTTTTAATTTTCAATAAGCAACTTAAGCAATACAAAAAAAAAAAATTTCTCTCTAAATTACTGGACAAAAAAAGTAAAGAAAATACAATAAAACTCAACTCTCCTATCTCATTTCCCCCGACATCCCTTGTTCCAGAACTTTTTGTTGTTGTTGTTATGCCGGTTGAAACTCTCTTCACATCCTGATAGCAGTCACTAAAGCCCTATTCGCATGGGATTAGTACTATCTGGGGACCTCGTGTGATTTAGAAATTACCCCTCCACATCTGAATTTCGTGTGGCGCGCTGCAACGCATTCGCACGGGATAACCGAAGCCTGTGATTATACTCAAATTTACTGACTTATCTCCCGGATGACGTCGAGGCTATTGCTTGGAAATGTCTTGCCGTTATTATAGGTCTATATGATATATCATAAACAGAAGAATGTTCCTTACCACATGCTGCTATGCCATTCATCTCCATATAATCATTATTTTTGTTTTTGCTCTTCTGATGATTTTCAGCTTTTTCTTTCTGCAAATTGTATAGTTGTATGGTTTATAGCGCTATGACCCATTCAAACACTCCAGCGCAGCCTCCATTCTTCGCAAAAGATGGATAAAAAAACCTTGATAAAATTATATATCCGCCAAAACACAGAGATGCCGATTCGCACGGGACTAATATTACCACAGGACCTCGGTGTTCAGCGAAATATGGTAGGTCATTTGCGGGGGAATTATTACTTTACAAATTACAGACATGACCGATTCGCACAGGATTAAGATCAAAGACAACCTCCACATTTATTACAAATGACTAGAGGTCCCCATATAGTACTAATCCCGTGCGAATAGGGCTTAAGTTAAGTGATCTAAATGTTTTACAGTTTCACACTCACGCAGAGCCCAAGCACAACCAAAACAATGTTTTTATGCAAAATGCATAGAGTTTTGTTTTTAACAAAGGGCCAAAGCAGCCATATCTCCCTGTTGCCCACTGAAGCAGCCATATCTCCCTGTTGCCCACTGAAGCTAAGCAGGGTTGAGCCTGGTTAGTACCTGGATGGGAGACCTCATGAGAAAACCAGGTTGCTGCTGGAAGAGGTGTTAGTGAGGCAAGCAGGGGGCGCTCTCCCTGTGGTCTGTGTGGGTCCTAACGCCCCAGTGTAGTGACGGGGACACTATACCGTAACAAGCACAGTCCTTCAGATGAGATGTTAAACCGAGGCCCTGACTCTCTGTGGTCATTAAAAATCCCAGAATGTCCTTCGAAAAAAAGAGTAGTAGGGGTGTAACCCCGGCATCCTGGCCAAATGTACCCCTTGGCCTCCTTCATTCTCCTCCTAATCATCCCCACATCCGGTCGTTAAGTCTGATGTCACGCGTGACGTTTAGCCTCTTCCAGGTCCAAGCGTTCCCCACGTCCAGATCCAATAACAATAGCGGAACCTGTTCATTTATTTACGATCACGTCCTTCTTTAGTGAGACACCCTTGCCGGTGAAAGTTTCTTCATTCGTTTAAGATTTTTAACTTACCTTATCAACTGCAGCCATTTCCTCTTCACTTTCTCGTCACAGGGAAAGCGGTAAAATGACAGTTGAATGTCACTTGCTTTTTAAACTCCAATCTATAAACAACACGGGACACTGTAGCATTATAAAACGGGACACAGCACTGCAGCCTGGTAAAACGCGGGCGAAAGCAGTAGGTGGGTAGAGAGGACCCGGCATTTGGACCCAGAAACAGTATTATTGTAGAGTGATTACGTCACGACTTAACAACCGTATAGTCAAGTCAAGTCCCCTTAATTTATATAGCGCTTTTAATAATATGGATTGTTTCAAAGCAGCTTTACAGTGATAATTAAAAATTAAAGTATAACAGAGATTGTTTTGGCATTACAGCAGCTCTAGAATAAAGTTTGAATAGAATAAACTTCTAGAATAATTGTCCAGCTAAAGTTAGTTTTGATTGATTGAATGATTCACTTCCGTTCATCTAGCCTTTATTATGGATATCTATGTACAAATACACCATCAGATACAAGATGAACACCGTGACAGATTCAGGATTTTTTTTTTTTTACTTTAAAGCTGTTTTGTGAGGGAATCAACTCTTAAGTTTATTAAAAGCAGGAGAGGAAGAAACACTTCACCTACAAACTAAACACAAATACACTAAATGTCCCTTCTCAACTAAAAGATGTTTGCCCAGATCAAACCACATTTCTGTAAAAAACCGACCACAGCAGTTTCAGTTTGACTAAGATGAGCGGCTAGTGTCACAATGTGAGAATGTTTCACACGCTTGCTTTGTTCTGGTTTTGCTGGTGCCATCTGACAGGTAAGTTATAAAATGTTTATATTTAATTATGAAATTCTTCACAGCTAAGCCACATTTTTGTGGGTAAAAACTAAACTTTCCATGTTGTAATTACACCATTAATGTAATGTTCATATATCTCACCTTAAGTTAGTTACAAACTACAGCTGATTTCAGGCTTTGTAAACCATCAGGAGCCTTAATCTGTGTAAATCTGTTTGTTCTCCAGGTGTGTTTGGTGATTCAGTGTCAGTGATGGAGGGAGATTCTGTCACTCTAAACTCTCATACTCAAATACGTGAAGACGACTACATAATGTGGACATTTGGAGCTGAAAAGGCTTCCATAGCTAAAATGAATAAAAAGAAGCAAATCTTCTCCACATATAATGGTACAGATGGGAGATTCAGAGACAGACTGAAGCTGGACGATCAAACTGGATCTCTGACCATCACAAACACCACAACTGAACATACTGGAGATTATCAACTAAAAATAAATGGACTGAAAATGACACCAAAATCATTCAATGTTTCTGTCTATGGTGAGTAGAGATCATTTGTCCTGCCATTCAAATATTTGTGTATTTTAACGGAATATTCAGTACAAATTATGTTCAATCAACAGCATTTGTGGTGTAATGTTGACTACCAAAAATATTAACATAAACTATTTCCTTACTTTTTTATTAAGCAAGACTCAATGTGAAGCACTTGCGTCAACAAAGCCGTGATCAAGTGTGTTGATTTAAAGTAGAAAACCGGGCGTTACAATAATCCAGACGAGATTAAATAAAAGTAAAAGCATGAATAAGCTTCTCTGTATCTTTAAAACTTAAAAACGGTCTCACCTCTAGGGACTGACACTAGAGACTGCAGACTTTAGCCTCCTTGTAAGAGCGGACAGACTCAGTTTTGAGCGGGACGGTTTGAACGGGAGGGGCTAAACTTGCACTGGCCTGACAGTGGAACAGTGCCTATTGATGGTTTTGATTAAAAACCCTGTATTATGGCAGTTAGTAGTTCATTTTGAGATATTAGCAGAACTTGCAGCCTTTGCTAATGAACTAAAACCCCTTTCAACTGCTCAAAATGAACATGAAGTTGTGTTGTTTTTCATGAACTTTCTAACTTCCTGCACTCATGTCCTTAAATTACAAATATTAAATATAAAAAATACAAATGGAAATTATTTTTGTGGTAATCAACAAATGCTGTAAATTGAGTTTAACTGGCGCTGAAACCAGAATATTACTAGACTATTTACATATTGAAATTTTTAATCATTTTGTAGTTGGAGATGATAGAACCACCGTCATCACACTAAAACACTCACTCAATACACACACACACACACACACACACACACACACACACACACACATGTTGGTGCAACAGCATTATGAGAACTCTCCATAGGCGTAATGGTTTTGTAACGAATGTACATCAATAATAATATACATAAAATGTATTTAAGGGGGGCCGGAAGGCCAATTTAGCTCAAAAGGGATGATTCATCGATTTGCAATGAATCTTGACCGAATCACTATGGAACCGAGCAAATGACTCGTTTAGAGTTCATTTGAACGGGCCGTAATTATAACCTTGGCACAGATATAAATATCCAATCTATAGTGAAACACTATGTATTAGCAAGGTAACTTTAGATCGACAGTACAAGACATTAAATGTGCAAGCACAACACAAGGCAAATATCTTTTCAAATACAAACAAGACTTTATTGATTATCCTAAAACATAAAACTAATATCTAACACAAACATAAAACACTTATAAGACATGACCTGAACGAACCATCAATCATTAATTTAACCCTTCTATCGTTTCTTGGGCAGGTTATTCAATGTTATATTAATGCACCAGTTCAGTTAAGAGTCTGGAGGTACTTGCTTGTCCGTGTTGTTTTGGGGACCCCCTTTTCGTCGGTGTGTAGGGGGTTCACCGTGTCCGTGGCTGGCTGTCTCCTCGTGCCTGCGAGATCTTGGGCCGCCAATCACGTGGTGTGTTGGTGGATGGATGAAAGTCTTTGAAGTTGGAAGGGCTTTGCAGTCGAAACGTTTAAACGAAACTTTGCAGCACAACTTAACTTAGAACCGAGACTTTTAACGGAAAAGAAAAGAAAGGAAAAGAAAGGAAAGTGAGACGAGTTAGATGGCTTGAATGAAGCTGTTTTAAACCCTGATCTTAATTTGGGTAATTTTCTCTGCTCGTCTACATTGCTCGTCTGTCTGTTACTTTTTCATGGCTCTCCCTAGAGCATCCTCTTCAGCTCTCTCCGTATTTTTCCTAAGAACTCCGAAGAAGAACTTTCGGAAAAAGAAACTACAAGAAGAACATCTCTGAAGAAGTCGAAAAGCACTAGCACTCCCCAATCTCTTTGTTCGGGTCTAAGATTTTATCTCAAATGTTTGTCCCGCCTCCTGGAGGAATTCGGACAATAAGATACTTGTAAGGTTATTTGAGAAGGGGGTATTTTCCATCATCCCCCTCGCATCGTAAATCATGTGTTATCTGTGGTCTGCTTTACTCTAACAAAGAGGACATAGATTACAGTTTATACATGATTCCTATTATAAGAACACGAAACATTTTACACAGATTTCAATCAAGCCATCGTCTGAATTAAGAACATGTTATCGTATACGATCCTGCTGACAGGAAGCATGACACACTTTCATTCACACACCTAATATTTATAACAATTACATGACTTAGATGTGATCTAAGCAGAATAGACACATACAGGGGTTGTAACACAATACATAATCATGTTATGTTATATATTTTGATTATAGGTCCACTGAGCATTGTTCTGTGTGAGTTTTAATGGGTTTGATATGTAAAGTCTGTGTAAGTCTGTGTAAGTCTCTCTGTTCCATGAAAGCGTGGTCTGTTTTACATCTCTGTCCTGCTCAGCAGTGGTGCTGCAGGAGGGAGGTCAAAGGTGGTCAGACCCCTTGGTGGTCAGGCCTCGTTTCACCATTTCTGAGCAGCTTTGTCTTGCTTAAGGATGAAACATTGACAGCGTTTTTCCTGTTTTAGGCTTATCTCTGGGGCCTGCGGGGCCATAAAAGTCTTCTCTGGGGGGTTTTCTAGACAATTTGGAGCCGTCTTGTGACTTTGGAATGTGGTGTTCAGATCCGGAATGCTGAATCACATTTGAATGAATCCCATGAGAGATTAATTTGTGTTTGGTTCATCCTTAAAATCTCTACAGTTTTTATACTGTACAAACTACACTCACTGGCCACTTTATTAGGTACCCCATGCTAGTAACGGGTTGGACCCCCTTTTGCCTTCAGAACTGCCTCAATTCTTCGTGGCATAGATTCAACAAGGTGCTGGAAGCATTCCTCAGGGAGTTTGGTCCATATTGACATGATGGCATCACACAGTTGCCGCAGATTTGTCGGCTGCACATCCATGATGCGAATCTCCCGTTCCACCACATCCCAAAGATGCTCTATTGGATTGAGATCTGGTGACTGTGGAGGCCATTTGAGTACAGCGAACTCATTGTCATGTTCAAGAAACCAGTCTGAGATGATTCCAGCTTTATGACATGGCGCATTATCCTGCTGAAAGTAGCCATCAGAAGTTGGGTACATTGTGGTCATAAAGGGATGGACATGGTCAGCAACAATACTCAGGTAGGCTGTGGCGTTGCAACGATGCTCAATTGGTACCAAGGGGCCCAAAGAGTGCCAAGAAAATATTCCCCACACCATGACACCACCACCACCAGCCTGAACCGTTGATACAAGGCAGGATGGATCCATGCTTTCATGTTGTAGACGCCAAATTCTGACCCTACCATCCGAATGTCGCAGCAGAAATCGAGACTCATCAGACCAGGCAACTAGGGATGGGCATGATTAATCGACGATCGATTATTCGATTAGATCGATTATCATTAAACCAATGCTGCTGCATTGCGTAGTGTGAGAGGAAAGTGACGTGTTCCCCGGGCTGGTCATGTTAGCGCGGAGGTACCTGTGCATCCCGGCAACGTCAGTCCCCTCATCACTTAGAACGGTGTTTTCAGCGGCTGGACTGAAGCCTTGTTTACACTCGACGCGTCCGCACGAGCGCGAAGGTGAGCGCGGCAAAAATGCGGTATTCGGTGTTTCACAGGCGAGCGCGTCGAGTATAAACGCCTCGTCCGTTTGGTGAGGTGCGCGCGCAGTCTGCGGAGACTCGCGCTGAAGAGCCAGGCGAAAGTGTAAACAAGGCTTAACGGTCACCAGGTTGCGGTCGCGTCTGACCCCAGATCATGTCATCAACATGCTTATCTTTCTCAACAAAAATAAGTTGACTGGTGTAGAAGTCGTATGTGAGTTATTTTTTATGAGGCTTTGTTAAGTAGCCTAGCCTAATTGATTGTTAGGTAGGCTAATCTCTCTCACCCTTTCTCGACTCCGTGCCTTGGATAGTTTTGAGTTACATTTTGACAAAACCTGTCAGATCTAAGTATTATAAGTTATTGTTTAACATGATTTTTTTATTATTTATTATTTTGGAACAAACGAGGGTCTCTGTTTAAGAACGCCAACTCGCAGCTGCAGGTTCCGCTGCGTTAGAGCACCGCAGCGCATACTGTATCTTCAAATTTAGCCTAACTGAACGTCCAGTTTAACTGCCACAAGTTGATCAGCTTGTAATAAAGATCTAATCGAGGAAAAACACGCTGTATTTTTGTATTTTCATTGCATTTTTAATTTATAAAAAGTTAAATAAATAATAAATTTGAATAGAAAAATATTAATGATTAATCGATAGTCGATCGTTAATTCTCCCGACGATCGACTAAGACAATTTAATCGAATGCCCATCCCTACAGGCAACGTTTTTCCAATCTTCTATTGTCCAATTTCGATGAGCTTGTGCAAATTGTAGCCTCAGTTTCCTGTTCTTAGCTGAAAGGAGTGGCACCCGGTGTGGTCTTCTGCTGCTGTAGCCCATCTGCCTCAAAGTTCGACGTACTGTGCGTTCAGAGATGCTCTTCTGCCCACCTTGGTTGTAACGGGTGGTTATTTGAGTCACTGTTGCCCTTCTATCAGCTCGAACCAGTCTGGCCATTCTCCTCTGACCTCTGGCATCAACAAGGCATTTCCGCCCACAGAACTGCCGCTCACTGGATGTTTTTTCTTTTTCGGACCATTCTCTGTAAACCCTAGAGATGGTTGTGCGTGAAAATCCCAGTAGATTAGCAGTTTCTGAAATACTCAGACCAGCCCTTCTGGCACCAACAATCATGCCACGTTCAAAGTCACTCAAATCACCTTTCTTCCCCATACTGATGCTCGGTTTGAACTGCAGGAGATTGTCTTGACCATGTCTACATGCCTAAATGCACTGAGTTGCCGCCATGTGATTGGCTGCTTAGAAATTAAAGTGGCCGGTGAGTGTAGTTCTTTAATGCTTCGCTAACTAGCAGAAGACACTAGCAGGGTTTAAACCCCAGTTGTGCAGTTGGGGCATGTTGTAACACTGCGTTACAATGTGCCCCTATTAGAAATATGCTATTATATTCTATACGTTTATGAATTCTATTGAGAAAACATGAGAAACATGTAAATAAAGACTGAGAGTCAATGTTCAGAAATTATGAATTATTATTTTGTTTTGAACTATGCTGTATAGCTGCATTTTCTGGTGTGTTTGTTGTCAAATTCAAAAATTAGTTTATTTTTAATTATTAAAAAATTTAATTATTTTATATGAAAAAGTTAATAATTGTATTTTATTAAGAAAATATTTTGGTTTGACTTGTATATTTTTTTTATTAGATCAGATAGCATTTTAAGCTGTCATATGGTGATGTTACAATGTGCCCCTCACATGTTACAATGTACCCCACCTATGGGGCATGTTGTCACATTTCACTTCCATTCTTTCGGTGTAAATCAAGAAAAAAGTATACACTGTATTAATAAAACAAAACCACATAATTGTACTAGACATGTGGGAAATTAATGTGGGAAAAAAATAAATACTCTAAACCTTAAGTAAATTTACACAAACTGAGAAAGTCAAAAAGTGTTACGTTGTGCCCCGCTCTCCCCTACGTCACGTCTCTGGCTCAGCGCCTGCTCGCGAACGCACAGTTTGAATCTGGCAGTGATGTCACGTCACTGAACATTTACAGAAATAAAAATCCCGTACCGCTCAAACGGTTAAACATTTCGTTTGAAACCACGAATACAAAAATGAAACTGAGGGGGCACAAATCAGATCTGAGGGGGCAATGCCCCCTTTTGCCCCCTCGCGGCGCCTCCGTTTCGTGATTAAATCGTCTGCTATATTTAATTCTTACTTATTAAATCCAGGCAATTGGTTGATGAAACATTGATTAAAATTAAGATACAATTAATACAAAACGAAATTCACTTTAAAGAAAGGTTTTGTGCTTTCTGTTTGATATCTCTGTGAAAGTTTTAAAGCATATTTTAGTGCCGCTTTCACAGCGCTCACGTCCACAGTGTTTTCCTCATAAATGCGAACTGAAATGAATATCAGTTCATGGTTTGTGTGTGTAGGCTATAAGAGAGAAAGAGAAAATGCCAGTAGCCTATTTAATTGAGACTTGAGATTAAATAAACTGGTTAAGTATTGTAGATCTTGTAGTATTAATTTTCACATGCAGTTACACGTCGATTAAAAACAAGAAAGTGCCTGGTAAAAACATTGAGTGGCACCAGCCACAGTGGCCGGTGGACAAAACAGTTAATTTCCATCCCTGGCGCACACTACGGTTAATAATAATAAGTTTTATTTATTTATTTATTTATTTGGTTAACCGAGTATTAACCGCTAAGGGCCTCGGTTAACGGTTAATGAAAAACTTGAAACCGTGCAGCCCTAGTTTAAACAGTTACATTAACCCTTACTTATCTTCATCAGAAAACACTTTCCAGCAGCTATAGACTGAAACCAAAACCAGCTTTAATAAGCTTGGAATATCATTTATTTATTTTAATGTTGGTGAAACATTCAGGTTTTATTCTGTTTAATGCCTGTAACTGGACTCATATATGATACAGTCTGTGTTAAATGTTACTGCTACAATTAAACTTGTAAATCTTCGGTTTTAGATCTTTATGTTCATCGTTGAAATGTGCACAAATGAAGTTCACCTGAAGTTGTGAACAAAAATCTGTGACATTTTATGAGGTGCTGATTCATTCTTTCATTTTATCTGTTGGCATGAGGAGATGAAGACCTGTCGTGTTATTTAACTTTCTCCATCTCTTGTCTTTTTCAGTTCTATTGATGCTAAACTCCTCTCAAAAGCTTTTATCACAGATCTAATCATAAATCAATAAGAACTGGACATGAATGTTGTTGGTTTCCTAACACTGTTTTTTTTTTAATGTTTTAAATAAGCTGATTTAGTTAGACAAATATTGTGTTTCTTGTATTCTGGGCAGAATATTTCTAGACCTTTTGTTTTCCTTATCTTTACACCAGCCAAGGGGGAAAAAAAAGTGCCTTTAAGTGAAACCCACCAAACACATTTATCTTCTGAAACAAGAAAAAGAACTTGAAAATTCGATGTATATGCGCATGTGATATTATTAAAAACATATGATTCATTCCGGAATCTGTGTCTGTAAAATATTTTTGTTATCAGAAATATCTAATATTGAATCATCTAGTTAGGAATTTCATCACTGATGCATACTTGCACTATAGCAACTTTATTATGGTTGTTACGTCTTGTAATGTCATGATGGATGGGTGGCTTTTGTTTGTTTTGTTGGTTTGTTTAGCTGTCTGTTCTCTCCCTCTCTACTGTTCATTTTTCCTTTGCTCTGCTACTCTAGATATTGATCACATACACCCAGACAAAGAAGCACAGCAAGCAGAGACTCACGGACTCATTCTCTTCTGTAACGAATGTACATCAATAATAATATACATAAAATGTATTTAAGGGGGGCCGGAAGGCCAGTTTAGCTCAAAGGGAATGATTCATCGATTTGTAATGAATCTTGACCAAATCACTATGGAACCGAGCAAATGACTCGTTTAGAGTTCATTTGAACGGGCCGTAATTATAACCTTGGCACGGATATAAATATCCAATCTATAGTGAAACACTATGTATTAGCAAGGTAACTTTAGATCGACAGTACAAGACATTAAATGTGCAAGCACAACACAAGGCAAATATCTTTTCAAATATAAACAAGACTTTATTGATTATCCTAAAACATAAAACTAATATCTAACACAAACACACGCACACGCATTCATACAAGTTGCAGAAAGAAAGAGAGTGAGGAAAGAATGAGTTTTAAGAGTGAGATAGTGAAATCCCAAGTTTCTATATGCACTTATAAGACATGACCTGAACGAACCATCAATCATTAATTTAACCCTTCTATCGTTTCTCAGGCAGGTTATTAGATATTACATTAATGCACCAGTTCAGTTAAGAGTCTGGAGTGTTACTTGCATGTCCTTGCGTTGCTTAGGGAATTCCCTTTTTGCGGTGCTTCGTCAAAGGGGTTTCCCGGCCGTTGCTTGGCTGGCTGTGCCTGGAGACGTCTTGGGGCGGCCAATCACGTGGCGTGTTGGCGCGGATGAATGAAGTCTTTGAAGTTGAAGCAGGCTTTGCAGTTGAAACGTTAAAACGAAACTTTGCAGCAAAACTTAACTTAGAACCGAGACTCACAACGGAAAATAAAGGAAAACTTAGGAAAGAAAGAAAGTGAGACGAGTTAAATGGCTTGAATGAAGCTGTTGAACCCCTTCTTCTGATCTTAATTTGGGTTCTTTGTCTCTATGCGTCTACATGGTTAGGCTACCACAACCATCGTCTGCTGTCTCCACCCGACTTGTTGTTCTGCCGAGACCTTTTCGAGAGAGAGAGCCCGCCCGCCTTCTGTGTTCGGGTCTAAGATTTTAAACTCAAATGTTTGTCCCGCCTCCTGGAGGAATTTGGACAATAAGATACTTGTAAGGTTATTTGAGAAGGGGGTATTTTCCATCACCCCCCTCGCATCGTAAATCATGTGGTATCTGTGGTTTGCTTTACTCTGCAGCTGAGCAGAGGCTTTAGTTTAGACATAATTTCCATTTTAAGACCATAAACATTTTACACAGATTTCAATCAAGCCATCTTTTGAATTAAGGGCATACGATTCTTTTGATTGGAAACACTATACACTTTTCATTCACACATCTAGTTATATCACAATTACATGATTTATATGTGATTTAAGCATAATACAAACATGAATTGTAGGAACAACAAGAATTATGATGTTTGATTATAAGTCCACTGAGCATTGTTCTGTGGATTTTGATATGTAAAGTGTGTATGTAAAGTTTATGGGGTTTTAAGCCATTCCGGTCTGAGGTCAGGCAGAGTTCCTGCTGAAGGCTGTGTTGTTCATCTCTCATGGGACCTTGGTCCTATGAAAGACGTAGTCTGTTAGTCGCAGGGGTCAGATGACCTCTGGTTAGGGCCTCTTGTTTGACCATTTCTGAACAGATCTGTCTTGCCAAAATGTAAAACATTGACAACGTTTTTCCTGTTTTCGGCTTATCTCTGGGGCCTGCGGGGCCATAAAAGTCTTCTCTGGGGGGTTTTCTAGACAATTTGGAGCCGTCTTGTGACTTTGGAATGTGGTGTTCAGATCCGGAATGCTGAATCACATTTGAATGAATCCCATGAGAGATTAATTTGATTAATTTGTGTTTGGTTCATCCTTAAAATCTCTACACTTCTGTCCCAGACAGTTTGCAGACTGTTGCTTTTTTACCTGTTCATCAGTTGATCTTCAGTGTTTGTTGAACTGAAAGTACATGAATGTTCAGCCAACCAAAATCTGTTTTGGTATACCATCTGCTGATGGTTCAATTTGTTAAACCTTTTCTGTAATTTGAATTGTTTGGAAACCTGTAGGGAGGTGGGTGCCATTTTCTTTGTAATCTACCTGTAACGAAGTGCGTGGTTGAAGGAGAGATGAGGCTTGATCCAAGTGCAGCACACGCTTTATTTAGCAGACTATAAACTTAAACAGGATTCAAAGACAAAGCACAACCAACACTCGCGTTAACCATCTAACATTAAACAAGAACTCACCAAGACAGGGCAGAAACACAGGGCTTAAATAATCAGGGACAAACGAGTTTAACAAGGGGGCGTGGGAAATCAGAAACACCTGGGATAACTAATAAACAAGACAGGGAACCACTGAACATGACAAGACACAAAACCCACACCGTAACACTATACCTTTATCTCCTGTTATTCTGGGCGAGACAAGGAAATAATATTCTTCTTTTTATTAAGCAATTGCTACCATTATATAACTGGCAGAGTGAATATGACCACCAGAAACAGCAGCATGTGGACATAAATGTATTAGGCCTATAAATATAAGAGAGAGAAAGAAATTAAGTAAATAATTATTAATCAAGACTAAAAAATGTACAAAAATAAAATACAGAATCATTCTAACCCTTTTCAACTAAACCTACCTAATACAAAAGAAAGAAAAAAAATCACCCAAACCACACATCCAAACACGTAACAATGTCAGTATGTGACTTCTTTTATTAGTTAGAATAAACAGAAAATACTACAAACTTTGCTAAAGGGATTGTTTTTGAACCAGTATTTACTTAGACATTATTAAAAACATTATTTTAGCTTGAGTATTTGTATCCATACTTTGTGCTTTTTGCCCCATGTGTCTGTGGGGTAAAGGCTACTTTGCCACCTAATTCATTTATACGATTTTTAAATGAAAGAAAACACTTCCATAATTTATTTTCACACAAAATCTGTTACTTTCATTTTTGGGATTTAAATAGGCAAATCCTTAAGAGCCTATGACTGGATTTCACGCATTAATTGGCCCCTCTGAGTCCAGACCATAGACTGTATAAGATCCAAAAAATTAAATTCATTGAAAGTCTTTGGGATGTGGAGGAGACTATACAGAGTGATTGACTCTTGTATTGTCACTACAAGATCTTGACCAAAAATGAATGCACCTCTTGATTGAAATAACATATTTAGGGAGATCGGATAGTCCATTATATTTTTAGTCATTTCAATAGTGACCAGGTGTTATTCCTATTAATTCAATTCAATTAAATTCAAGTTTATTTGTATAGCGCTTTTCACAATACATATTGTTTCAAAGCAGCTTTACAGTAAGTGCATTTCAGAAATGTACATAGAAAAATACAGTTAGTTAATCATATATTAATTTAGGGCATAACATATCGCCGGCGTTGAGTCGTCTCTTCACAGGCGTCGAGTCGTCTCTACACAGGCGGTTAGTCGTCTCATCACAGGTGTGGGGCATCTGAAGTCTCCGTGAGAGGCTGGATACAATCTGGAGCTGACGAACGCTATTTACCTCGGGACTAGTGTCCCGAGATAACAGCAGAAAAGCAGATGGGAAATAATTAGCGTAGCTGCTGTTCATAATATTAATGCATTCGATCTGATTCATCTGTAGTATAAAAGTCATTATCTGAATGCTTGGCTGAAGAGATGCGTCTTTAATCTAGTTTTGAACTGGGAGAGCGAGTCTGAGCAACGAACAGTATCAGGAAGGCTATTCCAGAGTTTAGGAGCTAAATGTGAGAACGCTCTCCCTCCTTTAGTGGATCTGGATATCCTAGGAATGACCAGAAGCCTCGAATTTAGTGATCTTAAAGAACGCGATGGATTGTAGGGCGATAGAAGGTCCATTAAATACACAGGAGCTAAACCATTTAGGGCTTTATAGGTCAGCAGTAATACTTTGTAATTGATACGGAACTTAATAGGTAACCAGTGTAGCGATGATAAAATTGGTGTTATATAATCATATTTTCTTGACCTAGTAAGAACTCTAGCGGCTGCATTTTGGACTAACTGTAGCTTGTTTATTGAAGATGCAGGACAACCAGCTAATAAAGCATTACAGTAATCTAGTCTCGAGGTCATGAATGCATGAACTAACTTTTCTGCATCAGAAACTGATAGCATGTTACGTAGCTTAGCAATGTTTCTAAGGTGGAAAAAGGCTGTTCTTGTAACATATGAAATATGATTTTTGAAAGACAAGTTGGTGTCTAGTATAACACCCAGGTCTTTTACTGTAGTGGATAAAGTTACAGGACATCCTTCTATATTAAAGTTGTATTGTAAGAGATTTTGTGGGTAGTTTTTTGGACCAACAAGTAATACCTCCGTTTTATCTGGATTTAATAGCAGGGAATTACACGTCATCCAGCATTTTATATCTTTAAGACACTCTGTCAATTTAGATGAGTTAGTGTTTTCATCTGGTCATGATGAAATATATAATTGAGTGTCATCAGCATAGCAGTGGAAATTAATTCCATGTTTTCTTATAATATTACCAAGTGGCAGCATATATATTGAGAATAGCAGAGGGCGAACATTTTGCAGTTTTCATCAGTTATTTTATCTACGGGTCACTACATTTCTTACAGATTTCTGCTCATTCGAAATCAAATACAGACAGCACTGTAACATTTGTTTGAATGAAATGCATTAGTGAGAGAGCGATTGCGTGTGTGAATAATTGTTACCTGTTTAAAATGTGCTTTCACCCGATGCAGTCCGATCTCATGAAAGAGCGTAGCCTATCTATAGCACAAATTTTATTTCTCGTACCATTTAGGGCCTGTTCACATATCGCGTCTTTTGCGCGCTCAAGTTTGTTTTTTCAAATGTAGGCGCGCGGTATGCGCGCTCATAATGGAAGCGACGCGCTCGTTTTTTCCAAGCGCGTCCGCGCCGCATCGAGATAAAAACATCTCAACTTTTCAGAATCCCGCAAGCGCACCGTAGGTCAGCAACGACAGACGTCCATCGCGGTCAACATAACCTTGAAAAAAATTTTGCTAGCTAAATGTGTTTAATGTGTGAATCCTGAATACAAAAAATGCAGTTCTATAATGGGCCGTTGGCATGAATTGTACTCGTGATGGAGCGGTAGAGGAGCGCTCTCGGAGCGAGTGAAAACCACAACGCTCCGACTTTTTAAAAATCCGCTCCGCACTCCATTCAAAATCACACCGCTCCACTCCTCGCTCCGCTCCCACTCCACTCCGCTCACATACTCTGCTACTAATTTAGGACTGGAATGCTGGATATAACCTGTATCCTTTCAGTGAGACGGGTGTAAAATCAGACGGTCGATAGGCGCGAGGCCACGCGTGAAATGCTAGCGGGCTAAAAGGCTAGTAGCCGAGATTCGCAAAGTTGGATCTAAGTAGCGATATCAAAGCAATCCGATTGTTTTTTATAGGGAATAGTATCGAGTATAAGTTCACACGATATAAAAATAGAAAGTGCTTGTTTATAGATGAGTGGTAAAGAAGAAAATCAAGGATTAATGAATCAATTCGACGGAGCTTAAAAACACAAACACAGACCTATAGCGCATGCCTATATTATGATATGTATATGGCAACAGTGATTTAATTCAGCCAATTTGTTCAAATACTGATTCATTCAGTAAGAAAAAAACATGTGTTGCTTAGGGGCGCAGCGGTTGTGTGGAGTTTGGAACTATTCTTTATTTATTTTATTTTTTTTGACAAAACAGCAAAAAAGAAAGAAATGTATTTATTTTTTTCAGAAAACAAACTGATATCTATATCTATATCATATTATGCTATTGAAGGGTGTGGATTCTGGAATCCATTGCTGCTTCAATGTATATGTAATGAGTGATTATAATCAAGGTATTAATCAATATTTGTCCTTCTAAATATCACATGAGTTGAATGACTTCTCTAGACTTATAGGCCTACTTTCTTTTGTCACCTCGCAAACATCAAATTAATAAATAAAAAATGTCCATTTTAAAAATAGTGTCCATGTATGTGATCATTTTATTACATAGTGAAGGGGAGAGGTAAAAAGTCGCCCCGTCAGAGACCAGGACCAGATGTGATCAAAGAAGACCCAGAGTCAGAATTATAATAATTGGAAGAAAAGTTTTACTGAAGATAGTTTGCAGTTTCATCAGCAGAAGTCAGCTTCAATACTCACACAGGAGTTCTTGGCCACCTTTTTTAGGCCACCCTAACGCTTACAGTTACACAGATCACAGCAGTTATACCCTTCACCACACACACACACACACACACACACACACACACACACACACACACCACAGTTATACCATTTCCAAGGTCTAAGCTACGTCATTGCTTACAGGTTGAAATGATTCTCATTGGCTAAGAAATAGATAAACATAGTCATTTTCCACACATATACAGATAGACTGAAGCATATCTCCATCGATTACTCGATTACGACACTCAGACCTTGAAGTTAGGCACGTCATGACTTTCCAGGTCGCAGATTTGGTTTGCTGGGCGCCAACATGTCCAGAACAACAACTCAGTCAATCTCCAATAATGCCAGTGGTTCCTGAACCTGCAACCCAGAAGACTCACACACACACCGACACACAGCTTTTCCAAGGTTGGATTTGGCCAGGCTCTAACTATAAAATTCTCAAAACATCAAGATAATTCGTTATTTCTCTCAAGGAGAGCTACACTTTAGTCTAACTGGAAAGTAAGGCTTTAATGGTCCCTTAAACCATAGCCTTCAATGACCCCTGTGACTTATAGTCGTCAGGGTACCCTAGGAAAACAGATGTATGTATTGACACATGTTGAAGCCCATTTCTCAACAAAACAAAACATCTTTCCATATTTCATTTCTGGAAGCCGGAATAAATGAGCAAGCTGTTACTGCATTCAGATATAAAATACAGACATTAGAGAATACATGAAAAGAACATTTCAGTAATCACACTGGTAACTTCTATAACTAAGTAAAATCTCAGAGGCTGACGACGTACTATAGGGAAGACCTAAGTGAAGGATGGCTGTTTTTATGGTGTGCAACTTGTAGTAGTTCGCAGTTGGATACACGTGGATTATGGCCGTGTGCAGACAAGACACAATTAATAAAAAATGTAGACATACATACATACATATATGCATAAATAAATAAATAAGTAAGTAAATAAGTAAATGAAAAAAATTTATATATTAGGAAAAAATACAATTATACATAAATATGGAAATAAAAGTATAAATACTAATTTATTTTTGTTTGTTTTTTGTAAATTTCTTAATATATTTATTTGTGTATTTATTTATGTATTTGTTTTTATTTCTTTGTGAATTTATTTATTTATTTATTTATTTATTTATTTATTTATTTATTTAGTATTATGTCAGCTTTGGTATTCCATAGTTGGGTACACTCCAGACAGTGCACTTTACTGTTAGGCAGTGGTGGAATGTAACGAAGTAAAAATACTTCGTTACTTTACTTAAGTACATTTTTCACGTATCTGTACTTTACTTTAGTAGAATCAATAGTGCATACTTTTGACTTTTACTTCGTTACTTTTTGCAGCAATTATTATACTTTCTACTCCACTACATTTCTACAATGTTTCGTTACATTTTCTGATCAGTTTTTCCCCCTGCCATAACAGGGATTGAAAAAAATCTTAATGATTTCGGCGCAGACGCGTTCATGAAACATGTAACGGTGGCGCTGCCAATAAAGCACCTAAAAGCTGTCACAAAGAACCGGCAAAAGTAATGATTATGAATATGTAAAATATAACAAGGAGACATTTTAATTGTTTATTAATAAACAAGTGTTTCCTGCTGTGTCAGTGTCAGCAGCAAAGATGAAGTTGACGATGCTGACGCGCGATCTTTGCAGTGAACTTGCCAGATATAAATGCACATTTCATACGGATTACATGCAGAGAACAGTCTGTTTTCTTTCTGTTTGAATTGTTCTGTTTAAAAGTAGACATTTCAGGCTTTCTATATACGTCTTAGGTCTGTGAGGCAAGTACATACCTGAGTTTCGGTTAATTTCTCCAGTTCACGCGCTGGCGCCTCCGTGACTTGATTATCTAATTTCTGCTATATTTACTTATTTATTCAATCCAGGCAATTGGTTGATGAAACATTGATTAAAATTAAGATACAATTAATACAAAACGAAATTTACTTTAAAGAAGGGCTTTCTATTTGAGTTCTCAGTGAACGTTTTAAAGCAGTAGCCTATTTTAATGCCGCTTTCAGAGCGCTCACGTAATGGAGAACTGACACGTCTGTAACATTGTTTTTTCCTCATAAATGTGAACACAAAAAAATAAAATGAATATTTTATGTTCTGTGGAGAGCCAACCCTTCTTCATCCGATGTGTATATTAGCCTACTTTTGGTGTGCGCAGTGAAATTCACAGAATTACAAAAAAATATTTTGCCACCTAAAAGTTAGAGATTTTTTTGTGTTAAGTCCGTTATATAAGGATGTAGCCTATATTTCCCTCCCTCATATTAAATATAAAACGCATGTGTCTGTAGACTGATATTTTATTAAGGGAATATGGATAAGTTTCAATTGGTATTAAATGCATTTTCTGAGAACTTATATTTCAAGTTTTTACTGCAAATGTCAAATCCATAACACTGGGATTGCCCAATTTTAACGAATTTATCCTAAACTAGTTTTGTGGTGTAGGTCTACATATTGTATAATGTTAACTTCAAATAAGGGGTGTGTCGTCTGCCTTCACACCGCGACACAGGTTCGTGGATCTGAGTGTCGCGATTTCGGTTTCATATTGCATATTGTTACAGCCCTAATTAGGCCTATTAGAATATAGACAGTAAGATAATAAATTGTTATGCAAGTACTTTTACTTTGAATACTTAAAGTACATTTAAAATCAGGTACTTTTTACTTTTTACTTAAGTAGGGTTTTCATTGTGGTACTTTTACTTTTACTAAAGTAAATATGTCTCTGGTTATTTGTACTTTTACTTAAGTACTGAGATTCAGTACTTCCTCCACCACTGCTGTTAGGCCAAAATAATTAACAAAATTAAAATACAATATATAAGATACACGGTACAAAATAGGCTACAGAATGTAACACAATAATAAAGAATGTAAATAAATTATTAATATTATTGACAAAAAAAAATTCTCCAAAAATACTGTGAGTCAAAAGTGAATTTCCATGTGCATTAAGCTATAGATTGTTTACTTGAGTTTCTGGGCAATGCTATTCGTGAACCACTAAATTAAACTAACACAGAAAACACAATTTCAGACATTACAATAACAACACAACAGAGGGTGCAACTAAAGTTAAAACATATTGGCAGAGAATTAATGTGAACTATGAGGTGTGAGTCAGGGCTTATATGAGCTCTAACATTTATTCCATGATCATCGTTTTTTGGGGACATTTTCATACACAGCCTCCTTCTTTGATATCTGCAAGGAAAAATGGAGTCATATTTAAAAAAATAAAAAAAACATACCGTGACATAGTTTTAAGATTTGAAAATTTTTATTTATTGTATGCGTTGTATTTTCTAGTTTCTTCCACGAATCACAGCTCTACTATTCCACGAATCACAGCTCTACTATTCCACGATTCACAGCTCTACTATTCCACGAATCACAGCTCTACTATTCCACGAATCACAGCTCTACTATGCCACGAATCACAGCTCTACTATTCCACGAATCACAGCTCTACTATTCCACGAATCACAGCTCTACTATGCCACGAATCACAGCTCTACTATTCCACGAATCACAGCTCTACTATTCCACGATTCACAGCTCTACTATTCCACGATTCACAGCTCTACTATTCCACGAATCACAGCTCTACTATTCCACGAATCACAGCTCTACTATGCCACGAATCACAGCTTCTCTCTCTCTCTCTCTCTCTCTCTCTCTCGGCTCCAAATAATGGGATGGAAAGAGTATTTGATCAATTAGATAAAAAATTAGATAAAAATTGTATGATGATTCTTGGTTAGTGTTAGGAGGGGACTGGAACTGTACTATTATTTTTTTAATTAACAGAAGCAGTGCAGCAGTTGTCTATGTGCTGTTCTCCAGGAATAGATGGATTAACAGCCGAGTTCTATAAACATTTCTGGGGAATATTCAAAAAGTTGTACTAGAATGTTCTACAAATAAAGTACTTACTGTTAGTTGTAGGAGGGCTGTCTATTACCAAAAAAAAGGAGATTTAGGATTTTTAAAGAATTGGAGGCCAGTATCCTTATTATGTTTAGATTATAAAATATTTTCAAAATCTATTGCAAATAGGCTCAACAATGTTTTAAACAATCAAGAAAAAAGCATTCGATAGGGTGGACCATGACTATTTTTGTAAGTTGTTAAAGAGTTTTGGAAACGGTGATCAATTTATTGATCTCGTCAACTCGTCACACGGCCTAGTTGAATAAAGTCGTTATTTTTGTTTGTTTTTTGCACACAAAAAGTATTCTCGTCGCTTGATGAACTTAAGGTTGAGCCACTGTAGACACTTAGACTGTTTTAATGATGTCTTTACTAACTTTTCAGCCTATGGAGGAGTGAGACAGCTCTCAGATTTGTCACGCCCGGCTTTGCCGTGCTAGGTGTGCTCACTCCACCATTCACAGAATATGTTGGGCCGTTTCTCTCCTCCCAGCCTGAAGAGGGAGCTGGTGGTTTTCGGTCCATCTGACAGCAGCTGATTGGCAGGAACTGTTTAAAAACCTCTCCTGCGAGTTGTCTGGGTCTGCTCTGCTCGCTCTGCGCGTCTTGGCATTGCTGGGTCCTCCAGGATGTCAGCAGTACCAGCTTACTCCTTTTTGCTTTGTTTGCATTAGCCTACACATAGTCTACACTTTACTGATTTGCACTACACTTTGATTAGTTTCCTCTTGCTTCTCATTTACTGACTTTATACATTTCTTGATTTACATTATGATTTAATCGTATTATTTAATGTTTAAATAAACAATTTCTTGATTTAACTTAACAAACGGTGTGGTCTCCCCTATGTCACTGCTACTGTGAGCCAGGTAGTCGTGACATATTTCATCAAAAATATCTTCATTTGGGTTCTGAAGCTGAACGAAAGTCTTACGGGGTTGGAACAACATGAGGGTGAGTATATTATTATACATTTTTGGGTGAAATATCCCTTTAAAGGCACACTATGCAAGAATTGTACCTTAATATAACAGCTTCAAAGTAATTTCAGTGGTAAACAAACTCATAGTAGGGCGAATCATCCTGGTAGTAAAGCTTGGGGGGGACGCCGCTGTAAAAAACAGCAATGCAAGTTTGAGAGGAGCGCCCCCGACAAATCTCGCGAGAATCATGACATGCTATACGGCAACGACGTCACACACATCAACAACAACATAAGCACGAAAACACAATCCACCAGCCGGAAACTGAAGTCTCCCCGGGGGCCGCCATTGGCTAACAAGCCTTCACCTGCTGTTAGCATTCCATTGACTCCCATTCATTTTGGCATCACTTTGACAGCGAATAACTTTACATCTGAGGCGTTTAAAGACTCCATTTGTCCATTGTTTATTTCTAAAGAAACACGACAATGTATGAAAGGCTCCATTACCTTGTATTTTACGTTATGGCCCTGTAGAAACAGTTTTTGTAAAAATAGGCTAACGATTGCGTCATAACCACGCGACTCTCTGTCGCACAGTAGAGAAATTACCGTATAGACAGAAGTAGAAGCTTGCGCGCAATCGGGGGGACGTGGAGGCATAAAGTCAAGGGAGAAGTCCATAGAGATAAAGCTGATCCTGCTGCGAGCTCATGGACAGCTAATACTCCCGCTCTCCGTCTCTGCAAGATTCGGAAGGGAATGATTCAGATTCCCCTTGGCACAGCTACTAGAAGACGTGCAACTGTGAGACAGGTTGTTCATGTCACATCTAGGAAGTGAGTGCTTCTAATTGACTTCACTTGTCTCCGTTGAAGTCTATGTTGCTGTGTCCATTTCTTTTACTGTCTATGCGAAAACACTTGCGCGCATTTCAGACGTGATACTCGATGATGGAAAAAGCAAGGAAAACGCGGTCGGAAGAGACTAGGAAAAGGAAAAGAGAATCTGACCGCATGAGGAACCGGACAACTCGGTCGGGCTTTCACTAGTTGGCGCGAGCTAAAAAGCAGCACTGGATGCAACAGCAATGCTGACCTGGCGGTCTTGTTGATGGACTAGTAAGTAAATCTCTTATTTCTAAACTTGTTTGCATTCTATGTTGTATGTTGTTGCACTGGCTTGTAGTATGTCATTTTTTTACGATGCTGTTCATTCATCCATTGTTGATAATTAGACCAGTCCAATAATTTCCACAAATGTCTAGCTAGCTATTTACGACAGTGCAAGTATTCCATAGCGACTATAGGGGTCGCTTTTTGACAAAAACACAATTTCTACAAAGTGTGCCTTTAAGGCATATTACTCACAAAAGCTTGAATCAGACTGACTGCAACAACTTCTTGCAAAACCGTCATAAATGATCTTACCATTATTTGTGTTTTTTGTTGACAGGATGCTGAATTATTTCTGTCTTCCTCCCGGGTCTGAACTGCATTAACAATAATCACAGATACAGTATGTTAAAACAGCAATGTTTTTTAATCCTATATTGAAATTTGCACCTTTAAAAAAGAGAAATATTTCGCCTTATGCATTCATTGCTTACTCTCCTGACCTGTTTTTCTACATTTCCTGCAGATGCAGAAGATACCAATGACTCCAACAACAATCAACAGAGATCCAGCAGAGATTAACACTATCAGAGACACTGACACTGGTTGTGAAGTAGACTGACCGTCCCGTTCTGTAATGATAAAGGAAGAAGAAAATGCTTCAGTCTGATCTACAACAGAAGACAGAGATCAGGTCAGTAAATACACACATATATCATCAGTGCTGCTGTACCTGCACATGTGTGACAGAGTGTGTTGATGTCCAGATGTGTGGTCTGGTTGCTGATGGGATTGTTCAGCACACAGCTGTAGGTGTTTTTATCCTGATATTCCACCTCCAGAGGTAGAGAGAGACTGATGCTGAGATCACACACACTGACGCTGGACAATACACTCATTCCTGCGTACCAGGAGTGAGTCGCATCACTCACATTCAACACTGATGAACACACCAATGAACAATTTGATGATGAACAGTTTGAAGAGTTACTGCTGATGACAGGAACAGGGAGACGTGCTGAGAAAACATAAGCGAATAAACAGAAATATGGATAGATCTAGTGAACGAAATGGTATTTTCGGCTCAATGTGTTGATTGAGTGTTTGGTGTGATGATTATGTTTCTATCATCTCAAACTACAAAATAATTAAACATTTCAATATGTAAATAGTTTAGTAATATTCTGGTTTCAGTGCCAGTTTAACTCAATTGACAGCATTTGTGGAATAATGTTGATTACCACAAAAATAATTTCCATTTGCCCCTATTCATCAAGTACCCTGGATGGATGAGGATATTTGTAATTTAAGGAGAGAGTGCAGGAAGTTAGAAAGTGCATGAAAATCAACAAAACTTCATGTTCATTTTGAGCAGTTGAAAGGGCTTTTAGTTCACCAGCAAAGGCTAAAAGTTCTGCTAATATCTCAAAATGAACTACTAACTGCCATAATGCAGAGTTTTTATTCAAAACCATCAATAGGCACTGTTCCACTGTCAAGCCAGTGCAAATTTAGCCCATCCCATTCAAACCGCCCCACTCTAAGCCCTGTCCGCACGGGAGGCGGGCGCTCTAACAAGGAGGCTAAAGTCCGCAGTCTCTAGTGTCAGTCGCTAGTGTGCATCTTGAGATCAGGGGAATGAGGTTTACTTGCACAGTTTGAAATAATTTATCTTCCCCTTCTACAATCAACTGTGGTGTTCCACAGGGCTCCCTGCTGGGACCAAATTTGATTTAAATTTAGATGTTACCTCTTGGCTCTGTAATCCGGAAAATCATAAATTGCATATGATTTGCAGTTATATTTATCACTGCGCTCCAATCATCGACAAGCTTAGATATCCTCCAAGCATTAATAGATATAAGCAACTGGATGGCTTGTAATTATCTGCAATTACATACTGAGAAAACTGAAGTCATGATAATCGTTCAGGGCTTCAATAAAAGTCAGATTGAGTCCGCTCTTAATAAAGTGTTTCCCAATATTAGGCAGAAATGTGGGTGTTTATTTTGACACCAATTTAAATTTTGAATATCACATTAAGAATTAGGTTGAGTCATGTTTTTATCAATTACGAAATATTTCCAAGGTGAGCCAGTTTTTAAGTTTTAAAGACATAGAGAAGCTTCTTCATGCTTTTAGTTAAATCTCGTCTGGATTATTGCAACGCCCCAGTTTTCTACTTTAAATCAACACACTGGTCACGGCAAATTGATCACAGCTTCGTTGACGCAAGCGCTTCACATTGAGTCTTGCTTAATAAAAAAGTAAGGAAATATTTTATGTTAATATTTTTGGTAGTCAACATTGCACCATAAATGCTGTTGATTCAACATGAGAGTTTAGAGTGACAGAATCTCCCTCCATCACTGACACTGAATCCCCAAACACACCTGGAGAACAAACACATTTTACACAGATTAAGTGTCCTGATGGTTTACAAAGCCTAAAATCAGCTGTAGTTTATAACTAACTTACTAAAGAAAGGTGAGATATATGAACATTACATTATGGCAGGGCTGGACTGGCCATCGGGCATACCGGGCAAATGCCCGGTGGGCCGACGCGCTATTTGGGCCGATACATCTCAAAAAAAAAAAAACAAAAAAAAAAAAAAAGATTTTTTTTATCTGACCGGCCCATAAAACTCGTACATCGGCGGCCCATTCGTTTAGTTTTGATTAATTGGCGGCGCTGGGATCTTTGTACCAGTGTAATGCATTGGACAAAAAAAGTCAGGTGGTTTTGTTTTTTCTCTCAGACCGGCCCATGAAATGCGTAGATCAGCGGCCCATTGGTTATTTTCTTGATTGACACTGGGCTGGTCCAATCACATCTTGAAACACCTCACCCTCTGGGCTCTGAGCGAGCCGGCAGTATCTGTTTAAATCGTCAGAGCGATGGAGAAGAAACGCAAGAAAAGTGCAGTGAAATAGCGTGAAAAAAAGAATCAGGCCCTTCAAGTGTCTGATGAGGAGTGAGGAGGACCAGGAGAGATGAGTGAGTGTAGAGGACTGTGGTGAGCAGAGCTACTTTAACACATATAGGCTATAGGAGTGTAGAACCCATTACCCAGGCATTATTTCCACATCTGCATAGTTGATGATTACGCATTTTACTAGAATTGTAATGAGACGCGTTTGGAAACCATGTTTTCCGCCAAAATAAAAGTTTGATGCAGTTTCTGTCAAAATAAAAGATCACATATTTCTCTAAGTATAGAAATTAGTACGAAACTAATTATGAAAGTTTATTTTATTTTTCAGTGCATTTGCTTTACAATACATGTATATTACTGTCATGGGATTAATATTATAACTATTTTTATGTAGTAGTGTAGACAGACACTATATCATAACTAAAAGAGGTTTGAGTTTTTCTTTGTTCAATATGCACACTGAATATGGGTTGGAGCTCTTAATTTTTTACTCTAAAAGTGCACCAGATGGCTGAATTTAACATTAAAAAGCACAAAATTTTCTTTTTCATTTTTTATCTTAATTCAAATTTATCTTAATCAAGGTACACCCACCACAGATTTACCAAAAATCCTGTATGAAACACTGGTATCGCTATGCCAATGCAACTTATACTGTAGCTTGTTTTAGGATTCATCACTGTAGTGTAGCCTAGTTCAATTGTATTTTGCAAATAGTAGTTATTTAATCTGTTAAATCTCACTCATTCCTACTCACTCATTATGGGATTAGTGGTTTTAAGGAATAGGAGATGATATACATATTCAAGGACGTGCAAAGATTGGTTGTGTTTATGATCTTATGTAGTGGGCCGGTCTGGGCCAAAATGCCCGGGCCGATTTTTCGTCCCAGTCCAGCCCTGCATTATGGTGTAATTACAACATGGAAAGTTGAGTTTTTCTGGAACTTATCATTTAAAACACACAGAAATGTTCGCTTAGCTGTGAAGAATGTCACTGATATTTAGCAAAAAATATAAAAAATTTATAATTACCTGTCAGAAGACACCAGCAAAAACAGAACAAAGCAAGCGTGTGAAACATTCTTACATTGTGACACTAGCAGCTCATCTTAGTCAAACTGAAACCGCTGTGGTCGGTTTTCTACAGAAATGTAGTTTGATGTGGGCAAACATCTTTTAGTTGAGAAGGGACATTTATTGTATTTGTGTTTAGTTTGTAGATGAAGTGCTTCTTCCTCTCTTGCTTTTAATGAACTTAAAGGTCCCGTTCTATGCCCTTTTTCACAAGATGTAAAATGAGTCTCTGATGTCCCCAGAGTGTGTCTGTGAAGTTTCAGCTCAAAATACCCAACAGATCATTTTTTACAGCATGTTTAAATTGTCTTTTTGAGGACTCAGAAAAACGCGCTGTTTTAGTGTGTGCCCTTTAAATGCAAATAAGCTCCTGCTGCACGACACAGGGGGCGGAGCTTCAAGAGCTCGCACTCAGACTCTTAGGACAATTTCATCTCATGGAATAATGATAACATCAGCAACTCTCAGTAACGGTGTTCATTTCGAGTCGGACAATAATGCCTACAGAGTCAGAGGGCTGTATAGAGATGGAACAGGTATAGTTTAGTAGTTTAATTACGGTTATTATAACGTATTTGTCATCTGCTTGTATGTATCCATTATTTATTAATAGCCTACAAGTCTGCTGTGTCAGACCAGGTCCAAATGATGATCAAACATATACTGATGAGTTTAATAAAGTTTATTGTACATCACACAAAAGATGAAGCGTCAGTTTTACTTCAGAAAATCACCGTAAGACCTGAGTAAACACAGTAAGTTATAAGAAGTGCGCGAGTTGAGGGAGTTGAGGGAGCATTCCCGTGGGCGGAGGTTAGTCAGAGAGCTGTTCTACTGACGTCATTAAAAACGGAAGTAGAGCGATGTAGTCCAAACGAGCCGTTCACTGTAGGCGACTTCTGTTAAATAAAATATCTCGCTTGGCATTGAACTTTGAGCTTTATAATTTTACAGATATTATTTATACTCTAACAACAACATTACACACTAACTTAAGTTTGAAACATGGGATCACGAAGAACGGGACCTTTAAGAGTTGATTCCCTCACAAAACAGCTTTAAAGTAAAAAAATAAAATAAAATACTGAATCCATAAAAAACATAACATACACAGATTGACAGCTAAGCAATAGGTATAATTTGCGGCCGGAACGGGTGGGACATGTCCCCACCTCTTTTTGAAATCTTGTGGTACAGATGTATCTACTACAAAGTAAACCTAGTTGAGTAGCAGAACAAAACAAAATACACACAAATGTGTCCCTGCTCTTGATATACAATCACTGATGAACATCTTTGGTTTTAACATCTCCAGTTTGTATCCAGCCTCTCGCTGGGTTCCTACTAGGGTGAATGACTTTCTTCAGTCAGATGTGGCCAAAACCTTTAAAATGTGCATGAGTGGGTCTGATAAGCACAGTTCCCTATCAGGAACTCGAGCTGCGTGGAAAACGCTGCGGGAACGCTTCTTGCGTTGTGCTTCATGAAGCCAGTATGAAATCAGTCCAAAGGCGAGACGGAACGTGATAGGCGGGTGACGTCATCGACCAGGAAACTATAAAGCACCCCAAAATCACAGCCGCGATAGCTTCTGTTGTCTTCAGCAAGCGCTCTATGTGTGAATCTGTCCCAGTGTTTTTGTCTGTCTTTAGTGATTGCTAGGCAGGAGTTTTCACTTAAAAAAAAATATATATATATATATATATATATTCACATATCTAAATGGCGAGCGAGCAGCAATACAGAAAGTGTGTTCCCCCCCTGTACTCGTTATCTCACGGGTGAGGATTCACGCGATCTGTTTGTTGTTTGTTTGGGAGTACAGCATGCCTAGTCAGCTCTCGAGGGGGCTGATCGTGAGCATTGCGAGCGTTTTCCAATAAGAACGCTCTGCTCCTGCCGATCACTCTTTGAGGAGAGTGCTCGGGTCCCGCGTCTGTCGAGGCAGAGCGACGGCGCGTGTCGTGGGGATCGCGGATGAATCTGACAGCGGGGTTTGAGACGGGCCTCGCCCTATCTCAGCCTTTAACTGTTATATTCAGTGTCTCAGTTCAGGGCTTGAAGCACGCTCTGCGGTTTCTTCTGCCCAGGCTGTGGCATCAATATTGCAACTATCCAGTTCTGAGGAGCTGGATGTTGTTGGTATTAAAATAATAATAATAATAATAAATAATAAATAAATTATTATTATATAAAATAAGGGGATAATGAGGACTCTCTACCTCATTTCCCTGAACAGAAATAAATGAGGAGCTTATAGAGGTGCTTACTCATGCTGTAGAAAAATTAAGCATTGAGTGGTCAGCAGTTTGGCAGGAGTTTATTTATAAATATTGTATGAACTATTTTTGCCTTTCCAATTGCAACCTCCACGACGGTGCCTGCCGTTTCCCGGACCTCCACACCGAGGTGTCGAAGTCCTAGAGAAAAACGATTTCATACTGTATTTTTAGTCCTCAGACCTTCACGAAAAATATTTCAATATTGCTGGGGCTTTAATTCACGGTTATGGGGCGATGCCTAAGCTTAAGAGACGCTTGCAGCCATCTCTCCGCTGTAACGACATCGTCTTTTAAGGCACCGGCGTTTAAAAACAGGGACTGCTGGGCGGGTCAGTCCTGGCTGTTGATAAGCTCCTCGCAATGGGCGCAACAAAAGCAGAGCGTCGCGTCTCGTGTTCCCCCTGCTAACAATGGGACCAGACGTGACACTCTCAGATGAAGTTTTTGGGTTATAACTGATCTAAGGATAGTTATTTTAGCCAAGTGGCTTCATCTAAAAAAAAAAAAAAAAAAAGTAGTTCTGACGCCACCGCCGTCAGGATGTTGAGGGTAGTCTCCACCGTGAGAGGAAGGAGTTCACCGCATCACAAGGTGCCCATTCTCTCTCGGTGCCCTCAGGGGCCCAATCTACCAACCCTGCCTTTATGCCGGGGCGTAGACGGTCCCAGCGAGCGCGTTCCCGAGGGACGCTCGCCCCTTAAAAAGCAGAGCGTCGCGTCTCGTGCTCCCCCTGCAAAACAGTGGGACCAGACGTGACACTCTTAGATGAAGCTTTTGGGGTATAACTGATCTAAGGATAGTTATTATAGCCATGTGTCTTCATCTTAAAAAATAAAATTAAAAAAAGGGTAGTTCTGACGCCACCGGTGTCAGGATGCTGAGGGTGGTCCCCACCGTGAGAGAAAGGTGTTCACTGCATCAGACGGTGCCCATTCTCTCACGGTGCCCTCAGGGGTCCCTTCTGCCAACCCCGCCTTCGTGTCGGGGCGTAGACAGGCCCAGCGAGCGCTTTCCCGAGGGACGCTCGCCCCCTCTACAGAGTGTCGCGTCTCGTGCTCCCCCCCTGCAAAACAGTGGGACCAAGCGCGGCACTCTCAACCGAAGTCTTCTGGCCATAAGACTGAACTGAGGACAGTCATTATGGCCAAGAAGGCTTTGTCTAAGAGGTCCTGACGCCACCGGCGTCGGGATGCTGAGGGTGGTCCCCACCGTGAGAGAAAGGTGTTCACTGCTCAGACGGTGCCCATTCTCTCACGGTGCCCTCAGGGGTCCCTTCTGCCAACCCCGCCTTCGTGTCGGGGCGTAGACGGGCCCAGCGAGCGCTTTCCCGAGGGACGCTCGCCCCCTCTGAGGAGGGGTTTAGAGCAGTCAAACCAGTCGTTCCCTGCCGGTGCACCGTTTCAGGGCGCTGTGTTTGCTGCTCAAAATATTCCGAGAGGCTGGTACCCTTTGTAGATTTCCTGGCAGAGTGCAAAAGCCTTCCATGATTATCTCTGTGGGTCCTGCAATCGTTAGTAAGAGGTTATGCTATTCAGTTCAGATCTCATCCAATTCGATTCAGACGGGTCCTGCCCACCGTGGTAGGCCCCAAGCAGGCTCTGGTAACGGAACAGGAGGTGAAAATGCTCTTGCAAAAGGAGGCTAAAAGAACGGGTTCCTCCTCCCTGCAAGGAGTCAGGTTTTTACAGCCGATGTTTCATCGTTCCAAAGAAGGATGGGGGGGTTGCGTCCAACCTTAGATCTGTGCCCGTTTAATCGCTAGCTCGATTTCTAGATGCTGTCTCTCAAGCAGAGTGTGTTACAAATCAGATCCGAGGACTGATTTGTCACGATAGATCTAAAGGACGTGTATTTCCACATTTCCATCCTTCTGCAACATAGGAAGTTCCTGAGGTTCGCTTCTGGGGCCGAAGCATACCAATATCGTGTTCTTCTGTTCGGTCTAGCTTCACGAGTGAAACTGGACCAGTTGCTCACTGTAAAACGGTTTCAGAGACTGTTGGTTCTGATGGCAGCAGCGTCCAACGTTATACCTTGTGGCCTGCTGTACATGAGGCTATTACAGTGGTGGCTCAGGACCAAGGGGTTCTCCCCGAGGGGAAACCCACTCCACACGATCAGAGTCAGGCGGCGTTACCTCCGTGCTCTAGTCGTGTGGAAAGAACCTTGGTTCCGGTCCTAAGGACTTGTTTTGGGAGCTCTTTGTCGTCGTATAATGCTAACGACAGATGCTTCCCTCACAGGTGGCGGGGCGATCATGAGTGGTCGTCCAGCCCAGGGTCTGAGGTAGGACCATCATCTATCATGGCATTGAATTGTCTAGTAGTTTTGGCAGTGTTTCACTGAAACACTTCCTCCCAGACCTGAGAGGCCATCATGTTCTTGTCCGGTCAGACAACACATCGGTGGTCTCCTATACATATATATCACCAGGGAGGTCTGCGTTCGCGCCCGTTTTACAAGCCGGCTCACCAGATCCTTCTATGGTCCCAGGGAAACCTTCTTTCATTGAGGGCGATATACATCCCAGGGTTTCTAAATCAGGGGGCGGACATCCTGTCGAGGCAGGGGCCGAGGCCCGGGGAATGGAGACTCTTTTGGGAAACATTTTGGTCGTGCCGAGGTAGACCTGTTTACATCTTGGGAGACATCACACTGTCTACTGTGGTTCTCTCTAAGCCATCCAGCCCCTCTGGGGTTGGACGCTATGGTACAGGCGTGGCAGAGGTCACGTCTGTACGCATTTCCCCTGATTGCTCTGCTCCCAGGAGTTCTGGAGAGGGTTCGCCGGGACGGGGTCAGTCTACTGTTGGTAGCCCCATACTGGCCGGCTCGAGTTTGGTTTTTCGGACCTAATATCTCTCCTCGTCGGCTCTCCTCTGGAGATTCCGATCAGGACGGACCTTCTCTCTCAGGCGAGCGGGTCGATCTTTCGCCCCCGCCCAGAGTTATGGAAATTGTGGGCTTGGCCTCTGAGGGGGCCCAGCTCATAGAAGCTGGTCTCTCGACTGAGGTCGTTGAGACCATCCTTCACTCCAGAGCTCCGGCCACTAGGAAATTTTATGTTCTGAAGTGAAAGCTTTTCACTTCTTGGTGTGGGGAACACCTGATGGACCCAGTTAACTGCCCTGTGGGTGCAGTGCTGGAATTCCTGCAGGAGCATTTCTCCGCTGGGTTATCCCACTCCACACTGAAGGTGTACGTGGGGGCCTTATCTGCTTTCCATGTCCCTTTAAGTGGATCTTCTCTGGGGAGACACCCATTCATATCTCGTTTCCTTCGTGGCACTTTGAGGCTGAGGCCAGCAGTTTGCACGAGGGTGCCGACCTGGGACCTGGCCATTGTTCTAGAGGGCCTCTCCCTTGCTCCTTTCGAGCCCATTGAGGAAGTCTCTGAGAAGTTCATTACTCTCAAGACTATATTTTTGCTTGCTATCTTTCTTGAAGAGAATTGGGGATATTCAAGCTCTCTCGGTTTCTCCCTCGTGCTTGGAATTTTCGCCCGGCATGGTAGGCTTTCCTCCATCCAAGACCGGGCTATGTTCCTAAGGTTCCAACTAATGTTGTTAGGCCTATTGTTCTGCAGGCTTTCTGTCCTCCTCCTTTTCTGACGTCGGACCAAGAGAAACTTAACCTCCTTTGCCCGGTTAGGGCTTTAGACGCCTATGTCCACAGAGCTGCCCTGTGGAGAAAATCTGAACAGTTGTTTGTCTGATTTGGGCCACCCAAGAAGGGGTGTCCTGTGTCTAAACAGAGGATGAGCAAGTGGGTGGTCGAGGCCATCTCACTTGCTTACGAGTCGGCCGGTCAGCCTTCACTTTTGGCTGTTCGAGCTCACTCCACTAGGAGTATGGCTGCTTCCAAAGCTCTTCTGTCAGGAGTTTCACTTCAGGACGTTTGTGATGCGGCAGGCTGGTCCTCACCGCACACATTCGCCAAATTCTACCATCTTGACTTTGGCTCCACTCCAGGGGCGCAGGTGCTTTCGTCAGCTTGTGCGCCTTGATTTCACACGACGGACACTTGCTCGCATGGCGACGTGGGTATTTGCGTTCCCGCAGCGTTTTCCACGCAGCTTGAGTTCCTGATAGGGAACGTCTCCGGTTACGTATGTAACCTTAGTTCCCTGAAGGAACGAGACGCTGCGTGTCTTTGCCATACTCCCTGCATGCCAGAGATCACTTGCCTCAGACTTTTTCAGAAGCTATCGCGGCTGTGATTTTGGGGTGCTTTATAGTTTCCTGGTCGATGACGTCACCCGCCTATCACGTTCCGTCTCGCCTTTGGACTGATTTCATACTGGCTTCATGAAGCACAACGCAAGAAGCGTTCCCGCAGCGTTTTCCACGCAGCGTCTCGTTCCTTCAGGGAACTAAGGTTACATACGTAACCGGAGACGATATATTTCACATTATTGTGGGAAAAATCAAACCATAAATATTAAATAAAAACATGAAATTGTGTTATTTGAGTCGTAATCACACAGTACACAGAACACGAGAACGACAGAATTACATATATTGCACACTTCTGATTTCATAAAACGTAAATATAATTTTTCATCTGTGAAAGGAGCCTTCAAAACAAACCATAAATACATAAATTTTTTATTCTTAACTGTAAACTGTAAGTGTTTCGCCCCTGTCACTGAGAGGAAAGAGGAGGGACTGAATCTCATCTTGCGCTTCATTCAGTTTGTCTCAGAGGATTCTAAATAATGTGTGCACTGTGTCACCAGACCAAAATCATAATTCATAATTGCTTTTAAGCAGTCGGTCAAATCAAGCGAGAGGTCACATTTTAACTGACCGTCTGAATGCCTTGTGAAATGGAATAAAAAACAGGCCTTGCTTGATCGTGCAGATTGAAGATACAGTTCTGGGAGATGTTATAATTAATAATGTCTGACTTCTCTGATCTCTCCATCTTCACATGAGAGGGAGAAATGTGTTCCTTTTACCAAAGATAACTCAATTGAGCAGCTCCTTTCAAACTTTTCAATCTGTAAATATAATACATTTCATGGGACATCTCATTTACATTAATTTCTGTCCCTGAAACTTCTCCAGTGCCTAAAACTTCAGATGAAAAGATGTTTTAACTTAGATGATTTAAGGAGGTGTAAGAAAAAATTATGTGGACGTCGAAGATCTCAAAAATGAAGTTTATTACAGCATAGCAGTGGCAAGGTACACGAAGCACCTTGGGTTCACCGGCGTCAGAATGAACCCAGAACATCCAAATCTCAAACATTTTATACTGTATTTCATTCGTCTTCCCCCTCAGCATGTAAATGAAGCTCTCTCTCTTAAATGTAAATTGAGAATAACAAATGCGTCTTTTCTCTCAGCGTGGAGCTGAAACTCTGTCTTAAATGTAAATTGAAGAGAACAGTAAAAGTGGTACCTCTGTGTCTATGTCTTTGATGTTCTTTCAAACAAGAACGGCCAAATGTTTAATGTGATAACATCTCTTTGAAGCTCCCTAATCAAGATGGTTCTTGAATACCCGCTGTCATTCCCACACTATAGGTGATAAACGTGACTCTGTGATACTTTTAAGATTGTAAGGAATTGATTCTATGATAAATAAGCTCTTTTAAGTGAAGGAACATTTCAATATATCTATATTGGAGTGGAAGTTTGATCGGAGCAGACTATAATTTCTTACAGAGGTGATCTCTATGATTCACCCCAACATGAGTGAAACTGGTATAAACATGACATCACATTAACAGATCAGGTTTCCCTGGTTGACATTTACGTGAATCAGATATTGAGAGTTATTTTTCTCTTCTTATCTCTGTTTTGGCAATTTGGAATCTAAGCTGTCATACAAAGGTACAGCTCCATATCATTACTGGTATAAATACAAATACTGTATGACATTTTTGACATGCAGTTTCTTTCTAATGCATGTGTGTAACTACCATTTCTGCATGCCATGCTTAGATTATTTCCATTAAAGTAGGATCAAAATGAATGTGCACATTCACGGTCTCTGTGTGTTTAACAGGTCGGTAAACTACCAACAACAAACAAGCAAGCTCACTGCTCAGTTCTCAAATATTCCCTTTGGCTCCATTTCATTGAAGTCTGACGCAAAGATAAAGTGAACCAAGGACATAGTACCTAGATATTTAGTTTAACTGACGCATAAGGCACCCTTTAGCGTCAATATGAGACGCTAACCCAAGGCGTCATATAGGTGACGCTTTTGACATTTCATCTAAATCCGACGCACATGGCCACCCTTTAGCGTCAATATGAGACGCAGATCCCAAGGCGTCATAACCCTAACGCTACCCCAGACCTAAACCTACCCGTTTCATATTGACGCTAAAGGGTGCTATGTGCGTCGGATTTAGACGAAATGTCAAAAGCGTCACCTAGATGACGCCTTGGGTTCTGCGTCTCATATTGACGCTAAAGGGTGCCATGTGCGTCAGTTTTTGACGAATGTCAAAAGAGCGTCACCTAGCGTCACCTAAATGACGCCTTGGGGTGAGAAACCAACATTTATGAACATAATTGTTTTATGGCTTTTCAAACTGTGGTAAATCACACCGCTGTAGAAAAAAACATTTGATATGTGCATTTTATTTTACTATGTACATCTAATTTCAGGACATCAATTGCTTTGCTTGTCTAATCATTAGACCTCGAACCCTTTAACCCATACCTCAGGCCTTTAGTGACCCGGGACGTTATTCACTACCCTCCACCTCAATTCATTTTTTTGTAAAAGTCAGACATCAACCTTTTTAGTATTCATCAATTAATTATGAAAAAAAAGATAAATGTTTTTGTACCCGAGTATAAGTATATATTTTTATGCACAACAATAATTGAATCTTTGATGACTGAATAAGTGCAATTCACCTTTATGTCACAAGCAATGTCTGATACACAATGATGAATTGATGTTTCACTCAGTTATCGCAGACAGAAAACAAAAGAATAGGAAGTATCATCAGCAAAACTTGAAATGGCTCAGCGATTTATTGCAGAGCAAGTACTGAACGCAGTGAAATATTACTGTCACTGTCATTTGATGATGGATCTGGTGAAGAAGCTGTCAGTGATCCAAATATTGATTTTGAAGATGTTGAAAATGATAGTTTTAAGAATAAGTTTAAGATGGCGAATATGAGCCAGAATGTACTGGGAAATGAGCTCTGATGAGGACAGTGATGATGGAAACATCTGCTCAAATCAAATCCTTCCAAGCTCCAAAAGGCAACAAAATTCTTTATTTTATTCTTCTGTAATTTTTACTGGAATATCTGGAGAGTTGTATATTATTGTGACTGGTAGAGATCCAGTTGCTAAAGACCAGTAGGCCTATATGTAATAATGATTGCCGAAACATTCATGCATTTACAGGTTAAGGTATTGCCCACTTCCTTACATTGATTGTGTACAGCAAGAATAGACGATTCACATGTGAGTGACACTTCAATTTGATCATATGTGCTACTTCATCTGACAACCACCAATTTAGAGAAAAAAATCAAATCATCAGTGTGAATCACAACACAATATTTTAGATTATTTAAAAATCTAGATAAAGGAGCTCTGGTGTGTTGAAACATCATTATGTTTTCCTTTTCAAATATTTGCAAATAACAGATAAGGCGATGAAATTCCCGTCAACCAGTTAAATTGGCCAAGGTCATGTTTGTACTGTCCAAAGGTCACGTTAGGTTTGAAATAAAAACTCCAGCGATTCTGAGGGACAACAGTGGAGTCTAAACTTGTGTTTGGAGCAAGTTTCATCAGTATTTTCTAAGGTTTGTTCATTACCGTAAAGCCTACAGGCAAAAGAATACAACAAAATATTAATTTACCCACAACAACAAGGTAAGAGCTTAAGAACTTTACTCAGCAACTATAAAATATACAAGAAATTGGTCTTTAACAAATACAGGACTGCAACCGTGTGTGTACGGAAAAGTGCACAGCTGGGTTAGAGTAACTAAGATATGTGCAAGTAAAAACAAAGGAAGGGTCTTATCAGTATTTTCTTAATTAATCACAGCCAAACTGCTTTATTAAGTGAAATGTCAGTAAAGGTGTGTTGATGTGTGTGTTGTTCATCAGGTCATGGAGATTCATCAGTCTGCTGTGATTCTGCTGCTGGTCTTGTGTGTGTCGTTCTCCGCTCATGCTCAACCAGACGGTTATGAGAAGTTCCTCAAGCAGCATGTGTTTGGCAACATGAATGTACAGAGATGTGACAGTGAGATCCACACAAGAAAAATTGTACGCCCCAAAACCACCAATGGCTGCAAAGAAACCAACACTTTCATACTAGCAAATAAAAAAGAAGTTAATGCAGTTTGTGGTAAAGCAGGATCTCCATACGGCATTTACCGTGTGAGTAACAATCCTTTCCCTGTGGTCATTTGTAAAAGAAACAGTGGGGATACACGCCCAGACTGTAAATACAGAGGGACCAGGTCCACGCGTAAGATTGTGGTGAAGTGTGTAGACGGCTGGCCTACACATTACGACGATGACATAATTATTGTATAGATGACGGACTGAAAAGAGCTTTACAATATTTTGATAATCATTTGTTCACTTCTCCTTTTCTGTCTCCCTTTGTTTTTCAATTGGAAAAAAAATCAACAATCAGAATCAATCACAAAGTCAAAAATAAAATAGATAAATAAATACTTGACCTCAGTTAGAGGTTAACACGTCATAGTTTAATGAATTCACTGAAGTACAGCTGTACATGTACGTAATTATATTTGAGCAAAATGGAAAAAAAAGTTTTTTTCATGTCCTTTTGAAGAACAGCACACAAGTTCAACTTATGGTAAAATAAAATGTACCCCTCTCTGTCTTTATGAGACTCTGATATGAATTAGAATATCTTCAAGGTCTCTCATCATTGTCCTTTAAATGAGCATAATGTTAAAATAACTTTGTTACTTATCTAAGTTGATGTTATATTCTGCACTTCTTCATGCATGTCTCTGTGTGTAATTGTGCTTTTCATGTGCAGATTCAGCGAGTCTACTGAATTTAAGCACTCTGTTAACACTTTTTAAGCATTAAAAAACTTTTTAATGTGAGTAGTGAATGAGCAAAAACAGATGAGGGAAGAAAGACAGATGTTTTTACACCTGTCTGTAATCCTCAATAAAACTCTATACCCTTAAACTCGTCTGCTGGATTGACTTGCATCTCAACAACACTATCTGAAGGAAAAATATCCAATTACTTAATTTCTTTGTCTTTGCTTTTTTTTTTCATAGTGTAAATGACAAGTTATCAACCACTTCATATTTTGTTTCTTTTTTATATCCACAAATTAAAATCAATGAATTATAATGAATAATTTTCAAACTGACTTTATGACCACATTTTTAGTATTTGGAGCCAGTGGTTCTCGAGGACAAGTCTCCCCAAATTTAAAAATGGCCAAATTGTTGAATCGCCAATCAAATCAAACTTTTACTTTTCGCAGAAGCAGAGCGTGAATTCCAGCGCGAAGACTCAGTTTAACATTGAAAGAGAGTGAGGTAAGATTTAGCGAAATATTTACCTATAACAATATATAATAACAAATAAGGGTGATGAAATTCCCATCAACTAGTTAAATTGGCCAAGGTCATGTTTGCACTGTCCAGTGTTTAAAGGTCACGTGAGGTTTGCAATAAAAACTCCAGTGATACTGATGGACAACAGTGAATGAATGGAGTTAAATGTAATGATTATTCAACCAGTAGATGGCAGTGCGTACCAGTGGTGTAGGTGTAGATCACCTGTTCATATCACATGACATTTAAACTCATCAAGATCGATTTTAAGCTATTTGTATGGTGGCCTAGAGAGCTCAACGTGCTGCAACTGAAGAAAACACATGCAAATACAAAAACAGCAAAAAACCCAGGGGCAAAAAAGCGGCCAAAAAAGTCCCATAGACTTAACATTGCGAGAAACTTTGACGAGTCATAGCTCTGAGTGAGGATTTCGCAGAGACGTGTGATTTACCACATTTGAAGAGGCTGACAGGCTCTGTAAGAACATACCTCACAATGGGGTAAAAGTTGCACCCCTGGGGGGCAGGAGCTGCACAAAGTTGCCCCATTGACTTACTATGGTGAAATGAAATGGGCCGTCCTACACATTGCATTGGGATTTTGTATTGAACATAACTCTGGATCACAGTGTCATAGAGACAAGCGGGCGGGGTCATTATACTCAGACGACTAATCAGTCTCTCAGGATCATTGTGAAGCTATCAAGCCACGCCCTAGCAACCATTTAGAGCACCTTAGCAACAAGTTCCATAGACGTCCATTGAAAGAGATCAAAGGGATATCTCCGGACTGAATTGTCATAGAAACACGAGGGTGCTCTCATTTAACTCGGGGCAGCAAACAGCCAATTTGGAACCACCTCAACACTTCCTAGCCCCGCCCTAGCAAACATTGTCGAGCACCTTAGCAACCAAAATCCAAAGAGGGATATCTTCCATTCTGAATGTCACAGAGGCCTGGGAGTTGGTTTATATCATTCATACTGACAAGCAGCCTTTGGAGTTTCATCATAGGCAGCTTCCAAGCCACTGAAGGGATACGGGATAAGGGATAAATATTTGTTTTTTGGTTTTGGTTTAGTTAGATGTGATGCCCCAATTGTTGGTTCGTCACAATTGATGAATGTGGTATTGTCGCTGTATGTAATACATTGAGTGGATGGTGGTTCTGCCAGATCAGTGGAGGGCGCTATGTGAGTGCAGTGTGTTGCGAAGTGTCTGCTGCGTTGCTCGTCATAACCCAGCAAGACCGGAGCTGATCACACGCATATAGTTGTCCTGTGTTTATTCCACCATTCCACAGGTTAGTCAATTGTTTTATATGTCAATCTCCATGGATGTTGGAAGAATACATGTTAGTGCATATTAATGATTGCAAATTGATTAGTTTTGATAAAGTTTTACATGGTTAATCACAAAATGAAATCGCGATGTTCACCCGCGATTGGATAGTATGTATGCAGCATTACAGAGTTAATTGAAGGTGAACATGTTTAAATGTCATTATATCAGTTAATAATAATGTGTATTTTACTTTAAAAATGCATGTGAGTGGTCTAAAATGGGGAAAATACACAGGAATGCCTTGTTTGAATATGTGTTTTCATTGAACACTGAACAACATTTTGAATATGTAAATGAGAAATACAGTGATTGGCTGATGGACAGATCTTCATGAGAACATTGTGTAGTTGCAAGAAAGAGACTGAAACAGTGAAATTCTACATAAACAATTTATTGTGACAATGTATTTTGTTTTGGACATTTGTGTTTGTTCGAATGTGAACATTTTGAAGTAAAAGTGATAACCCAGCAAGACCGGAGCTGATCACACGCATAGTTGTCCTGTGTTTATTCCACCATTCCACAGATTGCTGGGAACACTTAACTGTCAGCTGATACGGAGATCCTGTACCCTCTACATAGACAACCATTGTTTTTAACCTAAAGGGTCTATAAAGGGGGTAGTGAAAAGAATGGATTAACCATCCATCTTCGTTTATTAAAAGGAATTGGAAATGATAGTTTTATAAAAACTAGTGCATACAGTATATCCTGGTATTTATGATTATAGACAATGTCTGTATTTAGGATCTGAGTAGTGACTGCGGGTCTAGCCCATGCTAGGAATACAGCAACAGTGCTTGCTTATTTAGCCCGGCTTCCAGAGAATAAATATGTACTTGTTTTGTAATGAGTTATGTTGATAATAATAAAAATAAAAAATTATAAGATGTAAAGACAGTTATATCCAAAGGTTCTGGAGATCAATAATATACTATGTGGGATATTTTTATTTTGTTTTTCATGTTAAGTCCTTGAAGTAAAAAGATATTTTCTGTTTTATGAAAATAAATTAACCTGACAGAGGAGCATGGGTCAGAAACCTAACATTTTGAAGCAGCCTTTATGGAAAGACCAGATGTGGTGTTTAGGACCCCCACATTGGTCTAAAACGGGGGACTGAAGGGGGTGGATTGGAATCCACTGCTGCTTCAATGTATATGTAATGAGTGATTATAATCAAGGTATTAATCAATATTTTTCCTTCTAATATCAAATGAGTTGAATGAATTCTCTGGAGATTTTACTCTGTTATAGAAGTTACCAATGTGATTACTGAAATGTTCTTTTCATGTATTCTTTAATGTCTGTATTTGATATCTGAATGCAGTAACAGTGCTTGCTCATTTATTCCGGCTTCCAGAGATTTAATATGGAAAGATGTTTTGTTTTGTGTTTGAGAAATGTCTTCAATATGTGTCAATGCTTCTACTTTTCTAGGGTACCCTGACGACTATAAGTCACAGGGGTCATTGAAGTCTATAGTTTAAGGGACCATTTCTTTGTTAAAGCCTTACTTTTCTGTTAGACTAAAGTCTAGCTATCCTTGAGATACAGAACGCATTATCTTGATGTTTTGAGATGAGACTCCTGTTTATAGTTAGAGCCTGGCCAAATCCAATCTTGGAAAAGCTGTGTGTCGGTGTGTGTGTTATAGTCTTCTGGGTTGCAGGTTAAGGAACCGAGTTGAGTTGTTGTTCAGGACATGTTGGCGCCCAGTAACCCAAATCTCTGACCTGGAAGGTCATGACGTGCCTAACTTCAGGGTCTGAGTGTCCGCTGCATAATCGATGGAGATATGCTTCAGTCTATCTGTATATGTGTGGAAAATGACTGTGTTTATCTATTTCTTAGCCAATGAGAATCATTCAACCTGTAAGCAATGACGTAGCTTAGACCTTGGAAATGGTATAACTGCTGTGATCTGTGTAACTGTAAGCGGGGCGGCCTACGAACTCCTGTGTGAGTATTGAAGCTGACTTCTGCTGATGAAACTGCAAACTATCTTCAATAAAACTTTTCTTTATTTTTTTATAATTCTGACTCTGGGTCTTCTTTCAAATATCTGGTTCTGGGTCTTTGACTGTACTACCCCTTACACCACTCCCTAGCAACCAAACAGAGTACCCTAGCAACCATTTTGCAAGACCTATATCTCTGCATCAGAACATCGTATAGAGATGGGGATTGCTTTATATCATTCACACTGACAAGCAGCCTTTGGAGTTTCATGACTGGCAGCTGCCAAGCCACTACATAGCAACTAAACAGAGTACCCTAGCAACTGTTTAGCAAGACCTATATCTCTGCATCAGAACATCGTAGAGACATGGCGGTTGGCTCTTTTGACTCATGCTAGCAAAGAGGACTTCCAACATGCTACAGCTTGTCATTGATATATGGCTCTGTAAATGTTGCTCCATCTAAAAACTCTGTGAGTTTGAGTCACTTATAATGTGCATTTGAAAATGAGATGATGTGACTTCTTACACAGAATAAGGCAGTCTTGTATTTATAAGTCATGTCTAATCAAAGCGTTTCAATCTTCTGTTTAGTCAGCTACAGCGATAGGGGTTTCCCGGAATGATGCGCATTACTGTACTTCTGTGGTGGGGCATTTTTAGCATGTGTGTGTGTGTGAGAGCGCCCTCTGGTGTTCAGATGAAACAGCATTTACTACTGATCACTGCACTGACAAACTGCGCATAAAATAATCACAGCCTTTGCCAAATCTTGTGCAGTTTTATTGCTATTAATCGTGCAGCCCTAATTGTGAGTGATTTATTTTTATTGGAAAAAAAAATGCAAAAATTAAATAAAAAAAACATTTCCCGCATTATATGACCACACATTATTTTTTAATGGTGATTCCTAGGTGTTTGTGTTTATGTGTGCATTTGTGTGTGTATGCATGTGAGTGTATGCATGTGAGTGGGTTCTGCATTGGGGATGTTCTATCTCATGCCTTCATTTGTGTGTGTGTTTGTTCTGGATTGTGTCAGATTTTTTATATACTAGTTAAAAAAACAACAACAAAAAAACAACAACAATGGGTTTCAAATTGACCCGTGAGGGAAGGATTTGTTACTTTTATGAATTTCAACCACATAAACTCCTTGAATCCAGTAATAAAATAAAATAAAGTTTGTATTCCAAGTTCAAGTATGTTTGACTTATATTCTTAAAAGTAAATAAAGTAAATCCAAATATGCGTATATCAAGAAATTGTTTTTATTCACTTAATAAAAAAGCAATTATAATCATTAATATATGTGAGACATTTATGTTTACATTGTGGTTGGTCTATACCCTCTGTCTGTTTGATTTTTCATGTTAATATGTATCACTGCAGTCTGACTGTACATTAACTTTGTCTGGTTGATAAAAAAAACAAATAAAACAATTTCCTTTCTCCTTGTTCCTTGTTTCTTAACCGTTGTTTTTGATTACCTTTGTTTAATTGAACCAGCTGCACCCATAGTCTTGATAACCTCATAACCTCGGCTCATTTCCCTGAGCAACCCATGACAAATATTGACATATTATTGGTTACCTGTTGTGTGAAGTGTCTTTATCTGTAAGGGAATGTACAGAGTTTAGTGAATTTCTACTACGGAGACATTTAAACTTTTAAGGTAAACTTGAAAAAATTGAATAGTCAATTCAATTGTAAACTGTAAACCGACTATTCAATGACAATTTCAGATATTTTTTATGTTAAAGCAGAACTAATGTAAGCAGGCAAAATGTTTTCCTTATACTCAATTTCATCTCTGTACAAAATTAAATTACTGTAAGTTCAGAAGAAAAAGGACAGCTGCAAAATACTTTTATTTTGTATTCATTAGCTTGAAAAACACATTAAACAAGAATCTTTTTCTCAGCTGATTGTTCAAAGATTTTTTCTAGCTTTATGCATTCTTTTTTTATCAACACTTGAATGTGGGTCATTTTCATTAAAAAATAATGCAAGAAGCTAAAATAAAATGTTTTTTAAATGGAAAGAGTTACAGTAGCCTAGAGTTAAAGTTACATTTCAAGTTGAAAAAATATACCTAAATAGGAACATAGTTAAAGTGCAAACACATAAATAGTAAACTATAAGTCTGATGTTCTGTTCACTTAAAGAAAACTTACAAGTATACTTGCAGTATAAAACTAGGCTACTGTAACTCTTTCCATTTAAAAAACATTTTATTTTAGCTTCTTGCATTATTTTTTAATGAAAATGACCCACATTCAAGTGTTGATAAAAAAAGAATGCATAAAGCTAGAAATTATCTTTGAACAATCAGCTGAGAAAAAGATTCTTGTGATTCAGACAAATGAGAATTCAGACAAATGAGAAACGTAGTAGTGTTGTGCACTTAAGTGTACTACTGTTACACTTATAGTACACTTAAATGGACACTTTTATCTAAAAAAGTAAGCCAATTTAGTCCCAAGTGGTATTGAAATAGTACACTTAAAAGTTTACTACTAGTACATTGATATTAGTATTACTACAAAAAGTATACTTAAAAATATACTTAAACATTACTTAAGTATACTTCACAAAATAAACTTGAAGTAGCCACTTCTTTTTCATCAGGGTAAACAAATTGACATTGATCATTGGTCATTCGTCCCTGGGAAGAAATATCTTATCATTCACCAAAACACAGAGGCTTGGCCTAAAACATAAAGATTTGATTATAATCATCCCCAAAGATGGAAGAATACATTATGCAATAAATAATATTATTTTGATCATATTAATTTTAATTAAGCTTATATGTTATTTTTACCCTGTTGAGGGCCAATTTAAATTCACTTTCACAAGTGCGTTTATCATTGATAATCTCTTATCTTATCTCTTGTTCTTCAGTGATTGGCTGTTCACTGCAAACATCACACTTTTATTGCTCGTCTGAGTATTAAAAACCTGAGGATCAAAACCTGAGTTAAAGGTGATACCTGAAGTTAGCTGAACAGAATTTATTTGTGACAGGACCGAAGGATAACTATAGACAGTAAGTATCGTTCATGTATTTTTTTCAATAATTCTGTATATGTGTACATTGCTGTTCTTTTTAAGCAGCAAATTTTGTTATGAGGTTGTGTATCAATAATCATATTGAGTGTACTGGTGTAGTGGGTCTCAAAAACAACACACCTACAGAAACACAGTTATAACATTTCAGATGAATGTCCTCTTTGTAAAGTATTTCAGCCCATTCTCACCCCAAGGCGTCATTTAATTGAGACTTTTGACCATGCTTCAATAACTGACGCTAAAGGGTAAACTGACGCTTTTGACCATGCGTCTAAATCCGACGCACACGGAACCCTTTAGCGTCAATAAGAGACGCGCCTATCTCCATACCTAAACCTACCCATAACTGAAGCGTCATCTAACTGACGCTAAAGGCACCCTTTAGCGTCAGTTAGTTGACGCATGGTCAAAAGTGTCAATTAAACGACACCTTGGGGTGAATACAGAGGCTGATGACTAGTAATTAAATTACAATGCATTATAAATAGTGTTGTCTAAACACTGAAAAAAATGTTATGTTGAATTTACTTAATTTTATTATGTCAAGGGGTTGCACGAAATAAATTTATCTAAATCCAGATATATTTTTTAAGTTAAATGTACTTATATTTTGTAAATTGGTTGTACTTATATTTTATAAGTAATTTCAGATTAATTATATTCATAAGTTTAGCTAATCTATTTTGAGTTGAATTTACAAATTTTTTTAAGAATCAGCCTGTGAATCTCAACAATGGTGACAATTACAAAGCATGTTGCAGTGCATTCTGGGTGTCACCAATCAAAACATATTCATGGCTCCCATCATGCATTGCTGCATGAATACATAATGGTCTTATGATCAGAGGTTATCTCTTTGTCACCATTGCTGGCTCTGTATGAATTTAATGATTCAGGACATGATCGTGAAATAATGATTGTTAAATAACAACCAACACCATCTGTTCACCTTTTCTGTTAGTTCATCTGGCTGTTATGACTCAGGTACAGTAGTTAAACAAAATATAAAGTAAATGATGTGAGGGTCAAGAGCCCAACTAAAGCAAACACTAATCTCCATAATGGTGACACAAAATTACGGTTTTCTCCTTCAGTGATTCTGCTTGTTAACATCAGGTGTCTTCAATGTTGGCAATAAAAATAAAGACTTCTTTCTTCTTCTTTGACGTCTGTCTGTTAATCAGATATTTTTGTTTAAAATGCATAGGGATTTTGTATTGAACATAGCTCTGGATTGTTTCATAGAACCCCATTGTGATTCCCCACAATGATTCCCCATTGACCATAGTAGGAGAAAACATAGTATACACTGTAAAAAAAAAAAAGTTTTTTCACAGAAATATACTGTATTATTTTAAAGATATTTTCTGTTTTTTTTAACATTACGTGTAAATGTCATTAAAATACAGAAAAAAACTTTTATTAAAAGCATTAACCATAAAATAAAAGTAATAATCTGTAAATTCATATAATGAAAAATTATAGTTTTTTTACAGGATTATTCTTTTGTTTAATTGGCTTGAATGTTAAATTACATTAAATTCTATGTAAAAAGACAAAAAAATCGCATATTTAAAATTAAGACAACTATGTGTTTTTTTTACTGTGAAACCTTAAATTTAAAGTAAATACATGTAAAAAAACAATCGTAAAAAAACGGTAAAAAGTCTGGCAGCAAAGTTGCCAAACACTTACCGTCAAATTACAGTAAAAAACCTTAAGTTATTCTACAGAATAATTCTGTTTTTTTTAAATACAGATATTTACTGTAAACATTTTCTGTATTTTTACAGTTCCACTGAATGAAAAGAAACTCTCATTAAAAAACATGTTCACGATATTGGGACCGACCTTCAATGTTGAAATATGATTGAAATAATGTCAGTCGTTGAAACAACGTTGAAATAACGTTTAATGCTAAATGGTTGAAAAAGATTAACAAAAAAACACTTCTAAATCAACGTTGAATTTTTTTACAAGATCTGTACGTTGAAACAACGTAATGTTTTCAACAACATAAATATCTGCCTTTTAACGTATTATTATGATAATTAATTAGCATTTAATGTTTTTTTATCATAACAGATCTTCAATGTATATATTTGTAAATATAATTATTATCATTATTAATAATAATAGTTTCACCCTCTCAAGAGAGCAGTGCAGCATTTGACCAATTAATTAATAATACAGATTGCAAATAAAATGTAATACACAGCTATGTTAACTCGCGCAAACTATTGCTATTGTTATTGGTTGTTTCGCCGGTTTACTTTGAGCATGATTGGTTAATCTGTCTGTTTTCCAGGAAACTGTCCAATGAGAATGTGCGCGGCTCTGCGCGCCTATTTTAAATTTGAAAATACGTCCGTTACTCTCGGTCGGTGAGCAGCTGCTGCTTTGCGTTGATTACTCGGTCAGACCTGGATTATCTGCCTGTTGAATTCTTACATTTTGAGCAAATTTTAGTTGATATGTCAATGAAGAACAGAAGCTGGAATGTGAACAGAGGAAGAGGTCGTACATGGTCTGTAAAAAATACTGGCGATATCAGGTAAGAAAACATTTTTCATTTTTCATTCACGGGTAACTAACGTTAACTTAACTGTCATAGGTTTAACGTTACTGCAACGTTATCAGAGATATAAGTTATCTCTGTGTGTGTTTTTGTAACGTTACTGCTTCACTATTAGCGCAGCGATATTATCACATATTTCAATGTGTTGGTAGCTAACGTATACCATCTTTGCTGTGTTTTGTTGTTGGCAAGTTAACGTTACGTGTTTAATGTTGTCAGCTAACGTTAACTTAGTTTAAAACTCAAACGAATGAGAGGTAAAATAAAAAAAAGCGTGGTAATGAGTAAAGTGATAAAACCTTGAGTATGATTTTCATACTGTTAAGTTACTGATAGAAAGTCTGAGTAACTTTGTCCTTTTGTCTTTCTTCTGCTGAAGTGGCGCACTGAAAGGGGGGATTCATGTCACCTTCATCAGTCCTTTCTTTAATCACTGGAAACCATTAAGGGATTGCTATCAAATATTGTTTACATAAAATAAACGTGTATATATTGGAGAATTGCTTGTAATTACTGTCTATTAATGTTTATATAAAGTGAACATTGAGTAAATGTCATGTTGATATATTGGAAAGTTGATTTTAATTAGTATAAGTTAAAGCAATGTTTATATAAAGTATACCTCATACATTGATGGTAACAGTATATAGATTTATTGAATCTAATATGTAGAAATATTGAAGAGTTGCTTGTAATTACTACAAATAATGTTTGTATAAGGTAATCCCCTGTACTTAAATAAAGTATGTAGAAATATTGGAGAGTTGCCTGTAATTACTGTCAAATAATGTTTAATATAAAGCAATAACTGTTAAAAATATGTTTCTGAAACTTAATATCACAAGATCTTGTTTTTTTGTACAGGATAAAACCAATATTTAACAGGATTTTACTGTAGATTGAATAATGACATAAAATTAAAGTTTAAATCAATCAATATACTGGTATTGGGCTTTAAATTAGGGTATCTGAAGGTAATTATACAACATTTTCTGTGTGCTTTACATAAAAAAGTCTTTACTTTGCCAAGGAGTTCTTGTAGATGGATTGGATTATCTTAAAAATATACCAAATAATACTGTATTAAAACCGAAGTCTTTGTTTTAATTATGTAATTTTAATGTATTTCTGCAATATTTTTACGTTTTTATACAGATTATATACATTTGTTTAACATTCAACAGAGATTTTTTTATGAGATATCTTTTTCTTTCTACAGCAGTTTGACTGTAAAAATACAGAAAATGTTTACGGTAAATATCCGTTTTCAAAAAACAAAATTTTTCCGTAAAATAATTTAAGGTTTTTTACTGTAATTTGACGGTAAGTGGTTGGCAACTTTGCTGCCAGACTTTTTACCGTTATTTTACGATTTATTTTTTTACAGTGTAGTAGTCAATGGGGCCCGAGATCTGCTAGGTTACCATCATTCTTCCAAATATCTTCCTTTGTGTAAGACAGAAGAAAGAAATTCACACAGGTTTGGAACAATTTGAGAGTGAGTAAACAATGACAGTATTTTCATATTTATGGTTGAACTTATCACTGCACTGTAAAAAATTCATCCGTAATTTCACAGTAAAGTACTGGCAGCTGTGGTTCCAGTCCTTTACCGTAATTTTACGGTTTCAACAATGCTGTAATTTCACAGTAAAGTACTGGCAGCTGTGGTTCCAGCCCTTTACCGTAATTTTACGGTTTTTAATTTTAAGGCTGTGCTGTAATTTCACAAAGTACTGGCAGCATAAAGTTAGAATATAAATACTAGGGGTGGAACGGTACATGTATTCGTATTGAACCGAAACGGTACGGGGGTCACGGTTCGGTGCACGAATTTACACGCAGAATACACGGTATATAAAAAAAACTCGCGTGCAAATTAATTAATGTAATGCGGAACTACTGTTAGATACGCGGGTTCTTTAGGGACACATAATCTGTACCCTCGGCTTAGCTCTGAACGCGCGTTCACTTCAAACGTCGGCTTTATACGCGCGTCCTATTCGCTTTGGAGTAGCGTCGAACTAGACGCGAATTTGACGCTCTATTCGCGTTTGGTGTGACCGCATAATGAACAGGCTGCGATGTCAAGATTGCAATGCTGGAGTGTGTGTGTGCGCGCGCGAGAGAGAGAGAGAGGCGCGGGCGCGATCGAACTGTGTGTGTGTGTGAGAGAGAGAGGCGCGGGCGCGATCGAACTGTGTGTGTGTGTGTGTGTGTGTGTGTGTGTGTGTGTGTGTGTGAGAGAGAGAGAGAGAGAGAGAGAGAGAGGCGCGAGCGAACAATGGAAACATAAAAAACATACTCCGTCATTTTGTTCATACAGATCATTAAACCTGCAAAGTGTTTACTTTGTGTACACTCGCAATAAAACACAACATTGTGCTTTTGTCACACTGTAAACTCTTGTCAAACTGTAACCTACAACTGTCACCCAACCAAAATCACACACACACACACTGTTTTAAAAGCAAAACATATTTATCCAACCCCATTTCAAAACAGTCTGTGGGTCCCATCTTTTGGACATTCATCATATTGCATTGGTTTTCATTTCTTGTCCTCGGAGCACTAATCTGTTTATTTTTAAGCTACACATTCTACATTGATTAAAAAAGAAAATCAAATGTGTTTTTAATGGTAGTATTATTTTATACAGAAATCCATTATTTATAATTCAGATGAGAATAATGTTACATTGTTAAGTAATAATGTTAATTAAAATTAAGGAAAACAAATATAGCAAATTAATTTTAAATTATTTCAGGTACAATTACCAAACACATCTCAAGGTCTTTTTATTAATTTAATTAATAAACTAATTATATAAAACTATTGTCAGTGCACTACAAATAAAATGGTTCTATGCCTTTATTAATAAAACTTATTTAAAAAATACAATGCCTTATGCATTTTTGTTTTGCTTTTCCCTCCATTGTACCGAAATCGTACCGAACCGTGATGTCTGAACCGAGGTATGAACCGAACCGTGACTTCTGTGTACCGTTCCACCCCTAATAAATACTGTTTTTTATTTACTCTATTGTCTGATATCTATTAACATCCCTATATGTAGCATAATGTATACAGACATTCCAAACAGACTTTTTACTCAATGGAAAAAATAAAGACAAAATAGATTATGTATTAGTACATTGTTTGCCATTTATTTAAAACAGGTAACAGGTTTTAACAATACATTAACAGTATTTAAGGAAAAAAAAGTCACAGAAAATAAATTTTAAAATTCAATGAGAGGAACCAGTAGGCAAACACAGAAACATTACAAAGAGGCAAAAAAAAAAAAAAAAAAAACGAACAAACAAAACACTTAAACCAGCCAAAATGTCACATCAGCAACCAGGCCAGAGATTAAGTCTGGGTCTGAGAGGAAAACATTGAGAACCAATGGATGAAAAATCCTTGATAGAGGCAAAAAAAAAAAAAAACACTGCCTATGGCAGGAAGAGGCAGTTTTTTTTCCCCACAATGCCACCGAAAAAAGGTGAGGTGCTAAAGGACACAACAAAGATTGTAAAACCTAATGTGGATGTTTTGGATCCTGACCAATCAGGAAGAGCGGAGGTCAGTGATCAGGAAGCAGAAATAGTTGAGAGGAGGACTGATCCAGTCAGAGATGTTCTGCAGACATTCTTGCAAAGACAACAACAAAGAGATGAGCGCTGGGAGAAAGAGTCACAACGTCAAGAGCATAGATGGCGGACACTCCAGCACCAGTTTTCACAAATTCAGTCTGAAGTACATCAGCAAAGGCAAGAGCGACAGTCAAAGGGTGGGGTGACAGTCCCGCATACCCCGCCAGCGGCTGAAGGTTCGTATTCTCCACCGGACAATGCATCGACATCAGCTCAAGTACACGACGGTACAGGACATCGGCAGAGGTCTTCTTTGCCAAGTTATGAAAGTCCAAGAATGCTACCATGGAATGATGAAGAGGATATAGAGCATTACTGGACGACATTTGAACGCATCGCTAATGCATGCAGATGGCCAAGACAGGATTGGGCGTTACATCTTTTACCTCTCCTGACAGGCAAAGCGAGGGCAGCCTATGTGGCCATGGAACCAGAGGAGTCCTTGGAGTACGATCATGTCAGGCAAGCCATTCTAGATAAATTTGAGATTAACTCTGAAACTTACCGTCACAGATTGAGGTCATACGGACTACGGGAAAATGAGACTGCAAAGGAACTTCAAGTAAGACTGAAGGACTTGTACGAGAAGTGGATGAATCCTAGATACAGAACAAAGGAAGAGGTTGGTGATCAGATCATTCTGGATCTGAATCCTGAAACAAGAATGTGGGTAAAACAAAACAACCCCACATCATCAAAACAGGCGGCAGAGATGGCAGAAACTTTCATGGCTGCAAAACGTTCAGTGTATCCGCCAGGGCGATGGAGAAGCAGCAATAGCAGCTCAACTGGTAAGGCTGCGGATGGTTTTAGCAGTGGTCTTAGTAACTCTACCACATACACGCATACTTCACAAGCTAGAGTTGGTGGTAATGCAGGGAGTCAGCAAATGCCATTTAAACAATATAAAACCAGGCCTATTCTAGTATGTCATAGATGTGGGCAGCAAGGACACAAGAAAATAGATTGCCCATTGCAAAATGTTACTAACACTCGCCTATGTCATGTACCCAGACCTCCCCATAGCTTAGATGAAGAAAGACTGAATAGGGACACGGTGACTGTGGTGAAGATAGGTAGTAAGTGGTTTAAGGCCCTGGTTGATTCTGGGTCAAGCCAAACCCTGGTCAGAGAGGAATGTTTGGATGAACAGAGTAGTCCAGGGCGGGGCAAAGTAAGTGTTTGTTGCATCCATGGGGATGTAAGAGATTACCCCAAAATTGATCTGACGATCGAAATTGACAACCAGTCTTATGTTCTGTCAGTAGGAATTGTGGAACAAGCTCCATACCCAGTCATTTTGGGCAGAGATGTTCCAATATTAGTTGATCTTCTACAGAGTGACAAGGAGCTAGCTGAAGCTAGGGTAGTCACAAGGGCGCAAGCTAAACAGGAAGAGTGTACCAGACGGACTTTGCAGGGCTTACCTTTTGCTGAGGTTCCTAAGGCTAAGAAGTCGAGACAGGAGAAACGCCAAAAGAAAGTTGAGGGCACCAAAATTTTAGAGCAATTGCCTAAACCTGTTGTTGACGACATTGAGCAGATTCCACATAATATAGTGCAATTACAGAGACAAGATAAGACATTACAACCATTTTTTGAGAAAGCAAGTAGGTGGGATACTCAGACAAGGTTTTCACAGAAAGAACACTATCTGATAAGAGACGACAGGTTGTACTGGCAAGGTGAGGAGGGAGAAAGGTTGGTGGTTCCTGTTCCTATGAGGGAGCGAGTGTTGCAATTAGGGCATTCAGTGCCTTGGTCGGGACATTTGGGACAGCAAAAAACACTAGCCAGAATTGCTAGCAGGTTTCATTGGCCTAGATTGTATATGGATGTAGTAGATTTTTGTAAATCTTGTCCAGAATGTCAGTTAACGAGTCCATCGAAAAGAGGGGATAGAGCACCTTTGGTGAGTCTGCCCATCATTGGCGTTCCTTTTACTCGCATTGCCATGGATATCGTGGGGCCTTTGGAAAGGAGTAGGGCAGGGAATCGTTATATTCTGGTGGTTGCAGATTATCCAAATAAATCAAACAGGTCTACTCCATGTTAGGCATACACCCCATAAAGACCACCCCATACTATCCGCAGACCGATGGTATGGTCGAAAGGTTTAATCAAACACTGAAAGCCATGCTTCGTAAGTTCGTGTCTGAAACAGGGACCGATTGGGACTATTGGTTACCTTACCTGCTCTTCGCCTACAGAGAGGTTCCACAGGCATCCACGGGTTATTCACCTTTTGAGTTGCTTTATGGACGACAGGTACGAGGCCCATTGGATGTCTTGAAGGAAACCTGGGAAGGAGACAATCCTGTGGAGCAAGCAAACATCTTGTCCTATGTCATCAGGATGAGGGAAAAGATGGACGTACTGGCAGAGATGGTACGGCTTAACATGTCCGAGGCACAGCAACGACAAAAAGCCTGGTATGACCAGTCCTCAAGGAAGAGGATTTTGATCCCGGGCCAGAAAGTTTTGTTGCTTCTCCCAACAACTGACAACGGTTTGCTAGCCAAGTGGCAAGGGCCATACGAGGTGCTGAGGAAGATGGGTCCTACTAACTATGAGATTTCTTTACCTGATCGTCGTAAAAAGTCACAGATCTTCCATATCAACCTTTTGAGGCCATGGCAAGAGAGAAAGGGGCCTTTGTCTGAACAGTTGTGGGCAAGAACAGTGGAAGAAGAAGAGGAACTGGATGAACAGTACTTTCCCACTGTTCTAAATTCACCTACTTATCCAGCCGTGGACCATCTCACACCCAAGCAACAGAAAGAACTAAGAAAATGTGTACTAAAAGGGCTTTTCAGGGACAAGCCAGGAAGGACGAAGCTGATACAACACAATATCCGTCTGCAGGAATCTGACCCAATTAGACAAACTCATAGTAGAGTACCAGCTCGACTGATTCCGGCGTTAAAGGACGAGGTAAAGACGATGCTGGACCTGGGGGTCATAGAGCCTTCTTCCAGTGAATGGTGCAGTCCAGTGGTACTGGTACCAAAGAAAGATGGCACACTAAGATTTTGCGTGGACTTCTCAAAACTCAACTCTGTGTCTGCATTTGATCCATACCCCATGCCAAGAGTGGACGAGTTAATTGAGCGGTTGGGCAAGGCCAAGTACCTGTCAACTCTGGACTTGTGCAAAGGTTACTGGCAAGTCCCCTTGGCTGAGACAGCTAAGGAATTAACAGCTTTTCGTGTACCTAGTGGGCTTTACCATTTTAACGTTATGGCTTTTGGATTGCACGGGGCCGCAGCAACCTTTCAACGGCTGGTGGACCAAGTCCTGAGAGGTATGGACGATGTGGCCGCAGCTTATCTAGACGACATTGTGGTCTTTAGCGCAACCTGGAAAGAGCATTTGGAACATTTGGCGGAGGTGTTCGACAGACTTCAAGGTGCTGGTTTGGTCGCCAATGCTAAAAAAGGTCACATTGCTAAGTCGGAAGTCTCTTACCCTGGGCTACGTGCTAGGAGGAGGTTCCATCAGGCCACAGGTAGACAAGGTTCAAGCCATCTTGTCTTGTCCGTTACCGTCAACCAAGAAAAGGGTTCGCTCATTCCTGGGTATGGCTGGATGGTACAGAAGATTTATTCCCAACTTCTCCAGTAGAGCCGCTGTACTTACCAACCTGACAAAGAAAAATAGCCCCCAAAAAGTGACCTGGACCCCAGAGTGTGAACAAGCTTTTCGAGACTTGAAGGACTGTTTGTGTAGTGCGCCTGTCTTACAGACCCCAGATTTTGACATGCCATTCACAGTCCAAACAGATGCTTCGGAAGTTGGTTTGGGTGCTGTGTTGTTGCAGGGAGAGGGAGAAACTCGCCATCCGGTGCTGTACATAAGTAGAAAATTGTTTCCAAGAGAGACCAGGTACTCTACGGTCGAGAAAGAGGCTCTGGCCATTAAGTGGGCATTGGACACGCTCAAGTTCTACTTAATCGGTAAAGACTTTGTTGTGGAATCGGACCATAGAGCTTTACAATGGATTAACAAAATGAGAGACAGTAATGCCAGAATTACCCGTTGGTATCTTTCCCTTCAACCCTTTAAGTTTAAAGTCCAATATAGGGCTGGGGCTACGAACATTATTGCTGACCTTTTGTCTCGCCACTCTTGAGGAGAGGCTGTCTTGAAGGGGGGGGTGTGTGATGACGAACCTTTGTGATAACGTCATCACCATTTCAGTATGTCTCTGGGAGAGTTAAATGTTGTTATATTTAGTTTGTCAAGTACATTGTTTGAGCGGTTTGTTTACATTTCATTTCTTCATCCTGTGTACAATTAGTTATGTACGTTTGCAACTCCATAATTCATACATTCAGTAACATCATGCAAGATACATTTCTTTGTTCACTGTTAGCATTTGCTGAAGTATAATAATTCACAAGGAGTCTAATGGTTTTTATAGACTGTTTATTGTTAATTTTGCAGCCTACAGCTCTGTGTTATTGTTTGGGCTTACCTGATGATTTCTGCTCTGCTCGTTCCGGAAGCACGCGTAACCCGGAACGTGTTTATAATAGCAGCGGTCATACCATTTTTCACAACTGGGGGGAGGCAACATGGCACGCTTAATGTTTGTTCTGTTTAATGTATGTTTATTATGGTAACATTACTTTGCTTAAGCTGTACTAATGATATTTATTCGGCTTTGTAAAAGATGAGGTTGTTTTAATGGCATTGTTGTAATGGACCTTATTAAGATAAAGGTTACCCTGTGCAAATGGTACTTCCCATTTTTCGTTTGGCGGGAAGTTTGTGTATTTAACCTGAGTATTCCTGTTATTGAGGAGGGTTGGTGGTTTGCTCTGTTACAAGAGTGCAGTATTGTGTGAGTTCTATTGTTGATAGAGACCTGTATCAGCAATTTTCCTTTGTGTTTAATGGGCAAAGGTTATAGTGCTGCTTCATTAGTACTCTTCATGTTTTTTTGTCTAATTTTTTTTTTAATTAATTTGTACTTTGCACGGATTGTCTTCAGAGAAGTAATAAATAATCTATTTTTGCACCGACAACCATCTTGTCATGCCATGCCTTCCTACCTCCTCTCTAACTCTCGGACTACAGCACCTGGCTTAGGACCGTCCTAAGGACAGTCCTTTGTGACACTGCCAAAATATCCCAAACCTGCTTTTGAATGATCTGGCCTGAGAGGAAGTCCAGATCTGAGAGGACATAATCACGAGAACCAATGGGTGAAGAAATTTAGGAAGAGGCAAAAAACAGCCAATACGTCCCACATCAGCTTTTGACAGATCTGGTCTGAGAGGAAATCCAGGTCTGAGAGTAAAGAAAATCAAGAAAATCTTAGTGCTAAAATAAAGCACATTGCAAAAAGTGATCACATACTCTGCAAACACTTTTAAAAGAAACATAAAATGATCATGTTAATGTACTTAACTAATCTTAATTCTTTTGTCACTTAAAAAACAACACCACGATCGTAACATTAATTCACAAGACCACCGTGGATGAATCAATGTCTTCTAAATCTGAAGCCAAACGATAGATGTGTGTAATAAAAATATTAATCGTTTTAACTCATTTTATTTTTGTGTAAGAAAAACAAAAATAAAATAAATACTAAATGAACTATAAATCATTACTTACGATCTACTGTCATAAGAGTGTTCACCAGGGACATGGTGACGTGACAGAGAATTGTGAAGCTCATGTGTCAGTCATCCTTGCTTCTGTGTTACTTCTGGAATATCAAATGCAAAAATGGTAACGTTACTGCATGATTGTGCACAAAGTTTGCAAGTAAGTTATACATGGCGTGAAACTCACCAAAGGTTAGGGCAAGCTGTCTCAGTAAAACATTTACATCAAATGAAGGATTCCTAGGAAAAAAAAGAAGAAAATAATTATTTCGCAATCTTTAACCAAGCAAAGAAAATCGACGTCAGAGTGCGGAGAACATTGAATAGTGAAATGCCTCAGCTGTTGATAACTGTCTGTCTGCAAAAACGTGTTTCACGCCTCTCTGCCTCGTCTTTCAAACACAACCTCTTTGACTTCATACTATTCACCTTATTCCGCCCCGCCCACTTTTAATACTTCGCGCATCCGCATTTTGTCATCCGACTTCCGCTAAACTGGCACGGCACATCCGGTAGCTATTTCAGTTGTTAGAAGATTGTTTTTTAGTTAGCCAAAACTTTAGCAAAATGTCAAATAACGTTAATACCATAAATGTTTTCAACTGGGAGCACGGAGAAAACTTCGTAGGACGATCAGTTGGTCTCACATTGTCTCATCCATCGTCATTGTTAACGTGGCCAGAGGTAACAGTTAACCTATGTGGACATATTTAACTACTTCGTCCTGTTAGGAGTTTATGGAGCAGCAATGAAAAATTATGTGTAAATAAGAAGGAATGAGAATATTTAGTTAAGGATAGGAGATGAGGTAATTGGTTAAATATAAATTATTAAAATATAGCTGCGAGCAGCGATTACGGGCCCAAGCCGGTGGCACCGCAACCCCGGTGCCTTTAGTTACCTACTAAAGGGTGGCGGTTCCGCCGGCTTTGGCCCGTAATCGCTGCTCGCAGCTATATTTATATATATATACACTCACTGGCCACTTTATTAGGTACCCCATGCTAGTAACGGGTTGGACCCCCTTTTGCCTTCAGAACTGCCTCAATTCTTCGTGGCATAGATTCAACAAGGTGCTGGAAGCATTCCTCAGGGAGTTTGGTCCATATTGACATGATGGCATCACACAGTTGCCGCAGATTTGTCGGCTGCACATCCATGATGTGAATCTCCCGTTCCACCACATCCCAAAGATGCTCTATTGGATTGAGATCTGGTGACTGTGGAGGCCATTTGATTACAGCGAACTCATTGTCATGTTCAAGAAACCAGTCTGAGATGATTCCAGCTTTATGTCATGGCGCATTATCCTGCTGAAAGTAGCCATCAGAAGTTGGGTACATTGTGGTCATAAAGGGATGGACATGGTCAGCAACAATACTCAGGTAGGCTGTGGCGTTGCAACGATGCTCAATTGGTACCAAGGGGCCCAAAGAGTGCCAAGAAAATATTCCCCACACCATGACACCACCACCACCAGCCTGAACCGTTGATACAAGGCAGGATGGATCCATGCTTTCATGTTGTAGACGCCAAATTCTGACCCTACCATCCGAATGTCGCAGCAGAAATCGAGACTCATCAGACCAGGCAACGTTTTTCCAATCTTCTATTGTCCAATTTCGATGAGCTTGTGCAAATTGTAGCCTCAGTTTCCTGTTCTTAGCTGAAAGGAGTGGCACCCGGTGTGGTCTTCTGCTGCTGTAGCCCATCTGCCTCAAAGTTCGACGTACTGTGCGTTCAGAGATGCTCTTCTGCCCACCTTGGTTGTAACGGGTGGTTATTTGAGTCACTGTTGCCCTTCTATCAGCTCGAACCAGTCTGGCCATTCTCCTCTGACCTCTGGCATCAACAAGGCATTTCCGCCCACAGAACTGCCGCTCACTGGATGTTTTTTCTTTTTCGGACCATTCTCTGTAAACCCTAGAGATGGTTGTGCGTGAAAATCCCAGTAGATTAGCAGTTTCTGAAATACTCAGACCAGCCCTTCTGGCACCAACAATCATGCCACGTTCAAAGTCACTCAAATCACCTTTCTTCCCCATACTGATGCTCGGTTTGAACTGCAGGAGATTGTCTTGACCATGTCTACATGCCTAAATGCACTGAGTTGCCGCCATGTGATTGGCTGCTTAGAAATTAAGTGTTAACGAGCAGTTGGACAGGTGTACCTAATAAAGTGGCCGGTGAGTGTATATATATATATATATATATATATATATATATATATATATATATATATATATATATATATATATATATATATTCATAGACATAAATGGGAGACTATAAAAAATACTTTTCATTTCATAATTGTCACAAAAAAAAATCAGTTACAATGAAGAAAAAACACAAAATGAAGGGCCGATATCACAACACATCCCTGGAGTAAACACATTTTACATAAAGTATTTTTTTTATAAAAACCTTTTTTTAAATACATTATTATGTTACAAAATCACATTTTATTTTCTGGGGTTTTCTGGAGACCCTGAACATCCTGGGTGTACATTAATAAAGAATAACGTATAGGGGTTAATAGCTGGTTTCTATGTGAATATGATGTAAAATGTAATTCATTCCTGTGATCAAAGCTGAATTTTCAGCATCATTACTCCAGTCTTCAGTGTTAAAAATCATTTAAAAGTGCATATACCTCAATAGATTAAAAACCTGTATGTGTAGCCTACATTAACATTTACATACATATCAGACTACATACAAAAATACAATTTCATATTCAAAAATTATACAGAACAGTATATTTTTAAAAATGCAACATTATCGAAAAAAGAAAGAAAGAAAGAAAGTAAGAAAGAAAGAAAGCAGAAAAATACAACATTGTAACAAATATTGACTGTTATATTGCTTTGGTATTATTATACTTCATTTATTTGTTAATTTGCATTGATCATAATAAAGGAAAATAAAAAGGGAAACCGTTCTCACATTTGTTACAACCTGACCCTAAAGCAGAATCATATGTATTAATAAACAATTCATTACTACTACTACTAATACTGCCACTAATAATAGTAATATGTATCTATTCCTTTTGAACTTAAACCATAGCAGTGCACTTTCGTATGTAATGATCTCTAAATGAAACCACACCTAGATGAAACTCATTCCACTTTGAAATGTGAGATTCCGTGCAGATAAAACATCACCCGATCGCTGTTCTGCATCCTGACATCTGTTTCAACAAGAACAACGCTCAATTAAACACTATGTCTTATGTTTGTAATATTCACCGTTCTGACAATGAAGTTCTGTGCAACAGGAACAAAGAGACACCAGCAGAAGAGCGGTAGCAAAAACAGCGGGTATCAGACTGGGAACTGGAATTACAGACAGACATTATTACTGGAATGAAACTGATATTACAGATATACTGTCGACTTCGGTCATCCTTTGAATGAGACTGTTTACATAAATGTCGCCATCTGGTGGGTGTTTGAATACAACCTAGTCTCATATAAAAATGTATCCTGACTACGTTGGTCCAAAGTGCAAAACGTAGAGGGCTTACAAAAATGGACCTTGAATTGTCGCCTATGACTGTTAAATTTTTGGGCTAATTTTTTTTTGGCCTATTCTTTTCGAGGTGACTCAAGAGCGCTCCACTTCTGAACTGCCTTTCCTTGAACTGTTTACGCACACACCCTGAATGATCACCTGTTTCCATTTATCATTATCACTCTCACACCTGCATCTAGTTCCACACGCAGCTCCACACACATTTTGTCACTATCACCCATTGCGAAGTCTTGAATGACTGAATGTCGTGTTCGATACCAAGCGTTTCATAGTCCGATCTTGTTTCATTGTTATCTAGTCTGTTATCTGGTCTTTATCTTAGTCTGTTATCCAAGTCTGGTCTGTTCCTGTCTGTGTCTTCGACCCTTGCTGAACCTGTTCCTCGATTGTCTGCTTATTGACCCATTGCCTGTTTCCTGGATTCCGTCTCGTCGTCCGCCGGTCTCTTATCCTGCCTGGTTCTCGGATCCTCATTATTGCCTTGTCTCCTACTGTGTCTGCTGTCTGTGACCCTTGCCTGTCTGACTACCCTGTAAATAAACTCACACTGCGTTAGGATCTACCTGTGTCTGATTGTTCATGACACCTTTATTATTATTTTTATTCCATGATGGAAACAAGCTTCCATAAATATCACTCTGAGTCCACACACTAAGTAAATACAATTTTTATTTAATAAAAATGTAAATGAGAGAGAGGTCGTTGATGGTCCTGTTAACCAAAGTTAAAAGCATGTATCCCATGATAGTGCTCCAATGAGAAGCATTAAAACTCCTTTTCTATCTATATATTTCTTTTCTAACTCATTTCTATCTTCACTTGGAGAGGAATAAAGATTACTGAGTACCGTAACAAAACCACTTGACTCAGGCAATATAACAAACAGGGAGGCCACACGCAAATTAAATTAACCAAAAAGTAAATTTTATTAAGGTAATACATAAATTAATCAAGCAAACAACATCAAAACAGAAAAAAAGACTACATAACAAATTAATACTTAAAAACTCCTGCTGTTGGAAAGGCCTCAATTGACAACCACACTGGGGAAGAAAGAAGTTTTTATCAGTCGATTCATCGCCTACATCAACCACATCTTAACTCTACCCTGCAAACACACAAAGAGAGAACAGAGCAACAGGAAAACACAAATAAGGACACAGAAGCTGTCAGGACTGTAACAATACATACTGGTTGTCACTGATCATGCTCAAGCAACCAAGATCAATAACAATACTCAGTGATTTCATTCCATGCTTTGGATACTTTTGTACTGAACTCAGAAGAAACAGATCTGATGAGATACACTGATAAATGCGCTGCAAGAATGAAAGAAGAATAAGGAATTGCAAAGGAAGACAACAAATAGTCTAGCAATAAGGGAAACCATATAATCATCAGTGAATAGAATTGTTTTTTATGTTTTAATTTTCAATAAGTAACTTAAGCAAACCAACTAACAATTTTTTTAAATATCTAATTTACTGGAAAAAAAGTAAAGAAAATACAATAAAACTCAACTTTCCTATCTCCCTAAATCAAAACAGCATGAAAAAGAGGAATAGGCCTATAAGAAATAAATTGCACCTTGCCACCTTCATCCCTTTGTTTTTTAGAACTTTTTTTTTGTTATGCTGGTCGAAAGTCTCTTCACATCCTGATAGTAATCACCAAGTTAAGTGGTCTAAATGTTATTATATGTAATGTATGTATCATCTGTGGAAGGTTTAGGACCATAAAATGTTCATCCAATCATTACATGAACTGTGAGAAGAAAATGTCTGTGACCGGCACACTGCCCTTGACTGGGCCCTCATGGCCAAGAACAGTATGTTGAATGTTCAACTAGTGTTTGGGCAGAATCCCAACCTTCCTTCTGTTTTAGTTGACAACCTGCTCTAGAAGGCACCACTATGAGTGCTAGAGTTGGAGAACACATTTCTGCTTTACATGCTTCTAGGAAAGCATTCACTGAAGCAGAGTCTTCAGAGCGGATACGAAGGGCACTACGTAAACAGCTCAGGCCCACAGACGACATGTATGTGACAGGAGACAAGGTCTATTAAGAGCAGACTGTCCTGAGTGGAAGGGACCAGGGGTAGTTAACGGTCAAAATGGAGCTGTTGTATTTATAAGACATGGTGGGACTCTTGTTAGAGTTCATCAATCCAGGCTCTGCAAGATAAACACAGGATCAGAGATCTGCCCAGCAAACTGTGCAAGAAAACAGCGAGACAACAAGTGAAAAATGCAGCTTAAACAATGGAGCAGAGAGCTCAGATGGTAAAGAAAACACAGACAGCGAACAGGAAAACGTCACTGATAATGAGGTGAATACAGGAGAAGCGGTTCATCCTAGTATGACACAAACTGAAACAGATCACAATGATTGTGTTGACCCCATCTTTTCTGCTGGTGTGAATTTAAGAACAGGACAGGCCGTAACATTTATGAAATAGGATGATGGTGGTGGTTAACAGAGAGCCAAGGTTTTAGGCAGAGCAGGCAAAGCCTCTGGAAAATACAAAACTGGTTTAATTTGCAACATATCGAACCGGGTGGCAGTGATGGACAAAAGGAGTCAATAGATATGTCATGTGTTGATAATCTTGACTTTGAATCAACAAACTGATACTCATAACATGACTGATACTCATAACAAAAGACATGTCATTTGATGCAGCCAAACAGGATGAAATTGTGAATTGGAACAAAAACAATGTTTTTGAGGAAGTTGATGATGCAGGTCAAAAAAGTGTGTCTCTACCAGAATTCATTAATAACATATTTTATGAACTAAAAGTGTAAATGAATGCGTTAATTACCACAATTGGTCAAAGCAATGTACTTCAACTTCAAATTGGTTGCTTTAATTAATCATTAGGTAATGATTTACAAATGTATCATTATGTTATGACTTGTTGAGGCACATGACTATTAACTAACAGTTAAGTGTTACGTATTACTTAACAGTTAGTTAATAGTCATGTGCCTCAACAAGTCATAACATGATACATTTGTAAATCATTAGCGAATGATTAATTAAAGCAGACAATTCAAAGTTGAATTACATTGCTTTGACCAATTGTGGTAATTAACGCATTCATTTACACTTTTAGTTCATAAAATATGTTATTAAGGAATTAATACATCATGACACATTTAATTAATAACAATTCATATATTACTTAATATATTAATCATTTTGAATCTTTATTAGTTGCTGATGCAGTAATCATTAATTCATAGTTTATTTCTCCATGAGTTATACATTAACACATGATTATCTGTGTATTAGTTAAGCATGAATTAATGCTCATTAGTGCATCCGTATTGTACAGTGTTACCAGTGCCTTAAGACGCTCATCCTTCTTTAATCAAACTCTTCTGTATCTTTAAACAGTTTTCTAAACTTGGACATATGCTTAGAAAAGCCAAGCAAAGAAGTTATTTTACAGAAACAGTTCATTATAAGATAGGCCATTTAATTTTTTTTGACTGCATTTTTCCTTGCAAAAATCAAAGGAGAAGGCTGTGTATGAAAATGTCCCCAAAAAATGATGATCACAATTATACCATATCTACTAGAATTAATGTTAAAGCTCATACAATCCTTTACTCACACCTCATAGTTCACATTAATTCTCTGCCAGGATGTTTTAACTTTAGTTTCATGCTTTTTTCACTCTCATGGGTTGTTATTGTAATGTCTGAAGTTGTTCGTTTAATTTAGTGGTTCGCGAATAACAGAAACTCAAAAAGATCTATTTATAACTTAATGCACATGGAAAAAAACTGTATTTTTGTATCACAGTACACAATATTAGCTTAGATATTTCTGATTACAAACCATTTTTAGAGACGCATAGATTCCAGATGTTATGAATGAATCATATGTTTTTAATAATATTTATCACATAAACATACAAAGATTTGCCACGTTCATTTGCTTGTTTCAGAAAAGAAAACAGTGTTTTTGTGGGTTTACTTCAAGTTACTTTTTCCCTTGGCTGATGTAAAAGATAAGGAAATATTCTGCCCAGAATGCAAGAAACACAATATTGGTCTCATTAAAATAGCTAATAAAAAAAAAACATAAAAAAAAAAAACATTAGTGTTAGGAAAAATACAACATTCATGTCCAGTTCTTATTGATATATGATTAGATCTGTGATCAAAGCTTTTGAGAGGAGTTTAGCATATATTAGCTTTGACACTTAAATGGCTTTTCTTAAAATATTTAACTGACGTAAATAAAAATCATGAAACACCTCTATTGATTAATATATTTACATTGAGCACCAGACAAAAATAAAATTAGTATTACAGTGAAGGCAATCGTCTCCATCAAACAGTGATAATATTCTGACAAACACATCAGGAAAATACAATAGTTCCATGACTTAAAAAAAAAAAAAACACTCGACAATCACAGCTCAATTGAACTGAAAGAGACACGAGATGGAGAAAAAGTTAAATAACACAACAGGTCTTCATTTCCTCATGCCAACAGATAAAATGAAAGAATGAATCAGAACCTGATGTCACAGATGTTTGTTCTCAACTTCAGGTGAACTTCATTTTTGCACATTTCAACCATGAATATATACCTAAATATATATATATACCTAATGTATAAAGATTTACAAGTTCAGTTGCATTGTTTATCAAGCATACACACATTTGTGCGTTATTATGGCTGTAACACTCCTCCATAAGTATTTCTCAGGTTTAACGCAGAAACATTTAACACAGACTGCATGAGTCCAGTTACAGACATTGAACAGAATAAATACCTGGAGGTTTCACCTTTTCAAAAGACCATTTATTTTTGCTAAATAAATGATATTCCAAGCTTATTAAAGCTGGTTTTGGTTTCAGTCTATAGCTGCTGGAAAGTGTTTTCTGATGAAGGTCGATAACTGTTTAAACCATAAATATAAACATCAGAATACCAGACATAACAGCAACAATACCAGTAAAATCCCCTAGTAATGCAGACTGTCTTTGTGTTGAGGAGGAAAATCTTAGTCATAATCAGAGGCGGACAGAGTACACAGCTTCATTACTTGAGTAAAAGTACAGATACCCCTTGCTAAATTTTACTCGAGTACAAGTAAAAGTACTACAGTCAGATGTCTACTTAAGTAAAAGTACGTAAGTACTTGTTTTTAAAAGTACTTGAGTATCAAGAGTACAAGAGTCAATTTTCTAAATATTGCATTACTGCCACAGTGCTTACATTTATGTACAGAAACGTCCTACATGGAGTTATGAAAAATGTTAATGTTAATACATAGGAGAATGTAAAAGGAATTGAAAGTAAAATCAAGTCATTTTCATCTTTTTACCATGTTGCTTAATTTAACATTTCACACTTGCCCAAACGGCAATAGCACAATGGCAACGCTCTGACAAACCTCTGCTAGAGTTTTAATGGATTTTTTGCACCCACATTTGAACCTGACTGTGTTAAACACATCACATACTCAATCACATCAAAGCAAATGGGGTTTTCAAATTGGGTGAATGTGAGCCTCCCCTTACAGTAGGACAGCCGAGACCCTTCCCCAAACCCCGTCCGCCGGCCCTAACCCACACACGCCTCTACAGTAAATGCCATCTTTTGTGTGTTCCAGGCAATGATGAGTTTCAATAAAAACTGATAAAAATGTAAATATTTTTTAATATTGTATTTGAAGACATTTTATTTCCACAAGTTTTTTAAAAGTGCATTCATAAACGATTCTTTGTAACAGCAAATAATTTCCAACTTCATGCAGACTTAATTGAGGCTACTTTTAAAACTGAACATTGAACATCAGTAGGCCTAACCACAAGTTAACAAAACATGCTTAACGTGTAAACGGCGCCAAAGCTGACGACACCCGACGGCTGGAACTGCACAGACGGACTTATCTTCAATGGAACCATTTATTTTCAAGTGTTATAACTTATGGCTGTATGTTAATGCCATCTTTTTATGAATGAAGGCCAGTATCACTGATATTAATATAGCTACTGATGTCTCCATGAAAATGATTTTCCCCCAAATTTTAAACATGTATTAGGTTTCAAAAAATATATTTTTTTTCATTTAAGTTAACTTAAAACAATCCTCATTTAAACCCATAATAAATGTCATATTTACCTGTACCTTTCCTGTCGAATCGGTATGAAATATACAGAAATTGAATAAGGTTATAAAACAGTCCACACTGCATAAATTATAAATGAAATATAGATTAATCCTTATTAAAGCTACAAGCGTTCTTTAGTCAAGAGCAGGGAGTAATTTTCTCTGTTCCCTTTGCTCTTTGGTTAACTTTACTGACAGAGAGAATTGTGGCTGCTGTCACTTTAAGATCTGCTGAAAGGATCTCACATCTCATTCTCTCACTACTCTTTACTTCCATTTAACTCATTTAAGACTGCTCTTGTGAGGATACTCGACAAAGAGGACCTCTTGGCATAAATGTGTGTGTTATTGTTCGTTCAAGCGCAAAAGAGAACTCGATACTGGGGCGCGTCTTTCTGTGCGTCGTGTGTGTGTGTGTCAGGAGGACATTCACTGACAGCGCGTTCTCTTTTGTCTTGTCGCGTATGAATGGTTTAAGAGCATTTGCGTGAATAAGAGCGTGATCAACCCTAGCTAAAGGATGACAGAAAGAACGAATGCTACGTTAAATACTTTAACACGTTAAAGCTGGGCATAAAATTAATCGCATTGCGTTAACGTTGACCTTCAATTTGATTTCAATTTTTTTTTTTTTAAGTAACGGGTACTCACGGGTATGGATAGAAATGTAGCGGAGTAAAGAGTACAATATTTGCCTCTCAAATGTACTTGAGTAAAGTCATGAGTACTCCCCAAAAATGATACTCGAGTAAAGTACAGATCCCTCAAAATTGTACTTAAGTACCGTACTCAAGTAAATGTACTCCGTTACTGTCCGGCTCTGGTCATAATGCCCGTCTTGTTGAGGTAATTGTAAAAAACAGTTCTATCAGTTACAGGATGTAAATAGACGGGACAAAAATACTGATATGTCAAACCAGATCAGCATTATAGTGCAAATGTTAAGAAACCGAGATAATCACTCACTGTTTGTGTCTGGATCACTGTGTCTAACTAGCTTTAATAGGAGGAGCATGTTCAGATAATTAACACAAGTGGAGAGCATTCAGTTAATCAACGATAAGAGGTGTATATATATATATATGAATCCCTCCACCACCCCTTCTCCACTTCTAGTTCTAACTATTTCTACTGACGGGGGAATACTCTGGGCCAAATCCCGAGCTCGGAGCCTCTCAACACGCCAAATACACATAAACCTTTACTCTATCTAATTATATGTAATGTGAACTTGTGAAATTGGTTAAATTGGCATGTAACAGGTGAATTTTTTACTGGTAGATCCTCGTCTCTCCATCATTTCCTAATTCTCTTCAGTGTCCATTGTTTTATTGGGAGCCTCGGCCTGAGTGATCTAATGATGTTACATGTCCTCCAAAGGAATGTCATTGGGATCAGGTGGTGGGTTATTGTCTGCATCATTCTCCTGTAAGAAAACACAGATTCACAGAAGGTTACTGTTACGTTTGTTTGAAGCAGAGGAGGAAGCAGGATCCAAGTGCAGCAGTCTTTTATTAAAAAAACTCAAAACTCAAAACTTCACAAATACAAGCTCAGACTAAGACTCGGGAACGGAACAACCACCATAGTGCAACGATAAGAACTGACCAAGACACATGGCAGGATCACATGACAAACAGGGACTCACATTAACAAGACAGAGAAACATGACAATGACAAGAAACAAAACCCAAAACGTGACAGTAACAGTGATGAGAAGGATTGATGTTTCAGTTACACAAACACAAACTGTACTAAATGTTTATTTGGGAGTTATTTGTTTTGACTGTTTCGCCGGAGAATATCTGCTTCTGTACTGTTAAAAATACAAAATAAAAGTAAAGAGCAAAAAAGATAACATCCATAAAGAAATGTTGTTTTTGCAGAATAAATCTCATATATCTTGTGAAATCAGCTGATATGTAATACTTACATTCTGTGGTACTGGTGCATGGCTCCTGTGGCGACGATAGTAAAACACACCAACAGCAGTTACAGCAGCAGAAACCAGCAGAACACCAACAACTATTCCTATGAGAGCTCCTGGAGACAGACCTGAATCTGGAACATCTACAGAGAAACAGACATTATTGTGAATGATAATCCATCCAGTACTTAATTTTTCAGTACTATATATATATTGATCATCAGCTGTATCAACAGGAGACAGCAGCGTTCACTGGAAAACTAATATTATGCTGTTATCAAGTTAATAACATTAGTTCAAGTGTTATTGGGCAAAGCTAAAAAAAAGTCGACAACTCAACATTGAGTTGATTGAAAAAATATATTGAACTGTTTTTTTTTTTTTATTCCTCAAAGGAAAATGCATTGAATGATTAAATTATATCATTATAATTTATACTCACCAATGATGGTAAGAATGAATCTCTTCACTCTAGTGATGCTGAAGCTGCTGTTGATGATCTGTAGTTTATATTCTCCAGAGTCTGTGTTTCTGGTGTTTGTGATGGTCAGAGATCCAGTCTGATGATCAAGCTTCAGTCTGTCTCTGAATCTCTCTTTCCACTGAACATCTGTACAGGTCTTATTTCCAGTGATTTCAGCGATGAGAGTTTCATTAAAAAACCACATCATCAGATCATTTGGTTTTCTTGCTACAGGAGGATCAAAAGTAACCGATTCTCCCTCATTTCTCTTCACTTCATCTATTTCAGCAGCAGAAACAGATGCTGGAGGATCTTTTGCTGAAAACAAACAAAAACTGCACAACATGAGAGAAATGTGAACATGACTTGCATAAGTACTTTCTTGACTTCAGACTTCTTGATCTGAAAAGAAAGATTTTAGTCTGAGCCTATAAACCAGCCTGGTCTCATTGTAAATACGTATGTATAACACGTTATTTTCTAAGATAGAAAATGTACGTTTTTGTACGTTTGGATAGATGCTACGTATAATATGGACGTATCTGCAACATTTAAACGTAACATTTATTACGTTTTTACAGCTACAAAACGTTAACTATTTACGTATATTTCATAATATAAAGATATCTGTATACTTTCACTTTTACCATTTTAAAGATAAATGCAACAAGTTCCTTAACCTTACTCCCCAAACCTAAACATATCCATTTTATACAGAATATAAAAATATTTTGAGCCACTAATCCTACTCCTAATTATGAAGAAAAAAAACATAACAGACAGACAAGAACACATTTCACAATTTTGTTATTGCGAAAATGTCAAAACCGGTACCAAAAGTCGTTCACAAGATGATGCGTTGCCCTCGCAGTCCTCTCTGGTAGTATTATAATAGTTGTGTATGAGGTACAGATCAGAATTTAAATTATGAATCCATGAAAATGTTAATCCGGTTTCGGTTCGCTCTGTGAAGGCGCACGCGCTTCTCCATTTCAAATGTATTACACCGACTGAACAGTGTTGCCAACTATTTTCAAAGGAAAGTAGCTAACGCCATCCCTAAAAGTCGCTAAATGTCGCTAGATGACGTCATACGTTAATTAGCATATTCATGACGTCATCCCGTCGTTCTTGCGTTCTGCCTGCCTAATGTGTTTTCTCTCTAAATTCATGCTCACATACTGTATTTTAATATCATATCATATAATATTGCCGAATGTCCAATAAAGCTGTTTTCATTTACTATATTATTTTTTGTAAGACAATAGAAGTAGCTATGATATTGAATGACACAATTTTGTATATGTTAAAAATATATGAAGTGAGAGAGTTCGGGAACTGGATGAATGCTCTGTGATTACAAATATGGAAATTAAAATAAGGAAATTAAAATGGTCAAACTACATTCTTTAAATATAAAACAACAGAGAAGCAGATAAGTGATAAGTCCGTCGGGAAAAAAAAACTGCTGTGTGCTCAACAGAAGAACGAGCCGCTCAGCCATTCACTGAATGGGAGACGCCGAGAGAGAGAGAGAGTGACGGCAGGAAGAAAGCAAGAGCTCGCGCTCGCACAACTGACAACATTTGGAGGTTACTGGTTTGTCTGAAAAAGTCGCTAGATTTGTCGCTAGTCGCTTTTTTGAAAAAATTTCGCTAAAGGGGTCTGAAAAGTCGCTAAATATAGCGACAAAGTCGCTAAGTTGGCAACACTGCGACTGAAACACGGCATGTCGCAATCTGTGACGAACCCAGGCGAGAGCCAATCAAGGGGGTAATCCATCGACCGGAAGTTGAAGCCGGACGCGTGCCGCCATCTTGTAGCAGAACTTCACTTGCGTTAGCATTCCCATTGACTCCCATTCATTTTGGCGTCGCTTTGACAGCGAATAACTTTACATCTGAGGCGTTTAAAGACTCCATTTGTCCATTATTTATTTCTAAAGACACATGACAATGTATAAAGGGCTCCATTACCTTCTATGTTACATTATGGCCCCGTAGAAACAGTTTTTGTAAAAATAGGCTAACGATTGCGTCATAACCACTCGACGCTCTGTCGCACAGTACAGAAATTACCGTACAGACAGGAGGAGAAGCTCGCGGGCAATCAATGCATTAACTTAATATGGCGTATGGCGTTAAATTTTAAAATAAATACTATACAAATGACTTACTCCTGCTCACTCACGCCAAAGAACTCTTTGCTCAAGCTCGCCGTCTCTGCAAGATCAACGTTGGCAGTTTCACGCACAGCTACTAGAATATTTACATCTGTCAGACAGGGTGCTCACGTCATCAAGCTTAGTTTGAGGCCCAGTCCCAATACTCACTTGAGCCCTAAGGCCTTCCTGGAAGTGGACACTTTTTGAAAGTGCACTTAGCGGAGTAAGTGCGCGAGGGCCCGAAGCTTGAGAAGAGCAGAATTGGGACAGTTTTCCACACGTCACTTCTGTTGTGATCAGGAGAGCAAACATGGCGCTGGACGCAGTTGCGGTATTCGCAGTTTATATGCTTATCTGTTTGTGTCTGTTCAATTAATTATCGTGTAAACACTGTGCGTGCCCGAGTGTAATTGAACAGGAGTTATTTTAAGTTTTTGTATAGCGCTTTTCATAGTAGGTTGCGTCAATAGGAGAGGAGAAAGGCCGCGAAATTTTAAAATACTACTTTTATTGTACACGAAATGTAGTTTTAAGAGTTTTTCAGTCGAGAATGTAGTTGTTTAAAGCTCAAATCTGTGGTTTATTTATAAAGATAGCGCCTATTTAAACATTTAAACTGACGTTTCGGAGTTGTGCGATCCAGGTAATCACCAGATGCTCAGCGCTCGTGTACCCCGCCTGGAACAGCCTTAACTCGGCTAGTTCTTCTGACGTTTGCCGCTGGCTCTGATGTCTCGAGTCTAGTGGTTAAACATGAGATATAATGGCTATTATTAATCAATAAAACTGAAATTTAACAAAAAGAGACAAGGTTGTGTCATTTTATTTGATCGGTGGGACTCATCTCTCCACCACACTGGTTTCCCTTTTCTTCTTTTCCCGCTGCCGACCAGCACCATAGCAACCGTTTTGCTCCCCCATTGGCATTGGTTAGCTGTTCGAAACGTCACGACACTACAAGGATTCTGGGTAATAGCCCACAGCAAAGTGCGGTCTGATGCACACTTGCGAAAAGGGCGCATTAAGTGCCCTTACGATCACCCCTGGAGAACACATTAGAGGATCGGGACACCCTACGGCCTTGCACCCCTTAGCGAGAACGCGCATTTGAGGGGCACAAGGGCAGAAGGGCGGATATTGGGACAGGGCCTGAGTCGGTTTGAGTCTGCGCGTCAGGAACGGAAGTGCTAAAAAATCGCTAAAAATGGGCTTCACTGTCTCAACTGAGTTCCAATGAGATGGCTCTGTCCACTTCTTATACTGTCTATGGAGCCAATGAGCGTTGATATCACGGCCGTAAAACATGTCGGACTCGTAACGCTTCTTGAAAGCGCAATTTTTTTTATTTGAATTCATCACCAGCGCGGGATTTGACGTTTGCGGTCGCTGCTGAGAAATGGAGATGAAGATCATTGGATAAAGGGCTGAATTTGATCTGTTTCTTGCAAACAACGTATGGATTCTAAAGATTTGGATTACATGAAGCTAATAAAATGTATGTCTTTTGTGAATTAATGTTGTGTTTTATTGGAGAAAACTACACTTTACGTAAAAATACACACGTATTCTCATGAGATCACGTTGCAGCAACACACATTAACAATGTGCTTTAAAAAATATATAATCTGCATTTAAACGTAGCCTAGTTAAATGACTCACCTTGGACATTAACACTGAAGATCTTTTCACTGTCACTGCTGCTGAAGATCTGTAGTGTATATTTTCCAGAGTGTGTGTTTGTGATGTTTGTGATGGTCAGAGATCCAGTCTGATGATCCAGCTTCAGTCTGTCTCTGAATCTCTCAGTGCCATTATTACAATGAACATCTGTACAGGTCTTATTAGGGTCTCCATTGATTCGAGCGATGAGGATGTCATTATAATACCATCTAATGTCTACTTGTCGGTTTGTTTGAACACCAGTGTTTAGAGTGACTGAATCTCCCTCCATCACTGACACTCTGTCTGATCCAACACCAGACACACCTTGAGAAGAAACAGTTAACATAAGAAAAACAAAACTATGCAACTATTATTTTCTAACGGATCATGCAGATTCTGAGCAGAGAAATATGTCTGGATTCGTAATGTAACACATGGAAACAAACAGCAGAGGAACATCATCAATTCAAACTTTCACTCAGACAAACATGAGTCTCGTGGATGATCTTATAGACACACCCAATACACATTTTCTTAGAATCATATAATGCATATTAGATAAATAGTACCCATACAAATATTTCAGAAAATTATGCTCTTTTCCACAGCATCGAGACTTGCAATACAGACCCTTTCTTAAAAATAGTTTTAGTTCTCCCCGTAAATATCATGTTTAGGCTACATTTGATTATTTTGCAGAAGCTCACTCACATTACATTCAAGCTACTTTTGATCAGTTAATGCACTGATGTAAAATAATATTTACTAACAGTATCATACCAGGTTTGTCAGGGTTCTGTCACTTCGGTCTAGTTTGTTCTTGGTTTTGTGACAGAGCCTGTATTTGTATGTTGACATCCTGTATTTTCCTATCTTATGTGTGCCTGGTATTATACGAAGTCATTTACAAAGTTCCCATTTTTACGCCACTGAAACTGATTTGGGCTGATTCTATAATTTTGTCACCGGATAATAATCCTACCATCAATACATCACTACGATAGGCCTACATATTCGTTCAAATAAATCGGTGCGCCGGAAGAGAGATTGTAACAAATCTTGCCTTACCGTGGTCGGTTGAAATCAAAATCACCGAGAGCAAATTAACTAGAAGCGACATTTCCCCCACAGAAATTGAATGGCTATTATGATTCATAAAAGTGTGCTGCCCTGAGGGCGTACTTGTAAAACTAGTACTAGTAAGTGAAACTATCCTGACAGATTAATGGATGACGTAGTGATGAACGTTCTAATTTGCATTATGCAAAACGGCTTTTTCAGTCAATCGTTTGTAAAATATCGTATAGCCTAAATGTACTTTTATGGCATTAGTATAGCCAATTTGTTATTATGTAAAAATAATTTAAATACCATATCAAATTAAAGAATATTTTATTATTTTAGTTATTTAAAAAAAATAAAATAAACACTAAATAAACATGAGGCTATATATCATGTGACATGAGCAATATGAGATATGAGAGACTTAATAAATAAATGAAATACATATGAGTCTAGATCAAAAAAACCTTTGTCCCATAAGCACCTGCTAGCAGAACTTAAAACAACACAATAAGCATTATAACTGACTGCAATATGTTTCTGTATTAATATCATGGCTATAGAGATATCCATGGAAGCTTGAAAAACATTTTGACTATTTATCTGAATTTTGCTATAATTTTGCTAGCTTAAAGATATCAGTTGCGAGTTATAAATTCAGAATTGTGTGAAATAAAATGCAAGAAAATATCAGTCTTGTGAGGTGACTTACCTTTATTATTATTTTTATTCCATGATGGAAACACACTAAGTAACTACCTAAATAAAATGTAAAAAATTTAAAAAAAATTCACTGCAATTTTCACATTTTACAATAAAAATGTAAATGAGAGAGAGGTAGTTGATGGTCAGATGGGCCCGTTAACCAAGAAGTTAAAAGCATGTATCCCATGATAGTGCTCTAATGAGAAGCATTAAAACTACTTTTCTATCTATATATTTCTATTCTAACTCATTTCTATCTTCACTTGGAGAGGAATAAAGATGACTGAGTACAGTTACAAAACCACTTGACTCAGGGAATATAACAAACAGGGAGGCCACACGCAAATTAAATTAACCAAAAAGTCAACTTTATTAAGGTAATACATAAATTAATCAAGCAAAAAACATCAAAACAGAAAAAAAGACTACATAACAAATTAATACTTAAAACTCCTGCTGTTGGAAAGGCCTCAATTGACAACCACACTCGGAAGAAGGAATTTTTTATCAGTCGATTCATCGCCGACATCAACCACATCTTAACTCTACCCTGTAAACACACAAGAGCAACAGGAAAACACAAATAAGGACACAGAAGCTGTCAGGACTGTAACAATACATACTGGTTGTCACTGACCATGCTCAAGCAACCAAGATCAATAACAATACTCTGTGATTTCATTCCATGCTTTGGATACTTTTGTACTGAACTCAGAAGAAACAGATCTGATGAGATATGCTGATAAATGTGCTGCAAGAATGAAAGAAGAATAAGGAATTGCAAAGGAAGACAACAAATAGTCTAGAAATATAATCATCAGTGAATAGAAATCTTTTTTAAGGTTTTATTTTTCAATAAGCAATTTAAGCAGTTTATTATCCTGATAGCAGTCACTAAGTTAAGTGATCTAAATGTTTTACAGTTTCACACTCACGCAGAGCCCAAGCACAACCAAAACAATGTGTTTCTGCAAAATGCATAGAGTTTTGTTTTTAACAAAGAGGCCAAAGCAGCCATATCTCCCTGTTGCCCACTGAAGCTAAGCAGGGTTGAGTCTGGTCAGTATGGATGGGAGACTCCTGAGAAAACCAGGATGCTGCTGGAAGAGGTGTTAGTGAGGCCAGAAGGGGGCGCTCTCCATGTGGTCTGTGTGGGTCCTAACGCCCCAGTGTAGTGACGGGGACACTATACCGTAACAAGCACTGTCCTTCAGATGAGATGTTAAACCGAGGTCCTGACTCTCTGTAGTCATTAAAAATCCCAGAATGTCCTTCGAAAAAAAGAGTAGTAGGGGTGTAACCCCGGCATCCTGGCCAAATGTACCCCTTGACCTCCTTCATTCTCCTCCTAATCATTTTTTTTTTTTATTATTATTTTTTTTTTAATCTTTATTAAATCTTAACAATACAAACAATAAAACACAAATAGTCATTAATACAGAAAACACAATAATACACAAGACCAGAGCTAGGGGAAGTTTCAAATAAATACATTAAAGATAGAGCATAACTGAATGGTTATAGCAGCCTTCTTATTTTTTGAATCATAGATGGATTTGATGTACTGTTCCACCTCCTTTCCAAAAGCAACAAAGGAAGGTTTAGAATTACTAAATTTGGCTTTGTGAATATGATATTTCCCTAAAATGATCAATAGATTAATTAGGTATGCTTCTTTCTGTTTTTTGCCTTTGTCAACATGGAGACCAAACAGCACATCCCTCCATAACAAAGAAAAATCAGAAATAAGTTTCACAGTAATGTATCGGGACAGATCTTTCCAGAAGCTGATGGTGTAGGGACATTGCCAGAACAGGTGTACCATTGTTTCTGGACAAACTCCACATAACGAACAGTTAACACATATGTCAAGCTTAAATCTAAGGAGATATTGCTTAGCAGGATAATACCTATGTATCATTTTGAAAGAGACTTCTCTTACTTTATTCGTCAGGAGGTATTTGTAAGGAAGGTTCCATATAATTCCCCAATTCAGGTTGTCAAAAAAGTTAGACCAATAGGGAACAACATTAGGGGTGCTGGTGACATCTCTCTGGAATAAAGAGCGAATATTCCGATTATTATTCCTCGTTGTGGTTGCGAAACATATATTACCAACTGAGGTCAACTTAGGGTCCAAAGCTGGTAGACAATCTGGTTTTCCAGTCCCTTTTAAGAGTGTTAAAATACCAGATGGGATGGCATCCATTACAATTGCGAACTCTCTTGGGGTGATTGGAATGCCAAAAGCATGAAGGAATTCAGAATAATTCATCAATAATCCAACATCGTTTAATAGTTGGGATACTAGAATTATGTTATTATTGAACCAAATTTTATAAAATAAGGATTTATTCTTGAATTTAATAAGCCGATTATTCCAGATGAAGCACCTATGAGGGGAGAAATTATGTTTGTAGATTAACGACCATGCTAAGAGCATTTGTTTATGGAATTTGGATAAAATTAAGGGATTTTTTTCTATTTTATAGTCACATAAAAGTAAAAATTCAAGACCACCAACCTTAGAAAAAACAAAGTTAGGTATAAAATTCCATGTAGATGTGGGATTTTTTAGAAAATGCTTTATCCAGTTTATTTTAAAAGTGTTATTTAGTGTTGTAAAATCAAGAAAGTTTAGACCACCACGTTCAAACGTGTTCATAATAACAGATTTTTTCACATAATGCGTCTTGTTTTTCCAAATAAAATTGAAAAGAGAATTATCAATGGAATTACAAAGTTTTTTGTTGACAAACAAGGGGATAGCTGCATATGTAAGACGGGATAAACCTTCTGCCTTTGTCAACAAGACTCGCCCTTTCAAGGATAAATCCCTCTGCAGCCACTGATTTAGCTTTTTCTTTGTCTTATCACTAATTAAATTAAAGTTTACAGAGCACCTCTCCTCCTCATTTTTCATTATAGTAATCCCTAGATAAGTGATCTTATCTTTGATTGGTATGCTACAGATCTGGGAGGTGTCGCTTTCTTTAAGGGAAAAAAGTTCACACTTCTTCAGATTTAAGCAGAGTCCAGAAGCTGCAGAAAATAATTCTATTGTTTTGATAGCGATTGGTACTTGGCTGGCATTTAAAAAAAATAATGTAGTATCATCTGCTAGTTGGGTGAGGATCACTTCTCTTTCTGCAATTGAAATTCCTTTTAAAGTACTATTTTTAATATGGGTGGAAAGAAGTTGAGTGCACAAAATGAATAGGTAAGGGGAGGCAGGGCAGCCCTGTCGGATGCCTCTTTGCAGCTCAAATCTTGGCGATGTCCCACTTTTTAATTTGATAGAGCTATTGCCTTTGCAGTACATTGTTCTAACAGCATTACAAAAAAAATCCCCAAAACCAAATTTCTCAATAGTTTTAAATATAAAATTATGTTCTACTGTGTCAAAGGCTTTATAGAAGTCTAAGAAAAAGATAAAGCTATCATCAGGACATAAAAATTAATAATCAATTATATCTAAGACAAGCCGAATATTGTTTGAGATGTGTCTATTCCTCATGAAACCTGATTGGACTTCATCAATAATAGGGTCTAAAACATTTTTTAAACGTTTTGCAATAATTGAGGCAAAAATTTTGTAGTCGGTGTTAAGTAATGAAATAGGTCGCCAATTATCTATAAACAGTGGATCCTTTTTAGGTTTGGGGATTAACGTAATTAAGCCTTGGGTCAGCGAAGGGGAAAGAGAGCCTTTTTCAACACTTTCTAATATTACTTCAAGCAGAAAGGGAGCTAAATCTTGTGTAAAAGCCTGATAAAATTCTGCAGAGAGGCCATCAACTCCAGGAGATTTGTTAGTTTTACAATGTTCAATTGCAAATGTAATTTCCTGCAAGGTTATAGGGTCATCACAGAGTTTCCTATCATCTTGAGATATTGGAGTGACGTTCAGAGAGTTCAAGAAGGTAGTGGTTGATTGATGGCAATATTTGGATTTGTATACATTTCTATAGAAGTCCGCACAGAAAACAGCTATACTCTTCGGATTATCAGTTACAGTATCGTTGATATTAAGTTGCTGGACTAAATTAGATTTCCCATGATATCTTTCTAAGCCGAAAAAATAGGCAGAGTTCTGCTCCCCTTCTTCAATCCACCTTTTCCTTGACCTTATAAAGGCACCTTTTGCTTTGTTAGAGTAAATTTCATTTAATTTAAATTGTTCCGAAATTAAAGTTAGCCGTTCCTCTTCTGATATACCTGCAGGGTCCTTCTGGTATAAAGTAATTATATTAGAGACCACTCTTTCTTCCTCCAATTTACGATTTTTGGATAAGATACTACCATAATTCCTCAAATATTGGCCAGTTTTAAATTTCAGAAGTTCCCAATTGCTACCAAAAGGACTTTGCTTTATTCCAGAATTTCAATATTAGATTTTTTATATCTGATTTTACCTCATCGCGTTGTAGAAGCGAACTGTTTAATTTCCAGTAAGCATTCCTACATCTTGTGGAAGGGGCAGAATGCAATGGGATAAAGATGGAGATGGCATTATGATCCGTTAATGGGGTTGTGATGATATTAACTGAAATTTTATCAATATTCAAATGATCAGAAACTAACCAGTAGTCCAATCGTGAACGTCTGGTGGCACTTCTATTACTCCAAGTAAAAGCATTTATGTTAGGATTGTTAAATCTCCATACATCAACCAAATTAAATTTATGCATAAATACTGTTAGTATTTTGTATATGCTTCTCTAAAGTGTCAAGCAATATGTCGTTCTCATGGTTAGAATTATAGCCATATATGTTAATAACTATCAAAGTAAAGTTTTCAATGGTTAATACTTGAAAAATAAAATGACCTGAAGTATCATTGACAGATAAAAGAATAGTCCCTGGAAAATTATATTTTAGAGTCGCAACACCAGCAGAATGTTCAGACCCATGAGCCTGCCACAGATCATTCCCCCATTTGGATCTCCATAATCTACCATCTTCTGGAACTGAGTGTGACTCTTGAATAAAACAGAAATCAGATTTGTGCTGCTTGACAAACAAAAACAACGCCTTGCGCTTAACAATATTCCTTATCCCCCTGGGATTAAGAGTAATGATAGATAAAGACGTATTAACAACAACAGATAGAACAATGCAAAAAGTAAAGTTTGGATGAAATTAAACTTTAACCATACTGTAAGGAGCTGCACCAATTAACTTAAAAAGAAGGTGCATAGCGAAACTTAGTGATACAGTGAAAACTAAGGAGATACCTAGATTTTCAGTCGACAACTTAACACATAGTTATTAGCAATTAATAGACATAAAATGCTAGCCTATACAGAACATTGCAAATAATTGAACAGGAAGTCAAAGAAGTTGTCTTGGCGGTATATTGAGTTGAGTGTCATTTAAAGTGCTCAATAATCCTTATAAAGTGCTCATTTTTTTCTGTATAAATTGAAAAATATATTGTTTCTCAGAACAGATAGAAAAACATACAGTGAATGACAAGTATTTAGGATATTATGGCTTAACTCAACTTAAGGCACATGTTAACAGGTGTGACGTTTACCACTTTCAGGTAACTGGAAACAGTTCAGCCCCGTTGGCAAAGGCACGACCTCCCACGAAGTAAGCAGCCTTCCCTTGTTCTCGCGCTTTAGCCACCAGTGGCCACAACTGCATCCTTCGCTCTCTGACAGCTGGGGACAGGTCTTCGGCAAAACGTAGCTTGTTGTTTTGCAGGAAGGTGGACTTCTTTGCAGCCTTCCATACAGCGTCGCGGAAGATACGAGCACTAAACTGTAGAATTATCCCTCGAGGCTTGGTGGCACCTTTCTTTAGTTGTCCAAGACGATGCACCGAGTCAATGGCCTTGTGCTCCGGCAGGATAGACTGACAGATGTGTATAACTTCTTGGTGGACGTTTTGATCTACGTTTTCAGCCATACCGTAGAGTCGCAGGTTCCACCGTCGCGAATAGTTTTCCAGCTCAGTGATTCGTTGTTCAAGTAGGTTCGTCTTTTTCTCCGCCACGTTGACTCGATCATCAATGTGTGTCACTTTACCTTTCACTTCACGGATCTCAGCGCAGGCAAAATCAACAGTCTTCTTTAGCCCCTCAATCTTTAGAGTGTTGTTAGAAATCATTCTCTCCACACTCTTTTCCAGAGAGTCGATTCTCGTGTTGAAGATGACTGAGATTCTCTGCACAATATCTTCACTGTCTAGATCCACGGAGCGCTGCGGCTTCATTTTTTTTTGGTGCAGGAGGTTTGGAGGGAGTTGAGGAAGGAGTTTTGGGGAGAGGGGGGAAATCTGGGTCCCCGAGGGAGATCACCGGAGCATCCGCCATGCAGTAGGCGTGTAGGTTGTTCACAAGCGGATTGTCCATCGGTACCTGCATGCTGCTGTAACTTAGTAGTGGTATGCTAGCTAGGTAAGCTGTTAGCTGAGGTTTTTCCTCACGTGTGTCGTTAAGAGGCGAGAATTTAACACGATAAGCTTAACAATAAATAGACACGGTGCACTCAACTCAGTGTGACCAACCAGGGGGCGCTCTCTGGCGTGGAAATTTGAATACATAAGCTAAAAAAAACAAACAACGCTCCCCTTTAAATTATCTAGGCAGGTTATGTCCGATGAAGGAACACAAAATGGGACTGATGTACTCAAATGTGTAAATTTATTAAACCTAGACAATACATTGCCAATCAGAGCAAGCAAATATTTTCCGTAGGTGACAGTGGATAAAGTCTCATAGTAAATGAGTTACAATGTATAACATATCAATGCACAGGCTATAGTGAATAAATAGTCAAATAAATAAATACTACTCCCATACACACACCCCAACACTGCAAGAGACACTTCACACTAAATAGCCAGTACACACACTAAACGACGTTTCACACTTCACACTAGTGAACAAGCACTGTCTCTCGTACAGGATATATTGCACAATGCCCATAGGCCGAATACGGTGTTACAAATTACTATTGCCAAACAAACAGACAAAAACAAACAAACAAAACATTTAAATTTAGCTGGATGTCACTGGTAGCAGGCCTCCACCCTATGCCCACCTAGTTCCAGATCCGCACGTCACGATGAGGACAAATTTCCGAGGCACCCACATACATTCAAAGAAATGAAAAATAACAAATAATTAAACCCAGGAAAAACAGTGGCTCGTTGGACAGACGAAGGCAATTCTCCTGTAATCACAAGCATGAGTGATTTAAGATGCAATGTTTGGCAGCATCGTGACAATTTAAAACAAGATTAAATTGAAAGACAGAAAAAGATTAAACGGACTTACGTTTCGAAACCAGCCAAGATGAATTGGCGCTATCTGCACCTTACTGCTATTTTAACGGTGCGGATGACTAATAACTGTGCACACTCTCGTCAGCGTTGCTTCTATTAATAAGCAATATCAAACAGGAAGTAATCAGAGCTACAAACACTACCCATTACATTACAGGAAAAAGGGGTTAGTAAACTTACATTGCTGCAAATTCATGTAGAACAAACTCACTACTCGCGATTAGGCAAGCAAGACTCGTAACTGCGTGTACCATTTACTGGTCACCATACGCACAAACGCCAGGCCGAGCTACAAACAAAAGACTGTTAGGCGCTTCTCAATGGGAATGAGTTTAGCGTTAAAGACAGACAGGCGTAACCTTTAAAAAAGAAAAGACTCACGTTCTCCCGTTTGCACAGCTGATACTCCGAGACTCACTCTTCAATGCACACCGCACTAACATTCTCCTGTCCGTGTCGCACGACACATTTAAAGGGACGCATCACTTGCGCCACCTGGCCCAAATAATTAGTACCAGTGGGCAGGGCTTCAAGCTACACTTCACGTCTCAACCACCCTACCCGCTACATCAGTATGAATGTATCTCCAAGAATATATTTAAAGTAACTATGATTCACTAATATACATGTCTGAAGGTGAACAGCTCCGTCATCTTGCCCGGCCCTCCTCCTAATCATCCCCACATCCGGTCGTTAAGTCTGATGTCACGCATGACGTTTAGCCTCTTCTGGGTCCAAGCGTTCCCCACGTCCAGATCCAATAACAATAGCGGAACCTGTTAATTTATTTATGATCACGTCCTTCTTTAGTGAGGCATCCTTGCCGGTGAAAGTATCTTCATTCGTTTAAGATTTTTAACTTACCTTATCAACTGTAGCCATTTCCTCAAACTCTGATCTATTTAAACAGCACGGGACACTGCACTGCAGCCTGGTAAAACGTGGGCGAAAGCAGTATAGGTGAGAGGACCCGGAAACAGTATTATCGGAGAGTGGTTACATCACGACTTAACAACCGTATAGTCAAGTCCCCTTCATTTATATAGCGCTTTTAACAATATGGATTGTTTCAAAGCAGCTTTACAGTGATAATTAAAAAATAAACAGAGATTGTTTTGGCTTTACAGCAGCTCTAGAATAAAGTTATTGTCCAGCTAAAGTTAGTTTTGATTGATTGATTGATTGATTGATTCACTTCTGTTGCGAAGATCATTAGTTATTAACTTAGGGGCTGCTAACATGACACCATTCTAACAGAAAAACTCTTAACACGCTCCGGCCAGCCATCCACACAAAACAGGGCCTGGTGGCTCGAGAACTCCCTGAAATAGTTTCCAAGGTGCAAATGATTATCAGTTATCTCTGTGCAAATGCGCATCAAGTGTTCAGTCCATAGGCATGCACACGTTTGAATATATATGTGTGCAGGCGTGTAGCCATTCTTTATAAATAAACCCAAACAAACTACTTCTCTGGCCTTAAAATATTTATAAAACAGAATTAATTATCACGTCCACGTAGCCGAGTGAACTGGAATTATCCCGACAACGTTTTATCTGTACAGAGGTGAAGGAGGCCTTCACAGGGGAGAGACTATGACACTTCAGGACTGCGTAGTCGTTGTGTCCAGGCGCTGGTCCTTCCTCAGATCTGGATCCGGCGTGGATCTGGTGAACTGTGATAAACGCTAATATTAGCGTTGACGCCATCCTTCTTATGATGTACATCAGGATTTATGGGAAGTGTTCCCGGTTCCGGCTGACCTAACATTGAATTATAGAAGTCTATAATGTGTTATGTGTATGCTAGGCCAAATATATATGTTTTTGAGGACCTAGTAACATTGCCGGGATCAGTCCCGGAACATGCCCTGTGTGAACAAAAGTCAGGACCAATGCCGTAAGGGGTGTGTCATAGTGAAGTGAAGTGAAGTGACGTGCCGTGCCGTGCCGTGCCGTGCCGTGCCGTGCCGTGCCGTGCCGTGCCGTGCCATCGCGCGACTCTTTTGCTCTTAGAAGAAAGTTTGTGTTCGTCATCAACAAAGAAAGAACAAACAAATGTCTGGAAACTGAAGCAGAAGACCAGGAGCTTCCTCACTCTCCGTGCTGAAGCTGAGATTGTTCGCCAGCTTTGCGGAACGGTACGCGTGTGCAGATGTTTTCGACGCGTATGTTACACGTCTCATCCTGATGTCACGCGGCTTTCCGGGACATTCACGGGATGTGTGTGAACGCACTCACAGATCCTGGCAAATCACTGGCAGTGTGAATGAACCGAAATCAAACAATCCCGGGACAAATGCTGGGTCACGTTATCCGTGTATTTTCCGGAATCTGTGTGAAAGGGGTTATAGTGTACCTTTAAAACCAAAGTTGTCCATCAGTGATTGTATATCAATATGTTTTTGTGCATTTTGTTTTGTAATTTCACCAGAATGAAAAGAGAGTCTGCAACTCAACTAGAGGTTTAGTTTGTATTATATACATCTGTACCACAAGATGTTTCAAAAAGAGGTGGGGACATGTCCGACCCATTCCGCCTGCAACTTACACCTATTGCTTAACTGTCAATCTGTTTATGTTATGTTTTTTTATGGATTCTGTCAGAATAAAGAGTCCCAAGATCCAATTGCAAGTAAGCAGTTTATTGATGACAAACAGATCGGGAGTACGCTCAAAAGCCATGTTTGCAGGCGGGCGACCTGGAAGCCACAATCCCGAGCTGGAGACGAGTGACTGGAATAAACACAGAGAGGACTCCAGACGATCTCCCAGAAGACTGGATGAACAACAAGGAAATAACTCTGTAAGGAAACTAGGACACAGGAACTGGGTGAGAGAACACAAACAAGAGTGACAAACTGACACCAAGCATAATCAATGCCAACTAGATATAGGCAGCTAACAAGCAGTAATAACTAGCTGCAGCTGAAGGCTGATTGAGTGATCAGCTGGTTACTAGGCAACAAACAAGCGCTACACACGAAGACCCCACACCTTCAAACACATAGATATCCATAATAAAGGCTAGGGCCGTTTCTCAATATGCGTTCTTGTCTGTACTTGTGTTCTTGTGGACTTGTGAAACGTCATCAGTCGCTGCCCAAGTACTGTCCCAATTCAAAGTTCACATCTAGCCAAGTCCAGTTCAAATCCCCGGATGTGTTCTTGATCCGCCCCTTTTACCGAGGATGCATTGAGAGGTGACTTGTGCGGACTTGAGACAGCCATGTATCCCAGAATGCATCTTGCACCAACTAGCAAGCATCAATAGCAGAGGAGAAAAAACGCGTAATATCAAAATACTACTGTTATTGTGTCATGAAATATAATTTTAAGAGTGTTTCAGGCGAGAATGTAGCTGTTTCAAGCTCAAATCTGTGGTTTATTTATAAAGATAGCGCCTCTGTTTGTTAAGTGTCAATAAAAATCAATGATGTTTCATATTTTTCAAATGAAATAAAAAAGAAGCAGGGTTGTGTTTTATATTTCATGTTGTTATAAATATATGCAGTGAAGATAATCAATGTACGCGTTGCCTGAACCACATTTGTGTGGCCATTATGCTATGTTTAAGATTTTTTTTAATGAAAAGAGGCAGAGTGGTGTTTTATAACATATTTCGTTTTATTGTTGACGAAAAGGAAAAGAGGCAGAGTTGTAGCATATTCCGTGTTATTGTTGCCTAAAATATACATAAAGAGATAACCGGAGTAGCCAGAGCGTGCTGAGTGACGCGATCAAGAACGGCGCTGTTCCATTTGCAGAATAACCGGACTTGCGTCCTCGCGTCCTCTGGAGTTCGTTCTCCTGAGTCGAACTTGCCAAGTCCGAACTACCAAGGAAGCAAGTCCGAAGTTTGCGTACTTGGTATTGAGAAACAGCCTAGATGTCTCGTCCGTGCTGCTGGCCAAAGGGGGTCGACGTCAGCACCTGGCGGCCATCTTGTCACAGTCAGCTCGCTTACTCGTAACCTTGTGTTTATGGTGCATGTACTTTAACTGTACTATAACCATAACTTGCTAAATTTTCGACCGATTTTCAAACGGTTTGGTTCGTTATAAACTTCAGAGATGTAGTTATGACACTGAACACTTATGAATAATTCTGTATTAATTATGTAATCATCCAGTATTATAGCCACGTTAATAACGTTAGTGAGAAACCAAACCATTTGTAATTCAATTTCAGCGAGATAAGAGTATTTGTGTTTGTGCAGAAAACTCACCTTACATTAACCTTGCCTGTGACAAGATGGCCGCCGATGGAGACTCCGCCATAAGACATCTTAGCTTTTATTATGGTAATCTATGTACAAATACACCATCAAATACAAGATGAACACCGTGACAGATTCAGGTTTTTTTTTTTTTTACTTTAAAGCTGTTTTGTGAGGGAATCAACTCTTAAGTTTATTAAAAGCAGGAGAGGAAGAAACACTTCACCTACAAACTAAACACAAATACACTAAATGTCCCTTCTCAACAAAAAGATGTTTGCCCAGATCAAACCACATTTCTGTAAAAAACCGACCACAGCAGTTTCAGTTTGACTAAGATGAGCGGCTAGTGTCACAATGTGAGAATGTTTCACACGCTTGCTTTGTTCTGGTTTTGCTGGTGCCATCTGACAGGTAAGTTATAAAATGTTTAAATATTTTTTGCGAAATATCAGTGAAATTCTTCACAGCTAAGCCATATTTTTGTGGGTAAAAACTAAACTTTCCATGTTGTAATTACACCAATAATGTAATGTTCATATATCTCACCTTAAATTAGTTACAAACTACAGCTGATTTCAGGATTTGTAAACCATCAGGAGCCTTAATCTGAGTAAAAATTGGTTTTTCATCAGGTGTGTTTGGTGATTCAGTGTCAGTGATGGAGGGAGATTCTGTTACTCTAAACTCTCATACTCAAATACGTGAAGACGACTACATAATGTGGACATTTGGAGCTGAAAAGGCTTTCATAGCTAAAATGAATAAAAAGAGGCAAATCTTCTCCACATATAATGGTACCAATGGGAGATTCAGAGACAGACTGAAGGTGGACGATCAAACTGGATCTCTGACCATCACAAACACCACAACTGAACACACTGGAGTTTATCAACTAAAAATAAATGGACTGAAACTGACACCAAAATCATTCAATGTTTCTGTCTATGGTGAGTAGAGATCATTTGTCCTGCCCTTCAAATATTCGTGTATTTTAACGAAATATTCAGTACAAATTATTTTCAATCAAAAGCATTTGTGGTTGACTACCAAAAATATTAACATAAAATATTTCCTTACTTTTTTATTAAGCAAGACTTAATGTGAAGCGTTTGAATCAACAAAGCCGTGATCAAGTGTGTTGATTTAAAGTAGAAAACCAGGCGTTGCAATAATCCAGACGAGATTAAATAAAAGTAAAAGCATGAATAAGCTTCTCTGTATCTTTAAAACTTAAAAACGGTCTCACCTTATATATTATACAATATTTTGTAATTGATAAAAACATGATTCAACTTAATTCTTAATGTGCTTCAAAATTCAAATTGGTGTCAAAATGAACACCCACATTTCTGCCTAATATTGTGAAAATACCTTATTAGGAGACAATCTGACATTTAATAAAGCCCTGAACGATTATCATGACAGTTTTCTCAGTATGTAATTGCAGATAATTACAAGGCAACCAGTTACTTATATCTGTTAATGCTTGGAGGACATCTTAGCTTGTCGATAATTGGTGATAAATATAACTGTAAATCATATGCAATTTATGATATTCCGGATTACAGACCCAAGAGGTAACATCTAAATTGAAAACAAATTTGGTCCCAGCAGGGAGCCCTGTGGAACACCACAGTTGATTGTAGAAGGGGAAGATTAATTATCTCAAACTGTGCAAGTAAACCTCACTCCCCTGATCTCAAGAGGCGCTCTAGGGACTGACACTAGAGACTACGGACTTTAGCCTCCTTGTTAGAGCAGACAGACCCAGTTTTGAGTCCTGTTTAGAGCGGGACGGTTTGAACGGAAGGGGCTAAACTTGCACTGGCCTGACAGTGGAACAATGCCTATTGATAGTTTATACTAAATATTAAAAATACAAATGGAAATTCATTTTTGGGTAATCAACAAAGGCTGTAAATTAAGTTTAACTGGCGCTGAAACAAGAATATTACTAAACTATTTACATATTGAAATGTTTGATCATTTTGTAGTTGGAGATAATAGAAGCACCGTCATCACACTGAACACTCACTCAATACATTGAGCCAAAAATATCATTTTGTTGACTATCTATCCCGATTTCCAGGGGCGTAATTTGTGGGTGTGAAATGTCCCCACCACTTTTTGCCAGGGTCGATATTGTCCCCACCACTTTATAAAACCTCTCGCGGCACGGATGTAGCAATAGAAATAAATAAAACATCTCCAGCTGGCAGAGCATTCATTTCGTTCGTTTGTTAAATAAGAGGAGATCTAGCGCTGAAATACGTGGGGTTTTTTTTAAATCAAGTGATCGAAGTGCTCCCGCCTGCGATCAGTGGTGTGGTTACAGTGTTATCTCATTGCTCACGCACAGTCTTCACATGCACGCGCGCTTCAATCCGTTTTAGAGACTCTTTGTTCGTTCCGGTGAAATCATAAACAAAAATGCACACAAACGTGTCCCTGCTTGATATAATACAACCACTGATGAAAATATTCGGTTTTGATGAAAAAAAAAAAACTCTACGAGAGCGAATTAGAACCAGAACCCAGACATCTGACATGCTCGGCAAAAGTTCTACCACTGGACCATTAAAGGACACACTAAACAGTATTTATTCACGTGATTCATTCATTTATACACACGCACACACACACACACACACACACACCTGTCCCACCCACTTTTTAAAACAAAGTTACGCCACTGCCGATTTCTGTTTATTTGCTCATGTTTTCTCAGCTCGTCTGCCTGTTCCTGTCATCAGAAGAGACTGTTCTTCATCATCATCATCATCATCATCATCATCAAATTGTTCACTGGTGTGTTCATCAGTGTTGAATGTGTGTGATGCGACTCTGTCCTGGTACGCAGGAATGAGTGTATTGTCCAGCATCAGTGTGTGTGATCTCAGCATCAGTCTCTCTCTACCTCTGGAGGTGGAATATCAGGATAAAAACACCTACAGCTGTGTGCTGAACAATCCCATCAGCAACCAGACCACACATCTGGACATCAACACACTCTGTCACACATGTGCAGGTACAGCAGCACTGATGATATATGTGTGTGTTCACTGAGCTGATCTCTGTCTTCTGTTCTAGATCACACTGATGCGTTCACTTACACTAATGTCTCTCTTTTCCTCTCCTTCAGTTCCTCCAGTCTCAGGGTCTCTGATAGTGTTAATCTCTGCTGGATCTCTGATGATTGTTGTTGCAGTCGTTGGGATCTTCTGGATCTGCAGGAAATGTAGAAAAACAGGTCAGGGGAGTAAGCAATGAATGCATAAGGCAAAATATTAATCTTTTTTAAAGGTACAAATTTCAATATGATTAAAAAAACATTGTTGTTTTAACATACTGTATCTGTAATTATTGTTAATGCAGTTCAGACCCGGGAGGAAGACAGAAACAATTCAGCATCCTGTCAACAAAAAACACAAAAAATGGTAAGATCATTTATGACGGTGTTGCAAGAAGTTGTGTCAGTCAGTCTGATTCAAGCTTTTGTCAGTAATATGCCTTAAAAGGATAGTTCACCCAAAAATGACAATTCTGTCAGTAATTACTCACCCTCATGTTGTTCCAACCCCGTAAGACTTTCGTTCATTTTCGGAACACAAAATAAGATATTTTGATGAAATCTGAGAGCTGTCTCACTCCTTCATAGGCTGAAAAGTTAGTAAAGACATAGTTAAAACAGTCGAAGTGACTACAGTGGCTCAACCTTAAGTTTATCAAGTCAAGTGATGAGAATACTTTTTGTGTGCAAAAAACAAACAAAAACAATGTCTTTCTTCAACTAGGCTTATTAATTTTCATCTGTGTGGGCCTCTGACGTGAGTTCACAAGATCAATAAATGTATCACCATTTCCGAAACAATTTAACACCTTAAAAAGATAATCATGGTCTACCATATCGAATGCTTTTTCTTGATCTATTGACTGGACACCCAAATTAGAATTGTTTATACAACCATATCAATCGCATCTCTCTAAAAAAAAAAAAAAAAAAGTCCATTATTGATCATTTCGGTATACAATGTTTGATCTTCATGATTAGATTTTGAAAGTACTTTATGATCTAATCATAATAAAGTTACTGCCCTCCAGTTCTTTAAAAATACTAAATCTCTTTTTTTTTGGTAACAGAGAAATTACATCCCTCCTACAACTAACAGGAAGTAGCCTACTTTATTTGTAAAACATTCTAGCACAACAATATTAGTACCCTAATATTCCCCATAAATTATAGAACTCGTTATATTATAGAGCTGTTAATCCATCTATCCCTGGAGAACGCCCCACAGACAACTGCTGCACTGCTTCGGTTAACTCTCATGTAATTATCATCCAAAGCTTTTCTTTTTTCTTAACTGTGGTAAATCTTGAAGTAAGTCTTTTGCACTATCCGGATCACATTCCTCAGTACTATACAACACAGAATAAAAGTCCACCACCAACTTCCTCATTTCAACCGGATTTGTTGTTATATTTACATTTTGGCAACGAGGATGATGCATCTGTTTATATTGAACCATATTTTTTTCCAGGTTAAATAAATATGAAGTTGGGTCATCATGTCTTTAATTGAACAAATCCTTGATCTTACAAGTGTCCCTTTCACTTGTTCTTGTAACAAAGTTCCAAGTTCTTTCTTTTTCTTTTTTAAAAGTGTACCATTGTTAAATGCTCTTTTGTTATTTGTCAAGTCCTCTTCTAAACACTCAATTTCTTTTTGCAAACTTTGTATAGCTTTTTCACATTCGTAAGATTACAAGCCGAAACATTTTGACAAAACTCTTAAATTTGCACCTTGCCCATATCCCACCGTTGACTAAGGTTTTCAAAATCACTTTTTCTTTCTTTCCATTTTCTCCCAAAACAGCTTAAAAATATCACAAAAGAGTAGACTATGTTCCAGACCCTTCCAAACACTAACAAAGAATCATCATCAAATTTTTGAAGCGCTTTACCTAATTGATCAAATACTCTTACTCTTTCCATCCCATTATTTGGAGCCACACTCCCAGCAGAGAGAGAGAGAGAGAGAGAGAGAGAGAGAGAGAGAGAGAGTAATAGTAGAGCTGTGATTCGTGGAAGAAACACTAGAAAATACAGACTATCCTCCAGATAAAAATATAGATTATACATTACATAGACGGCACCGATCATTAAACAACACATACAATACATTAAAATTTTCAAATCTTAAAAGTGTCACGGTATGTTTTGTTTTATTTAATTTTTTTTAATATGACTGCATTTTTCCTTGCAGAAATCAAAGAAGGAGTGTGTGTATGAAAATGTCCCCAAAAAACGATGATCAATACCGTGGAAAAGGCTGGAATATGAGCTCAAACGAGCCCTGACTCACACCTCATAGTTCACATTAATTCTCTGCCGATATGTTTTAACTTTAGTTTCATGTTTTTACACCCTCTGTTGTGTTGTTATTGTAATGTCTGAAATTGTGTTTTCTGTGTTAAATTGGGTCACGAATAGCATATTTGCCCAGAAACTCAAGTAAAATTGAGTTGTTAAAATTTTATGTCAATAATATTAATCATTTATTTAGCTAAATTCTTTATTATTGTGTTACATTCTGTAGCCTATTTTGTACCGTGTATCTTATATATTCTATATTCATTTTGGTAATTATGTTGTCCTAACCGTAAAGTGCGCTGTCTGGAGTGAATGCCAAAGCTGACATTATACTAAATAAATAAATAAATAAATATACAAAGATTCTTCATTTTTGCACATTTCAACCATGAACATAAAGATTTAAAACCCTAATGTATGAAGATTTACAAGTTTAATTGCATTGTTTTATCAAGCATACACACATTTGTGTGTTATTATGGCTGTCACACTCCTCCATATTTAACGCAGCAACATTTAACACAGACTGTATCATATATGAGTCCAGTTACAGGCATTGAACAGAATAAATACATGAATGTTTCACAGATTTTTAACTAAATAAATGATATTCCAAGATAATTAAAGCTGGTTTTGGTTTCAGTCTAGCTGCTGGAAAGTGTTTTCTGATGAAAGTAGATAACTGTTTAAACCATAAATCTTAGCAACATAAGAATGCCAGACATAACAGCAACAATACCAGTAAGTTCACTGGCAGTATCAGTAGTGGAGACGGTCTTTGTGTTGAGGAGGAAAATCGTGGTCATAATTCCAGTCTTGAGGTATTTATGGAAACACAGTCAGTTCTATCAGAGGATGTAGACGGGAGAAAATTACTGAGATATCAAACCAGATCAGCATTATAGTGCAAATGACAAGAAACAGATTTAATCACTCACTGTTTCTCACTGTATCAGCACTGTTTGTGTCTGTATCACTACAACAGCTTTAATAAACCTCTACATGAAACATCAAGCTCTCGCTGATACTGCTGGAGCTCGGAAACTGAAATCATAAAAAAAAAAAGATTCTAACAAATCAGTTTTGGATGTCTTATTTAAATGTCGTGCTATTAACAAAGTTCAGGAGGAGCATGTTCAGATAATTAACATGATTAACACAAGACGAGAGCGTTCAGTTAATCAACAATACGAGGTATATGAATCCCTCCACCACCCCTTCTCCACTTCTAGTTGTAACTATTCCTGCCACCGGGGGAATACTCTGGGCCAAATCCCGAGCTCGGAGCCTCTCCCCCGGACAACACGCCAAATACACATAAACCTTTACTCTATCTAATTATGTTAAATGTGAACTTGTGAAATTGGTTACATTAGGTGCATTTTGACTGTTGTTGGCTCCGACTGCTAAAATCATGACACAATTACTCTGTGAGCGACGAGAGTTTCAGCTGATCTTCTCTCCATCATTCCTAATTCTCTTCAGTGTCCGTTGTTTTATTGGGAGCCTCGGCCTGAGTGATCTAATGATATTACATGTCCTCCAAAGGAATGTCATTGGGGTCAGGTGGTGTGTTATCAGCATCACCCTCCTGTAAGAAAACACAAATTCAGTGAAGGTTTAAGTGATGAGGAGGTTTGTTTCAGTCACACAAACACTACAGACTTGGAATTGTGTTTTCCTGTGTTTTGTACATAGGTTTTCAGTTCCTATTTAACTCTCTTAAACTGCATCAAACTGTCATCTACTGTATTAAGTATTATTATGATTTCAATTTCACACAAGTCTAAAATGCTTACACAGTTGTATTGGTGTTTTCTAATAAGACACTTGCTCTCTGAAAAAAATTATACTTTAACTTTATTTGGGAGTGTTGTGGCGAAAATTCATTAAACAAACATCACTGCGTAAGAGACACTCATAGTCAAATTATAGAAATAGAAGTATTTATTCTTGCAAGAATAGGAGCAGTCTAATACACAGTTGTTACCCTGTGCAGAAGAGTGACACCCCCCCAGACAGACTGAACTAGCTTTTATCTTAGTTTCAAGGCCTTCTTCCCCCAGAGCCTTCCTCCCAGTAGTTTTCCATAGACGTCACTAGTTGGCCCACTAAGCCCCCCCCTGCACCAAAAGGCCTTCTGACATCTAGGTCAGAGGTCCTTGTTCGTCTGTTCTCTGGAGTGTCTCCCCCTTCTGCCTCCCCAGGTACATAAACAGAATCTTCTCTCACTACAAGTGAGAGACACACATGTGACATTCTTTGAATCATCTATATTTTACTAAAGATAAATTAATATCATAAAACCGCCACCACAACTCCTCACTTTTTATCATTCAGATTACTCATAATCACAATAATAAACAAAAAGACAAATTTTAAGTCGTATCATCACTTATACTCTTCTTAAACATTTGTGAAGCATTATTTAGAAAAGGGAAAAAGCTTAGGCTGTTTTTTGTAAGGATAGTCCCTCGAATATTAGCAAGCAAGTAAAGAATTTATCTGAAACCGGGCTGAATGAATAAACACTGCTATTGCACTCTCGACCTAGATCGAACCCTCAGTCATCTCAGTTAAATAAGAAATAGTGTACAGATTAGTTAGAAAACCAAAACCATCAATTCACTGGTTATAAAATACAAAGTATAAAAAAATCCTTCATTCCAAATTCAAAGCATTCATAAGAAGAAAAAGGAAGGAAAAACATACCCCAACAATTAATACATTTCATTGTAATCGCTATTTGAATTGTCTGCATAATTTTGTTCATCATCATCATCATTCGGATAGACTGTCATTTTCACCAACTGAACAGACACTCCAGTTTTCTCATATTCACCCATGAATAACAAAATTATCAGAATAACACATACCATTAATCCACCAAAATATTTTCTAGCCATATTCTGTTAACTTTTAAATCTTAAAACTTTACTTAGTATGCTCTATTTTATGCCTTATTCAAAAAAATCAAAAAAATCTTTGAGTGTCACATCTCCAACCTCACAACCTTGTTTGAGGAGAGAGCCATTTCCTGGCTATTTTCACCTGTGAACTAACCCAAACGTTGTCCTTCAGACAAATTTCCTCCAGACATCTTTCTCTGCCTCTGAAACAAAAATATTACATTCTTCACTTAAAGCCACAATCTCATCTTCTTATCGAAGTATTTGAAGAGCAACGGCCCTCAGTCTCACCGCGGATCCTGCTTTTCAGGCCTGTTGTTTGGTCTCTTAATTCAGTCATCTACAAACATTTTCAAAGTCATCAATTGTTTCTATCAAGTCAGGTCGTGCTGTACAGACTTGGTTAATGTCAGTCAAACAACATTCTCCTCCTGTTTACAATAATCATAAATGGCTCTCTGCAATAATTTGATATTGCCAATGTGTCACTTTATTGTTGCCGTCAAATCTATAACATTTTCATTTATCTCAGCCCATGCCAGATTGTGATCTACAACTCCACAATTCCAATTTACCCAAATACTTAAACTGATCCAGAACGTAATTCAAATCAACATCATAAAAGACAAAAGTAATTATTACCAGACAGAGCTTGATGACCAATCAACTTAAAGCTTGTCCTATTTTCTGTATCATCTTTTCATCGGATCCACTGTTAATGACACAATATACACAAAATCAGGAAGTACCACAAACGAACGCATACAATACATAAAGTGCTGTCACCATCACACACACACTCATACTGGACACACATATCTTAACTGCTCATTCTCAATGTTCGCCTTTCCTTATATCATTGTTAAAAGGACTTACATTTTAAATAAGATTTTAAACTTTACATTTTTCCTGTAGCTTTTTCCTAACTTTACTTAAACTTTACTCTTAACCAGTTTCAAAGCATGTCTGTTCATTATTCATTTAATTTTTTTTTTTTAGAAAAGTCAGCTGGGTTGTTTTGGTTCATTATCATTATTTTGTTTAAGCTTGCCTTACCAGGCCTGATAACAGAAAGACAGACAGAGTACCAAACCCTTCCTCCAGCAGTCTCTCTCACTATACAAATAATCTCTTCAACAGCCTCCTAAGACTGAAACTTAATTAATCATAGTCTAGAACCCTTACTAGTTCACAAATGTTAATATACAAATGTTTAACTCAAATTAGAACATTACAACAATCTAAAATACATTATGCTATGAGCATTTCTAAGGTTGTCTTTAGTTTGAATACTTGTATAAATTCTCAATTCACCTAACCTTTGTTATCCAAACTCTACAAAAACTGTCTTAATCTTTAGTCACCACCATGTCTAATGACCTTCAGGAGTTAAAACCATCTTATAGACATATTAGTTCAAAATCAACACTTCTATAATTTTCCTTGCCCATAAGGCAACCAACATCATGTTCCTGATATAAACTAATAAGTTTTGTTACTGTCTCCCCAACACATAATGACAATCCCCTCATGGTCTCAGCTGGCTCTTGAATGCCCATTCCCATTAGCTCTTTATCTATAATCTCCTTCTCTTCAGGGTGTTGTCCCCTGGCATAGTTGCAGACACTTGTCACAATGAACAACAAGCCATACAATGAATGCGGTTTCTGGTGAGTGGCATAGAGGAACTTACGTTTATGGGCCAGACTGCCGTAACTCGTCACAGCTTCATCTCCCCTTAACGGTATAAGGACGCTGGTGGCCTCACAGCTCCTGCTCAACTCTCATACCCATCTCACATAACAGTGTCTTTACGGTGACCCCCTGGCTTGGGTTGCCCTCTGTTAGGCCAAAGAGGATCTTACCCGTCATTGGGTGATCACCTCGTACCCACTGGAAACCGCTCTTTCCCATCACCCAATCAGTTATTTCAACAGAACTCAGCTGTTTTCTGGAGCTTAGGAAAGGCACATTCAAGAGTCACCTCATCCGGACTGCCTAATAGTGTTAAGGGAGACAGGTTAATAACAACAGTATTTAATCACTCAAATTTGTTAGACCTGTCCGAATCAACAAAATCTCAGTGAACTTTATTCACAACCATCCATTCAGTGTACTGTTACCTCTGTAGCCGGAGCCATTGGCCCTGTTTCATGGTGGAGGCTAAAATGAGACCAAGAAGTTACAATAACCTAGTCAAAATGTCACTTCTATCGTTTAAGGTCTGTATTACTATTTTAAAGACTTCTTTAAAGTCATTCAGTTTTACTTTTAAAACATTTACAAATACAAATTGCCCTCTGCATGGCAATGATTTCTTTTAACATCTCTGTGTCTATAATTTTCAACTGAAACACCGTGCTTTACTATAAATAGCTTATTATCACTTATGACACAGGCTCAGATAACAGCTTTTATATTGAATGAGAGAGAGACTCTGAGGCATTCAGAACTGGTACACTGTACTTTCATAAACATCAAACATCATAGTTTACCTACCATTCTTTAACTCTAGCCCAGCTTAAGGCATCTTTGGCAGAAATTACATGCGTGTTCAAATAAACATAATTTTTATTGTCTTGTGCCCATATATCAGGGAATTTAGACATTACAAATTTCCACTCAAATTGAGTCTCTGTCGCACTGGCACTTTCAGTCACACACACCAGATCCAGATAACCGAACTGTTTCAGCCAAATCACAAGCTTATCTTTTAAAACCCAAACCATCAGCTCTGTTCTTTTCATGGTCAACACTAACAGGCTTTGGTTTAATCAAATGCCTTTCTACACATTTTACATTTAGCAACTATTAATCCTATAACACTGATTCTGCTTATTTTATCTTAAAGAAAGAATAATAATTATTCTAGGTCTTAGTAACGTTTCAAATTTCATCTCAATTTTAGTTGTTAGGTTCTCAATTACCATAGTTTTAACACTTGACTTCAATGTTTTCTCTAGGAGTTTATCAATCTCCAATCAGGATTCACACTAACTTTGACAAGGCTACTCTGCATCTTTTGCAGTTCTATTCTGTTCCCCATTTTGCTTAAAACATTCTTCATATCATGTTAATCCCTGTCAATCATACAATGCCTTATTTTTATTCTGAAACTCACTTTTCATACAATTTAAACAGTTAATTTGACTTCCATAAATTCTGTCAGAAATTTTCTTTTCATCACATATAGTTTTCTACTATATTTCTTCTCAATCTTTCCCTACATGCCAGTTCCTTCTGTATCCTCTCCTTTCTTTTCTCTACATGTCAGTTCCTTCATTATCTAACCAGTTCATGATTGTTTGCACAATCCCCACACAAACTTAATTTGACTTAACAGGCGCTAATAAAATAGTTCCATAAATTTTATCAGAAATCCTTCCCATTCTTTTCTCTCTGTCGCATCTAAGTCTCTCACTTACAGTTCCCTCTATTTCACACAGACAGCCTTATTGCTGCTTGCTACTTCAATCCTTATCATATAAATTTAAGTTCTATAGACATCTAATGTCATGCATCCATTTACTGGATAAAGAAGTAAAAACCTTATTTCTCCTGGCAGTTCGACTTTTTATCTTCAAGCCAACAATCCATTATCTGTTCACATCTCTACCCACATGTTGAACACAGATACAACAACTTTTGTTTCTCACTGCCCTGTTCAACTGATTCCCGCACCACCTTTAATCTTGTGGCGCTCAATATCATACATTTCTGACCATAATGTTTTCTCATTTGGTAGTACACCGGTGTATCATATTTCATAATCTTGCTCTGAGATTTCCCCATACTGGCTGCTTTTCTATTCTCTGTGGATTTCTCAACGCGCGTTTTCTTAACCTGTTAGGCGTCCCCAACAGACCCGATTATTTTCTTTTAACCCAAATCGGTCGGGTTGCACTGTTAGTGCCCTCCTAATTATGGTTTACAAAAAATTATTTTCTGGTTCCCCTTAATTAGCCTCGGTACCTAAAAACAATTTGCTCCGTGATGGAACAACTAATTTTCAGGTTCTCTTCTCTCGTATCTGTTTGAAATCTCTTGATCTGTCCGTAGATCTTAATCAATCCAGATTACGTACCACAGAAACAGCCCTCAGCCAATATGGTTCAATTTCACTCTTCCCCCCAATTAAACTGAATTTAATTACCTTACCCAGAGACGTTGTTTCATGCCACTTGCGGGTTCTTTAGATTCCAGTGGTCGATTCTCCCGGCCCTGATATCGGTCGGCCCCTCTCTCTCAAGTTTACGAGGTAGAGCTGGAACTTACTCATTCCAGGTGGCCAAACACCGTCCGATCTCAGGTCCAGGAGACACGTCCAAGGAATCCCACTTCTGACACATTCATTAAACAAACATCACTGCGTAAGAGACACTCATAGTCAAATTATAGAAATAGAAGTATTTATTCTTGCAAGAATAGGAGCAGTCTAATACACAGTTGTTACCCTGTGCAGAAGAGTGACACACCCTCGGACAGACTGAATTAGCTTTTATCTTAGTTTCAAGGCCTTCTTCCGCCCAAAGCCTTCCTCCCAGTAGTTTTCCATAGACGTCACTAGTTGGCCCACTAAGCCCCCCTGCACCAAATGGCCTTCTGACATCTAGGTCAGAGGTCCTTGTTCGTCTGTTCTCTGGAGTGTCTCCCCCTTCTGCCTCCCCAGGTACATAAACAGAATCTTCTCTCACTACAAGTGAGAGACACACATGTGACATTCTTTGAATCATCTATATTTTACTAAAGATCAATGAATATCATAAAACCGCCACCACAGGAGTTATTAGTGTTTTTGATTGTTTTGACTGCCTCATCGGTAAATATCTTTTTTTTTTTACTGTTAAAAATAAAAAAGTAAAGGGCATTCACATTTACATTTATTGCATTTTATTTACATTTACGTTAAACGCATAATTATACTTACATAGTATTAAAATTCATGCCATTGTTCCTTTTTTTTTTTTTTTTTTTTTTGCACAGTAAATCTCATATAATATTGCTAAGTCAGCTGTGTAATACTTACATTCTGTGGTACTTCTGTATGGCTCTTTCTGCGACAGTAGTAAATCACAGCAGCAGAAACCAGAACACCAGCAACACCAACAACTATTCCTGCAACTGAAGACAGACATTATTACTGGAGAATAAATGATAATACATCTAATATTTACTAAAACTGATATTTACACCACTTTGGTCATCAGTTGTATGATATCGATTTAACTGATGCATCTGGTAGTTTTTATAACAAAAGCAGTTAAAACCTATGCAGTTGTTCAGGAAGGCAGAATTTAGAAGAGGAAAAACCATGAGACTAAAAAGAGACAGAGCATCTTATTTTGTCCTATAAGCTCCTGCTGGTAGATATAGATATATAGATATATATAAATATACACACACTCTGACTGCAATAAAAAATGAATCATTGGTCTTGACATTTTCTTTTAAAAATTAAGGTGATAATAATAAAATAGTGTGTATATTTCCTTAAGAAAATTGTGGTTCAGTGTTGAGTATAAAATACTGAGAACCTTTCACCAATAAAAAAAATAAAACCAATAAATAATTTTAAATTAAGCAGTTTTGAGGCTTGAGTTGAGAACCGATTAAGCTGATTAAAATAAGAACCTTTATTGCTTCCCAGCATGCTTTGTCTTTTAATTGAACAACATAACTCAAATTCAAATACAAAATATTGTATTTTTTCCAATACAAATTATTGATGCAATTATCAATTCACTCTACAGTTTTAAGTCAACTTAAAATGAAAAAGCACATTTCAATAAAAATATTAAAATATTAAATTCATTGAGTAATAGACTAAATATTTTTATTTATTAAGGAAGTCAAGCCATCAAACATACTCAGAAATATAGGTGTAATATTGTTACCATTATTATAAGTAAATAGCACATAAATTTTTTTTTTAGCAGCAAATTAATGTAAATTACAGAAAGGTTGTTGTTGGTCAGTTGGTTCTGTTACTAAGAGATAAAAACAAAACAGAATGTATCCCATAATAATGCTCCAGTGAGAGCTTTAAAACTACTTCACCCCTTGAACTCATTTCTATCTTCACATGGAGTAAAAATGGCTTTGAGAACCATTACAAACCGCCTGACTCAGGGCAACATAAACAAAGAGGTAATACATAAATGAATTAAGCAAACAACATCGAAACAGGAAAAGAAATAGAAAAAGAACAAAATAATTAATAATGAATACACAAAAACTGGCGTTGGACAAGCCTCAAGCCACATAATGACAACCACATAATCTTTTTATCAGTTGATTCATCACAGATAACCACAAAATATGCCGCTTGACTCAACCCTGCAAACGAGAGAGAACGAAAAACAAAACAAAACAAAAATACCTGGTGACAGAGAAACGAGGAAGGCAGAAGCCAGTGTGTGAACAACACTAAAGAGCAAATGGACTGCATCTGCAACCATATGTATGAATAAATATCGGAAGGATTTAGTTGATCATTAACACAATACAAAAAGACAAAGGCTTTGATTAAATGACATTAAAAAGTTGCCATAGTCCAAACCTGCAATGTTGAGTTCATACATATAAACACACAAACCAGCATGTGCTCACCTGTGAAAGGTTTTCCCCATTTCTTTGGGATTTAAAAATTTAGTTTGTTTTGGGGTTTTGCTATCTGTGAAAAATCATCGGATCTATTGAATTCTTGACCATTTCAAGATGGCAGATGCAACAACATGTCTGGAGCGGTCGAATGTGGCATCTACAAATATGTAGTTTCTGCCATAAACGAGTCAACTAAAATTATTATTATTATTATACATTTTATTTTTAGGCGCCTTTCTTGACACTCAAGGTCACCATACATCATCAACAAAACAATAACAATATTTCAGTAAGAAACTATGTGATACAATACAATAAAAATACAATGCAGTTGTGATCAAAGGGAATGAGCTATTCTAAAAAGATGGGTTTTAAGTTTTGATTTAAAATGTGAGAGGGAATCAATATTACGGAGGTCCGGTGGAAGCGAGTTCCAGAGCAGAGGAGCAGAAAGCTCTGTTCCCCATAGTAACAAGGCGGACACGGGGGACAGAGAAATGGATGGAAGAAGAGGATCTACGATATGGAGAAAATCAGAAAGCTATGAACGGGCGAGATTATGAATGACTTTAAAAGTGAGGAGAGGTATTTTATAGTTGATACGGTAACTGATAGCCAATGAAGCTGTTGTAAGAGTGATATGATGAATAGAAGGGGTACGGGTGATTTTTGGACCATTTGAAATTTACGGAGGGTTTTATGCGGGAGGTCAAACAAAAGGGAATTGCAATAATCTAAACGAGAAGTGACTAAACTTTGAACAAGAATGGCAGTGGAGTGAGGCGTGAGGAAAGGGCGCTGACGGTTGATATTTCGAAGATGATAGTAAGCAGACCGGGTAACATTATTAACATGAGACGAAAATGAGAGGGTGCTATCGAAGATGACACCCAGACTCTTAACCTGAAGGGAGGGGAAGATGAGGGACAAGAAAAGAAAAATTATGGAGTGTTTAATGTTGATCTTGTGCCTATAAGAAGCAATTCTGTTTTATTGCTATTTAATTTAAGGAAGTTTGAAGGGAACCAGGATTTTATGTCAAGAAGACAGTTAGTAAGGGAAGATGGTGGAAGTTTTGAATTCGGTTTGGTTAAAAGATAGAACTGGGTGTCATCTGCGTAGCAATGGAACTGAATCTGATATTTACGGAAGATGTGACCAAGAGGGAGAAGATAAATAATGAAAAGCAGGGGTCCCAGGACAGAGCCCTGGGGGACTCCTGTAATTACAGAAACTGAATGAACTGGGTGCGGCCTGAGATAGGAATAAAACCAGTTAAGAGGTGTGTTAGTGATACCAATAGAAGAAAGTCTGTCTAAAAGGATAGTGTGTGAAATTGTATCGAATGCCGCGCTCAAATCAAGCAGAAGAAGAATGGATAGTAAACCAGAGTCAGCAGACAGGAGATGGTCATTAGTGATTTTAAGGAGTGCCGTTTCTGTGCTGTGAAGAGAAGGTTCGACTGCCACGTGCTAAAGAACGAATTGTGACTCAGGAGGTGAACTAATCATTCCTCTTTCCGGTACAGACAGCAAAATGAACAAATCATTCATGATTGACCCATAACTAATCTTCATCGTGGCGTACCTATGCATTGCTTACTCAGGCTCATTCTGAACGGCAACTGCTTTTTGAAAAACAATCAGTATTAAAAGATAGAAGGAATAATGTATATTCCAACGCATTCTCATCCTAGGGCGTCATATTCTGACACTTTGACAAAGCGTCTAAATCCAACGCCCATGGAACCCTTTAGCGTCAATATAACACGCAGAGAGATGGGTAGGTTTAGGTATGGTGTAGGGTTAGGATTAGACCGCTAGGAGGCGCCTTCTGACCCATATATATCGGCGTCTCATATTGACGCTAAAGGGTACCATGCGCGTTCGATATAGACGCTTTGGCAAAAGCGTCATTATATTACGCCTTGGGATGAGAACGGGCTGTATATTCTTAACCTTATCCAGTTGTGTGCACTACATCGAGACCCTGGCCCTTTAATCTCTAATAATAGCCAAAAGTGCCCTTTTGATAAAGGATTTAAAGATATTTAAATCAAGAGGAAAGGAATGCACTATTTTAAGTGAGCGGGTGGATCACTCTTTCGCCCTTGTGGGAGGATTCACACACCACATTACTGCTCGAGTATTTTTAGCAGATAGTCTTATTAGATCAGAAGATATTTCACATGATTTTTCTGTTTTGTTAGTGCTGCCTGACTGGTAAGTTAATGCAAATTATCTGAAAATATATTTTTTTGAATACTTCAGAAGTAACCATGAACAACAACAGAATATATGTTCATTGGTCAAATTAATCTGGTTTTATCTACTCATCTACTGAATGTCCCATACAAAAATATGTCATTTTTTATCCATCTCCTGCTTTTAATTTGATAAAGAATCAAGGTTTTTTAAAGTTCTATATAGATAAATGTAAAATGATTTTTTCATAGACATCAAAAATCAGTTACAATGAAGAAAACACACACAAAATAAAGGGCAGATATCACAACTTATTCCTTGAGGAGTAAACACATTGTAATTTTTATTTATTTTTTTTAAACCTATTTAAAAAAGATTAATATTACAAAATCACATTTTATTTTCTGGGGTTTTCTGGAGACCCTGAACATCCTGGATGTACATTAATAAAGAATAACGTATAGGGGTTAATAGCTGGTTTCTATGTGAATATAATGTAAAATGTAATTCATTCCTGTGATCAAAGCTGAATTTTCAGCATCATTACTCCAGTCTTCAGTGTTAAAAATAATTTAAAAGTGCATATACCTCGATAGATTAAAAACCCGTACGTGTAGCCTACATTAACATTTACATAACATACATATCAGACTACATACAAAAATACAATTGCATATACAACAATATATATATTTTTTTAATTTTCAAAAATGTAAATGCAACATTATCCAAAAACAGAAAGAAAGAAGAAAAATACAACATTGTAACATATTGACTATTATATTGCTTTGTTTATATTGTTATACTTCTTTTTTTTTTTTGCATTGATCATAATAAAAGACAATAAAAAGGGAAACCGTTCTCACATTTGTTACAACCTGACCCTAAAGCAGAATCCTGTATTAATAAACAATTAATTACTACCGCTACTACTAATACTACCACTAATAATAGTAATAATAATAAATGTATCTATTCCTTAAACCATATAGCAGTGCACTTTTGTATGTAATGATATCTGAATGAAACCACACCTAGATGAAACTCATTCCACTTTGAAATGTGAGATTCCGTGCAGATAAAACATCACCCGATCGCTGTTCTGCATCCTGACATCTGTTTCAACAAGAACAACGCTCAATTAAACACACTATGTCTTTGGAGAGTTAGAAATACATCATTTTGTTTTCTTTTAAAAACCACTGTAATCTAGTGTATGTTTGTAATATTCACCGTTCTGACAATGAAATTGTGTGCAACAGGAACAAAGAGACACCAGCAGAAGAGCGGTAGCAAAAACAGCGGGTATCAGACTGGGAACTGGAAATACAGACAGACATTATTACTGGAATGAAACTGATTTTACAGATTTACTGTCGACTTTGGTCATCCTTTGAATGAGACTGTTTACATAAATAGCGCCATCTGGTGGGTGTTTGAATAACAGCAGCTCAAACAGCTCAATGGTAAACATCAGAATAATATATTTTTTGGTTTATAAATTTTACATGTTAAATAGGTTAGTTCACTCAAAAATGTTATCCCAAGATTCCCTTACCCTCAAGCCACCCTACATGTATATGACTATCTTCTTTCAGACGAACACAAAGTATATAGTGATTGGGGCATGAGATTTTTAAGCCGAAAAAGCACATCCATCCACCATAAAAATAATCCACATGACTTAATGGGTTAGTAAAGGCCTTCTAAAGCGAAGCAATGGGCTTTTGTAAGAAAAATATCCATATTTAAAACTTTATAAACCATAAATAACCAACTTACCGCAGCATAGCTAGTGCAACTGATGTGAAGTGTAAGAACAGTCATTTCTTGTGGTTCAAACAGAGAGGTCTGGGGAACAAACTCAAGCTCCTCTTCTTTTGTATCGAAATCATCAAAAAATTCTTTTTAAAAATGCTCATTGTTAATTGTTTTAAGAATTCTTGACCAGTGTTTTATTCTGCTGTATCCTCTGTGTGTCCGTGTTCGTCAATACGTTGTATAGAAGTTACACTGGTGGATAAATGCACTTTTTTAGGCTTCAAAATCTTGGGTCCTATTTACTACCATTATAAAGCTTGGACGAGCCAGGATATATATATAGGGGGGTGTAAATCATGGGAGAATTTTCATTTTTGGGTGAACTATCACTTTATTTACATTGATAAACATCAAATGATCGTAACACGCGAGGTGAACATTGTGTTACTTTGACATCCATGTGAAGGTGGAATGATATTCACTTCACAGTAGGTTTTACAAAAAATATATAATTATTGGGTTGATTTAACAAATGTTTTCTAAACCTGCTCAAGGGAGACTGAATGACACTTACCAGTGACAGTCACATTGACGCTCCTCGTGATGCTGAAACTGCTCTTGTTGATCTTTAGTGTATAAAGTCCGGAGTCTGTGAGACTCATGTTTGTGATGATCAGAGACCATGAAACCCAGTAGTTCAGCTTCAGTCTGTCTCTGAATCTATCATTACTATCCTCCCACTGAACATCTGTACAGATCTTACTGAGATCTGCAGTGACCAGAGCGATGAGAGCGTCATTGAAATACCATGTTGCCATTTCATTTTGTTTCATTACACCAGCGTCTAAAAGGATAGATCCTCCCTCCGAGATCTTCTTTTGTTTTCCAACAGTAATACCTGAAACGCAAACCAACGGATGCTGGAAGATTCACTCGTTTTTTACACATGCACATGTATACCATACAATTTAATGCATTAAATGTGAATATAAAAGACCATAATTTAGAACATAATTTTTTTAAATAATATAAAATAGCTTCTTGTGATCACAAACTTATATACAGTGAAAATGTACTACAGGAATGTCTGAACATTACTGTTAAAATCAAAATTATTAACACATATAACCTGCCTTTCAAATTAAATTTATTTATTTTTTTATTTTATTTATTTATATAGCACAAGTAAACACAACAGAAGTTGACCACTGTGCATTCACAAACCATAAATCCAACAATAGTTAAGAAAAAATAAAATAAAATAAAGAAATATCATTCGGACAGTAAAAGAAAACATAGATAAATTTAAATTTAAATAAATGCACGCTCCAAAAGATACAGCTTTAGTTTAAGTTTAAACTCATATAAAGAGGATAGCGATCTCAAGGAGACAGGGAGGCTTTTAAGCGTGAGCGTGGTTGGGACAGATTATAGTTACTCGTGGACCTTAGGCACCTCCCAGATACATTGACATTTACAAGTTCGGACAGGTATGAAGGTGCTAAAACAAACATCAAAATTTTCACTTAACTTACCCCAGACAATAACCTTAAAGATCTTTACACTGTCGCTGCTGCTGTTAAACTGTAGATGATAAACTCCAGAGTGTGTGTTTGTGATGTCTGTGATGGTCAGAGATCCAGTCTGATGATCCAGCTTCAGTCTGTCTCTGAATGTCTCTGTATCTTCATCACACTGATCATCTGTACAGATCTTACTGAGATCTCCAGTGATCTGAGCGATGAGAATGTCATTATAATACCATCTAATGTCTTCTTGTTGGTCTGTTGTAACATCAGTGTGTAGAGTGACTGAAACTCCCTTTGCCACAATCACTTCATGTTCACCGACACCATCACCTAAAGACACAAAGTTAATTATAAGCTGAACACAATTATATAACAGGAAATATTTTTTGCTTTGTTTGAAGGGAAGCACCACAAGTTTCAACTCTTGAATTCGTTTTAGAGTATCCAGCATTAGAACAAATCGGGACAGTTTTAATCATCTGCTCCTTAAGTTGATTATCTGTTGGGAAGAAATTAGATAAGATTCTTAATGGTGTATGCATTGTCATGTTCTTTTTATGTATTGTTTATATGTCTAAATGCTGCATCCAAATTGCCTTCAATTAGATAAAAACCAGAATCATAATGTAACACATTAAATCAAACAGCAGAAGAGCATCATATACTACAGATGTATGCTCTTACACATCACTCACAAACACCTCTTCATAATAATCCCCTTTAGAGATCCTTAATAGTTTTAGCTGGACCCCAATGCCTTTTTTTAATGCATTTATAGAATCCGACTTATCAGCAATTGAAAGTTTTAGACTGATTTAACAGAACAATTCAAATTAATTTGACTATTCCTCTTAAATATTAACAGTGATTAAGAATTACTGACCAGGACACAATTTTACATGCAAATGTGTTACAGAAACCTCATAAAAGAACAATTTTATCCTAAACCCATAGATATTTGAAACAGCAATAGCTAAAAATGATTAAACCTGAATTAATTCACAGGGTCATGTTCACACTTTTTGTTTCATTATCATTCGAAAAAGACGTAAAAAAAAAAAGACAAATAAAGGCACTTACCAGCCACTAACACACACACTAAGAGAAAAATAAAGACCCACATTTTAAAGTAGTCACACAGCCCTGATTCTGTGGAAATAAAAGCTTTCGTCAGTGTAAATGTACGCGTAAAATTGTGTTCTTCTGAATAAATGCAAACCGAAAGTTGTTTATGTCTAGTTGTGTCTGCTTGTTTCGCTGACATTCAGATAAAATGTCCAGACAGCGGGTTATGCCACATGGGTATTTTTAGACAGACATTTTCTTTCTAAACCTAAAGTTATGATAAAGGGATAGTTAAACCAAAACTGAAAATGATATCATTTACTCAACCTCATGTTCTTCCAAAGCCACAACACTCATCTTTAAAACACAGATGAAGATATTTGACATGAAATCTGAAAGATTTCTGTTCCTCATTACGGCCCACACAACTACCTCTTTGTTGCTTCAAAAAGTTAATAAAAACTAATCTATATGAATATGGCAGTTTAGTCCAAATTGATCGCTTTATATGATTGAATGTACAATGGGTAGAAAAATACTTCAAGGTATTTAATTTATCTGTAAAATGGATTTTAACATCAATTAAGACTGGTTGAGGAGAATATATAAGCAAATAGTTTATATTTTATATTATAGTTTATATTAACAGTAAAATATATACTGTTCACCCCTATACATATCACAGATGTTTGTTCAAGGATGATAATACAACAAATACATGAAGGCTGTAGAAAAACATGAAAACAGAACAAAATTGGTCATTGTTTTATCAAGTCATCACACGTGTGTGTGGTGTAACATTTCACCTGACACACATCACCAGAAGTATTAACGCCAAATAACAAATGGTGGTAAATAAAAAAAATAAAAAAATACATTAGCTACACAATAATACCAGTCTCTTTCAATACCTGTACCAATACCAGTAATAACATCTACAGTGTTTGAACTAAGTGCAGACTCAATTCAATACTTGTGTGTTATTTGATTGACAGCTGCCTTCAAGCTCTCTTTTGCATATTTATGGACATGTCCATTGAAGAGTGTGCGCATCTTGGCAAGATATTTGTGTGAACACAATCAGTCGTATTATGTATTCTTGTATAGGGACTACTGAAATCTTGTGACAAAACTATTGCCATGTTAGCAATGTTCTTAAATTGCTATGAAGTTCAGGTAGTGACGTCTGTCTTGAGCCTTTAAAAATATGCAGATTGTGCCAGAGTTTATGCTGAATTTAGTGCGTAAATCATATTGTTTACACATTGAACACTTTGCAGTTGATGCTTTCTGTTACGACCCGAGACTCTTAAAGGTTGCAACAAAGGAAGGGACACACACTGTCGTCGAATTTAACCCAAGGTTTATTAACAAAATAGAAAGTGAAACAAACGAGTGCTATAACGCTAACAAAATCAGATTGAATTTGTCCATGACAGGGTGGACATATTTTGTGGTTTGCCTGTACATTGTCTGCTTGCAGTTCATTTATAAAAAGTGGAGTTTGACCAAGCATTTCTAACAGCCTAAGGTATCCTTAATATCAATAATCATTAATGAAAAATAATGTTTCTTCTGTTTCTCTCTTTTCGCCATGTCAACAGGAGCTAACTACAGCCCAAATGCTGCAAAAGAGCCACTGCACTGAGCATCTTTGGCTTTGTAAGTATATGTTTTGACTAACTATCAGATGCATTATGTGATTAACATATTGTAATGTATAACTTGCAGGGCTCTACGCTTAAAATTTTTTTAGGAGCACTTGTGTGAATCAAGAAACATTTCTGCTTATTTTTCAGTTGTAGACTGACTATTTAAACAGTATTCGACTGGGAATAACTGCTGTTGCTCAAGTTGTTACCTCGTCTGTCCATGAACAAATTTAGATTAAATAAACTCATGACCATTTCTCACATTTTCAGGGGTTTTTTTGGGTTGCTTTTTCAGATCAGCCATCAGTGGTTTAACGGTCTGGGTGCGGACCGGATTGATTCCATTCCTAGAGCTTCCGGACAAATCTTTGGGGTGCGGACCATCAGGGCAGTGAACCTGGGGTTTTTCCAGATGAGAAGTTTATCTATGTATCATCTTTTTACTCTTAATTAATTTTATAACTGTATTGTATATCTCTTCCTTTTATGGAACTGTTTTAAAGTGCCCCTATTATGCCATTTTAAAGTTTCCTAATGTTGTTTAATTTTCTCATTATATACATTTGCACATCACCACATTTTTCAATGATTCTCAAACGACTCGTCAGATGAATCAATCTCTCTAAATCCCTCTTTTCCACATGCTACCAAAGCCCGTCTACGGAAAGCCTGGCCACTCCCTATTAAGTCCTATTGTACCGAATTTTGGTTGTAGTTCCACCAGAGTTCCACTGGGGGCGATTGTCTGAGTGCAGAATGAATGGGAGTCTATGGAGCTAAACGGCTAAATATGTCTCTTTCATCCAATTGCCGTTGAGAAATCTCAGATTTGAATGTAGGTTTTGCAAGTTCAACATGGGTTATAGGTCGAAAGTTGAATAAACGAGTACTTATGTCCTTTCGATTGCTTACAGGATGGGTTGTTGTTGCCCATAACACGCTAGCATTCTGCTAATGGATGCTGATTGTATGACGTCATTGACCTTTTAAAATACTTTTTAAAGCAAATAAGTGACTCTAAAAAATCTAACACCCAGCAATCTGTCATGTCTTTGCATCTCCTTTCGAAAACAACATTCAAATTACTAGACAAAAAAATATATCCTGAGAAAAGTGGATTTTGAGGGGTATAGCTCCAAAGACCTCCATTCTCTCCAAGTAGAGGTAACTGCAGGCTGGAGCAATGGGCGTGCCGAAAGGTCGGAAAGGAATGGGGCGTGCCGTGAGGAATGGGGCGTGCCGTAAGGTCTTTACAATTGGACGCAAAAGCTTCCTGATTCGCATAAAAACGAGCCATAAACGTAATCCCTATTGGCCAACAAATAATTATACAAGACCAAATACACTTCTTTCACTGTAAAAATAGCAATAATGATATTGAGAATACATTCAAAAGTACGTTACCTTCGAAACCTTCTGTATGGCGCAGGTTACATGACGTCATCACCACCGCGACTTTTAGGATCAATCATTAAAAAACCTTCATACTGTTTGTGATAAATGCACTTTTTGTAACACATCACTTGAAGATATTGAACATTTATTTTTGTATTGCCCTTTTTGGACTGACGTAGCACTTGTCTGAATTATTAGCAGTAATTTAGTAGATATTCTTTTTACTTTAGTTTTGTAATACAGATAAGATTTAAATTTCGTCAGAAGAATTAGGTATCGCTAAGGAGACAACGGGTTATCATGAGAAGTAACAGACAGACACAAGATTAGATTAGAAATGTAATTGGTTTCACTTTCAGGAGAAAAAAATAGAAAATTGATACAATAAAAGTAAATCACAAAATCACATAAACAATAGTCAATACAATTGACTATGAATATTTCACCACGAGTGCACTCTTGTCTGTGGTTTCAAATATATAATCCCATAAGAAGTTCAACACTCAAAAAGAAAATAAACAAATAGGACACAACAAAAGAGAGAATAGTCTTTCTCTCTCTCTAAAGACCTTCAAATATCTCTCATTAAAGTTCCAATGTCTCTCAAATCTGGATTGTGATTGACCCTCAAAAAGGAAAAAAAAGAAAAAGTCTTAAGATCAAATTTGTGATCGAGTACTAGTAGCACTGGAAACTCAAGGAAAGGATATCGGCCTCCTCTCCACGGGTGATGTCTTCTCCCTTTTTAGAAACTGGGTTGGCTCGCCATCAAACACGGAATCAACAGGATGTCACAGAAAGTCGTGCAGTCATCACGTCTCCACGATATCAAGAAGATGAGAAAAGAAAAGAAAATGGAAAAACAAAGAAGAGAAAAACAAAAAAAACTGGCCTCTGAATCAATAGCTTTCTTTCTAATACAGACACGTGGCCAACAATGGCGACGGGTGAACTCTTGTGATCGATCTTTTTCTTTTGCTCTCACACAGCGCAACTACAGGCGTGCGTGATCATAAAATGGCGTCGGTGAACAGAAAGAATGTATTCCTCTATTCAGTCGACTTCTTATTCAGAATGCATCAAATTAATCAAATCTCGACTTTCTCATACTTTTTTTCAAAGATTCTCAATCTAAGATTTATAAAACGGATCACGACGATCAGATCGTGTCTGCTCTCTTCAATCAAGCTCGTCTCTTCTGTCATCGAGCATGCTCGTTGACACCCATGACGCAAATGACAAAGAGCTCTCTTCTTCTTCTTCTTCTTTAAGAGTTTTATGGCGGTTGGCAAACCAGCTAAAAAGGTGCATTTACCGCCACCAACTGGACAGGAGTGTGAAGCGTCAATATCGTTAAGCAACTAAAAAAAAAAAAAATAATAAAAAAAAACTATTTAACTATATCCTGTCAACCAATCCTGTTTCCCTTAGATATGTTATTAAAGCACTATACACCCTTTTCGCTTTCTGTGCGTTTTGAAATATACTATCTAATGTCAACGTATTAATACCTAAGTATTCTAATGTTTCAATTAAATTGCTTCTTTCTCTATTGTATCCTGAACACTGAATCAACACATGTTCAACTGTTTCTGACAATCCACATTTATCACAATTCCCCGATTCTCTTTTCCCAATGATAAATAATGAGTAATTAAGTCTTGAATGCCCTATTCGAAGCCTAGATATAATAGAATCTTCCTTTCTACTTCCGTATTTCTTTCTCTCAACCCCAACTTTGTTTTGAATTTTATACAAATGTCTACCTTTTGTCTCCTTGTCCCATTTCTCTTGCCAGATCTTATTTAGAGCAGATTTTATTAATACTTTAACTTCAGTTTTACTCAGAGATACATTAATGTCTATTACATTGCGTTTTAAAGATCTCTTTGCCAGCTGATCCACCTCCTCATTACCCTCTACTCCCACATGTGCTGGAACCCAAAGAAATGAAATACTTACTCCTATTCTGTATATTCTGTACAGGTTTTGTAACAGTTCATACAAAATATCCTGCCTAGAGGCTGACTTTCCACTATTTATACTCATTAAAACTGAATAGGAGTCTGAACAAATCACTACATCCATTGGTCGAACTTCTTCCACCCATTGAAGTGCCATTAAAATCCCAATCATTTCTGTTGTATATACCGAAACATAATCTGTAATTCTCTTTTCAATACTATATTTAAAATGAGGAATGTAAACTGCTGCTGCTGTATGTCCAGTGTCTGGGTTCTTAGAGCCATCCGTAAATATCTGGATACTATTGTAATATACCTGATTTAGATGCTGTTTCACCACTATTCTTTGTTATGTATATTTCCTTTATTAGCAGCTTTTCTTTCAATGTTAAATCTACATATGGTTTTGGGAAAAGCCATGGTGGTATAGAAGGTATTACCACTGTGCGACTAATATTTATATTACTTATTTCTATGTTCTGGGCTTCTTTTCCTACATTCCATCCAAAACTTTTTATTTCTCCTTTTCCATACTCCCAGCACTTTTCTAGGACCTTTTTCACTGGATGATTCTCTTTGTGTCCCTTTATAGTACTCCAATATGACATTTTTAATTGTAACCTCCTAACATCCAGAGGCATTTCTGCCATTTCTACCTGCATTGCTGGAAAAGGGGATGTTTTGAATGCCCCACAACTTATTCGTAAAGCTTGCGACTGGATAATATTTATTGTATTTAACCTGGATGCTGATGCTGAGCTATATACTATGCAACCGTAATCTATTACTGGTCTGATTATTGCACAATATATTCTTTTTAATGATTGCCGACTTGCACCCCAATCTACCCCTGCCAGACATCTTAAAACATTTATTCCTTTTTTACATTTATCAATTATTTTCTTTATGTGACTGTCAAATTTCAATTTTGAATCCATCCACAACCCCAAATATCGAATTTCCGATACTTGCTCCAACGTTTGATCATATAGTTTTAATTTTATTTGTGGGCTACTCTTCTTTTTTGAGAAACAAACAACTTGCGTTTTTCCTACTGACAATTTAAAACCCCATTTGTTTACCCAATCTTCCACCTCCTCTACTGCTCTCTGCATGCTTTTCTCAACAAATTTAACATTCCGTCCTCTTTTCCACATGGCTCCATCATCTGCATAGAGGGATTTACCTATTCCTTGTCCTACCTGAGAAAATATATCATTAATCATTAAATTAAACAAAATGGGGCTACAAACACTGCCTTGAGGAGTACCGTTATCTATTGTATATATTTTTGAATAACTTGAGCCGATCTTGACCTGTATTGTACGCTTGAAAAGAAAATCCATTATCCAATTATATAACCTTCCTTTAATACCTATTTTATCCAACTTAATTAATAATCCCTCCTTCCACAACATATCGTATGCTTTTTCCACATCAAAAAACACTCCAACCAATACTTCTTTATTTACAAAGGCTTTTCTAATTTCTGATTCTAGACATATGATAGCATCCATTGTATTACGACCCTTTCTAAATCCACTTTGATGTGGGCATAAAAGATTTTTATTTTCTATTATGTAATTTAATCTAGCTATCACCATTCTTTCCATGATTTTACACAAGTTTGATGTTAATGCAATTGGTCTGTAGTTAACTGCTCTGGAATGATCTTTCCCAGGCTTAGCTATTGGAACAACTACTCCATGTTTCCAGGAAGAAGGGAGTTTTCCTGTCTCCCATATTTTATTGAACAAATTTAATATTAAATTCAATGATACATCTGATAATTTCTTTATCATCTCATTACAAATTCCATCCTTTCCTGGAGATGAATTTCTTAAACCTATAAGTACCTGTTTTAGTTCATACAATGTAAAAACTTCCTCCATAGTACTTTCAGAGGGCCTTCTTTGGACCATGATATTAGGATTTTCTCTTATTGTTTGCTCTCTTATCCTTCTCATTTCCTCTGATATATTACAATTACTGTGAATCTTTACAAATGCTTTTGCTAATACCTCTGCTTTTTCACTTTCAATAGTTATACATTTATCCTCATCTATTATTACAGGTATATTCCTATTAAATGTATTCCCTCCCATTTTCCTAATCATACCCCATAATTCTCTTATATCTACACTCTCCCCAATTTCATCACAATATTGTCTCCAGTAATTCCTTTTAGCAGATCTAATTACTTTTCTAACCGCTGCCTGAGATCTCTTATATTTTATTACATCCTGAAATGAATATGTTTTCTTGACATTTTTAAACGCTTTATTTCTAACTGTTATTACTTCACTACATTCCTCTGTCCACCATGGTACACTTTTTCCTTTTCTTACTCCTAAACTTTTCCCAATTACCTCCTCAGCTGTACTACAAATGATCTCAATAATTGTGTTATTTAATTCCTCTGGTTCTTGATTATCAATTACTATTCCTAACATTTTAGCCTCACTAACTTCCTAAACTTTTCCCAGTCTGCTGTTTTAAATTTCCACCTGGGAATTTCCTGTTTTATATTTTGTTCCACTTCTATACCTACTACACATCTGATGGGGTAATGATCACTACCTATTGTATTTTGATCAAGCACTTCCCATTTGCATTGTCTTGCCAGACTTTGAGACACTATAGTTAAGTCTATTGCTGACTGATGACCTCTTGCAACATGACAAAGAGCTCTCATTGGTTGATCACCGTTTTATCTAGAATGAAATCGCAAATTAATTAATTTAGTTTATATTCTTAATTTTTACATCTCTTATCGGCTTTTACCAAGGGAACAGGATCACTAAATTGTGTATAAATTAAATTACTACTTTTATTTAACCTGTGTTACACAAACAAATTTGTCTTAATTTAGAACCTCATGACATTTTTCTTTGTTTCCAAAACGCATATTTTTCTGAAAAACGAAATTATATAATTAAATTATTTTGGCAAAGTTTAATATTCATATTAAGACAAAAAAAAAAACTCAAAAGAAACCCTTCTATATTACCTTTTATAACACTGATCTACTTCGAAACCCTTTCAAACATGATATCACAAAACAAAAAGTTTGTGAATCATCTATAACTGCCTTGATATTATAAACTTTTATTTTTTGTATTTATTTATATTATGTTCATTTTATACTTCAGTTGTTATTGTTATTCTCTGATTTACACATTTTGATCTGTATTTACAATGCCTTGTATTCATCTTGTTTTTTATTGCATTATACTTGAAATGTCTGTACTTGAACTAAATAAATCAAATCATTAAAAAATAAAATAAAATAATTATTTTAAAGATTAATAGTGTCAGGAAACATTTTTAAGTCATACTAGTTTTGAACTTTCATTTAAAGTTTTTATTTTTTATTTATAATAATGGTACAGGAAATGTTTTTGCTGTATAAAGGCATACATACCGGTATATACGTGTTTGATCAAATACTCACCATATAATTACAAAATGAAGTAAAAACAAGTGACATTAATCAATTAAGCAAAACAAACACAATTTTATCCACAAAACATTTATTCAGTTGTTATTTTTTCAATTATTTGTTGTACAATTGAATTTGTCATCAAAAGCTTGTGTTCCAAATCAAAACTCATTCCTTCTAAAAAACAACATTTACTTGTATCTTTAAAGTCCATTTTGGGGGAGGAAAAAGCTCAGTATAGAATAAGCAAAAAAAAAAAAAAAGACTTCACAGATAAAAAAAGAAATATAACAAACACATTTCCAAAACTGTAAAAGATTAGGTTATATGAAAATAAAACATTCATAAATTATTTTATGATAAACATATTACTGTCTTCAGTTAACTCATAGTTATAAACGCAAATAATAATAATAATTATTATTATTACATTTAGGCTACATATTTAGAAGGCGCTTTTATCCAAAAAAAGAACAAAGCAATTCGTCAAATGTCAGTCATAATACAGGTTAGATAATAATAATACAGGGCTAAGATGATCACAAACACAAGATTGTTCCGCATATCCAAGGGTTTGTGTGCAGTGTGGAGCGCGCGCTGCACGGCACGGAGGCGCGGGCGCGAACACTTGCATTTCCCTATCAACAGTGGAAACAACTTAAAATACTTTATCATTTCTGGTCATACACAAAAGAATAATACATCATTCGCAACTACTTTTATTTGTCCTAACTCACAATAACAAGAAAACGTTGTGCTTTTGTAAAATAATTTAAAACAATCAGGCGCGCTTTCATGATCTCCGTGAACTGGAGCGCGTCTCATAAATGAACTGATACCAATTATAGCATACCTTATTATATAAAGCTTGAAATGTCCACTTTTAAACAAACAATTAAAATGCCTCGTTATTTTTTCAGACACATTTATTATCATTAGCCTATAAATCTTCTCTCTGTATTGGTTCCAGAGACATGGCTCTTCTCATTCAGACCTGCGGGGAAAATATCCTTTATTATTCACAAGGTTTAAAAACACTGAGAGTCTACAGGAAATGACGTTTTTTTAGCTAAAGGAAATGACGTAAAACTATGGTTACTGCTGATTGGCTAACGCATTTGCCAGGAGGAAATTCCTTTGAACAATGAGAAACCTCTTGGCACGCCCCTACCTCTTGGCACGCCCCTACCTCTTGGCACGCCCATTACTCCAAGCTGCAGCTACCCCTGTCTCATTCATTCTGCACTCGTCCTGTGAGCGCCCTCATATGGAATCAGAGTGAAATTGCAACCAGTTCAGAACCCGGAAGTTTACTGAGAGTGGCAGTTCTCGTTATATTAGACATTCTCTCTTTTTTTATTTTTATTTTTTTATTTTTTATTATTAGAATTCAAGTTACAAACATACAAGCATCACAGTTCGTAAACAAATATTATACAGCAAAAAATAACACCAGAATAAAGTAAAAAAATAAATAAATAATAAAGTAAAAAAAATAAATAAATCAAAATAATATGCCTAATACATATCTTAAATACACAGACTTATAAACTTCATTATCTTTAAAAATATATATATATATATATATATTTCTAATTTTCAATTGAACATTTTAGAGTATATTTCAGTTACTGGCATAGCTTTTTTTTTTTTTAACCCGTTTAAGAGACTCAAAATATATATCGGTTTCAATTTGGAAAAATTTAAAACATGGCCTTGACTTGGAGAATTTATCTTTATGAATATGGAATTTACCTAGTAAAATAAAAAGATTTATAATATTACATAAACTTCTATCTCTACAATCAAAATATGTAATAATCTGTTTCCCTTCAAGTGTTATTGTATTATTTGTTTTAAATGACAGGTAACTTTCAACATTTTTCCAAAATGTAATGCAGAATGAACAACCATAAAAGAGATGAGGTAACGATTCTTGTTCTGTTTTACAAAAACTGCAAAGCTTGTCAACAGGTTTAAATTTTGAAATAAGCAAGTTTGTTGGATATATAGTGTGTAATATTTTCAAATGTAATTCCCTAACTTTGTTTGTGATACAAAATCTAAAAGGAACAAGCCACGTCCTATGCCAATTAATCTCATAAAAAAGAGAATTCCAGAAAAATTTCCCACGAGGAGTTGTTTTCTTTGCATTCAAAAAGCATTTTATGATATGTTTATTAGTACAATTGCTACTCATAATATCCATACCATTTATATAAAGAGTCAAATTAACACCAGGGATAGCGTTTTGTTTATTATAACTTTTCATTAGTTCTAATATACCATTAGGTATAGACTTAAAAACCAAATTATATTCTTTAAACTTTATTGAGAATGCTTTCTCCCTGAGAAAAGATTCATAGTTAAGTAATTGATTATTACCATCAAAAAGGTCTTTTAAAAAGATGATATCTCTATCGACCCATTTCTGCAAATAGAGTGACTTGTTCCCTCTAGTGATGCATTCATTAATCCAAATGATGGACTTGTGTGGAGAGAAGTTGTGAGAATGACACAGCTTCCAAGCCAAAAGAGCTTGTTGATAAAATTGAGATAGTTTTAGCGGCAATCTTGTAATATTATAGTCACATTTCAATATAAATTTTAGGCATCCTACATTTTTAAAAATATTGTTGGGGATAAAGTACCATAAGGACTCAGGTGCTCTTAAACATTCCTTTAACCATTTCACCTTAAAGGTATAATTTAAGTCACAAAAATCCAAAAGTTCAAATCCACCTTCATCCTTAGAACCAGAGAGCACCGCTTTTTTTAAATGATGGTGTCTGTTTTTCCACACAAAATTAGTAAATATGGTATTTATATCTTTACATATTGAATCATGAACATTAAGAGAGAGAGCAGGATAGACAAATCTTGAAATCCCTTCTGCTTTAGTCAAAAGAATCCTTCCTAAAATTGAAATATCTCTTTGAAGGCATAAATTTAGAATTGTTTTAGTTTTTTTTAATTTAGGTGAGAAATTTAGTTGTTGGCGTTCCTTGTGATCCTTGCAGATATGAATACCTAAATATTTTACACATTTCTTAACAGGTAAGTTAAACATTTTTTCCTCATCAGTCTGGTACAGGCATAAGATTTCACATTTAGATTTGTTGAGCTTTAAACCTGACGCAACAGAGAATTGGTCAATTAGAGTTATAGCATTATCAATCTGATGTTTGTCGCTCAAAAAGAGAGCTGTATCATCCGCTAATTGAGTTACTCTGATTTCCTTACCGAAAATAGACAATCCTTTAATAATAGGACTATGTTTAATATGTAATGACAATAATTCAACCACCAGCAGGAACAAAAACGGTGAAATAGGGCAGCCCTGGCGAACTGATCTCAGTACAGGAAATCTTTTTGTGGTGTTTGGATATACAGAGCTATCAATATTTTTATAAAGCATTTTTAACTAGGCTATAGATATCATTTTCTGTCCGAAATCAAAAATCTGAAGTGCTTTAATAAAAAATAATGTTTTACAGTATCAAATGCTTTATAAAAATCAAGAAATACTATCATTGCATCAGTATTGATGTTATCAGAATAATCCAGCAGGTCGAGAACAAGTCTTATATCGGAGCTAATGTGACGGTTAGACATAAAACCTGTTTGTGTTTCACTTATTATCTCATGAAGACCTCCTTTTAACCGTTTAGCAAAAGTTAACGATAGAATTTTGTAGTCAATATTTAAGTGTTGCAAAGGTAGAGAGAGAACCCAAAAGCGAGATGCAGCAATCAACAGTCTTTAATTAGGAATCAACAGTCCTTAAACAAGAGTCTTTAGTTCAGGGGAAAAAACTTGAAAAAATCAGGAACGGCCACACGGCTCTTAACGAGAACAGAAATCCCCTCTTCAGGACAGCAAAGTGCAGATGCGGACGGCGACTGCAGAATCACTAAATCCTCGAACCATTCGTAGAGAGGGTAGAGGACGGCTGGCGATCTACGGCGAGGTGGAGGATCTCAGCGTCCGGAACTGAACAGAATGCAGAAAGCAGGTAACACAGTAGCACTTGCAGGTAAATAGCATCAATACACACCAAGACAGGACAAGACGAGACACGGATGGAATAGAGAGTGCGTATAGCATGAGCTTAACATTGAAATAATCTGACAATGAACCAGGGACAAGAAGAGCTAGAAAAAGGGGAAACAATCAGGAGAGAATTAGGAAACAGCTGGTGAAAGCCAGCGCGGAGGATGAGGAGAGTGAGATCAGCTGAAGGAGATGAGATAATGAGCATGATTGTATGAGCGTAAATGTGTGTGTGTGTGTGTGTGTGTGTGAGAGAGCGTGTGAGTGTATGTGAATGACCACAAGAGGGAAGCAGAGAAAGAAGAACCAGGATCATGACAGTACCCCTCTCTCAACGAGCGCCTCCTGGCGCACCCGAGGCAGCGGACCGAAGAGACCGAAGGAAATCCTCGATGAGCGAGGGATCCAAGACGTCTCGAGAGGGAACCCAGCTTCTCTCCTCAGGACCATACCCCTCCCAGTCGACTAAATATTGGTACCCACGGCCCCGTCGGCGCCTGTCCAAAATTCGGCTGACTGTATAGACAGGAGCGCCCTCAATACGGACGGGGGGGCAAGAAGGGCGTGAGGGCGGACGAACGACGGGTTTAATGCATGAAACATGAAAAACAGGGTGTACTCGACGGAGACTGGACGAAAGGCGAAGTCGGACAGTGACAGGATTGATGATCTTGATAATGCGGAAAGGACCAATGAAACGGGGTGCCAATTTACGGGACTCGGAATGGAGGGGCAAATTGGCTGTGGAAAGCCAGACCCTCTGACCGCGAATGTAACGAGGGCTCTTGACGCGACGTCTATTAGCCGTTATACTCATGCGTCTCTTGGAACGACAAAGTGCTGATCTCACTCTCTTCCAGGTGCGTCTACATCGAGCAATAAAGGTCTGAACGGACGGACACTGAGACTCCGTCTCCTGCGCGGAGAACAGAGGAGGTTGGTAACCGAGGCAACCGTGAAAAGGTGAAAGACCAGTGGCGGAAGACGGGTGAGAGTTATAAGCGTACTCAGCCCAAGCAAGCTGCTCAGACCAAGAGGCGGGGTTACGAAAGACCATACTACGGAGAATGCGAGCGATAGTTTGATTGGCCCGTTCGGCCTGCCCGTTAGTCTGGGGGTGAAAACCCGACGAAAGGCTGGCAGTAGCCCCGATAAGCCGACAGAATTCCTTCCAGAATAACGAGGCAAACTGCGGACCTCTATCAGAAACGACATCGGTAGGTAGACCATGGAGCCTAAAGACATGGTCAACCATAATCTGGGCGGTTTCCTTAGCTGAGGGAAGTTTAGGGAGCGAAATGAAGTGAGCAGACTTTGAAAACCGATCGACTACAGTCAAAATGACCGTATTTCCAGCCGAAGCGGGTAAACCGGTAATAAAGTCGAGCGCAATGTGCGACCACGGACGAGCGGGCACGGGCAAGGGTCGGAGAAGACCAGCCGGAGGAGAATTACCAGACTTAGTCTGAGCACATACGACGCAGGAGGCAATAAAACGGCGTGTGTCGTGTTCTAAAGTGGGCCACCAAAAGCGTTGACGGATAGAGGCAAGGGAACCCCGAACCCCCGGATGGGCAGCTAATTTGGAAGAATGACCCCATTTAAGGACCGCTTGGCGTGCCGAGACGGGAACAAAAAGGAGGCCCCTAGGACAATCGGGAGGGGCAGTGACTCGGGAGAGAGTCCGTCTGACCAATCTCTCGATTCCCCAAATGGCTGCCCCCACAAAACGACCAGAAGGGATGATAGTCTCGTGATTAGCCGGAGTAGCCGAAGAGTCAAAGAGACGAGACAGGGCGTCGGGTTTAACGTTCTTTGAACCTGGACGGTAAGAAATCGAGAAATCAAAGCGGGTAAAAAACAGTGCCCAACGGGCCTGACGAGCGTTTAATCGTTTAGCAGAACGGATATACTCGAGATTACGGTGATCTGTCCAAACGAGAAACGGAATGGAAGAACCCTCCAACCACTGCCGCCACTCTCCTAAAGCTAAGCGAATAGCAAGTAACTCCCGATTGCCAACATCATAGTTTCGCTCGGCAGGAGAGAGACGGTGAGAGAAAAAGGCGCAGGGGTGCACTCTACCGTCAGCGGCGGAGCGCTGAGAAAGCACAGCCCCGACCCCCACCTCAGACGCATCCACCTCGACGATAAATTGTCTCGAAACATCGGGAGTGAGGAGAATAGGCGCAGTAGTAAAAAGGGTCTTTAGACGATCAAACGCCTCTTGAGCGGCGTCTGACCATCTAAAGTTAGATCTGACAGAAGTCAGGGCAGTGAGAGGCGCAGCGACCTGGCTAAAATTTCTAATGAAACGGCGATAAAAATTAGCAAAGCCGAGAAATCGTTGTAGCGCGACGCGGGATTCTGGAATTGGCCAGTCAGTTACCGCCGACACCTTGCCAGGGTCCATACTGATACCCTCAGCAGAAACAATTGAGCCTAAAAACGAAATCGAAGATGCGTGAAAAGAACACTTTTCTGCTTTGACAAAGAGTCGGTTCTCTAAGAGTCGCTGAAGGACTCGGCGGACGTGCTGAACATGAACCTGGAGAGACGGAGAGAAAATCAGAATGTCGTCCAAATAGACAAAGACAAAAATGTTGAGCATATCGCGAAGAACGTCATTAATGAGAGCTTGGAAGACTGCGGGAGCGTTTACCAATCCGAAAGGAAGAACCTTATATTCAAAATGCCCCAGGGGAGTGTTAAATGCAGTCTTCCATTCATCTCCCTCCTTAATACGAACTAAATGATATGCGTTACGGAGATCGAGTTTAGAAAAAATCCTAGCTCCTTGTAATATCTCAAAAGCCGACGACATTAGAGGCAACGGATATCGATTCTTTACAGTGATCTCGTTGAGCCCACGATAATCTATACAAGGGCGCAAGGAACCATCCTTCTTCTTAACAAAGAAGAAACCAGCGCCCGCGGGAGACGACGAGGGAACGATTAAACCAGCATTAAGGGAATCTGACAGATAATCTTCGAGCGCCTTACGTTCCGGGGCGGACAACGAATACAATCTACCCCGTGGGGGGGTGGTCCCCGGGAGGAGATCGATGCTACAGTCGTACTGGCGGTGAGGGGGGAGAGAAGTGGCACGAGAACGACTAAAGACCTCTCGCAGATCGTGATACTCCTCCGGTACTCCTGACAAATCACCTGGTTCTTCCTGGAAAACAGAAACAGATGACACGGGAGGAACGGCAGAGGTTAAACATTTAACATGACATGACAGTTTCCAGGATAAAATGCATCCGTTAGACCAGTCAATAAGGGGGTTGTGTTGTACAAGCCAAGGATGGCCTAAAACCACTGGTGTAAAAGGAGAATGAAAAATTAAAAAAGAAATAGTCTCGTTATGGTTCCCTGAGACAGAGAGAGTAAGGGGGGCAGTCTCTCTCCGCACTCTAGGGAGGGAACTACCGTCAAGGGCGAACAGAGAGGTGGAGCTCCTTAAGTCAACGAGGGGAATACCTTGCTCACGAGCCCATGTCTCATCGATGAAGTTTCCCTCCGCACCTGAGTCAACCAAGGCAGTACAGGGCACCGAGGAATTCATCCAGCGGAGGCGAACAGGTAGAGTGGTACAGGACATAGACGGAGAGATCCTAGAGGTAGCGCTCGCCAGTAACCCTCCGCTTACTGACGAGCTCTGGCTTTTACTGGGCAATCTGAGACAAAATGTCCTGCCGCGCCACAGTACATGCAAAGGCGGTTTGCAATTCGTCGCTCACGTTCCTTGAGAGAGATGCGAAGACCCCCGAGTTGCATAGGTTCAGGATTCGGACTGGAGGAGTGAGGAGTAATATCAGGAGGAGAAAGAAGAGCGGATTCCATTCCGCGGGCTCTGCGACGTGAGTCGAAACGCCTCTCCACCCGAATGGCCAGATCGATGAGCGCCTCGAGTTGGGTGGGTACTTCACGAGCAAGGATCTCGTCCTTGAGTTCTGGGTTCAGGGCCTCCAGAAAGCGCGCCACCAGGGCTGGAGCGTTCCACCCGCAGGTCGTCGATAATGTACGGAACTGGATGGAAAAATCAGCCACCGCACGTCTCCCCTGGCGAAGCGTAGAGAGTAAACGAGAAGCTTCCTCACCGTAGGCTGAGCGATCAAAAACTCTTATCATCTCTTGTTTGAAGAGGGAAAAATCAAACACACAGTTAGTCTCTGCCTCCCAGTTGGCCGCACCCCACTCCCGCGCCCGGCCCGCGAGGAGAGAGATGACATAAGCGACCCTGGACCGGTCAGTGGCATAAGTAGAGGGCTGAAGTGAAAAGACCACCTCACACTGAGTCAAAAAGGAGCGGCATTGTGTGGGCTCACCAGAGTATACCGGGGGGTTATTAATCCGAGGCTCAGAGAAACTGCGGGGGTCAGAAACAGTGGACGACTCTTCCTTGCGTAACTGATGAACTCGCCGAGAGAGATCCGTCATCTGGACAGCCAGTGACTCGACAGCCTGTCTTGCAGACGAAATGTCCTCCTCGTGCTTACCCAGCAAGGCGCCCTGCATCTCGACGGCCGCTTGAAAGGGATTGCCACTCGCTGGGTCCATAGTGTTGGTCAGATTATTCTGTTGCAAAGGTAGAGAGAGAACCCAAAAGCGAGATGCAGCAATCAACAGTCTTTAATTAGGAATCAACAGTCCTTAAACAAGAGTCTTTAGTTCAGGGGAAAAAACTTGAAAAAATCAGGAACGGCCACACGGCTCTTAACGAGAACAGAAATCCCCTCTTCAGGACAGCAAAGTGCAGATGCGGACGGCGACTGCAGAATCACTAAATCCTCGAACCATTCGTAGAGAGGGTAGAGGACGGCTGGCGATCTACGGCGAGGTGGAGGATCTCAGCGTCCGGAACTGAACAGAATGCAGAAAGCAGGTAACACAGTAGCACTTGCAGGTAAATAGCATCAATACACACCAAGACAGGACAAGACGAGACACGGATGGAATAGAGAGTGCGTATAGCATGAGCTTAACATTGAAATAATCTGACAATGAACCAGGGACAAGAAGAGCTAGAAAAAGGGGAAACAATCAGGAGAGAATTAGGAAACAGCTGGTGAAAGCCAGCGCGGAGGATGAGGAGAGTGAGATCAGCTGAAGGAGATGAGATAATGAGCATGATTGTATGAGCGTAAATGTGTGTGTGTGTGTGTGTGTGTGTGAGAGAGCGTGTGAGTGTATGTGAATGACCACAAGAGGGAAGCAGAGAAAGAAGAACCAGGATCATGACATTAAGAGTGTGATAGGTCTCCAATTTTCTATTATTAAATGATCTTTAGGGAGAAGACATATTAAACCTTGCTTTATGCTCGCAGACATTTCCTCTTTTAAGATACATGCTTTAAATAAATCAAATAGAGGATTTTCAATAATTTCCCAAAAATGCAAATAAAATTTGACTGAAAGCCCATCATTACCTGGCGATTTACCTTTTTTCATTGAACCGACAGCCTCTGAAATTTCCACTTTAGTAATGGGACGTTCGCAATCCAACTTAAATTGTTCAGATATAGTTGGTGTAAATGCTTTAACTAATTCGAGAAATGTATCACAATCATCAAATTGAATATTAGATTTATATATATTGCTATAAAACGTACCCACATATCTTGAAATGTCTAAAGAGTTAGAGATGATGTTATCATCAATTTTAAGAGTAGTTAAATTATTTCTCTTGCGATTTCGTTTCTCTAAAGCAAAGAAATAACTTAAATTTTTTTTCCCTTGCTCCAGCCATTTTGCTCGCGACCTTACAAATGCCCCTTTAGCCATTTCAATATACATATTATCTATTTCCTCTTTTAATTTTTTCATTTTAGTTTCTTCTTCCTCTGAGAGATTATTTTTAGTCATCAAAATATTTAAATTATCCATAATACTTATTTCTTTTGCTATATTGTTTTTTTTAATCGCTTTACTTCGTCTAATTGCTATTTCTCTAATTTTAAACTTGAAATATTCCCATTTTTGTATGGGTTTCATTTCGTTATTATCAAATATACTTTTTGCTGTTTTTTTTACTAAATCACAAAACTCCTCATCTTTTAATAAATTATTATTTAATTTCCAATAACCACGTATATTACCATTTTGTTGTTTTGTTCCTGCTAAATGGATTGAAATTAATTTATGATCAGAAAGTGGGGCATAGCTATGCGATGATTCTGTCACAAATTGCAGACAAGAGGGAGATATAAGCCATAGATCAATTCTAGACTGAGAGGATCTACTAACATTGCTCCAGGTAAATTCGTTAATATCAGGATTTAGAAAACGCCAAACATCTATTATTGCTAGTTGTTCACAAATGTATTCAGTACTTTTGAATCTCGAATGTGGGGTTAATCTTACCGGTACTCTATCTACAAGGTCATCTGGGCCCGGTTTTTCAAAAGTAATCCAATAGGATTTTGGATAACGGATTGGATCAAATCTTGAAAATGGGTTTTTCAAAAGAAAAAACGGATTACATAATCGGATTAGATCAGGTAATCCAATCTTGGTTTTGATCCGGATCAAACCTTTAGATCAAACCTTTAGTTTGGGTTTTTCAGAACTTTAAAGTGCATTGGATTCAGCGTGGATTTCATGCCCAAAATGTAATGAAAACTTTAAAAATGTATCAAATAATATATTTGGATCATGCAGTATCTTACAAGATATCCTATTTATTCATAAGGTTTTAATTTTAATTGTTCATCCATCAGGCTACAGTGATTAGGCTTTAACGTATTCAGCCTTTCAGTCTAGGCCGACAGCAACGTAGAAAGAGTTTGGCCTCATAAAATAATCCCCCAAACAGCTGTCAAAATTGACCAAAAACAATACATTTTATTCTGTCACTAATTGATATATATATATTCATCACAATCGAAAATATAGATTTTTTAAGAATATTTATTAGTGATGCATGCAATGATTACAGAATAACCAAAAAAAAATGCAAAGAATGGCAATCACTGATTTTTTAAATCCAAAACATGGATTAAGTATTGACATTAAGTCTTTTTTTTTAAATTCAATACATCTATATTTGAAACTTGTTATAAATATCCTCAATGTACAGTGTTTGTTACTTGTTTTGTCAACTTGTTGCTCTTTACATATCTATAGTTCTACATTGTGATTTCCTATCCTGTTTGAGCACTGGTTATCCAGATTTGGTGATCCTGAAAAGTTCCTATCCGGATCAGATTGATCCAATCCGATGTTGCTTTGAAAAACTGGCTCAAAAGTAAGCTGGATTACGTGATCACGGATCGCAAAAAAAAGGATTACTAAATCCGGATCAATTTTATCCAGATTAAACCTTTTGAAAAACCGGGCCCTGGAGCATCATTATAATCACCTCCAATAATCAAGTGTGCATCCTTATATTTGTTTTTAAAGGCTTCAAGTTTCAAACAAAGTTGTAAAAACATTATTTTTGCTTGAGCTGTATTGTTATGGTTATATAAATTACAAACTATAAAGAAGGAATTGTCTAATTTGAAAATCAAGATGATCCATCTACCCTCATTTGAGGTCACTGATTCAATGATATCATATCTCCTTTAAATTTATTAAGTAGAATGGCGACACCTGCAGATTGTTGAGAGGCATGACAGAAATAACATACATCACCCCACTGTGCTTTCCAAAACTTCACATCCTCATCCACCGAATGAGTCTCTTGTAAAAAAATTAAATCAGCATTTTTTTGTCTACTGAATAAAAAGATTGATTTCCTCTTGCTGCTATCGCGAATACCTCTGACATTCAAAGATATTATTTTTAAGGAACTAAAACGAAAGTCTGGCATAATGCAAAAAAAAAAGAGAAAAATACAGAACTGGATGACTGTTAAAGTTATAGAACTAGTTAAGAAAGAAAGAAAAAAAAAAACACCTGAGATAAGAAATATAAAGATTAGCTTACCGCCTAGAAGAAAACTCTGAACATGAGTAGGCTACCTCAATAAATCCCTAAAGTTTAAACATTCTTATATAACTATTGGAGTGAACATATTGCTATTTTAACTGTTTACCAGAAGAGCAAATTAACCTATGTCGCGTGGCATAATTTGAAAATTGTACCTCACATTAACGGAAGTTTAACAAGTTATGCGGTGTGTCTCACACTGTTAATGATGACAGCAGGCCCCTGCCATTTCGTTTTCTTTCCATCAGCGCGCGCTTGCTTCACAAGAGGCCACAGTTTATTTCTGCATTGTCTCTCCTGTTGGGTTAAATCTTCAGTCATCCGCAGGCTCTTTTTCTTCATGACATCAGCGTTGAGGGAAGCTCTCCATAGTTTGAATCTGAAGGTGCGCATGGTGAACTGAATGATGATTGGACGTGTGCTTTTATCCTCTCTCGGGCGTCCGACCCTGTACAGTGTCCACCATGAATCCAAGCTTGCTCTTTTCCTCTGGAATGATTTCCGCAATAATCTCCAACACCTTCCTCACATCCTCATTGCTGCTCTCTGGAAGATTCAGAAGACGAAGATTCCATCTCCTACTGTACCGCTCCGACTCTTCTTGTTTCTCCCTCAGGATAGTCATCTGGTCACTCATCTTTTTTACTGCGTCCTCAGTACCTTTCCATTGAATTTCCAGCCCTTTCACATTTTCTTGCACTTTAGCAATCTCGGCTGTATTTTCATGACCATTTCTTCAAACTTTAAAAAACGATCGTTTAAGCCATTAATTGCTTTTAGAATGTCAGCATTTGAAACTGTTTCTTCTTCTTTGGTAACGTTACAGACTTTAGGATTTGGGCTTTTTGTGGGAGTATCAGGAAGAGGTGTACATAAACCGGAGAACGAACTTTCAGCCTCTATATCCATTATCAAGCCTTCCTTTCTCACCTTCTTGGCATCTCTCTTTGACATCGTAGCACACTTGTCCAGGCTAATTAGCAAAATTTTTAGTTTAGGCCGACACACTGCGCACGTGTCCTGGTTTAGCCCAACTTTGGTTAACAACAAGCAAAAGGCCTTTTATTCGAGTGAAATAACTAACTGGATGACAGAGCAACGATCCACTCCTTCATTTATCGATAAACAGTCTCAAAAAAGTACACTCAAAACATTAATACTCAGTCAGAGTCTCGGAGCACAGAATAAGACGTCTACACCGGTCGCCATCTTGGACCAACCACCTTAGACATTAGGTGTGTTCGACATCGGCTGCGGCTGGATGTAAGCGATCTACGAGAGTAGCCGCGTGCAGCCGGGGAGGAGCTGCAAACGAAGACGTGAAGTCGGACACTTCTGGTTCCCGTAGTGACCGCTCACGTGGTGTTTGCATACTTTATCACAGCTGAAGTGAAATAAATGCAATATTTGCTAAATACACAGATGTTTCAGAGGCATTTTCATTCAATATTTTATGTACTGCTTCATACAGCGTCTGTTTGAACAAGAATAAAGTTCACCATAAGCCTACAGCTAGCCTATCAATGAAGTGGAATCGACGTTTTTTAATCAGTTTTATTTGGATAAACATGACACAATATAACATTGCGACTACATGAAAAGAGTGCTTACTGTTATAAAAAATGATTTGTGAGCTGTAGAGGAACTAAAGGTGGTCGAATAAACACGAAACACACGTGACCGTTGTCATGCGGTGAATCCGGCCAATCATGGAACTGCAGTGTCGTCATCAGCGCTCGTGCAGCTGCTCTTCAGAAGCTGCGCTGGCTGAGTTCTCCGGCTACTCTCGAATCGCTCTCGCGTTACTTTAATGGCATACGTCACAGTCACGTGGCGTCGGCGCTGTATCAAGTCGGACAAAATTTCTAACCGGCATGCACTGCTTCAAGTCAGCCGCCGATCGTTCTGCGCAGAGCTGCATGAAGTCGAACAAGCCTATTCTCTGACACTATCCACCTTATTCTGCTCTAAACAATGCGCGCTGCCATGACGACGACTCCGGTTGCCAACTTCCGGTTCGAATCTGGTCTATGCTTTTGCCATGTGTTTAAGATTGTGTCATCCCCACATCGGTAAACTAAAGCGAAAAAAACATTCATCAAATGTGATTTGATCACGTTATTTTTTTTTTAAATCACTGATAAAAACAAAATGAACATTTTTCTTTTCTTCATAACTTCCAAAGGATAGCTGATGCATGACTGCACGATCTCATGAACATCCGACAGTCTCTATCCCCCCCGACTGCAGCAGAATAACCCAAGCAATAAGCGTAGGCTGGTTAGCACTTTGACTGTCTACCTCTGCTTTCAAAAATGCATAGTCTATATATTTATCAGGCCTGTGACGTGAGGCAAGTAGGCTACATTATACGCTGAGTTTCAGTTCATTTATGAGACCAAAGTCCAGTTTGCGCGCCGGCGCCTCTGTGTCATGATGATCCATTTTCTACTATATTTACTTCTTATTTATTAAAACCAGCCAGGCAATTGGTTGATGAAACATTGATTAAAATTAAGATACAATTAATAAAAAACGAAATTCACTTTAAAGGAAGGCTTTGTGCTTTCTCTCTGTGAAAGTTTTAAAGTCGATTTCAGAGCGGTCATGTCCGTAACGGAGAACTGTCACGTCTGCACTCCACAACATTATTATTTTTTTCTCATAAATGCGAACACGAAAAATAAAATAAAAAGAATATTTTATGTTCTGTGGAGGCCGACCCTTCATCATCCGGTTAGCAGGCTTTTACTTTTGTTTTGCGCAGTGTAATTCATAGAATTACTAAAAAATATTTTGCCACCTAAAAGTTAAAGATTTGTTGTGTTATGTCACATGTGTATTTCACTCATATTAAATATAAAACGCACGTGTAGACTGACATTTTTCTAATGTCTCGACTAGAGTGCCAGCATTCTATGTAGACAAACACTTCAAACGGAAGTAGAAAACCGTTTAGTCAGTTGAACCCGCTATGAATCATGGGAATTAGAACGGGCGCAGAATAAGGTGGATAGAGTGCCGAAGTGATGACGTCACTTTGTAGGACAACTCGGAAGCTAGCGGCGCATGGGTTCCCTCGGTCGAAAAGCTATGCATTTAGTTATAAATTTTGAAGCCTAGCCTATATAAAGATTTTTAAAAACACAAGCAGACACAATAAAGTTTAAAAAAACACAAGCAGGTTATAACTGTGTGTTCTATGTCATAGATCAAAACGTGAAAATATTTAGAGGCTTTGTTCACCACAGACCTTATTTCAGGCGATTTAGCAAAAACCCATTCAAAAATCCCATAGACTTTAGAGCGAGGGAACCGGGGGTGCTAAAATGCTAACTCACTTCCGCGTTTTGGCCTACAGAGTGAGGTCGTGCCTTCGGCACTCTATGAATGGCAATGAAACCGTTGCTTTAACCAATCAGATAAGCAGTCAGATTTAATCAGCCAATCAGATTTCGCTTTGACTGCAGCGGGGCCATCTAGCAGGCGTATAATAACGTCTGCATTTTCACGTTCTTTGATTGGATGCTCAGAGCGCGTACTATTACTGGTAGTATCCGCATCTGTAGCGAACTGCGTAAAGCTGTAGATGTAATAGTTTTTCAACCCACAAATTAATGTTTCTTTCCCTCCTCGATCCCCAGCAGGTTCAAACCGGAAAAAAATCCCTTATTCAGCCTGAGTTTAACGCAGAGTCATGGAACTCTATTCGATCTGTCCGGGTAAAAACAGACTAATGTAAGTTATGCCACGAATGATTTTGAAGGCAAAAGTCCCGCTGATCTCATTGATTTCGTTCAAAACTCTGCGTGAGAGCATGGGTCAGCTGTACACATCGTCATGTTTTGCAGTGACTGTGTCCACCTGTCGAGCAGACACTCAGCCCTAAAGCGAAGTAAAATTATGCTAGAAATATGACGAGACAGACGACATTGTTGGAACTGAAACGCAGTTAGAACCTGTAGCAGTAACGTACAACAGAGTAATTGAAGTCTTTTTGAGGAAAGAAATAAGGATGGATTTTGTGTAAAAAATAATCAGTAGGTTTGGGGAGTAGGCTATGCTTTTTTCCCGTGGTGAATATGATTTTCTTCTTAATTTTTCTTTTAAATTTATGATCGAAACTTTTTTTTTAAAGCATTCATACTATTGTAACGTCTGAAAAGGGACTATTGTAACCATTGTACGACAAGGAGGCTCCGTTTCTGAACTTATAATCGGAACGCAAGAACCACTGTACAAACGTATACCTGCCAAACTCACACGCTCGTTTCTCTCTACCGGCCTTTTCCGAACTCAACACATTAACCCAATAACTGCCGGTGCAAAATAAAAACAACAATTATAGAGACTCTTTGCGCTGCTACATTATTAAAAGTTATTAATTCAGTTAGGACAGAAGGCCTAGGTGTGAAATGCACGGCCCGCCACTGCATGTAGCCTATAAGTGGAACTTACTTTAACTTGATCTCTACATTTTTAGTGCATTTACACTGCCAAAGTATGAAGGCGGGACAGTCAAACACCTCAGTCTAACACGTTTACATAGAAAAACTGAAAACGTAGCATAGTGAAATGGGAAAACATGTTTGTGAGGTCTACTACAGCGTTTTCTTTAAAAATTGTCACTTCACAGTAGGAACGTGAAAATGGTAGCATAGTGAAAATAAGATAAAAACTCATGTAAAGCAGTTATATAAAATGTTCGGTATAAAAAAGTTCATATAGGTAGATAGATATTCTATCTCCTCACACATCACACATCATCAGCGTTTTACATGGTATGCAGAGTTAGACAGACGTAGCTGCCTTTTACAGTTCCTCCTGAACCAAAACAACCAGCTTATGCGTTTACACCATAACTGCTGTAGTTTGGAAGAGACGGAAACCTGTGACGTAATAATCGGAGCGGTCCGTGTGTTTGGTAGCAGGAGTGGCTTTGGAGACGCCCTGAAGGAAGGGTGGGATCTTGTGCTTTCAAAGCTTTTGAAAACCTTTACCTAAGCTTTTTAAAGGGGTCATATAATGGTACATGCACTTTTACAAGTTGATTGTAATGAAATGTGTGTTGGCAGTGCCTGTACACAACCATCATATAATGATAAAAATGCATCCAGTGTTTTTGTTTTAATCTCCTTATATGTTTTCCCCTGCCTCAAATCGAGCCGTTCGACCATGTGACGTCACACGGTTGGACGCCCCTCCCACGATTGTTGATTGACAGCAGCGTTTCAACACAGCCCCGCCCTGAGCGAGCTGTCATCATAGTCCGTCATTGTTGATACACTGGAGCAGAATGGCGTCTAAGCGATTGTGGTGTTCTGTTCTTGGGTGTAATAAACACAGCAGTCATTTTGATGTTCCTAAATCCCAACCGCTGAAGACGCAGTGGCTGAGTTTTGTTTACGATGGGAATAATCCCCACGATCAACGTCAGTGCATTCATGTTTGCGTGAATCATTTCACACCAGACTGTTTTATAAACGAGGAGGGTCAGTATGGTTTTGCTAAGAAAAACTCTCTCATTCCCCATCTTCTCTTCACTTTCCTTTTCAGTTAAAGTATCAGAATAATTCATGTGACACTGATGTATCACTGGCAGCTTCAGGCTTAATCTCATTGGTCATTGTTAGTGTTCACCACTATAGCGTCATTCTAAGAGGATGTGTGACTGGCATCATTAATCAGAATCCCAGTCTGATTCGGGGACAAGTCTTTAACACCAGTCGCCTGTAAGAAAACAGATTCACAGAAGATGAAAGTAATGAACAGGATGAATAATTCAGTTACACATAAAAATATATTATATACAGTGAAGAAAATAAGTATTTGAACACCCTGCTATTTTGCAAGTTCTCCCACTTAGAAATCATGGAAGGGTTTAAAATTGTCATCGTAGGTGCATGTCCACTGTGAGAGACAAAATCTATAAAAAAAAAAATCCAGAAATCACAATGTATGATTTTTTAACTATTTATTTGTAAGACACAGCTGCAAATAAGTATTTGAACACCTGTCTATCAGCTAGAATTCTGACCCTCAAAGACCTGTTAGTCTGCCTTTAAAATGTCCACCTCCACTCCATTTATTATCCTAAATTAGATGCACCTGTTTGAGGTCATTAGCTGCATAAAGACCCCTGTCCACCCCATACAATCAGTGAGAATCCAACTACTAACATGGCCAAGACCAAAGAGCTGTCCAAAGACACTAGAGACAAAATTGTACACCTCCACAAGACTGGAAAGGGCTACGGGGAAATTGCCAAGCAGCTTGGTGAAAAAAGGTCCACTGTTGGAGCAATCATTAGAAAATGGAAGAAGCTAAACATGACTGTCAATCTCCCTCGGACTGGGGCTCCATGCAAGATCTCACCTCGTGGGGTCTCAATGATCCTAAGAAAGGTGAGAAATCAGCCCAGAACTACACGGGAGGAGCTGGTCAATGACCTGAAAAGATCTGGGACCACCGTTTCCAAGGTTACTGTTGGTAATACACTAAGACGTCATGGTTTGAAATCATGCATGGCACGGAAGGTTCCCCTGCTTAATGTCAAGGCCCGTCTTAAGTTTGCCAATGACCATTTGGATGATCCAGAGGAGTCATGGGAGAAAGTCATGTGGTCAGATGAGACCAAAATAGAACTTTTTGGTCATAATTCCACTAACTGTGTTTGGAGGAAGAAGAATGATGAGTACCATCCCAAGAACACCATCCCTACTGTGAAGCATGGGGGTGGTAGCATCATGCTTTGAGGGTGTTTTTCTGCACATGGGACAGGGCGACTGCACTGTATTAAGGAGAGGATGACCGGGGCCATGTATTGCGAGATTTTGGGGAACAACCTCCTTCCCTCAGTTAGAGCATTGAAGATGGGTCGAGGCTGGGTCTTCCAACATGACAATGACCCGAAGCACACAGCCAGGATAACCAAGGAGTGGCTCTGTAAGAAGCATATCAAGGTTCTGGCATGGCCAGTCTCCAGACCTAAACACAATAGAGAATCTTTGGAGGGAGCTCAAACTCCGTGTTACTCAGCGACAGCCCAGAAACCTGACTGATCTAGAGAAGATCTGTGTGGAGGAGTGGGCCAAAATCCCTCCTGCAGTGTGTGCAAACCTGGTGGAAAACTACAGGAAACGTTTGACCTCTGTAATTGCAAACAAAGGCTACTGTACCAAATATTAACATTGATTTTCTCAGGTGTTCAAATACTTATTTGCAGGTGTATCTTACAAATAAATAGTTAAAAAATCATACATTGTGATTTCTGGATTTTTTTTTTTAGATTATGTCTCTCACAGTGGACATGCACCTACGATGACAATTTCAGACCCCTCCATGATTTCTAAGTGGGAGTACTTGCAAAATAGCAGGGTGTTCAAATACTTATTTTCTTCACTGTATATTAGAAACTGTGAACTGTAATTGTGCATTCCTTTTGATTTTTGCAGAATGTATGCTGGTTTTCTTTTCCTAAATATTAAACACATTGTCATAAATGTGGGACGCTTCTCGTGAATGCATCTGATAAACTGCATTACACTGTCATCTTCTGTATTACAATAACATGTCAAAAATATAGTCATGGTCAAAAATATTGGCACCCTTGCATTTTTTTCCAAGTCCAAATTACCCCAGTTGAAATTGAACAAAGTATTTGGTATCTATGACTCTTTCCAATAGTTTTGACCACGTCTGTATAGTGTTTGCATTCTACGATGAAGCATTAAGATTTACAGATCACATTCAGAACGAATTTGGGTGTTTTTATAAAATGACACAGGTCACAAAATAATGTGATTTATTACTATATATTTTCCAAACAGTCTGCACATCTAAATGCTTGAACTAGTGGCAATTATTAATATGACTGATACTTTTACTTTCTACAAAAAGTTGCAGTTTTTATTTTTATATTATTTAGTTTATTTTAGAGATGCACCGATGTATTGGCCTCCGCTCACATGCTCTGGTGTGAGACAATGTGTGTCATCTTCTGTTGTCTGAGAGTTGATTGACCGCTTTTAGATGCATTATTGGCATTGCCACCCTCTGGTTATATGAACCTGTCACCACATCAGAACCGAAAACATGGGGATTTTTTATAGACAATAATCGCACAACCTATTCGATATTCTATACAGGGTATATGCAGGAATCATAGAGATGAATTTACTACCTTTTTTACTACCTCCACAATATTTTTTACTACCAACACGACATCAAGCTGCAGCCCTTTTTTGGGGGGTGTGGGAGGGGTATGCAAAACACCACTTACTACTTACTATAAGGTATGGTGTGACACTGTCACACACATCCTACATATTAGGTACACTAATGTTTAATTGTGATCATTACAAAAAAAACATAATTGACAATGACAATATTAGTGTCGAGTTGAGTTTCAGTTGTCCTTATCTTAACCCTAGCCCTTGAGTTATCCTAACCATAACGTTAGCCCTTAGCCCTAATTAGGTGAATAACCTTGGCACTTCTTAAAAACAAATGACACTTAACAACCATAAACATTAATAAAGATTAATAAAGTGTGTCACATCACACACACCTACCCACAAACACACATTCTCAAACACGCAGACTTAAGCAGTGAAATTACTATCCCAAAACAGCAATTTATTTCATCACATCTTTAAATGTGCTTCAACTATGGCACTGGTTTGCTGCTGAGGTGGTGCGACGACAGCTGACCTTAAGTTGGCATGATTTGCCGCGATCTGTGTATTGCTGCTAGCATCGCAAAACAACGAAATAGGGAGCTGCTCCCCCCTCACCCGAACCCGTTAAATATTTTCGATTAGGGATGCACCGATACCACTTTTTGCAGAACGAGACCGATACCAATACTTTCATTTTTGGTAGCCTACTCGTCGATATCGATACCGTAACCGATCCCTGAATTTTCACTGCATTTGTAATTTTAAAATGTATTAGTAGATAAACCAAAAGATTATAAATCATATTAGTTGGCTTAATTTGTTCATCAAATATATATTCAGATATTTTCATGCTTAATTAATCCTGCTAAAAAGCATGCTTCTGTTTCTGTCACTGTTCATTCTATTGCTCTATCATATTTTATCTTCATTGAATAGCACAGCACATGTTTAGAGCTGCTCCAGCAGAGTCAGTGCTGAGGATCGGGCCAGTGGTACAAATGTTTAGACACCAGTGAAATACCAATTATTTAATCCAATTTTGATACTACAACAAAAACTACCAGCCCAATTAATGTGAATTTAAAACATTATTAAAAGCAGTCAGTAACAAAATAAGAACAAATAATCGAATTACAAATAGGACAAATAAATACAATAGATCAAAGAAAAGCTACAAATGAAATAAACTGTTTTTAGAGTTTTTTGGGTACATTGGTAAATACATTTGAATAAAGTAATCAAATGTGAAAAATTTGCATATTCATTACTGTATAGCTAAATAAAATAGATGGATATTTTTGTAAAGTTGAAAAGGGTAGACTATTTAGTCAAGAGCAGTGAGTAATTTATTTGTCCTTTGTTTGATTAGCATTAAAACACAGTAGCAGGTTTATTAAATTGCTGCCCCTTTAAGACAGAAGGCACGGGCCCCATTTGAACATGGCTACGTTCACTTGAGATATATTCGATTATTACGCGTGCTGATTATTAACACGTGCTGAGTGAATGATCAGGAGCATTCAACAGAAGTGCGCCCGCGCGCTCTCTCTCTCGTCAGTTAACGATAATAATAAGCTAGATGACTCGTTTTAATTTTCTTTGTCATTGACATCCGATTGAACTATAAACTTTCCACTGATGTCTGTTTGAAGGGATGTGCTCGACCAGCTCGCGCATCTGTGCCGCTGCGCGCTCAATCCATTGCACGTTTCCAGTGCTCGCGCACCACAGCTAAGTTGTGTTACTATATTGCGTTTAATATTCCACTAATAAGACATATTTACTTCATAGACAGCCTTATTTTTTAGGGGAAAAAATGGAATCTCGTATATTGTCAATACTAATTGAAAACCATAATATGGTTTTCAATTCGTATTGACAATATACAATATTATATATGCTATATATATATATATATATATATATATATATATATATATATATATATATATATATATATATATATATGATTATATACTATATATGATATAGACCCAGTTAGATGGGGCTTCGAAAATTTACTATCTCGTCAGATGACGTTTACTACTTTTTACTGGCCTTAATTTGGCATAATTTAATTTACTACCTTTTACAACCCCACGGAAACCCTGCTATAATAAAATCAACTAATCGAATATTCGAAAATCGTGACTCATCCCTAGCTCAGACGCACATACATACACAGCTGTGATATTCTCTCTGTCTCCTTCCCACAGACATTTACGCACGCTCGATTATCTCTAGGACCCTCCCCCTCCACACATTAGCCACTTACAGTGGCCTTTCCTTATTCTTCTCACACTCATTGGCCTGCCACACATTCCGCAAACTCTCAAATTTTGGTGGCAAAATGCGACCATTTGATCACAGTCTGGTGCCCTGCAGCATATAACTAATTATATAATAATGTAAATGTATCCATACCACTGTTTATTATATAGTAAAATAGTACAAGAGCAGTGTTGTCCTGAAGATTCAAGTTATTATTGGTTTAATGTAATAATTTCTGAATCTAACCAAGTAAAACTCTGCCAACTTGCAGATCTGAATCTGATTTTTGTAGTCAGACAAATTCAGTGCATATCTTACCTGATCATTGCACTGCATCCTGGTGTCTGTTTGAACAATGAAAAAACTTAATTAAACACACATTACTACGGTTATTTATAATAATATATATTTTTTTTAAATTACACACAATTTCCATCTTATTAATTCAACTGCATATAATTTAGTGACGGCCAGTTCGCAAACAAATCATTGTTCTGAACCAGTTCTGGATGAGCCAGTTCACCAAATTGAACTGAATTGTCTGAAACAGTTGTGGCTCAGGTCAGCACTGATACACGTTATTTAATTGAATCGTTTCGGATGTGCCTGACAGTCACTCAGACTCAAGATGAATGACTGTGGCAACGATACTGTTTCGTGACCAACCTGAAGAGATTCTCCGGCACCAGAACCGTCGTTGATATTGCCATGATTAAAAAGCTTTTTGATATTTGTTCTTTACTTAAAGTTACACTCTGTATTTTTCTGCCGCTGGGGGTCGCTAAGCACTTCAAAACAATAACATTGATGACGCAGTATGTAAATGAGCATGGAATCATGACATGGAATTAGACCGACGGATCTAATAATGTTTATGGATGAGTGAATACATTGATGTTTTAACATGACTGTTGTATGAAGCAGGGCGTGATTGCTAATGAGAGACAGATATCAGCGTCACACGCGAGTCTGGCGGAACTGAGGTGTCGGAGCTTGTGTCGAGAAAAAATTGGCGTGTCAGATGAACCCGCGATTCGAGGCTTGTGTTGTTAACGTGAAAATCACGTGACTAATGACAAACGATGCCTCGTTTTGTGTATACATCATCCGGCAAAAATAGAAGCTCTGCGTATCTGCTCGGGAGGGCTGTGGATCGCCAGAGCTGGGACGGAGTCGGAACGCAGCCGTTCCGCAGTCAGTGAAAATACACACATTGGGTCTCATTCATGAAACACGAACGATTTTTGTGTAAATCGTGTGTAAAGTGGTTCTGGAGTAAATTTTTGGATTCATTAAAATGTTTGTATTTTCCAAATGTTAGTTGGTACGAAAGAAATCTACACCTGCTCCCAGCCTCGCGTAAATAGTGCGTTTAACATCCGAACGTTTTGCTCATTAATAAGGCTGCATTTTAATTCACCTTAATCGGGTACATATTTACACAGCATTAAAAAAAAATATTATATATAGTAAATACATAGCCTATGTTTTTTTCTTTTTACTTTTATTATGAGAGCCAGTAATAGCATCTGCAAACAGAACACTAATCAAATAATTAATTGCTTTCAATCGGGCTGGGCAAACTAATAGCCCCTTAATTGTTACGGAAATAGTTTTCTATAAAATGGCCAAAATCATGCGTAACAAGAAACATTTACATATAGCGATATAGCGCTTTTGCTAGATTTGGCAGATAGAGCGCTGCGCAAAAGGTGTATTTTCAGAGAAAATTAAAATTTCTGCATCTGAGAAATTTTTCTTTTTCATTCGCTTTTGAGAAGACATGTTAAAATCCTTCGTTTTGTATCATAATATGATGCCCATATATAGTTGTCTGTCGGATTTAATGGGCGGGATTTATGGTAATTGAGAATGAGCGTCCACGTGCGTCCCATTTATGACTGTTTGGAATTCATTAACACACACACACACATTTCACTATCTCATCTGACGGTTACGAACTATTTGTGAATCAGGAGAAGAGTTTCCGGAAAGGTCTCTTTACGCGCAAATCACTCACATATTTACGAATGTTTCATGAATGAGACCCATTGACTTATAATGGAAACCTATTGACTCCGCCGCCATTCCGGAGCGGATCCGCAGCCATTCCGCAGTTGATGGAAATTGACAGTTAGGGTGTATTCACACCAGGAAAGTCCGCTAGTTCACTTGCTTTGGTTCGTCATCCATTTATTGGACAGAAATTCAAACCGTACCTCTTCAGCTGGGTCTCGGTACGGTTGTTTGGTCCGCACAGTGTGCGATTTCTGCATTTACACCTCCCCAAAAGATCCGCACCAAGGGGGGAAAACGGACTTGAGTTCAATTCAATTGAACCTTACAAGACAGGTTTGAATACACCCTTAGAGTATTTGCGATTAGCATTAGCCAGCACGTTTTAATTAGCTTTGATATAAGCCGCTTTGGTTCCCAGCAAACATGTGACTATGGTGGCTGGTGTCTCTATTTTCACATTCCGTATAATGATTTCCATTACACGAGAGTAGATGTTAAAACTTCATGCTGATTTGTACTCGGCTTTCGCCAAGATAAGCAACACTAAGACGTAGCTTTACAGTAAACTATGCTTCTCCATCCATTTACGCTTCTTTCCATATGAGGGTGTGACTCCCCTTCTGTCCGGCGTTAACAGCTGCAGTGTACTTGGCGCGTCAGCACACACGACGGCTGCAACTACAGTGTGGTCTCCCTAGTGGACCAACACGACAACCGTCTGGATTGAGCCGAGTAGGGGACATCTCTAGGGTCTTCAAGTGGGCACCTTCCGTCCTCAGTGTTTCGTCGACTAGCCCACGACACCTCAAGAGGGCTCGACAGTGACTCTGGCGTCCCAGAGTCACCCCCCTCCGTCCCCCACTCAACTCAGCCCAGCTTACTGACCTCTACATCCCTCCTGCTGCTGAGACCTAACCACAATCTCACTATCTCTCCGCAACCCAACCATACGCGCCAACCCGATTGATTAAGGCTGTCGAGCCCCACTGGTGCGTTAAAGCAGTTACAGTGGCAACGGTTCCGTATGGCATACCACCTACTGCAAAACATAATATCTACCCAACCACCCGTCATTCTATACTATACAACCTATACAAATTGTATAGTATACTATACAACCTATACTATACAACCTATACAAATAAACCAACAGACTCTTCAAGTTTTTCAAGAATTCTACGAAACCGTAGCGTGGCGGCCTGTACCTTGCCAGCTAGAATCTTTCCGTCTCAACCACAGCCAGTTGCTGCTCCTTTCTGCTGCTTCAGATAAGTTCTTTACTGTGCGACGCAACTCTTGGCCGCTGAATCCGACGTCCCTGAGGAACCGGGTTGTAGAGTGTGCCACAAAACCTCGACAACCCACTTCCACTGGATAAACCTGGACTCTCCATCCTCGCTGTTCTGCTTCAGTGGCCAAATGAGCATACCGCAGTTTCTTCCTCTCATATGCCTCATCTACAGCATCCTCCCATGGCACTGTCAACTCTATCAGTTGAACAATGTGTGCTGATCCAGACCACAAAACAATGTCTGGTCGTAGGTTAGTGGTGGCAATCTCAGGTGGAAAAATAAGCCGTTGATCAAGATCAGCCAGCATCTTCCAGTCCCTAGCAGCTTCCAGTTGTCCTGGCCGAGAATTGGTGTTAACACCTTTTCTTGGTGGTTGCTCGCCTGGGCGGAGGAATGTTGTCTTCTGCGTGTAATGTTTTGCTAGAACATGCGGCAACTTATTGGTCATACTACGCTTGCCTTCCAATGCTAAAGCCAAACATCTCAGTACTTGGTCATGGCGCCAAGTAAACCGACCTTGGCTAAGAGCCACCTTACATCCTGTCAAAATGTGCCTTAATGTGGCAGGTGATGAACACAAAGGACAAGAGGGATCCTCTCCTACCCAGAGGTTTAGGTTCTGCGGTGATGGGAGAACATCATATGTTGACCTAATAAGGAAACTGATCCTACTCTCTTCCATTGACCAAAGGTCTTGCCAGCCCATTTTGCGTTGTTCCACACTCTCCCATCTCATCCACTCTCCCTGCTTGGCCTGGGAAATGGCCTTTATACTCCTCATCCTCTCCTCCTGCTTTCGCACCTCGTTGACTACCAGCTTCCTCCTTTGAGCTGGGCCTGCCTTGTGCCATTTAGGAGGAGCTAACCTGAGCCCAAAACCCCCTCTTCCATGCTGTACCTGTCCCACGATATCCCCTATTTGAAGGTCAGCCTTTGCCTCTACTACAGATTTCTTTGCTGACCACTTTCTACCAGTTTTTAACACAGGGGCTGCCTCCCTTACACATTTGTCACGTGACTCTACTAATGTCATTTCCAGTCTGACCTTGGCACACTTAAACTCCTCGGTTAAAGCAGAGACTGGCAGCTGCAATATTCCTTTACTATAAAGTCCCACTCTGCTGAGGCAGCGTGGAACTCCCAACCATTTCCTGATGTATGAACTTATTAACGCTTCCAGCTTATCCACTGTTGTCAAAGAAACCTCGTACACAGTCAGTGGCCACAGCAACCTCGGCAGTAGACCAAACTGAAAGCACCAGAGTTTTAGTTTGCCTGGTAGAGCACAGCTGTTTATGCTCTTCAACCCTTCCACTGCTTGTTGTCTAACTTCTCCCACTCGAACTGTGTCCTTTAGATCTCCATCGTACCATCTCCCAAGACTTTTCACTGGCTTCTCAGAAACTGTTGGTATTGCCTCACCATTAATGAAGAATGTTTTATCTACTACCTTTCCTTTAACTATGGAGATGCTCCTTGATTTAGAGGGCTTAAATTGCATTCGTGCCCATTCAATATTATCTGTTAACTTCCCCAATAACCGATTAGTGCAGGCTACTGTTGTAGTCATGGTTGTCATGTCATCCATGTATGCTCTGATTGGTGGTAGTCGCAACCCAGAAGCCAAGCGCTCTCCTCCTACTACCCATCTTGATGCCCTAATGATTACTTCTATTGCCATGGTAAAAGCCAGTGGAGAAATTGTGCATCCTGCCATTATTCCAACCTCTAAGCATTGCCATGCAGTGCTGAATTTTGGAGTTGAGAAACTAAATTGCAAATCTCCAAAATAAGCTTTCACTAAATTTGTTATTGACATTGGTACTCTGAAAAAATCAAATGCTGCCCAAAGAAGCTCATGTGGCACTGAACCATATGCATTGGCCAAATCCAGGAATGTCACATGGAGCTCCTTCCTCTCCTTTTTAGCTGACTGAATTCGTTGCCAGATAACATTGATGTGTTCTAAGCATCCTGAGAACCCTGGAATGCCCGCTTTTTGAACTGAAGTGTCAATGAAGCCATTCTTTAATAGGTAGGTGGACAATCTCTGGGCAATAATGCTGAAGAAAATCTTACCTTCAACGTTTAATAGTGAAACAGGACGAAACTGACTGATGCTTGTAGCATCTTTTTCTTTAGGTATAAAGACTCCACCTGCTCTGCGCCATGCTCTAGGTACAACCTGTTTTTCCCATGCCACTTTTAACAATTTCCACAGAATTCGCAGAACTCCTGAAGCACTCTTGTACACTCTGTACGGAACTCCATTAGGCCCTGGAGATGATGAAGCCCTTGCCTTTCTCACAGCCTGCTCTACCTCTTTCCACTTAGGTGCACAGACCTCCATTTGGTATTCTGGTGGGTTGATAGGTGGTATGTCTGATGGAATTGACATATGCTCATGCCTTTTTGCATCTGTATGCGTTTCCTCCAAATATCTCTCTAGCTCAACTCTAGATGCTTTTAAAGTGCCATTCTTCTCACTGGTGAATAACTTCTTTACGAATTTGAATGGGTCTTTATAGAAATTAGCCCTCGCACGTTCCTTCTTTTTGTAGCGTTTCCGTAGACGCTCAGCTCTGCGTAATGTTGCCAGCTTATCTTTTATGTCCCTTTGTAAGAGATTGAGTCCCTCCTTCTGACTTTGTTCTGCTCTTTTCCATTGCTTCCTCAACTGTCTCCTTTCTCTAACTAACCCTTCAATTTTCTGCTGCCGTCTAGACATTCCAGGAGCAGTTTGTACTTTTTCCTTCCTTTTTTCCACACCAAACCTCTCACTTCCATATGCGTAAATGATGTCCCCAAATTTATCCAGCTTCTTTTCAACTGTACCAGTTAATCTTTCCAATGCAAAGCATAGATCTGTGTTTACCGTATCCCATGCAGTGTTCTCACAAGCTCTTGGCCATCTAACTCCAGGCCTATGCCCGTTGAGGTTCTTTTCTCTCTTATGCTGGTTAGTCTGACCGGTTTCACAAGTATGAATATGTTCATCACTAACTGTGCAAGCCCTCCTCTCCTCTATGACAGGGGTGCTGATATCCTGCGAGCTGTGGTTTGCTTCCTGTCGCTGGATTTCATTCGACTGACTTGACTGACTTCGTAAGAAGTACTGATCAATGCGAGGCCCTTGTCCCTTCTCCCTCAAGCATTTCATTTTCCCTTGATGAACCTTCAAACCCCTGACCGTTGTCGCCTTGCTCCAGCCACAGACACAAACTTGGAGTTCAATGACTTTACTAACTGCAGATCTTGAACTAGTCTTACTCTCCATACTCATATCCGTTTCCATTCCTAAGTCGTTAACCATGTTGTCCAACATCGAGTCATCTTCCGCCCCCGCTCTCGCAGACTCTAGGGGTATTTTTCTCTTTAATTTCTTAGAAGCCTTGGGCGGGTGTCTCCAGCATCCTGTAAACGCGAAGCTGGATACTGCCGACAAGGGTAGCTAACCCTTACCAGCCCCATTGGGGTCTATTTCCTCCTGTCAGCTGTCTCTCCAGGCTGTCACAAGGTCTTTCCCTTGTTGCCAGCAGCACTATTCACCGCAGTCACTGGACGTATCCAGATCTTCATGATTTCCATTACACGAGAGTAGATGTTAAAACTTCATGCTGATTTGTACTCGGCTTTCGCCAAGATAAGCAACACTAAGACGTAGCTTTACAGTAAACTATGCTTCTCCATCCATTTACGCTTCTTTCCATATGAGGGTGTGACTCCCCTTCTGTCCGGCGTTAACGGCTGCAGTGTACTTGGCGCGTCAGCACACACGACGGCTGCAACTACAGTGTGGTCTCCCTAGTGGACCAACACGACAACCGTCTGGATTGAGCCGAGTAGGGGACATCTCTAGGGTCTTCAAGTGGGCACCTTCCGTCCTCAGTGTTTCGTCGATAAAATAACTAGGGCACATTCAACAGGGTTCTCAGTGGGTGTTTCACTGAGTGGCAAAAACCTGTTTGATGTTGTAATCGGAACGAAAGAGCTGTGTTTTGTCCTGCGACTAACAGCGTCTCACGGTCACCCAAGTGCCCTGCTGCAGGGGCTCTGCAACCAGAACCCAACTATGTACAGAGCTTGCTAGGCTAGTCGCATCCAAAGCCTTTTCTAAAGCTTTTGCATTCTTACTATTTTTTATTAAAGTTTGGATGTCTCTAATTCTGAAATCTTCTCAGTCAGCCTAACTACTGTATGTCCCTACATTTGTCACATGTAAAACTCTCACAACTGACAGGCTTCATTTAACATGTGGCAAACAGTGCAAGTGAGAATAACAACAGATGATGCCATGACTCACCATGTTTAGTTGATTCTGACGTACCACAATTGTTTGATGTACATATAAAAGATGAAGCAAAAGAGAAAAGAGACATAAAACACAAGTGACAAGTTAACAGGGTAAAAAATGCTAGCGATATCAGATTTGTGATGTTAGATCAGATATATGATAATATTTAAAGGTTGGGTTGCTCCCTTCAGAGCATTTCCAAGCCTCCTTCAAAACACATGAACACACAGCAGATTCTGCAAAGGTTTACGAGAGACTGTGTTAAATTACCTCATGTCTCTCAAGCACATAACACTACAATAATAATAATGAACATAAACATATTACAGAGCCAAGCTTTGCGGACATTGCTGTACATGCATTCATGTTTCGAAGGAGGCGTGGCTTTAGAGATGCTGTGAATTGGCAAAACGCAATATTTTATACATTTTAAAATATAATTTATTCCTGTGATGCAAAGCTAAATTGAGCATCATTACTTGTCTTTAGTGTCACATGATCCTTCAGAAATTATTATAATGTGCTGATCTGATTTTTTATTATTATCAATGATGAAAGCAGTTGTGCAGATTCATATTTTTTATGGAAACTGTGATAACATTTTAAAAGACTCTTTTATGAATAGAAAGAAACCTTAATTTGGAATCTTTTTTTTTTTTTTAAATGTGTCTACTGTCACTTTTAATCAATTTAATCTGTCCTTGATGAATAAAAGTATTAATTATTATTTTTTAAATCTTTCTAAACCCCAACTTTTTAATGGTACTGTATAACACCTGATGTTGCAGATTTCAAATCAATGTTGAAATTAAATGTTGTGCACAGTTAAGTTGACCACTATAAAAAATAAAGTATGGACTAAATAAAGCCCATGTGGCTGAATATATGCCTCCTCATGCAGTGCTCTTGACAGTGGCTGGTTTATTTGCTGCTGGTTAAAATAGAGCAGGGGTTTTTAGTCTAAGACAGTGGGCCTCTCTTCTAACACAACATACACGATGGATGGTATGAACTTCATTGTATGAATTACATATACACAGATTCTTAATAAAGCCATGAAAGATATTCAGTCAAGAGCAATAAATTATTTAATTTTTCGAGTCCTACGCTGCACAGATATATTTGCATAAAGATAAATCACTATCGATTGACACAGAGCTACAATAGCAAACCACTCACCGTCACCTAGAAGCAACTCATTCCTCAGGGTTCGAATCATCTACAGCGCATTATTGTCCTGTAATAAAACACAGATTCACACAAGGTAAAAGACATGAACAGGACTGATGATTCAGTTACAAAAACACAAAAATACTAACCATAGTGCGTTTCATAATGATCTACATATCACAAACTATTCAGTAAAAAAAAAATTTTTTTTTTTTTTTTTTTTTTATAAAACGGCGGACAAAAATAAAACTGCATCATATGACTTTTTTGTCTGTTATTTTAAACACTGAATGTTTAATTTTGCAGCTCCATTCTCGTCCAGTGTGAAATCTAAAAAAAAAAAAACTAAAAAAAAAAGCACCATACAAAATGCTTTTCAAATAGCACTGGCGTGTTCTAATATGAATTAACTAAAACAACTGCTCTCTAAATAAAAGCTGCACTTTTTGTTTTTATATTATTTATTATTTAGTTTATTTGGGAGTTAAAAGCATAGTTCACTCAAAAATGAAAATTCTGTCATTGTTTACTCTTCAAGTTGTTACAAACCAGTATGAGTTTTTTTTCTTCTGCTGAAAAAAAAAGAAGGTATTTTGAAGAATGTCAGTAATCAAACAGTTGATGGGCCAAAACATAGAGTACCAACCCAAAATCACTAGTTCCTGTGGAAAGTTCCTGCGGTGGAAACGTGACAACTGACCATAGGGGTCCATCAACTTTGGATACTGGCATTCATTAAAATATGTTCTTTTGTGTCCGACAGAAGAAAGAAACTCATAGAGGTTTGGAACAACATGAGGGTGAGTAAATGATGACATTTTTATGCCTTTCATTTTTTTATTATTATCATTATTTTGGCACTGCCTTACCTGAAGATCTGATTTACAGTATACATTTGTTACAACCTGATTCTAGACCTGGGTTGTAAAACCGTATGTTAAATAAAAAAATTATACAGTGCTAATATAAAAATTTATTAATACTATGGTAAATTTAAAGATTCATTTTGCACTAAATCTCTAATATCTCGTTAAATCAGCTGTATGTAATACATACATTAGGTGGTTCTGGTGCATTGCTCTTTCTGCGACAGAAGTAAATCACACCAGCAGCAGTTACAACTGCAGAAACCAGCAGAACACCAACAACTATTCCTGCTACAGCTCCTGAAGACAGACCTGAATCTGAAATAATAAAGACAGACAGTCATTATTATTAGATTTTATATATTGATCAAATATCGACCTGTATTTAAAAATTCCGAAATTATACTCACCAGTTACAGTAACACTGAATCTCCTAATGCTGCTAATGCTGAGTTGGCGACGGAGAATGTTGCTGTTGATCTGTAGTGTATATTCTCCAGAGTCTGTGTTTCTGGTGTTTGTGATGGTCAGAGATCCAGTCTGATGATCCAGCTTCAGTCTGTCTCTGAATCTCTCTGTACACTGAACATCTGTACAGATCTTACTGAGATCTCCAGTGATTTCAGAGATGAGAGTGTCATTAAAATACCACGTCATCAAATCATTTGGGTGTTTTATTACACCAGGATCTAAAGTAAAAGATTCTCCTGCCTTCACTGACTTGGTCTTTGTCTCCGTACCAGGAACATCTGAAACAAACCAACGGGGGGGCATCAAATTCTTGCATCAAATTCTCATTAAAACAGATACAAGAATGTGATAAGAGATGGTATAACGAGACACGATCATCTCCACCAGAACACAAAGCTTTTTATGAGTCGTAACTAACTGGTAACACTCAGTTTGCCAATGGAAATGATTTACTTTTAAATCTAACTGAACTGTTAATTAACTGAGATAATTCTACAAATTCAGCGTTCAAGGCAAATGTGAATGTACCATTGTACCTCGAACTCATCAATACGCATAACCCAAACCGACATCTCCGTTCCTCTGACAACCACAAACTCCAGGTCCCCATGTCCAAACTCTGCACTATGGGAGATAGGGCTTTCCAGGTGGTTGCGCCTCGACTGTGGAATGCCCTCCCTAACCACCTGAGGGCGCCACAGTCTAGAGGTTTTAAAAAATAAATTAAAGACCTATTTATTTTTTACTGCATTTTCTTAAAGGAGAACTCCGGTCAATTTTAACATTGAGCTCCTTTTTTTGTACATTTGGAGTGCTGTCAGTACAGAGAACAACGACAAAAATCGGCGTTGCCTACACCGTGTTATCGTCTTTTTAAAATTTGCTCCCTGTTGACTTCAATGGGGCAAGATTTAAACCTGCTTTTAGCCTCTTAACATCCTTGATTTGTCATTACAAGTGCACAGCCATGTGAGTGGTGTTATTAAGAGTGAACACGGTCAATCTGACTGCAGTAGATGTGAAAGATATGAATAAAAATGATGTTAATTGAGCCAGCTCACATACCTGAATTTTCTTCCTGTTTTCGGTCGAAGTCCACAGTAGTCGATTGTCGAGTTCGCGCGCGCGATCATCAAACTCAAAAACCTCCTCCGTGTGTTCAACATCTGATTCGGATGAATTATCCATTTGAGCTGATATTCTCGAACACCACACAGCACCGTCATCGGCTGACAGCTGACAGTCAGAGTCTCTACTGTTGCTTAGTTACCAATGATTGCGCACGCGATCTCCACAATCGACTACTGTGGACTTCGACCGAAAACAGGAAATAAATACAGGTATGTGAGCTGGCTGAATTAACATCATTTTTATTAATATCTTTCACATCTACTGCAGTCAGATTGACCGTGTTCACTCTTAATAACACCACTCACATGGCTGTGCACTTGTAATGACATATCAAGGATGTTAAGAGGCTAAAAGCAGGTTTAAAACTTGCCCCATTGAAGTCAACAGGGTGAACATTTTAAAAAGAAGATAACACGGTGTAGGCAACGCCGATTTTTGTCGTTGTTCTCTGTACTGACAGCACTCCAAATGTACAAAAAAATAAGCTCAATGTTAAAATTGACCGGAGTTCTCCTTTAATATAATTTTGTTTCCTGTTGTCTTTGACTATTTTTATGTTTTTTTAGTGTTTTTACCTGTCCACCTGTAGCACTTTGAGATTCTTCTATAGTGAGTGTTCTTCACGTGTAAAGTGCAATACAAATAAAACGTATTATTATTAAAGAAGTGATCGATAATGCAAAGAAATAATCGAACACAAAAATGGTGTGGTTAAAACATAACAAACCTGCTTTTAACTCACTCACCATAAACAGTAACATTGAAGATATTTTTTCTGATGCTGCTGCTGATGATCTGTAGTTGATATTCTCCAGAGTCTGTGTGTGTGATGTTTGTGATGGTCAGAGATCCAGTCTGATGATCCAGGTTCAGTCTGTCTCTGAATCTCTCAGTGCCTTCATTACACTTAACATCTGTACAGATCTTACTGAGATCTCCAATGATTTCAGCGATGCGAATGTTATTAAAATACCATCTAATATCTTCTTGTTGGTTTATTTCAACACCAGTGTGTAGAATGACTGAATCTCCCTCCTTCACTAAAACTGACACTCTATCAGCACCAGACGCACCTGATGAAGAAGTGAACAGTTAATTACAAGACAAAAAAATTTATACAACAGTGAAATGCTGTGAAAATGAGAGAGAGCGTTTTGGCAGCGCTTGTTATGATACGGAATATCCGCGAAAGTAATAGTATCTCATTTCACACATATTTTGTTTCTGTGTTGATTCTAAATTAAAATGTCGATACAATGTAACATATTTTCAAAGGCTGTTGTTTTAAATTATTTTGTTCCATTATGTTTCTTGTTGTCATCTGTTGAGGTTGTACAAGCAGAATGTGGCGGTTGGTCGGTGAAATATTTGTCCCGCCCCTCCTCCATTGTGATTGGACGGATGGGCAAAAAGTGACAGTGATGAGCATTGCGTTTTACCCATAGACTGTAAAAAACTGGTTTTACCCAAAGTTGAACATTCTTCAACTCTTGGCGGCCGACCAGTAAAAAATGCCGGGCGCTCAGCGCTTCAGCGTGAAAAAAAAAAATGCTCAGCGCCTCTTTACGCTCATGGCATTTAAAAAAAACGTGAATCTGATGGACTCGGCAGAAATGATGTTGATGTCTGTGCTTATCTATTAAAGTTGTATGAAGGGGTGGTTGATTATGATTTCACTTTAACTTTAGATGGTGAGTAATGTTGTCCGTTTGAACATAAAAGACTAAAAGGTTTTGAACTTATCATTGTGTGTCTGCGTGAGGTAATTGGAGCTGCTAACACAGGAGGTCTTGAAGCTCCGCCCTCTGTGCCAGGAGCAGAAGCTCATTTGCATTTACAGGGACACACAAAAACATCACATTTTTGCTTGCCCTCAAAAAGTTACAATTTTAACATGCTATAAAAAATATCTGGGGTATTTTGAGCTAAAACTTCACATACACACTCTGGGGACATCAGAGACTTATTTTACATCTTGTAAAAAAAGGGCATTATAGGACCCTTTTAACAGGTGGTGTCGGTGGCGGACTGGCCATCTGGCAGACCAGGCACTTTCCCAGTGGGCCGACATGCTTTTTGGGCCGAAGCATCTCATACTTTTTCATAGTCAAATGTTTTGTCTGAACAGCCCATAAAACTTGTACATCGGCGGCCCATTCATTTTAATTGGTGGCGCTGGGGTCTTTTTACTGGTGTAATGCATTGGTCAAAAGAAGTCAGCATACGTTTTTTTTTCCTCACAGACTGGCCCATGAAACACGTAGATAAGGCAGGCGGTGTCAGTGTCAAAACAGTGTGTGTCTGTCAAAATAGTCAGAGAGATAGAGAAGAAACACAAGGAATGAGCAGACTGCGTAAAAAAAAAAAAAAAAAACAGGCCCTCCAAAAATGTGTCAAAATAACAGATATTTTTTATGCAGCAGCAGGACCTTCATCAGCTCTAGTGGCCGATGATGATAGTGAGGAGGATAAGGAGATAAATGAGTTAGTGAAAACTAGGCTACTTTCAAAACACTTAGGCTATGTCATGAGTGTAGGAACCCATTACCCAGTAAGGATCCCATTATGATTGTAAACTATGTTTTTCACTAAAATAAAAGCTCGATGCAGTTTCCGTCAAAATAAAAGATGTGTTTATCTCTTTCAAGTAGGCCTATAGAAATTGGTACAAAACTAATTATGAAAGTTTCCTTTATTTTTCAGCGCATTTGTTTTACAATATATTGCGATTACTGTCATGGGATTAATATTATAATTAGGGCTGAAAGGATTCATCGAGTTACTGGATTAACTCGATTACAAAAATTCCTCGAGGCAAAATCTCTGCCTCGAAGCCTCGTTAAATTCCTATGATGCGCACTATACGCGCAGGGATCTGATTGTTTCACACTGACCGTTGTTCAATGTTCAGGAAGCACACTCGCGTGATACATTTTGAATTTAGTTAGCACGATGGTGGAGACTAAAGATGTCCATAAACGGCAGAGAATGTCTAAAGTTTGGGATCATTACATACTTAAAAAGGAAGAGACGATGTTCGTCTGTTATAGGACAACTTAGTTTGAACAAGGCCTATTCTGGTGGGTGCGGTGATGCGGTGGTGACGCGTTCATGTAGCAGCCTAGTGCTGCCAAAAGCACCTAAATTCTGTCACAAAGAACCGGCAAAAGTAGCTATTATGAATATGTAAAATATAGCAAGGAGATATTTTAATTATTTATTAATAAAGAAGTGTTTTCTTTGTGTCGGCTGCAAAGATGAAGTTGACGATGCTGACTCGCGATCTTCAGTAGACCTATAGTGAACGCGCCAGAGAGAAATGCACATTTCATACGGATCACATAAAGCAGAGAGCAGTCTGTGTCTGTTTTCTTTCGTTTTGAATTATTTTGTTTAAAAGTAGACACGTCTGTTAGGCTAGGCTACCTTATACGTTGAGTTTCGGTTCATTTATGAGACGAGCTCCAGTTCACTCGCAGGCGCCAGCGCCTCCGTTTCGTGATTAGCCTATCTATCGTCTGCTATATTTAGGCCTACTTCTTATTTATTAAATCCAGGCAATTGGTTGATGAAACATCAGTGTTTCCTTTAGGATTTTTTTTAGCAGTGGGGGCAGGTCTGTCCCATATAGGGATGGGTATCATTAAGGTTTTAACGGTATTACTACTCTTACCGATACTGCTTATCGATCCGGTACTTTAACGGTATTCTTATCAGTTCTTTTTGTTATATTAAAAAATATATTTAGAACATAATTAATATTGCTTTGTATTTTGAAATGTAAAATAAATATTAATAGCAAAATAAAAAGCAATGCTTAACAAAACAAATTAATCATGTATTGTATGTTATGCAGAAGGGTGCAGGGTTTTGTGTTTTATCTACAGAAGACATAGGACACCAAAAACAAAAGTAGGCTACAAACACATGGTCAAACAAACAAAGTATACAATAAAACGAATATACAAATGATATACCCTTTAATTTCAGTAATGTCGACATTACTGTGCAGGTGAGTAATATGGGCTAAAAAGACATCTAATAAAGTAATCAAATGTAAAATAACACTGCATAGTTTATCATAGATAGATTAAAGCTTATAAAAGCCAAAATTATTCATTCAAGAGCTGCGACTGATTTTCTCTTTAGCTTTTGTTGTTTGATTCACATTAATGGAGTAATCGTCAGCACGTTTAGACTGCTGCCTCTTTAAGACCAAATGCAGATCTAATAATTCTTAGGCCTACATCATATTTTCTCCCATTTAAGACATAGGCTACACTGTTTTTAAATGAATAAACTGTTTAAGTGAATCTCCAAGACGGTCATTTTGACACATGTTTGTGTATATTTGATCGTATAGACGCGCACACGAAGCCCAAATAGGCTATACGTTGCAATTGTCTCGTTGCGGTGTTTCGGAGCGCGCGCCGCCTTTGGAACAGCGTCTATTGCGTCAATTTTGGTGCTTTTAATAGCTTTTTATTATCAAACGCGTCCCGCAGTTTAGCAACAGTAGAGACTGCATTTTACAACAATCACAGATCGTGCTGATTCTGACGTTACGTTTGGGTTTTAGGGAGAAATGACAGCGCACCGCTGTGAAAGGAAGTTGCGCTAGACAGAATGCGGCTTTAGTTTTTTATGGTTTTACCTCAAATATCTTATTTTTTATAATCATTGGAAGCCAAAATCGAAATCTAAAATAAAATGTGTTTAGGCTAATATCAAAGAGCTAAAGTGTAACCATAAAGCCTACGTTTGATTGTTTAGTTCGCCTCATCGTCACTCATTAAGCAGAGCTGTTGTGTTGTGCGCGCCGTGGCTCCGACATGCCCGCTCGCGGTGTGAAGCGCGTATCCGCGCTATTCTCCGAAATGCACTTTAACAATTACTGCTGATAGATGGCTTTGGTACAGCCCTATATTCTGATACCGTGGCGGCAGAAATTTTGCCGTGGCGGGCCGCCATTACCCAATCAACATAGAGGAAACACTGAACATTGATTAAAATTAAGATACAATTTATACAAAACGAAATTCACTTTAAAGAAAGATTTTGTGCTTTCTGTTTGATGTCTCTGAGAAAGTTTTAAAGCATCCCGCTTTCAGCGCGCTCACGTCCACATTGTGTTTTCCTCATAAATGCGAACACGAAAAATAAAATAAAATGAATAGGTCTATTTTATGTTCTGTGGAGACTACAGTGATAGCCTAACCATTCCGTTATACTCCCCCGACACTGATATTAGTATAACTTCTGCAAGATATTTTAATAACACGGTTTTGGCGGTTATAGAGTTCTAATGACGGTGTTCACTAACACCAACCGTCACACCCCTAATTCATAGTTTTACATGTTATAAATTTTTTACAGTAAGTTGACTTAACTGTATTGTTATATAATTGGTGGCACCGGCACTTATAAACCACACTAAATGGGTAAAAATTTATAAATAGGCTTAGTTTTGGAGCCAAATGTTGGAGTTGGAATAAATACCGTAAAAAAAAAAAAAAAAAAAAAAAAAAAAACCCAAATGCATGATTATTTTACAGCCACATCATTTTCGTTATGCATTATTTGTTTTGGTTGTTTAAAAACACAAAAAGATTTTTTATCCGATTAATCGATTGATAAAGTGCTAGATTAATCGATTACAAAAATAATCGATAGCTGCAGCCCTAATTATAGCCTAACTATTATTATGTAGTAGTGTAAAGTAGACTTAGACACTAGCATATCACAAATAAAAGAAGTTTGAGTTTTTCTTTGTTTAATTTGCACACTGAATATGGGTTGGAGCTCTTAATTTGGAACTCTCAAAATGCACCAGATTGATGAATTTAACATTAAAACACACAGATGCCCCCGGACAGCTTATTGCTTGTTGTAGGATTGATCACTGTGGAGTGTTGTTCAATTGTATTAATAAATGGCAATTTGGGAGTTATTTCATCTGTTAACTCTCACTCATCCAAACTCACTCATTGCATGGCATCAGTGGTTTAAATAAATATGAGTTAGTATTCAATGGTGTGCAAAGATGGGCGTTTATGATCATGTGTAGTGGGCCAGTCTGGGCCAAAATAAAAATTTTGTCCCAGTCCAGTCCTGTGGAGAAGGGTCTGACTGCAGAGCCGCAGCCACAGTTTCACCCCAGCAGTTTTACTACAGCAGTTTTACTACGTTATGGCTATAAATAACTAACCTGTACTGTAGACTTATACTATAATATTCTTTACTATCAAAAATTATAGTTTTTAGTTATATCGAACCATACAGTCAGACGATTGTCCTTAACAGATATAATTTTGACTCTCCTGTTGTGTTAATTTCATATGTTGTGTTCCCGGACCAAAAAGGACCGCACTATTATATCAGATTATAGATTCATAATATTACATATTATCACCTATTTTTTGTGATAGATTTTTATTAATGTTTTGTGAACAATTCTATTTGATATTTATAGCCTGTACGTTAAGCTCATAAAAAACTTTTTTAGCATAATGTATAAATTATGTTGACTAAAACAAATACTCTGACTAAATTTATACCACGGGCTGTTTAAATACTCGATTCTGATTGGCTGGAAGGTGTGCAGTAAAACCGTTTAATGTGCAGGTAGTTCCAGTCAGTTTGATTACAGTTCGAAATTATTCCGCTACTATAAACATTGGTAACCATAGTAACACAGTTACACTTGCAAACAGAGTGAGAGACACATGAAAACATTTATTTAGGTAGGATTAGTATACTAAATTTATATATTAAATTAATAATATTAAAATTTCAATAACTATTAGATCGTTTTAGGACAGAACAATGTGACAGCGCATGCGCGAGTAAAACTGTTGGGGTGATACTGTGGCTCTGCAGATATTATTGGTCCTGTCACTGTGTGTGGTGTGAAGAAGGGCTGAAGCTAATGCTAATGAGAGAGAACTGAGCTAGCGGAACACCGCGGTCTCTGAGCTTTTATTATGCTTATGCTGCAGCTCTTTTCTTTGAGTAGCCTATGTGAGGTAACGCAGCACTGTTTTACATGGTTAAAACCATCATACTTAAATACATTCGAGTGTGTTGAAATCTATGTTAACGTTGGATAGGTGGCTGGTAGGAGAGACTTTTTGCACTTTGCAGTAAGCTAGATCGAAATTTGAATATAATATTAATTAAAAAAAACGATCACTTGTGTTGCTAAATGACATGCAATAAATATATTGTATGATTGAGAAAACTCTCTGATTATGCTATATTAGCCACTTGACAAGATAGTATTCCATCTGAGGTAAAAACGTCCTCGTGGTAACTTAGACTAAGCTTGATCGAAATTTGAATATAATATTAATTTAAAAAAACGATCACTTGTGTTGCTAAATGACATGCAATAAATATATTGTATGATTGAGAAAACTCTCTGATTAGTGATTATGCTATATTAGCCACTTGACAAGATAGTATTCCATCTGAGGTAAAAACGTACTCGTGGTAACTTAGACTAAATCGAGAAAACAAAGGATTCAAACAATAAGACTAAAAACAGTTGCACTATTTAGCAATTATTATTTTTCTGTTGATAAATGTATCAAAACATGTGCTCGCCTGTCTCACAAAACACATAATAAAGCGTCTTTGTTAAATATATGTGTGCATTAATACAACAAAGGTTTATAAACATAATGAATATTTCCCAGTATGAATATTATGAATATAATATTATCCATAAAAATACTTAATAAAACTTTTTCCACCACATTAAAACTCAAATAACGTACGGTAACCATAATGTTTTTCTACAAATTAGGCTATTGTTTTTTCTGTTTAGCCCTGCTGATGGAATCCCCCACAATAACTAACTTTTCTTTTTCATGTAGATATCGTTGACAAAATAGAGAAATATAACATAAAAGTGTCTTACCAATCACACGTAAACACGAAAACAACAAGATAAAAATTAAGAGAAGTCTCATTCTCATGACTTTTTTACGGTCACACACAGCAGCATTGTTTAGTCTCTGGATTTGAAAATTCGCGCTGCTGAGCCTGATTGGCCACCCCAGGTACCACCCCAAACATTTTAGACGGTGGGCCGAGGGGAGATTTCGTGTTTTCAGACGATCTGTGGTGATGGATAACCCCGTTATCTATATATTTGTTTTCAACAAAGCAAATAAAAATGGTTGACACTCACATACTTTGTCCATTACCATAATATTGGTTATTATATTATAATTATCCGGGTTATTTTTCCGGCGAATAGAGCAGGCAGCTACGTGTGGGGTCCGACATTCATTACGTATTTGTTGCCTTCATCCAATAGCGTGCGTGGGAAAGTGTCGGTGACGCGTTTGTCAACACACTAGCGCGCTGCTGTGTGTGCACATCTTTTCGATAAGGGATTTTAGCCCGGGAAATGGCTATCTTTATAAATAAACCATATATTTGAGTTTTAAACAACTACATTATCGACTCAAAAACTTTTAAAACTACATTTCGTAACACAATAAAAGTTACAGTATTTTTAAATTTCGCAGCCTTTCTCCTCTGCTATTGACGCAACCTACTATGAAAAGCGCTATACAAATAAATGTATTACTTGATGGCATCAAACCGCTTTTATCTTTTATTTTTTTTATCTCATCTTGCACATAGCAGCGGGATTTAACATTCTAAGCTACATTTCTTTTACTGTCTATGCACATAACGCCAAAACAGCTCACGTTAGCTACAAGTTATCGCGAGAACAGATTTAGATCAGGCATACTAATGGGGTCCTAAGCGGGGACTTAGGATATGTTTTTTTTTAATAATATTATATTAAAATTTCTATATAGATTACTGCAAAGTGCAACAAGTATCTCCTACCAGCCACCTGTGGAACATTAACACACTCGAATATTTTTAAGTAGTATGATTATTTTACTGTCTATGGACCCAACCGCACCCAACACTTCACACCGTTCTCCACGCGGTGCCAACTCAACAGCAGCATTTCAGAAGCGAAAGCGACTGTGTTTTTTTCTTGATTTTTGGTTTCTACCAATAATATAGCCTATTGGTGCAATACAATTGGGAGTCTGCACAGGGAGTTTATTTTGAAATTGACCGTTCTTTTTACTATTTATTTTATTACGTTCTGCCTCCACCTAAGCTACGCCCACACAAAAAAAATGACAACACACACGTTTCAAATAAAAATTTAGTAGTACCTAATCGGTCTCTGTCCTGAGATGTTTAGGACTGCAAATATGCATTGGCTGGTCTAGCCAGAAAAATAAGCTTTTTTAATGCTATTTGATCATAAAAACAACATTTATGAGACAGTTCATGTCAGATTTGTTGCTAATTTTAAATATGTTATTTAAATATGAGTGTGGCAAGAAGTTTTTGAGATTTCAGCATTTCCCCATTCAAGTAGATAGGACTTGGTTAACCCTTTATCTTTCACGATTTTTCATGTTTATTGCTTTTTCAAAATAAAGGCCTAAACACGCCTAATGAATATATTCTTGTTGCAAATTGATAAATTTCTGCTCCTCTGTAGTTTATTTTAGAACTAGAGATTGTAAGCTTTCAAATGATATATAGTTTATCAATATTACTTTAGGTTTTCACTAAGATATTATCGTTTTAAATATATAATGGGGTATAGGTGCCGTTGTAATGGTTTAATTTGTCTTCTTCAGTGTAACTATGTCCTGAAGTAACAAAATAAAATACAATTTAAGAACCAAACTGAAGTGTATGTTTCTTGCCTTGTTTCTTTGCCTATGCTTTTCGACGGACATTTGCGGCAGTAAAATTTGGACTGGATCGAGGCATTTTAGGTCTGGATCAGTGTTCACTTTTAGAATAAATCCCTTTGTGGTAGACTATGAACTGTACGTTTGCAGATCTTACATGCACACACAGATAGCCTTCATTACACACTAAAGGAAAACATTAAAAAAACATTAAAAAGCATCATATGACCACTGTGTAGTTACAGCATTTTGCCTTTGGACGGCAGCACTGTTGCTATACTGAAGAAATAGTTGGTGAGCATTATTGTTAATTACTCCCCAAAACTGATGAAAACTAAAGAAATGATGTGCATGAAACCATAAATAATAAAACAGTAAACCATACATTGCATTTATTCTTAAATTGTCTCACAAACACTGACAGACAAAAACAGGATATATTTATAAAAAATGGTGAGGTCAAGAATAATTCTAACTATGATAAAAATAACTACTGAAACATACAGTATACAGTGAGATGCATATTGAACATCAGTCTTAATATTCAAAAGATGTATATGATATTTCACTGTTTGATTTGAGATAATGTTTTATCTGTCAGACATCATTGGATTCAGTACTTTATTTCACAGTAAAGCTGCTTTAGTGTAGCGTAGAGGTTAAACTGTCAGTTTATATGAGCAGAAATGGAAAAAAGCCCATCAACCACATGCTATTCATAAACGCTACTGACACCGCAGACAAGCGTACACAAACAGACAAGCGTACACAAACAGACATGCGTACACAAAAGACATGCGTACACAAACATCCACAGACACAAGCTCCTGCAGAAGCTGTTTGTCCAACAGATCAAACCACATCTCTAGACAGATGTAAATGAATGAATAAATAAATGAGACCATAGCAGGGTTCACTTTGACTCCTTTTCATGAGTATTTTGCATCTATGTTTTGCACTTGGAGATGTGCAATGTGTTGAGAGGTTCACCCTAAAATGAAAATGAAGTCATCATTTACTCACCCTGGTGTTGTTCTAATGCCGTATGCCCTTCTTTCTTTATGGACAACAAAAGGGGATTTAAAAAAAAAAAAAAGCGTCCAGCTCGCGTTCATACATATAATGGCAGTGAATAGCGACCAGCATCAAGCTTTAAAAAAAGACGTAAAAGAATTACAGAATGATCCCAAGTGTTCTCAGGGTATCTGAAAACCAATGGACAAGGTTAAGAATTTTGTTAAATAGGCCTACATTAAATTTTGGTTTGTTTTTCACCAAACCCCATCATATACCCCCAGAACACTTTGGAATATACGACACGTGACGCACATGATCATTCTCTCATACTTTTGTGTCTTTTTTTAAAAGCTTGATGCTGGTCACTATTTACTTCCATTATATGGACAAGTCTGAGTGGGACATTTTTTTTTAATTCTCCTTTTGTTTTCCATAAAAGAAAGAAGGGCAAATGTCATTAAAACAACACCAGGGTGAGTAAATGAGGACTTCATTTTCAATTTAAGGTGAACTGTCCCTTTACATGAAAATGCTCCAATGGGCCAATATCCAATATTTAGATATTTGTTAAAGTCCTTGTATAAAAATACTAATTCTTTATTTCATTAGTCCATCAATGAATATCACATTTCAAACCCCTCAGAATGATCCAGCTGTAGGTCTGCTGGGATTTCTTCATTATACTCGGGCTTAAACTAGAGCAAAACTGAAACATATTTGAAAATAGACGAAACTAAAAACGTTTTTTACTCAATTTTTTTTTTTTGGACAGAATTTGTGCTACATTCAATGGACAATTAGCCCGTGATTCTCACCAATCCCAGAACTCAACCATAGACTCAGACTCTGAGTTTGTCTCTGGAGGTTCCTAGTGAAATGATCAACTTCTACTCAGAGGAAGACTGAAGTTTGATCTTCTCATTGAGATAGGTGCATAATCCACATGATCCTCCTCTTTGAATTTCTGTAAAAATGTATCACAAGATAAAATAATAAAATATTCAAAACAAGGCAAATTCATTTTAGAAGATTGATGTGATTTTAATGTGATTTTTATTTGTCTAATAACAGTGATCATTGTTCTTTACATTGCACAACATAGTAGCACAATTGTTAATCTTACAAAAGAAACTAATTTCTTTAAAATAAAACACTGAATTGTAGTAATATTAACAGACTTGTGAGGCTGTGACCCATTTTTTGTTGTGGGTTTTGCAAAAGATCTTGCAACTTTGTGCAAGTTTTGTGGTCAACATTACGTGACATCAGTTCTTGCTGCAAAATGTCTTGACATCTTGTAGCTCCAGAATGACTTCATTTATATAAGTAAATATATAAATAAAATATATATTTTATTAAGATAAAATTATAAAAGAATTGAATAAAACATTTTTAGACTTATTTTATTTAATAGCATATACTGAAAAAATGGACACTAAAAATCTGATCTGATATGCATTTTTGCTGTAACAAGATCCGATCTGTCAGATGTCTGTACTTGCAGCATTTGTTATAAAGCAGGTTTGACTACATGAATCTTATCGGGCAGTGGATTGCAGTTCCCAGCATGCTTTGCATGGGACTGCATAAATAAATTAAATGTTGAAATTAAGTGTTATTTTATGTGTTTTGGGGTAATACAAAAGACTGGTTAATTAATGTTCAGTTCAGTTAGAGTTTCTGTTAATGTTTTTTTGTGTGTGTGTGTGTGTGGTTATCACTATCATATGGCTCATAATGAAATAAATTAGATACAGTATGCTAACATGTGCTATTGCTACAGTATAGGTAGTAGCTGAAACATGAATGTGGACTGTGTGGAAAAGTTTTCCACAGTTTGATTAAGTTCATTGTACAAATCATATTTTGAGAGTTTATCAAGCTTGCTGGGTTTTTACACTTATTTGTAAGTGATCTAGTGTTAATATACAGTCACCAGGCACTTTATTAGGTACATTTACATTTAGTCATTTAGCAGACGCTTTTATCCAAAGCGACTTACAACTGAGGACTAAAGACAAGTCAAGTCATTGTGAAGAGGCAAAAACAACGCAAGAAGTGCTCAAAATACAAAGTTAAGACATTGCTCATAGCATAAGCCAGACAAGGGAAAATTTAAAGGAAATTATTTTATTTATTTATTTTTTAGGTTAAGTGCTCACGGAGGAGGTTTTCAGTTGTCTTTTGAATGCTGTCAGGGATTCTGCATTCCGGATGAGGGTTGGCAGATCATTCCACCAGCATATAACTGTGAATGAGAATGTTCTGGAGAGAGATTTAGGCCACGTTTACACATAGCCGGGTATTTAGAGAAACAAATATTTCCCCCTCCTCCGTTTTCAATAATAACATCGTGCACACACCCGCATAAATACGCCGCGAGTGCCATCATAACTATGCCAAACCTATGGGGGGCAGTGTAGGGAGAAGGATAAAGCCATGCAAAGCCAATCAGAATCCTCAGAATCGACAAGAGAGAACCTAAAACCACGTTTCCCCCAGTTGACACGACAACACATAACCGGCGTTTTCAGAAATCTCCACTTTGGCCGGAGTTTTTAGAAATAATCGTTTTCTGTGATAAAAACGGGGTTTTCATGTAAATAAGAGGCCAAACCGCAGGGAAATATCTGCGTTTTCCCTTCGTGTAAACGGGGCCTTAGTGCCTCGCTGTGATGGTACCACGAGCTCGTTGACCGATCGTAGGCTTCTGGTAGGGGTGTAGACTTGTAGTAATGAGTGAAAGTAGGACGGAGCAGAGCCAGTGGTTGATCTATAAGCAAGTGTCAAAGCCTTGAATTTGATGCGAGCAGCAAGTGGTAGCCAGTGCAGGGAGATGAACAGAGGAGTGACGTGGGCCCTTTTGGGCTCATTGAAGACAAGGCGGGCTACAGCATTCTGGATCATTTGTAGAGGTTTAGTTACACATAATGGAAGTCTAGCCAGAAGAGCATTGCAGTAATCAAGCCTAGAAATAACCAGGGCCTGGATGAGAAGTTGTGTTGCATGCTCCGTTAGGAAAGGTCTGATCTTCCTGATGTTGTGCATTGCAAATCTGCATGATCGAGCTGTCTTTGTAATGTGGTCTGTGAAGGTCAGCTGATTTCTGTCCGACCTTGATGGGGTGATTGAGGATGACTCTAGCTGGATAGTGAAGTCATGCTGTAGAGACGGATTTGCAGGGAGGACGAGAAGCTCAGTCTTTGCCAGGTTGAGCTGCAGGTGATGTTCTTTCATCCATGCCGAGATGTCCGCCAGACAGCTTGAGATCCGTGCAGCAACTGTGGGATCATCTGGTAGAAATGAGAGGTAGAGCTGGGTGTCATCAGCATAGCAATGGTAAGAGAAACCATGTGCCTGTATGATGGGTCCCAGTGATGTGGTGTAAATGGAGAATAGGAGCGGTCCAAGAACTGAACCCTGGGGAACCCCTGTTGATGTGCTTTGGATACCTCGCCTCTCCATGTGACCCTGAAGGACCGACCTGTGAGATAGGACTCAAACCAGTGGAGGGAAGTTCCAGTGATGCCCAGTGATGAGAGGGTGGACAGAAGAATCTGATGATTCACAGTGTCGAAATCAGCAGAAAGATCAAGGAGAATGAGAACTAATGATTTGGAAGCAGCTTTTGCAACCCGCAGGGCTTTGTGACCGACAGTAGTGCAGTCTCGGTTTAATGCCCTTTCTTGAAGCCAGATTGGTTTACATCTAGCTGGTTGGTCAGAAACAGGAAAGATGATACTTGGTTGAAAGCAACTCGTTCAAATGTTTTCGCAATGAATGGTAGTAGGAGAGAGACAGGTCTGTAATTCTCTAAAAGTGAACAGCAGAAGTAAAATTGCGAACATCATATGAGCAGAAATGGAAAAACGCCTCCAGCCACATGCTATTGACACAGGCACAAAACTGACACCTTTAAACACAAACTCACAAACATTCAGCACACACACATTCTCATGCAGAAGTCGTTTGTCTAGGTCAAACCACATTTCACTGACTGAAGCATGGTTTACTTTGACTTGTTCTGATGACTATTTTACATTTGCAGATATACATGTTCTCTACTTTTTAAAAGACATGACCACTTTTATATGACGAACATATTTTATTTTACCTTTATGCAAATACAAACATTGATCAATGCACATTGCACATACATAGAGCTAATCAAATTTGCTAAACAGAAGCTCAAATCTGCATAACAATGTATTGCATAGGGAAATTCATTTGAGGTTTTTAAAGATTAATCAAACTCAAAATAAAAGTCTAACGGTTTTTTATAGCACATTCATGTAATTTATTTATTATTATTATATTTCTTTGTTAGAATTGTTGCTACATGTGGTGAATAATAGCAAGAACTCAACCGTAGACTTTGAATCTGAGGTTGTTTTGAGAGTTTTTAAATGAAGGGATCAAACAGCTGGATTTGGGACTTAGAAAAAGACTGAAGTTTGATCATCTCACGGCGACAGGAGCATAATCCACATGACCCTCCTCTTCAACTTTCTGTAAAAAAATATCACACAAGCTACAATATTTTACATGTTAAAAATATGGCTTGACAGATTGATTGGTGACAGAAAGTAGCAAAATTATTTTTCAAAAATTGAGTAATACTAATATTACACTGTTAGGGTATTATAACTTTGAAGTAGTAAAATGTGCCCTTAAAGTATGTGCTCTTATGGCACTGCTATGATAGCCTGGCTGCGCCCTCCTACGCACTTCCGCTCAATTTAATTTTCCTTCAGTACTACATCTGGGATTCTGCTGTAGACTTTGGTTTTCTCCGATCAATTTTTTGTCGGGCCAATCAGTGAACAGAGGGAGTGGCTGAGAACGATGACGTCGTGCGTTATTTTGAGTTGTAGTTCAGTAATGGCAGCGGAGAAAAATGCAAGCAAAGCCACTCGGTCCGTTGTAGCAACGCTGCCGAATATCAAGAAGTTAAAGCCGGAGCAAGAACAATCTTTGCTTAGTTTTGTTTTGGCCATGATGTTGTGGCCCTCCTCCCCACGGGGTTCGACATACGTCACGAGCAAACGTTAGCGATTGGTGGCAGATTCAGAGTGACTCTGGGCAGATCCAATAGTTTTAGACTTCAATAGAGTACCCACCTACAAGGAAGTAAACGTTTCTCAATGGAGCGAGGCCAGACTCTCTGTACAAATTAAATGAACGAGAGTCTGGTAGAACCAGGCTACTGGGATTCTGCTGTAGACAATAGGCTTGTTTGAGATGAGCAAAATCTGCGCAGAATCGATCACCGGTGATCAACGCGAGATGCATGCCGGTTAGAAATGTGTCCGAGAGCGGTCCGCCTTGCTCTGATGTCATGCAGACGTATGTCGAAAAACTCGCAAGGCGCAAGGCGCACGTGTCGGATTCTGCAGTCGCGCGCAGTTGCTCTCCACCGACTGCTCTGATCAAAAGCATGATGGGAAACGACTTGCTGACGACACAGCTTAATGCTCATTGGGTTTTAACAACTGTGATGTATTGTTCTTTTTTAAAATGTTCGATTTTAAAACTCTGGTATCATGTGTTGTGTAAGCTATACGTACGATATGTGTGAATAAACTCTGACAGTGCGATATGGGTTATGTGATGTCATTTTTATAAAAACATAAAACAATTATAAAGTCTGTATTAAAGAAAAAAATATTGATAAACACATATTTGGAATGGAATTAAATAGCAAGTACTTTGGATGTCTTGTTCATTATATTTATTTTCATATAAAAGAAACAGAACTTAAATTACATCCAGTTTAATTAGCAACACCGTGCACGAGCGTGAATCCCGTGAATCCCGCGATATCCTCCTTTGATCTCACAGGTGTCTGATCCACTGCGAGAAGAGAGATCTGTCCGTCTTGCCTGCGCTTTTTTCACTCCTCCCCTCACTGCAGCCGCCTACTCTCGACTACATTTCAGGCGAGGCAAGGCGCATCTCAAACAAGCCTTTTGGTTTCCAGAAATCAATTTTTTGTAGGACCAATCAGGCAATAGAGGGAGTGGCTGAGAACGATGACGTTGATGTAGTGCGTCAGTTTGAGTTGGAGTTCAGTAATGGCAGTGGAGAAAGACATGAGAAAAGCTATTCGGTCCGTTGTTGCAGATCCGAAATGACCGCAGCGGCGTATTGTTAATGATTAGACCCAGCTTCGACAGTTCACTGAATACATCACTGTCCTTAGTGTCAAATATACATTTATAATTAATAATTGACCGTTCGCAGGGAGCTTGATTGACAGGTGATCTGACCAATCATACTTCGCCATCCGCCATTTTGTCCGACAAAGCAGTCAGCAGAGATCTATAGAGCTGGTAAGTCCCGCCCATCCGTAAAACTCCAAGTGGACCTCTAGGTTGAAAAAGCGTCAATGCAAGTGAATGAGAGAAAATAATTATTTTCTGATCCCGTTTGAATTTTGCAATGAATGTGAACATATGTTGTCTGTGAATTTTTTATATAATTTCTCATGTAACGAGTTTGACAGTATATTGTATGATTCTTTGGCTAGCAGTTGTGGAATAGACATAACGAGAAAGACTACACGTCGCATATGTGACGTCACCGCATAACACATTTTCCCTCCACAAATCACGGTGCGATAATCTAAGGAATTAGATCGAGATGCCTGTGTGTTTTGTACCCAAATGTCACCATTCAAACAAAACAGGCTGTTCTTTCTTCAGATTCCCGTCTGATGTAAAAACTAGGAATCGCTGGATGAAACGTCAGGTATGTGAATCGCCGGCCATCTCCCCACTTGCGTACATAAACCCTTCCACATGCCCAGACCTGAAGTGGTTTTCACCACGCTCAACTAGTTTGTCCTCTCCCTGAAAGAAGGCGGTGAAGTGCACCAAAGACACAGGCATGTTTAGCGGGATCCGTGTGCTAGTGGTGGTGACGTATATCAAACGCGTCGAAAGCAGCGAAGAGTTGTAGTCCACAAAGTGCTCTCACACAAAGTCTAACCGTATGAAAATTCAGCCCGTTCTCATCCCAAGGCGTAATATAATGACGCTTTTGCCAAAGCGTCTATATCGAACGCGCATGGTACCCTTTAGCGTCAATATGAGACGCCGAAATATATGGGTCAGAAGGCGCCTCCTAGCGGTCTAACCCTAACCCTACACCATACCTAAACCTACCCATCTCTCTGCGTGTTATATTGACGCTAAAGGGTTCCATGCGCGTTCGATATAGACGCTTTGTCAAAGTGTCAGAATATTACGCCTTGGGATGAGAATGCGTTGGAAAATTCTACCCGCTAAATTGTAGCATTCTTTACACGAAAAATTATATAAAAAAATTCACAGACAACATATGTTCACATTCATTGCAAAATTCAAACGGGATTAGAAAATAATTATTTTCTCTCATTCACTTGCATTGACGATTTTTCAACCTAGAGGTCCAGCGGGGTTAGCGGAAGGGGCGGGACTTACCAGCTCTATGGGAGAGATATTAGATTAAATGGGAGGATTTTGACGCCTTTCTGCGGTTAAAACAACATTCCTTCTTATTTTCATTAATGTTTATTTGATGCTATAAATTATCTAGAAGGAAGAGATGATGGATCACGAGCAGCTTTAACTGATGCTCTACAGCGATCTGTCACGACACATTAAAGAGCCACAAAACGGTATTTATTGTTTAAAATTATTTAAGAAAATTACCATATTTGAAAGGTGAGACTTTGTTTAATATGTTTAATATGAAAAGTAACTGAAAAGTAGCATGTTCTGTCCTGTCTGTCAGCGTGTTGTCAGTCTCCTCTCTGCTCCGCTATGTATTTTTCACTGCGTGAGAACATGCGTGTGTGTGTGTGTGAGAGAGAGCGGCGTAGCTTGACAGTAACTAAGGGGGGCGGGTCTTTGCGAACGGTAATTGTTCCTTGAACTCTTAAATTCGATGAACAAAACCTGCAGCTCTCGTTGACAGACATCTTATTCTAGACATAGGCCGTTTCTCAAAACCAAGAATGCAAAGAACGGACTTGTGTTCTTGGGGAGAACGCTCTTGCTAGTTGTTCTTGGAAGAATGAACTTACAAGGTGACGAGCACACAGAACGCTGCTGACAGTTTGAGACGATGTGTTCTTGCGGGTATTGCGCAATACCTCCGCACAGACGCCGTCTGCAGAACCCAAACATTTTACGACTCGCCATACATTTTCGTAAAAATGCCAATATTTGAAATCTTCACAGTTGATTTATCGCATCAAATGTTCTCAGAAGTGAATTTAGTGATGAAATAGCATACGAAATTGTATATATTTTAGACAACAATAAATCGAAATATGCTACAACTCTGCCTCTTTTCGTCAACAATAAAACGAAATATTTTATAAAACACCACTCTGCCTCTTTTCATTAAAAAAAATACTTTAACATATTAGCCTAAATGGCCACACAATTGTGGTTCAGGCAACGCGTACATTAATTATATTCACTGCATATTTATAACAACATGAAATATTAAAACACAAACCTGCTTCTTTTTTATTTCATTTTAAAAATATGAAACATTCTTGATTTTTATTGACATTGTCAAAGAGAGACAGGGTTGTGTCATTTTATTTTACATATAGGCCTAGAGAAGAGAATGTTAAAATAAATATAAAAAATATATCTAGTAGCCTATATAAAATAAATTTTTGTTAAATGTCATTTTTACTGATCAATAATATCCAGTAGTCTATAAAGGTATAAGTAAGAAGCTAACTTACAATGAGAAATCAAGCAAACAATTAGGCTACAAAGTTAAAGTTAAATAGCCTAAATATATAAAGTTATGAAACTTCACTTTGTCCTCAGCCAAAACGATTTGCCATGGAACAAATATAGATTAATGAGTGAGACCAAAGATCGACACAAGACGAATATACGTCATGTTTATCCACTAGACTAGAGACACCAGAGTCAGCGCCACACATCAGAAGCACTAGCCGAGGAAAAGCTGTTCCAGTCGTGGTTAATGAGCGCTGAACACCCGGTGCTCGCCTGGATCTTACAACTCCCGAAAGCCTCAGATAAATTTTTCAAATAGGCGCTATCTTTATAAACAAACCACAGATTTGAGCTTTAAACAACAACATTCTAGCCTGAAACACTCTTAAAATTACATTTCATGACACAATAACAGTAGTATTTTGATATTACGCGGGTTTTCTCCTCTGGTATTGACGCTTGCTGGTTGGTGCGAGATGCATTCTGGGATACATGGCTGTCTCAAGTTCGCACAAGTCACCTCTCCATGCATCCTCGGTAAAAGGGGCGGATCAAGAACACATCCGGGGATTTGAACTGGACTTGGCTAGATGTGAACTTTGAATTGGGACAGTACTTGGGCAGCAACTGATGACGTTTCACAAGTCCACAAGAACACAAGTACAGACAAGAACGCATATTGAGAAACGGCCATAATCCTCTGATCATTCGGACTTGTTGTTTTCTGGCCGGTTTCGGCGCATGACATACGTCACGACCACACGTTAGCGATTGGCTATGGCAGATCCAGAGTGACTCTGGGCAGATCCAATAGTTTTGAACTTTAACAGGGAACCTGCCTACAAGGAAGTAAACGTTTCTCAATGGAGCGAGGCCAGACTCTCTGTACAAATGAAATGTACGAGAGTTTGGTAGAACCAGGCTACTGCTATGAACCCTTTAGGGGTAAATAAGATACAGATCCCTTCAAGGGTACTGTCCCAGTGACAAGATGTTGTACCCCGAAAAGGTCATTTTGTTGCATATTTGTTTTCTGAGACTGTACCATGAACTGCATAGGCCTAACACTATGCATAATATTAATATAATGTAAGCTTAAAATTTGGAAATTTTGTTAATGCATTAATAACAACAACAGCTGTGTGATCCTCTGACTACTAAATATGTAATAGCCTATTAAAGTAAGCCCAAATTGGACACAACAAATATGATCTGATACATGAATGTTTTCTGAAACAACATTTAATCTGTGATAGGAAAAAAGATGGACCGTGTAAATGCTGGTGTTATAAAGCAGATTTGACGGTCATTGAGTGATTTAAAAAGCACATTTTCTCATGGACTGTCGTGCAAACAAGCAGAAATATGTGCGTCATTGTGACTTTCATTTCTTGAAGGCATTAGTTTCCTGTTAGATGATTTAATTTATCCTGTTAGATGATTTAATTTAGTGAGTTTCTGCTAAAATATACACTGTTCACATAATACACTTAGATGGTCAACTGAAGGTAACAGTAATTTTGTGTCAGGACTAGTTAAATAATCACAGATTTTACACCCCGCGCAGCACTTTTCTAGTAACCTTGCTTTATATCTTACCGGTTTGTGTCGATTTCTTTTGTAGAACGTTGTCTCTGCATACGTTATTTCTTCATCACGAGTCTGAACTGTTTAAAGAATAATGAAACAGCAAAACTCAATCTCAAATCGATCTGTTTTTTTCACGGCATATTCTATTAATAAGGCTCAAATTAAATTAATTATGTAAATGTATTGTTTTATTTAATTAATAATTATTAAATGACATGCAAACAATTACAATTAATTAATGCCATACTTGATAAGTTTTTACATTTCCTGCAGATCCAGAAGATCCCAACGACAACTATAGCAACAATCAACAGAGATCCAGCAGAGATCAACACTATTAGAAGAGAGTCTTGTTGTGAAGGAGAGTGTGTGTCTGGTTCTGTAAGGATAAAGAAAGAAGTGAATGCATCAGTTTGATCTACAACAGAAGACAGAGATCATGTCAGTGAATACACACATATATCATCAGCGCTGCTGTACCTGCACATGTGTGACAGAGTGTGTTGATGTCCAGATGTGTGGTCTGGTTGCTGATGGGATTGTTCAGCACACAGCTGTAGGTGTTTTTATCCTGATATTCCACCTCCAGAGGTAGAGAGAGACTGATGCTGAGATCACACACACTGATGCTGGACAATACACTCATTCCTGCGTACCAGGAGAGAGTCGCATCACACACACTCAACACTGATGAACACACCAATGAACATGATGATGATGAAGATGATGAAAGATTTTGTGAAAAATCTCTGGTAATGTGAGGAGTCGGCAAACAAGCTGTAAAATACAGTGAGAGTAAACTAAAATATAGATAAAAATCAGAAATCAAATTTTTGTGTTGATAGTCACTATGAGTGTTTATGTCATCTTAAACTTTAAAATGATTAAACTGTTAAAGAAATATTCTGGGTTCAATAAAAGTTCAGCTCAATTTCAGCTCAATAAAAAAACAGCATTCATGTGTGGCATATTGAAAGATCCCTTTAATAAAACAAGAATTTGTGAAGGACAGGATAAATGATCTCTACTCACCATAGACAGAAACACTGAATGATTTTGATGATGTTTTCGCTCCACTTATCAGTAGTTGATAAACTCCAATATGTTCAGTTGTGGTGTTTGTGATGGTCAGAGATCCAGTTTGATCGTCCAGCTTCAGTCTGTCTCTGAATCTCCCATCAGGAACATCAGATGTGGGGAAGATTTGGTTCTGTCTTCTGATTTTAGCTATAATAGACATATCAGCTCCAAATGTCCACATTATATCTTCATTTTCATGTATTTCAGTAAGATCAGTGTTTAGAGTGACAGAATCTCCCTCCATCACTGACATTGAATCACCAAACACACCTGAGAACATGAAGAGAATTAAGACTCTCGTTGGTTTACAAGTCCTGAAATCAGTTTTAGTTTGTATAAACGTGAACTGAAGACCATGGTAAAGACACAAAAGAAAAGATACGTTTGTATTGCTAGGGAGGATTAGCAAGCTGCAATTTCTTTCTCAAGCTGCCAGAGATATTTATATTCACTGTATAAATTTCAGTTATTTTCCATAACTTGTTACATTATCATCACTGTACTGAATCCAAAGTTAGTAGATCTCACAATAACTATTTATCATATAAAAGCAGATGAAAATAACATAATTCAGTAGCAGCAGCGGATAACAAATGTTTTTATAACTTACCAATCATGTTCCACCAACTAAAATAGAACAAAACAAGCGTGTGAAACATTTTCTTTAATAGTTTAGTGAAAAGTCTGATCTACTTTTTGCTGAAACATGTTCATCTATACGTGAGTCCTCTTCCCCCAACAAAATCTGACGACCTTCCTCTCACACACACACAAACACACACACACACACACACACACACACACACACACACACACACACACACACACACACACACACACACACACACATGCGTGTGCATCATGTATAGTTATATGCTCTTCTGGCACTTATTAAGGCTTCGACTCTTCTTTAACTGTAGTAAACATTCTTCATTTTTATCATTTAAAATTTATAGTTTTTGAAAGGTAGTTGTCTGACTGTTAAATATGTAAAAGTAGAAAAATACTGTGTGACTGTTGGATAAACTATTTCATGGTAAAGTAGAGCCTAACACTATAGAGACTTTAAAATTGTAGTATATATTTATTCAGTTCTCAGTTTTTGTGTATGAAAAACTAAAGTTAAATGTTAAAAGCATCTCACAGCACCATCTCACTGAGGTTCATCTTCTGAGTCAAACTGAAACCTGCTGTGGTCGGTTTTCAGAAATATGGTTTGATCTGTTGGACAAACAGCATATAGGTGAAGGTGGGCATTCAGAGTGTGTTTAGTGTGTAGGTGAAGAGTTTGCTTTATGAACAGCTTTTTGTGACTCTTTAATCTAAGGAAACGTTAAACCAAAGCGAGAAACTGTGTTTGACACAAAGGGAGAAAAACAAAAACATTATGATCATATTTAACTACCACTCAAATGTTTATTTAGTAACAGTCATCTCTTTTTAAGAAATGTATACTTTATATCCAGCTAGTAAAATAAAACATTCTAAAGGTTGTATTTGGATCTGTGATCACTAGTGCCAGCCTTGTGCTATTTTTGAATATACTTGTGCAGATTGCTAGCCTAGAAATCTAGACGCACCCTAGCGGCAGCAAAAATTATTTCGCAGCCAGTGTGGTCTAGCAACTCTCCATAGACGTTTTAGCTGGAAAAACCAAACTCAGGTCAGGCCAATCACATCGTGTATAGAGTCGGCGGGCGGGCTTAACATAATGACGACAGAGTTGTGACGGTTCACTGCTACTTGAAAACAAAGAATGGCTGGGGAACAGCGGTCTTTCGATTCGGCTTTGGCCGCGACTCTGGAGGATTTTAAGTTAAACTTTTCTTTAAAACATGAACAAAGAACGGCACTTGTTCATTTAAAAGACGTCATCTTCTTCGTTGCTCTAGTTGGTTGTAGCGCGATCCTATTGCGTGCAGAGGGAATTTGAAAGACAACCGTTTATCCCGCCCCTTGTATTGAGCCCTGTCAATGAAGAGTTCCCAGACCTAACATCTTGATGTAGGTCTGGCATGCCAGGCTAGCAGATTGCATGAATATTATTTATTGTATGGTGTTAATGTATATGGAGAATACCAACATCAAGTGTTCAACCGGTTAATGTTTTGAAGGATAATGGAGAGCCATTGTTTGTTTTAAATAATTTTTTTATTGTGTAATTTAGAAAATTATAGCACATGTTAGATCTTACCTGTCTGAGCCAGTGTTTTGGAGGTGGGCTCCCGGCTCTGGTATAGCCAGAACGTGCCATTTTTCAAGTTGAAGAGAGACATGAGTGCTATGATGTGTTGAATGTTTGTTTTGGTGGTTGTAAGTGTCTGTTTGTATTATGAGAATTGCATGTCAGAAAGGAGGGTTTGAAAGTTACTCATATTATTTATGTATCAATGTTCTGCTGTTGAACGCAGTGATGAGTGTGTATTGACTTGTGTATTTAAACCATGGTCTCTGAGCATGTTTGGGGGAGAGGTTGCATCATGTATACGGTGCAAGCGTTTTGAATATGTCTGAGGTGAGAAATGCAGATATTTTTGTGACTGTGCCACTAGGCATTTAGTGCCAGGTTTGCTGCTCACAGCATTGTGTGTGTGTGTTTTTAGCACCAGTATATGTTGTATCAAGTTTGTATTTTTTGTTGTTTTGTTTTATTTTTCTGTGATTTATGTGGAGTGCACCTTGTGAAATGCAGCGTGTCAAATAAATTAAAACCGGCATAAGGAAAACTAACGTTACTCCTTTGTACTGAGCCTTCCTAAACTTCTCACAGGCCTCTCGACAACACACTCCATGACCCCAGTGGGATGCCCGATTTAGGTGAAAATTAATCAACAGCTCAGATTATATGAATATATGAACATCACACCAGTCCTCAGTTCTTTACACTGGCTTCCAGTTACATTTAGGATTGATTTTAAAGTATTATTGCTGGTATATAATCACTCAATGGCCTCGGACCGCAATTCATTGCAGATATGCTCACTGAATATAAACCTATAACAGATCACTCAGATCACATCAGCTGGAAATACCGAGGGTTAACTCAAAGCAAGAAGAGTCTGCTTTTAGCTATTGTGCTGGCTGTAATTCGAACTAGAAGAGATCAGATGTGCTCCTACAGTATCAGTGTCTTACAGCTGTTGTTGTAAGAACAGCATCTTACATACTGTAGTTTGAACTTATGATTTGCCCAGTATTTCATGTAAACATTGAGTATACTAAAAGCAGTATGTACTACTAGAGCACCATCTAGTGTACTAACCAGGAATGTTTTAGAATAGCCTTACTTTCATCCAATTATGACTACATGAAAAGAAAAAGCTTTCAAGATGTATTAGATATTAATGATTGAGTTGAACAGCCAGTTCACTTGAGAAAAGGTCAAAGGTTGAATCCTAAAATGTTCAAGATCAAAGTAGTTCATCAGTGTTGAATGTATAGAGAGACATATGATCATCCTACACATGATTTAGTGTTAGTTTAGCTCCGTGATGAACAAACTCTAAAATCATGACAAACAAATGAACAGATTCCATCCCTTATGAGTTAATCAGATCTGCTTTAATGGCATCACATGAACATACAATCTTTCAACTTTTATTTCAAACAAATGAATAAAGACAAAGAAACAGTCTTAAGATGTTCCAATCTGAACATAAGGCACATCATTGTTGTCTCTTACTGAGGCTGTGTTGCAGGGTTTTCTGGAGATTTTGACATGATCTCCACAGAAGTTTCTTTTCTTATAGGCAATCAGCACCATGATGACATTTATAAAAACCTCTCCGGTTACTTACGTAACCTCGGTTCCCTGAAAGGCTACGGAACTTCGACATTACGAATGTCGTATATGGGAACTCCTCTCATCCTTCACTTCCGCTGAAATCTTATAGGCTAACGCCAGCAGAGCTGGCCAATATTGACGCGAATATGCAAATACTGACACCTCATAGCAGTATTAATGCAAGTGTAGCGTCAATTCCCTTCAGAATCAATCAAAACGCTAAAATCAATAGCGAACACGGCGGCGAGCGTAATGTCTCGTTCCTTGCCTTTCAGGGAACCGAGGTTATGTAAGTAACCGGAGACGTTCCCTATCAAGGCTACGGAACTTCGACATTACGAATGTCCAGCCCGTTCTCATCCCAAGGCGTAATATAATGACGCTTTTGCCAAAGCGTCTATATCGAACGCGCATGGTACCCTTTAGCGTCAATATGAGACGCCGAAATATATGGGTCAGAAGGCGCCTCCTAGCGGTCTAACCCTAACCCTACACCATACCTAAACCTACCCATCTCTCTGCGTGTTATATTGACGCTAAAGGGTTCCATGCGCGTTCGATATAGACGCTTTGTCAAAGTGTCAGAATATTACGCATTGGGATGAGAATGCGTTGGAATGTCGTATATGGGAACAGTATAGAATCCCGCCGTGGCAGCCAAAACAAACCACTGACACAGATCCAATACCAAGACCGCCCTCCCAGTATGCAAGCCATCTGATAGGCTGAGATTGGCCAATAGCGAACCTCTAACCTCTGATAGGCCCAAAGGGACCAATCACAAGCTCACAAAACACTGCCAGAATTTGCATATCCCGAGCAGTATAACCGGGGAAATTTTGCACTGTCGTAACAGGGCAACAACAACAGTAAGAGAAGGCCAACGCATAGCGGTGACAACAGTAAAACACACAAAAGCACACAGAACAACTCATGAGCAAAGCGCAGAGCAGCTCTACAATGCTGTGTATGCAATCAACTCACAGAAAGCACTCGAGATACTACAGAGGGCAAATCCAACTTGTAAAACCTGGCAAACGTGTTCTGAGAAGACCAGCCAGCCGCAAGACATAAATCCTGAATAGACATACCCTTAGTCCAGGCCCACGAGGAGGCTACCGCCCGAGTCGAATGAGGCTTGACGTTAAGGGGGCATTCCTGCCCCAGGCAATCATAAGCCAAAACAATAGCGTCCACAATCCAGTGAGCAAGCCTCTGCTTAGAGACCCCTTGTTGCGCCCACCAAAGCACACAAACAGCTGGTCCGATTGTCGAAAAGCGGCCGAGCGAGAAATGTATTCCCGGAGTGCTCTGACTGGGCAAATAGCACTCTGAGCATCCGAACCCTGAGAGGTTGATGGCTCAGCAGACATGGCAGGCAGAGAAACGATCTGCGCTCTGAACGGTGTTACGTCCAAGGACGTATTCATTTATTTATTATTATTATTATGATGATTATTTGCTCCTGATCTTCTTTGATTTATTTTATTCCTGAAAGTGGGCGTGGTTGTGTGCCCTGTGTTTTTGTTTGCTTGCTGTCTCTCTCTTTTTCTCTCTCTACTCACTCTCAGGCCTAATCATCGGCACCTGTAACTCGTTGGTGAGTGTGCCTGAGACGGAGCAACATGACATCATGACTTTGCGTAAACATACACGCCACTTTCAAATCAAGTGGCGTGTTATCTATACGCATTTTCAGCTATCCGCGTGTATGTCCACGCCGCGTGTATGTGTACGCCGTTAAATTTCCGAGCGAAACTAAGCTAAATGAATATCTACATCTGGGGAGCGATATTTTTTTCCCTAGGATGGTAGGGGAAGAGTCATAAATGCTAATAACCCAAGTGACGGGTAGGTTTAGGGACGTCGTTGGGGTAGGTCATATATTAATATAGTAATATTTTCATCGTCTGACTGTATGCCGTCCATACTCCATGATATGCGTACTGTGATGGTTCAGGACGAATATGTAACGTTAAGTCAATGGCGTTGATAAACACGCTGAAAAGCGATTATGCGTGTTGATAGCACGCCAAAAATGGAAATACGAATTGGCGTTTCATACATACGCTATTTCATGAGATCAGTCAGTCTGGACGGAGAGTATAAGGGTGCAGTCCAGTGTTTGCAGAGTGAGACGCATTTCTCCCCTGCTCCAGATTGAATGCTGTTCTGATACATGCTTACTTGCTGACAGTCAGAGACAATAACTGTGAGTTAGCGGTGGCTAACTGAGTTTAGCAGTGGCTGGTGTTCATTGATCTTGTTCTCACTACAAATAAAAATTAAGCTGAAGGTATTGTGGTTTTGATAACCTGTTTAGTAGTTACTGTTGTGAGGGAAGCTGTAGGGGGTGAGTGCCTTTTTCTTTTAATACTGTTTTTCCCTGTTTTTTGTATAGCCAGGGAGTTGAGGGAAGTTTGTGTTGTTTATTTCTTTTTGTTTAACCTTTCTTAGGTTAGTTAGGACTCCTCCCAAAATTAGTTAGTGGGCTGTTTTGTTTATTATTTTAGGCCTTGCTCTCCCCTGAGCCATTGCTCCCTATAGTAATCTGTTCTGTCCTTTTCTTTTGGTATCTTGTAAATAAAATACTTTCTTTGATATATATAAATATTCTGGTGTTGTCTTCACTCTGGGGTAGAGGATTGAAGTGTGCTCTCGCCGTTACTTTCTTTCTTTGTTACCTCCCCTTCTGACCCCTAGACGATTAGGGGAAAGTAACAACGGGGTATTGAGCGACTTAGGGACGTAACCCGGCCTCGGTCTGAGAGTTACATTACAGTTTCCCGGTCCAAAGCGAATACAATCTTCACTTAAAGAGAACGCCTGTAAATCCGGAGCGAAACTGCACGTGTCGCTCGCAGAACGCTGAGGGACCACGTGCTCTCGAGCGCGTCGCTTGGACGACTCAGGACGACTGCTTGGGCCTCGCCGGGGACGCGGTGGGCTTCCTGCGCGGGCTCCTCTGAGCCGGCCTCTTGTTTCCCGCTCCATGCCACTGTCCGCTTCGGCCTTTACGGGCATCCGGTCCCGGGCGGGGGGCTGACTGGCGCCTGGCTGCAGGTTGGCGGCCCGAGGCGGAAGACGAGCGAGAGCGGGGCTGCGGCATCGGCGCCCTCCGAGGAATCACGTGGCTCATTGCCTTCGCCTTCTTCTGCGTCTCGGAATACCGCTCGGTTACCTTCGCCACGGCGTCTCCGAACAGGCCTGCAGGGGAGATCGGTGCATTTAACAGCGTCTTCCTGTCCGCCTCCTGCACGTCCTACAGGGTGAGCCACAGGTGTCTGTGGAGGACCACCAGATACCCCATCGAACGGCCAATCGCCTGGGCCAAGCGCTTCGTGGCCAGGAGCGCGTGGTCCGTGGCCGAACGGAGATCCCGGATGGCGTCGGCGTCGACAGAGGCGGCGCCATCCAGAGACTTCAACTGCTTGGCCTGCAGCACCTGAAGAACGGCCATGGCGTGTAGTGCAGAAACCGCTTCCCCCGCGGCGCCGAAGGCCTTGTTCGCCTGGTGAGCCGTAAACCTGCAAGCTCGGGACGGCAGGCTGCGGTCCGAGCCCAGGGCGGGAGCCGACGGGCAGAGATGTGCGGCGACGGTCTCCTTGACGGGGGATGCAGAGGTAGCCATGGTCCCCCGCCTCGTCCACGTCTCACCTGGCCTTGAGGGCTAGGAGGGACATGTCCGCACAGAAGTCGCAGGACCCTCCATCCCTGAGGGCTGACTCAGCATGGGCCAGCCCCATGCACGCAACACAAAACAAGTGCATGTCGGGGGGCACTATGGGGCCCGAGCACAGGTTGCAAACGGTCGCCATCGGATGCTGGAGACAGTTCAGGTATCTCCGGTGCACCTTCAACGACAGCGAATAATCCAAATTTTGTAGAGTAGTATCAGCTTTCTAGCACACGATTTGAGCGTGAAGAGAGAGATTCTGAAGGGAATTGACGCTACACTTGCATTAATACTGCTACGAGGTGTCAGTATTTGCATATTCGCGTCAATTGGCCAGCTCTGCTGGCGTTAGCCTATAAGATTTCAGCGGAAGTGAAGGATGAGAGGAGTTCCCATATACGACATTCGTAATGTCGAAGTTCCGTAGCCTTGATAGGGAACCTGTTTTTTTATACGTTTATATATCTCCTCAGAGATATTGATTTGATAACCAAGCAGGAGAATGTTAATGTTCAAAGGTCTTCATCTGCCTCCTCACATGCATGAAATGACACCAAATTAAATGAAAGATAGCAAACAAAAACAAAATTAAGGGAAAGAGACAAACAAAACGATGTCAAAGTGCTGTGTGTGCAAAGTACGTACAGGCACAAATTCAATAACACATTCAAATTCACAGCGGGTATATTGCACAGCATTTGTATTACACAGTCACACACTCAATATATATACATTAAAGGAGAACTCCGGGAAATTTTTAAGTTAATCTAACAAATTTCTACATTAAACAACAATACACCATCGCATTCGCAAACTCCTGTGATTAAAGGCGACACTTCCGGTTTTCTTCCCACCGGAGCTTTTGATTTCAAAATAACGGCTGAGTGAAATAAGCGTATAGACGTGGTTTCTGAGCTTGAGACTAAAGTATGAATTTGAAATTGCGTCAAATACGCAGGAATATAGCATCCACTGCAAAAACAAAGCGCTTTAACCTATGCCTACCAAAATCCAGGTAAAACTATTTGCGTGGGTCAGGACCGGGTCAGGGTTTATTCTGGCAAACCGTTTGCCAATCACGTCTAGCAATCGGCAAAGCAAAATGTTGTACACGCCATTTACCAACAAGCGATAGTAACTCGCAAAGCACAATGTTCCTTCCCGTTTCCCCAGCACGATACCACAGAACGGCAATGAAGTAAGAGGCGGGGCACCAGTTAAAACATTTCAAAGTCAAAGTTCACACAAACAAGGTATTAATAGACAAGTTTTAGTCAAATATTGATTGTTTATACCTAAATCCGTCTGTGGTTGCATTTCTGCTATGGCAACGTCGATGTCTACGTGCTCGCAACATTATAACAATTGTTAACGTAGAATTATAAGACGCGACAGGGCTGTAGCAACGTTGTTGCGTGACATTCAGCAACTGAGAGATGACGTTCTGACAATTAAATTTTTGAATATGCTAGATATAGATATCCCACATTTAGCATGTTATGTTTTGTGGTAAATTTTTAATTAGTAGGCCTATGTAAGATTATTATATACTTTTCAAATATTGTTTATCCTTATTATTATTTATGACAGTAAATTAATTAATCAACACCTGCAAGTGTACACTTTGAAGAGTAAAAATGAAATAGAAGGTTAGCTAATTCCTACTTTATTAAGCATATGGCAATCAAATTGCACTTCCAAAAGTCATACATTTGTGAGAAAAGAAAACATATCATATACAGTGAGTGACTAACGTTAACTAGCATGAGCAGCCTAAGGGTGCTTTCACACATGTAGTTCGGTTCATTTGGTCCAGACTAAAGGCCATTGCACACTGAGTCCGAAATTTTCGTATACGTTTTTTCGTGTTCGTCAGCCTAAAAAAACGTCACGCACAGAAACCTTGCACACTGAGTCCGATGCGTATTTATTAAACCTTTGCGGAAAAAAGCGCAAAAATACAAAATGGATTTGTCAAGCAGTGAGGATGATTTTGTTGCCCTCTCTCTTCATAAAAAAAAGAGAAAAAGAAAGAGGAAATATTGGGTCCATCCAATCCTGAGATTGCGCCGAGAGGAAGGAGAGTTTCAGCTCCATCAAGGAGTTGCGAAATTATCCCGAGCGATTCAAAATTTACCTCAGAATGTCTGAGAAGACTACAAATTTCCATGAGCCAATCGATCCTGAACAGAGACTGGCAGTACACACACACACACAGCCGGCGGAAGCGCTGGGAAGACAGAACAGCTATACAGGTTATATTTTGTACCCTAATAATACAATAGTAATCGAATTGGCTGCTCAATCACACCTAAATCGATCCGAAATTTCGATCTGATTGAAAGGGGAGGTTTATTCCTTTTCTAATCTGATCGAGAGAACATGTAGCTAAACACTTGATCGAATTGAAAACCGAAACTGAAAGGACTGCGCATGTGCAATGATGTGCGGAACGACCTCTCAAATTGCTTGCTACGGATGCGAAAAACGCAGAAAATCGAACCCGATCCGATTTTTTTTATTACGGGCGAAAGTTTCGGAGGCAGTGTGCAAGCGTGATTGAAATAACGTGAGGTCGAATTTTTTTTTTTACGTGAGAAAATTTCGGATGCGAATTTCGGACTTAGTGTGCAATGGCCTTAAGGGCGAAAAATTATACTTTGTATCATGTTCAGGTGTTTTGGTTCCTTTTCTCACCACACTGATTGCTCTGGTCCAAATCAGTTGATGAGACGAACCAAAATGCAGTCACGTGACAACATCCACATCACTCGTTGGCCAGATGTATCTTGAACATATTTCTACAACTGCATTTCGATTGGTCAGAATTAACGTGCGGGAAAATTCCAACAGAACTCCCGGAAGTAACAAAGAGGAGGAAAATCCGGCAGACATGCGGAGAATTCGCTCACAATGTATGTTCAGAATCAGCACGAGCTTTATCCTTTCGCAAATCTACTCATAAACAACAATGTCTAGACGCGATATTAAATGAGAGATTCCCTGTGCAGTGCGGACAACTTCAGTGTTTATGATGAGAGTTTTATTGAGAGTGCAGAACGCGGTAAGTCAGTCATGGCTTAAAGGGAGCGCTATTGACAAACTAAATAATAGTTTTGTTTGACTACGGCAGCTGGTTTAGTCCAAAAATGCGCAGTTCTTTGGCAGTTGGGTCTGTTCGAGGTCGGATCACGTTCTCACCACAAACGAACCGCTCCAGAGTTCGTTTGAAAGCGTACTGAGACCATCTCTTCGAGGAGGTCTCGGTACGCTTGTTTGGTCCGCTTTTGGTGCGCACCCGAGTGCGATTGCTGCTTCCACACCTTCCCAAACGAACCGCACCAAGGGGGAAAACGAACTCTAGTGCGATTCAACCGAACTAAATGAGTCAGGTGTGAAAGCACCCTATGTTGTCAAGTGGTTGTCCAGACACCATAGTCACAACCTTAAGCAATGGCCCTGGACGGTGGTTCAAAGTCAACATTGTGACAACACTGTAACAAACTTCACCACACAAGGTAGTTATAGCAACCTTTTGGTCATGTTGTTAAAACGTTGTTAGAAGGTTGGGTACGTTTTGACAACGTTCGTGTTTGCTGGGTTCCACGTATTCGTTCGGGGGCTTAAGTCATAGGCGTAATTTGCGGGTGGACATCTCCCGTCCACTTTTTGCCAGGGTCGATAATGTCCCCACCACTTTTTGCCAGGGTCGATAATGTCCCCACCACTTTTGAAACATCTCACGGGATGGATGTACCAATACAAATAAATAAAACATCTCCAGTTAACTAGCAAAGCATTCGTTTAGTTAGTTTGTTAAATAAGAAGCAATCTAGTGCGGAAATGTGTTTTTTTTTTTTTAAATCAAGTGATCAAAGTGTTCGTTGCCGCTGCGATCAGTGAAAAAACAACATATTTTGGAGTAGATCTCATTAAACAAAATTAAACCTAGTGTACTATTTAAATCGATTGCTGGATTGTAAGGTTGTTAGGGGCCAAGCACCGAAGGTGCGGAGGCACTTATTGTATCTGTTCCGGTTCTTATTATTATTCAATTCTTTTTAGGGGCCAAGCACCAAAGGTGCGGAGCCACCTATTGTAACTGTTCCGGTTCCTATTATTATTATTAGGGGCCAAGCACCGAAGGTGCGGAGGCACCTATTGTATCTGTTCCGGTTCTTCTTATTATTATTCTTCCGTTTCTTCTTCTTCTTACAAATGGGTGTCTTAGGCAGCCCATAGAACCGCTTGCGGGAAAGTTATGAAATTTGGCACACTGATAAAAGATAGTCTGAAAAGTCACCAGAGCAAATTTGGCGTCTCAAAAACAATGCCTCTAGCACCACCAACTGTCAAAAATTTCACTCATGTTTATACTAATAACTTTTGAACCATAATTGGTAGAAACAAATTTATTTTTTCCTCTGATTCCTGACCTCATGCCGATTCAATTGCACCCTATGATGTAATTTTCCGTCATATAAATATGTCCGCCATTTTTAATTGTCCAACAAACCTACTTTTTCAAACTCCTCCTAGGCTGTTGCTTCGATTTTCACCAAAATTTGACCAGATCATCTCCAGACAACGCCGGCAAAAAGTTATCAAAAGCTTTTTGATAAACACAACCGTTATTGAATAACACGTAAATGAAATTGACGTAGAGCACCCCAAATTGCGCACAAGGCTGTATCTCCGCAACGCTTTATCATATTCAGACCAAACTTGGTACATGTCATCACAAACATAACCTGAGGCTACATGCTGTGTTTTGCCGCAGCACCACCTACTGGTCCGGAGATAAGAAAAAAAATTGTTTATAACTTCTGAACGGTTTGTCCAAAAATCATAAAATTGGTCTCGTTAGATTCAGGACATCATGCTGATTCGACTGATATCCAATTTTCCCAGATCGGCCATTTTGTCTGTCGGACATTTTGAATTATGTGCTAAAATGCTGTATTTTTGGAACTTATGAACAAATTGTTACGGAACTCGGTATGGGTCATCAGTACGATGCCCTGAAAGAGCCTGAGAAGTTTCGAAACAGCGCCACCTAGTGGTAAAATTTAAATTTCAAATGCTTATAACTCTGGCTGTGGTTTACGTATTTTCACGAAAGTGAGAAAAAAGTCATGTTTTTAGTCTCCTGAATCATTTCCGAGTCCAACGATAACAGACTTGCCAGGTTTCGGCATATGGTTTGTGCAGCGTTGCAATTTAGCACTTAAAAAACATTTGCCGATATCTTCGAAACCGCTAGTCCGATCGAGACAAAACCACCGTCAGAAGTTTGAAAACATAGGTCGCTGGCTATATGCTAATGCCCAAATATTGATAGTAAGGGGTCGTAAAATTCAATCAAAGTCACGTGTCAGTCATTTTTTACGTGTTTTTCACATAAATGTCTATAACTACGAAGCGAATTGAGATATTTTCACCAAAATTGACACACAGATGTATGAGCTCACTCTGAGGACACAAATTTTTTTTTTGCCTCTTGGTGGCGCTATAATAGAACAAAACATGAAATTCCCATTGACTTTAATAGTTTTGTGATTTAAAATGCTATACTTAACAAATGCATTACTGTAACATTATAAAACCCACCAGCACTATCCCCTGAAGGTACTCAAAAGATTGAGACAGCGCCACCTGTTGGTCAAAAGTTAAAATTAAATTTCCAAAAATGCTAATAACTTTTGAATAAATATGCCTATTGTAATGACACTGGTCTTAATAGATTCCTTGGGTCATGCCGAGAACATAGATACCAAGTTTGACATATTTGGACGAACTTCCTGTCCGCCATCTTTATTTACTTTCAAAACCTTCTTTTTCGAACTTCTCCTAGACCATTCGTCTGATTTTCACCAAAATCGAATCATATCATCTCCAGACCATGCCGACTAAAAGTTATGGATTTCGTGACGATAGACGAAACCGTTTTCGTATACCGCAGCAGCAAAGTTGAGGCATGCTGCCAAAATGACTATTAAGTCTTTATCTCTGCAATGCCTTCACATTTTGACACCACACTTTGTATGTGTCATTGTCACCTCACTCTGACCACATCAAATCGATTTCATAACTGAGTCACCTATTTTTCAAAAGTGATAAACCGTTAAATCATCTTAAAAGTTACTGTATATATGATTTTTCAGCCATTTTGCCAAAATTCTCTTAAAATGTCTTTAATTGCTCCTTGCTGCAGTTGGTCTGCCACACCCATGATGACATCTGTTGCCGCTTCTTGCGCATGGCCCCGGCAATGGCTGCTTGCAGCTATATTTATTATTATTATTATTATTGTTGATTATTATTGTATGATATTATTGTTTTAAATATATAATGGTAAACGTCCCACCTGTGGAACGGTGACAGTTAAGGGTTAATAAACCTGTGCATACTGGAAAACATCAAGCACTTGCTGATCCATTGCTGGTAATGTGTTGCTTTGGTTCTTACTTCGTTGCTGGTTTACTGCTTGATAATTTAAAACACATTTCATTGGCAGCGTTCCCCATTAGAGGCTCAGTCTGATTAGGAGACGTCCCACTGGCAGCGTTCCCCATTAGAGGCTCTCACTGCTGCTCTCACTGTCCAAGCTGCTCTCCTCATTGCTCTCACAGTCCAAGACACGCTTCACCACCGGAGCTCGCCTCCGGCTCTCTTTGGGAATTAATGACTTCCAGACACTTTTATGCTCTCGCCGGTGCTCTAGCCAGTACTCTCGCCGGTGCTCTCGGGGGTGCTCTAGCCAGTACTCTTGCCGGTGCTCTCGCTGGTGTGAGCGCACAGCTAGAGGCTCAGTCTGATTAGAAGACATCCCATTAGCAGCGTTCCCCATTAGAGGCTCAGTCTGATTAGAAGACGTCCCATGGGCAGTGTTCCCCATTAGAGGCTCAGTCTGATTAGGAGATGTCCCATTGCCAGCGTTCCCCATTAGAGGGTCCTTCTGTTTAGAAGTCGTCCCATTGTCAACGTTCCCCATTAGAGGGTCAGTCTGATTAGGTGATGTCCCATGGGCAGCATTCCCCATTAGAGGCTCAGTCTGATTAGGAGACGTCCCATGGGCAGTGTTCCCTATTAGAGGCTCAGTCTGATTAGGAGATGTCCCATTGGCAGCGTTCCCCATTAGAGGGTCCTTCTGTTTAGAAGTCGTCCCATTGTCAACGTTCCCCATTAGAGGGTCAGTCTGATTAGGTGACGTCCCATGGGCAGTGTTCCCCATTAGAGGCTCAGTCTGATTAGGTGATGTCCCATGGACAGCATTCCCCATTAGAGGGCTAATCTCCTGTAAGAAAATACAGATTCACAAACATAAAAAATCTAGAGACTTGGAATTGTGTTTTTGATTAATTTAGGGTGGTTTTCCTGAATATATGACAATACTGTACTACAGTAATACAATGTTTGAATGCCTGATGCTTTGTAATGAAATATGAAACTATTCATGAATAATATGGGTGTTTTGTAACATGACTGACAAACATGTTTTGCATGTGATTTCAAATACTGAACTGTTGATTTTGTAGTCCAAAGTCAAACACGTTAATTTTTCTTCCTTATCTAAAATGCTTGAACTATATTGGCAAGTACTAATAAGACTTGCTTTCTAAATAAAGTGGCACTTTTTGTTTTTATATTATTTTATTATCATTTAGTTTATTCAAGATTTGTTTTTTGCACTTCCTAAACTGTGAAGATATGCTTTGGTGGGGATGGAAACATTTATCTTACCCTAATCCTCAAGCAGTATAATTGTATACACACTGTAAAAAAACTTAACTCATTATTTTGAGTTATCTTTTTGCATGTTTTTTTTTTTAGTTTAACTAACTTATTTCGATAAGTTGAGGACAAGAAAACTTAAAATTTCTTGTTGTCTGGACAATCTAGTTAAAAAAATAAGTTGAAATAACTAAATTGCTAAAATATTTTTTACAGTGCAGTGGTGTGAAAAAGTCTTTGCCCCCTTCCTCATTTCCTGTTCCTTTGCATGTTTGTCACACTTAAGTGTTTCGGAACATCAAACCAATTTAAACAATAGTCAAGGACAACACAAGTAAACACAAAATGCAATTTGTAAATGAAGGTGTTTATTATTAAAGGTGAAAAAAAATCCAAACCATCATGGCCCTGTGTGAAAAAGTGATTGCCCCCTAAACCTAATAACTGGTTGGGCCACCCTTAGCAGCAACAACTGCAACCAAGCGTTTGCGATAACGTGCAATGAGGCTTTTACAGCGTCCTGGAGGAATTTTGGCCCACTCATCTTTGCAGAATTGTCCTAATTCAGTTACATTAGAGGGTTTTCGAGCATGAACGGCCTTTTTAAGGTCATACCACAACATCTCAATAGGATTCAGGTCAGGACTTTGGCTAGGCCACTCCAAAGTCTTCATTTTGTTTTTCTTCAGCCATTCGGTGGTGGACTTGCTGGTGTGTTTAGGATCATTGTCCTGCTGCAGAACCCAAGTTCGTTTCAGCTTGAGAACACGAACAGATGGTCGGACATTCTCCTTCAGGATCTCTTGGTAGACAGCAGAATTCATAGTTCCTTTTATCACGGCAAGTCTTCCAGGTCCTGAAGCAGCAAAACAGCCCCAGACCATCACACTACCACCACCATATTTTACTGTTGGTATAATGTTCTTTTTATGAAATGCAGTGTTCCTTCTACGCCAGATATACTTGGACACACACCTTCCAAAGAGTTCCACTTTTGTCTCATCGGTCCACAGAATGTTGTCCCAAAAGTCTTGGGGATCATCAAGATGTGTTGTGGAGAAATTGAGACGAGCTTTGATGTTCTTTTTGCTCAGCAGTGGTTTTCTCCTTGGAACTCTGCCATGCAGGCCATTTTTGCCCAGTCTTTTTCCTGATGGTGGAGGCATGAACGCTGACCTTAACTGAGGCAAGTCAGGCCTGCAGGTCTTTGGACGTTGTTGTGGAGTCTTTTGTGACTTCTTGGATGAGTCGTCGCTGCGCTCTTGGGGTAATTTTGGGCGGCCGGCCACTCCTGGGAAGGTTCACCACTGTTCCATGTCTTCGCCATTTGTGGATAATGGCACTCACTGTGGTTCGCTGGATTCCCAAAGCTTTGGAAATGGCTTTATAACCCTTTCCAGACTGATAGATCTCAATTACTTTCTTTCTCAATTGTTCCTGAATTTCTTTGTGTCTCGGCATGATGTGTAGCTTTTAAGGATCTTCTGGTGGACCTTACTGTGTCAAGCAGCTCCTATTTAAGTGATGCCTTGATTGTGAACAGGTGTGGCAATAATCAGGCCTGGGTGTGGCTAGAGAAATTGAACTCAGGTGTGGACAACCACAGTTATAGTATGTTTTAACAAGGGGGGCAATCACTTTTTCACACAGGGCCAAGATGGTTTGGATTTTTTTTCACCTTTAATAATAAACACCTTCATTTACAAATTGCATTTTGTGTTTACTTGTGTTGTCCTTGACTATTGTTTAAATTGGTTTGATGTTCCGAAACACTTAAGTGTGACAAACATGCAAAGGAACAGGAAATGAGGAAGGGGGCAAACACTTTTTCACACCACTGTATATATACACTCACCGGCCACTTTATTAGGTACCCCATGCTAGTAACGGGTTGGACCCCCTTTTGCCTTCAGAACTGCCTCAATTCTTCGTGGCATAGATTCAACAAGGTGCTGGAAGCATTCCTCAGGGAGTTTGGTCCATATTGACATGATGGCATCACACAGTTGCCGCAGATTTGTCGGCTGCACATCCATGATGCGAATCTCCCGTTCCACCACATCCCAAAGATGCTCTATTGGATTGAGATCTGGTGACTGTGGAGGCCATTTGAGTACAGCGAACTCATTGTCATGTTCAAGAAACCAGTCTGAGATGATTCCAGCTTTATGACATGGCGCATTATCCTGCTGAAAGTAGCCATCAGAAGTTGGGTACATTGTGGTCATAAAGGGATGGACATTGTAAGGAATGCTCAAAGGTTCATAAGCTTTTTTGTCAATTTTAATTTCGGGGAAGAATATTCAACAGTTATTAATCTATGATCAACAAATTATCGAATATAGTCTGAACCGAGTCCTTACGTACATAAATAACCCACGAGGGGTTATACAGCACACGTCTGCTTCGGGTATGTATATAACAATTAAACACAACAAATTATGATTAATTAGGAATATACATCCTACACAGACCGATGGCTGTTGATCTTTAAAATTACCAAAGCAATTGAAACCCCCTTTCTCAGTCAGCACGTCCGCCGTGCTGTTCGGTTGAAAGTTATCAATAGCTTGTGGCCTATTTTAGCTTAACTTTACTGACACTGTTTAGTGCACTTAACAATATCAGATTGTAGCGTTTAGGATCTTGTATATTAAAGAGGCTTTGCTATGTGGTCAACAACAACAGAGGCAATAAGGTATAACTGAGGTTTTTAATAACAAAACTACACTACTGGTAAAACACAGATATAGATAAACAAAGTCAACTAAAACAAATAATAAAAGAAACGTAGGAACATAAGGAAAACACAATTGCTAGCACAATTAGACCCTCAGAGACAGCCACAGGATACACACTTTAAAACGTCTAAATTTGAGATGGAACACTTGCATTCAGACCTGTTGTGGTGTAGAAGAGAGCTTGCGGCGTCTTGGAAATGGGAGGCGGACTTCTTTGATACTTCCGAACGTGGATGTTTCGCGGGAAATTCAAACGTCCTAAAACAGTTCTGTATGCGCAAAGACAGTCTTATCACCGGGATGCTGGAAGACTGACGAAACACACGTGGGTAACTCGGTCGGAGGACGAGAACCGCACGGAGAACAGACTAGCTATACGCAAAATAAAACAAAGACAAACTAAAAACAGGAACAAAAGAAAGCACACGAAGGTTACATCTGGGAGCGGGATACACAGCGCAAGACTGAGGGAATGAACTGCTGCACGGCTTTTTACCGGGAAGAGTCCACGCCCACTTTGGAAAGAACTCTCCAATGAGATCCTTCCTTGATTTGGCGGGGTTCCGTGGCCTTTGTCTTGTCGGAACGCCCAACTTTCGGATTTATGGCCGTTATGAATATGGACAGAAACATTACAGAGATGGAAAAACATAGCAGAGTACATTTTAACGGAACCTCGTTTATATGGTTAGTTAGACCACGTTGGGAGCTTTCATTTGCTATCATGAAATACGTGTTTGACGCACATACAAGTGAATATATGCTCTTAGGCTCTTTATACGGGCCCTTAGAGTTTTAACTACACAACTAACAATCTTAATTGGCATGATACACAAACAGGAATATACCAGAATACAGGAATATATCATATTTCTCTTAGAATCACCCATTTCTCTGGGTTTTCCCTAAGGGCTGCATCGGCGTGTGTCCATAGGTGTGTGTGTGCGTGTATCCATGGGTGCGAGCGTGGATATGTGTGTGTGTTTTCATTTCACACATCTGGCTTCGTTCTCTTCGCAGAGATGGGTGTTAAGTGATAGCAATCTGTTTGAAAAACCTAGGTCCGCATTTTTATGGCCATTTGTGTAAACCATTTCGGACCCTAAACGTGTCAATAGGCGAGCTCTTATCCAGACCCAATGTCGCCAGAGGGTGATTTGCATCGAATGACCAAGGAGAAAATTTAAGCTTATTTCAAAAGGAAAACATATACCTGTGATTATACATTTCACGATATTGATATACAGCTTAATAGATAGATTAGATTGGGAGGATTGTAACGATATCAAACATCACACGTCACAGACATAATACTGCAGAGTTACCTCTTAACGCATACGTACAGGCATTTTATAATTCTCTTACACGCATGATGACATTCTTAGGACAAGTTTACACATTACAGCTCTCCTTCATGTATTTCGACACATCGGATATGTTTTAGTAACAATTTAATATATGGAAAGTCATGTTTCCTGCATGTGTGTTTGGGTGGATGTGTATCGAGCACACGTGGTGAGAGGAGACAATGGAAACATCTGTTTTTCGCTTCTCCCGCCCGATTTCCGCCAGGGGGGAGTAAATCAAGGCCGGTTTGTTGTCTTAAGAGTGAGAATTCGCTGTTTGTAACGATATTCAAGACATTCATCAACATAAATGACCAAGAAGGGCAATCTCGTCGCAGACTTTGAGACGCCTGGTTTGGTTAAGAGAAGTCCGTATCAGTTGACCACATGGTCGTTGGAATGTGGTTAGTTAAGGCTCTTTGTTCTTGCGAGTTAATGATTTAATAAAAGAGAATTAATGATTGTCCGTTCAATCTCTACAACATGGTCAGCAACAATACTCAGGTAGGCTGTGGCGTTGCAACGATGCTCAATTGGTACCAAGGGGCCCAAAGAGTGCCAAGAAAATATTCCCCACACCATGACACCACCACCACCAGCCTGAACCGTTGATACAAGGCAGGATGGATCCATGCTTTCATGTTGTAGACGCCAAATTCTGACCCTACCATCCGAATGTCGCAGCAGAAATCGAGACTCATCAGACCAGGCAACGTTTTTCCAATCTTCTATTGTCCAATTTCGATGAGCTTGTGCAAATTGTAGCCTCAGTTTCCTGTTCTTAGCTGAAAGGAGTGGCACCCGGTGTGGTCTTCTGCTGCTGTAGCCCATCTGCCTCAAAGTTCGACGTACTGTGCAATCAGAGATGCTCTTCTGCCCACCTTGGTTGTAACGGGTGGTTATTTGAGTCACTGTTGCCCTTCTATCAGCTCGAACCAGTCTGGCCATTCTCCTCTGACCTCTGGCATCAACAAGGCATTTCCGCCCACAGAACTGCCGCTCACTGGATGTTTTTTCTTTTTCGGACCATTCTCTGTAAACCCTAGAGATGGTTGTGCGTGAAAATCCCAGTAGATTAGCAGTTTCTGAAATACTCAGACCAGCCCTTCTGGCACCAACAATCATGCCACGTTCAAAGTCACTCAAATCACCTTTCTTCCCCATACTGATGCTCGGTTTGAACTGCAGGAGATTGTCTTGACCATGTCTACATGCCTAAATGCACTGAGTTGCCGCCATGTGATTGGCTGCTTAGAAATTAAGTGTTAACGAGCAGTTGGACAGGTGTACCTAATAAAGTGGCCGGTGAGTGTGTATATATATATATATATATATATATATATATATATATATATGCATGCCCCTTTTTTACATTTGAGCCCCTGCCCTTGAGGAACTCTCTGCACGTCCCTGGAGTTCACGTACGGGACAAATAAATTAGGTCCAATATACGGGACGTCCCGACTAATACGGGTCAGTTGGCAACACTAGTTGGGAGGTTCAATCTTCCTCCCTCTCTCAAATCAAATTGGTTCATAAAAATAAATAATATACTAATTGAAGCTGTACAGAAATATATTCACCATAACGAACGTGTGAGTGGATCATCTGTTAATGGCGACGAAATGGCCTTCTCAGTCTGCAACCTCATAATCATATCTAATAATTTAACACCTGTCTTATGAAAAAATGACTTACCATGCAGGACCAAAACAAAAAGAAGAAAAATGCCGAGCATTATGTTCCCCACTTTTGCAGAAGTCAGTCCAGATTCTGCAGAATGTTTAAGTCCATGCATTATTCAACTGAAAGCGAAAGTAGCCTATAACCTCGTAAAGTTAGTCATTTTAAGAAGCAGCGTCGAAAACATTAACAACACGACAAGCTTGTGTAGGTTTCGCCAGTGATCGCTCCAAAACGTGTGTAAACGCTTCGACGCTGAAGCTCCAAAACGTGTGTAAAACAAACAGAAAAACAGTATATTACGGCTTTGCCTCCTGAGACCCTCGTCTTACAGGTGCGTTCAATTAGCAAATGGCGTGAGAAGAAAGGAGAAAAAACAATAGGTAAACTGCTTCTTCTTATTGTGATGTTTATAAGCGGCTGGTGCATTACCTCCACCTACTGGAGTGTGGAGTATCAATGATTAGAAAAATACAAAACTTTATTATCTTATATTATTTCCTGCTTCTTTAAAAATATTATCAGAGCAATTCTAATATATTTATTCCTTTGCACTCAATAAATACTCTAAAGTCATGATTTTTGTACCACCATCTTTTACTTTTGTAAAAGGAAAGTAAGTTCCAGTATTAGCTAGTCCTTCATCATTATATGCTCTACATTTCAGAAAGGCATGCTCTACGGTTTCATACAATCCTCAGTTTTCTTGTTTTTCCTGCGGTTATCCAGCTTATTAGTGCATTACTGCCAGCTTCTGCCCCAGAGTGTGATCAGATAATAGGTTTACAGTCTATTTTCCTAACTCTCTCTTCTCCACTACTACACATATTTACTCACTCATTCATACACACACACACTACAAAATAAATAAAAAACCTGTAGTAATAAAATAATAAACCTTTTCCCCACCTCCTTATATTTAATTCGACGGCTTCCGTTGGCTCAAAGGAAGTGGGTTCCGAGTAATATTTGTCAAATAAATATTTTTGGAAATGAAACATTTTTTAATTAAAATATTACTGGCATAATTTGTTTCCCCAGTATGCCTAGATACCTGCCCTGAAGTTGGCTGTGCTGATTTTTATGAAATAATATGCATTTTTTTTTACTTTTTCCCCCAGACATCGCAAAATAAAATGTCATTTCCACAACCGAACAAAAAAATGTGTTTTCAACCAAAAATAATGAAATATTTGTAGTTATAAATATATTGGGTTACACACACTTGCATCTTTCCAAATCTTTGTAAATTTATTTATTTCTCTGAAATGCAACCGTTAAGATTTTACGAAGTTAACACCAAAAAAACGCTGAACACTAAGCCACTGAAACCTTTAATTCATATTTCTGACATTTTCAAATCTGATATTTTTCAACTCATATACATACTTTACCCTTACCTGCTAGATAATCAACAACACCACCATCATTACCTTAACTATATTTTTATTTTCTTATGTTTTACCAAAAAAATATTTGTGGTTGTGGAAATGACAAGGAAAAGACATTTTATGGTGAAATTTTTCATTTTATTGTGGAAATGACATTTTCCCCCTTTCCCTCTCGTATCTCATGTTTGACTAGCCTGTTAGTGTTTTAGAGTTAGCATTAAATAATCTCAAATATCACCTGATGAAATTGTAAAAATCCAGAAATGTTTCTGTCGGAATGAGTGGTTCAGAAATGACATACAATAAACATACTCGCAGTATTTCTCATATTTATCTTGATATATCTCCAATTTATTACGGTAATAAACCTCTACTGGGACCATTCTTTCATTCAGCCATGTGGTTTCCTCTGGAGTGTCAGTTACTATGGTTACTGAGTATACAAATCTAGAACACTGAGCCTGGGATTGCAGAGTTGGTGTGGAAATGACAGTGAACCCAAGGGACAAGTGTTCTAGATGTTTAAAATCTGTCAAATTGAAAAGAAATATATTTAAAAATATATTATATTTGAATGCATCTTTCTGTTTGCATTTAAAATGATATCAGTAGGCTATTAGATTTTAAGTGAGATAAGGTTGAAGACCCAACGTCTGGCCTAGATCAGGCAAAATAGTAAAAAACGCATATAAAAGGCCTCCTATTCTATATAAAACAATGATTTTTCATATAAGAAGCAGAAAGCTAGGAAAGCATTGTCGGAGGAACAGAGAAAGAGGAAACGGCAGACTGACTAGCGAGGAGTCAGACACGAGTAAACATCGGACCTGCGTTTTCAGAATGGCGAAAAAAAACGAAGAAAGCGCGGTCGGAAGAGTCGGTAACACTTTACAATAATAGGCCTACATAAATAATCATGTACTAATACCTGAATTTATAAATACTTTACTATGAACTGTTAAGACATGTAGCCTACTAATGAGGAACTACCCTTACGACATGAGTCATATGAATTCCTGCATGAATATACCATCTTAAGTACATGTTAGTAGGCCTACATGCTTGTCAATGAATGTATTAATTAACATTTCGGGGTAAACTAAATCAAACATGCTCTAGAAAATGGACACATTTTGTGGCCCAAAAGAAGAGCCAGAACACAAGACTAACATCCGACTGCATTATGATATAAAGACAGTAAACCAATCCATAAAAAAACACATAAATAACCATCATCTGTGCTAATACTGATTTTAATTTAGAAAATTGCATCTGTTAATGAATATGTTAGTGTAGGTATTTCACTCTTGATGGCAGCAGTGGAATCACTTAAAACAGAATGAGATCAAAATTGTTTTTAATGATGAATGCATCATTGTGTGTTCAATGAGTAAGGTTAAATGTAAATATTGCAAGACATCTAGTGTCATTTATTGATGTTTGTGACAGTTGCTGGTCAAATTTATGAACATTTTTACATTGTGCCCTTTTAGTACATCTTTCTTCTGATCTAGAGCATGTTTGATTTAGTTTACCCCGAAATGTAAATTAATACATTAATTGACAAGCATGTAGGCCTACTAACGTGTAGTTAAGATGGTATATTCATGCAGGAATTCATATGACTCATGTCATGTCGTAGTTAAGATTAGTTCCTCATTAGTACATGTCTTAACTCATCATTAGTTAATATAAAGTAATTATTAATTCAGGTATTAGTACATGATTATTCATGTATTATTGTAAAGTGTTACCGAAGAGTCTAAAGGTAACGAGAATCTGACAGTGTGAGGAACCGGACAACAGTTGTCAATATCTCACATAATTATCAGGACATAAATAAGCCTACACGTTGTAGCCTAAATAGTGTAATAAACCTAGACGGTGGGTGAGGTCAGATTGTTACGGCTAGAGGAATCTACAAAGCAAGTGTGGCGGGTGAGACGACGGCAGTAAGGGGAATTCCTAAAGAATTATAATAAATTAACAAGATGTACAATTCACACTCCGACTATACGCCACCCTGGGAATTTCACCCAAAGAATTAACACTAGCCCCTATAGAAGCATACACAGGTCCGTATCACCGATAAGAGTCAGATACATTGTCATCGTACAACAAAGTACAAAAAAAGTTCACAAAGTGACGCATATCAGGTAGCACAGAAATTGCAGTTTTTATAGCCCAGGGACGCAGATAATAGGCTGGAATGGCAAATACAATGACGAAAGCAAAATAGCCCTGCCTGCCACACAAGCAGCACCACAGAAGTAGAAACAATAATCTTTATTTAATATAATTCAGGCAGTTACCAAACATGTCAGTCTGGGTCAGAGAACACCGCAATAAATAAGCCATAAGTTAACAACCACGCAATAAATATAATAAAAAAAACTGCACACACATCACCCCCGCGGAGGACACTGCACACGGTCAATATAGGCTACGTAAACTTCATACACGACGCCTTCAGACTACTAAGAATTCAGTTCATCATAACCCTCCCACCCCGTCATGAAATGGATATACTGATTTAAAATCACACACACACACACACGCACACACACACACACATTTGCAAAAGTTAATTTTTTTTACACAAATGTTGGTTTTACACAATTAATCTGTTTTGCAGTTCCTGACTCCGTTGTTTTCGCTTGCAAATTGCTGTTCACAGGCCTGCAATGCTTTTGGCCGCATTTGTGCTTTTTTTTTTTTCTTACACTTGAAAGGCGATTACACCTTTTCTCTTGCGCATGCAAATTTAATTTACGCTTGCAATCTTATAGCCTACACTTTCACAAATCTTACCCAACGCATGCGATTCTTTATGACAACATATTATCTTCATAAGCCATGCTCTCGGAGTAACTGTTAGTGAGCACGTGGGATACATTGCATAGCTGTGGATACAATCTTTTGCCAAATAACTGTATAACTTTCGTCATTAATTTGTATGGTTGACTAGAACAGAGATTGTAACATAAGATGCGAGTAAAAACAACACTGAGCAAAAGCAATATTTTATGTTCATGTTTTCCATGCATAGTTGTTCCCGCCAGTCTTCAAATGACTGAATGAATGGCAATCACGTTATTCGTTATTATTCTTCTGCTTTCGATTTTGCTGCTGCTTCTTCTTCTTCTTCTTCTTCTTCTTCTTTTGGCGGTTGGCAAACCAGCTTGAGATTCATTTCCGCCACCTATCGGGATGGAGTGTGAAGCCTCGATGGACGAAAGGAATAATTAAATGAGAAGGGAAAAAAGAAGAAAATAAAACTATATCCTTCTGATCAAATCTGTATCTCTTAAATATTTTAGAAGAATATCATAGACCCTTAAATGTTGTGCATTCTGAAATATATTGTGAACTGTAATGATATTGATTTCCAAATCTCTTTGGAGTTTTTCATCAAGCAGATTTCTTTCTCTTTTATAGCTATGCTATGCCTCACAGTGCAAAATCATATGTTCTGTTTCTGTTATGTCACAGTAATTGCAGCAGTCTGTCCACACTGAATAATGAAGGTTATAGTGTGTCTTATACAGAGCCATGGTTAACAGTATCTTCTCATCCAAACACCCTTCTTTCAATCCCCACTTTAGGTTAAATGCTGAATAGGTGTCTCCCTTTCGACTCTTTATTCATTCTTTATTCTTGCTATTTTTAGCTCAAAATAATTAAAATCGTCATCCATATTGCTATCTACTCCATGTTTTCTTTCTTATTTTTTGCCTTCTTTTTGAAAATGTATCATCCAAGTTTTCAATGCTATGGATTTTAGCAAAGGTTGTATCTAAGATTTCTGCATTTTCCTTATTTCTAATGGCCATTTTCACTTTCTCTTCTCTCCTGGGATCTGCTTATAGTTATTAATACCATTCATTTTCCTAATGATTCTCCATGCTCCAATACAACCTAATAGCTAGCTATCTGCTTACGACCAAATCTGGGTTACACTTTATTTCGACATTCTACTAACTAAAAGTAACTTTGCAACTAAATGTCAACTAACTCATTAGAATATTAGTAGACTGTCAGTTTAATATCTGCTAACTCTTTATTTTGATGCTCCCCCAACAGATATTCTACTGACTAAGTAAATTGTGAACTAAGTCAACTTATTCTAACCCGAACCCTAACACCTAGTCTACTAACAGTCTACTACATACAGTCCACTAATACTCTAATGACAGTTAGTTGACATGTAGTTGCAAAGTTACTTATGTAGAATGTCTGAAGTGGACTATCAAAATAAAGTGGAACCCAAATCTGTAAAGGAATTTCAAGATTGAATACATACTCTTCTGGATCAGAACATGATTCACTCATATCAGATGCAACCGTAAATGAATCTGACAAGTTCACCACATCATTAAACCTACAAGCTTGTGCTCGCGTTATCACATGTGCAGGAAAAGCATCCTTACATTTGTGAGGTATATCACTAACTTCCTCTGGGTTTTCTAACACAATAGGCTGGACAAACACTTGATCACCAGCCAGGTCATTCCCTAAGATGAACTAAACTCCATCCACCGGGAGTTGTGTGCACACGTTCACTTACCAAGTCTGACTTCGCAAAAAGTCTGTGTATAGGAACTTTTATATAATCGGCACCCACGCTACAAAGTAGTCTCTGGGGCCAGCTTTAGCACATTGCTTACAATGAGGGATTGAGCTGCTACTGTGTCTCATAATATCCAAATGTGTGTATCATCGTCCTCCTCACTACTGGATGCTACGCATCCACGTAATATGGTTTATAACCAGACGAGGACGAAATGGGTGAATCAGAATTCACAAAACCTACAGTTTTAAGCTTGCTTGAAATATTTTTCTTTTTTTAGCCTTTGCAATCAGCGATCAGATGACCTGCATCTATACAGTAGAAACATGCCCGCCGCTCACTACAGCGACTTTTAGTTGATCTGCCCCCTCCATACGCCCCACACCGGCTAAATCTGGTATTAGCATCTCGTCCTCCATCTGCATTTCAGTACCATGGACAGCTACTTTGAATCAAACCTCCCCACTGAAGAAAAAACACTTCGGTGGGTCAATACAAACTCATCAGCAAGAATCACCAAGATTTGATGAGCACAACCTTTGAAATTCTTCAATAAAATGAATTCTCTCAAGTTCTCTCAATACACCATTTGTCAAAAAGTTTTTTTATAAAAAATGTTTTATTAATGCCACGAACCAGATGCCAGCACGAGCGGCTGCACGAGCTCTGATGACGACACAGCTGTTCCACACGATTGGCGGGATTCACCATAGATATCCATAATAAAGGCTAGATGTCTTACGGCGGAGTCTCTATCGTCATCACCGGAGGCCATCTTGTCACAGGCAAGCTTGCGGGCTCTGTGGTACCTGATGTAAGATGAGTGATCAGCACGAACACAAATACTCTTATCTCGTTGAAATCTTGATGGATTTACAAACGGTTTGGTTTCTTACAAACGTTATTAACGTGGCTATAATTCTGGATGATTAATTATTGATACACGTATTATTCGTAAGTTTGCGTAACCGTAACCGTTTGAAAATCGGTAGAAAATTGAGCAAGTTATGGTTATTTAAAAAGTACTTGCACCAAACACAATGTTACGAGTGAGCGAGCTGACTGTGACAAGATGGCCGCCAGGTGCGGACGTCGACCTCCATTGGCCAGCAGCGCGGACGAGACATCTAGCCTTTATTATGGATGGGAGTCACTATCATGTGTGTTTCATGTTTATTCTCACACCTTTTTATATATATAATTAAACGTTTAGTTATCTTGTTTTGCAGTTTATGTAGATTACATTATGCATCTCTATATGGTGTACAATGAACATCGATATGAATGATGCTGTTTCACTTTTAATGATGGTTGAATTTCCCCATACAAAGAATTCAGATGCTTTAAACATCATGTCTGCATTTGATTTATATTGTTGTTGTTGCCAAAACAGTTCAGATTCGTAAAGAAGAGATAACATACGCTGTTCCCACATTCCACAAAAGGAAAGCGCATAAATTGGTAAGAGAATTTATTCCTAATTTATGTTTATTTATGTCTCTGTATAAATTTAGCAGTTGGTCAGATTTAGATGTGTGACTGTGTTTTTGTATAAGGATCCATCACAAAAAACAGCAGCTTAACCGATATTTATAAAAGCCATAAGTACTATGGTCGAAGAAGAATCGACCATAGAATTGATAAAGCATCGATTTACGTCGTTAACGAAGTAACTCGCTGCTTCACTAGGCCTACCTAGTTCAATGCATAGTTGAAGAAATCAACTAGCTCAGGGGTTTTCAAAGTGGGGGCCGCCAGGGGGCCGCAGCAAGTTGGAAGAAAAAAATAAGATTTTTTTATTTTTATGTAGTTAACAAGTTAACTGAAGTTCGGGAGAGGGGCCACGCCTCAACTAATCAGCTCGTTCCCCGTCTGTATATATATATATACAGCGAACCCACCTTCATTGCACCGTTCATCTCAGTTTCTCGACCTCACCCACCCCTCCCCTTCCAACTCATCCATCCATCCATCCATCCCAGAAGTGAGGGGACAGAAATGTCTGGTAGTTTTATCTGACTTTTATCTAATTGACAGATACATTTTTTATCCTGTCTCCTGCTATTTATTCAATAAGGAATCAGGGTATTTAAAATTTTTATATAAATAAATATAAAAGTATTTTTTTCATAGACATCAATGGGAGACTATAAAAATAGCTTTTTGTTACGGTTGTCAAAAAAAATCAGTTAATAAAGAAAACACACACACAAAATGAAGGGCCGATGTTTTGTGGAGTAAACACATTTTACATAAAAAAAGTAGTTTTTATATAAAAACCTATTAAAAAAAATATACATTATGTTACAAAATCACATTTTATATTCTGGGGTTTTCTGGAGACCCCACACATCCTGGATGTACTTTAAAAAAGAATAGCATACAAGGGTAAATAGCTGGTTTCTATGTGAATATAATGTAACATTTAATTTATTCCTGTGATTTATTCCTGTGAAATTTCAGCATCATTACTCCAGTCTTCAGTGTTAAAACTGTTTGAAAGTGCATATACCTCAATAGTTTAATAACGCTTATGTGTACATTAACATTTACAGACATAAGTACCAGACTACATACAAAAATACAATTGCATTTCCAAAAATGATACAGAACAATACAATATTTTTTTCAAATCATCAAAAATATTAAACATTGTAATATACCCCCTGTTATATTGGCTGTTATATTGCTTTGCTTATATTGTTATACTTAATTTATTTGTTCATTTATTTGTTAATCATAATAAACGACAATAAAAAGGAAATCTGTCCTCACATTTGTTTCAACCTGACCCTAAAGCAGGATCATAATACCCTGTATTAATAAACAAGTATAGATTTAATACTACAACTATAATAATAATAATATAATTATTATTAACAATAATACATGTATTACTTCATTTTTTACTTAAACCATAAAACAGCAGTGGACTTTTGTATGTAATGATTTCTGAATGAGACCACAGAGGAAACTCAGATTCCACGTACAGATGTCAGAGATCTGAGACAGATTCAGTGCCGATTCAATCTCACCCGATCGCTGTGCTGCATCCTCCAACCTGTTTGAACAACAACAACATACTCAATTAAACACATTATTTATTTGGTGAATTAGAAGAAAATACATATTTTTGTTTTCTTTAAAAAAAAATTCCCCACTATAAATCTATTTCCATTGTGTTAAATGGTCTGTAATATTCACCGTTCTGACTTAGAAGTTGTGTGCAACAGGAACAAAGAGACACCAGCAGAACAGCAGTAGCAACAGCAGCGGGTATCAGACTTTGAACTGGAATTTTTAAAGACAGACAGTCATTATTACTGGAATGCAACTGATTTTACAGATATACTTTCGACTTTGGTCATCCGTTGAATGAGACTGTTTACATAAATAGCGCCATCTGGTGGGTTTTTGAATAACAGCAGCTCAAACAGCATCATAGTGAGCTCAATGGTAAAAAAAAAAGTATTTGATACATTTTTCATGTTAAAAGGTTAGTTCACCCAAAAATAAAAATCACAGCCCATTACAGCCCTTATTGCGTGACACATGATGTTGGAGTAGGTGAGAATAGACATTTCTTGTGGTTCGAACAAATAGGGCTGGGTAACAAACTCAAGCTCCTCTTCTCTTATATCAAAATCCTCCACTATTTATCTTAAAAAATGCATGTTGTAAAAATTTGTAACCAGTGCTTTGTTTTGCTCTGTGAGACTGTGTCCGTCAATACGTTGTACGTTTAGCTTAATAATTTACACTTGATGGAAGCTGGTTATTATGGTTTATAAAGTTTTAAACATGGATGGTTTTTCTTACTAAACCTATCGCTTTACTTCAGAAGGCCTTTTATTAACCTTGAACCGTATGGATTACTTTTATGATGGATGTATGCACTTAATTGTCTTCAAAGTCTTGGGTCACATTTACCATTATAAACAGCCCGTTCTCATCCCAAGGCGTCATGTAGGTGACGCTTTTTTGACATTCGTCTAAATCTGACGCACATGGCCACCCTTTAGCGTCAATATGAGACGCAGATCCCAAGGCGTCATAACCCTAACCTTACCCCAGACCTAAACCTACCCATAACAGTGCGTCTCATATTGACGCTAAAGGGTACCATGTGCGTCAGATTTAGACGAGTGTCAAAAGCTTCACCTATATGACGCCCTAGAATGAGAATGCGTTGTTATAAAGCTTGGAGAAGCTTCATAGCAGCCTTTGAAATTATTCTCATCGTGGGAGACAAATGGTCCGAGGAGTGAGAGGACAGTCAGGCCAACGACTGCCAGCCCTGCGGAGTTACATGGATGATGTAATAACCCTTCTTCAAACAGCAGCCTCTCTTCTTTTTAATGAAGAGGTTTGAAGAACTCCTTAGCAGGTTTTATCCTCATCCTGGCCCAACTAAGTCCCGGAGTCTCTCCATACGCAAAGGAGCCAGAAATTATCACATCTTTTTCACAGTGAACAGTGAGAAGATCCCAATACTAGTAGAACAACCCGTCCAGAGCCTTGGGAAACTGTATACAGCCGACTTGTCAGATAAGCATATGGCTAATACAGTAATGTTACAACTCACAGAAGGTCTGACACGGATCGACAAGAGCCATCTTCCGGGTAAATTCGAGATCTGGTGCTACCAATACACCTTATATAGGCGGCTAATGTGGCCTCTCAAGATGTGTGAGATCACCACCTCCACTGTGCAGAAGATGGACTCGAAAGCCATCAAATACATCAGGAAGTGGCTGGGCTTACCCCGGAGCCTCTCCAGCGTTAGCCTGTTTGGGAGGAATACATTTCAACTGCCATTGAGGGCAATCCTATTGGGCTACAGACAGGAGAAGGCGAGTCTTGTTCTAGAGCTGAGGTACTCATAGGACCCATCTGTGCTGAACACCAAAGCCCCAGTCCGAACTAGCAGTCGACCAGGCTATCAGCAGGCTGAAACACCAATAGATTGTTGGCAGGGCACAGTCAGGTAGACCTGGCCTGGGGTGGGGGACTGCTCCGAAGATGTGGTCCAAAGCCACAAGGAAGGAGAGGAGAGAGCTAGTGATTTCCGAGGTGGTCAGGACAGAGGAGGAGAGCTATCAGTTCAAAGCCCTTAGCCAACGCCAGCAAGGATGCTGGGCGACCTAAGAAGGAGTAATAAGCAGGATCGTAGATCGTAGATCGTAGATTAGATCCCCCATAAGGACCTTTCCTCATAAGGTCCACCTACGACACCTTCCCAAGCCCCAGCAACCTCTGTCTGTGGTATGGCTCAATGGAGAGCTGCCAACTTTGCAATGCCCCAAATCCGAGCCTGCAGCTCATTCTGTCAAGCAGCAAAACAGCACTGACCCAGGGTCGGTACAGGTGGCGCCATGACCGAGTCCTGCGGAAGCTGGCAGAGATCCTGGAGGTACGCAGGGTGGAATCAGCCAGGGAGAGCCTACCACCGACATCAAGGTGGCCGATCCACTTCGTCAGAGAGGGAGGAGGGGCCCCTAACATCACGCAGCCACAGAGATCAGCCCCTGGCAGTGGACCTCGATCGGCAGCTCAGGTTTCCAACAGAGATCACCACAACCAACCTTCAACCGGACATCATTCTCTGGTCTGCCACAGCCCGGGCAGTAATTTTGGCAGAGAGCTCACTGTCCTGTGGAAGGGAGAAATGAGAGGCCTTTGAGAGGAAAAAAGATTGGTACCTTGACCTGGGTGGTCAGCTGTCAGCTACCCGGTGGAAGTTGGCTGTAGGGGGTTCATGGGAGCATCCTCCCAGTTCTTCCTGAAGAGCATGGGAGTCACCGGCCCCAAAGGCTCTGAAAGACCTGGCCGAGGAGGCAGAGCAGGGAAGCTTTTGGCTTTGGTTAAGACCAGGAGGGACCAGGAATGACCAGGCATGGGGAAAGCAAGGGTCCTAGGGTCAGCTGCAAGGGGGCTCCACCACCGTGAGATGTTCCGGGATTAATGGAGCGAAACATCCATGAAGGGTGGCTCCCGGCTGATGACCCTGCATTTACCAGCAATGGCACCGTCGGAGGTGCGGCAAGCAAAAATCCTCAGCAGGCAGTTAGGCAGTCACTTGCCTGTGCTACCAGCTTATTAGTTTAATTATTAGTTTTATAATTAGTTCTTTAATATTCTTGGGTAACACTTTATTTCGATAGTCCACTTTAGACATTCTACTACTATAAGTAACTTTTCAACTACATGTCAACTAACTGTCATTAGAGTATTAGCAGACTGTCAGCTTAATATCGGCTAACACTTTATTTTGTTGGTCCCCCAACAGACATTCAACTGACTATAAGTAACTTGGCGACTACAAGCTCGTAACCCGAACCCTACCTAACCATAACCTAACAGTCTACTGACAGTCTACTATAATATACTACTCTAATGAGAGTTAGTTGACATGTAGTTGAAAAGTTACTTATAATTAGTAGAACGTCTAAAGTGACTATCAAAATAAAGTGTAACCTATTCTTGTAATATGGCTTGAGGGGGAGTAAATCATGGGATAATTTTCATTTTGGGTGAACTATCACTTTAATAACATTGGTAAACATCACGTGATTGTGAGCGTGACACGGTCAAAATTGTCACTTTGACATGCATGCGAAGGTGGTATGATATTCACTTCAGAAAATGTTTTACCAAAAAAAAATATTGGGTTGATTTAACAACTGTTTTCTAAAACAGCCAGTGCCTTGAATGATTAAATGACACTCACCAGTAACAGTCACAGTGGTGCTCCTCGTGATGCTGAAACTGCTCTTGTTGATCTTCAGTGTATAAAGTCCAGAGTCTGTGGAACTGATGTCTCTGATGATCAGAGACCATGAATAATGATAACTCAACTTCAATCTGTCTCTGAATCTCTCATTACTATCCTTACACTTAACATCTGTACAGATATAACGGAGATCTGCAGTGACCAGAGCGATGAGATTGTCATTGAAATACCAAGTTACCATATAATTTTTTTGCATTAGTATACCAGCGTCTAAAGTGACAGATCCTCCCTCCGCGATGTTCTTTTGTTTTGCAACAGAAATACCTGAAACGCAAACCAACGGATGCTGGAAGGAGTTATTTTTTACCCACACGGTACTCATTTTACACATACACATGTATAACATACAATTTAATGCATTACTAAAATGAGAATATAAACGACCATATTAGAATATTATTTTTTAAATAATATAAAATAGCTTCTTGTGATCACAAAACTATACAAACTAAAAATGCACTACAGGAATGTCTGAACATTACTATTAAAATAACAATTATTATGTGATTTAAACATAGGCCTATATAACCTGCCTTTCACTCAACTTACCCCGGATAATAACCTTGAAGATCTTTTCCCTGTCGCCGCTGCTGTTAAACTGTATATGATAAACTCCAGAGTCTGTGTTTGTGATGTCTGTGATGGTCAGAGATCCAGTCTGATGATCCAGCTTCAGTCTGTCTCTGAATCTCTCAGTATCTTTATTACACTGAACATCTGTACAGATAAAACTGAGATCTCCAGTGATTTCAGCAATGAGAGTGTTTTTAAAAAACCATCTAATGTCTTCTTGTTGGTCTGTTGTAACACCAGTGTTTAGAGTGACTGAATCTCCCTTTGTCAGAATCACTTCATGTTTACTAAGACCATGAACACCTGAAGAAGACATGAATTTAATTACAAGCTGAACACAATCTTTAGTAAAGGAAAGTGCAGTGAAAATATTTTTTGCTTTGTTTGAAGGGAAGGGAAGCACTACGAGTTTCAACTCTTGCATTCGTTTTAGAATATACAGCATTAGAACAAATCAGTCTGGACAGTTTTAATAATCTGTAGAGCTCTTACATTTAATATTTAATTTTCCAATGTTGGGAAGAAATTAGATAAGATTCTTAAGGGTGTATGCATTGTCATGTACTTTTTATGTATTGTTTATAATGCTGCAACCAAATTGGAACAAAATGCAACAAAATGCTGCAACCAAATTGCCTTCAATTAGAACACATGAAATCAAACAGCAGAAGAACATCATTTATTACACATTATGCTCTTACACATCACTCACACACACCTCTTCATACAAATCCCCTTCAGAGATCAGTCATTGTTTTAGCTGGACCCCGGTGTATTGCTATTTTCCACCATATTATGTGGAATGTCATGTTTTTTTATTAATTTATTTTTAAATGTACAGAATCAATTCCTTTTTATTTCAAATGCATTTATTTCTGATTTATCAGCAATTGAAAGTTTTAGACTGATTTAACTGAACAATTCAAATTATTTTGACTATTCTTCTTAAATACTAACAGTGATTAAGAATAAATGACACAATTTTACACGCAAATGTGTTACAGAAACCTCATAAAATAACAATTTTATCCTAAACCCATAGATATTTAAAACAGCAATAGCTAAAAATGATTAAACCTGAATAAATTCATACAGGGTCATGTTCACACACACTTTGTGTTTCATTATCATTCGAAAAAGACGTAACAAATAAAGGCACTTACCAGCCACTAACACACACACTAAGAGCAAAATAAAGACCCTCATTTTACAGTAGTCACACAGCCCTGATTCTGTGGAAATAAAAGCTTTCGTCAGTTTAAATGTACGAGTAAAATTGTGTTCTTCTGAATAAATGCAAACCGAAAGTTGTTTATGACTAGTTGTGTTTGCTTGTTTCGCTGACATTCAGATAAAATGTCCAGACAGCGGGTTATGCCACATGGGTATTTTTTACTAGACATTTTCTTTCTAAACCTAAAGTTATGATAAAGCGATAGTTAAACCAAAAATGAAACCGATATCATTTACTCGACCTCATGTTCTTCCAAAGCCACGACACTCATCTTTAAAACACAGATAAAGATATTTGACATGAAATCTGAGAGATTTCTGTTCCTCATTACGGCCCACACAACTACCTCTTTGTTGCTTCAAAAAGTTAATATGAATTAAGCAGTTTAGTCCAAATTTTCGGAAGAGATTTGATCGCTTTATATGATTGAATGTACAATGGGTGGAAAACACTCTTTCTATGTAGAAAAATACTTCAAGGTATTTAATGTATCTGCAAAATGGATTTTAACATCAATTGAGCCTGGCTGAGGAGAATATATAAGCAAATACTTTTGTTCAACACTATACATATCACAGATGTTTGTTCACAGATGATAATAGAACAAATACATGATATAAAAACACTGTGAAAACAGAACAAAATTGGTAATTGTTTTATCAAGTGTTTTACACGTGAGTGCTGTCACATTTCACCTGACACACATCACCAGAAGTATTAACGGCAAATAACAAATGGTGGTAAATTAGTATAAAAATAAAAAAACCCTGGTGACTACATTACACAACAATACAGTCTCTTCCAATAACTGTAACAATACCAGTAATAACAGTGTTTGTAGTGCAGACTCAATTCAATACGTGAGTCTTTAATTTTCAATACAAATGCTCTTTTGAATATTTATGCACATGTCCATTGAAGAGTGCTTGCCTCTTGCAAGACATTTGTGTGAACACAATCAGTTCTCTTATTTCTATTCTTGTAGGGACTGAAATCTGGTATTGTGACAAAACTATTGCCATTTTTGCAATTGCTATGAAGGTCAGGTAGTGACGTTTGTCTTGAGCGTTTAAAAAAAAATGTAGATTGTGCCATAGTTTATGCTGAATTATAGTGTCATTTTGTGAATTTAGTGTCATTAAATCATTTAGTTTACACATTGGACACTTTGCAGTTGATGCTTTCTGTTACGACCCGTGACTCCAAAAGGATGCAACAAAGAAGTGTAGAAATGTAAGTGTAAAAAATACAACAAAGTAAACAAACAAAGTCAACAAAAACAAGGAGCCCCAAAGAGCGGTAACAAATCCACCCTTGTTTTAAATTTATATTATATGATATAGTTGTAATATCCCGAATATCTGCTTAATTGCACCATCACCATAATCACCATAAATCACCATATAGGCTGCCATTCAAAATCAACCGTTCATATCAAGAATTTATTTCTTACTAGTAAAAATGCAAATTCTTGATATCAATAATTCAATTGTCACTAGTTGAAATGTCTATTCTTTATATCAAATTTTCATTTTTGATATCTGAAAATGTATTTCCGATATGAATATTATTTCAGATATCTAAAATGGCTTTCTTACTAACAATCACATTCATGATATCAGAAATTGTCACTAGTGAAAATGGAATTATTGATATAAAAAATGAACATTGTTACTAGTAGCAATTCAATTGTTGATATCAAGAATAGACATTTCAGCTAGTGACAATTGAAGTCTTGATATAAACAATAAAGGGTTTTACTAGAATTGTATTTCTAATATGTGAAATTGGAATTTTAACTAGTAAGAAATCAATTCTTGATATCAACAATTGTTTTTGAATAGCAGCCTATGGAGACATTTCACTAGTGAAAATACAATTACAGATATCAAGAATTATAGTTTTTACTAGTTGAAATTCAATTGTTGATATCAATAACTATCATTTTAACTAGTGAAAACTGAATTGTTGATATCAAGAATTCATATCCTGGAAATGAATAAAAGTTAAAACGGCTTGCCATAGTTGTAGTCACATTTTATCCTCCATATGTTTTTTCAGTAATACTTGCGGTTATGCCCAACACACCAAACACAAATGAATAAACTGAAGTGAAAAAAGAAATCTGTGAATATCAGAGGTAGATTAACAGAATTCCTTTAGAAAAATAAATTATCAAATGTAATTAAACTTTCTGTAAGAGCACTAATTGTATACATCATAAGAAGCCAAATATGTAGAAAAATATAAATAAACCCAAAAGCAAAATAAATACAGTAAAAATACTTTAAAAAAATGGAGAAATGTTGAATTTGACGCTGGACTGTCAAATTAGTTTTTTTACTATGTCTCTTTATGCTGAAGCTGATGAAAGGCTTTTCGGTAAAAGAGTGTGTGTGTCTCTGAATTATTTCTTCTGTTTGCAGTGTAACCTGAAAGAAAAAACACAAGACAGTAAAACAGAAACCAGTGTGTTTTGCATGTACAGTGATGAGTAAAGACGCTCCACCAATAAAATGTGTTGCACAAATAACAATGAAGAATCTATTAGAGTTAATGCAATATAAATATAATAAATCATCTGAAGTTAATTGTTTAATCAGATAATTGAAATGAAAGATTATTAGAAATTAACAGATGATTTAAAGTTCTTATGTTTTTTGTACTGCAAATTATTGCTTTTAATTCTGTGTTTTATGCTGAGAGAAACTAAACCAAGAAGTGACACAGTCAAAGACGTCTGTCTGGATGTAGATATTAAATCAACAATAAAAAATACTGAGGACAAATGCAAAACAATCATGCGCACAATAACAGAAATCAGGATGTTCTTTTCTGACACACATCTACAGTCACATGATTAATCTGCTTGTATAAACTCACAGTCCTTCATTTAAATGATGGACACTAGTTCTTTGGATTACCCTTTAATAAATGCAGCATTTGGATCCTCAACCTTAGTGTCTCTGAGTAGTTTGTGACAGATAATGTGTTGATCTAAGAATCTGTTGCACTGAAAGATTTGAGTTACTCACCAGAGACAGTAACACTGAATAACTCGGTTATTTCCATTTCTGTTGATTCTGCTGAATTCCAGAGTCTGTGGTTCTGGAGTTTAACTCCAGATGTTTTTGATAATCTCTCTGTATTTCAGTCTTAAGATTACCAGATTCTCCATCAGCTGCCACATCAGTACCAAGAAAAAAAGAGAAATTATAACAAGAACACTAAATCAACACTGATCATTTGTTCCAAACATGTCACCTTTGATTTATCTTTAAACCCTCTTTACACTGAATTACATTCACACTCACACCACAAGAGAACTTGAACACACACATTATCTGATGCTTAATGTATTATCTTATAATAAATTACAATAATTTAAGCAACAAGACTACCACTTCAACAATATTACTCTAGTCACTTAATTAATCAGTCTCCATGAATTGATGGATGTCTCCATGAAATAAATAAAACATCCTATTTTTTATGCAAAGTCTGTAGGCCTATTATAAGTTATTTATCTGTGCACATCATTATTTGTTTAACATGTATAATGTGCCTCTTAATCTTTAATCAAAATAACATCTCTTCTCTGATTACGTGTTTACTGGCGATAGGGTGGGGCAACCTGTCAATCACATGAGATCCACCAATAGCAAACAACAACCGACCAATCAATTCACTTTAGACAAAATCAAGACCTGCCCAACATGTGTTCTTGTTCTAGAAGCTTGTTTCACTTGTACAATCCTGAAGAAAAAAAACTATCGCAACTTCTGTTCCATGCTGACTTTAATACTGAAATCTTCCATTTTTATTTTAAGTAAAAAGTCGATAACGGAGGTGCAAGATGTCAACAGCTGTGTAACCATTGGCGATGGTCATTAACAGATAAAAACTGACCTGGGAATGTTGTGATTGGCCAATCCCCAGACAGCAACATGGTGTCGGCCCAGATCCGGCCCACATCTGGTACACATTGATTCCACACATACCAGATGTGGGCCGGATTAATTCACAAATGTTTTATGCAATATTCCAATTCTGCGAATATGTTAGGCTAAATCTGTAACTTTGGACGGAACGTGTTTGCATCACACACAAAATGCTGCAAAGCATGCAACTTTGAAAAAAGACTATGGAAATGAAATATCTACTCACACTTCAGCCTTGTTCGTTTATAATTCCTGTAGAGAATCAGTGTGGCCACGACCACAGCCAGTAGCGGCACGGATATAATAGCTTTTGCGATTATACCGCCTGACGGCTGAATCAGTACTGGAGTTTCTACATGTGAATCTGAATAGAGGGATACAATTTAAAAAATCAAAGCAAGGCAAGTTATTTATGTAGGACATTATACACAATGGTAATACTTGTAAAAGATGAGCAATACAAAATAACAACAAATTTAAAATGTACTTAAAAATAATGAAATTAAACAAAAAATAACGTGATACAGTGCAATCAGTCATATGCTGCACAGTGCTGAAAATACAGATACATAAATGGTGACCATAAAAAAAATGTTCATTAATCACGTGAATGGTCAGAGATTCAGGGTTTTCACACTTTTTTGACCAAACCATTTAAATATTTCCATGACGAATTTTTCAAAATCATTTTATAGAGATCCCCAGAACTGAGTATCCTTTTAATCAGTAGAAAAAATATATTTACTACAGAACCTAATAGTTTATTAAATTAGTTATATATTTAGAAATTCATGACATAATGGAGATATACAGTGCCAATCAAAAGTTTGGAAATATTACTATTTTTAATGTTTTTGAAAGAAATGCTCTTATTTGATCAAAAATACAGAAATTATTTATTATTATTTACCTTTTTTTCACAACACAAAAAATATGCTGGTACAAATCATAGTCTGTGAAAATGTCTGAGGCACTGGCCTGATGGGTCTAGAAGTGAGACATTCATGAATAAATTATACTAACCAATAAGAGCAACATCAAAGCTCTTCATGATGCTGCTGCTGCCGATGATCTGAAGTTGATATTCTCCAGAGTCTGTGTTTCTGGTGTTCATGATGATCAGAGATCCAGTCTGATGATCCAGCTTCAGTCTGTCTCTGAATCTCTCTTTACACTGAACATCTGTACAGCAATAACTGAGATCTCCAGTGATTTGAGCAATACAAGTGCCATTAAAATACCACATCATCATATAATTTGGTTGTCTTATTTCACCAGAATCGAAAGAGACAGATTCTCCCTCCTTCACTGACTTTGTCTTCATTTTATCAGGAACACCTAAAATACAAATAAGCATTTGATCTTATTGGGGAAAACTCCACAACAAAAAGGAACTGTGAAAATTAATTTGTATATTAATATTCTGGATTTTGAGAAATTAATTCGAAACATTCATTCGATTGCTAAATAAGAAGTGAATTGTGTTTACAGAAACATGTACATTTATCTTTGCTCATATAGATTTATAACTCTGTTCGATTAGACATTAATTACTGAACCACAAATCCACTGTAATATACAGGGTTTGACTAAATAATGTGAACACATTTTTATAGGAGTTAAGCCTGATGGACATTTTTTTTTCAGGTTTTTTTGTTTTTAATAATTTGTCCTGTGCTAATGCCAACTGCATAAATGTTGGCACAAGTGTGTATTTTTATTGGAATTTTACTATTTCAACCCCATTTCCTTTAATAAATCAATGTTACACTATTTTTCACAAAATTGTTCCACTCAGGACCTTTTGGACAAAAATGTGTTGCTGTGTTGGTAGGGATGTCAGAGTGTGGTTTGTATGTGTGTAACAAAAAAAAAAATGTGTGTGTGCATGTAATATTTGAGAGAGAGAAACTCTACTGCAAATCACAAATCCAACACCAACTTCCAGAATAATAAACTGGGGAGACAACAGAGAATGGGTCAATAGAGAATCAGCCTTAACCAAGTAGAATGGGAAGAAAGGGGGCCACCTGGGAGCAAAATCATATTTCAAGGAGACAGTCATTGGATAAATGCTGCGATTATGTCCCGTCCACGGACGCTCAGCGTCTCTGGGGTAAATGAGGAGTGGGCGTGGCCGGATTCCTGGCTTCTGCGAGATGATTGGAGGGTCTGTCCAAAGACTGCATCTCCTTTTGATTGACAGCGATTTTGTACTATAAGAAGTCGCTGAAGCTATTCAAGTCTCAATGCGGATTTTGCAAGTGTAGTCGAAACATATATCTTGGTATTCGTATAAATGGATGGACAATTTTTATGATGTAGGCTGAAAATGAGCTTCCCCTCTTTGAAAGATCAGCAGACGCCACTGCTTTTCACTCTCCTTAATGCCCGGCGGGTTAAGCCACAAATTCCTCTCCGTCACTACCATTGTCAACCAGCCTATAGATGTTATCTGGAATGGCTTGGATGGCAGAACGTGAGCCTTCAGTGACAAAAATGTCCCCGGGGAGAGATAGCTTGCTAAATTCTCCACACAATAATCGCATGACATGACTTTAAAGAAACTATGCGAGCAAAGTAAGGGTGCTTCCACGAACACCACCTCATTGTGCAGGTCCGAAAAGAAAGGAAAGGCTCACTGGAGCTGAGCACTTATGACCTGTGTGACGTAACAGATTATTATCATCTCTACCCCATCACTTAAATCACCACTCTTCGTCAGGTTCCCGACTGGAGTAAGAGAGAGTAGGGGCGCTGTAACAACCAGGACTGGCGACGCGCGATGATGAGGCACACCTGAATCGAATGGAGTCTTGTCACCGCCACTGTTAAATGCCAAGTTTACCCGGTGCCCGATGCCTGGTTTCTTTGCCCCGTACATGTATGCTGGTGTCCTTGCAGGTCCAGGAGGAGAGTGGACTGAGAGTCATGATCTGCGGACCCGTATGTCAGGCAGGGATGCACATGTCACTGCCGTTAGGCTAAAGAATGGCCTCTCGGTCCCATCTTTCCCTTGGGACAAGGGCTGCTGGAGCCACCGGGACCCGGTCCACTTTACCTGGACCAACCCTTCTGGGCACTACCTTTCCTGCATTTAAGCGACCTTGGGTACCATGAAAGGCGCTATATAAGTCCAAGTTATTATTATTATCATTATGTGTCCCAGCACAACGAGGACACAAGATCCCCTATTTATTTTGGACACTTTTATCCCAATTTATTCACCATTTTTGGACATTTTAAAGAGGCTATATGCGTTTTTCTGAAATTTAAACTCGCGACTGACACCTGTGGCCAAAAAACAGAACTGCTCTTCCTTTCTGCTCGCTCTCGCAGCGCGCTCGTACGTGCACACTTCACAAGTCATCTGCTCCAAGGAGGTCAACATTATGTTTACAGAGGTAAGAACAGTCAAATACATATATCCCATTGCACTGCTTGCGAGTGTAGGCTACTTGCTGACTAGTGGTGGTGGCAGAGTGATCTGAAACGTTTAACATGAACGCGCTCGACGTCACATCCGCAGACAGCGCGGGAAAAATCCGACCCGACAGAAAATAGGAAAAATAGGATACAGGCTTATAGGTGCACCCACTGTGAGCGGACAAGGTGTCAGTATGCTCAACAGGAGATGTTTGAGTCATAAATGGTAAAATAAAAAGGCTATTGTTACGTTTATTTTTAGGAAAAAGCTGCATATAGCCCCTTTAAGTTTATTTGGACCTCAGACAATCTCGTGCTTCAGGCCAGACCAATTCAAACTTTTTTGGCCCGTGGAACGAGTCATAAGCTCCCATAGCTCATCAAATGCGGGGCTTTGATAGCAGGCACGTGTATCAGACTTAGAAGCAATGTCTGTTACTGACTCCTAGTTCCTCTGAACTAGAAGGGAGCATGCTCTCATCCAACCTAGTCCAGATACAAGAGCCGTGTCCCCATATCCTCAACAAATGACATGTGGCGAGTTCCCACAAAAGGGAACAATGAGTAAGAAATAGTAGATGCAGATGATAAGAACGGGATTCATTCATTTAATCAATTTCTATTCAAACTGAACTAATTAATGATGCAGGTAATTGTAAATAAATAAAAATGTGGGTAATAAACACAATGATCTGAACATATATAACATAATTTTAAACAGTAAACAACTCACCATGGACAGAAACATTAAAGGTCCTGTCATTGTCATTGATATTGTTGCTGATGATTTTTAGTTCATATTCTCCAGAGTCTGTGTTTGTGATGTCTGTGATGGTCAGAGATCCAGTGTGATGATCCAGCTTCAGTCTGTCTCTGAATCTCTCAGTGCCTTCATTACACTGAACATCTGTACAGATATCACTGAGATCTCCATTGATTTGAGCTATACGAGTGTCATTAAAATACCATTTAATCTTTTCTTGTTGGTTTGTTTGAACACCCGTGTATAGTGTGATTGAATCTCCTTCCATCACTGACACTTCATCTGATCCAACACCAGAAACACCTAAGCAAAACATACAATAGTGTAGTGATGTTTTTTTTTTCTACAGATCATAAATGTGAGTATAAAAACCCAAACAACACCAACACCTGGAGAAGAATTGAACAGATTTATAAATGGTATTATAAGCCAACTCCAACCAAAATTGAGTTGGTCAAGATTTTTTTCTTGTAGGGGAAAAAGAGAAATACAAAATATAAACAATAAATGTATTTATGTCGAGTTAAATTAAACTCAAATGGATTCAAATAAATGAATAATACATTTTTCAGGTTTTTTTTTGTTTGTTTGTTTTTATTTAAATCGTAGAACAGAAAAGAGATTAGGCCTTTAACAAAAAAAAATCTTACCATGGTCGAGCAAAATACCCGCTGAGATCAAAATAAAAATAAAGTTGTCCACACGTTTCCCCATGAAAAGATTATTCTGTTCCTGCTTCCCTGGTATATTTGACAAAGTGACACGAAAATCACGAAAGATTAAGTTCTTTGTAAATGTGCGTCCCTCGAGTTAAACCGAGACAACAATGATATGCCACGCCCATTCGCGCAACATGCAAGTGCGTGTAAAAGACACTTTTGTGAAAGATTCACACAGTTAGTTAAGTCAACCGATTAAAAGTTTGTTTCAAGTCCGTTTAAATTATTTTTCGGATAGTAGACTATTATTAGATCCGACTTAAATATAGAAATTGTAAGAAAATATAGGATATTCGATATCTCGAGCTATGGGGATTATGTGGGACACGAGAGCTCGGTCTGCGTCTTTTTAAAATCTGTCTATCGTTTTTGACGCTTTGGGCGCTTCTCATTTTCTTATTTGTCCATCCTCGCTCCACGCGAGGAAAGAAAACGAGGACGGAGGAATAAAAGGAGATCTTGCTTAGCCTATTTTGGAATAGGTCTATTCTTGATCACTCCAGCGTCATTTCAAAGCGTCGAGCTGCGTTCGTTGTAAATGTTGCTAGATTTGGTTATTTAAAGAAATTCATTATAGGCCTACATAATAATAAAGCAAGATGCCCTGTGCGTTTTTTTAAACTGTAGAGGAAAAACGCAAGGTACGCGCCTACAATTGTGACAGAATGGAGAATAGCTATTTGTGTCTTTGAGGTTTTCGCGTAGCTACCGGTGCATCAATCATATCTCCCATATCTCCTCTGGAAGATTCCTCTCGTGTCTACATCTGTGAATTCAGATGTCATTTAAGATGTCTAACTTTGACAGGTTTCAATTCCAGGTAACAGAATAAAGATCTTAGTGCGCGTTATAGCGAGGAGGAAAAGCCATAAAGAAGTTATGAGGAAACCCCATAGGAAATGACCAGTGTTTTATGATCATTTACAGTAACGGAACGAGGATAAGAACAAATGTTAAAGATTGTAAAAATGCGACTAGTTTTTGGTTAACAGTAGTTCCCATAAAATATATGGAGAAAAACTGCTAGAGGCATAGCCTATTAGGTATCTGGATTAATTGAAACATTATTAGCATTCTGCTGCATTATGATTAAGCTAAACGCCATTAGTTAGAAATATTACCTCTGTCAAAGAAAGTTTTTATTTGACTTTAAACTGTTCTGTGGGATCAGGTTCATAAGGTGAACATGCCATTCACAAACTAAACACACATATAGGCCTACATCAAATACCCCCACGCAGATGACGTGTGTCCCATCTAACAGTTCAAACCACATCCACTTCTGGAGAAAACAGACCAGTTTCAGATTGACTCAGATTAACTACTAGTGCATGCTACTATCGCTTCGGTAAAATGTTAATATAAGATAGTAGACTGTTTTAAATTATTTTATTTTTTTAGTCATACCCAACAATTGAATGAATATAACTATTTTAAAACTAATAATCTTTATTTTACCATGATATTTTGGTATTTACACAATATTACACTCTCCCCTGGGTAGTCAGACAATAATATTAAAAAAACTGTCAATGTTAAATGATAAAAATTATTGTATTAGATATTAAGAACATTTAAAGTCTTAATAAGAGACAGAAGAGCATATATATGCATATATCTAAACACAACATGTCATCTGTCTGTGTGTGTGTGTGTGTGTGTGGGGGGGGGGGGGGGGGCACGCATGTTTGTGTGTGTGAACTAGGAGGGTCTTCAAACTGTTGGGGGAGGATTCACACACCAGTGACCCATTTCAATGTGTTTGATTTAAATCAGTTTAAATTATTTTTTGGAGAGCATTAGCTATTGAAGAAAATGTTTCACATGCTTGTCTTGTTCTGTTTGTGTGATGGTAAGTTACTTATAACACTTATATCGCTTATTATAGCTTAGATTCAGGTCTCTGTTTGTGGTGTTTATTTGAGTGTACAGGGTCCAGAAATGATCAGGGAGTTTGAAAATGTACATGGAAATGAAATATATGTTGGGTTGAGGGTTGAGGGTTGGGGGGGGTCAACGGAAATTTCTGTAGTTAATATAAACAAAATTAATGAAGGCTAAGAAAGGAAATCTACCATTGAGCTACTTTTAAATGACAGGCCCTTTTTTGAATCTCAGTTTAAAAAATTGACACTCAAATGGAAATCCTCCTTCCATGATTCACCCAGCAACGATCTTAAAAAATACTTTTCAAATGAATGTGTCAAAAAACAGAGGAATCCTGAGTGCATTTTAAATTATTCAGATGCAGTGTGAGCCTGTCTAACGATCTAAATAGCTCATATACACAGTTTTTCCTATTATTTAAAATAAATTCAAAATGTTTATTTTTTGCTCTTTGTATTTGGTTCATATTTAAACATTACAAACTAAAAATGATTTCAGGCTTTGCAAACCAGCAGAAGCATTAATCTGTGACAAAACCTCTTCATGTTCTCCAGATGTGTTTGGTGATTCAGTGTCAGTGATGGAGGGAGATTCTGTCACTCTAAACTCTGATGTTACTGAAATACGTGGAGATGAAGACGTAATGTGGAAATATGGAGCTGGAAACTCTCTGATAGCTAAAATCAACAAAACGAAACAAAACTTCTCCACATATTATGTTCCTGATGAGAGATTCAGAGACAGACTGAAGCTGGACGATCAAACTGGATCTCTAACCATCACAAACACCACAACTGAACATACTGGAGATTATCAACTACAGATAAGTGGAGAGAAAAAATCATCAAAAATATTCAGTGTTTCTGTCTATGGTGAGTAGATTTGCGTTTTGAATTTTGGGTGGCACTTCATGTTTGGGGAAATTCCACTCAAAAAAACTTAAACAAATAATTTCAAATCATAAGGTTGTGCAATAATAATTTCCTTCAGGTTCTTTTTTCAGACATCGAGAGAATAATGTAATGTTTGGTATCATATGTGACAAGAATATCTATGGCAAGAGCACTTTTCATCCGCTGCACTCTTTTCCTCATGAATATTTCCCATATTCCTTTGTATTCCACTGTAAAAAAAAAAAAAATTATAAACAAAAAACGCATTTGTAAGCTTTTCCATGAATAATTCACTGGAATGCATTATGAATCCCTCGTTTTTCTCCCCAAATCCTCACTTTTCCTGGTTTGTTTCCACACGAATGCTTTAAAATGCAGTTAATTGTCTCCCCTTTTCACTTCTAATCCCTATTAACAGTGTTTACTGGAATGTTTCTAAGGCAGGTTAATACAATATTTATTGTCTGTCATATTGACGGAAATCACTTTGAAATATCATCACTCAATGTTCCAGTTAATGATCATTTTGATTAAGGCAACCTATGTTCCATAATACAGACATATACGGGATATTTAACACGTCGAGCTTTTGGTGTCATTCATGGTCTGTCCGAATGCTTTTGCACTTTTTTTAATTTGCTTTTAATGTTCAGTGCTTAAAGGGTGAGAACCATAACATCTCATTGTATCCAGTTTTTGAAAATGCTTCTTGCTTTCATAGAGTGAAGCTTTCGCTGATTTGTTTACAGTTTAATGGAAGTTACTACGATAATTCATGCAAAGCCTCATAGGGCATTGAAAAAAGGTGGATATTCTTATTTTATAATTAACATATTGAAAGGTTTAATCCATGGGTGTCCAATCCTGTTCACTGTCCTGCAAAGCGAAGCTCCAAAACCCGGAAAGTTTCTAATAAGTCTGAAGGCCTTGATCAGCTGTTCAGGAGTGTTTCATAGGGTTGGAGCCGAACTCTACAGGACAGTGGACCTCCAGGAACAGGTTTGGGCATCGCGTAATCGTTTTATTGTTTGAGATCACAGACACATTCACTTTCATCACACTAAACATTCACTGAACATATTGAATTCTGATTTATCCTCATTTCCATTTACTTTCCAGCTCGTCTGCCTGTTCCTGTCATCATCAGTAACTCTTCAAATTGTTCATCATCAAATTGTTCACTGGTGTGTTCATCAGTGTTGAATGTGTGTGATGCGACTCTCTCCTGGTACGCAGGAATGAGTGTATTGTCCAGCATCAGTGTGTGTGATCTCAGCATCAGTCTCTCTCTACCTCTGGAGGTGGAATATCAGGATAAAAACACCTACAGCTGTGTGCTGAACAATCCCATCAGCAACCAGACCACACATCTGGACATCAACACACTCTGTCACACATGTGCAGGTACAGCAGCACTGATGATATATGTGTGTGTTCACTGACCTGATCTCTGTCTTCTGTTGTAGATCACACTGATGCGTTCACTCACACTAATGTCTCTCTTTTCCTCTCCTTCAGTTCCTCCGGTGTCTCTGACAGTGTTGATCTCTGCTGGATCTGCTGGATCTCTGATGATTGTTGCTGCAGTCGTGATCTTCTGCATCTGCAGGAAACACAGAAAAACAGTCCCACAAGGCAAGTGTTACCTACTGCTTGTAAACAAGTAGTAAAAATACCCGAAGGCCTGTTTCACAGACAGGATTTAGATTAAGCCAGGATTAGGCCTTAGTTCAATTAGGACATTTAAATTGCTTGCATAACCATGCCTTAGAAAAAAACATCACTGGTGTGTATCTTGAGACTAAACAATGGCACTGACGTATTTTAAGCTATGACAGTGCAAGTTTCTTTCAGTTAAAACATCTCAAACATGCATTTCAGGCTGAATATAGGGTTAAGCCTTGTTGATCATAAGGTGAAAACTCCCTCTAGTTCCTTTTCATTGAAAGAAACCAACATAACATGTGAAGTTATTGAGTTATCTCTATAATGACACTGTACAGGACACTTTACTCGTCTCACTCGCACGAAACACATGATGACACAACCATCTCAGTGAATCCAATAACACCGGTCTACACTTTATTATAAGTCGTCTGCTTCAGAGATCAAATGTGCTATTAATTATGTATTTTGATGTGCTGAATTAAAAAAAATGACAGTTAGAGCAAGTGATTGGCTACAATTTACAAGATATTTAAGTTTTTACATTTTACGTTTTGTGTAGATACCTGTCACCTGACCTGTTTAAGGGTTACATTTAACAAATATATTTTTTTATTTATTTTGTTCAGCAGAGTGATTATGATTGCATCATCCATGACTTTTAGAAATAACATGATGCAATTCATTCATATTATGTATGATGCAATACCATGCTTCAGATTGCATTATTCATTGCTTTCCCTATACTGTCCAAACCTTGTCATGGATCCAGTCAGAGATTTAAGAATGGTTTAAGAATGTCTTTCTAAATGTAATAATATAATTGTTGTTTTTCAACAGTTCAGACGTGTGAAGATGAGATCATTTACACAGAGCCAATGTTCCACGAACGAAAAGCACAGAAATCGGTAAGATCATTTTCTAATGTTCTGTGTCTTTATCACTTCAGGAGATATAAACACTGACTCAAATCACTTATTACTCACACAGGATATTATTAAAAATTTCCAGTGCACAACATGAGGAACTGATGTCATTTTTCCTGTGAAAATACTTCATGTAACTGTCACAGTATTTGAGAGGATAAAGTATAAATGTTTAACAGAATCAGGATTACATCCGTAACTTAGAATTTCCTTTGAAATTTAAAACAAAACTGAAATAAGAGTGTGTGGTTTATCTGTCAATCACCGGCTGATAACGCAAACTGCTTTGACTAGTCTTTCAAGTTAATCATGTGATTCTTTTTATGCTTTAACTCTGTTTATAACTTTTTAAATCATTTACATAAAAAGTATATAGTTTGAATCTGAACTGTAAGATTTATTACCCCTTAATAACTAGTTGGCCAGACTACTCAAGACACACACACACACACACACACACACACACACACACACACTGTATCTGAAATTACATACGTTCTGAATAGGTAATACATTTGGATTTTAATTTACTTCACGACCATTGAAAAAAAAAAAATAGTATGTCATGTTCATGTTCTGTTTAGTTTCTTTGGTTTTGTGGTCAAAAGTCATAAATGCAAAAGAGGGCAGATGTTGCTTGTACAGTCTGTGCCCATCAATGTCAAAATCAAACGCCCTCGCTAGCCAGCATTAGCACATGTTACCATACTAAACATCATTTTGTTTGTTGTTATATGTAATGTATGAGAAAGTAAGATAAGGCTGTTGTCAGTTAGCTCAGTGATAATAAAGCAGCACACACACACACACACTTCATGTAGTCTACACATCCTGAGCACAAGCTCCACCCTTTAGCGCTGTTAGCAACAACTCAAAAACAACTGAATCTCCAACGTAAATGAACACTAAACACCACGAATCGTGTCCTTTACTAACAAACACATGAAATACAAGTTGATTTCAACATTTGCTCCCCAGCTGTGGAGTGATGCCGTGAACACTGTTCACATTACTTGCACAAACAGAGGCTAGACCTTCTGTGAAATCAGGAAGTCACACGCGTCAAGGCCAAATAAATGTGTCACAGAACTGTTCTGAGAGAGTTGCAGACAGCAGGGCAAAACTAATAAAAAACAACTAACCAATTGTGCAAAATATTGGACTATAAATAGATTGATCAACCTCTAAAAGGTAAGGACGCTTTCCATATCTTTTGTTGTTGATGTCAAAAGGCTGTCCAATCTATCTCTAGCAGAGCTTCACAAACAGCCGCAGTCTACTAAATCAAACACAGATAATGCCTGGTTTAAATTGTTTCTCATACATTTTTATGAAAACTAAGGTTTTTTTTTTTTTAATTATAGCAATATTTCTATTGATTTCAGTCAGTCAGTCGGCTAGCAATTATCCGTCTATGGGAAAATGCACTGATGGATGCTCATTAAAAGAGGATTGGATCTGCTGCATTACAGTGAAATTCAGTTCTGGTTCATGTGTCTTCCAAATACATGAGTTCTCTAATACACCTTTTTTTATTTTCATTCATTCATGAAACACTTCACTTGGCTAAAAGTAATAATGCTGGGCCCAGTGGTTGCTTTAAATAGCACTTTTGTTGTTGCATTATGTTTAGCCATGCGTCATAATATAAACCTGTTCAGTTCATGCTAATATTACTACATGTCAATATTTTATTTGAATAAAACTCCATTAAGCATGAAAGATACACAATTTTGCTATGTGACATCATTATTTGATGTCCAGTGTTAAATGTGGGTCCAAAGGCAAAACCACAGTGAACAGCTGATATAGATGAATACGTTTTTTTAAAGATATATCTATGATTTTTTTTTTTTTTTTTTACAGAATGTTAAAGAGGATCACACAGAGTATGCGCCTGTCGCCATGAGAAGATCCAGCTGTGTGACGCTTTCACCAGGAACCTCTAATGACAACCATATCTATATGGGGAGTCTATATGGGGACTGCTGAGAATCACCACATGTAGCACACATTAAAAACTATAGATGACATTATATACAAACTTCAGTTTTTTATTCTCAGCAAGGTATTTAACCATTCTGGACTGGTTTAACTTTGAGTATTATTTGGAAATCCCAGCAGACATACAGCAGGATCATTCTGAGGGATTTGAAGTGACATATTCAGAGATGGATTTATGAAGGGAAAAATAATTGTTCTAACTTTACCAATCATCAAAATTGTATGAATCAATTAAGCATTTTCAAGTTCGACTCTTAAAGCCTCACAATTGGGACTGTGTATTTGCATCTGCCTTTTCTCTTCCTCTTTCTCTCTCTTTACACCTGTAGCCTAATGTGGTTTGACCTGATGGTGGACAAATAGGTTCTGCATGAACACGTGCTTTACTGTAAGTTAGTAGGCTATTGTTTCAAACAGGAAGCTTCAAAGCTCCACGTATTTCCCGAAACACCACACTTTCTTTTCAGTCACGTGAATGCTTCACGTAGGAATGTTTTACGGGGTTATGGAAGTTAGAGTCGAATTTACCTATGGAATTTACACACACACACACACGCACACACACACACACACGCACACACACACGCACGCACACACACACACACACACACACACACACACACACACACACACACACACACACACACACACACACACACACACTATATTATGACTGCTTTATATTTGATCTGCCACAGATGGCGCTGTTTTAGACACTCCTGATGTTTTGAAGGTTTTCCCGAAACTTTCATCGCTTTAAAAGGCTTTGTTTCTCCATTCCTAATAGTGTGTGGTTGTTGTCAGTTTGTGTCTGTCAATAAAATGTGGTTGAAGGGCATTTTTTCCCCATTACGGTTTAGATGAAACTAGTTTGACTTCTGTTAACACAAAACAGTTTTATAAAGTAGGCCTAAGCCTAGCCTACATCAATGCTGTTTGACTGAACATAACATTAATTCCAAGGCAAGAAAACAAAACTAATTACAGATTTTGAAACTGCACATTTTGTCAAAAATTTTGTTGTTGGCCGGGTTTGGCGATCTTAGCATTGTTCAAGTTTTATCGTTGTGCTTAAGGTTCTGCCATCATGTGACTGATATTAAATTGACTCAATATTAAAAGGTCAATTTACCTAAAAATGAAAATGATGTCATAATTTACTCACCATGTCGTTCCAAACCAGTGACTTTATTATTAGAGAGCAACAGATAATCAACTCTATCAATATTCTTGACTGATATTTACACCTTTCTTTTTTTTGAGTTCATTTTATGATATTGATTTAATAGATAAATGTCTCCATCTGGTGGGTTCTTTAAGGAAATGCGCCAGAGCTGTGAACTCAACACAGGAAACAAACAATGTTCACAGGAAAACGGACTAATGTGTTAATAAAATTACACTTGTCAAAAGCACATCTTTTTTTATGAAATTCAGAGGTTCGGAAGGACTATTACACTGCCATCGTCACGTGATTTCAGTAAACGAGGCTTCGTCAGAACTGTTTCGAAATTTCAATGGTTCGCCGCTAGGGGGATCTCTGTGTAACCAATGAGTGTCTCGAAATAATTTAATTTAGACACTAACAATGTTTAATGGTATTAGATGATTAGTTAACTGCTTTTAATATATTACACCTTCAATGAAACCTTTACAATCGGTTTGTAAAATGTGTTTTATGCATGTTTGGTCTGAGTTTTCGCTGCATTTACACTGTGTGACCAGCAGAGGTCACCAGCGTGTGGAGATTCGAGCGATTCAAAACAGTGAATCATTTTTCGAAGCAATGGTTCAATTGATTCAGATTCAAAATGCTTAGTTTCTCCCAACACTGCGCTGCCTCATGATGCTTGTTTATAATAATAACTATCATAATTAAAGGCAGACTTCTTTGGTTTGTTTGTGTAAAAAAACAAACAAAAAAAAACATATTTTCACAGAGAGTTACTGCAGTGATAGTAATTCACACCAGCAGAACACACCAAGAAAATACTATGCAAATGTTTTTTCTACAGATCATAAATATTGTAGGTAGCCTAGATAAATATGTCTGTATTTATAATGTAACATGCAAACAAACAGAAGAACATCATTGATTTACTCATTCACTCATCAGACAAACATACACAAGTCTCATAGGTAATTTTGAACAATAGTGTGAGTCATACAACCCACATCCAGATTCATATATCATAAATGTATGCATCACGTGTGTTTTGCTTCTTTTTTTTTTCCATTTGTGGTTTGGTTTGCTGTGACTCTTGTGGTTTTCCTTTTTCTGCTTTGCAAATAGACAAGATCTTGAACTGTCTCCCTCCACCCAGGCCCTGACAGAAAGATTTTCTTCTTCACAGTCACTCTAGACACTGATCTTAAAAAAAAAAAAACACAATACAATTAAATGGTATTTTAATTACACTTTCATCGCTCAGATCTCAGTAAGATCTGTACAGATGTTCAGTGTGAAGAGAGATTTAGAGACAGACTGAAGCTGGATCATCAGACTGGATCTCTGACCAAGCAATGAGCATATTTTATAATATTACAGCAGCTTTAAATTATTTTCCACCATAGGAATCAAATAATAGCATTTCATGTTTTAATTCAAAATATTGCTTTTGCTATCAAAAATACACTTATATATATATACAAGTATAGCCTATATATATATAAGTAGGCTATAGCCTATATATATATATATAAGTATAGCCTATATATATATATATATATATATATATATATATATATATATATATATATAAAATGCTGGTAATGTGATATTTAGTCAAGCATCACTATTAGGATTATTTATGTCCAGAAAAATTATGCATTGCTAAATCATACAGAAACTGACCATCCAATCATATTTAGCCTAAAACTGATATGGTTCCTACTATAAAATCATAATTTAGTATGAGATCTTCTTTAAGAGTCTTTTCTGAGTGGTGTCTGATATAATAGATTTACTGTAAAAAAAATTCTAATAACTGCTGGTGAAGGATTAGTCTGTTTATTTGAAAACACACAAAAATATTTAAGAGACATGCAGATTCCATCTGCTCTAAGCGAATCATGTTGTAATATTATGTATCACAAACAATAAACATACAAAGACTCAAGATAATACAAAATACATAAAAAAATAATGCTATTGGTTCATTTAATAAAAGAGTTTATGTGGGTTTTAATTCAAGGCACTTTTCACATTTACATTCTAAAGACAAGGAAAACAGAAAGAAAAATGTCAAGTGCAATGCACAATATTTGTCTTAAAACAACTTTTAAATTTTTTATTTTTTTGTTAGGAAAACTTCAACATTTGTCTCAACTTTTCTTAAAACATTTACCTGACAAATATAAAAATATCACGAGACACCTCTACTGGTATTTACATGTTTACTATGAGCAGATAAAAGGCAAAAGTAACAAGAGAACAAGAGTGCTGCCAAAAGAAAGAACGAGTTACTAATAAAGTCAATAAGGTAAGGGCAATCGTCTCCATGAAACAGAGATAATATTCTACAAGACAAACACAAAATACAATATTTTAACAAAACAATCACAGCTGCACTGAAAACTCCTCACATGCCAACAAATAAAATGAAAAAACGAATCAGCAGATAAAGATTATTGTTAAAGACAATAAAACGATGTAACACTCCTGCTGACAAACATCACATCTAGTATTTATCAGGTTTAACGCCATAGTAAAAACTTGTAATGCAGTCTGTATCATATATGGGTTCAGATACAGGAAATGAATAGAACAAATGCTCCCAGTAAAGTGTTTCATCATAAGATAATTCAATGAAGTTATGAGCTTATTAAGGCAGGTTTTGGTCCAGTGTTGCTGCTGGACATGATATTTTAATGCTAATCATAGTTTTCTGATCAAGGTGGATAACCAAGGGTTAGTGGTTAAATTAGAAATATTAACAACATACAAAAAAACAAAACCTTTATCTAAAGTAATTTTGCTTCTTAAGTAAATATATATGAGAGTGCAATTCCAAAAATGAACAGATGTGAGTAGAAAGTTCTGCGCGTGATCTACTGACAACACATAAATTAAATACAGACACAGCCCGATAATTTCCATAATGGCCAACACAATCTACCAGCTAGCGTCTGGTTTAAGATGTGCTTTTTTGGGCGTTAAATAATGCCGTAAATACCAGTAAATTGACGAGTGCAAACCTTATTAAATCTCCTTGAGTGATTCATTTCAACATTCTCCTGCCATAAATTTTGCATCTGAAAGGGAAGCTCCTACAAATGCATATGCAATAATTTCAGGAGCAAAAATAATCCTGTCCTCGCTAGCGTTGGGGATATGCTCTATTTTCATATCGTCCTATCGTTAGCCTGGCAGGGCTTATTTATTTGATTATATTTACTCATTAATTTGCTTGTTTAATTACTTTGTTTTGTATTGTGAGAATATTTTTCTATTTTGCTAGCAAAGGTGGAGTGTTTATTAATAGTCTAAATCAGGTTATTTCCCGGTATAGTGAGGTTAAAATAAAAAAAAAATCCTATACTCATTCGTGTATCTGACTCAGAGTATTCAAACATGTTAGCGGGAAATTTACGGACGCATAATATACTCATGCCGTTACAGATGCTGCATTTTGACTGTAGCCTAGCCTACTTCTGAGATGAAAACACACTTTTATAACTTCTTGGGTGAAGAAAGTGTTTGCGATATTTCCTCCGACTGCTGTCTGGATGCATATACATTCACAGTAAGGACGCTTTCCTCCTGTCATATAGCCAAACACATATGCGCACTTCAATAAGCCCAAAGAACGCGGGTTAATGTGTTTAATGCCGGGAGAAATCAGGGCAATGGCCAAAAATCTAGCGGTCGATCAGTTTATACTTAAACACCCTGACTCCGATAAAGGAAAACGGGTTAATGAATTTGTTTACATGACCACATGCACTTTCAGTTTATTCAGCATAATCGGGTTAAGAACGTGCATGTAAACGCGCTCACTTATTTCCTGAAAGTGAAAGCAGAAAGGGACTGAGCTTTCGGCATCTGTCGCTGCTTAACGCCACATTCTCTCAGAGACGACGATGGATATTATGGTATATTTACTGGCTTAATATTTCTCTTGTGGACCTACATTAACGACAGTGAAAAAATGAGAAGAATATCTTGTTAAACAAGTTGTTTTTAAAGTGTTTGAAGCTGCTTTTGATTTTCACACATGACTGATTTGTGTCGTGTTTGTGAACTAAAGACTGTTATAGGCCTATATAATTTTAGTGATATTATTATTAACATTTTGTAATTGTATTGGTTTTAGTGTAAGGCTATTATTGTCATTAAATGTTTTGTTAATGTGCTATGGAAACAAAATGCTGACGAACAACAACACCTTAAGGATGATGCGTCTGTTATAACAGGCAATCTTGACGATTTGTCACCCTGCAATTCAATATTGATGTGGGATGTAGTTTTGTACTCGGTTTTAAACCTTTTCTTTGAGGAGTTCTCAATCCTCATACGCGCGCGTCGGTGATGTGGTGATGTCGTTATGAATTTAGGGAAGACTTATTAACGATACTATCGTCACAACTCTAGTCCTCGCCTTTTAAGCGCTAATTTTTCACTGTCACCTCAGTAAATCCTGACTGTAGTTTTTTAACACCAAAAGAGGGTTTGCGCTGACGCAATCTGTTAGTAAATCTGGCCCGAAATGTGTTCATTTATCATTTAAATCATTCAAATTTTGACTAGTGTTGGTACCGACTAGTGAAATCTAGGAATCCCGACACAATTACTCTGAGCGACGACAGTTTCAGCTGATCCTCGTCTCTCCATCATTTCCGGATTCTCTTCAGTGTCTCTCTCTGTGAAAGCATCACATTGAGTCTGACTCTGATTTAAGGACGTGTCCTCCTCCTCAAAGGACTGTCATTCAGATCAAATGGTGATGTCATCATCCTGTAAGAAAACACAGATTCACAGAAGGTTAAAGTGATGAGAAGGATCGATGTTTCAGTCACACAAACACAAAAATACTACAGACTTGGAATTGTGTTTTTTCCTGTTGTTCATACAGACGTTTTCATTTCCTAAATATTAACACTGTCTTAAACTGCATCACATCTTTTGTACACAGTAATATAAACTTGAAGTATAGTGATTTCAATATCACATGTTAAATTGCTTAAACTGTTGTATTGGTGTTTTATAATAAGACACTTGGTCTCTGATTTTTATTTTTTAATTTGATGTTTATTTGGGATTTATTAGTGTTTTTGATCGTTTTGACTGCCTGATCGGTGAATATCTGCTTCTGTAGTGTTAACTCAAAGGATAATAGGTATATCTCATATATCTTGCTAAATCAGCTGATATGTAATACTTACATTCTGTGGTACTGGTGCATGGCTCCTGTGGAGACAGTAGTAAATCACACCAACAGCAGTTACAGCAGCAGAAACCAGCAGAACAACAACAACTATTCCTGCGACAGCTCCTGAAGACAGACCTGAACCTGGAACAACTACAGAGATACAGACATTATTACGAGAGAGAATGATTATCCATCCAGTATTTAACAATATCTTAGACGGATTTACACCTAATATATTTATCAGTTATTTAACTGATAAATGGCACCATCACCATCAACACCGAGACACTGGAAACACTGTTCACAGGAAAACATTAGTCAAAGTGTTATCCAGTCAAAACTCCTTTTAACAGTCCACTACCCAACAGTTATTGTGTGGATTTAAAAATATTTAACTTTTTTAATTCCTCAAAGGAAAATGCATTGCATTATTGAATTATACACTCACCAATGACAGAAACACTGAATCTCTTCACTCTAGTGATGCTGAAGCTGCTGTTGATGATGTTGATCTGTAGTTTATATTCTCCAGAGTCTGTGTTTCTGGTGTTTGTGATGTTCAGAGATCCAGTCTGATGATCCAGCTTCAGTCTGTCTCTGAATCTCTCTTTACACTGAACATCTGTACAGATCTTACTCTGATCTCCAGTGATTTCAGCGATGAGAATATCATTATAATACCATGTAATCAAATAATGTGGGTTTTTTATTACACCAGGATCAAAAATAACAGATTCTCCTTCCTTCACTGACTTTCTCTTCACTTCATCTCTTTCAGCAGCAGAAACACCTGAAACACAAACCAACGGATGATTAAAGTTATTTAGATGAAAACAACAAACATTTATTTCAAGTCAAGTCACATGTATTTATATGGCGCTTTTTACAATACAGATTGTACAGAGATAACAGGAAAATAGTGCTTTTGAAGTAAGAGATTAAATATTTAGCAACCCCAGCTTTATCATTTGACCATCTGTTTTATATCCATTTTTTATTTGTTGAACATTAAGTACATTTTTACCCTTAAGTAGGTTTGGAAGTTTTGTATTTACTAATTCAGGGAACAGACACAGTGTATATATGATACTATATAGGTTAAAGTGTCTCAATGTGATGGGATTTATCTGACCTCAGTGACGTGAGGCCGCTAGCAGACGGTCGGTTTAGCAAGTCTGTCTGCTTCCTGACCTGAACCCCAATTCATGTTTGAGCTTTAAGACTATGTGCCATATTACTAGAGAGAAGAGCAGGATCATCCCAGGAGGGATGAATACCATCTCTTTTCAACAGGTCAGGTCTGCCCCAAAAACTTTTCCAATTGTCTATGAACCCTATATTATTCTGTGGACACCACTTAGACAGCCAGCCATTGAGTGAGGACAGTCTACTAAAGCCCCTTTCACACAGCGCGATGATCCCGGCAAATTGCCAGAACGCCTTCTGTGTGAACGCAAACACGACCCGGGATTGAAACCGGGATCGATGCCGGGTTGAGGAGCTAGTAACATTGCCGGGATCAGTCCCGGAAAGCGCGCTGTGTGAACAAAAGCCAGGACCAATGCCGTAAGGGGTGTGTCATAGTTATGACGCACGTGCCATCGCGCGACTCTGTTGCTCTTAGAAGAAAGTTTGTGTTCGTCATTAACAAAGAAAGAACGAAAAAATGTCTGCAAACTGGAACGAAGCAGAGACCAGGAGCTCCTTACTATCCGCGCTGAAGCTGAGATCGTTCGCTAGCGTTGTGGAACGGTACGCGCCTGTACATGTTTTCGACGCGTACGTTACACGTCTCACCCTGACGTCATGCGTCTTTACAGGATGTGTGTGAACGCACTCACAGATGCCGGCAAATCACTGGCAGTGTGAATGAACCGAAATCAAACAATCCCGGGACAAATGCCGGGTCACATTATCCGTGTATTTTCCGGAATCTCTGTGTGAAAGGGGCTTAAGCATCTCATCACTCTTGTGAACAGGAAGGAGGCCAGAGCAAATTACAGTGCCTGACATCATACTTGCGAGTTCACACACCTCTTTAACGTTAATTTTAGTGATCTCCGACTGGCGGAGTCGAACATCATTAGTGCCGACGTGAATAATAATCTTAGAGAATTTATGATTAGCATTAGACAGCACTTTTAAATTTGCTTTGATGTCAGGCGCTCTGGCTCCCGGCAAACATGTGACTATGGTGGCTGGTGTCTCTATTTGTCCTCTATTTTGTCCCGCGACTACAGCGCATCACGGTCACCCAGTTGCCCTGCTGCACGGGCTCTACAGCCGGAACCGAACAATGTACAAAGTTCACTAAGCTAGTCGCATCCAAAGCAGTATGTAAAGCCCTAGCATTCGTACTATCCCCGATTAAAGTTTGGATGCGTGTCTCTAGTTCTGAAATCTTCTCCGTCAGCCTGACTATCTCCCTGCATTTATAGCATATGAAGCCCTCAGCGCTGACAGAGAAGGCTATACTATACATGTGACACGAAGTGCAAGTGACAATAACAGGAGAAGACATTACTCACCGTGTTTGTTGACTGATCCTACTTACCAGTTGTTTGATAGACTCGTAAAAGGCGCAAGCGCGAGAGAGAAAAAAAAGACTGCAAGCACGGAGGCTAGTGAGATACTAGCATGTTGTGCTAGCAATAACAATTTAGATAAAAGCTAGCGATGTCAGATTAATGTGATAGGCAATATATGACAATAAACAAATGCCACAAGCCCACAACATGAGAGAACTGTGATCACGAATGCAATTGTAAGCCCTTTCTTAACTTTCGATCTGAAAATAAACTATTAGTTTTGTACTCAACCCATTTGACATATTATAAAATCCTCATTTGAACAGATAATAACAGAAGCTGATCAGAGATGGTGTGATTATACGCTGTCATCTCCCTCGAGTTCAACTACAGCTTCCTTTGAAAAAGATTAACTGTTAAAACTAATAACTTGCCAATGGAAAAACTGTACGAAATCTGAATACTGTAAGTATTATAACTGAGAAAGAAAAAAACATTTTTTGGGAAAAAATTCAAGCAAATTAACAATAGAGTTTAAACGTATATAAAACTGCATTTAAACATTCACTAACTCACCATGAACAGAAACATAGAAGATATTTGCACTGATGCTGCTGCTGCTGACGATCTTCAGTTCATAAAGTCCAGAGTCTGTGTTTGTGATGTTTGTGATGATCAGAGATCCAGTCTGATGATCCAGCTTCAGTCTGTCTCTGAATCTCACAGTGCCTTCATTACACTGAACATCTGTACAGGTCTTACTCTGATCTCTATTGATTTGAGCGATGCAAATGACATTAAAATACCATTTAATATCTTCTTGTTGGTTTGTTTTCACACCAGTGTATAAAGTGACTGAATCTCCCTCCTTCACTGACACGTCATCTGATCCAACACCAGACACACCTGTAGAAGAAATGAACAGTTTTTCTACAATATATTTTTAATCCTGCGGTTTGAATCTCCCACATAAATAGTGTTTAGCTACGTTACATTTTAATTTGGCAGAAGCTTTGCTCATATTGCATTCAAGTTAAATTAGTCAACACTTTATGGGATTTATTGGTTCAGTTTAACTCGTTACAAATATTTAAAGTAACACCAGGTTACTTTTGCTCTCGGGGGTCCCCCTACAGTTGGGAAACAGTATTGTCCTCTACTACTGTCGTAAACTCTGTCATCCTACATGCACGTGCATTTGTTGACAACCATGATAGCCCTGAACACTGTAGGAGGAGGTCACATGCAGGTGTTCTGCTTGCGTTGCGTGTGAAATGTCTTCATCCCAGGTACAGTGGCATATATTTCAGCATGTCATGAATATAATTTCATGGGTTTTATTTTTTTTCTAACGACAAATGATCGCGATGCTCACGTTTACAAGCCAGCGTCATTATAGTAGCCTAGTCTCTTGGTTACCGTTTTACTGAATCTATATGATACTTTGATGCAATGTTTGAGTGGTAGATAATAACCATATATCGTCTATATTATAATATCAAGCTACCATAAATGAATCTGCAAATTTTACAAATCGATTTGCATTATAGCTTGAGGCAAGAAAAATATTCTATAAAGCAACACATTTGAGTTCGACTTTTGTTGAGGTAACTTAAGTTATGCACTGAACACAACAACCCTTCATGTTTGTAGGATCTAATCACACGGAAGTATTGCACAAGAACAACATGAGGGTGCAAATTCGTCATCCGAAAAAATCTATATTATGAAGCTGCAGACTCGGAGCCCTGCATCTACAGTCCCCGCACCCAGAGTCCCACATTTTCAGACCCCTCGTTTTTCAAGACAGCGCCTCCTGCTGTTCGGAAGATCGTATAACACCCTTATTCAATATTACGGTCTCGTTTTATTTGAAGTTATCCAAATAAATATTTGCGTTCCCTGAACCCTCTGGGGTTGTTCGGCCCAAATGGACCCGAATCTTTCAAATACATTTTTTTTACAAATCACAGCTTCTTCGGAATGGTCCGAAATTTGGTGACTTTGTTGGTATTTGGTATATGAACACCCAAAAAAAATGGGGACAGGATGTGAACAGTCTAAGTGGTTGTAAAAAAAAAATAGTCACACTCAGGACCTTCGGGTCCAAATGGACCCCCATAGGAAATGATGGGAAATTGGCAAAAATGTGAAAACACAGTTTTTTGGTGCGTACAATCTACAAATCAGCCACAATCCATAAAAAAAGCACACAAAAGTGAAGGGGTGAATCTATAAAACATCAAGAGTGCAAAACAGACACATCCGCACACACACACTTTTATACACATACACACTCATAAATTCAGATTACATAAATCTGTTTTGAATTTTTTTTAAAAAATCACAGCTTAAACAGAATGTTACGAAACTAGGTGACTTTTATGGTATTATGTATGTGAACACACAAACAAATTGGGGACAGGATCTGAATAGTCTAAGTGGTTGTAAAAAATATATAGCCAAACTCAGGACCTTCGGGTTCAAATGGACCCCCATAGGAAATGAATGTGAAATTGTCAAAAATATGAAAACAGATTATTCAATATGAAAACACAGACTATTCAAATAGAATAGTCTATTTGAATAGTCTAAGTGGTTGTAAAATAAAAAATAAAAAAAATAAATAAAAAAACTCACACTTAGGACCTTCGGGTCCAAATGACCCCCATTGGAAATGAATGGGAAATTGTCAAAAATATGAAAACAGTTTTTTTTTTTTTCTTCATTGTTTGATAATTATACTTTTACTGTTATTTTAGTTTTTTGATCATTATTTGATGTTACCAGTTACTGTTCATTGAATTTGTTCATTGACTTCTCAGTTACTGTTCATTGAATACTGTTCATTGAATACTGTTCATTGAATACTGTTCATTGAATACTGTTCATTGAATACTGTTCATTGAATACTGTTCATTGAATACTGTTCATTGAATACTGTTCATTGAATACTGTTCATTGAATTCAAAATGTTTCTTGTGAAAGATTAATAAAAAATATGTTATGACTGAAAGAATTGCATTTTTATTAAGTTAGAATAAGTTAGAATTAAACATTGGGTAACAAAATGCTTTCCATTTGTTCTCTTTCCAATGCAATGTTCAGATTTGACTGTATTATAAAGTAAAACTGGCACTTCAAATTACCATTTAAACCAACCAAACAAACAAAAAACAAGACAAAAATAGTATTTGAGAATCTGTTATTATATTAAAAAAATTAACAACCTGAAAAAAAATTGGTATATATTTGCAAAAATCACTAGAATCCCCAAGCCTTTCCACAGAGAGCTGTAAATCCACTAGTGGTAAAAATGTGCTATTGCGTGATAAAAATGCTCAGTGTGTCCACCAGATGGCATCTATATTTTAAAAAAAATTGCTTTCATGAGGCCTAGGCTTCACTCTAAAATGTAATACAGCTTTGATAAAAAAATAAATAAAAATAAAATAAAATATTTCTATTTTGTTCAATAGGAAAAAATGGGTCATAATTATTGCATAAATATTAATTAAAAATCATAAAATATCTCAAAACACCAAAAAAGAACAGAAAAAAATTATAAAAAACAAGTAAAAAAAAAAAATTTATGATTTATTTTTTTAAATATGAATTCTGCCCTTTGGGTCCATTTGGACCCGAACACCCCAAGTGTGACTGTTAAACGAACAACCCCAGAGGGTTAAAGGCTAACGTTTGAGCTATCAAAATATTTTCGGGGAAAAAAGGCAAAAAAAAACATACATTAACGGCTCAAATTTTGTTACAAACTATCTGTACAAATATTAAATGGACTATTCATATGTTGGTGTATCGATGAGCTATAAATTAGTTTGATTAAAAAAGAAATCGAATGAGGATTCGCTAAATAAAATTGACGATACTCACGTTTCGGCTTAAGTTCTTCACATGTTTATCCGATCCAATTTGATAGGAGGCGCTGTGTCGAAAAACGAGGGGTCTGAGAATGCGGGGACTGTAGATGCAGGGCTCCGAGTCTGCAGATTCATACTACTCGAAAAAATTGCGACAAGAATCCCGTTTGCCTCTGTAGCTATCAATAAATCAATAATCGGAAATTACACAATCAAGTAACTTTACACATGTAACAAATGAGAAGCTATGAACACAATGATAATATTAATAATCTTCCTCCTTTCTTTGTACATGTTGAGTAGACTACACTTTTTAGGTCAAACATTTGCCATTGGCATTTCATCGATTGAAAAGTTCAAATCAGAACGAGAATGCTAGCGATAGGTAACCATCAAAAACTAGAATATCGTTTACTAGCTACCAGATTGATAATTCGCTACTCTACTATCATTACTTGATTCATGAAGATAAACGGAGGATAAGGGTGCTTTCACATCTGTAGTTCGGTTCATTTGGTCTGGACCGAGGGAGAAAAACTATACATTGTAGCATTTTTCAGGTGTTTTGGTTCCTTTTCACACCACACTGATTGCTCTGGTCCGAATCCGTTGATGAAACGAACCAAAATGCAGTCACGTGACAACATCCACATCAGCCGTTGGCCAGATGGGTCTTTGATGTATTTTCATAACTGCACTTCGATTGTCAGAATTAACGTGCGGGAAAATTCCAACAGAACTCCCGGAAATAAACAAAGAGGAGGAAAATCCGGCAGACAACGCGCCGGTTTTTACTATGGAGAGACGACTGCGTGGGCTGATTGTATCCCTGGTCATAGTTTATTATATAGTTTTCTACATCACTTTAGGCAAACAATAACATTTGAGAATGAAGCGAGGATGCGGCTTGAAAATAATGTTTTATGCAATGCACGCGGCGAGTCACTTCAGGAGGAGGCGACGCGTGCATTAGCTGATGTTGCTAAACAGTGACATAATGCACAGTGCGGCTGACTACGGCGGCTGGTTTAGTTAAAAAATGCGCAGTTCTTTGGCAGTTGGGTCTGTTCGGGGTCGGATCACGTTCTCACCACAAATGAACGGCTCCAGAGTTCGTTTGAAAGCGTACCGAGACCACCTCGAGGTACGCTTGTTTGGTCCGCTTTTGGTGCGCACCCGAGTGCGATTGCTGCATTCACACCTGCCCAAACGAACCGCACCAAAGCTGAAAACGAACTCTAGTGCGATTCAACCGAACTAAATGAGGCAGGTGTGAAAGCACCCTAAGATAGCTTCCGTAACATAGTCAGGCAGACCAAAAAAAACAAAGAGATAGTATGCAAGCAATATAACTTACTTACTAGTCCAAAAGCATGACAGCCAAGTCCGCATCGGTCGGACAGCCAAGTCCACATCGGTCGGGCACCCAACATGATCGAGATATAAAAAACTTTCTGATGTTTTCTTAGACAAGCAAAGGTAAACATTAAAAAGGTAAATGTTTTCTTAGACAAGCAAAGGTAAACGTATGAACGTACCTGTATAGACCTTGCTAATATAACTTTAGACAAATTAGCCTATATTTATGTCATGCCCACTCTCCCAAAAAACAAAACAAAACAAAAGCAGTTGTTGCCTCGTTCATATCGTTCGTTCCCGGTAAAAATACTAGTATGCATGACAACACAATAAAATAAAATAAAATAAAATAAATCACCATCAGTTGGCAAGAAAATATTGCTTTTCTTACCTAGATATAACTGGTTTTGAAATAGCCGGTTCATGCTCAGCTAGGTTGATAACTGATCAGCTGGGTTGCTCGTGGAGGGGGAGGAACAACAGTTTGTTGTTAGGACAGTGTGTTTGAAAGCATTTACTACCAAACGCTAGGGGGAGCTTCGTAGAGAAAAATCACTCATGGCTACCTGGTGCTCCTTTAATGCAGCATCTGTTTTGTCCTGGCATCCTTTGGTTAGCGTTACATTATATGACGATGCTATAATTCATTCAAGTGCTGTTAAACCATTCAAGCGCGCTAAGACGGAAAAAAACAAATATACTGGCACATCTGTGTGTGAAGCGGCTCTCTATGGATACTGAGGACTTTTAGGTCGGGTAGCATCTGTGATCTCTGACCCAGTTTGTTCACTGGCTTCCATGACTGCAATATATGATGTGTTTCCAGCCAACTAGCAACACAAGGTGTAGAAATACTATTGGGTAAATTGGCAGCGGTCAGAATCCCACAGACCAAAACAAACAGACATTATGACACAGAACGCACATTTCAAAGAAGAATAAATGGCTGTCGTGTTATTTTTATTAGAAAAAAACTGTTAACAGCATGTTTTCTATTAATATCTGCAAACATATTACAGCGCAGTGCTTCGCATCACACACACATGACCAGCGTCGGCCAATAGTGAGCCTACCGTGCTGACTTACAACACAGAAGCGCTGCGCTCTTACCCTCACAGAAGAAAATGAATAGTTGAAATAAAGTCGTTATTTTAGGGGTTTTTTTGCGCACAAAAAGTATTCTCGTCGCTTGATAAACTTAAGGTTGAGCCACTGTAGTCACTTGGGACTATATTAAAAATGTCTTTACTAACTATTCAGGGCCGGCAGATGCAATTACCTTGCAGCCTATGAAGGAGTGATCCAGCTCTCAGATTTAATAAAAAAAATATCTTAATTTGTGTTCCGAAAATGAACGAAAGTCTTACGGGGTTGGAACATCATGAGGGCGAGTAATTACTGACAGAATTTTAATTTTTGGGTGAAATTGAACTAACCCTTTTAGCATTCAAGATTTACGACTCTATGCTTAAAAAGTGAATAAATGGATTATAAATACAGCGTAAATATAATTTAGAACCATGAAATCCCCTATAAATACTAAATAAAAAACATTATCAAACTAAAATATTGTACAAACTAATAACAATTGAAGAAAAAAAAGGGTCATTTTTGACCGACACGCGAAAAGCACCAGAGAGCAAAAAAAAGTAAAAATACTTTAGCTTTAATAAGGATTAATCTATATTCAGTTTAGAATTTATACAGTGAAGCCAGTGTTTGATTATTCAATTTCTGTAGGTTTACCCAGTACACCACCCCAAAAATCTAAAAGAACACTTCATAAGGTTACATGGGTCAAAACCAACGAAAAATTTTCAATCTGGTTTCAGCATGTTCACCACAGAGCCTTTAATGTTCACATTACATGTTGTGCTTTAGTGTCGCATCGTATTCAAATGGACCAAACGACATTCAATAAGCCTTAAATCTTGGAAACAAAGATGAAGTTCTCAAGGTGAATACATACCTTCACTCTAGGGGTCTAACAACTAAAAATCAAGTCAGGAATCTTGGTGTGTCTCTAGAATCAGACCTTAGTTTCAGTAGTCATGTCAAAGCAATAACTAAATCAGCATATTATCATCTGAAAAATATTGCAAGAATTAGATACTTTGTTTCCAGTCAAGACTTAGAGAAACTAGTGCATGCTTTCATCACCAGCAGGGTGGATTATTGTAATGGACTCCTCACTGGCCTTCCCAAAAAGACCATTAGACAGTTGCAGCTCGTACAGAACACTGTTGCCAGGATCCTGATCAGAACAAGAAAATATGAACACATCACACCAGTCCTCAGGTCTTTACACTGGCTCCCAGTTACATTTAGGATTGGTTTTAAAGTATTATTACTGGTATATAAATCATTCAATGGCCTAGGACTAGGGATGCAACGATACCACTTTTTCAAAACCGATCCGATACAAAAATTCTGAGTATCGGCCGATACCGATACCAATCCGATACCAGTGCAGTGTTTTTTTAAATCAAGTAGAATTTCTATAACTCTGTGTGTTGAACTGATAGTCACTCTTTTATGTGTTAAACACAATCTACTTAATACAGACAACTTCATTATAGAGAAAAGCAACAAATCCCAAAAATATATGATCATAATCTATGACAAAAATGCTATTATAAACTAGATTAGTGGATAATTCAGCAGTAAAATTTAGTCTAGAAAAATCACAAGTGCACAATTATTGTATAAAATCTGAACATTTAGTGAAAAAAAACATTTAGTGGGTAACAAATAAGAGACAATAAGTGTAACACTAAATCTCATAAAACATTACACATTGCTCTTTGTATTGTTGTAAAATACATTAATGAAAAACAAGACAACAAAAATCAAAAAGATTAATTATTAAAAATAGCCTAGGCTACTATAAAATTGAGACATGTTTTAAATGCATAGCACAGCTGTTTAACGAGTCAGCAACATATGATAGATAGGACAGAACAAGAAAGGCTATTAATAATCTTTCATTGCGCAAAAGTATTATGATATGAAAGGCTCAATACAGTGCTGCAAACAGTGCTTATGCGCATCCCGAGCGCAGAATGATGCGCTTGAAGCAACACGAAGTCACACCGTGCAGCTCTTCGAGTCCGCAATCCGGATTGAAAAATTCAAAGCACAAAGGAAATACATATTGATGCGTAGTGTATTCTACAGTATCTATCTATGCAATAGTTTATTCAGCCTTTTCGTTTAACAGTTTTAAATTTCAGTCACTATGCGTGTGAAGAACAATTATAATGCTCCGACTCTACTCTAGTGCTGTGATCTAACGGACAACCTGATTTAGTTACAGCAATAAAGTCCAGCAATATAAAGTTGTTTTATCCGAAACCATAGACCTTTATATACAGATCAAGTATAATAATAGTAACATTGAATCATCTTAGAGAGTGTTTCATCGTGCTGACTGTCGTAACCGAACGCGACGCGTTGTTTGAATGCTGAATTGAGAATGACAGAGCCGCAGTGGAGGAAAAAAGTTTACGTGATCTTGAATTTAATGACTTAAATATTAATTTATATCTCACATTATACTATATAATGTCTTCAGAACACTTATAAGATAGTGGACGAAAACTTTATGGTGCTTTATAATGTTTTTGTGCCTTTTGTGGGGCTTAACAATAACACCGAATAGTATACGCACAATATCGGATTTGGATCGGCCTCTTCTGACCGATACCCGATCCGGCAAAAATGGCAGTATCGGAGCCGATACCGATACTGAGTATCGGATCGATGCATCCCTACCTAGGACCTCAATATATTGCAGATATGCTCACTGAATATAAACCCAACAGATCACTCAGATCATTAGGATCACGTCAGCTAGAAATACCAAGGGTTCACTCTAAACAAGGAGAGTCCGCTTTTAGCTATTATGCCAGCCGCAGCTGGAACCAGCTTCCAGAAGAGATCAGATGTGCTCCTACAGTAGTCACATTCAAATCCAGACTGAAAACACATCTGTTTAGCTATGCATTTTCTGAATGAACACTGTGCACACTGTATGTGTCCGACTGTTTGTACTGTATTTTATTTAATTTTTTATTCTAAACTGCTTTAATTATTCTTATTTCTGTTGATTATTTTAATTTCTTTATTATAAAATGTCTTAATTATTCATATTGCTTTTGATTATTTTAAATGTCTTCTATGTAAAGCACTTTGAATTACCACTGTGTATGAAATGTGCTATATAAATAAACTTGCCTTGCCTTGACTGTAAATGACTACATTATGTTTTTGTTTACAATGTCAAAAAAGTGCAACATTTTTACCTTTAGCTTCTCACTGGGGCAGTAACCTTATACTTTGTATGTTCTATACCCCTAAAGTGCCGTTTAAATTCAGATGTGGTACAGAGGTGTACATTTGACGCAGTGGTGGCTGGTGAATAATTTATATATCTGTGGCATATCAAACAATTTCAGTTGCAGAACAGGCAAAGTTAAAGAACATCTGCTTGACCTTGACTTCTGGTTATTCATAAAAACAGCTATGAGTTAATTTACCAGTTTCAAAGAAATGTTGGATACCTCCATGACAGATTTAAACAAAAGAGACAGGACAACTATGTACACGAAACCAGTAACACTTTACTATAAGGTTTCATTAGTTAACATTAGTAAACTACTTTAGTTAACATGAACTAAGAATGAACAATACTTCTACAGCATTTATTAATCTTAGTTAATGTTATTCTCAACATTAATGCATTTACTGTATTTAAAAACTGTATTTTTATTAACTAACATTGAGAAAGATTAATAAATACTGTAACAAATGTATTGCTCATTATTAGTTCATGTTAGTTAATACATTTGATAATGTTGACAAATTAGACCTTATTCTGTAAAGTGTTACCAAAAAAATCAATGTGGTGATAACCTGCATTGTTGGTCTGGGCCAAGCTCTTTTGCCTTTAGGTTTTCTGCCCAAGTTCTGTTGACAAACGGACATTGTTGGAGTATCGACTTTACAGAGTTAAGTTTGATAACAGTCGACTTTGGCTTGCTTAGTTTGGGACATTTAATATTCAACATTATTGATCTGCCAGTATTGACAGCATTATATGACAACTGAACTGAGCTGGACGATGACATCACAGTTTTCTCCAGAGCAGCTAACTATCTATCTATGTATCTATCTATCTATCTATCTATCTATCTATCTATCTATCTATCTATCTATCTAACATATTTAACTAAATTAATAACTTTTTACAACAAAAAATGCACCATCACTGAACTTACTTATGCTGGACTATGACGCTTTTTTCTTCTAGATTTGCTGTAGGCTACAACCGAAACAATTGCATTATTTTCCTGTTTTCAATGTAAATATACTTTGAAACAATCTGTACTGTAAAAAGCACTATATAAATAAACGTGACTTGACAGTGTCCGCCTTTGTCATGTAGTTAAAATTGCGCCTACAGATCAGTCCTGACTTTAGCAGTGGCTTGTCTATGGGCGATGAAATAAGCGCCCTTGTCAGATTATATTAGAGGACGCTGATTGGCTAAATTTTATGTCATATCTTGAATACATTTATATCTTGAATCAGCAATTGGCTAAACTTCTACAAAGTCCCGCCTCCTGGGAGCTTGCCCAGCCGAGCGTGAGATCATGTGCAGACAAGCAGACGGGACATATGGGGAAAATCATATACAGTGAGGAAAATAAGTATTTGAACACCCTGCTATTTTGCAAGTTCTCCCACTTGGAAATCATGGAGGGGTCTGAAATTGTCATCGTAGGTGCATGTCCACTGTGAGAGACATAATCTTAAAAAAAAAAATCCAGAAATCACAATATATGATTTTTTAACTATTTATTTGTATGATACAGCTGCAAATAAGTATTTGAACACCTGTCTATCAGCTAGAATTCTGACCCTCAAAGACCTGTTAGTCTGCCTTTAAAATGTCCACCTCCACTCCATTTATTATCCTAAATTAGATGCACCTGTTTGAGGTCGTTAGCTGCATAAAGAGCCCTGTCCACCCCATACAATCAGTAAGAATCCAACTACTAACATGGCCAAGACCAAAGAGCTGTCCAAAGACACTAGAGACAAAATTGTACACCTCCACAAGGCTGGAAAGGGCTACGGGGAAATTGCCAAGCAGCTTGGTGAAAAAAGGTCCACTGTTGGAGCAATCATTAGAAAATGGAAGAAGCTAAACATGACTGTCAATCTCCCTCGGACTGGGGCTCCATGCAAGATCTCACCTGGGGTCTCCATGATCCTAAGAAAGGTGAGAAATTAGCCTAGAACTACACGAGAGGAGCTGGTCAATGACCTGAAAAGAGCTGGGACCACCGTTTCCAAGGTTTCTGTTGGTAATACACTAAGATGTCATGGTTTGAAATCATGCATGGCACGAAAGGTTCCCCTGCTTAAACCAGCACATGTCAAGGCCCGTCTTAAGTTTGCCAATGACCATTTGGATGATCCAGAGGAGTCATGGGAGAAAGTCATGTAGTCAGATGAGACCAAAATAGAACTTTTTGGTCATAATTCCACTAACCGTGTTTGGAGGAAGAAGAATGATGAGTACCATCCCAAGAACACCATCCCTACTGTGAAGCATGGGGGTGGTAGCATCATGCTTTGGGGGTGTTTTTCTGCACATGGGACAGGGCAACTGCACTGTATTAAGGAGAGGATGACCAGGGCCATGTATTGCGAGATTTTGGGGAACAACCTCCTTCCCTCAGTTAGAGCATTGAAGATGGGTCGAGGCTGGGAGGGAGCTCAAACTCCGTGTTTCTCAGCAACAGCCCAGAAACCTGACTGATCTAGAGAAGATCTGTGTGGAGGAGTGGGCCAAAATCCCTCCTGCAGTGTGTGTACCTCTGTAATTGCAAACAAAGGCTACTGTACCAAATATTAACATTGATTTTCTCAGGTGTTCAAATACTTATTTGCAGCTGTATCATACAAATAAATAGTTAAAAAATCATACATTGTGATTTCTGGATTTTTTTTTTTTAGATTATGTCTCTCACAGTGGACATGCTCCTACGATGACAATTTCAGACCCCTCCATGATTTCTAAGTGGGAGAACTTGCAAAATAGCAGGGTGTTCAAATACTTATTTTCCTCACTGTATTTTCCACAGATGATTTTCTACCATATCACATCATATAAATATTTATTTGAATAATTTATAATAATAATCATCATTTTGTATGTGTGGTTGAGCTCTAGCTCTATTGGCCAGCCGCCACACATCATCCCTCATGAAAAATAACCTAGTAAAACTGTAGTAAGTAACAAATTGTTTTTTATTATTATTGATTGATTATTAATGCATGGTTTTACTACAACATATCACGGTTAAAGTGTGGTTACTGCAGTGGTAACCTTGGTAAATGTGCGGTTACTGCAGTTTTACTGCAAATAGTTGAACTGATTAATGTAGTAAACCATGGTTTATTTCCCAAAGGGACTGCCAGTGGCAGGCTGTTGCTCTCGGTCAGGGGTACTGGAGTTCAGATGCCAAGGGGACCACATGTAAACCACAAAATGTGAAGGGCCACAAATTACAACTTGCATCGTAAAACTTTATGACAATATTTACAGTTTTTACTTATTTAGAAATGCAGTTTATTACCTATCTTGTAAGTCTTGCTACTCTTTGTCCTATTTAAAGTAATACTGAACATAAAATAAAATTTTAAATCTGGAACAAAAAAAGTGTAGGCTATTAACAATTTTCTTGCGATGCAAAAAATGAGTTCATACTCAGAGTATTAAAAAAACTCCTTGCTAGGTAAGTTTTGCTAGTCTTTGTCCAATTTAAAGTAATACTGAACATGAAAATAAAATGTAAAAATCTGGAACAAAAAAATAGTTTAAAAAAGTATTAACACAAAAATGTGTTAATATGTATTAAGAAAATCATTGAGCAAATACAGGCTATTTCTCATTAAAGAGCAGTGAATGCTCTTTTTATTTTGTTTGATTAAAATTAAGTGCACAGACGTCATTAAGTTTATTACGCATTGTCACTTTAAGACCGAGTGTGCAGATCCAATTGCACTGATGCACATCCGATATTCTCACAACTGTATGTTCTGTAAAGACATAACTGACTGTGTTTACGTGAATACTCTCCAAAACGGAAATTTAGACATAATGTTGTGTATTTGTCCATTCAGACGCGAAAGAGCTCAATTCAGTCCTCGCGCGCAGAGCTGCCAACTCTCACGCATTGGCAGTGAGACACACGCATTTGATTGGTTTCACACGCCCACACCCCCGATTTCTCACGTAGAAGTGTCAACTCGGCCAGTAAAATGCCTGAAAGATGAGTTTATCTATAGATCTACCAGTTGAGCCACTCGTGATCGACTTGACTAGACTAGTTATGCCGCAAATTAGTTAAAATCTCCCGGAATCTAGAGCGAGCGCACATGCGAGACAGAGAAACCGCATTGCGCGCGAAGCCACGGCCCACGGATTATCCAAAGCGTCCGACTCCGCGGTATTAAACATATAGGCTACATATAAGTCGCACTGTCTAATATTCGCTCAACTTTTGAGCTAAAAATAAAACAGGGTTTCTACAAGTATCTTCAAATTAAATTTAATGCCTTTTTAATGCCATTTTAAAAGGTTTTAATGCCATATACGACCCATGACTAACCACACATTTTATATTTATATATATATATATATATATATATATATATATATATATATATATATATAGTTTCTTTTTTTCTGGAACACATAGGTTTAATTTGCGGGTGGGACATGTCGATTGTCCCCACCATTTTTTTAACATCTCACGGCGTATAGGACGGGTCGCAGGAATGGTGGTGTTTCATTAGTAATATTATTATTAGTGTTTTTGTTGTTGTTAACAATAATTGCTCACACTTGCAAAAGAGAAGATTTGACACATGGCACTGACAATTCAACCAAATACAAAGTGTGTATTCTCTTCCTCTTCTACCGGCACCATCTCCTCCTCTAATGGGCCCTTTTCGCCACCTTATCTGGGCCAGCATCCTCTAACCTGGCCTTCTTAGGGGGCTTTCCTCTCAGGGCGGATGAGAGGATGCTTAATTGCTTTTTACCTGACATCTTTGAAAGAAAGATGCAATGATTAATGCATCCATGGCCCGGATATAATTATAAAATATGACATGATTTTAAAAGTGACCTATAACATCGACTACGCAATACGCTTTAATTTATTTAGTGCTTATAAAATGTTTTAAGCGCTTATAAAATTATTAAGCCTATTTGGAGAGAGAGATGTTTATAATGTGACTATGTCAGTCATCGTGTGACAACGAAAATATGACTAGGCCTAGACTACTTGTTCTGAGCAGGTGTTGTCATTGAACAGGCTGTAGAACTGTTGTCTAAGTTACAGACACTCAAAAAAACTGATGCTAATTATAGATACAATAGTGCTATTTTCTAATTGGCTAATGTGTAGACCCTTTCTTTTTTTTGATTGGCTGATAAGTGGCAGGCTCGGGGACTGATAAATTTTGGGGCATCTCGCCCAGGGAGATGAAATATCTGGGAACGTTCCCTTTAGGTTATAAAAATAGAACCTAAAAATAACCTACAGGGAACGTTCCTAGAACGTTCTCGTTTGGTTCCCAAAAAAATAACCAAATATGTTCTGTGATTTCAGCAGTAACAAAATAACCCCTATAAAACAGAGGGGAAGCTCCACATTTCTGAAGAAAGCTGCTGCCAGAGATGTAGAAAACACAGGTGAACCGAGGAAGCTCATTAACTTCATATCCATTTTGTCACAATAAATATATATTTTTTCTCAAATTTACATTTTTAATTTGTTTATTATATATATATATATATATATATATATATATATATATATATATAAAATATATATTAAGAAGGTTTTGACATCCAAACGTAAGTGACACTGTATGAGCAATATTAAATGAATAAGCAACCCTAAAAACAAATTCTGTTATCCTAATTAAGAAATTATTTTTTGTATATTCTTAATATTCTTTCTCTTTTCTGCATTTACCCTCTGCTGTAGCTTTTTTCCTTTTAATAAACCTGGCATTGTATAATAATATTGTTGGCTCTGTCAAATGGTTTGTTGTGTTCCTAGATCCTTTCACGCTGATGCCCTGCACCATAGCAGTTTTTGTCCTGATCATCATCTCTAAGACGCTATGAACCATATGACTAGTAAGTAAAACTTCAAACATACTCTAATGTCAAACATACAGTAGAGATCAAAATTAGAGAACAATTAAGAAACACTTGATTATTTTCAGAAATATTGTTAATCTTCATTGCTTGAAATTTTGAGGGATATTCGCTGTGGGTATACCATTGTTCTACTAGCATTTTTTACAAAATAACCAAGGTACTTCAACAAAAACCTTTATTTTGTGGAAAACACAGCGATCAAATCAGTGTGAGAATCTAGTAATGTCCAGTGGCCACAGATGTGCTCAGGTCATTCAAAGCAAGGGACTCTACACTTCCTACTAAATTTTGACTGCTGGAAGCCTAACATTTTTGTTGTAATGCCTCCTTTTGTGCTGCAAGGGTTATTGTTCTCTAATTTTGATCGCTGTGTTTTCCACAAAATAAAGGTTTTTGTTGAAGTGCCTTGGTTATTTTGTAAAAAATGCTAGTAGAACAATGGTATACCCACAGCGAATATCCCTCAAAATTTCTATGCAATGAAGCAATGAAGATTAACAATATTTCTGAAAATAATCAAGTGTTTCTTAATTGTTCTCTAATTTTGATCTCTACTACACTAATTGTCTTGGTACAAATTTGAAAGTTTTGAAATAAGTTTCTTATGTTCACCAAGACAGCATTTAAAACAATAATATTGTGAAATAATATAATTTTCAAATAGCTACGATGTTCCTAAAATTTGCTCCACACAGACATTTAAAATGGTAAGCAATCGTGTCAGTTTTGTTTTCATTTTCAATGAGTCAATGTACCTCATGCAAAATAATTTTTTCCGTGTCATTTATGACATGGTTAATAGACTGATATTAGTTTTAAAGGGGAACTTGGCAATTATTTCAACTTAATAAAACCGTTTAGAAATCATTTGGATGGTTTAATAACCTGTTCTGGTGAGAATGGTGGCTTTCCCTGCTCCTCCCAGCGTTCCCAGGCGGAAAACCAACCTTGCAACATGTGGTCTAACGTCCCGGTAATTTGTAAATAGGAAGTCTCGTGAGAAGCGAGAACAAGCGAGAAACACAAACTGCTTTACGGCAATTTGACATAAACACACACACCGCCCTCAATGTGTATAATGTTTACCCACCTCGGTATACTCCACACGATAAAGTTGGCCGGCTCCGATAATAACAAATGCACATGAGCAGCGTAGAGATGTCACGGTGACAAAATTCCCCCACCGGTTAATCGACTTGTGACAACACCGGTAATACCGGTTTCCCGGTGTATACAACGTAAAAAAAAAAATTTCCAAAAAAAATCGCCGGGAGTTTGATTGACAGGCGATCTGATCAATCACGCCATTTTTGTCCGACAAAATAGTCGAGAGAGTTGGTGGATTTAACATTGAATAACGGATTGTATAGCTACTGATGTCTTTCCGTGGTTAAAACAACAGTCCTTCTGATGTAGGCTACATTCATGTTTATTTGATGCTATAAATTAACAAAGGAAAAGATGATCGGTTCACAAGCAGCTTTAACTGAGGCAATTTGTCACGACGCATTAAAGAGACACAAAATAGTAGGCCTATTTATGGTTTAATTTTCTTTGACCAATCAAATTTGAAAGTTGAGACTTTATTAAATGGTATCCGCTTGGTCCTGTCTGTCAGCGCATTGTCAGTGTCCTCTATGTATTTTTCACGTCATTAATAGCTATAAGCGCATACTTACAGCAGTCTCGCACGCGCTTAGAGCTCGTGTGAATTGCAAGTATACAATGAAGTTAAGGAACAACCTCGATCCATCAGTAAACGCCACATATGTCGCTGCATTTCACTGCGTTTCATTACATTTTATTTTTTTGCGCGAAGAAGCCGTTCGCCGGAGATGTGTTAAAGATAGCAGAGTGCACTCATGATTATTATTAGGCTGCCGCTATAATCCTGGCGCCGGGTCTGAGTGAGTCATTTACTCACTTATATTGTGACACTTTAAGACCAGCCGCTTCAGCAAATGACGCGGATCTCACACACGTCCCATTTTCTCACAAATCTTTACATTTATTTAAAACTTTATTTTACTCATTGAGGACACTCGACAAAACAGACAGTTTGGCATAGCTTTGTGTGTGTTATGGTTCGTTCAAGCCCCAAAGAGAACTCTATACTGACGCTAGGGATGCGCGGTATACCGGTACTGCAAAAATACCGGTATATATTATATTTCAAACGGTACAAATATCATCATTTTGTTAAATTCGGTATTTGATGCGCTGCTGTTTCGAAGTTCACCGCTAGGCGGCAGTGCGCTATCTAAACTGACGCGGGTCATGCGAAACCGGCAAACGGTGACAACAGAGGAACACAATGGATCACGATGGATCAAACGAAGCTCATTAGAATTTCTACACGCCCGAAATTAATAAATAGAGAGAGCAGTGTGAGTGAAATAAGGCATTACATTGCCAACAAAAGTCTTGAGAAAAGTAAAGAAACAGATCTCAATGCACCACTCTGCAAACGGGGAGGCAACACATAAAATCTGCCGAAGCACTTGACTTGTCAGTTGCTCATCTTGACTTGTTCAAAGAGTTCAGAGATCGACAGGTTAGTCCATCATTCAACTGATTTAATTCAGACTTTTATTGATCACTGAACAGCGCACATACATAAGAGCTTATCAATTATATGATACGGTAAACATGAAAGCTCAAATCTGCTTGCATGACACGGTAGAACCAATTCAGTTTAGGTCTCATCAGTCATCACTGTTATACTTTCAAACAAACATTAATTGAATTTAAATGAATAAAGAATAAAAATTTTAATAATATTAATTTTAACTTTGGCGACCAAAGCCGAGAGAGAGAGAGAGAGAGAGAGAGAAATAGTGGTAATATGAATATTACTAATGTAACAATTAAGCTACATTTGTCAACATTCATTAGGTAACCTGACCTAACAGTATTATAGCATTTATTCATCTATATCAATCAGTAATTAAATGACCTAAAAAATTAAATATACTAATACATGTTTAGCATGTTAACATTACTTTATGCAATGTATTAAACTAATATGAACCCTAACAGTAACCAAACCATGATGAATAAATGCTAGAGATCGACCGATGTATCGGTTTACCGATATTTTTCCCGATATTTAAGCATTTTCCCATAATCGGGTATCGGTTTTGTAATATCGGATTTGCCGATACACGGCGCCATCTTGTGGCCGTTTTGAGAATTCCGCCATTGCAGCCCGCGTCTGAGGAGATCAGTCAACAACAACTCTGTGCACAAGTAAAGTACATGTTCTACTTGCTTTGCTTTAATTATTTAACATAACAGATATGCAGAAATAAGTTTTGAGACATAAATGCCTGATATAGGCCTACTGGTAGTTTATTTATGCAGCTTGGTTCTAAAATTGAGACGAACTCATGGAGTCACGTAGCGTAATCCGTCATGTAATGCCCCAATAAAGACGTAACTTTACATGAATTAAATGAAACAGACATGAATGAGTGCATGTTGAAAATAAAAGCGCTGAATTTAACTATCTATCTGTTGTATTTGCTCACCATTAGTCTCGGAAAAAAAAGTTCGTTTATGTTGCTGAGCACTCACTGGGTTGATGATCAGATGCTCAAACCGGCCACTGAATGAAACTTTTGACAAGATTATCTTGTTTAAACACCCTAGATTATATTATAATTTACTACACAGTGATTATTTCGCTAATACACATCTAAATATACCGCTTTGTGGAAATTAATTATCTGCAGGCGCGATCGCGGAAATTAATTATTTATTATCTGCACGCGCGATCGCAGGTTGAGTATAGCCTATAAGCTATAGTTCTGTGTAAATGCATAGATAAACAGCACTTTGTCAGAAAGCATTTCATGATCTAGACCGACAAAAATATTATTAATTAATAACATATTAGTTTAAAAAAAGTTATGATGATGATGCTTGCGATGCTGTTTTGTTTGTTACTTTCCTGACAATGTTATATTCCAGCTATTATTATTCAGTGAATTAATATTACCCAGTGAATTATTCCTCACTCTTTAAACCTATTAAACGGCACATAAACCTTCTAAAACTGTTTAAAATGAATTACATTTCTGCAAAGGTGATATGACTCCCCTGTCAATTACTTTCTCCATTTGAAAACATTAGACTTTTAACATTTATTTAGCCTATTGTTAACATTGTTGCTGCTGATGCTTATAAATTATATGTATAATTTAGATATAAATTATATAATGTAATAATATAAATGTTTTTATTGTAATTTGAAGATTTAATTTAACATGAAGGACTAATTTAATTTCCCCCCCAATATGTTAGAATAATTTTTTTGCTTTATTTTCTACCTAATCAAAGCTTTTATTTTTAATCAAAGACAGTAGTGCGCTTTATTTTTTGGACCCAGACCCCTCTATTTATTTGTGTATAAATAAAAAGTTTTTTTTTTTTTTCTATGCAAGGAGGGAGTGATTGTTATAAATAAAATGGTTTGTTCAGTTCAGTTGTGTTGTAATAATTGTGTTAAAAACATAAGTATAACAGTAAATAAATATCGGTTCTGCATATCGGTTATCGGGCACATAAACATGCAAATAATCGGTATCGGTTAAAAAAATCAATATCGGTCGATCACTACTAAAAACAAACAAAAACAAAACATGTGAGAACTGTGAACATGACCTCTCTTGACTTTCAATCTGAAAGGATACATTTATGCATGGTTTGTGCTCATAAACACATTTGACATACTTACTTTACATCAAATCCTCACTTAAACAGATAACTGTTGAGTGAACCATCCTGGCTGCTTTATCTAGTCTCTTGTAGGGCTGAATGCCTCTCATATCTTATCAGTAGCTGGTCAGAGATGACATGATTAAGCTCAACAGCAGCTTCTTATTAAAAAAATTTTTAAAGCAGCTTTCCAATATAAATGATTTAGTTTTAAATCAAAAAAGGAACTGTTTAAGGATGTAAAGTGAGATAATTGCACAGTAAAGAGATTATCTACATACTGTACTGTAAGTGGATTAATATACAGGCAAAAAAACAACAACTGAATATCATTGTAAAAACATTACATAAACACATTAACAATGTGCTTTAAACACATTTAAACTGCATTTCAACATTCCATAATAACTCACCATGAACAGTAACATTGAAGATATTTCCACTGATCCTGCTGCTGAAAATCTTCAGTTCATAAACTCCAGAGTCTGTGTTTGTGATGTTTGTGATGGTCAGAGATCCAGTCTGATTATCCAGCTTCAGTCTGTCTCTGAATCTCTCAGTATCTTTATTACACTGAACATCTGTACAGATAAAACTGAGATCTCCACTGATTTGAGCGACGAGTGTGCCACTGAAATACCATTTTATATCATCTTGTTGGTTTGTTTGAACACCAGTGTTCAGAGTGACTGAATCTCCCTCCATCACTGACACTTTATCACCACCAGGCGTACCTGGAGAACAAACAAACCACACAAAAAATATATAATAGTGCTGTGAAAATGTTTTTACTACATATCATTAAGATTTTGAGTGGAAAAATATGTTTGGATATCGAACGCATGGAAACAAACAACAGATTCACTGATCAGGATGACTTGAGGGAGTAATTGATGACAGAATTTTTTTTTTGGGGGTGAACTAACCCTTTAAATAAAGTAGTTAACAAAATGAAACATTATTGTAAAGTGTCTTTTACATGTTGCTCTTTTTTTATTATTTAATGTTTATTCTGAACATATTTAGCATCAAATATCCAAACTCTGTGTCTATAAGTAGTCTTATTTTATCTCATAATATCCTGCAGTCTAAAAACACTATAATGTTACATTAGTTAACTACATTGTTTAAGATCAATATCAATAAATAATCAGATTATGTATTTTTTGTAATTGTACATATAAATTATTAATTAGGGTATATTTGTACATATAAATAAAAACATGAACTACAAAATCCATGATATATCCATCAAATATCTGGTCTTATACATCAAACAAAAGCTTTGTTTAGCATTAATTAAGCTAAACCCCTGTACGTTAGGTGTCGCGAATCTAATAGGGATGTTCGCCGGAGTCAAATGTGACGTCACGATATGGGCGTGGCCGCGAACTGGTTGGCAAAAAGAACCAAACTCAATGCAGATGGCCTGTGAAGAGAATGAAGATGAAATTCTCTAGTCGTGCATTGTGTACGTAATTAGATTTTTTGATCCAGCCACTTTTTATTTTACCCTTTTGTCTTGTTTCAGCCCCAAACCCCATCTCTGCAATACAAATTAATAAAGGCTGGTTTGGTTTCTAAAGTACTTCTTCCAGCCTCCGTGTATTAATGTTCATGGGTAGTCTGAATGGGTTCCGTTCAGACCTTAACATTAGGTATTTTACTGTAAGGTGTCAACAAGATCCAATATTATCTGAAGACATTTTCACCTGGCTATACCCAATGTTTAGATCTGTTTGGGTATTTATGCAAATTAGTACATACGTAATTATTTTATGCACCGTTTGTCTATGTTAACAACAAATGTTAATAACTGTTAACAACAAATGTTAATAATGTTAATAACAAATGTTAATAACAAACTATTTTAAAAAAACTTGTAATACATTTTTTGTTTGTCTTGATGCAATCAACTCAGTACTTATCATGGTGATATCTGGGTTTAAATGTGTACCCTATTCTAGACGCCTAATTGCAGAAATCCACAGCTATCTTCTTGATTCAAGCTGTTTAGGTATGCGGTAGAAGGTTACTCTTATCGAACCTCTTAACACAGCCGATCACACAGCACGATACAAGCATTTGTCTTCTGTGTTTGCGATGCGCAGCAAGCCATTACTTTTCTTTTTGCCAACCAGAGCGCATGTAACCGCGTCGTGACGTCACGGCGAAGATCCCTATAAGACCTGCTGTATTTAATCCATATGATAAATGGTGCATATTTTTATATGAATGCGCTCTCATGTGTACTAGGCTACTGTACACCCAAAGCGCTTTACAATCATCTCAGGAGATCTCTGGTATGATTATATCCCATGTGTCGTCATCACTTCCTACCTAAGACTAGTTTGTGGTCTGACTCTGAAACTTGTGTGTGTGTCGCTGGAATCGATCAACGAAAGCGACCGTGCTAGTCACAGATATCGGAAGGTGTTATTTTACTGGAAGAAAGATTCTTACCATAGTCGGGTAAAAACAAGACCACCGACAACAAATTCATGAAAAGCTTCATTTTCCCCACCAGAAAATGAATGCAGATTCTAATTAATACGTTTGGTTCATCTGCGTTTTCTTCTTCTTTTGATATTTGCGGAAGACTAACGTTAGACGCTAAAATGGCGTAACGTTACTGCACTCCTTAACTTAGTTCATTTGAAGAATGAATAGGTTTAACAGATTATATCCTTAGCCTATATATAGTCCGGTGCAAAAAGTTGATAACAAATTTTGTTGCCTCATGGTCCTTTACAAAGCAATGATTTTAAATAGCTTGAAATCCCAACTTCCGATAACTCCGAGTAGGCCGAGGCCGAGGAAGGTAGTAACATTGGGAGATTCATTCCGCCAGTCAGGGATAAGGATACGAGTCATGTGATCCATGCGTCAGTTTGGTTTGAAATGTGCTGGGGACAAAGACATGAATTTTTTTTCTCTTTCGCGCAGCGAAACATTTCATGTTTTGAAAGACGATGTCCTGTAACTTACTGATGTAAATAAATAAAAATGTATACAAAGATGTGATGATGTCCGACCAAAAATGTGATGGCTGGGGGGGATAAATAGTACTAGGCTACTAAGTGATCACTTCAGTATTTTCCTACTTATTTCACAATATTACTGTTTTTTTTATTATTATTTTTTTTATAAAATAATTGCAGCCTTGGTGAGCAGAAGAGACTTCTTTTAAAAACATAAAAAATCTTACCGATCTAAAACTTTTGCACAGTACTGTATATATATATATATAGGTTTTTTTATGTCTACATTAATTTATTTATACAGAGCAATACATGTATAAATAAAAATGTTTCAAAAATATATATAATTATACATAAAAAAAAGAAATGACTATTTAACTTTTATTTCCTTATTTATTTTTTTACATTTCTTCGCATTTGCATTTGTTTATTCATTCGTTATTTATTCATTTTTAATTTTGGTCCTCCATAGGAAACAGGCGCATTCAGAATATATAGAGAAAAAAATTATTTTGAGGTCAAAAAGTAAAATGTTTGACCAATATTTTGTTTAGTATCTCTACTATTGCAGATCAAATTGTATGACTTAAATTAGATTGAATAGTAGTTTCTTAGGCAATAAGTGATGCATTTCCCCCCTGCTAATTCCAAACCACTATGCTAATACAGCCAGCTAAACATTGGTTGACAGGGGTGGGGTGGGTTGTAACACTTATGTAAAGTGTTTTTCAGTTCCTATAACCAGCAGGCTGCTGTATGTTGGTGTTTTTTTTTTTGTTTTGTTTTTTGAACGAGCTGTAAAACTGAGACATTTCCAGGGACAGCTCCAGTCGGGGACAGAACACCAAAAACCAGGACTGTCCCTGAAAAAACGGGGACGTCTGGTCACCTTACTCTACAATGGATGCTTCAGTATCATACAGCATCATCGAAGTGCCCAGTGTGAACAGACTCAAACAGATGTGGTGCCATTCATGTGGAGCAATTCACAAGCACCTGTATTTGTGCGTTGGGGGGATGCAGCGCACGAAAATGGGCTCTTGCAAATTTGTTCGCAAATATGCTGTGGTTTGTCATTTTTCTAGGTGCCACTAGTGTTGCAGAAACTATAGTCATCATGAAAGACCGTCCACAAAATGATGCATCAAGAATTGGTACTCTAGAAACCTGCCACTACTTACCGTCGCCTGCATTTGAGATGCCAACTGAAGCAGGAAAGATTAAGACCAGAAAGATAGGACCTAAAACAGAGAGAGGAACTTCAGTGAGCAGTGACAAAACTGATTCGGAAGAATAAACCTTTTTTGTGTGAGGGAAACGGCACACAGGCAAGCACAAGCACAAGAAACACTCTTACCTAAACTGTTTGTTCAAATCAAACCACATGAAGAAATCCGCAACAGGTTTCAGTTTGACTCAGATGAGCTGCTGGGCTAACACCTATGAGACATGAAAGACAGTATTACACTTTTTGTTGTGTTTTTACCATACATAATTAATTTATTGAAGTGGATTATAAAACCATTTTAAAATCAATAAGCTCTACTGTGGAAAGAAATTTAGGAAGATGAACACAATACTCCACTTTACATATTTAACACATGGCACCTACTTTTGAAAAAATGCTCAGTGTTAAACAATAGAATGAAGAGCATTTATATGTCAACATATATCTTTCGTAAAGAGCCTGTGCATTTCAACCGCTAGAAGTGTCAAACTCAGCCGTGGGAGGATTCACACACCAGATGATTTTTTTTTCTCCAGATAGTCTTAACTCAGACTTTTAACAACTGAAGAAAATATTTCATGTGTTTGCTTCGTTCTGTTTGTGCTGGTGGCGTATGACCGGTAAGTTATAAATTAAATGTTTGGCTAATTATCAGTAACATTCTTTGCAGATGTTACAAGTCATGGGAGATAATGGAAACTGCTATAGTGAACTTAACTTCAATAAAAGTGGAGACATAGACTACCATTAAGCCACTTTTAAATCTCCTGCAATTTATTTATGGTTTTAATTAAATTATTACAAATACAAATCCTCTCTAAAAATTATTTAAAAAATGATTTGGTAGTAACCAAGAACATCAATAAAAGTAATATAAATTCAATAGTCAAAACATTTTTAGGAACCCTGTTTTATCAACTGATCTAAATGTGCCATATAAAAAATATTAAGGCACTGAAACGAAGAAGAGTTCAACTTTCCATGTTGTACCGGTAATTGACGTTGTAGCTTCATACATTGTGCACTAGATAGCAGAAACGTTAATCTCTGTAAATCTGTGTGTTCTCCAGGTGTGTTTGGTGATTCAGTGTCAGTGATGGAGGGAGATTCTGTTACTCTAAACTCTGATGTTACTGAAATACAAGAAGAAGAAGACATACTGTGGACATTGGGAGCTGAAAATTCACTCATAGCTAAAATAAAAATAAGAAGAAACAAATCTTCTCCACATATGAAGTTCCTGATGGGAGATTCAGAGACAGACTGAAGCTGGACGATCAAACTGGATCTCTGACCATCACAAACACCACAACTGAACATACTGGAGTTTATACACTGGAGGTGAGTGGAGCGAAATCGACATCAAAAACATTCAGTGTTTCTGTCTATGGTGAGAAGAGATCATTTGTCCTGTCCTTCAAATATTATTAATATATTAAATTAATATTTAGTACAACTTAATCTCAATCAACAGCATTTTTGGAATAAAATTCTCTTTTTTTATAGTGAGGCTCTTGCGTCAATGGAATTTTTAGGAGTTAAGCAGAAATGTGAAGGTTATAATTTTATAAAGGCAATTACATGAATTATTCTGTTAAACCTTGTGTATTTTTTTTTATTAACACTCATATTGTTCCTGTGTCGTGTCTTTACTATAGTTAAAGTATTTAAAAAAATGTGGACAGGTTCATTTACTTTCTATTGTAATCAAGATAATGCCACAAATGCTGTTGAGGGTAACTAGACCTAATAATCCTATAATATTCATAATTTTGTATTTTGAGGTGATGGAAACACTCACTGACCGTCAACACACTAAACACTCATTTACCACGTTGAACCGAAAATAAGATTCTTGACTAGATTTATCAATATTTTTGTTTATTCTCTCATGGTTTTCAGCTCGTCTGGTGATTTTGTCTGATTTGTAACCAAGCACTAAGCGATTACCCGTAAAACGTGATTTGAACCATAGGATTGCTTGGGTCCTAAACTGGGACCCAACCTTTATACACTCTAAAAATCCTGGGTTGTTTTAACCCAATTTTGGGTCAAATATAGACAAACCCAAATGTTGGGTTAAAAATGTAATGTAAAAATGTAACCCAACTACTAGGTTTGTTTGTCCATATATGACCCAAAGGTCGGTTAAAACAACCCAGCATTTTTTTTTAGAGTGTATGGACCATAGACTGTAAAACATAGCTAAAATAGATATTCAAATTTTCTGATATTTTAAATTTGGGGTTTTCATAAGCTGTAAACCATAATAATCAAAATTATAACTTTTGCACGATATTCTAATTTTTTTAGTTTCACCTGTATACATATATATCAAATATAAGATAATATTAACAAAAGACAATATACTACTATTAAAAATGCTTTTCAATACAATCAAATGGTCAAGCTTTGTTTTCATTTTATTATTATTTTTGTTTAAAGCTTTGTTCAATTTATAATGTTAATCATTTGACACAACAAATGGATAAAGTATAATTTTAACTTTTAAAAAACTGTTAACGTTTGTTAATACTCAACCATTTCACAACTAACACATTTTTTTTCATAGACCAAACACAACATAATTCTATGGTGGACTGAAACAAAAATTATTAATTAAATATTTTTTTCCCTCTGAAATGGCAAAAGCATATATGTACCTGTTCTAAATAAATAATAGTAATTAAATAAAAATACAAAATCGAACTAAATGAAATAATTTATAAAAAACTAAATCAAACCAAAGAAAATAAATCTTATAAAAGCGAGTGTCATGACGAAAGGCGCCTCAGGAATCGTCAGGATTAACTCCATGTGTATGGAATTTTGATTTATTTCGTTTATTTGTCACTTGAGAATTGTTGTTAAATATGTGTCTGCATAAATTTAATAAGATTTATTTTCTTTGGTTTAATTTTGTTTTATATAATTTATTTATTTTATTTATTTCGATTTTGTATTTTTATTTAATGACTATTATTTATTTGGAGCAGGTACATAGTGTGTGATGCTTTTGCTATTTCAGAGGGGAAAAAAATACATTTTATTTAAAAAATGCTTTTCAATTAAATCAAATGTTCAAATGCTGAAGCTTTGTTTTCGTTTTATTATTTTGTTTGTTTTAAGCTTTGTTCAATTTATATTGTTAATCATTTGACACAAAACAAATGCATAAAGTATCATTTTAACTTTAAAAAACTTAAAAAAAATATTTGTTAATAGTAGGCTATAACATATATAATATAACATATAACATATATAATTATAATAGTATAATATAACATTTGTTAATAGTAGGCTACATTGCTACGTCTTTTATATTATATTTTATAATATTTGATATATATATATATATATATAATATCTCTTAAATATATATTTTTAATGAAATCGTTAAAAATATATATATTTATAATAGCATTGTTTTAAACTTTGAAACGTTCTAAAACACAGAAGTAGCGCAATGCCTTGCCACGCCCACTTCCGTCATCAGACTGTTTTTTTATATTTTTTTAATTGAATTTTCAAAATGACAAAATTTGATATCAAGTTCTTGACACATTTCTTTTACACGTTTTCACATTTGGTAAGAATAACTTGAAACAACAATAATTTGGAAAAAAAGAAAAGAAACAAACAAAGGATAAAGGGCATCACAAACATTTGAAAACTTTACAGACTCAAAATACATTTTAAAGGCTGCTTGACGTATGGTTCTGCAGTTGGTTACTATTGAAACCTTTTACTGGCTATCTTTTACTGTCTAAAAACCTTTTACTGTCTAGTCTAAACACATGTCTAAACCATGAACTCCGAACACTTTCCGGCAACGGACTGCTACCCGCCCACTTCCGCGCTCAGACAGTCGGGCTGGCGCTGTGGTCCTCAGACTGATATGACGTAATGGTTCTGCGGTTCTGCAGTCGGTTATTATTGGGCATATGTGGCGTGTCTGCACGAGAGCGCCCTCTGGTGGTGTTTAGATTTAGCAGCAGAGCAGAGCAGCAGCATTTACTACCGATCACTGCACTGACAAACTGCATAACATAATCATACACAACATAACATAATCGCAGCCTTTGCCAAATTGCGTTTGGTTTCAGTGGCAGTGCGATTCATTGTGCAGCCCTATTCCACATATAGGCCTGCTCAATGCACTGATGATATATCTGGCACATATTTCGATATACATGGATTTCTCGGCGACGTCATCACTGCTTGCGCATATGGCAAGCCGTTTTAGCATTTAAACCTTTGTTCTGACTATCTATAAATATATTTAAAGCTAGTAACAATTGTATTTTGACGAGTGATAATTATAATTCGCCTAGTCAGAATGACAATTAGAGATATCTGCAATTATAATTGCACTAGGAAGAAATCCGATTAGAGATATCTGTAATATATTTTGACTAGTCAAAACTCAATTTAAGATATCTGTAATGATGTCATTGATATCTTTAAAAGACGCGTCGTTTATCCGCAAAGGTAATTAGAGATATCTCTAATTCGATTTCGACTAGTCACAATTGTATTTTAAGATATCTGAATTGTACTCGCTCCTAGTCAATCCACTGTTGCGTGACGTGAAACTACATTTCCTCAGCACCGCCCAGAGTTCCTCCCCTCCTCCCTAGTTAACCGCTAACAACTTTAGTCTGCTTTTGTTTTCCGAGAGAAAAGATATGAAGTAGTTCAGGGATTATTAAACGATGGCGGCAGCTGTTCTCGACAAAATAGCAAGAAAGTGTCAACAAATTGAAAGAGCTCAAAGTCAGGGAAATTGTGGTGAGCGCGAACTTCGTGCGATAGATGACTGCTTAAGAAATGCACAGAGAATTTCGTATTTGCTACCTCTTGAGACGAATGAAGAATTGAACACAAATCTGGAGGAAATTCGAACAATGCTGTCAACGCATTTGCAGAGTGAGGGAACTACAGCTTTTTCCATTTCTCGAAGGAGCTCAGGTGAGTTTCTGGTTTTATCTGCAGTAACCGCATACACAAGCGAGGCATCTCGGAAAGCTTGTTTTTGTCTTGTTTATGTGTTTGTTTATTGTCTTCTCTCTACTTTCGTCATGACGGTAGCCATGGTAATACAACTGTAACTTTCCCCTCGGTCTGCAAAGTAGTCTAACCAGTGTACATGCTATGTAACTATTCACTTACAAAATTAATACCGTTATAATACAATTCAAATATACCTATTGTACATAATACATATAACGTTAGTTAAAAGTATGACTGTACAACAAAATGTATGCCTACATAATTTTATTTACATTTTAGAAGAAAATAAGGATTAAAGAAACCATTATTTGAATGGCTACTGATAAGGTTCCACACACAGGCCATGTCAATCCATAAAAGTATTTGTGTGACATTCAGATGATCACACATCAATGAATGTACCTTATTTGCATTTAAAAATAACAGAAACACACTCCAACAGGTCAATGTTTAATTTTCATTTTTCAACCTTGTCTGGTTCCATGACTCATAAAAAAGAAATTGTATTTCTTCAACATTTGTACTAAATATTGAAAAAGTAATTTAAATCTGCCATCACCCTGTTTTAGGAGCTACATGTCAGTAATACAAATATATGTTACTTTCAATTGCAGGTAGCCGAGGTAGACCAGCCATTACAATAACACGTGACCAAATTGAATTTTTAATGAAGCAAGGTCACACAGTCAAGCGAATGGCAAGAATGTTAGGGTGCTCATCCTCATTTCTGTACAAGAGGTCCAAGCTGCTTGGTGTATCAATCAGGAGCAGAATGTCAAGAGTGGATGATGAAGAACTTGAAAATGTAGTGAGACGACTCCAATGCCAGTATCCAAATACTGGAAATGAGGTAAGTCTTGTTTGATTCCATTTTAAGGTCTGTCCTATCAGTTCATAAACTAATTATTATTATTTAAAAAAAATTGTTTTTCAATTCAATGCAACCATTTTAGATGATGCGAGCCTTACTGGTTGCAGAAGGATTGAGGGTTTCCCGGCATAGGGTTCGTGAGATGTTGGTCCGTATCAATCCAGCGGCTGCTGCAAGGAGATGGAGTAGCACAGTGGCTAGAAGAGTTTATCATGTGCCCTGTCCATGGGCGTAGATTACGGGGGGGACGCGGGGGACGTGTCCCCCCCACTTTTTATAAACTGTAAATTCGTCCCCCGCACTTTTTCATAGGGCAAGTGTGTCTTCGACAAGCTGTGGGTTTCGCGGGTGTGTAACGAGAAAGCCTACCTACATCGAGATTTAAAATCCAAAGAGTCAAGGATAGTCTATTTACGTGACTTTAACGTTTCCATGGTAATCAGTCACACACAGTCACCGTTTCAAAGAGGTCGCAATGATTTCAAAACGGCAACAAAACAAAAAAAAACTCTTCACTTCTTTTTCGCGAAAAAGTCAAGCACTCTAAGTAAGTTGTCATGTATCCGAATTGTGTTGCACAGTGATGAATAACTCTGCCTATTTCTCTTGTTGAATAATTAACAAGTTTTGTTGTAGGCTAAATTGAAAATATCCACTACCCGCACAAACGAAATGTGCACTTATTTTCAATATTGTTTTACTCGTAATGTCTTATATTTTCACAGATATGTTATCAAAGCCCTTCAAATTAGAATAAACATGGAGATTGTTAATGCTGAATGTGTATTTTCATGCATCAACCGTCACGATCTGCTTGAATCAGGCGGCGGTGGAACATGTTTAGCCTACGTGATGTTTATCATAATTCAGTAACACTTTAAAATTAGATAAAGTTTATAGACAAACTTTTATGTTCTCTTAAAAAAACCTAACTAGAAAGTTTGAAGTAGTTTTACAAGCTTGAAGTTTGAAGGTTTTCAATTGGAAAGTTTTAGTTTAGTAAGACAGACTTTGTTTAGGCTATTGAGGAAATGTAATTGTGCCAAAATAAGAACTTTTGTTTTAAGTAAATGTTATTTTTAAATCAGCTTCAGTGTGATATTTAACCATATTATCATGCTTAACACTGATCATTTGAATAATTGTAATGCGATGATCAGATATTTAAATCAGAAAATATCATATGTTTGTCGGGTGGATTATTTATTTTTAACAATGTATTCGGGGGACTCAAAGTGCACCAGATTAATGAATTTATCTTTAAAATGTACAAAATTTTCTTCCGGGGGGGCATGCCCCCGGACCCCCCTAGAACAACCAAGATCCATCCAGAAAAATACTGTGGTTAAGTAACACAATAGGCTATATGATGTTACGAAAAATACACATTTTTATTATCTTATTAAAAAACATGATCAGGGTTTTACCACCTCCGCCTCGTTTTAAGCCAGGAAGAACCCTGCGTGTGCAAAATAAAGTACTGAACATCTGCATTTCTTTCTTTCTGTTTTATTGCTTTAAAAATAAATAGCATATTAAGCCAATTAAGCAAAAACCTGTCAACAAAAGTATGAAGAAAAAAAAAAATTGCCATTACACTTTCTGTCCCCCTCACTTCTGAAATGACGGCTACGCCCCTGGCCCTGTCCCAACAGTCTCTGGCACATTGATGGCAACATGCGCCTCATAAGGTTAGTTTAATTGTAGTTTTTGTCCTGCTAATGCAGCATTTAAATGGTGTGACAGTGTGTTTCTGCGATACTAAATTATAGCCTAGTGTAGACTTGCATTAGAATCTACAGCCAAATATGTTCACACACATGCAATTACCACAACCTAAGCAGCCATTGTAAATCATAATACGACAATAACATTATAACAGTTCACCATATCGTCCTGGCCTAAAACGACTAAATGTTAAATCATTAAGACATTTTAGATCCAATGACGTTTTGTAAAGCTGGTTTGAAAGAGTATGTACTGCGAAACTGTACAAATGTTTCACTTGATGCATTTATTATATGAATTATTAATACATTACATACAATTATTCTAAGTATAACAATTCAATTCAATTCAAATTTATTTGTATAGCGCTTTTCACAATACATATTGTTTCAAAGCAGCTTTACAGAAAGTGCATTTCAGAAATGTACATAGAAAAATACAGTTAGTTAATCATCATGTATTAATTTAGGGCATAACATATCGCCGGCGTTTAGTCGTCTCTTCACAGGAGTTTAGTCATCTCTTCACAGGCGTTTAGTCGTCTCTTCACAGGCGTTTAGTTGTCTCTTCACAGGAGTTTAGTCGTCTCTTCACAGGCGTTTAGTTGTCTCTTCACAGGAGTTTAGTCATCTCTTCACAGGCGTTTAGTTGTCTCATCGCAGGCGTTTAGTTGTCTCATCGCAGGCGTTTAGTTGTCTCATCGCAGGCGTTTAGTTGTCTCATCGCAGGCGTTTAGTTGTCTCATCGCAGGCGTTTAGTTGTCTCATCGCAGGCGTTTAGTTGTCTCATCGCAGGCGTTTAGTTGTCTCATCGCAGGCGTTTAGTTGTCTCATCGCAGGCGTTTAGTCGTCTCTTCGCAGGCGTTTAGTTGTCTCATTGCAGGCGTTTAGTTGTCTCATCGCAGGCGTTTAGTTGTCTCATCGCAGGCGTTTAGTTGTCTCATCGCAGGCGTTTAGTTGTCTCATCGCAGGCGTTTAGTTGTCTCATCGCAGGCGTTTAGTTGTCTCATCGCAGGCGTTTAGTTGTCTCATCGCAGGCGTTTAGTCGTCTCATCGCAGGCGTTGGGGCATCAGAAGTCTCCGTGAGAGGCTGGATACAAACTGGAGCTGACGAACGCTATTTACCTCGACTAGCGTCCCGAGATAACAGCAGAAAAGCAGATGGGAAATAATTAGCGTAGCTGCTGTTCATAATATTAATGCATTTGATCTGATTCAACAGTAGTATAAAAGGTAAGCATTATGTGAATGCTTGGCTGAAGAGATGCGTCTTTAATCTAGTTTTGAACTGGGAGAGCGAGTCTGAGCAACGAACAGTATCAGGAAGGCTATTCCAGAGTTTAGGAGCTAAATGTGAGAACGCCCTCCCTCCTTTAGTGGACTTAGATATCCTAGGAATGACCAGAAGCCTCGAATTTAGGGATCTTAAAGAACGCGATGGATTGTAGGGCGATAGAAGGTCCATTAAATACACAGGAGCTAAACCATTTAGGGCTTTATATGCTGTGGTAACTTGCTTCATAACACAGTGTAGTTTGTATTTTACTCCTATAGTCCCTAATATTACAGTTGTCCTTATGTTGCCCTACATTTCCCCATTTCTTGATTATTAGACCCTGCTTTTTTCATCATTTATTCATGTAATAAAAAATAAAAAAAGATTTGTTCACAATTACATTTAAAGTGTCTTGTGTGACGTCCAGCATAACAGAAACCTGGGAACTGTGGAAAAAGTGGGACCTGTAGGACCTCTTTGTTCTTCACACTTTACTACCTATAATATTTAACTTACATTTTGTATTTGTATTTTTACTTTTAGATGGGGCTTTGTGATTCATGGTGCAATCGATGGACATTCCCGACTAATCACATACCTAAATTGCAACACCAACAACTGTGCCAGTACTGTGCTGTCTCAGTTTATTCAAGCAACATGCCTTTACGGTCTGCCCTCTAGGGTAAGGTCAGATCACGGTGGTGAGAACTTACAAGTGGCCTTGTTTATGAACCTTGTACAAGGACTTCAGCGCCGGAGTCACATTACTGGGGAATCTGTCCACAACCAAAGGATAGAACGTTTGTGGAGGGATGTATTTTTACATGTGCTACAATCATTCTACAGCATGTTCTACAGTCTTGAAGATTCTGAACTGCTTGATCCCAGCAATGACCTTCACAAAGTTTCGCTCAGCATAGTTTTTCTTCCACAGATCCAAGCTAGACTACAGCACTTCAAAGAGGCATGGAATCACCATGCTTTGCGGACAGAAAACAATAAAACACCAACACAGATATGGACAGAAGGAATGCTGTCAATGATAGGAACTGACAGCACAGCCATCAACAATGTGTTTGGAGATGATCTCTACAGGCCAGAACATTTTAATGAACTCCTGGTTCAACATGGCATTGAGTCTTTGCCCACAGCTGAAAATGAAGAAATCCCAGCTGTAACTGTTGAACAGCCTCAAATTAACCTTACTCCTCAGCAAATGGAAACGGTTTCCCATGCTATTGACCATATTGCAGATTTGAAGCTTAAGTTTCAGGTATGTTGTACAGAAATTGCTAATGTTTTTGCAAACTAGTGTTGCAGATTAGAGTGTTATAAAGAATGTCATTCTTTTGTAATATTTTAATACGTAAAAGGTTTAACAACAAGAATGCTCTGTTGAAGAATTAATAGATGCTGACATTGAAAAAAGGATTTTCTATGAAAAGCTGGTGTACAAGTGAGAGAACCTGAACAAACAGTTAAAAATTAGCAATGTAAGTTTTTCCACAATAAACACGAACATGCATAATGCAGAGAACAATGCATTTTATTTTGCAATGGATGCACATCTCAAACATATTTGACTTCAAGGTGCTTCTTAAATGAAACTTTAAATTTATAAAAGCTGTACTCAGTTGTAACTACCTAAAATTACTTTGTGTAAAAAGGTAGGCTAATATTAAAGGTTAAAGGGATACTAATTAACTAACTAACCCTTTAAAGGATGAGACTTCTGTAAGTCATAAATCATTGACAACCTTTTATTTTCTTTGCTGAACTATTCCTTTAAAAAAGGAAAAATTAACATTCTTCTTTTCATAGCAAAAACAAAGAAACTAATAACCAACTAACTAATTGGTACCATCTGAGGGTGAGTGAACAGTGACAATTTTCATATTTGGGCTAAAACTCCTTTTAGCAACAGATACAAACTCACCACAATGCAACAAAACCCCATCCATTATGGATGCAGTTCTAGATTTAACCATTTCAGGCAACACCAAAATATGGGCTCTGTATGATTCCCTCTGTCATGTAGGTCTTGAACATTTCATATTCTGTGTGTATCGGCAGTCGTAGTATAATGAGGCAAGTATTGGCCTCTGGAAAGATTTTCCTGTCTTGATGGAGGAACTCTATTTCTGGGCGGTGGGGGAAACCCAGAGGTGGCACTGTGGAGGCTCCAGTGACAAACTCCATTATCATCTCAAGAGTGACTCCATCAGTCTCTCCCTCTGCAAAACATATGTACAGAAAATCACAAACCTCAAAAGACTAACCTATTATAAAATGTGGGGTACATGCAGTTATTTCACAGCGATATTTTGATCTAAACACAATTATCCAGTCTGTCTAATTATGACTACATCTAGCTGCATGGTTTCTATATTTTGTCTGATTACAAAAAAAAATAAAAAATACAATCCTAAGTATTTGTTCTGCATAATGGTTAGATTCACCACAAATAAGATAATTTTTCATTTCAAACACTTGTTTTCTTCAAATCGAAGTCACTGTTTTTATTAAGTACTCTTTGTTTATAGAGGACCAATAGCATAAAACAAATACAAATGACAAATTACAAGAGAATTAAGAGCTACATAAAGTAGCATTAGCATTCTAGCTATTAATTTAATTGCATGTGTCCTGCTCATAATGAAACAGTCTGAATATAAATATTTACTGTAATTGTAGTGATTCAGGACAAGGCACAAACACAATTTGGAAAATGGATTTAAGTATTCACCCATTTTACTGTAGAAATTTTAAACATTTTGAAAAAAAATTTTTTTTACATGGCATGCCTTTAACATTACATAAAAACATGTCATACCTTCAACATCGATCAACCAGTCCCTCCAGTAGCATATGGTCTGGTTTTCCTTTGCCCTTCTGTTGCTGCCTTGTGGGGAAAAGTTCACATAAAAAAGACTGCAGAGGTCCTTTGCTTGAAGGGGCCTCTGCTCATTGACGAACATGTCATAAAAAAGTGCAGGATATTTCTGCATCTCTTCCAGCAAACCGAGAGTTTGCAACCCTTCTGAAAACCTGCATAACAAATATAGCAGTCAATGGAAGTTTCAAGCTGATGATAGTTATGTTGTCAAAAAGGAAAGGCTTAAAATTTTACTTCACCCCAAAAAAATTTCAATTCTGTCATTAATTATGACGGTCTACCCATAAGACCTTCATATACTGTATGTTTTCAACACAAAAGGTGTTCTATCATGACAACTCTCAGGAGATGTTAGCATGGTAGTATCTTTATTTGTGTTCTGGAAGTTAACTTAAGTCCTGGGGTGTGGAAACCCATGCGGGTGAATAATTAACAACAGAATTTCAATATTTTGGGCAGACTAACCCTTTAAATCACTTACTGGTCCAAGGCAGCTCGCAGTCTCCCATTCACAAAGAACTCTGCAGCTGACTGGACAAGAGAGTTCCTTTCTGTCAGGTGTGATGTATATCTCAAGGCACCAATGATACTTAAGCTGTCTGCTGCTTCTGCAATGGCACAATTTGCCTCCTGAACAGTTGTTGCTTCCTGTATCTAAAACAGTTGCGAAAAATGCTATTTTACAATTGTGAGGAAAAACCATCTGTATCGGCACAGAATGAAACTGTTAAGCAAAGAGAACCGTTCGGCCTGATGATAGAAAAGCAGCTCTAGATGCCCTGTGTTCTGTATGACACTGATGCCTGCTCAAGCAGAGCTGAGCAACATGTACCCATTAACTGTTTATATATGTACTTTGAAAGCTGTAGCTCACAATTAGGGTAAGGGGCATTACATTTCTGACACACACTTGTGGGTGTTTGGTCAATCACAATGCACATAGAGGAGCTAAAATAATGCACTGCATATGAAAAATAATGTGTTTTTTTAACGTTGAAGCATGTCAACACATTTTCCAAATACACAAAATAATGATCTTTAATAATAGCATCATATAACACCTTTAAACAATTATTTAAATTCTCAAACATCTCCGTACCTTGATTAGTTGCTCCCTCAATGTATGATCTCCAACCTCATCCACTGAGGCAGAGGATGTTGGCATACCACAGATCTGCTGAAAAAGCCTTTCGGAGAAGAAATGTGGGCCAACTCCTCCATGGACGACACACATAGCAATCATCTTCCCCACTGATGCATACAACCTATTCTCCAAAGCTAACGTAAAACAGAAGAAATATTGATGTCAGAAATTCCTACAGAACCATTATAAATTTAAAAGTTCATATTTTACACCTCAGTCACCCCTGGCTTAATTTTTGTTATTAGAATTCAGGAGATCTGTTCATAATTGGACAATTTTAAATGCAGGTGAAAACAGGACTGTCATCCTTACATTCTACAGTCTTACATTTCTAATGTAACTGAGGAAAACTGAGACAATTTTTTAAACAGATTCATCTTTTTGACTCTTTGTAGGTCTCATCTTTGTCCAAATTATTTTTTCTTAGAATTGCATAATATGAACTAACAACTGCTAACAAACTAACAAAGTTATATAATCAAAATGGTGTACTATAAAGTCATGACTGTGAGAGATAAACTTTATAAGTCAACTCTATAAGCTTTATAATCACAATTGCAAGTTTATATCCCATAATTCTGAGAAAAAATATTGCACAATTGTGAGGAAAAAGTCAGAATTGTTAGATAAAAAGTCAGTTACCTTTTTTATTTTGTGGCAGCTTCCACAAAAACATCTTTGCATATGAAACAGTTATATATACACATATGTAACTTGAATACTTTACACATTTTTATTATAACAGCTGTATAGATTAACAAAGTGTGAGGTGTAGATTATAGGATTATATTTAGATCTACCCTCATCACCTGAAAGGTTGCAGGAAAGAGCACTGAGCATTGATCCAAGTGAATGCAGTGATCTCATCATTGCAACATGATTTCTGCGTTCTCACAAAATCCTTTTATCATAACTAATAGCGCAAACAAGGTGTAAATAGCATGAGACATATAGTACAGTGTAGCACTGTCATTATAACAGTTTACGAGTCTGGATTCAATAAAACCTTTTACTGGACTACCAAGTTAGATATTATTTCTAAAACAAGCAGAATGTTTTAATAGTACAATGTGAAACTTAGGAAATTTGATTTGTCAGTTTATGAACCCTTAAAAAAATACAAACACAAAAGATCAAAAAGACTATTCGACTGTTAAGGTGGAATCCAAAAAGCATAATCTGACAAGTAGTGGTGGGAGAAAAAAAATAGCAATTTTTTCCATGGATACCGAATAGCTGAATAGGATTACAACATAACCTGACACAAAAGCTTTCTGTTTTAACAGGAGTACTGACCTTGTGTGTCTAGAGCCAAACTCCGGTCTTTCTCATGGCCCTGAAAGACATTTGATTGATGGATGGCCCGCATCAACAACCGCAAGTATTCTCTAGTAGGGCCGCCTTCATCTATTGCCCCTTCCCCATTTTCCTCAGCATCAACAAACACTACATCTAATTTTGCTTGTGGGTTGAATCGTCGCCGCTTGACAGCTTGCAGGCTGCACTGTAGTATGTTTTCTCTGAACACATTTATTTGGTTTGCTGTTGGGCAAATGTTTCCATCAATTTTGCTTTGCAGTTTTTTTAGAATGGTCTGTAGGTCAACCCTGCAAGAGACAAAGATTGGATTGTTTTTAGTCAAATGCTGAACATTATGGTATATTTTAGAATATTGCTAGTTGCATAAAGCCCCGCTCACAGGGACTTCCAGTCACAAAGCAACCTCGTCCCATTATTTTTAAATGAAGAGTTGGTGGCTTTGTGTGTGTGTGTTTATGTTAATTTGCGAATGCATAAAAAGTATTTTTTTTAACTGTAAGTAAATAAGGATATATAGGAACATACTCATCTAGGGCCACAGACCTCCCTTGATCTATTAGGGATAGATCTACAATGTCTGATTGCTGGGGAGATGGAGAACTAAGTGGTGTCTCTTCATCAATATCAATGACAATTGGCTCTGTAGGTTGGTCTTCAAAATTAAAATGAATGAATGGAGTCTGGGCTGTGAACAAAGCCACAGAAGGCTGTACAGAGGGCAGAGCAACTGGAGACTGGACTCGGGATAGAGCGACTGAAGACTGGACTGGGGATAGAGCCACTGGAGACTGGACTGGGGATAGAGCCACTGGAGACTGGACTGGGGATAGAGCCACTGGAGACTGGACTGGGGATAGAGCCACACTGGACTGGGGATAGAGCCACTGGAGTCTGGACTGGGGATAGAGCCACTGGAGTCTGGACTGGGGATAGAGCCACTGGAGTCTGGACTGGGGATAGAGCCACTGGGGATAGAGCCACTGGAGACTGGACTGGGGATAGAGCCACTGGAGACTGGACTGGGGATAGAGCCACTGGAGTCTGGACTGGGGATAGAGCCACTGGGGATAGAGCCACTGAAGACTGAACAAAGGGCGAATCCACTGGAGGCTGGGCAACATTTACAGGGTCACAGTCTTTTTCCTGAAACGAAAAGAACACAGAACTATAATGACAAAACTGTGATTTAATAAGTAGTGTTGTGTTAAAATTGTTGATTTCTCAAATTTAATCAATTCTCATTTAGACAATCTGATTCTTAAATCCCAAGAATTAACCTTTTACTCTATGCTGAGTATGCTCTATTCTGAGTTAAGCTTGAAGCACACTTTATGACTAGCTGAATCATTCTAAGAAGGAACTCAACAAATTTGAAGACTATATACTTACACTGGAAAAGATTCCAAACACTTACACACAGACATTAATGTAGACTGTAATCACAGACTGAACACACCTGTACTGACTCTATACATTCGGGCATGATGAGTTATAATCTGTCGTGTACTGGATTTTATTTGGTAAATGTTTCCATCTTAGTTTATGTGCATGTTTTCATGCAAAATGCACATAAAAATAGGTGGATGGACACATAGCGAGGTTTCAAACATGCAAGACCGATGGAGAGGGGGTTTGTAGTCACTAATAATACAAATTTCAACTGATAAAAATGTTTATTTAATGTTATCCATGTTATATTTCAACTTAACTAACAATGTGAACTTTTAAAAATATCCATTATGTCATCAAGTTTTAAATGCATCATTATGCATGAATTCTAGAAGAGTCTTTAGACTTTAGAGTCTTTACAGGCTTTCCTGTACTCAAACAGTAGAGCGTTGGCGCTAGCAACGCTCATGGGTTCGATTCCCAGGGAAAGCAAGAACTGACAAAATGTAAAATGTGTACCTTGAATGCAATGTAAGTCGCTTTGGATAAAAGCGTCTGCTAAATGCATAAATGTAAATGTCTTTACATGCAAGACCCATAATTTGCAGATCAACATACTACTTATTTCTCTCAGGCTAGTAGCAAATTAAATTAAATTAAATGTGGAGGATATTAACTGTGAAAAGATGATTGACAGGCCAGTTTATGGTGTCCGTTAAAGACACAGTTTTATGACTGGAAAGTATGTCCCAAAGCTTGCCTACTCTTGTCTCGCACACTCAAAAGTATGTACTTTTTCTTCACAAAAAGAGCACATACTTTTAGGGCATGGAATAATTAGTCAAACTGGGACGCAGGGATTCTTAACAAGCCTTAAGATCAAATTTAACAGGGACAATCAGGACAAAAATGATGTTAATTTATCAATAAAAGGTAATGCATATGGCCAAATTAAAATCATTATGAAAAAAAAAACTTGCTCAAGTCATACTGTGGTAGTAACTTACCAGATTATCAAAAGGTGATGTCCAAAGGACATACAATGTACAGAACGGTTTGATTCCATGATCTGAAATTGACCCAGTAGAAGTGCTCTCTATAGCATTTGAAGAAGTAGCTTCCTGGATTCTGAACACCTCACTGGCCATTTCATCTTTTCCAATAAAATCAAACAAGACCTAAAAACAAAGAGCCCATGATGGCAAATATTAATAAAATAAAGAAATCCAGAAATGAGGAAAAATAACTAAATAAAACATCTATGAAAAAAAACCTTAATCCTTCTTCACAATGAACGTCTTACTTGAATTGGATCAGACATGATGAACTTCCTCTTATTCACATCTCCATTTGGATATTTGGCTTTCAGATATTCTCCATCTAGAGGTTCAACACGGGCTGCCATTCGCTGGCGTCTTTCCTCAATGGCCTAAAAAAAATATGTATATGTATATATACAGTATATATAAAGAAAATTAAACAATAAAATATTTAGTGGCAGCACTAACCTTTTTGCGCTTTTCTTCCAGAACCTCATAGCAGCGCCTCCTTCTGTCCTGCAATACCATATATGTAATACACATTTTTGTTTTAAACAAAATTGAACCTTGGCAAGCAAACTGCGAATAGTCAAAAATTACCTTTTCTATATCTGCCAACAAAGAAGCATTATATTCTTCATCTTGCTGGGAACGTACAGCTCGCCACTCCTGAAGGAAATAAAGTACAACTATGAGTCACAAATCAGTCATATTTACAACCATTGACAACATCAAAAATAACTTCACTCACACACAGATTTACAGATTCTGTAGTCTCAGCACTGAAGGAGGTTTCATCAAGTGCTGTAGTGCTGGATGATTGTTGTGAGTTCTGGGGAATGGCTGTGGATGGTGTCATTACCTAAGAGAAGACAAAAAAATATAATGACAAAGAATTTGTTAGAGCCACTGCACAGTAAAGAAGTTACTTGAACTGTCACCTAACATTAAATGTGCACTGTGCATATACATATCATTTATATTAAGGTTAAATGAAAGGCCATTTCAACTGAACATGTCTTAAAGAAATGGCTCGTTCATTTGTACATCTAGGGCCAGATTTACTAAACAGGACAAATTAGCATAAAAACAGAATCCCATAAATGCACTGATGGATTATACAGTTCTGTGGGTGATTTACATAAAATTACATTAAATAACTTCACTCACACACAGATTTACAGATTCTGTAGTCTCCGCACTGAAGGAGGTTTCATCAAGTGCTGTAGTGCTGGATGGTTGTTGTGAGTTCTGGGGAATGGCTGTGGATGGTGTCATTACCTAAGAGAAGACAAAAAAAATACAATGACAACGAATTTTTTATGAGTTACTGCACAGTAAAGAAGTTACTTGAACTGTCACCTAACATTAACCCCTGGTTTCACAGACAAGGCTTAAGGCTAGTCCCAGACTAAAATGCATGTTTGAACTGTCTCAACTGAAAATATCTTGCTCTGACAGATGTTAAAATATGTCAGCTCCATTGTTCTGTCACAATATGCAAACATGTAACATTTTCTTGCACATCATTTTAACTAAGGCCTATTGGCTTAAGCTAAGCCCTGTCTGTGAAACCGGGCCTTAATGTGCACTGTGCAGAAACATATCATTTGTATTAAAGTTAAATTAAAGGCCAATTCAATTGAACATGTCTTAAAGATATCTCTCGTTCATTTAAACATTTAGGGCCAGATTTACTAAACAGAACCAATTAGCATGAGAACACAATGCACTGATGGAAGTGTAAAGTTCTGAGAAATACTAGTACATTGACGAACATTTGTGAATCACATCATAAAGTTTGGTTATGACAAAGAAGGGTTGTGCTGGAGCAAAAGTAAATCTGGCCCTTGGACTTTGTTTAACATGTAGTGATAGTCATACCTGTGAAACTTCAGCTCTTGGAACTATATAGAGCCTGCTCTTTCCAATTGCTTTTTTTAGGTCTTTCACACTATTTGCATGCACTTTTTCTATCTTCCGTCCTTTTCCTGCTCTTGCCAAATGAAAACCTATTAAGTTTAAATTCACAGTTGGGTAGCATTGGCAGACAAAATTGTTTAATTCAGACAGAGTCCAATTTAATTGAATTTTTGATCGTTGGATTCCTCTCCCTGTTGTTTCATGCAGTGGTCTACCTACAAAATTGAAAATACACATAAGCAACATAAAATAAACAACAGCTCATCAGCTAATCATATACTGTATGTAATAGATCAGGTTTAATATACAGATCACTACCAAGTTTGGTTAACAATAAGTAACATTTCCTGTTTTTAAAAGGATTATTTTCCTGTATTTAAAATACGTTTATGCCCACCAAGAAAATACAATAAGAAAGTATAATAAGAAAATCATTGCAGTGTAGAGAGCTCCATTGATTATGAGTTTTTGAAAGTGTACTATTTTGCATACCTCAAAATGACCTAAAGTAATAAACAGCTTCAATGATTATAATGCCAGCAATCTTTGCTCACTTTTTTAAGGTTGTATTAAGGTTTTTCATGCTAACTACAAAATAAAAAGTTTTTGCTTTAATAAACTCATTGAAATGTGCGGCTAAATCCAAGTGACTATGATGACCATAGCAATGGATGAAACAAAACAATCTGATACTGTGTGTCAAATCAAATGATCTGTGCATTAAGTCTTAGAGTGTAAAAGCTAAATTATAGAAAAAAATAAGAGTTCTCAATACTTGTTTTTATGATCTGTCATGACAGTAATTTCTTTTTATGAATAAACAGGATAAGCTAATGTTTTGAGCAACCTCCGTTACAAAATGGTTTTGAAATTTATTTTGGAATTACAATTCAAATAACACTGTGTTACATCTGAAATCCTTATGTATCAAGTATTTATTTACCCAATCCCATGTTCGCAACCCGTTCAAGCTCTGTTGTAGATGGTAAAATCTCAATATCTGGGCCAGAGAGGAGGAAAAGGTGTATTTGCCAGACAGAATTTTCTTGCCTTCCCGGTGGTCCTGGCATACACAAAAATACACAGTTAAATAATATCTTAAACATTGGTAAATCACTGTTAATTATGCAAATGGCTACCATAGCAAAGCCCGACTTACTGTGAAGTCCTTGGACCCGACGCCGGAAAAGGCGTCTAGTTGAAGTAAGGAGGTTGTTATTAGTGTTAGCTGAGAGCTGCTGTCTGGCTCTTGAGATGCTGTTAAAAATTCTGTCAAAGATCGCTGGCGGCATCTCTTGATCTGATGACATGGTAGGCTGAGAGAAACATTGCATTTGGTAGAAAAAGTTTTAAAAAATGTTTTAACAGAAAATAAAAAAATACGTAATAAATTGCAAGACAGAAAACAATGTGATAATGAACCAAATTAAAATTAAACTTAAATATTACATAGATTTGTGTGGATGAGCATGTACAGAATTGTCAAAATCTGAAGCTGTGTTAAAATTATTCAAATAATTGTTTTACTAAATATATACTGGTTTAAAGTGGATTAAATGACTGCAGGTTTGTCTCCTTGGAGTGAGATGTCATAAATACAGATTAAACAATCACTGATTCCTCTTGTTCCTAAATCATATTATATTATTTACTACAAATGACATGTACTCGAGCCTTTCAGTAATTGTATTACTCCTGTTTGGTTAAAAGGATCTTGTCCTTTATACACATTGTTCTAAAAAAACATTTTTAATTCGAATCAAGAACTATTAGAATTTGTAACTGGCTTAAAACTTTTAGAAAAAAAGAACATACGGTAAACATACACGTTTTCTCAAACGCATCTTGGCCAGGAATTCAATAATGCCTAAAATATCAAGATTTGTTTTTCTGTTTTCATACGCTTCTGTCTTGAATCATGTCTGCACAGACCGATCAGCTTATGACATTAAAGTAAGCAACAGGAAAACACATACTTTTGCAGCAATGCCACATTTTTATATTTAAAGATAACAGAAAATTGTACATTACCAGCATCGAACATGACGATGCATGGAGCCAAACAAGATAGCTATTTTATTAGCATTGGTCAAAACGCTCCTAGTGCTACACGAAATCCAAAGACATTTCCACTGACATGTAACGTTAACGTTAATGACTAACGTTACATGGAGCAAATCCAACCATATGTACATGGATAAACGTTTAAAATCTAAAAAATAGCCTACACCAGATAACTTCTGTCTGATATATCACTTTGATATTACAATTTATCAAACATTTCGACAAAATGGAAAACATAAACGTATTTATTATGGGGCTAATAAGATGATTCCGACGGCATCTCTGACAACTTACCTTAGAAAACGGTTAATTGACAACGCAAAACAATCCCGTGATTTGCAAATAAAGCAGTTACTATTCCAGTGTTAATAACTTACACAGTTACTTTTACAGTAATTTTATTACCTGAAAACCAGGTCAGGCCGTTGGCGTTGCCGTTCTGAGATTTTTTGGCGCGCTCCTGAAGACAAAATGGTTAGAAAAGGCGGGGCTTAGCAAAGGGGTGGTTTGAGTACACAATTAAGATATCTATAAAATAATTTCGACTAGTCAGAATGTTCATTCAAGATATCTACACTGAAATTCTTCCTAGTCACAAAGCTGAATGCAGATATCTCCAAAGAAAGATCCTCCTAGTCAAAAAGCAGACTGAGATATCTATAATTAAATTGAATATATCTTTAAATGAGTTTTGACTAGGACGAGTATGGCAAGCCATTTTAGCATTTAAACGCTAGACTGGATATGTGTTACAGATATCTGTAATTCAGTTTTGCCTAGTCAAAAAGAACGTTTCAGATATCCGCAACTACATTCTTCCTATCCATAATTGTCATTTCAGATATCCACAAAGACATTCTTCCTAGGACAAATGACATCACTTTTGCCATTCATTTGTATGGGGTTTATCATTACAGATATCTACAATTCAGTTGCAGATATCCACTATGTGAATTACGGATATCTGTAACTGAATTGTAGATATCTGTAATTCCAGTTTGAGATATCTACAATTTGATTCTGACTAGTCATAACTCCAGTTCAAGATATCTTTAATTAACCTCAATTCAAGATATCTACATGTTCCTTTTCAGATATCTGAAATTAAGTTTTGACTAGGCGAAATTATGTTGTAGATATCTGTAACTGGAATTATGACTAGTCAAAATAACGTTGTAGATATCTTAAACTGGAGTTAGGGATAGTCATAATTTAATTGTAGATATCTATTATCAATTTATAGATATCTTGAAATGAATTTTGATTAGAGATATCTAAAATTCGAGATATCTGTAACTCTCATTCTGCCTAGTCAAAATGTAATTACAGATATCTTGAATTAGAGTTTTGACTAGGCGAAATGACGTTGCAGATATCTGTATGCAAATTAGGCCCGCGCATCACACTTTAGGCGGGAGCCCAGCGTGCTGTTGTTCAAATCATCAAATCACATAGCACCTGTTAACTGTTAACTTGTAATTAGCACTGATTAGCACCATGTCGGAGCAGCCAGAGGGTGAAGGGGTTTTCAATCGTCTTTTTAATGCTGCAGCCCGTGCAAGACAGGAGTTGGCAGCGAGAAATGATGAATCGTTACTTTCCACAACAAGACGACTATTTCGCCGGCGGGTGAATCGAGTTCGGGGTAAGTTTTCTTTTTTAACATCAGAATGGCTAACTTAATGTGCTATCAGAAGTTCGGGGTAGCTTTTTAATAATATGCGAACTTAAAGCAAAGCAGTTCCTAAAATGCGTTCTACGGTCTTATTTGTGAATGTATTCGAGTCAATCGTTCGTTTAAAATGATATTGACGACAAACTGCACTTTTAAGATTGACTGTTGTTTAGTTTTATGGTCTAACGTTAATGGCTTTTTGAATGGGTCCGCTAGGGGCATAGCAGCTAGAACTACTGCAAATATATCAAAATAGCTATATTCAAAATATGCCAATGATAATGAATACAATTTGTGTCGTGCTGGAAACATATGGGAACATTTTAGCCAAGAATTGCTGACACCGGTATTTGTGTTTACAGGAGGATCTGGTGGCCGGAGGGAAAACCCTATTTGGCAAGCAAAACTTTTCCTCCTCCCAGGGCCAGATAATGGTTTTCTGCCTCCCACAATAGAACTTGAGGGACTGGCTAAACATGGATTAGGTAAATGTGAGATTGAAGCACATAAGAATTCAGTGTTATTTACTTTACACCTTATTATCTAACCGTCTTGCAAAGAAAGCTATGGAATGAGCAGTCATATACAATTTTCTTAGGAGGGGTTTGTTTAGTTTTAAAGCTGTAAACTTAGTAGAAACAAATGATCTTCGGTTATCTGTGGTAATCATACAGGTTTACTTTTGGGGTTTGGCAACACTATGATTATGTCTAAAAATGACAGTTTGGATGCCTCGATTTGTGAAACTAATGCCGCGTTCCAGGCAACCTGTAACTCGTGTTTTTACAACTCGTACCTGGGAGTACATCGATCTAGTACGAGTTCACGGGTGGGAAGTCACGGGTTTGACTGCCGTTCCAGTGCACTTTCACGGGTATAAGGTTGGAAAAACACGGGTTACAGGTTGCCTGGAACGCGGCATTAGTGTCTTTTATAAACCGACTTCTCAAACATTTGTAGGAGTCAGGGCAAGATCTCTCAGGACTGCTAGGAGTCCTGAAAGATCTTTTGTGTGTATATAGCAACTAATGAATGTGTTACTTTGCCACTAGGAACTGATTATACTGATGTTTACATTACCATTTTTAGGAAAACCGGTGCATGAGTCAACAGAGGCCGGACGCACAAACTCAAAGATTGGGTTAAACTGGAGTTTATCTGAATTGAACAACTTTGTTTGCCAAAGCTACCCTCGCATCAGTTTAAATTTGGTAGGCTTTGAATTGGCAAGGACAGGCAAAGGACGCAAGATCCAGAAATTGCAAGTTAGTTCTGTGAAGGAACTAAAAGCAGTTGTTGGCAAAAGCAGACTTTACATCGTGCCACGAGCCACTGTCTTGCAGGTATGGAATTATATACATGGATTTATATCATATAAATGTGTTCGCTGTAATGTCTATGCCATAACTGAAATTACCCTCTCTACCCTCAGGTAACATCACCACCCTCTGCCATGTCCCAGAATTCATTTCCACCGCTCGCAGCTCCAGCAGTAGAGGAGACCTCACAAGTGGTTTCAGATCAGGTCCATATCAAAATTATTGCACATCAAACGATTTTTATGTGCACCATGTACTTTTGTAGTGATAAGTGGTAAAACAAATATAAACTGTTTTTATTGTCTTTTTCTAATATGTATTAAGATGTATCTATTTATTCTGTGTGGCGTTTGAGCAGTAACATTCCCTAGGATAACCGTTTTTGTAATTTTTCTACCTATGGATATTTTCTAATGTATTTTGTTTCCACTACGAGTGTGTGTTCTCTTGCTGGAGAAGTCATTTGGATTTTCTGTGTTCTACCAGGTGGCATCCACATCCTCTGCCATATCCATTAATTCATTCCCACCACTCTCAATTGCGCCAATACAAGATGATACAGTGCCTGTGGCTGAGAGTACCCAAGCTCAAAGTGTGGTTGCAAATCAGGTAACCAATTTTGACACTGTATAGAATCAATTCTTTAAATATTTATTCATTTTAGGTGCGTGTACTATTTGATGGTGATTTTGTGAGAAATGCTTATTTTTTTATTTTTTTTATTAATGCTTTGCTTTAGGCTCTTCAAGAATGGCGAGCAATACGTGCCCAGCAAGACCAGGAGTATGATAACAGCTTGTTGGTAGATCAGGAGAAGGTAATACTTCCAAGTTCTATTTATGTATGATTTACATTCTTTTACAAAATTCATACATGCTTTTAATAGGAGAGGAAGAAACTAGCCTATCAGGCCTGTGAGGAAAGACGTCAAAAGGTTTGTGTTTGTAATATATTAGTTTGATAAACTAGCTGAAGGTTGTTTTTTTTTTTAATGAGAGAAATCACGTTTCAGGCTATTGAAGCAAGACGTCAGCGAATGTCTGCATGTGAGGAACCCTCAAATGGGGTGTTGATCAAATTTAAATATCCGAATGGACACATCAATATGAGGAAATTCAGCTTGTCGGAGCCAATTCAGGTGATGTGTGTTCTTCTTGAGAGAACCACTTCTCGGTGGTTCAGTGGGTTGTAAAACTTGACTGGTGTAACACTTTCACATCTTTTTAGATCTTGTTTGACTTTGTGGGACAAGATGATATTGCCAGTGAAATCTTTGTGGTGCAAGAAGCCACATCATCCAGATCAGTTGAGAGCAGTTCCTCTGGGTCAATAATGGATCATGGCATAAAAGGATCCTCAACTCTATATGTGCTTTGGTTTTCAAATCAAGATGTACAGGTAAATGTGTTGCACTTTTATTTCCTGTCTCAAATGAAAACGGAATGCGTTTTGGTTTGTGCAAGCTCATGTATTGTGCATGTTTGTCTTCAGGAAATTCTCTCAGATCAACAAAATGATGGAGCTTATGCCCTACTCCATACATCTCATTGTCAGTCATCACCGTCTGAGTCCTCCACCCAGCCAAGTTTCTCTGTGCCCTCTCTCCAGCCACTGCTGTCTGAGTCTTCCACCCGCTCACTGCTGTCTGAGTCCTCCACCCAGCCAAGTCTCTCTGTGCCCTCTCTCCAGCCACTGCTGTCTGAGCCTTTCAGCCGCTCACTGCTGTCTGAGTCCTCCACCCAGCCAAGTCTCTCTGTGCCCTCTCTCCAGCCACTGCTGTCTGAGTCTTCCACCCGCTCACTGCTGTCTGAGTCCTCCACCCAGCCAAGTCTCTCTGTGCCCTCTCTCCAGCCACTGCTGTCTGAGCCTTCCACCCGCTCACTGCTGTCTGAGTCCTCCACCCAGCCAAGTCTCTCTGTGCCCTCTCTCCAGCCACTGCTGTCTGAGCCTTCCACCCGCTCACTGCTGTCTGAGTCCTCCACCCAGCCAAGTTTCTCTGTGCCCTCTCTCCAGCCACTGCTGTCTGAGCCCTCCAGCCGCTCACTGCTTTCTGAGCCCTCCAGCCGCTCACTGCTGTCTGAGCCCTCCAGCCAGCCACCGCTCACTCTGTTCTCACAACCACAAGAAATCCTGCTTCTTCATGATGAACCATCACTGCCTCCATCTGCCCAGGAACCAATCATTATTCTTGATGAGCAAGATGAGACCGTTTCACAAAATCAGTCTCCTGTATCAACACATCACCGTGGAGGACCTGTGGATGAGTATGTTTTCCTCATTAACTTGACTTTATATTCTTGTGTTTATGTAAATTTATTTTATATATCCTATTACATTTAATCAGGTGGTTAAAATAAAATGCATGAACTTCTTTGGTTGCAGGATTGATCTACAGACCATATTGAAAAAAAATGGTCAGCAGAGTTGATGGAAGCTTCTGTCCAACAAGCAACCAAATAAATGTGTGCAGGGATAATGTTTTACTGTGTAGTCTGCGGGCGTTCAAGCGTAGGTTCTTCAACCCTGAAGCAAAATTGGATGTTGTGTTTGTGGATGAAGATGACAATGGTGAAGGGGCAATTGACGAAGGCGGCCCGACAAGAGAGTACCTAAGGCTGTTGATGAGGGCTGTCCACCAGTCAAATATCTTTGAGGGACATGAGAAAGACCGGCAGTTGTCTCTTGATACTCAAGGTAGGGAAGCCTGAATTCTTAGAACTGTCCAGAATTCTAGAAATGTATACACTGAAACCCATTTAAAAATGATTGCTCCCTTATATCTCCTATCTGATTTGTTTATTGTTTGTTTTGTGTTGAGCAGGTTTCATCCTGTGTTGTCTGTAGCGTCTTTTATTTGTTTAATAATTTTGCCTTGATTTAGTTAATTCTTGGTTAGTATTTTTCCATGATTCTGCAATTCTTTGTCTTTTGATGTCCTGAAACGCCTTCTTACATGTTTTGAAAGGTGCAATAAGTTATTTGTAGTAGCACTAGTATGAAGTATTTTAAGGTATTACATTTTTAAGAAGCATTACAGCAGAGCAATATTTTACTGTTATGTCTTTAATTTTAGCTTTGCAGACAAAACTTTACACGTGGGTGGCAAAAATGATTGCTGTGTGTGTGGTCCATGGAGGAGTCGGTCCACACTTCTTTTCCAAAAGGCTTTTCCATCAAATCTGTGGGTTACCAACACCCCCGGCCACGGTGGATGAAGTTGGTGACCATAGTTTCAGGGAACAGTTAATAAAAGTAAGCAGGAGAAAGGTGTTATACATTAAATGTACTGTGAGACAGACCTATTTTCTATGAACTTTCTATCATTTATGCATCGCTTCAAACATGTTCAGATGCAAGTGGAACTGATGTATAAAAGCAATATAGCTCTGGTGTTCATGAGGATGTTCGTGGATATCCTCACAGCTGTGGTTACCTGCGTCAATCGGCCTTCAGTCTGTTGGCTGTGGCCGAACCACAGCTGTGAGAATAACCACCAACATCCTCATGAACACGAGTGCTATATTGCTTAAACATCTAATTTATATAGGGAAGGTATCCTTAGAAGCCAATTTTGGACTCACTCAGTTTGTCTGTCTCTCTTTTTAGATACAGGAAGCAACAACAGTCCAAGAGGCGAACAGTGCAGTTGCAGAGGCAGCAGATAGTCTCAGCATTATAGGTGCCTTAAGACATGTATCTAGTCTGGAGGAGAAGGACTCCCTTGTCCAGTCAGCTGCAGACTTCTTCATCAATGGAAGATTGGCGACTGCCCTGGACCAGTAAGTGCCTCACCTGTCTTATCGGTCCAAAAAATGAACTGTCATTGGCCCAGGACGATTCACACATTGTCACATGTCACAAAACTTTTTATAGGTTTACAGAGGGGTTAAAAACCCTTGGTTTACTGGAGGAGCTGAGGAAGAATCCGTCAGTGTTCTACAACATGTTTGTCAGTGAGGCGATTCCACTACAGGCGAAGGACCTATGCACGTTATTTGACGTGGACTTCTCTGTGCAGGGCAGCAACAGGAGAGACAGAGAAAACATGACAATATGCTTTTGGCGTGACTGGTTAATTGATATTGAAGGTATACTATTTATTGTACATGTTATAATAACATGGACTTCACAAGTACAATTATTAGTGGTCATTTTGTTGTCCTGGTTGGCAGGAAAGTAAATGCTGATAATGCCATAGTTGAAGTGACATTGTGAAGTAGGGGTGCGCCAAAACATCGATATGGCTATCTCACGATATTTACTCCAGCGATCGATTCTCGATGCGCTATTGCCAAGTATCGATCTTAAAAGCCGTTATAAAACGCACGCTCTATTCATTATCCGAGTTGACTATCATGAGGCACACACGCAAGGTCCTCACGCAACTTCCTCTCTGCCGTGCGCGCGTTATGTGCGCAGTATGTTCTGTCTCGCATGCGCACTCTAGATTCCGGGAGATTTGCACTAATTTGGCCTCATTGAGATGCTATCAATATGCGGGAGACTCCCGGATCTTCCGGGAGACTTGGGATGTCTGGCTTTGCAAAAGTCTGCTACACGGGAAACATGACCACATGCACAGACGCCTCACGCGGCATCACCCGGAGCTCTGTGAGAAAGCCGTGGTTGGTGCTGGCTCGAAGCCGACACACCCTGGTGTAAACATTTTTATTACTACTGATTGCAGCAATGTTACACTAAAATAGTGTCTGTGACTGTTTTGTTGCAACTGATAAGACACAAGTTGTTTTTGTTATCGTTTCAACGGGAGCAGACTTTTCACGAGAGATATTACTGCGCCGAGTCCAAGTGCTCCCAAGCACTTGCTATGGTATTCTGCCATACAATATAGTTATCCATTTTAATACGCTTAGAAAAGCACAACGTTTATTTTGTGTCACCGTCCTAGGTCGAGTTACACTACTCTAGTAACTGTATTTAAATAGGGAAAACGTGGAGTTGTTTGGTCGCTTCTCTTCTTGGCCCGTATTGGATGAACAGGGCTGAGATAAGATCTAACAAAGGTTCGCGGCAAGACAGCGATTTAGTGCAGGCACTGAGACGAGAGATGTATGTATCAACTCATCTTAGTTAAGGGAATAACCTAGTTTAATATGAAAAACCAGTAGAGTATCCCTTTAGGGGGCCTGAATGACTTTTTCTCACCACTTGTGTTACAGAAGGAGAATGCAGTCCAGTCACCCTAGAGAATGTTTTGGAGTTTACTTCAGGAGCCTCAACAGTGCCTCCACTGGGATTTCCACACCGTCCACAAATTCAGTTCCTTCATGAGGGGAACAGAATCTTTCCAGAAGCAAATACTTGTATTCTTGTACTCCGCCTGCCGCTGCACTCTTCCTATGAAGCCTTCAAACGATACATGATGGAGGGAATTTTGCAAGCTCCGACCTTTGGACTTGCATAATGTCACCGTTTAAAACTTAATGAAAATTAATTTTTCACCAGAGCTATTTTTGTGCTTATCTATTTAATAGAATGCTGTGTTGAAGCAAGTCACTGGTTCAGATGTTAATTTTAGAATCTCATGCCGTTCTTTTTCAGTTAAAGGAACATGTTGACTTTTTGAGACTTTTGCTTATTCACCGTATCCCCCAGAGTTAGATAAGTCCATACATACCCTTTTCATCTCCGTGCGTGCTGTAACTGTCTGACACACCCACCGCTAGCCTAGCTTAGCACAAAGACGAAGTAAATGACTCCAGTTAGCATACTGCTCTCAATAAGTGACAAAATAAAACCAGCATTTTCCTAATATATGTTGTGATTAGTATAGTCACAGAGTGTACAAATAACAAGGTCATATGAGACGGCCATCTTTTATCCGTAAACATACTGGGAACTTGTCTATTGATTCATATTCCATTTAAACCTTAAGATGTTTCACAAATCTAGCACACCTGGCTTTAGCTCCATCAGCTGCAGCTGCACCGCCCATACTGCCTTATTTGAACAGAAAATATTACTTAAAGCTGTTGAAACTAAAAATGTTTTTCCGTCCTGGATAATATATGCAGCCAATAAACTTTTGTCTCTGGGCTTGGAATTGGACTATACCTGAGTTTGCAAAATATTAACAATTGCAGTACAGCAAGCCTGATATTTTATCTTTAGATCAGAAATGTGTTGGATTGCATTGTGTACAGATGTCTGTTGTTGCTGAGTGAGGATGAGTTGAGGTGGCTCTACATTAACAGCTGGAAACTCTTCCTCATCAAGTGTAGGCAGTGTTTGAATTCCATACTGAGCTAGGATGGTATCAATGTTTTGGTCGCTGTAGGGATTTTCCCCAAACACATTGTTGACAGCTGTGCTGTCTGTTGCAATGTTTTTGAGCATGCCCTCAGTCCAGAGTTGAGTCGGTGTGCGATTATTTTCTGTTCGCAATGGATGGAGGTTCCAGGCCTGTCTAAACTGCTCCAGTCTTTTTTGAATCTCAGGAAGATAAACAATATGCAGTGAAAGTCTGTGGAGATCATCATCTGGGTTTAGAACCTCTGAATCCTCTAAGGAGTAGAACATAAGGTAAAAGTGCTGCAACGCATGCAAAAACACATCACGCCAAAGGCGTTCAATTCTCTGATTGTGAACTGATTGTCCGGTTATGAAACCTCTGTGTTCAAGTCCTTGAACTAGATGCATGAATAAAGCCACAAGGATGTTTTCACCGCCATGGTCAGATCTGACTCTTGATGGTAAGGCATAGAGGCATGTTGCTTTCAAAAACTGAGAAAGCACTGTTGTGGCACGATTGTCTGTGCTGCAGTTGAGGTAAGTAATCAGACGGGAGTATCCATCAATTGCACCATGAATCACAAAGCCCCATCTAGAAAGGTTAAAAAACAAATATTACTTGAAAATGATAATACTATTGACAGTAGTCTGGAAACAATATAGCTGTAAACTCCAGTTTTTCACTTGCTGAAGTTCTTTTCAAAATATAAAGAAGTATGACGAATCTGGTAATAACCTTATGAGACGCATGTTCCCATCAATGTGCCACAAACTATTGGGGTAAGGTACATGATAAACACGTCTTGCAACTGTCTGGCTCCATCTCCTTGCAGCAGCAGTAGGATTCACCCGTGTCAACATCTCACGCACCCTGGACCGTGTAACAAGCACACCCTGTGCGCGCAACAGGGCTCTTATCATCTGAAACAGATTTTTTGAAAATATCTAAATTGACATGATATTCACAAAACAATGGCACACTGTTTTGTTTTTGGCACAAATTTGAATTAAATACAGCCTAAAGATAAAGACCACCAACCTCATTTCCAGAATTAGGATATTGGCTCTGAAGTTGCCTCACATGTTGTTCAAGTTCACCATCATCTATTGCAGACATCATACTTCTAACAGGTATACCCAGCAACTTTGACTTCTTGTACAGAAATGATGAGGAGCATCCCAGTATTTCAGCAGTTTTTGCTATTGTATGGCCTTGCTTCAGCAGAAATACAATGTGTTCTCTGCTAACATCAATTGCTGGTCTTCCTCTTCTCCCTACAAAAAGAAAAAGTCAACTAAGTATAAGTGTTTTGCAGCATTGGACTGTTTATTTTTTGTAATTTATATCAGCATACCAATTCTCATACATGCATTGAAATTGCATTATTCGATTAGATTATTAAATCTATTAAAGAGCAGTGAATGCTTTTCTTTTTATTTTGTTGTTTGATTAATATTAAGTGTACAGACGGCATTGGGTTTATTACGCACTGTCACTTTAAGACCGAGAGTGGAGAACCAATATTGCACTGATGTACATCCGATCCGATATTCTCACAACTGTACGTTCTGTAAAGACATAACCGACTGTGTTTGTGAATACTCTCCAAAACGGACATTTAGACATAATGTTGTGTGTATTTGTCCATTCAGACGTGAAAGAGAGCTCAATTCAGTCCTCGCGCGCTGTATAGCTGTCTGTGCAGGGCTGCACGCTTAGGGTCAGGTGTGTGTGTGTGTGTTTGAACGATTTATGATCAAGCGCCAACTCATGTTCCGCCGAGCACGTTACGATTCAAGTATGCGTTTTCGTCTGTAAAAACATTTCGTTGACGAAATTAACACTGCTTACAGCTCCAGGTGAACCCATACAGTCTATGTGAGCCTCTGAAAACCAATATTCAATATTCACTCTGAAAACCAGGCTACCATATGTTAAAAATGCCCGGATTCCCCCTTTAACGTTAATGCATGATAATGAATCCAGTGATAAACAGACTCACCTGAACTAATGCGCCTGACAGAGAAACGTCGGTCTTCCCCAGGATGGAAATTTGCGTCTATTAGAGTTTTCAGTTGAGCCAAACTGCTTTTGAGTTCATTGTTTGTGTCTGGTGACAGCAAATGTTCAATTCTTCCGAGATTTCTTTCACAGTTTTCAATAGAACGACGTTCTCTCTCTCCACAAAACCCCTGTGTGAGGGCTCGTTCAATTTCATGCCATTTTCTGGTGGTTTTTTCTATTACAGCCAACGCCATCGCCATGACAGCTCTTTCTTCTTCCATAGAAATGAACCCACTTCTTTTTTGATTATTGATTGGTGGGGAGGGGAAATTACACAACGTCATGCACAATAATTTGCACTAGTTACAATGACGTTTGAGATATCTTTAACTTTCATTCTGCCTAGTCAAAACTGAATTACAGATATCTGCAATTGTCATTTAAGATGTGTGACGAGTTGAATGACGTTTTCAATGACGTCATTGCAGATATCTGTAATTCAGTTTTGCCTAGTCAAAACTGAATTACAGATATCTCTATCTGTCATTTCGACTAGTCACAATTACGTTACAGATATCTTGAATGACAATTCCGACTATCCAAAATGTAATTACGACTAGTCAGAAAGACGTTGTTGATATCTACAATGTTAATTCCGGATAGTCAAACTTAGCTTTTAAATGCTAAAATGGCTTGCCATATAGGTTGAGATTAGTTTGCTCTCTTGCTTCCTTTTTGCTGCGATTTGATTTGAGTCATGTGTGAATGATGTCGCGGCAGATTGAGCCCTTCAGAAGAATAGTAGCGGATAAGCAGTTATGTTAAATACTGGCAGAGCGTTATGGAGAGCTGAACATATGATGTACACCGTTAAGGAGGTAGTAGTTTTATAATTTTATGAAATTGTTTCTAGGATTGTGTTTTAATGATTTTATTTTCTTTGGGTTTTAGTGTTTTTGCTGGATTATTGCCTGACTGATTGTTGCCTGAGTGTCAGTCAAAATAACGGATGTCGGAGGTATTGTTTTATTAAAGGGAACTTTTAATAATGTTTGTCTATATTTGCAGAATTTATATTGAGTTTTATTTTGATGTGTTTTTTATACATTGTAAATTAATTATTTGTTGTAATTTGTGTTTTCCCCTACAGGGATGCACGGTTACCGTTTACTTTAGATTTGATTTTCTTTAGTTTATTTATTGTTTTGTTGGATGCTGGACCACATAGGAAAACAACCTAGGCCATGAAAGACTAATAATGGCTTTATGGTGCTGACTTGTTTGTCCTACTGGCATTACCCACTGTTAATTAATTTGTTTTTCTTTCTTTTTGTAGATTTCTTTTTAACCCGATGGCTGCTGGGTTACCCTCACTGTGTGGATGGCGGTGGTGAGGTGGCGGGGATCGTGTGGTGGTTTGGTCACTTTATCTGTTTCCTCTTATCTTTAGGTTTGCAGTGTGATTGCTGTGAGCTTTGCGGTGGTGAGAGCACTCTGAATGCCACTGTCTTCACGATCTAGGTAACCCGTGGCTATCTGTGGGTTGTTTCTGTTAATTTTATAATTTGCTTATTTTCTTTTCATTTATAATTTTTGTGGGTATTTGCATTTAAGGTCTGTTATATTTTTCTTTAACTATGTTGAATTATTTTAATAAAAAAATTTGCCTATTGATTGAAGCTGCACTACCGCCTCACGCCTGATCATTTACCCCTTGTGGGTCTTAATATTACACGTAGTTCAACAGTGTGTCATAGTCTCATACATCTCATGGGCAGGAGTCATCACTTCAGCTTCATTCTGATTAAATGAACGAATCCTCCTGATCCTCCTGTGAGAAAATACAGATTCACAGACGGTAAAAGAGAAGAACAGGACTGATGATTCAGATACATGATTCTCTCTCTCACACACACACACACACACAAAGAGACTAGGAATTGTGCATTTCTTTCAGTGTTTGCAGAATATATAGTAGTTTATTTTCCTGCATATTAAACAGTTGAATGTTTGTTGTTGTATTTCCATTGTTGGACACTGGGTGGAGTGTGGTTTAAATAGTATAAAAGGTAGCCAGAGAGTAAGAGAAGTCAGGTGTGTAATGGAGAGAAGCACATTTTTGAGCGTGTCAGGACATGAAAGCAAACTTGTGGGATTTACTATGTGTTTGGTATATATATGTCATATTGTCTGAAGCATTGAGATTTACAAATACCACATTCTGGAATAACTTGGGCGTTTCTAATAGCGACTGCCATTTTATATTGTGGGGTTTAATTTGAAACATCTTCTGATTTTGCAAAATGTATCTTTCCTAAACAGCCTGCACATTTAATATGCTTGAACTATTGTATTAGTGCGGATTTATAAGACAGTATTGATACTCTTACTTGCTCTCTACATTAAGTTGAATTTTTTATTTTTATATTATTAAGATTATTTGAGAGTTCATTTATGATTTTTTTTTATTTTTATTTTTTTTATGAAATCACATAATATGCACAAACATTTTTAAAACTCTGAGATCTGAATCTGATTTTTTAAACAACAACTTATAAACCAAATTAAATTTTAATCAGATTAAATATCACAGGGTATATCACAGTATACTCACTACAAAAAACTAGACTACACCACTGGATACAAGTCGCATGTTAATGCCAAGTGTAAACAACGGAGTCTTATATTTCGACTGTGCTGCTTAGTCCGATTACAAGCGGATTATTAAAGTCGATGTAAATGCAGCTGCTTTCTGAGTATTTGTGTATCCGATTGGAATTTGATTTACAATATGGTCCGGTTTACACTGATATTAAGGTGCGTTTTGGTCGATCGAATCCCAAGTAGACGAGCGAGACATTCCAGTTTACACCTGGTGTTTTAATCCGTCTCTTTTGTCCACTTTCAACCACTTCTGTCCTAAAATCTTGAAGGGGAGCGTCTATGAGCGGGTAAAAGGATAGGTTTTTTCAGATCTTTTGATCTAATGGACTAAATAAGCTCAAACAATTTACAAATGAACGCACCCAGACATGATAGAAAAACATACGGAGAGCATCAGCTTTAGTTTCTGCTCTGACAGACACAAGACCAGCCGAAAACTGAAGAGTTTCGGTTAGAAATCAGGAATGGTGAGAGAACATTGTGCTTGGTTTGTTTTTCGTCTTCAAACCAAACTTGGGTCTCCAGCCGACAAAGTTTAAATCCGGTCTGGGTAGCGCGCTTCACATAATGTTTACTCATTAGGCAGACGGAGAGAAGGCGGTCTTTTGTGGCTGTTCGAACACATTCGACCGCATGATTTTGGTGTTTACACTACAAAAGTAATCCGGTCAAATGAGTTTTCAACTACCTCTGGAAGTGGCCAAAAGTGAACAAGCTCAAAACTTTTAGACCCCGTTTACACCTGTATCACATCGTCCACTTGTGATCCGATCGACCGAAACGCGTCTTAATACCAGGTGTAAACAGGACCTTATTGACTGTCCACATTTTAAAACGGTTCAGATTCGATTTGTCCCATGGCGCTCTGTTTTCCGGAATATCTGCATTGGCTTCTACGGAAATGACGTTACATTGTTAGGCATACGCCAAAAACACCAACAACATAAAGGGGCTTGCAATACAAATATTCTCTTATTAATTGTCGTCTCCGCCAGTCTCAAAGTTCAATTCCATTATATTGTAATATTCTGTTCTCTGGCACTTTGCAACAACACAACCTTGTTACTGCAGCGACTTTCAGCATATTTTATGTGGTGTGAGAAAGTGGGATAAATCACAGATCAGAGCGTTCAGACTGAAACAGATTTCCAGAACTACGATCGGAATAGGATTTCAAACCACATATGAATGCAGCTCAAACGGATTTGTAAAAATCGCATTGTATGGGATTTTTTTTGCTGGATTTGAACTGACAGTCTGAGAGAGGCTATAGTATGATCTTACCTGATCGTTGTGTGGCGGTCCGCTATCTGTTTAATAATAATAACAAAATCAATTAAACACAGATTACTTTGTTAATCAGAATAAAATACATATTTTTGAATCTTTCAATTATTATTTACACACAATTTCCATCTTGTTAAATCAGCAATTTCCATCTTGTAATACTCACCTTCTCTTGTTGCTGGACCCATGCGATAGTAAATCACAGCAGCAACAACAACAAGCAGCAGAACAACAGCAACAACTATTCCTGCTACAGCTCCTGAAGACAGACCTGAACCTGGAACAGCTACAGAGAAACAGACATTTTCAGAACAGACAAAAAATCAAAGATAACGTCAGTAAACTATGGAGTACCGCAAGGATCTGTGTTAGGCCCTCTGCTATTCTCAATATATATGCTGCCACTTGGTAATATTATAAGAAAACATGGAATTAATTTTCACTGTTATGCTGATTGTCACGGTGTAGTGTGGGTTGAAGAAGGACTCACAAGCAAAAAGCTCCAATTGCAACAATTTACTCAAAGTAATAACAGGCAGGTACAAACAGAAGGGTTTAGGCAGGCTGAAGACACACTAACACTACTAAATAAGACTAACAACCGACAAGGACTGACTGAACAGAACAAACTAAATACAGACACTGATGACCATAACCAGGTGATACAGATGAAAGTGATTAACAGGACACAGGTGAAGAAGGTGAACTAATAATGGTAGACATGGTAACAGAAGAGTGGCGGGAAAACAGAACAGGACTAAACCACAATACAAGAAAAAGGGGAAAACAAAAGAGTCAAACTGTTACACTGATGACACTCTATATATTTCATCACGGCCAGATGAAAACACTAACTTATCTAACTTGACAGAATGTCTTAGAGATATATAATACTGGATGACGTGTAATTTCCTGCTATTAAATTCAGATAAAACAGAGGTATTACTTATTGGTCCAAAAAACTACCCACAAAATCCCTTACAATACAACTTTAATTTAGAAGGATGTCCTGTTACTTTATCCACTACAGTAAAAGACCTGGGTGTCATACTTGACCGCAACTTGACTTTCGAAAATCATATTTCATATGTTACAAGAACAGCCATTTTCCACCTTAGAAACATTGCTAAGCTACGTAACATGCTATCCGTTTCTGATGCAGAAAAGTTAGTTCATGCATTCATGACCTCGAGACTAGATTACTGTAATGCTTTATTAGCTGGTTGTCCTGTATCCTCAATAAACAAGCTACAGTTAGTCCAAAATGCAGCCGCTAGAGTTCTTACTAGATCAAGAAAATATGATCATATAACACCAATTTTATCATCTCTACATTGGTTAGCTATTAAGTTCCGTATCAATTACAAGGTATTGCTACTGACCTATAAAGCCCTAAATGGTTTAGCTCCAGTCTATTTAACGGACCTTCTATCGCCCTACAATCCGTCGCGCTCTTTAAGATCACTAAATTCGAGGCTTCTGGTCATTCCTAGGATATCTAAGTCCACTAAAGGAGGGAGGGCGTTCTCACATTTAGCTCCTAAACTCTGGAATAGCCTTCCTGATATTGTTCGAGGCTCAGACTCGCTCTCCCAGTTTAAAACCAGATTAAAGACGCATCTCTTTAACCAAGCATTCACATAATGCTTACCTTTTATACTACTGCCGAATCAGATCGAATGCATTAATATTATGAACATCAGCTATGCTAATTATTTCTCATCTGCCTTTCTGCTGTTATCTCGGGACGCAAGTCCCGAGGTAAATAGCGTTCGTCAGCTCCAGTTTGTATCCAGCCTCTCACGGAGACTTCGGATGATCCAACACCTGTGATGAGACGACTAAACGCCTGTGGAGAGACGACTCGACGCCTGTGAAGAGACGACTCAACGCCGGCGATATGTTATGCCCTAAATTAATACATGATGAACTAACTGTATTTTCTATGTACATTTTTAATGCACTTTCTGTAAAGCTGCTTTGAAACAATGTGTATTGTGAAAAGCGCTATACAAATAAATTTGAATTGAATTGAACATTATTACTAGAGAGTGACTGGTAACCAACGTTAACAATCTTTGTCTGATATTTACACCTTTTTACTTTGGTCATCAATTGTATAACATTGATTTAACTATTAATTGCCAGCATCTTTTAGTAATTAATAAATAACAGCAGCTAAAACAGCATCACAACCGTGTGCTCAACAATGTTCACCGAAAAACTGAGTTTATGTATTTTCATGTAATCTTTTTTTTTTTTTTTTTAATAAAACAACAACTATATTTTAAAATTGCTCATGGAAACTAAGTTATACTCACTAACAGTGACACCGAAGCGCTTCACACTGACACCACTGTTGATACGACGGAGTCTGCTGATGATATTCAGTTTATAAAGTCCAGAGTTGTGGTTCTGATGTCATGGATGGTCAGAGATCCAGTCTGATGATGCACCTCAACTCTGTCTCTGAATCTCTTATTACACTGTTCATCTTCACAGATCTTACTCTAGTGATCCAGTGATTTCAGCGATGAGAATGTCATTAAAATACCACATCATCACATCACTTGGGTTTCTTACTTCTCCAGAATCAAAAGTAACAGATTCTCCCTCCATCACTGACTTTTGATCCTGGTCTGTAGCAGGAACACCTGAAACACACCAACAGACAAAACAACAACAATGGAAAAGCACTGTGGATATAAGAACAATTTCTCATGCTCTTTGAAAATAAATTTTTTTCAAGAGTGACTGAGTGACTTGCACACATTTGAAAATATTATTTTACATTAAATCCTTTAACAGTAAATGATTTGAAAGAGATAAACAGGTTTCCAAACAAGTGTGAGTAAACCGTATTAACTGCATTCAAATAAAAAAAGAGAAAATAACACCTCAGAAAGTTGATTTGTGATGTGATTTAAACCTATTTAATCTGATAATATGCATTAATTGACTCACCATACACAGTAACATCGAAGATCTTTTCACTGATGGTGTTGCTGATGGTCAGAGATACAGTCTGATGATTCAGCTTCAGTCTGTCTCTGAATCTCTCATCTCCATCTTCACACTGAACATCTGTACAGATATCACTCAGATCTCCACTGATTTCAGCTATTCGAATGTCATTAAAATACCATTTAATATCTTCTTGTTGCTTTGTTTCAGCATAAGTTTTCAGGGTGACTGAATCTCCCTCTATTGCTGACACTACGACAATATCAGCATAGAAAAGAGCTGAAAAAGAAAGTAGGTTATTTATGAGCCACACAAAAATAAACAACATGTAAGAGCTGAGAAAATGTTTATCTAATGATCAAGGTTGAGTAGAGAAATTCGTCTGGATTCATAATGTAACATCATTGATTTACACATTCACTCATCAGACAAAAATGAGTGACTGATCTTAAACTTGATGAACATCGTATAAGCCAGAAAAAAAGTGCTTTTAAATCACAAAAAAACACTGTTTTTATTTTTAGTACTAGTTTGAAAACACATGCGAAACTGAGTCACTTTCGTTTTAACGTTATGAACGGTTTAAAAAACATAGATACACATGTAACATAATATTGTCATAAAACAGGAGGTGAGACAGAGATGAAGTTAACAGGTGTTTATTCACAGATAGTTGAGATCGTGCAGGAAAGAGATGAACATGAGCAGTAACACTTCACTGAGGAGACTTTGTTTCTTTGCAGGATGGTTCGATGAGCAGAAAGATGATGAACAGTCTGAAGGACGGCGAAGGTAAATAAATAATCACAGGTAGATACATTCTCATGCAGAGACTGATGAGACCAGACAACAGGAGTGTGTGTGTGTGTGAGAGCTTTTGATGGGTGTGACAGGTTAATATTCCAGCGATTGTGAACGAGTGCAGATGAAGGACCTGTTGATGGCATGCTGGCTGAATCCGTGACAAAAATCAGTCTCCTTCACTGACTTTCTCTTCACTTCATCTCGTTCAGCAGAAGAAACACCTGAAACACAAACCAACAGATGCTGGAGGGAAAGTGTACGACATGATAAAAGACAAGAGCTGATAGTCTGATAAACTGAATCAGTTTCTGTACTACAGTAATATAAAATGCTTCCACGCAATTGGCTGAAGCAGTGAGATTTACATTGACACATGTATCTTTCCTAAACAGCCTGCACTGCACATCTAGTATGCTTGAACTATTGTATTAGTGAGCATTAATAAGACACTCTTCCTTGCTCTCTCAGTTGCACTTTTTATTTTTATATTATTAAGATTATTTGACAGTTAATTTATGATTGATTGTTCCTGCACTGCCTTACATGTGATGATCATTGTGATAAAAAAAAGAATGAAGATAACTTTTCATTGCCTATATTTATGTAAAACCCTGACCATAGACCAGGGTTGTAACAGCCTATGGAAAATACATATATGATATTAATGCCATTGTTCTTTATTATAAAATAAAACAGCATGAGAACAGCACTAGAAGAGTCAGTTATTACTGGTGTTTCTATACAATGATTTTTTAATCAAATCACATAAAATAAACAAACATTTTGCAAACTCGCAGATCGATACAAGCAGATTATTAAAGTCAATGTAAATGCAGCTGCTTTCAAAGTATTTGTGTATCCGATTGGAATTTGATTTACAATATGGTCCGGTTTACACTGATATTAAGGTGCGTTTTGGTCGATCGAATCCCAAGTAGACGAGCGAGACATTCCAGTTTACACCTGGTGTTTTAATCCGTCTCTAATCACGTTCACCGGGAGGGTCAATGGGCGGGTAAATATGTGGGGGGTTTTTTCAGAACAAAATAAGCTCAAGCTATCGTAAGACTGGAAAAGCTGGAAGAACTGGAAGCAATGCAAGTCACACCTCAGTATCATCCTAATCTACATCTCTTTCCCTTAACCCCCCATTCCTTCTCTCTCATGATGAGATTACCAAAATTCCCCCAAAAATCTATATGATTTAATGTGAATAATTATCATACAGTATTATACATGTTTGGTATCATTTGAAATGTCTCAGTGCGACTGGTACAATGGTATCATCTCCACAGAAGTAAACCAAAAGGTAATAAGGTTTTAAGAGCTTTAGAAATATCATGCTTACAGAGGAGGGTGTGTCTTCCGGGCAAATGGCATCCTGCTCTCAAGAGGTGTAACCTCTAAATGTAAATTCCTATTGTGTTAGCAAATGTTTCCATGTGAAAGAAGTTTCTGTTTCGGTCTGAGTACTTGGTCTCTACTTGGTTCTCGGTCTGAGAAATGTCTTCAGAGGCTCAAGGTGATAGTTGAAAACAGCACGTGATGTTGAATGTCCTCAAGACATTCATCATCATGTATTTTTCTTATGTCAGGTTGCTTATCTCTGAGCATTTGATGTTATTGTATTGATTATCTTTGAACTGGTTATGTAATTGGCATGATACACTTACCTGACTAATAAGTTGTTACATTTTTAATTTATTCCGACTTACTCTGAATTATTATTTTCCCAAGTAGATTAAGCGGATTCGTATGTTACTGCAAATCGGCGTCAGATTAGTGACGGACTAGATCCAGTTTTAAAGTGGGGCATAGGGCACACCAACTGGGTTTTTAGAGTTGTGACTAATATTTGGCACTAATTCAAGTGTACTTGGTTTTCTAAAGACAAAAGGGGAATTTCCATTTAGGACAGCAAACTGCTGCTCAACCAACCTAAATAGGGTGAGTCTTACCTCTGTTTAATGTAATGTTACTTTAGTTAAGTGTTCGTGGGAAACCACGGCATGACCAAACCAAAGCTACTATCAGAGAAGTAATATTGGTCGGCTTATATCAGTAGTAGTGGTCATGATGACCTCTGTCTGAAGAAACCGTTACTTTAGTTTAATTCAAGTGTATAGACCAAGGGGGCTAAACAAAAATATCTTTGATTGTGTAAGCGTGAATGCGATTGTCTAAGATAGCCAATTACCTCTGTTTACTGACCAAAAACTGATGAGTTTGTGATCGTGAGACCGCGTTAAATCACTTGCGTGAGGACTTCAAAGCAACATAGATACCTAATATGAACGCATAAAGTAAAGAGTTAAATAGAATAATCATATATATTGCTAAACTATTATATAAATGACCAATAACAAATTGGCATTCCAACCTAAATTCAAGGTCGTGATAAAAATGGATTCAGATGAAAATTGAATTGGAATTAAATTACTTTGCCACGGTGAAAAAACCTTCACCTTCGTATCGGAAACTGTCGTTGGGCAGGCCTTACACAATTTACATATGGACGCGACCGGAGACGACAAAAAAACACACAGAGAGCATCAGCTTTAGTTTCTGCTCTGACAGACGCAAGACCAGCCGAACATTGAAGAGTGTGTGTTAGAAATCAGGAATGGTGAGAGAACACTGTGCTTGGTTTGTTTGGTCAAAGTTTAAATCCCATCTGTCTTGCGCTCTTCTCATAATGTTCACATTATGTCAGTAGGTGGAGATCGGAGTCTTTTGTGGATTTTGTGAGTGTTTACACTACTAAAGCAATCCGGTCTAATGAGTTTTCAACTAACGTTACCTCTGGAAGTGGTCCAAATGGAAGCTCAAAACATTTTAGACTCAGTTTAGACCTGTATTTAGCAACCGATCGACCAAAACGCATCATACCAGGTGTAAACATGGCCTTATTGACCGTCCACATTTTAAAACTGTTCAGATCCGATTTGCGAGTCCCATGGCGCTCTTTCGTTTTCTGGAATATCTGCATTTGTATCTGAAATCACGTTGCATTGTTAGGCATACGCCAAAAACAACAACAACATAAAGGGGCTTGCAATACAAATATTGTCTTATTAATTGCCAGGCTCAAAGTTCAATTCTATTATATTGTAATATTCTGTTCTCTGGCAATTTGCAATAACACAACCTTGTTACTGCAGCGACTTTCAGAATATTTTATGTGTCGTTATAAAATGGGATAAATCACCGATCAGAGCGTTCAGACTGAAACCGCGATTGGAATGTGAAGCTCAAAACGGATTTGTAAAAATCGCATTGCATGTGATCGAATTTGAATTTGAATTGCTGTGTGTAATACTCACATTCTCTTGTATTGCTTGTATTAAAGCACCACAACTACAGCAGCAGCAGCAAAAAGCAGAACAGCAGCTGAACTTAATCCTGCTACAGCACCTGAAGGTTCAACTGTATCTAGAACAGATGAAGACAGACATTATTACTAGAGAGTGACTGATAATAACCAACGTTATCTTTGGCTGATATTTACACCTTTGAACTTTGGTCATCAATTGTATGACATTGATTTAACTATTAAATGGCAGCATCTTTTAATAATAAATAAATATCAGCAGCTAAAACAGCATCACTACACCGTGTGCTCAAAAGGAAACATCAATGTTCACAGAAAAACTTTTTCATGTTAATATCTTTAGACTTGTTAACAGCATTTATTTGTTTTAATTAGTTTGTTGTAACATTGTGTGTAACTTGATGTGCATGTGAAGGTGATAGAGATGATCTCAACTATAGTTTAATACTGAGTGAAAATGTCTTTTTTTTTCTAATAGCCCACAATGAAAGCATTTACTGGATCGATAAAAAATAACTATATTTTAAAATAGCACAAGGGAAGTAAGTTATACTCACAAACAAAAACGCCAAAGCGCTTCACACTGATAGTGTTGTTGATCTGTAGTTTATAGAGTCCAGAGTCTGTGGTTCTGATGTCATGGATGCTCAGAGATGCGGTATCATAGTCCAGCTCCAGTCTGTCTCTGAATCTCCTATAACACTGTTCATCTTCACAGATCTTACGCTGATATCCAGTGATTTCAGCGATGAGAGTGTCATTAAAGTACCATGTGAACAAATCGTTAAGGTATTTTATTACACCAGGATCTAAAGTAACAGATACTCCCTCCTTCAGTGAAATTATTTGTTCTGTAACGTTAGCCTGAAAAACTGAAACACAAACCGACAGCTGATTGAAGAATCTTTTTGAAAACAAACAGAAAGCACTGTGGATGAGAATTTCTCATGCTCTTTGAGAAGCAACATTTATTTGTTTTGGCCATATTAAACATGAAATCCTTTTAACAGTAAATGTGTTTTCAAAGATATTAAGAATTGCCTTTAAATACAATTAGGCCCTGTTTACAGTACACCTCCTGGTATTAAAGGAGTAGTTCACTTTTAAAAAAACTTTTGCTGATAATTTACTCACCCCCATGTCATCCAAGATGGCCATGTCTTTCTTTCTTCAGTCGAAAAGAAATTAAGGTTTTTGATGAAAACATTCCAGGATTTTTGAGAAAAATCCTGTAATGTTTTCATCAAAAACCTTAATTTCTAAATTATATTATAATACTTAACCTTAAATTATATATGATATAATAGACTTCATTGTGTACCAAACGGTTCAAGGTCCAAATGTCTATTTTATTTATTTTTGAGTCTTATCTAGAGAAATGGTCATTTCAAAAATAAATAAAAAAAGTTTAAGTTTTATAAGCACAAATGCTCGCCTTGCTCTGTTCTGTGACGCTCTGTTCGTGACTCTCGTTGAATGAACGAAATGACTCGAACGAAACGAAATGATTTGTTCATTTTGATGAACGAGTTCGAACAGGAGAGTCACGAACGAACAAGCATTTGTGCTTATAAAACTGTAACTTTTTTATTCATTTTTGAAAAGACCCTTATTCATCGTCTGGTGTCGTTTAAAGCCCGTTGAAGCTGCACTGAAACTGTCATTTGGACCTTGAACCGTTTGGGGTCCATTGAAGACCATTATATGGAGAAAAATCCTGTATTTCATCAAAAACCTTAATTTCTTTTTGACTGAAGAAAGAAAGACATGGACATCTTGGATGACATGGGGGTGAGAAAATTATCAGCAAAAGTTTTTTTAAAAGTGAACTAATCCTTTAAGATGCATTTTGGTCGATCGGTTCACAAGTTGATGAATAAACGGGGTCTAAAATGTTTTGAGATTGTCCACCTGTGTTATGAGCCTGAGTCATTTTAATGTTTACTCACTGATTCCATTCTGTCCTTATTGTATGTGTATGTGCATGTGCTTTTTTGTGTTACAGGTGGGCGGCTCTGGTGATAATTTGTTGGAGACTCCGATTGGTTCTCCTCCACACCTGATCCACATATACATGTAAGGACCGCCCTAAACACCCAACAAGAGGCCCCACTATTGTGCCATCGTTGATTGTTACCACTTTGCTATTGTTTTGTATCATCGTCTACTCTAGAGTGTCGTATCAGAGAGTTTGTGAGTGTTTATTTGAGATTGTGCTGTGAGTGATATTTGGAGATGTAAAAGTGATTTTGAACCTTTCTTTATCCTTGTTAACTGACCCATGCCTGTTTGACTACGATTTTGGATTCCGGTTTGTTTTGTTTGCTACGGACTCATACATTTATGTACTGTAACTTATTTGACGCCATCTTATTTTGTATATATTTTCATATTGTTTTGGTTTAGGGAGGTAGGTAAGTTTAAATTGTATTTTGTTTTCTTTTGTTTTAGGAATTGTAGAGGTTTAACAAAAGATTGTTTTTGTTTGTTATTTTGGCCTTGTCTGCCCCTGACGCTGAAACCCTTTTGAAAATAAACGTAGGATATATATTTTTGATATCTCTCTTTGACTTATTCCTTTTCCTGTTACGGCCGACCCCTAGCAGTCGTAACAACTTGTTTCAACCACTTACAGAGGTAGTTGAAAACGCATTCGACCAGATTGCTTTCATAGTATAAACACTCATGTGGTCGAATGTGTTAAAACTGTCAGAAAAGACCGTCTACCGTCTACTCCCTCCCCGTCTACTGACCTAATTCCTAAACATTATGGGAAGCGCGCAAGCCAGACCCCAGCAAACATTTGGACGTGTAATGACCGTTGAAAAGACGTCCGTCCGACACGTCCAGTCATGGTTGAAAAATAGTTCCAAAATGGAAGTTGAACCGACGTCTTTGACGTCATCTGGCCGTGAATTCAACGTCTCTTCAGCGCGTCCCTGGACGTCAGAATTAGTCTTCTTCTGGATGTTTATAAGGTGTGTTTATGCATAAGTGTAGGCATAAGCCTGCATATAAAATAATCACACACCTATTGCGTAACATCGCGAAAGGCAATCAAGTCTTGGACAAAGGTTCTAAAAAGGTCCAAAATTGGTCCAGTCAGACCTGAACGTCAATAAAACGTTTTAATCACGTGTACATCACAAACAAGAACACATTATTTGTGGACATAAGCAAAAAAATAAGCACGTTCTGATTTAGCACAACATTTTATTGATCTTGAACAGCCAAAATCTCTCCTAATTGTTTTTCAATGTTTAACATTTAACCAAACTAAAATACCAATTACAAAATACTAGAGATGCACCGATTACTATGTTTTAGGCCGATTACGATTTTTATTAAGTTTGACATAGATAATCGCTATAAAATAGAACTATATAAATTACCCCTGATGTGGGAAATTCACACACATCTAAAGTGCAGTGTTATGGAAGAACCGTTTCCTTTTCACATCATATCCAATAATTTTTTTTAGATATATATTTAGCAAACTAAACATCTGTATGAAAACAGGTAATGGCAATACAATAATATATAAATAATACATTTAATAGATATAGCCTTGCAGTATAAAGATTTTTCTCAAAACACACAAACACAGGCCTATTACAATCACTTGTAAAAACTGAATAATAAAAACAAGTTTAAATGGGTTAATTTTCTATAAATATTTTGAGTCTACGTTTCTTTTCTGACATAGCCTACTCCAGTTCTTGATAAAACACGTAAATTCTGTGCATTTTGGGCACTTTTTGTGTGAAATCATATTTAGGCTATTTTGTCCATCAAAAGTGTGCTTTCACTTTATTTGAGCGTGAGCGGTGCAGAAATAGACTCGGCGTGGAAACGTTTCACTGCTCACGCGACGCTCACGCGCTGCTCCCGCTCCCGGTGTGAACGCACTCATTGATTAACATGCACAAGGCAAAAAATATGCGCTTGCGGTCTGAACGGCCGTAATTCACGAGGATTCCTACATGTGCGTTCCGTGTGATGCTGATGTTGCGCGATGTTAATCATGGGGCGCCAGAGTGCATTTGACTGGCATAAAATTGGCATATGTCAGACTGACCGGCCGATCGCCAGTCATGGCCGATCACGTGAAAATCGGCCAACTCCAGTCACCTCGATCAATCGGTGCATCTCTACAAAATACTGATTTATTATATAGAGGGATAGTTCACCCAAAAATGAAAATTCTGTCATTTACTCACCCTCATGATCCAAGCCTGTATGAGTTTCTTTCTGCTGAACACAAAAGATGATATTTTGAAGAATGTTTGTAACCAAGCAAATAGAGAAACCATTGACTACCATTATTGGAAAAAATATATATATTATGGTAGTTAATGGGAGGCGACATCTGCTTGGTTACAAACATTCCTCCAAACACCTTTGTGTTTAGCATAACATAGAAAGGTATACAGGTTTGAAACATGAGGTTAAATAAATTATAACAATTTAAATTTTTGGGTGAACTATCCCTTTAAACACATTGTTTGGTTCATTGTTTGTATCCACTGTCCCAGCTCTTCCTGGAGGTGTTTCAGGTGTTCTGCCATTGCTGGATCAGTCTCAGAGTCTGTAGCGTTTGGGCTCCACCTCTCCACAGCATCTAAGGGAAGAGAATATAGTTCTTTTTAAAATAAATACAATTAAAAATTTGAGGTAAATGACATGCACTTATTTTCAAAATATTTTTATGGTCTACAGCCAGGCCCGGATTACCCAATGGGCATTATGGGCACGGGCCCAGGGGCCCATGCGCACTTGGGGCCCAAGCGAGGGGAAGACTTTTTTTTATTTTTTTATTTTTTTTACATTTCCGATAACGGAGCGTATTTTTGCACTAAGTGCCTGTCTTTTCAGCAAAAAGACGATCACCACTAATTAGCTAGTGTCGTAGGTCGTAGAGCGTGAGGTGCTTGATAGCAGCTCTAGACGCGCTCGATCTGTGTTCGAATCCGCCTTTTGCCGAACTCGCTCTTTTCCCAACACAAATGAGATGTAAAATGTATAGCCTAACATAAAGGTCTCTAGAGTTATATTTTGCCAACAAATTAAAATCGAAACCGTGATATGGCTTTATGCCTTTATAAACAGCACAAGACTTTAATTAAGTAGCCTATATTATATAGGCATTCTGTTTGTGCTGCGGGATTTAAAGAGAAGCGCTCTTTGCTCACGCGATCAGCATGGTGATCTGGTGTTTTCTCCAAAATAAAAGCTCAAGGGGTTTTTTTTCTTGCAAGTGAAGAAATTAGGACAAAAGTATTGTAATTGTCCTAGTGCAGGGGTTCCCAAACTTTTCAGCCCACGACCCCCAAAATAAAGGTGTGAGTGACTCGCGACCCCAACTATCCTCGGAGGTGGTTAAAGTGTACAAACATTGCGTTAAACTGTGCACACGCACTAATAGGCATACTTACAACACAAAATAACATGTGAAGAGCTCTTTTCCAAAACGCGATAAACTCAAAACTAAAAAAAAAAATGAGTTTGTCATGTCATTTTGCTGTGTACTGAACCTATTCACTGTTCCATCAACGTTTCATGCCAAATCGCTATATTTCCTTGTTTAAAATGTAGCCTACTGCAAGTGCTTTCCAGTTCCTTTCCAAACCGCTATAAGCGCCGAACCTATTTTTAGCCTAAATCAGAATTCGGTGAGCGTTCTACACAATCCAACATGTCTCTGAGTGAACGCGCCTATAGAGAGAAATGCATGTAGCCTAATGGATTACATAATCAGAGAGTAGCCTATCCTATTTATTTGGTCCGACGGCAACGTCGTGTCCCTGGCCAAAAATAGTTACGGCCAGGACGGCATAAATCGGTAAAAATATGTAACACAGAACATTTCCTAAAAATGCATTCAGATACATTTGTACATGTCTACAGTTGCATGTATAGTTGTTATTTTAACGTTTAGCTATGTGTAGTTCAATATAGTGTCGGGTGAGAGGACGTCACCTGGCGACGTCTTTTGCACGTGCATTTATAGTCCATCATGACCCTCTATGGAATCCTTGTGAAATATGCAAAAGGTGTGCTTAATCCTTGCATGGTTAATATAGTGCAATAATTCATTTTATTGACCACGTAGTTTTTAAGAGGTTGTGAAGACGTCCACTGGCGTCCTGTACACGTCTAGTCAGGCTGTGAATAAATACACGTCAACTGACGTCTTCTGCACGTCTAGTCTAGCAAGATCAGGAATGATCTTTATGAAATACACGCTTTGTATACAAAGTAAATATATTTACTTTATTTTTTGTTTTTATAAATTATAATCACCAAGTGCCCAGTGTGGTGATTGCAAAGCCACTGCATTTTAGTCATTATTTCAACCTGTTGTACTTGATGTATTCGTTGTTATTTTTATGGAATGTATGCATGTACATGTAAAACAGAAATATACCCGGTCACCATTTATTTCTGAGGTGGATGTAATTGCCCAAACCATAAACTGCGCTGCCAAGATGTAGTGATAAAAGATCTCGCGATCCTACAAAATCCCGCGATAGGATAGATTATCTCGCGAGATGTTAACGCGTTCTCCAGAACTTTGAACAACAACAACCACGAGGAGAGGAGGGAGTTGTATCGATATTATTAAAATAATATCATTTTAAGTTGGGTAAGTACATTTTGGATTATTACAGATTAACGTGCTTAAGGTTTACTTGTTTGACATGAATGAACCGAAAGAAATGATGCCCACATTTTCAACTGAAAATTACTGAGTTTGGCTAAAATTAGCTAGTAGGCTAAAAGTTACTTTGAGCGTATACAAAGGTATACCAGTCCAGTATAAAGTATGTTTAATGATACAGTCTAAGTTATTACTGTAACTTATTAATTTAGCCTTGTGAGAGTTTATTTCAGAAATTAAATTATCTGAAATAGAATGAAATGTTTAGCTGGATTTCAGTAACTGCTTTAAAAATAAAAGCAGAACATCTTTTATACAATAAAATAAAATGTAATGCATGTTGATTACATTTTTCTATGCATGTTGATTACTTTTTACTAATGTTTCATTCATGATTCATTCACCTTGTTTCATGTTTTTTTTTATTATTTGGCTGTAGACCATAAAAATATTTTGAAAATAAGTGCATATCATTTACCTCAAATTTTTAATTGTATTTATTTTAAAAAGAACTATATTCTCTTCCCTTAGATGCTGTGGAGATGTGGAGCCCAAACGCTACAGACTCTGAGACTGATCCAGCAATGGCAGAACACCTGAAACACCTCCAGGAAGAGCTGGGACAGTGGATACAAACAATGAACCAAACAATGTGTTTAAAGGGATAGTTCACCCAAAAATGTAAATTGTTATAATTTATTTAACCTCATGTTTCAAACCTGTATACCTTTCTATGTTATGCTAAACACAAAGGTGTTTGGAGGAATGTTTGTAACCAAGTAGATGTCGCCTCCCATTAACTACCATAATATATATATTTTTTCCAATAATGGTAGTCAATGGTTTCTCTATTTGCTTGGTTACAAACATTCTTCAAAATATCATCTTTTGTGTTCAGCAGAAGAAAGAAACTCATACAGGCTTGGATCATGAGGGTGAGTAAATGACAGAATTTTTGGGTGAACTGTCCCTCTATATAATAATTCAGTATTTTGTAGAGATGCACCGATTGATCGAGGTGACCGGAGTTGGTCGATTTTCACGTGATCGGCCATGACTGGCGATCGGCCGGTCAGTCTGACATATGCCAATTTTATGCCAGTCAAATGCACTCTGGCGCCCCATGATTAACATCGCGCAACATCAGCATCACACGAAACGCACATGTAGGAATCCTCGTGAATTACGGCCGTTCAGACCGCAAGCGCATATTTTTTGCCTTGTGCATGTTAATCAATGAGTGCATTCACACCGTGAGCGGGAGCAGCGCGTGAGCGTCGAGCAGGAGCGTCGCGTGAGCAGCAGTGAAACGTTTCAGCGCCAAGTCTATTTCTACACTGCTCACGCTCAAATAAAGTGAAAGCACACTTTTGATGGACAAAATAGCCTAAATATGATTTCACATAAAAAGTGCCCAAAATGCACAGAATTTACGTGTTTTATCAAGAACTGGAGTAGGCTATGTCAGAAAAGAAACGTAGACTCAAAATATTTATAGAAAATTAACCCATTTAAATTGTTTTTATTATTCAGTTTTTACAATTGATTGTAATAGGCCTGTGTTTGTGTGTTTTGAGAAAAATCTTTATACTGCAAGGCTATATCTATTAAATGTATTATTTATATATTATTGTATTGCCATTACCTGTTTTCATACAGATGTTTAGTTTGCTAAATATATATCAAAAAAAATTTATTGGATATGATGTGAAAAGGAAACGGTTCTTCCATAACACTGCACTTTAGATGTGTGTGAATTTCCCACATCAGGGGTAATTTATATAGTTCTATTTTATAGCGATTATCTATGTCAAACTTAATAAAAATCGGAATCGGCCTAAAACATAGTAATCGGTGCATCTCTAGTATTTTGTGATTGGTATTTTAGTTTGGTTAAATGTTAAACATTGAAAAAAAATTAGGAGAGATTTTGGCTGTTCAAGATCAATAAAATGTTGTGCTAAATCAGAACTTGCTTCTTTTTTGCTTATGTCCACAAATAATGTGTTCTTGTTTGTGATGTACACGTGATTAAAACGTTTTATTGACGTTCAGGTCTGACTGGACCAATTTTGGACCTTTTTAGAACCTTTGTCCAAGACTTGAATGCCTTTCGCGATGTTACGCAATAGGTGTGTGATTATTTTATATGCAGGCTTATGCCTACACTTATGCATAAACACACCTTATAAACATCCAGAAGAAGACTAATTCTGACGTCCAGGGACGCGCTGAAGAGACATGGAATTCACGGCCAGAAAAGACGTTGAATTCACGGCCAGATGACGTCAAAGACGTCGGTTCAACTTTCATTTTGGAACTATTTTTCAACCATGACTGGACGTGTCGGACGGACGTCTTTTCAACGGTCATTACACGTCCAAATGTTTGCTGGGGTCTGCTTTCGAACTCACGTCCGTCTTCGGCTGATGATAAAAATGATACTCTTCGACTCCGTGTATTTTTCTATCGTGTCTGGGCGCGTTCATATGTAAATTGCGCGAGCTTTATTTTGTCCATTAGATGGAATGATCTGAAAAAACAAACAAACACACATTTAGCCTACCTAGACGCTCCCATTGAAGAAATCAGGACAGAAGTGGTTGAAAGTTGACAAGACTAATTAAAACAACAGGGGTCTCATTTATAAAACTGTGCGTACTAGGATCCTTACTAAAAGTTTACGTGCGCCCGAAAGCCAAAATAAATAAATAAATATTCAGACTTATAAAACCGTGCGTACGCCAGAACCTGCGCTGAATTCAATTTATAAATCCAAGTGACCAAAAAGCCTTTTAACTCCATCTCACCATCAGTGTCGCCAAACTGCTCCACCTCCAAAACATTCGTACGCATGGGTCAGAGTTTGCGTGCAGGTGCGTACATTTTTACCGTCAAGTTTGTTTTTATAAATCACAACGTAGGCCTATGCGTCGGAAGTGGCGTAGACTACGCCTCTTTCAGGGCCTGTAATGTGCGTACGCAACAGTTATAGGCTAAATAAGGCCCCAGGTGTAAACGGGAATGTGTCTCCCTCGTCTGCTTGCGATCCGATGGACCAAAACCCATTTAAATACCAAGTGTAAACAGGACAAATGACCACCTTTGAATGTTTCTGCAAAAAAAAAATCTAACATTAATGCTGTGAGTTTAAACACATTTAACTTGCTTTTAAATATTAATTAATTGACTCACCATAAATGGTAACATTGAATATCTTTTCAATGATGCTGTTGCTGCTGATGATTATCTTTAGTATATATTGTCCAGAGTCTGTGTTTGTGGTGTTTGTGATGGTCAGAGATCCAGTCTGATGATCCAGCTTCAGTCTGTCTCTGAATCTCTTTTTACACTGAACATCTTCACAGATATCACTGAGATCTCCACTGATTTGAGCTAGTTGCATGTCATTAAAATACCATTTCATATTTTCTTGTTGGTTTGTTTGAACATCAGTGTTTAGAGTGACTGAATCTCCCTCCATCACTGACACTGACACTCCAACAATATCAACATTGGAAAAACCTTAAAAAAAAAAAAAAGAACAACAGTTAATTATGAGCCAAACAAAACTAACAGGAAGGTGCTGTGAAATGTTTTTTCTACATAACATTACGATTGTGAGTAGAGAAATATGTCTGGATTCATAATGTAATGCAAACAAACAGCAGAAGAACATAATTGATTTACAGATTCACTCATCAGACAAACATGAGTCTCGTCATGGATGATCCTGAACATCCTAATGAACATCATACAAGACACACACACAAAAAATTGTGCTTTTAATCACAAAACATTGTTTTTATTTTTGGTAAGGTACAACAGGGCTAAAGGCTCTAAAGGGTAAAAGGCGCCCTTGATCAGTTTATCAATAAAGAGAATATGATATTAGGGGTAAAAGGCGCATCTGCTGTTGGGGTGAAAGACATAATACATAACATGAACAAAGCTAGTTGACTTTTCACTTTATTGACATGACAAGGTTAGATTCAGATAAATATCATATATTAAGGTGGGTGTCCACCTTAGAGATAATCACCATATCACCAAAACCGAGTTTTGTCTAGTTTGAGTTTGTTTAAATAAAATAAGCTGCATTTGGATTCTGCTTCCTCCCTGCTTCAACCACCTCTTCGTAACTTAACCGAGCACATGTTTTATTCTTTTGGAAAGTATGTGAGCCAAAATCTTATTATTTAATAAACTTATTGGGCGTCAATTGTCAATAAAGAGCTAATCTTTGTTCTGTTTAGGAATGAGGGAAATTATTCCTTGAGTGGGAGGAAATTTGTGGTTTTTAATACTATCAATAAACACTTCCAAAAGAGAAGGGGCAAGAATATCTGAGAATTGTTGGTAGAATTCACGTGTTTGAAAAAAAAGGATATTAAAGACAAATCGATTCATATCTTAAATGAATACACTACTATTTTAAGGCAATCGGTTTCCTCAGTTTTTCTAAGTAAAGTCACCTTACTAGTTTGAAAACATTAGGGTGGGATAGTCTAAATATATCGTCTCTATTGAGAATGAGAATGTGACGTCACGCGTATCACTCCGCGTTGCATTGTGGGAAGGATTCGCCATCTTGGAAGGATACGCTATCCGTTGTCATGGTTACTTTGACCGTGAGACCGAGAGAAATAGCGACAGAGAGAGTGAGAGCAGCTTGATATTTGTTTGCATTTTTGCGATAAGGCACAGTTTCTTGGATATAAATGAAGAAGGGGGAAGCAAAAGGAAAGAGACTCTATCGGGAGAGACTAAATAACAACACCAAGCAGCGTTATTTAGAGAAACTACTTGACATCAACAACATGAACCCGTACGACCTGCTACAGAATGGACGAAAGACCCGAAGCACTACCACCTTTCACATACCCTGACATAGTCATACCAGTATCAGTGCCTAACGTTACTGCCCAGACATTACAGTGGAAGAGTTCTGTAGAGATTTTAAGGATGAACCAAACACAAAGTAATCAAATTATTCTCTCATGGGATTCATTCAAATGTGATTCAGCATTCCGGATCTGAACACCACATTCCAAAGTCACAAGACGGCTCCAAATTGTCTAGAAAACCCCCCCCAGAAAGGACTTTATGGCCTTGCAGGCACCCAAAAGATAAGCCTAAATGGGAAGAACGTTGTCAATGTTTTACATTTTGGCAAGACAGATCTGTTCAGAAATGGTCAAACAAGAGGCCCTAACCAGAGGTCATCTGACCCCTGCGACTAACAGACTACGTCTTTCATAGGACCAAGGTCCCATGAGGGATGAACAACACAGCCTTCAGCAGGAACTCTGCCTGACCTCAGACCGGAATGGCTTAAAACCTCATAAACTGTACATACACACTTTACATATCAAACCCATTAAAACTCACACAGAACAATGCTTAGTGGACTTATAATCAAACAACATAATTCTATGTTGTTTTATATGTTTGTGCCTATTATGCTTAGATCACATATAAATCATGTTATTGCTATAACTACTAGATGTGAGAATGAAAAGTGTATAGTGTTTCCTATGAGTAAGATCGTATGTTCTTATTTCAAAAGATTGCTTGATTGAAATCTGTGTAAAATGTTTTGTATGATTATAATAATCTATAATGTTTAAACTGTGGTTTCTTGTTCTCTGCTAAGTGCTGGAACCCCAGGCAGATCCCAGATAACGATAAGTAGGAACTCGATCCACCCCCTAAAATGATGCCATTGTCTCATTGGTCAGAATTCTCCAAAAGAGGTTGGGCTAACTTTTAAGTTAAAGACCCGAACAAAGGAATTAGATTGAGTTCAAAAACTTCGGTGAGTTCAGAAACTCCCATCCAGGGAGTTCAGTTTTGAGTTCGGTTCGGTGTTAAATTAAGTCGGTGCCTCTCTCTATCAACAGCAAGAGAGTGTTCCCGTTCATGCTTTTCTCTGAAAACAACAAAGAGCGTGTTCGCACGCTTACATCGACCAGACCAAATTAGACCAGCAGACAAATAACCCATCAAGATCGGGGTTAAAAACAGCTCATTCAAGCCATCTAACTCGTCTTACTTTCATTTCTTCCTTTATTTTCTTTTTCGTTAAAAGTGTCGGTTCTAAGTTAAGCTTTGCTGCAAAGTTTCGTTTAAACGTTTCGACTGCAAAGCCCTTCCAACTTCAAAGACTTTCATCCATCCGCCAACACACCACGTGATTGGCTGTCCAAGATCTAGCAGGCACGAGAAGACCGCCAGCCAAACACGGACCCGGGGAAATCTCCTTTACGCCGAAAAGGGAATCCCAAAGCAACACGGACAAGCAAGTACTTCCAGACTCTTAACTGAACTGGTGCATTAATATAAAATTGAATAACCTGCCAAAGAAACGATAGAAGGGTTAAATTAATGATTGATGGTTCGTTCAGGTCATGTCTCTAAGTGCATATAGAAACTTGGGATTTCACTATCCCACTCTTAGAACTCATTCTTTCCTCACTCTCTTTCTTTCTGCAACTTGTATGAATGCGTGTGTTTGTGTTAGATATTAGTTTTATGTTTTAGGATAATCAATAAAGTCTTGTTTATATTTGAAAAGATATTTGCCTTGTGTTGTGCTTGCACATTTAATGTCTTGTACTGTCGATCTAAAGTTACCTTGCTAATACATAGTGTTTCACTATAGATTGGATATTTATATCTGTGCCAAGGTTATAATTACGGCCCGTTCAAATGAACTCTAAACGAGTCATTTGCTCGGTTCCATAGTGATTCGGTCAAGATTCATTGCAAATCGATGAATCATTCCTTTTGAGCTAAATTGGCCTTCCGGCCCCCTTAAATACATTTTATGTATATTATTATTGATGTACATTCGTTACAGTTCAGAAGATTTAAGTCATTAGAAGCTTAAAATGAGCAACTCTGCTGCGGCTGGGTGCAAGACTTAGAAACCCCCAAACCTGTAACGTTAAACTGCGAGAGTTCTTCAGTCACTTAATGTTTCAGGCCTCATTCATATGTAGAAATAAATCTGATATGAATCAGATACGTGCATTTGCACCTGCCGTGCAACGTCAAGTGGACAGATCGGACATTCCCCTATCAATGCGAGTCGTACGTCATTAAAGTGTCTTTTTAAAACATTTCGCGTTACAGATAAATTAAACTATAACAAATTAAACAACTCATCATTTGCTCCTGTTTGACAAGCAGCTCTAAATAAAGCTGGCTAGCATTTTTATTTAGTCTCTCCCGATATAGAACCCCTTTCATTTCTCTTCCTTCTCCATATCATCCAAAGAAACTGCGGTGTATTGCTAAAATGTAGAATGTAAACAAATACTAAGCTGCGCTGTCTCTCTTTCGCTATTTCTGGAATGTTTAGTCGCACCTCTGCGAAGTTCTGAAGGCGTTGCCCCTGGAAACCGATAGCGTCTCCTACCATCATGGCCGACCGGCTCAGACCCCGCCCAAACATAGACAGTAAAAGAAATGGACACAGCGACCCCATTGATTTCAATAGAGAAAATTTAAGCCCGTTAAAAGCTGATCGCCAGGCGTACTGCGCAGGCTCAAACTGAGCCTGTCACGTGAGCAACCTGTATGTCTTCTAGTAGCTGTGCCGACTGAAATCTGAATAATTCCCTTCCGAATCTCACAGAGACGGAGAGAGTGAGTATTAGCTGTCCATGAGCTAGCAGCACGGTCAACTTTATGACTCTGGGCTTCTCCCTGGACTTTATCGGACTTGCCGATTGCCTGCGAGCTTCTCCTCCTGTCTATACGGTAATTTATCTACTGTGCGACGGAGAGTCTATTTTTCTATTTTTACAAAAAACAGCTTCTACGGGGCCATAACGTAAGATACAAGGTAATGGAGCCTTTTATACATTGCCTCAGAAGTTATTCGCTGTCAAAGGGACACCAAAATGAATGGGAGTCAATGGAATGCTAACAGCAGGTGAAGTTCTGCTACAATGGCGGCTCCCGCGAGGTTTCAACTTCCGGCTGATGGATTACCCCCTTGCGCCCAAATCGGCACGTGACTCGATCCTCACCCTCACAAGACGCGAACTGTTTCGAATGATTTGATCAACTGGTTCGACCGGTTCACAAAAGAACCGGTTCAAAACAACATTTGTTTCATATCTGTATAGCTTTTAGATCAGAATAAACTGGGTAACCTTTATTTTTATCGTTACAGGCAGAGAGATTATAAGTAACATTTAAATGTCTTACCATGGTAGAGTAAAAAAAATAACAGCAAGAACAAAATTAATAGAACCACCATTGCCACAGAAAAAAGAAAGCTCTTTGTTTTTACAGTCTGATGCAGATACGTTAAAAGGTATGTTGACATCTTTTCTTTTATTCCCCTTCTTCTTGTTCTTGGCGGTTGGCAAAACAAGCTTTTGGAGCGTATGTCAAAAGTAGTGATGTTAACCGTGACACCAAATCTCCGAGGCGTGTGTCAAAAAAAACGAAATCAACTGTGCCTCGCCTGAAATATGGTCGAGAGTATAGGCAGCTGCAGTGAGAGGTGGAGTGAAAGAAGTGCAGGCAAGCCTGAACAGTTTTCTCTTGTCGTAGTGGATCAGAGTCAGACACCTGTGAGATCAAAGGCAGATATCGCGGGATTCACTTTTGTGCACGGTGTTGCTAATAAACTGAAATTAATTTAAGTTCTGTTGCTTAATATGAAAAAAAAAAGTATTAATTTGCGTCCTGGTTAATAAACGATCGACTTATAAGTGTCACGATACACACAGGAGACGTAAGATCCAATAGCAGTATTTAATTATAGTGTAGCCTAATCCGTCCTCACAACACCAGTCCAGGCAAGGATTAAAAGTCCAATAAGGCAATCCAAAACATAAAATACAAACGAGAACCAGGCAGATCCAAATAACGCAGGTGTGGGGACAAATACAAGGACTCCGTGACAGAGGCCCAATCCCAAATGGCACACTTCATGTGCACTTTCGGTCTTGTGGACTTACAATGGCTGCCGCGTGTCCGTGAAGTCCGTGAGACCGCAGTGTGTCCCATTTGTCATTTTTAGATCTCAGAAGGGTGCTCGCGAGCGCCCCCTCTGCGGTCGATTTGCGCCCTTGATGCGCACTTTTGCCGAGCCCGCGCTGATGCGGACTCCACAGCAGACTTCTTCCCGACATTCAAAGCGGCGTTACGTCGCGAAAGTGCGGACTCAGAGGAAGACCGCGAGTGCTTAGGGTTCCATTTGGGACAGGGCCAAACACTGAAGCAGACACTAACATGGTGAGTGACAGAACAGGATGATGGGAAATGTAGTCTGAGAAAATCACACCGTAGGGGAATGAGGACCTCTAGTGGTTACCAGGGAAACACAAACCAGACACTGTGACAATAAGCAAAAAACCAACTATACTTTGTAATTTAGGCCTATTACATTTGCATCAAATTACAATAAACTAGTTGCTGTGAGGGTGTTTCTAACAAAGCTTTAATAAGTTTCTACATGTGAATCTGTAGTTAATGGGAAAGAGTCATCATTAGTCTGTATTCTGTAACAAAGGACACAATATGAAGTAGAACATTCATCATAATGGTCACAATGAATGTGAAAGACTGGAAAAAATGTAAGAGAGGGCTACTCTCTGCATGAGAGAACAAAGGAAATTAACATTTGAACTCACTCTTGAGCACAATACAAGATGCAAGTCTCTCCTCAGAATCATCCTAATCTGCATCTCTTTCCCTTTCCCCCCATTCCTTTCTCATGCTGAGATCACCATAATTCACCCAAGAATATATATGGTTTAATGTGAAGAATTATCACACAGTATTATACATGTTTGGTATCATTTGAAATGTCTCAGTGCGACTGGTACAAAATGTCTCATTTCCACAGAAGCAAACCAAAAGGTAATAAGGTTTTTAAGAGTTTAGTCTGGGACGGTGATAAATGCAAATTCCCACTGTAAACTCATCTGTACATTTGAAAAGTGGTTTCTGTCTTGGTCTGAAGAAGAAGGCTGGTGGCGATTTGTAGCTCAAATTGGCCGTGATGCTGAGTGGCCGAGACACTCAGCATCATGTATTTTCTAATGTCAGGTTCGCATCTTTTCTCTTTATTCCAGAGCATTTGATGTTTTGTATTTAGTATCTTTGAACTGATTATAAAATTGGCATGATACATTTACCTGACATAATAAATTGTTACATTTGATTTTCTTCTGACTGGCTCTATAGTTCCGAAGTAGATTCAACTGATTTGTATGATCCCGCAAGTTTTGCATCACATTAGTGACGACTAATATTTGGCATCAATTCAAGTGTACTTGGTTTGCAAAGACAATAAGTGAATTTCCGTTTAGGACTGCAAAAGTGCTAAATTTGGGTGTGTTTTACCTCTGTTTTAATTTAATGTTACTTTAGATAAGTGTAGGTGGGAAACCACGGCATGGCCAATCCAAAGCTATTATAAGAGAAGTAAAGTTGGAGTTGGTAAAGTTGGTTATCTGTAGTAGTGGTCATATTTCTCCTCAAGTAAACGTTACGTTAAATTAAAGTGTATGCAATTTCATGGGGGCAATACCAAAGTATCTTTGATTGTGTAAATGTAAATTCGACCAATCTCAGGCCTTGTCCACACGGACACGGGTATTTTTATAACCGTGACTTTTTTTACGCGGTTCGGCCGTTCGTCCACACGGAAACGCAGTATCAGGTCACTGATACCGAATCCCTGATAGCACACATACATCATAGAGACGTCTATTTGATGTGTGTGTTTACATCTGGAAGACGTTAGAGCGTTTGCTCATGTGCAATACGTCTAGAGGACGTTTCCTGTCAGATGTCAAATAGATGTTTATAAGATGTCTTTAAGATGTAATGATTTAGAATGTATGTTAAACTGACATCTTAAAGACGTCTATCAGATGTTAGTAAACAGCAGATGCTTTCCAGATGAAGTGATCTTTAACAGACATCTTGCAGACGTACGTGTGCTATCTGGGAAATTTTTGAAAACCCCCGCCAGGGTGAGGATTTTCAGAAACGCCGGTTACAGTGTTGTCGTGTAGACAGTAAAACCGGGGTTTTTGCCTTGCGACGTCAGAGTGTGCGCCGTTATCTAGGGATGGCTGACGCGAAACAGTCGTTCCGAAGCTTTGCGAGATCCCGAAGCGCAGATGTTTCGAAACACTGATTCGAAGCGTGATTCAAAACACCCATTTCACGTGACTATGGCCAAACGAAGCCTCGAAGTGTTTCACTAAGTGTTTCATCAGGTGTGATCCGCCGAATCAGCATTTGATTGACACGGTCGGAAACAGACCACACAATCGCACATCTGTATAAAAGTGAAATCAACGCATATTGACCTTGTGGGTTTTTGTGAGAGGATTTTTTCAAAGGCTGGAGAAATTATCTGTAAAAAAAGAAGTAGGCTAAAGTCCTTCCACAGCAGAGAAATTAATATTTTTGAATAAAAATATGTAAAAAAAGTGAGACATTGTGGCTTGATTTATTTTATTCATTTTGCAGGACCAAAATAACATTATGCACAGTGAGGAGCCTATATAGGTTACAAGATTCACATATTAGAAAAGTACAATAATAAAAAAAAAATAATAATTTCATGGCTCGTCAAGGTTGTTTCAGATAAACACCTGCAAGTGACCACTAGGTGTCACCGTGGAGACGGGTGTCGAATTGATTCGAAGCCTCGAAACAATATGGACCATTTGGTTCAACTGTTTCATTGCTTCACGAAGCCTCGATCTGCCCACCACTACCGTTATCCGCTGTGTTTGACGTCAGATTCTGCGTCATTATCCACCTACCGGAACCGTTAATTTTGTTAGGCTTCTGATTGGCCAACATGGCTTTACGGTTAGGGTTATAGCGCCGCCTACTGGTGTGGCATGCTCTTGACAGCGCTTGATAGTGTGTTTTTGCGTTTTCGTGTGGACGGGATTTTTTTTTGTAAACGCAGGAGGAAAAACTCTGGTTATAAAAATACCTGTGTCCGTGTGGACAAGGCCTCAGATATAGCAATTACCTGTTTGGTGACCAAAACTGATGAGTTTGTGAACGCGAGGGGCCAACATAGTTTCCTAATCTAAAATGTAATTAAAGAGTTAAAAAGAATAATCAAACATTCACTCACTTTTAATGATGCTCAGATATCATTTAAACCTTATTCATTTATGGAGTCAGAAGAAATAACTAGGTAATACATATGAGAAAATGTATTTCATTTATTTGTGTTGTGTTGTGTAAAAGGAAAGACAGTAGGCTAAAGCGTAAAAACTTTCACCCGTCTTATTGGACACCGCCATTTGGGCCGATGAACAGGCTTACAAAGGAAACAATCATTCATGATTGTTCTGAGATTCAGGGTTTTCACACTTTTTTCACTCAAAGAAACAACTAAACAAACTAAAGAATAAAAAAGCATCAAATGACCCGTCTAAAAAAACATGGTAGAAACAGGTAACATAATATTGTCATAAAACAGGAGGTGAGACAGAGATGAAGTTAACAGGTCTTTATTCACAGATAGTTTAGATCGTGCAGGAAAGATGAACATGAGCAGTAACACTACACTGAGGAGTCTTTGTTTCTTTGCAGGATGTTTCAATAAGCAGTCAGATGGACAGATGGAGGAAGACGGTAATCACAGGTAGATACATTCTCATGCAGAGACTGGACAACAGGAGTGTGTGTGTGTGAGCTTTTGATGGGTGTGACATTCCAGTGATTGTGAACGAGTGCAGATGAAGGACCTGTTGATGGCATGCTGGCTGAATCCGTGACAAATATTTTTTCCAGTAGTTTTATCAGTAGTGCAGGGTCGATTCCTGATGTTTGACATGTTTGCATATTTGTGCACATGGTCTGTGTGCTTGCATATCGCAGTATGATGCTGTGTGAGAGTAGTAAAATACACTTCTTGGTCATAAAGAATGAGGTACTAAACTGCTACAAAAAGCATCATAAATAAATCTACAGAAAAACATGAAGCATTCGCTGTTCTATTGCTGATAATGTGCATCATTCATAAAATATATTTCGGCTACATGCTTTAACTTATTTAAATAGCTAAAAATGGTGATGTCAATCTGGCATCTTCAGTCGGGTACGATTCATCAGCAACAGTCAACAATGGCATCCAAGCCTTGTTAGTGTACGAGCCTTCAATGTGATGCTCCTGTAAGAAAACACAGATTCATAGAAGATAAATTAAATGAACAAGACGGATGGTTTTCTTTAAAAAAAAAAAAATTAACAATATCTTAAAGATGCCATGTGGAATGTCTGCCAAAAAATAAATTCATACTCCACATATTCCATACCAGATGGGGGCAGTATACCTCCAGAAAGTTGGCCTACTCTAGTCTGTTTTTTAGTTTCGGGTTGTTAATCTTCTAAAACCGTCAAATCGTCAGCTTTGTCCCGCCAAAGCCTATTTTGATCGGTGAGTGATGTAGAATATAATGACTGCTGCGCTTGACAGGGCTTATAACGAGCAGAGAGAGAGAGAGAGAGCGCCCCGGCCGCGCGCGCGCACTCTCACGTCTTCAAACAACACGAGCGCAGTCCTCCTGCTCTCTCTCTCCCTCGCGCATATTAATCAAATCAATTGACACGATAGTAAGACCGCAGTTCATTTGGAGATTTTTAGAGATTAGAGACTCAATGAACAACATCTCAACACTAAATTATAAAGGCCGGTCTCATATAGACGCGATTGACATCAGGTTCAAGTACGCCCACAAGCAGTGCGAGTTATTCGTGTGTTGCAGTTTGGCTGGTGGTTATGCATGTTGCCCGCATACCGCCTCCCATGGCCGAAACTGGTATTATGACACCGGCCGGGCCGGGGCTAGTAATTTAGCATGCTAATTCAGGTTTATATCTCGGCAGCACTATTACTTGTCATTTTTTTAATGACATCATTGCATTTATTTCTTCTCATTCTTTTGATACGTGTAGCTCATTTTTTGGATATTGTTACCTCAATTTTTACATATGGCACCTTTAAATATTGGACGTTTCTTTAGATGAATATTCAGCCTTAAAAATTGTATTGCATTGTCATTGCACTGACATACAACAGTTTATAAATGTAAGGCATTCAAAACTTTGTGCACATGAACACGAAGGGAGAAAATTATCTCCCAGTTCCAGCATGTCAAGCGAAAATAGGTTAAGACATGACGAGGCTGAATCCAGCTTCTTATTTGCAGCTTCTTATTGACGCTATCCGTTCCACCTTAAATGACGCGAACTTCCGCGTTTGCTGGCTTCTTATTGACGCTCAACTAAGGGACCGTGCGGTTTTTCTCTTTTTCGCGTTTTTTAAGGGATTCTGTTACTTTTGTATCTATATTCATATTAAAATAATAATAAAAAAAAAATTAAATGCAAATAACACTGATATATTAGTGAAAATGGACTGTAAAAATATAAAGGCACATAAATATAATTAGGCTACATTATTCTTTAATTATTGTACATGTCATCAGCTCAATTTAGGGACCATGTGGTTTTTCACTTATTCACAGTTATTAGAGACCCTGTTTGTATTGATTATATTTTCAGAAAAGAATAATAGACTATTTTGAAAGGTAAATAACAAATAATAATAACACATAAATTACTGTAAAACTATAATTAGGCCTACATTATTCTTTAATTATTGCAAATAACATAATTTGAATGTATTCAATACATGTATTATTATTTTTAAATTATTATTATTATTATTATTACAAATTCGAATTTTACAAGGTAACCAGAGATTATGCTCCAACTTGGATCCAGCCTCTTATGAAGACTTCAGATGACCCAGCACCTTTGAATAGATGACACCCCTGCAAGGACTCCAGAACATCAAACATGAATGATTATACAAAATGATTATTTTAAAATGCTTTAACATACACATTAGTTTTGCTTAAATGCATATATGATATTTGTAAATACTATAATTTGTGGTATCTTATAACTGTACTTTCTGATATCATCTCATTAAATCGTGGTTTTGTAACATAGAAACCTGCATTTTCTGTAAAGCTGCTTTGAAATTATATGTATTGTGAAAAGCGTTATACAGATGTATTAATTAAATTGAATTGACTTGAAAGTGCCATTGCAATGTTACTGTACATTTGAAAGTTATGGACCTAATCTGACAATACAGAAGAGTTATCACATTGTTGGCCCATTTGGTTTCACTGATGCTTTATGGGGCATCTGTGCTTGAATATAATCATGCACAATTTCAGATATTTTTACTGTATAATTTTGAAATTATGGACCCATGAAGTTGACATAGTACAGTTAGAAGAGCCATTGCATTGTTGGCTCAATTGGGGGCTCTATATCTCAGCTGTCTTTGATGGTGCGTTAAAAGTTGCACTGGGGCCTTATACACATTGTCCTTGACTGTCACCATGCAGGAAAATTAGAAATTTTTACTGTCTCAGTTATGCACCCATGAAGTTGACGGATGTGACTACAGTTATAGGGGGAAGTTGCAGTTTTGTTTTAATTGCATTTTCTGCCCATTTCGCAGCGCTGTTTCTCGGTTGCCTCAGAAGGTGCGTTAAGGTGGACATGAGTACATTATAGTACAGCTACTCCTCTAACGAAATCCAAATTTTGAGCAATTATTACTGTGGAATTTGTTTTTTATGAAGCTTTGAACTTGGCACTTTACTCAATGCAGAGCCGCCTAATGCATTTTCTGCCCAATTCGCGGCGCTGGTTCTCAGCCGCCTCAGAGGGTGCGTTAAATTTGACACTGTCCCATTAGAGTAGAGCTACTACTCTAACAAAATCCAAATTTTGAGCAATTATTACTGTGGAATTTTGTTTTTATGAAGCTTTGAACTTGACACATTACACAATGAGCCGCCTATTGCATTTTCTGCCCATTTCGCGGCGCTGTTTCTCAGCTACCTCAGAGGGTGCGTTAAAATGGACATGAGTACATTATAGTAGAGCTACTCTTCTAGCGAAATCCAAAATTTGAGCAATTATTACTGTAGAATAATTGTTTTATGAAGCTTTGAACTTGGTACTTTACTCAATGCACAACAAGCCACCTAAAGCATTTTCTGCCCATTTCGCGGCGCTGTTTCTCAGCCAACTCAGAGGGTGCGTTAAAACGGACATGAGTACATTATAGTACAGCTACTCCTCTAACGAAATCCAAATTTTGAGCAATTTTTACTGTGGAATTAATTTTTTATTAAGCTTTGAACTTGACATTACACAATGCACAAGGAGCCGCCTTTTGCATTTTCTGCCCAATTCGCGGCGCTATTTCTCAGCCACCTCAGAGGGTGCGTTAAAGTGGACATTAGCCCATTATAGTACATCTACTCCTCTAACGAAATACAAATTTTGAGCAATTATTACTGTGGAATATTTTGTTTTTATGAATCTTTGAACTTGGCACATTATATAAAAAAATGCTAAAGTACAAATATCTGAATTTGTGCATGGTGACAGACAGTCAAGCACATTGGGTTTCAGTGCAACCATTAACACACTCAAAAGCAGGTGGGATAAAGCACCTCCAACTGGGCCAACAATGCAATGGCTATTCTACAATGGCAATGGTGTATTGTCGTATCTGACAAATTCATGGGTCCATAATTTCAAAATTATACAGTAAAAACATCTGAAATTGTGCATGATTATATTCAAGCACACTGGGTATAAGGTACCAGTCCGACTTTTAACGCACCCTCTGACACGGCTGAGAACCAGCGCCGCAAAATGGGCAGAAAATGCATTAGGCGGCATATTGTGTAATGTGCCAAGTTCAAAGCTTCATAAAAAAAGAAATCCACAGTAATAATTGCTCAAAATTTGCATTTCGTTAGAGGAGTGGCTCTACTAGAATGCACTTATGTCCAATTTAACGCACCCTCTGAGGCAGCCGACAAACAGCGCCGCGAAATGGGCAGAAAATGCAATAGGCGGCTCATTGTGTAATGTGTCAAGTTCAAAGCTTCATAAAAAACTAATTCCACAGTAATAATTGCAAAAATTGGATTTCGTTAGAGGAGTAGCTGTACTATAATGGGCTAATGCCCACCTTAACGCACCCTCTTAGGTAGCTGAGAAACAGCATCACGAATTGGGCAGCAAATGCAAAAGGCGGCTCATTGTGCATTGTGTAATGTGTCAAGTTCAAAGCTTCATAAAAAATTAATTCCACAGTAATAATTGCTCAAAATTTGTATTTCGTTAGAGGAGTAGCTGTATTATAATGTACTCATGTCCGTTTTAACGCACCCTCTGAGGTGGCTGAGAAACAGCGCCGCGAAATGGGCAGACAATGCAAAAGGCGGCTCATTGTGCATTGTGTAATGTGTCAAGTTCAAAGCTTCATAAAAAAATAATTCCACAGTAATAATTGCTCAAAATTTGGATTTCGTTAGAGGAGTAGCTGTACTATAATGGGCTAATGCCCACCTTAACGCACCCTCTAAGGTAGCTGAGAAACAGCGCCGCGAAATAGGCAGAAAATGCAAAAGGCGGCTCATTGTGCATTGTGTAATATGTCAAGTTCAAAGCTTCATAAAAAAAGAAATCCACAGTAATTATTGCTCAAATTTTGGAATTCGTTAGAAGAGTAGATCTACTAATGTACTCATGTCCATTTTAACGCACCCTCTGAGGTAGCTGAGAAACAGCGCCGCGAAATGGGCAGAAAATGCAATAGGCGGCTCATTGTGTAATGTGTCAAGTTCAAAGCTTCATAAAAAACAAAGACCACAGTAATAATTGCTCAAAATTTGAATTTCGTCAGAGTAGGAGCTCTAGTCTAATGGGACAATGTCGAATTTAACGCACCCTCTGAGGCGGCCGAGAAACAGCGCCACGAAATGGGCAGAAAATGCATTAAGCGGCTTTTTGTGCACTGTAAAAAGTTAAATTCAAAAATTCATTAAAAGAAAATTCTACAGTAAAAATTGCTCAAAATTTGGATTTCGTTACAGTAGTAGCTCTACTCTAATGGGGCAATGTCCAATTTAACGCACCCTCTGAGGCGGCCGAGAAACAGCGCCGCGAAATGGCAAAAAAATGCATTAGGCGCTTATTGTGCACTGTCTAAAGTGCAAAATTAAAAAATTCATAAAAAAAATATTATACAGTAAAAACTGCTCAAAATTTGAATTTCGTCAGAGTAGGAGCTCTAGTATAATGGGACAATGTCAAATTGAACGCACCCTCTGAGGCGGCCGAGAAACAGCGCCACGAAATGGGCAGAAATGCATTAGGCAACTTATTGTGCACTGTCTAAAGTGCAAATTTCAAACATTCATAAAAAAATTATTATACAGTAAAAACTGCTCAAAATTTGGATTTCGTCAGAGTAGGAGCTCTACTCTAATGGGGCAATGTCAAATTTAACGCACCCTCTGAGGCGGCCGAGAAACAGCGCCGCGAAATGGCAAAAAAAAATGCATTAGGCGGCTTATTGTGCACTGTCTAAAGTGCAAAAATTCAAAAATTCAAAAAAAAAAATTCTACAGTAAAAACTGCTCAAATTGTGGATTTCGTCAGAGTAGGAGCTCTAGTCTAATGGGACAATGTCAAATTTAACGCACCCTCTGAGGCGGCCGAGAAACAGCGCCACGAAATGGGCAGAAATGCATTAGGCGGCTTATTGTGCACTGTAAAAAGTTAAAGGTGCCCTAGAATGTTTTTTTATTATTATTTTATAATGTTTCCTGGGTTGCCCTTATAATGTTAGTATGTTTTTTAGATCAAAAATAGTCATAATTTAGAAATAAAAGGCATTTTTCCTAGCCTGATTTTAGTCTCTGATTTGAACACTCTGTTGGAAGGGGCGTGTCTGCTGTGAGAACCGGCCACTGCTGTGATTGGCTGACATGCTTGCATATGAAATATGACATGTGAAACTCTCTCGAATACTTTTATTACAGCTGTTATATACGTTTTAACTATTACAGCTATCGAGATTAACGAATCGTGAGATGTTTTTAAAGTATTTAAATCTATTTCCATCACATAAAATGTTGCTGTGATGAGCATTGAGAAAGCAGATGACAGTCTGTTGATCGCGAGACAACGCAGTTCTCTTACGAGAGTATCTCTCGTACTGCGTAATATCTTACACTATGGGGAAAACCTCTTTTCCACGAGATACTGAAGCCAAAAATTATCCTTAATTTTCTATTAATGTAAAACGCTTTGCAGCAGCAAGCAGACCTAGGCGAGACAGCTTGCGCGCCTATTGGCTGCTCTTGCGGCAAATGCAGCAGCCTATCGAGAGGCTATGTGTGACGTAATGACCAATGGGGGCACTTCGCGCCCATATCGTCACGTCCCGCCAGAAAGGGCGTGGCCTTGCCTTAAAAATAGGCTCGATAGGCTGATACAAACTGATTTTCATCTCTTCAGCGAAGCTCACGCATCGCTGGATCCAGAGTGGGAAGCCGCGCCGTCGACGCAAGCTTTTCAGCGGGACGAGCCTTTGGAGTCGCTGGCCTCGCCGCCTTCAGCCGCCGTACCTGCTGCGCTTTCCGGCGTACTATATCCTTTATATCATGTATATTTACTCTGCTGAGAGTGTGAGATCGCTTACGTGACGCGACTTACACTTCTCCTCACTAAAAGAGCTGCGGCTTCGCTCGAGTCGCTCACTGACGAACAACGGCCGCCGTCTGCCGCCGCGTCCGTCTTTTTAAAGACGCCACAGCCCGCCGTGGTGCCGCGCCGCGCCCAGCGCGCTCCCGAGCTATCCAGCCCGCCAAAGCTCGCCGGTTCGCCCGCCAGCTTCGCCGGCTTCGCTCGAGTCGCTCACTGACGAACAACGGCCGCCGTCTGCCGCCGCGTCCGTCTACGAGCTCGACGAACCCACCAAGGCGCGGCTAGCTTTCTTTACGTTACAAGAGAGCTACCCCGTGCGCATGCGTCACTGGAGGAAGGAGTGTGTTATTAGTCCCGCCGCGGCCGGACCAAAACTCCACTTCTCAAACTTTTCTCAGCTCCTCTCAGTTCGAGCGGCTGGAAACGTCAATACTGCGGCAGTGTGTCTGTGATTTACACGCACGCCCGCAAACTAACGCCGACGACGCTCCTTTATCTGCCCGTGCTAACTTAAGCTTACGTTGTTTCCCCTGTGGCCCAGTGGCTAAACTTTAAGCTTTAGCGCCAGAGACCCGGGTTCGAACCCGGCTCTCGCAGCAGATAAACTTTATGCGGAAATGAGGAAAGAGTTGTTGTTTAGTCCCGCTGTGGCCGGACCAAGACTCCATTACTCAAACATTTCTCAGCTCCTCATAGTTCGAGCGGCTGAAAATGTCAATATTGCAGCAGCGAGCCTGTGATATACACGCACGCCTGCAAACAAACACCGACACACAAAAACTGTGATCGCGTGCGTCACCAGCGAAATGAGAAGGGAGTTTCTAAGTCCCACTGAGGTCGGACCAAAACCCCTCTTTGTCTCATACATTTCTCAGTTCCTCTTGGTTCGAGCGACTGGAAATGTCAATATTGCAGTAATGAGCCTGTGATTTAACACGCACACCTGCAACAGACGCTGTCACACAAAACTGTGATGACGCTCTTTTATATGCCCGCGCTAACTTAAGCTCTCGTGTTCCCCCCTGTGGCTCAGTGGCAAAACTCGAAGCTTCCACGCGGGAGACCCGTGTTCGATCCCGGCTCTCGCAGCAGAATAAATTTATGCACGCCCCGTGCGCATGCGTCACCGGCGAAATGAGAAATTAGTTTTTCAGTCCCACTGAGGTCGGACCAACTCCCTTTTCTCATACATTTCTCAGTTCCTCTAGTTCGAGCGACTGGAAATGTCAATATTGCAGCAATGAGCTTATGTAACATGCACGGCTGTAATCAAATGCCCATACACAATTGTGATGACGCTATGATCTGCTCCAGTGTATTTTGCAGTAAACAAGCCGGTACCACGGCCCGCTTGCCTGCACAAAAACGCTGCGTTTATGGCGACCCAGATAAGTCGCATCACGGCTCACACGCATAAAATTGACACAGATCGATTGTGAAGTAAGTGTAGTGAATGTGCCCACAAACACTACACATTACACGCCCCACAGCTTCTGTAAAAACGAAGCCTGCAGTCGCTCGTTCAGTCCCAAGCATTGTGACTGTTCCAGTGTATTTCGCAGTGAGCCAGCCGGTGTCTCAGCCCGCTTGCCTGCGCACAAAAGACGTTTTTACGGCTACCCAGATAAATCCATTACAAAGTGCATTTTCTGGTGTTCCGGCCACGGCCGATGGTGTTATGAGTGTTGTAAGAATGCCCACTCCCCCAGTGCCCATTCCCACACCCAAACACAGCCTGCCACGGTGCAGAGCTAGCACAAATAAAATCGACCCCGATCGATTGTGCACACTATGTAGTGAACGCGTCCATACCACAATGCCCGCTTACACTACACGCCGCGTGTCCCTTGGTTTCTGTAAAAAAACAAAACCAACACACACTCAGTCGGCTCTAACCTACAGTGTTTTGAATGTAGTAAACGTGCCCGCAATCCCGCACCCACGTTTTCTCGCATACACAACGAATCCTACGGGATTCGCCCCGCTCACTTTCTCTGCACTATCTGCCATAGAGAAACTGAGCGCGGCCAGGTTGCCCGCTGTGATCAGCGCGCCCCCCGCCTCGTACGCTGTAAACACAGTGTTTTGTTCCTAGTATGCCAGGGCTCTCGAGCTGCCAGTTTGCCACAGCCAGAGCCCGGATTTCATTCTACCTCTAGCTATTCACGCAGACGCGTGGTCAAAGCTTCCCGGGGTATCAGAATGGGTGCTGAACACTATAAAGAGAGGCTATTCGCTGCAATTCGCTCGACGCCCTCGCCGTTACACGGCGCGCGTCGAAACTACGGTGAGAAATGAAGTATCTCATCTACTTCGAGCCGAAATAGCGAAGTTACTGAGCAAAAGGGCTATAGAACCTTTATCTCAGAGCGAAGGGTAAAAGATTAAGCAGATATTTTCTGGTACCAAAAAAAAAAAAAAAAAAGATGGGGGCATCAGACCCATTTTAGATCTGCGACAACTGAACAGAGCGCTCGTCAAACGCCAGTTCAGAATGCTTACGACCAGGAAAATCCTCGCGCAAGTGCGCTACGGGGACTGGTTTATGTCAATAGATCTGAAAGACGCCTATTTTCAAATACAAATAGCGTCCCATCACAAGCGATTCTTGAGATTCGCCTTCGGGGGCCAGGCATATCAATACACAGTCCTACCGTTCGGCCTGTCTCTAGCACCTCGCACATTCACGAAGTGCATGGACGCGGCGCTCGCACCCCTGAGGCTTCAGGGCATGCGAGTCCTGAACTACTTGGACGATTGGCTGATTCTAGCTCGATCACAGTCAGAGCTTATAGAACACAGGACCACATTACTCGAGCACCTCGAGAAGCTGGGCCTCACAGTCAATTGGGCGAAAAGCTCACTGTCTCCCAGCCAGAAAATTTCCTTTCTGGGAACAGTGTTGGACTCGCTATCCATGACAGCACGCCTGTCACCGGAGCGCGGACTAAACATTCAGCACGTCGCGAAATCCTTCCGCCACGGCTCGATAGTTCCGCTCAAAAGGTTTCAGAAAATGCTGGGTCTAATGGCCTCAGCAGCCTCTGTACTCCAGTTGGGCCTGCTTCGCATGCGCCCACTGCAGATGTGGCTGAAAGCGCGGGTTCCACCCAGGACATGGACAGCGGGTCTGTTTCGTCTCAGGGTCGACCTACAGTGCGTTTCAGCTCTGGAACCTTGGAAAAGAACCGACTGGTATCAGTCAGGTGTGAGTCTGGGGACCGCTTCGAGTGTGAGGGTGGTGTCCATGGACGCCTCCACCTCGGGGTGGGGAGCACTGCTCGAGGGCAGACCGCTAGCTGGCCTGTGGTCAGAACGGGAGAAGCTCCTTCACATAAACTGCTTGGAAATGATAGCAGTCGACAAAGCGCTACGGCGTCCTGAATCAGGTCCTGAAACCTTCACAGGCTGACGGAACGCCTCCTGGTCTGGGCTCAGCGCAACCTGCTCTCACTAGAGCAGCGAATGTGCCTGGCCACCTGAATGTGGGGCCAGACAGACTGTCCAGAAACAATGTCCCAGCAGGGGAATGGTCGCTGCACCCGCGATCCAGCTGCTGTGGGAAACATTAACCAGATGTGGTTCCCTGCCCTGATGCAGCTGACCAGCACTGCCCCATGGCCTGTACCCCTGAGGAGAGACCCTCTCTCTCAAGCGAGGGGCTCGATCTGGCATCCTCACCCGGAACTGTGGTCCCTGCACGCATGGGCCATCAACGGGTACCCGCTAGCCTCCCAGAGGGAGTGTTAAACACGATCGCGCAGGCTAGAGCTCCGTCTACTAGACGTCTCTACTCCTCGAAATGGTCTGTGTTTTCTGCGTGGTGTCAAGCCAAGAGCTTTTCACCCGTGGACTGCGGGGTTTCGGAAGTGCTTTCCTTCCTTCAAGAGCTATTGGATAAGGGCAGGACCCAATCCACGCTCAAAGTTTACGTGGCGGCCATAGCAACGTTTGCAAAACCGGTGTCTGGCCAGTCACTGGGGAAGAACGACTTAGTTGTACGTTTCCTTAGAGGAGCCCGGAGGCTGAACCCTCCCAGGCCCCCTTCAGTCCCGACGTGGGACCTTTCCACGGTCCTGGAGGCCATGAAAGGCGCCCCGTTCGAGCCAATCCAATTGTCGGACATGAAACACCTGTCTTTCAAAACAGTGTTTCTCACGGCTCTCGCTTCAGTGAAGCGCATAGGGGACTTACAAGCGCTCTCAGTAAGCGCGTCATGCATGGAGTTTGGGCCTAATGACTCGAAGGTCATTCTCAAACCTAAGCACGGATACGTGCCGAAATCCCTCAGCACACCGTTTAGGGCCCAGGTAATTTCCCTGTCTGCCCTTCCGGTTCTCAATGAGGAGAAGGACGCGAGCCTCCTTTGCCCTGTCAGGGCACTAAGAGCTTACATGTCCCGCTCGTCTGTTTTCAGACAGACCGAACAGCTTTTTGTTTTGTTTGGCGGGCGTTCCAAGGGACTCGCCGCCTCAAAACAGAGCCTATCCAGGTGGATAGTGGACGCCATTGCGCTGGCTTACACTTCAAAGGGCCTGCAGTGCCCCTTGGGTGTCAGAGCGCACTCCACGAGAGGCGTGGCCTCTTCGTGGGCTTGGTCCAGCGGGGTTACCCTGCAAGATATCTGTACGGCCGCGGGCTGGGCCTCGCAGTCTACATTTATAAAATACTATAACCTGGAGGTGCCCGCCTTACAAGCTAAGCTTCTGGCGATCTAAAATTCAGTGCTATCTGCCCCCCTGTGCGGCCCAGATGCTGAATCTGACCTGCGTACTGTTCATTAGACAATACAGCAGCCCCACGAGTGTTAACACAGCATGACCACCCAGATCAGGCCGAAAGCTTTCGCCCTGGCTGCGCGTTTTGGTTAAACATATAATAAAGCCCCTCTGGGTGCTAAATTCATAAGGAATGATGCTTCCAGCCTCTCTTCCCCGCTCTATATGAGTTTATGGTGATTGTGCACTATATGCGCCCCGGGCTTCGGCCCCGGGACTTTGGTGTTGGATCCCTGTTTGCACGGCGTGTTGCATGGTGTTCCCCATAGCGTAAGATATTACGCAGTACGAGAGATACTCTCGTAAGAGAACGTACTCGGTTACTAACGTAACCTCGGTTCTCTCTAGAGAGGGAACGAGTACTGCGTATCTTGCCGTGCTTAAAATACGCTCTGGTTCGCTTCGGCGATGAAAACCAGTTTGTATCAGCCTATCGAGCCTATTTTTAAGGCAAGGCCACGCCCTTTCTGGCGGGACGTGACGATATGGGCGCGAAGTGCCCCCATTGGTCATTACGTCACACATAGCCTCTCGATAGGCTGCTGCATTTGCCGCAAGAGCAGCCAATAGGCGCGCAAGCTGTCTCGCCTAGGTCTGCTTGCTGCTGCAAAGCGTTTTACATTAATAGAAAATTAAGGATAATTTTTGGCTTCAGTATCTCGTGGAAAAGAGGTTTTCCCCATAGCGTAAGATATTACGCAGTACTCGTTCCCTCTCTAGAGAGAACCGAGGTTACGTTAGTAACCGAGTACGTTTCTCTCTCTAATGCTTTCACCAATGCAAACGATGGGCATACAGTAAGAGCTTCGTTGTGGAGTGTAACAGCGTCATTGATTTCATAACGAGTTTGGCAAGAGAGATAAACTCGCGCTGTGTGGATTGTTCTTTGACCGCTTTCTGTATACTTTTTTCACTGAGAATTAGCCTATTTAACGTTAGTTATGTATGCTCGTTACTTGGAGTTTGCTATTACTGTACTAGGATCTTGCGCTGGATCTAACACAGTGTAAATTATCTTTAATAAAATCACTAGCCTACTTACCGGTTGCGGGAATATAGTTGGAATTACCCCCTTCTTCAGTTTGAGACGCTGAGAGAAGCTTGATATTGTCCCAGGTTCGAAAATAAGTCCGTGGTGAAATGGGCAGAGCAAACTAACAACTTCGAATTAAACTGTTGCGGTATCCGATTATATATAAACATCAACCACGCGTCCACGCCTGTTGACATTTCTTTTCTGTGGGAAGGGTATGAAAATACCTCACATCCCCTGCACAGCCTGGAACATAGCATTTATTCCATGATCTGCCATTTTCTCTCTGATCCTCGCTTGTTCCGATGACTCGGCTGCGCAGTGCTTGTCATTGAGGGCTGGGATATGCAAATCTTTGGAGGCGTGATCCCCGACTGTTGCGTCACAGTCGGTATTATGTGGAGATTCGCCTGTTTTTCAGGGGTGTTTTTTAAAAACGAGATTTAAATAAGAAGGAGAAAACAGTGGTGTTTGAAACTCATTGTATGTCATGTCCATGTACTGAACTCTTGTTATTTAACTATGCCAACATAAATTCAATTTCACATTATAGGGCACCTTTAAATTCAAAAATTCATTAAAAGAAAATTCTACAGTAAAAATTGCTCAAAATTTGGATTTCGTTACAGTAGTAGCTCTACTCTAATGGGGCAATGTCCAATTTAACGCACCCTCTGAGGCGGCCGAGAAACAGCGCCGCGAAATGGCAAAAAAATGCATTAGGCGCTTATTGTGCACTGTCTAAAGTGCAAAATTAAAAAATTCATAAAAAAAATATTATACAGTAAAAACTGCTCAAAATTTGAATTTCGTCAGAGTAGGAGCTCTAGTATAATGGGACAATGTCAAATTGAACGCACCCTCTGAGGCGGCCGAGAAACAGCGCCACGAAATGGGCAGAAATGCATTAGGCGGCTTATTGTGCACTGTAAAAAGTTAAATTCAAAAATTCATTAAAAGAAAATTCTACAGTAAAAATTGCTCAAAATTTGGATTTCGTTACAGTAGTAGCTCTACTCTAATGGGGCAATGTCCAATTTAACGCACCCTCTGAGGCGGCCGAGAAACAGCGCCGCGAAATGGCAAAAAAATGCATTAGGCGCTTATTGTGCACTGTCTAAAGTGCAAAATTAAAAAATTCATAAAAAAAATATTATACAGTAAAAACTGCTCAAAATTTGAATTTCGTCAGAGTAGGAGCTCTAGTATAATGGGACAATGTCAAATTGAACGCACCCTCTGAGGCGGCCGAGAAACAGCGCCACGAAATGGGCAGAAATGCATTAGGCAACTTATTGTGCACTGTCTAAAGTGCAAATTTCAAACATTCATAAAAAAATTATTATACAGTAAAAACTGCTCAAAATTTGGATTTCGTCAGAGTAGGAGCTCTACTCTAATGGGGCAATGTCAAATTTAACGCACCCTCTGAGGCGGCCGAGAAACAGCGCCGCGAAATGGCAAAAAAAAATGCATTAGGCGGCTTATTGTGCACTGTCTAAAGTGCAAAAATTCAAAAATTCAAAAAAAAAAATTCTACAGTAAAAACTGCTCAAATTGTGGATTTCGTCAGAGTAGGAGCTCTAGTCTAATGGGACAATGTCAAATTTAACGCACCCTCTGAGGCGGCCGAGAAACAGCGCCACGAAATGGGCAGAAATGCATTAGGCGGCTTATTGTGCACTGTAAAAAGTTCAATTAAAAAAATTGATTAAAAAAAATTTCTACAGTAAAAATTGCTCAAAATTTGGATTTCGTAACAGTAGTAGCTCTATAACGGGGCAATGTCAAATTTAACGCACCCTCTGAGGCGGCCGAGAAACACCGCCACGAAATGGGCAGAAAATGCATTAGGCGGCTTATTGTGCACTGTCTAAAGTGCAAAATTCAAAAATTCATTAAAAGAAAATTCTACAGTAAAAATTGCTCAAAATTTGGATTTCGTTACAGTAGTAGCTCTACTCTAATGGGGCAATGTCAAATTTAACGCACCCTCTGAGGCGGCCGAGAAACAGCGCCGCGAAATGGCAAAAAAATGCATTAGGCGGCTTATTGTGCACTGTCTAAAGTGCAAAATTCAAAAATTAATAAAAAAAAAATTCTACAGTAAAAACTGCTCAAATTGTGGATTTCGTCAGAGTAGGAGCTCTAGTCTAATGGGACAATGTCGAATTTAACGCACCCTCTGAGGCGGCCGAGAAACAGCGCCACGAAATGGGCAGAAAATGCAATTGAAACCAAACCTGCAACTTCCCCATAACTCTAGTCAATCTGTCAACTTCATGGGTGCATAACTTAAAGATGCGACAGTAAAAATGTCTTATTTTGTGCATGGTGACAGTCAAGGACAATGTGTATAAGGCCCTAGTGCAACTTTTTACGCACAATACATGTATCACAATACAGCTATATAGAGCCCCCACTTTTGAGCCAACAATGCAATGGCTTTTTATACAGTAAAAACATCTGAAATTGTGCATGATTATATTCAAGCACAGATGCAGGGTATAAAGCATCAGTGAAACCAAGTAGGCCAACAATGTGATAACTCTTCTGTATTGTCAGATTGGGTCCATATCTTTCTAATGTACAGTAACCATGCAATGGCACTTTCAATTTAATGCAATTCAATTTAATTCATACATTTATTTGTATAACCCTTTTCACAATCATTTCAAGGTAGCTTTACATAAAATGCAGGTTTCTGTGTTACAAAACAATAGGATTTAATGAGATGTAAAATGTAAAGTACAGTTAAAAAATACCACAAATTATAGTATTTTACAAATATCATATATGCATTTAAGCAAAACTAATGTGCATGTTAAAGCATTTATAAAATGATAATTTTGTATAATCATTCATGTTTGATGTTCTGGAGTCCTTGCAGGGGTGTCATCTATTCAAAGGTGCTGGGTCACCCGGGTCTTCATAAGAGGCTGGATCCAAGCTGGTGCATAGGCCTAATCTCTGGTTACCCTGTGTAATTATAATTTGTAATAATATTTATTTATTTTTAAATACAATTTCAATACATCCAAATTATGTTAATTGCAATAATTAAAGAATAATGTAGGCCTAATTATAGTTTTACAGTAATTTATGTGCTATTATTATTTGTTATTTACCATTCAAAATAGTTTATTATTCTTTTCTGAAAACATAAAAAAATACAACTACCTACAATAACAACTACCTGGATGTACACTCACCGGCCACTTTATTAGGTACACCTGTCCAACTGCTCGTTAACACTTAATTTCTAAGCAGCCAATCACATGGCGGCAACTCAATGCATTTAGGCATGTAGACATGGTCAAGACAATCTCCTGCAGTTCAAACCGAGCATCAGTATGGGGAAGAAAGGTGATTTGAGTGACTTTGAACGTGGCATGATTGTTGGTGCCAGAAGGGCTGGTCTGAGTATTTCAGAAACTGCTAATCTACTGGGATTTTCACGCACAACCATCTCTAGGGTTTACAGAGAATGGTCCGAAAAAGAAAAAACATCCAGTGAGCGGCAGTTCTGTGGGCGGAAATGCCTTGTTGATGCCAGAGGTCAGAGGAGAATGGCCAGACTGGTTCGAGCTGATAGAAGGGCAACAGTGACTCAAATAACCACCCGTTACAACCAAGGTGGGCAGAAGAGCATCTCTGAACGTACAGTACGTCGAACTTTGAGGCAGATGGGCTACAGCAGCAGAAGACCACACCGGGTGCCACTCCTTTCAGCTAAGAACAGGAAACTGAGGCTACAATTTGCACAAGCTCATCGAAATTGGACAATAGAAGATTGGAAAAACGTTGCCTGGTCTGATGAGTCTCGATTTCTGCTGCGACATTCGGATGGTAGGGTCAGAATTTGGCGTCTACAACATGAAAGCATGGATCCATCCTGCCTTGTATCAACGGTTCAGGCTGGTGGTGGTGGTGTCATGGTGTGGGGAATATTTTCTTGGCACTCTTTGGGCCCCTTGGTACCAATTGACCATCGTTGCAACGCCACAGCCTACCTGAGTATTGTTGCTGACCATGTCCATCCCTTTATGACCACAATGTACCCAACTTCTGATGGCTACTTTCAGCAGGATAATGCGCCATGTCATAAAGCTGGAATCATCTCAGACTGGTTTCTTGAACATGACAATGAGTTCGCTGTACTCAAATGGCCTCCACAGTCACCAGATCTCAATCCAATAGAGCATCTTTGGGATGTGGTGGAACGGGAGATTCGCATCATGGATGTGCAGCCGACAAATCTGCGGCAACTGTGTGATGCCATCATGTCAATATGGACCAAACTCCCTGAGGAATGCTTCCAGCACCTTGTTGAATCTATGCCACGAAGAATTGAGGCAGTTCTGAAGGCAAAAGGGGGTCCAACCCGTTACTAGCATGGGGTACCTAATAAAGTGGCCGGTGAGTGTACATTATCCCTTATGTCACGATGTGGTTTTGTGTCATGTTTAGTGGTTACCTGTCTTGTCATTTAGTTATCCCAGGTGTTTCTTATTTTCCACGCCCTCTTGTTATCCTGTCTGCTCGTTTGTCTCTAATTATTTAAGCCCTGTGTTTCAGTCTTGTCTTTGTGAGTTCTTGTTTGATGTTGTAGCGTTCATGTTGGTTGTTCTGTTCCTGAGTCCTGTTCCCTGTCTGAGTCCTTGTCAAGTTTGGAGTTTGTTAAATAAAGCGTGTGCTGCACTTGGATCAAGCCTCATCTCTACTTCAACCGCACCACGTTACACCTTATTTAGTAAACAGCAGATGATTTCCAGATGAAGTGATCAGACATCTTGCAGATGTACATGTGCTATCTTTTCATCACCAATGTTTCACTACTTGGGTTTCCATCCAAACGTAAAGCGAATCTTTTCAAAGTTTGTAAAAAAAAATGTGAATTAGGTGCGTTTCCATCAAATTGTTTGAATGACAGTGGTATTGGGGTCCGTGTACCTTGGGATAATTTGTTTTCTAAACGGAAAAACCAACAAACCGTTCATTTATCACATATTCAACACTCAAGAACATAAATAAACACATTTTTATACACCGGATAAACGACGTGAGATTTTTTTTTCTTTATGTTCATGAGAAGGGTCGAATATGTGATAAATAAACGGTTTCTTAGTTTTACTGTTTCGAGGAACAGAAAGAATAAAATCCAAAGGTACACAGACCTATTGGTAACCTAGTAACCAATAGTAAATAAAACACCATCAGTGGAAACATACGATTAGTCACATGGGTTTAATGTTTGCCATTTCAGAAATTATTCAACAAATGCATTTCAATCTCCCATTTTTCCCGTTAACTCTTTTTCGCACAAGTCAAAAACCAGCTCAAGCGCGCATAATTTTTTTCAGATATTTTCCTTTTCCATTACTCATTTCTGATGCAATACTTCAAAATGTGCATAAAAACAGGGTGATGGAAACAGCTCCTGCCAAAAGCAATGCCAAAAGAGGGTTTGCGCTGGCGCAAGCTGTTAGTAAATCTGGTCCATTTTTTATTTTTTACATGTGAATTAGTTTATACCCTGATTAGATTTACAATAACTCAGCTTTAAGTATGTGATACTTGTATTCTGTCCTGCTTTTGTAGCTTTGTTCCGGTGACAGTTGATCACACCAGCGGTATGATTTAAAGCTGCAGAAACCAGCAGGAGAACACCGACACCAGCACATATTACTGCTACAGACTGACTGGATTCTGGAACAGGAAAAACAGACATACATAATCACTAGTAGACATCAAACCATAATCAACTTTACTGATATTTACCCCTTTCTTCTTTAATCATATGTTGTATGATATTGATTGAACTGATAGATTTTTTTTTTAAAGAAAAGCAATTAAAAAAGCTAGCCTGACTACGTCAGACTTCGTACTTCTGCTCTTTTTCAGTTCGCTTCTGTACTCAGGGTGTTTCTCAAAACCATGAATGCAAAGAACGGACTTGTGTTCTTGGGGAGAACACTGTAAAGACTCAGAGGTGGATCTGATTACGGGGAATTTGCATATCATAATTAATAATTAATAATTAATAATTATTCATACAGGTTTGTATCAGATCAGTCTTACATGTTAATACATCTCCCGATAAGGGATGATACGTTATTTTACCTGCATGCAAAAACTGCATGCTTGCATGTGTATCTTGGTAGCCAACCACAAGTTGATTGCGATTAGCTACACAGATCACGTTTTACAAACAGGTAAAATTAATTAGCTCAATTAATTTATAGAGTTTAGGAAAATCAATTCTGTGGCCACAAGAATTAGCTTTCCCGCCCTATAAACAAATACTCTTTAAAGTATCTTTAATTTGTAAAGCTCGTAGCTTTTGATCTAGCAATTTCAGGGACCCGAAGTATGAGCAGACACAGTAAATCCATCAAATGAGTATCATGAATTTTAATAAGAAATAACTAGCCTATGCATTTACTACGTTACAGGAATACATGTATTTACAAACATTAATGACAAAGACACGCGGGGAGTCTAGACAATGGGAACACGTGTAAAAGTGAGTGAGTGAGAGTGAGGGAGAGAGAGAGAGAGAAACGGAGATCCGTAAGGGTCAACCGTTTGGCAAAGGTCATCTGGACAACGGAACCTCAGACCAGACAACAAGGAATCACAAAATCGCCCCTTTTGAGGCAACAACCGTACAGCATAATAAATCTGGATAAGAAATAAAATACTTGCACCGTCTCTTAGTTTGCCGAGGAGAAGGCGTGCTTGTGTGTGTGTCCTTGGGGCACGCACCTGTTCGTTCGTTGAGCGGTTGCGTTTGGTGATCCATGTGTCCCACGTGGTTTCCTGGTGGTTCAGAGCGCGGACTTTCAAACACATGTTTGAAGGTCTTTGAGGTAAATTTACCAAAGAAACAATTCAGGCTAAGTTCATTCCTCGTTGGTGGAAATGAAATCGGTAGGGTACTTAAAAGAACTTAGAATTAAACAAAGAAAGAAAAGATGAAAGATCTCCGGAGGAGATCACTAAGAAGTCACATCCTGACGCCGGGGGTAAGAGGCAAGAGAGGGAGTTTTTTGTGTGGATGCAATTTATAGCCTTAGAGAACGTGTCCCACCTCTCATTGGCTTGACCAATAAGAAGAGTAGAAGTTCCAGGTGGGAAAGTTGCACAGAGTCTTTGTCCTAAACGTGGACTGGTTTCTGATGAAGAGGACTAGGGAAGATTCTTGTAATACTAATATGTTGTATCATATTTCATATATACCAACATATCATATGCACACTCTTTCCAATCTCCAAAGTACCAATTTATCAAAACCAAACACGGTATAGGTGAATTTTGCTTAACCATAGTTTGCAGAGTTTGAAACATTAAGTATTAGAGTTTACATGAAAACAAACCATGAGATGGAACATTTGATACATGGCAATACATTTATCACATGGTTATACATATATATATATATATATATATATATATATATATATATATATATATATATATATATATATAATATATAGGATTGAACAGGTTTCATTTCTCCTTCTCAGCAAAGAATTAAGTCTATGCACATTCTTTTGGGTCGTAAACTCGTAACAGGACACTTCGGCCAGTGTTAGCTGGATTTGGGGGGGGAAGTTTCACAGACTTTGTTAGGATAGTGAGTTTGCTGGATTATTCATTAAAATGCATAATCCAGGCATTTATCGTTCGTTTAGAACTACAATACAGTCAGGTATCTTCATAGGCCCTGGGCACTCAGACCCACATAACAACATATGAAATATATCTCATTAAAATGTCTTTAATGGGGAAATTCGTACCAGTTTGTGTATGTGTGTGTGTGTTCAAGTCCCGGGGTTTATAGGAAGAAATACATTTCGTTATTTAGATGATCCGTAATTCCGCCCAGGCCTTACTAGCTAGTTGTTCTTAGAAGAATGAACTCACGAGGTGACGAGCACACAGAACGCTGCTGACAGTTTAAGACGATGTGTTCTTGCTGGTATTGCGCAATAATACCCCCGCACAGACACCGTCTGTAACGTTACCCAAACATAACGAGAATTATTGACGATAACAGCCAGGCCATACATTTTTGTAAAAATGCCAATATTTGAAATCTACACAGTTGATTTCTCGCATCAAATGTTCTCAGAAGTGAATTTAGTGATGAAATAGCGTACGTAATTGTAGAAAAACGAATTACTGTATTGACCTGCCTCTCCTTCCTCGAATGCCGAATCGAGTGCTGGGATACTTCTGCCGTCAAGTTCACACAAGTTACCAATCGATGCATCCTCGGTAAAATGGGCGTGTCAAGAACACATCCGGGATTTTTAACCGTTCTTGCCAAAATGCAAACTTGTGTATTGGGACAGTACTTGGGCCACAAAAGATGACGTTTCACAAGAACACAAGGACACAAGTACAGACAAGAACACAGATTGAGAAAGGCCCTCAGTCTGAGACATCGACATGTCTCTCAGTTTTCCTCCGGCCTGAAAACAGCCGGCCAATCAACGAACAGAGGGCGGGCTGAGAGCCGCAACGTAGATGCTAAGTGCCGAGTTTAAAATTGTATTTTAGATTAGGGAAATCGAAAACGACCGCGGATATGGAGACACGGGATTCAATTCGCTCTGTTGTGGAGAATATTTGGTTGCACTCATGAAGGATCAGGTTAAGGAGGCAGCAAACCTCGGTCAGCCATGTTCACTCCGGTATTTCGCTCGATGGTTCATACATGTGTTTACAGTGGAAGTTCGATGCGGCTACGCTGGCGAATAACACATGTCATAATCAGACGTTATGTGATTGGCTTACGGGTAACTAATGATTTTATACTTCAGACAAGCGTCCCCCCGCGAGAAAGAAAACACTTTTCAATTATGCCATGCCAGACTCTGTCTATGAAGCAAAGCAAAGTAGCAGAGTTTGGGTTTACCAGGCTATAAAAAAAGCATGGAATAAATGAATATAAGTGAAAACTGAAATATATTTTTGTCAAACAATTTAAATAAATTTTTGTTAAAATGAATCCTTTCTACGATACATCGCGAGTAAAAGACCATAATTGATTAGCCTACTAACGTTTCTCTTACGTCATTTGTTGCGTACACGTTTCACGTTAAATCGCCATATATTATGACAACTCTAGGAGTGTTTGGTATGGTAAAGGATAAGACAATGTTGACATGTTTGGTGTTGGTTGAATAGATCTATGCTGCTTCTGCTAAAGAGCAAGTATGGGACTTTCTACTGCCAATTCATACATGTCACGCTGCTGTACAATATAGCGTACATGAATTGCCCGTAGCAGATCTAGACAGGTGGAGCTGGGGAGGGTGCAGGGTTTCTGAAAGCGCGCTGAGGCGCTAAGGCAAATGCTACCCATGTATTTAAAGGTTGAGCAGCGAGCTCATTGGCTGCTGATACAACAGTAACCAATCAAGTGTACCCTATAGAGAATCATGTGATTACAAACAGATTCAGCCTGCGAAGAATCTCTAGATGTTTTGTGTGCCGTGGTAATGGATATTTTTTGTGTTTGTGTTTATACGTTGTTTTGTTATTTGCTATTTGAAACTTTGTGTGCTGTTGTACTGTTTTCATTCTTCGCTTTGCCCGCCCTGTTTTATGAGGGCCCACCCTATTGAACATTTCTGGCCCTCGCCCCTGGGGTCAGTGCAATAAAGCAAAGTGTGATATTTATACAAATTACACTTTCACAGCACTTTTTTTGTAGGTCAAGTAAATGACCTATACTTAAAATACAAGTATAGAATAAATAGCTGTGATGGTCACAGATATAATAAATATCAATGAAAATAAACATAGCCTGCTTTAAAACATTCATTAAATGACTCACCAAGGACAGAAACGCTGAAGGTCTTGTCACTGTCACTGCCGCCGCTGAAGATCAGTAGTTTATAGAGTCCAGCGTCTGTGGTACTAATGTTTGTGATGGTCAGAGATCCAGTCTGATGATCCAGCTTCAGTCTGTCTCTGAATCTCTCATTATCATTGATTATCTGTATAGGGATCTCCATTAATTTAAGTTACACAAGTGTCATTAAAATACCATTTAATTCTCTCTTGTTGGGTTTGTTTGACACTATTGTGTTGAGTGACTGAATCTCCCTCCGTCACAGACACTGACACTCTGTCTGTATCATCAGCACCAAACACACCTGGAGAAGAAATTAACAATTACACCACAGGACAGAATAATAAAATAAGTCTGTGGTGAACAAGCTCAAGACACTTTCACGTTTTATTCTACGACATAAAATACATCAGTATTACCCCAAAAAAGCGGTTGCTAACAAGTGGCTAAATGGGACTACAGAGTCTGTCGAGGAGATTAAACGTCATCACGCTGAAAAGGTAAACTGAGTCCACTTATACAGCATATAGGTATTCTTATAATTGTGCTTAGCCTATAAACTATTCTAACTCATACTTTCTGGGAAAAAGTTTTTAGATAAAACTGAAACAGTTTGAAGAAGCTTAGTGATGGTGATGTTGAATTCGTGGGACCCTGGTGTAGTTCGTTTATAAAAAATACCTTTAGCTTTTTACTTCTGGCGACTGCATTTAGCCTTCAAAATTTAAGTTGTGTTCATCTGTGAAAATTATCTTAATGGACAAAATGTGCAAGTATCATAAACTTTTGTTGATCGCAGAGGTTGTTTTCGGGGATAATTCAAAGGCCAATGGGAAAATCTCGAGGGAACCAGCAGGATGCGAACTGCCCGTTGGCCTACAAAGTGACGTCATACATGCGCCACTCTATTTACAGCACAATATTTAAAGGACTGCAGGATCAGTCATATGGCAACGGGGCAAACTAACATGAGGGGCAAAAGGAAAGTTGTTCAGGCTATATTGCTGGCAATAAACCTCATTGTTTGTGTCATGTGCAGCACATACTTTGAACTTGGTTGCTGCCAATGACTCACAAAGCTCCAAAGATGCTACTAGTTATTTTGGCAGAATATTCACCCTTATCTCATCTTCCATCAAGAGATGGTCTTTATTGAAAAGCCATATCAAGATCACACTACAGTCATAGAGAGAGCCGTGGAGATATTGTAGAAGCCATTAGACAGAGAAGCCCTACTGGAGGTAAATTAAATGTCAACAGATCCTGCCTTAAATATTAAGGCTTAATCTTAAAGAGGAAATTATATAATTTAGTTTCCCTTACCATGATTAATCAACACAGCCACTATAGACACCTTTTTTTAAACAGTGTAAGATAAGTTTTTCAGAAATGTTTGGTGGTGTCTGATACCATGACCAGTTTTACTGTAGCAACAGTGAAATAATTTATAACCTGATGATTCAATGTTATCTTAGTCCACGATTATTTTTGACAACATGCAATTTTTGAGAGATAAATTGCAGCTGTTATGAGTGAATCATATATTTTTAATAATATTTATCACATAAACACACAAAGATTTTTCAAGTTAATGTCCTTTTTAAGGCATTGTGGGTTTTAAGGCACTTTTTTCCCATTGGCTGATGTAAAGTTAAGGAAAATAGAAAGAGAAATAGTCTACAAATATATTCTTACTAAAAAAAAAAGCTACTTACTAAAACACATTTAGTGTTAGAAAACTAAAGCATTTGTGTCCACTTATTAATTGATGGTTAAATCTGAGGTACAGGTTTGAGGAGTATAGCATTTATTTGGTTTGACACTTAAAATAAATTAGACTCTATTGAGGCTACATATTTAAAATGAGCACCATACAAAAGACACCATCCAAAAAAGGAACAAAATAACAAGAGTATTGCCAAAAGAAAGAACCAAATTCAGCTAGCTGAAGACTAACACTAGCCAAATCATTTCCATCGAACAGTGATAATATTCTACATATCAGCAAAATACAATAATGCCATGAGTTTAAAACACAATCACATAAAAACACAGCTGAACACAATAGAACTGAAAGAGACACGAGATGCTTGACAAACAACTGAATATAATTCATGACCAAAACTGAATGAGACACAAGATAAAAAAAACATAATAACAAATAACATGGTTCTTCATCTTCCTCCTCACATGTAATAAAACACAACAAATAATATGAAAAAACTAATCAGCACCTCATAAAATATCTGAATTTGTTAATTTCATTGTGACTCATTTTTGCACATTTTAACAATGAAGATAAAGATATCTACCAAACGTATGAAGACATACTATGATTTAATTGCTATAAAAATGGCATTGTTTTATACACACATTTGTGTTAAGTTTGTACTGTAACATTCCTGCTGACAACATCACACTAAAGTATTTTCATAAATACAACTTTAAAATAAATAAATGAATATGAATAAGCTGCACCAAGATAATCAAGGCAGTTTTTGGTTCTAGTATTGATTTCAAATATCAATAGTATTTCACAGAAATGTATGTCTCTTAATTTATCATTTAAATCACTAAAATAAACATACATCAAATCCGTTTTTAATGTCATATTTAAATTGGTATTTAATAAGTGAAATTCGACTGGTATTGGTACTGATTATTGAAATCCTGGAATCGAGACACAGTTACTCTGTGAGCGATGAGAGTTTCAGCTGATCTTCTCTCCATCATTTTCTAATTCTCTTCAGTGTCTCTTTCAATGAAAGTATCAAAATTATAAATTATGTTACATTGTTTTATTGGCTGCTTCAGTCTGAGTCTGATTGTAGGAATCCTCCTTTTCAAAGTAATGTCAGTCAGGTCACGTGGGTGAGTTATCACAAGCCATTATCCTAGGAAAACAAAGATTCACAGATGGTTAAACATATCATGAAAATCTTACTTTTTCCGTGTTTAAGTGCTATAATCGGGACTCCGGAGCATCCCAGAAACTGTGAAAAGTGACAACCCAGAACGGAAATCCCCCAGATGAATCAATGTAACTCCACCACAACTACATAAAATGTCTCCACTAATCTAAAGGTTGCAACCTCTTCCTGAGTCACGGAGGCGGGGAGCAGCAGCTCATTTGCATTTAAAGAGACACACACAAAAATGGGGCGTTTTTGCTCACACCCAAAAAGGAGCAAATTTGACCAGCTACAATAAATGATCTGTGGGGTATTTTGAGCTGAAATTTCTCAGACACATTCTGGGGACACCATATATTTATATTACATCTGGTGAAAAGTGTACGCAATTTCACTTTTAAAGTAATACAGTTGATACTAAATTTACATTTAGCTGACGCTTTTATCCAAAGCGACTTACAATTGCTAATTATATGTCAGAGGTCGCACACCTCTGGAGCAACTAGGGGTTAAGTATCTTGCTCAGAGACACATTGATGTCTCATAATGGATTTGAACCCGGGTCTCTCACACCAAAGGCATGTGTCTTATCCACTTTTCTCTCCCTAAATATTAAATCGAAACGAGCGTTTATCAAATGTGAATATGTGATTCAGAGAATGAACGCACGCACGCACAAACAACATAAGTAGGCCTTTCTTCCAGATGTGAAATAAAAAAATGTAAATTTGTGCACCGCTGAATGGCTTTTGTCTTGTTTTAACAAGGTCTTGTAATAATGTCATTAACATATAAAAGAGCACCGTCAACGTCAAAAACTTTTACTTGAGAACGGTGAGCAGCAAGATTTATTATATTTCCAAATATCTGCAGTTTTCTGATAGCCTGGTAATACCAAACTCTGCTGTGAGGTGTTTTCTTTCTGAAGAAGTATTGTCTGAAGTATAAAATCATTGGTTACCCGTAAGCCAATCACATAAAGCAATCACCTCTCTCTCCAACTTAAACATCACCTCCATTCAAAATGTTTAACAAACACTCTTCTTGTTCGGGCTTCAGTTTGCAAATGCCGGGAATCTTCTCCACAACAGAGGGAATTGCATCCCGTATCTCCATATCCGCGGTCGTTTTCGATTTCCCTAACCTAAAATACAATCTTGAACTCGGCGCTTAGCATACGTCACGGCTCTCAGCCCGCCCTCTGTTCGTTGATTGGCCGGCTGTTTTCAGGCCGGAGGAAAACTGAGAGATACTGTAGGTCGCTATCTCAGACTGAGTACAGAAGCGAACTGAAATTGAGCGGAAGTACGAAGTCTGACATAGTCAGGCTAGTTTTCTGACTCTCTGCCAGAAGAAAAAGTAAATTTCCACTTCAAAAATACTTTTTTCTAAATATGAACATCGATGTGGATTTTAGCGTACAAATACTCTAAGATCAAATCTGTGGCTACACACATTTTATAAATGAGGCCCATTATCTTAAATTGAATCAAACCTTCTGTAATACATTAATACAAAATTATATTATGATTTCAACATTGCATCTAAAATTCTTGAACTGACCATTAAGAAACTAGTCCTCTGAATTTTTTTGTTTGTTTTGTATTATTTGGGAGTTATGTGTTTTTGATGATTTAAAGGGGCTATATGCAACTTTTTCCCCCAAAATAAACGTAACAATAGCCTTTTTATTTTACCATTTATGACTCAAACATCTCCTGTTGAGCATACTGACACCTTGTCCGCTCACAGTGGGTGCACATATAAGCCTGTATCCTATTTTTCCTATTTTCTGTCGGGTCGGATTTTTCCCGCGCTGTCTGCGGATGTGACGTCAAGTGCGTTCATGTTAAACGTTTCAGATCACTCTGCCACCACCGCTAGTCAGCAAGTAGCCAACACTCGCAAGCAGTGCAATGGAATATATGTATTTGACTCTTCTTACCTCTGTAAACATAATGTTGACCTCCTTGCAGCAGATGACTCGAGCGCGAGCAGAAAGGAAGAGCAGTTCTGTTTTTGGCCACAGGTGTCAGTCACGAGTTTAAATTTCAGAAAAACGCATATAGCCTCTTTAATAATAATTAAAATGATTATTATATATTAAAATCAAATGTAATCATACCACTGTTCTTTTATGCACTGTACATCTCTTATATATTGTTAAATCGGCTGTATGTAATACTTACATTCTGTTGTACCAGTGTATGTCTCTGTCTGCGACGGTAGTAAATCGCAGCAGCAGCAGCAGCATAAACCAGCACAACACCAACAACAACACCACCAAAAACTAATCCTGCTACAGCTTCTGAAGACACACATCTAAACAGACATTATTGTGAATGATAATCTATCCAGGACTTAATTTTTTTTTTTTACTTTAGACCCTTCTATTGATCATCAGCTGTATCAACATTCCTGGTGGAATGATCTCCCCACCGTCATCCGGAATGCAGAATCCCTGACAGCATTCAAAAGACAACTGAAAACTCATCTCTTCCGGGAGCACTTAACATAAAAAAAAATATAAAAAAAAATAAAAAAAATTCCTTTTCCTTTAAATCCTCGCTTGCCTGGCTTATGCTACTCCGAGCTATGTCTGAACTTTGTATTTTGAGCACTTCTTGCGTTGTTTTTGCCTCTTCACGATGACTCGCTTGGTTTAGTCCTCAGTTGTAAGTCGCTTTGGATAAAAGCGTCTGCTAAATGACTAAATGTAAATGTAAATGTAAATGTAAATGTCAACAGGAAACAGCAGCGTTCACTGGAAAACTAATAATATGCATTTTTCAAAGTATTTAGTTAATACCACTAGTCAGAGTGTTATTGGGCAAAACTCAAAAAAGTCAACAACTCAAGATTGAGTTGATTTAAAAATATTGAAGTTTTTTTTTTTTGTTATTCCTCAAAGGAAAATGTAATGAATGATTCTCACCAATGACAGTAAAATTGAATCTCTTCACTCTAGTGATGCTGAAGCTGCTGTTGATGATGTTGATCTGTAGTTTATATTCTCCAGAGTCTGTGTTTCTGATGTTTGTGATGGTCAGAGATCCAGTCTGATGATCCAGCGTCAGTCTGTCTCTGAATCTCTCATCACCATCTTCACACTGTACATCTGTACATGTCTTATTTGGATCGCCAGTGATTTCAGCGATGATAATGTCATTAAAATACCACATCATCACATCATTTGGTTTTCTTACAAGAGGATCAAAAGTAACCGATTCTCCCTCGTTTCTCTTCACTTCATCTATTTCAGCAGCAGAAACACCTGAAACACAAACCAACAGATGCTGGAGGATCTTTTGCCGAAAACAAACAAAAACTACACAACATGAGAGAACTGTGAACATGACTTGCATAAGTCCTTTCTTGACTCTCGATCTGAAAAGAAACATGGTCTGTGCCTATAAACACACATTAACAATGTGCTTTAAAAATATATAATCTGCATTTAAACGTTATTAAATGACTCACCTTGGACATTAACACTGAAGATCTTTTCACTGTTCCTGCTGCCGCTGATGATCAGTAGTTTATATTCTCCAGAGTCTGTGTTTGTGATGGTCACATTTACATTACATTTAGTCATTTAGCAGACGCTTTTATCCAAAGCGACTTACAACTGAGGACTAAACCAAGCGAGTCATCGTGAAGAGGTAGAAACAACGCAAGAAGTGCTCAAAATACAAAGTTCAGACATAGCTCAGAGTAGCATAAGCCAGGCAAGCGAGGATTTAAAGGAAAAGGGAAGTATTTTTATTTATTTATTTTTTTTTTTATGTTAAGTGCTCCCGGAAGAGATGAGTTTTCAGTTGTCTTTTGAATGCTGTCAAGGATTCTGCATTCCGGATGAGGGTGGGGAGATCATTCCACCAGCATGGAACCGTGAATGAGAATGTTCTGGAGAGTGATTTTGTGCCCCGCTGTGACGGTACCACAAGCCGCCGCTCATTGACCGATCGTAGGCTTCTGGTAGGGATGTAGACTTGAAGTAGTGAGTGGAAGTAGGAGGGAGCTGAACCAGTGGTCAATCTGTAAGCAAGCGTCAACACCTTGAACTTGATGCGAGCAGCGAGTGGTAGCCAGTGCAGAGAGATGAACAGAGGAGTGACGTGGGCCCTTTTGGGCTCGTTGAAGACAAGACGGGCTGCAGCATTCTGGATCATTTGTAGAGGTTTAGTTGCACATGATGGAAGTCCAGCCAGAAGAGCATTGCAGTAATCAAGCCTAGAAATGACCAGGGCCTGGACGAGAAGTTGTGTTGCATGCTCAGTTAGGAAAGGCCTGATCTTCCTGATGTTGTGCATAGCAAACCTGCATGATCGAGCTGTCTTTGTAATGTGGTCTGTGAAGGTCAGCTGGTCATCAAAGATTACTCCAAGATTTCTGACTGATCTTGATGGGGTGATTGAGGAAGAATCTAGCTGGATAGTGAGGTCGTGCTGTAGAGACGGATTGGCAGGGAGGACGAGAAGCTCAGTCTTTGCCAGATTGAGCTGCAGGTGATGTTCCTTCATCCATGCCGAGATGTCCGCCAGACAGCTTGAGATCCGTGCAGCTACTGTGGGATCATCTGGTTGAAATGAGAGGTAGAGCTGGGTGTCATCAGCATAGCAATGATAAGAGAAACCATGTGCCTGTATGATGGGCCCCAGTGATGTGGTGTAAATGGAGAAGAGGAGCGGTCCAAGAACTGAACCCTGAGGAACTCCTGTGGTCAGTTGATGTGCTTTGGATACCTCGCCTCTCCATGTGACCCTGAAGGACCTACCTGTGAGATAGGACTCGAACCAGTTGAGGGAGGTTCCAGTGATGCCCAGTGATGAGAGGGCGGACAAGAGGATCTGATGATTCACAGTGTCGAAGGCCGCAGACAGGTCCAAGAGAATGAGAACTGATGATTTGGAAGCAGCTTTTGCGATCCGCAGGGCTTCCGTGACCGACAGCAATGCAGTCTCGGTTGAATGCCCTTTCTTGAAGCCAGATTGGTTGACATCCAGCTGGTTGTTCAGAGACAGGAAGGATGATACTTGGTTAAAAGCAACTCGTTCAAGTGTTTTCGCAATGAATGGTAGGAGAGAGACAGGTCTGTAATTCTCTAGAAGTGATGTGTTTAACGTTGTTTTTTTAAGCAGAGGAGTTACCCGAGCCTGCTTAAATGCTGTAGGGAAAATGCCAGTGTGGAGGGATGAGTTGATAATGTGAGTGAGAGCTGGTAGAAGTGTGGGAGAGATGGCTTGTAGAAGGTGTGAGGGGATGGGATCTAGAGGGCAGGTGGTAGGATGACTGGAGAGAAGTAGTTTAGATACTTCTTCCTCGGTTAGTGGAGCGAAGGAGGAGAGAAGGATATTGGCTGTGGGAGAGGTTAGTCTGGGTTCCTGTGTGTGTGAATCTGAGAACTGACTGCTGATAGTTGTAGTTTTGTTAGTGAAGAAGTTGGCAAAATCATCAGCAGTTAGCGAGGAGGTGGGTGGTGGTGGAGGTGGACAGAGGAGAGAGTTGAATGTCTTGAACAGTGTTCGTGTGTTAGAGGCACTGTTGATCTTGTTGTGGAAATATGAAGATTTCGCAGCATGAACATCAACAGAAAAGGAAGAGAGCAGAGATTGATACCTACTGAGGTCAGATGTGTCTTTTGATTTGCGCCATTTCCTCTCTGCTGCCCTGAGCTTGGTCCGGTGTTCACAAAGAACCTCAGATAGCCAGGGGTTAGAGGGAGTGGCACGTGCTGGCCTAGAGGAGAGAGGGCAGATATTGTCTAAAGAAGAGGTTAGGATGGAGCATAAAGTATCTGTTGCAGTATTCACCTCCAGAGATGAGAAATGCGAGGGTGAGGGAAGAGAAGATGACACAGCAGAGGAAAGATGGGATGGAGAGAGTGAGCGCAGGTTTCGTCTGAAAGTAAATGGTGGGGAGGTTGGTGGAGCATGGGTAGTGAGTTGTAGATTGAAAGTAATGAGAAAATGATCTGAAACTTGGAGAGGTTTCACCAAAATGTTGTCTGTGATACAGTTGCGTGTGTAAACCAGGTCCAGTTGGTTGCCTGACTTGTGAGTACCGGTGGTGATGAGCCGTTTGAGATCGAAAGCGGCTAGGAGAGAGATGAAGTCTGTTGCATACGGCTTTGCTAGATGAATGTTGAAATCACCAAAGACTACGAGCATAGTATGGAGTCAAAATAGGGCCTTATATATCTGCAAAATAAAAAAATGCTTCGCAAAAAATATATATGTTTTGCAAATAAAAAAAAATGTTTTGCAAATAAAAATAGAGTATTGAGAAAAAAAATGCTTTTTTGCAAGTAAAAAAAAATATTGCAAAAGAAAAGTTAACCACTGGGGGAAAAAATAAAGTTTAGCAAAGTAAAACTTCAGCAGCATTGATTTTGTAACACATTTCCCTTTGCGCCGCTCCTTTAAATCCGCGTTTCAGTCATCCGTGCCTCTGCGGCGCACGCGTTCCTTTGCGCTTCCTTTTTCTTTGCGCCTCGCTTTGTGTCCCTGATTTGACGTAGGGGCGGGGTCAAGAGGTTGGGGGGTGGGGTCAAGAGGTTGGGGTGTGTACAAGGGACGAAGGCGCGTCCCTCTGTTTTACGTCATCAGCGCGAGCCCCAGACCGGGACATTCTAAATAAACGCTTAACGTGAAAAACGCTTAACGTGGCTTACTGTACTAAGACAGTGATATTAAAAGACCAAACTCAGTATACATCATATTAATAAACCATACTATGTATAAAAAAATCAGATGAGCCCAGAATATGAACGCAACGCGTTTAATTACACATTAAGCATTTTCTTCCCATAGAAAGCCCATAAGAAAACGCTTAACGTGGCTTACTGTACTAAGACAGTGATATTAAAAGACCAAACTCATTATACATCATGTTAATAAACCATACTATGTATAAAAAATCAGATGAGCCCAGAAGATGAACGCAACGCGTTATACACATTAAGCATTTTCTTCCCATAGAAAACCGTTATAAGAAAACGCTTAACGTGGCTTACTGTACTAAGACAATGATATTAAAAGACCAAACTCAGTATACATCATATTAATAAACCATACTATGTATAAAAAAATCAGATGAGCCCAGAATATGAACACAACGCGTTTAATTACACATTAAGCATTTTCTTCCCATAGAAAGCCCATAAGAAAACGCTTAGAAAATGCTTAATGTGTAATTAAACGCGTTGCGTTCATATTCTGGGCTCATCTGATTTTTTATACATAATATGGTTTATTAATATGATGTATACTGAGTTTGGTCTTTTAATATCATTGTCTTAGTACAGTAAGCCACGTTAAGCGTTTTCTTATAACGGTTTTCTATGGGAAGAAAATGCCTAATGTGTAAACGCGTTGCGTTCATATTCTGGGCTCATCTGATTTTTTATACATAGTATGGTTTATTAATATGATGTATACTGAGTTTGGTCTTTTAATATCATTGTCTTAGTACAGTAAGCCACGTTCTTATAACGGTTTTCTATGGGAAGAAAATGCCTAATGTGTAATTAAACGCGTTGCGTTCATATTCTGGGCTCATCTGATTTTTTATACATAGTATGGTTTATTAATATGATGTATACTGAGTTTGGTCTTTTAATATCATTGTCTTAGTACAGTAAGCCACGTTAAGCGTTTTCTTATAACGGTTTTCTATGGGAAGAAAATGCCTAATGTGTAATTAAACGCGTTGCGTTCATATTCTGGGCTCATCTGATTTTTTATACATAGTATGGTTTATTAATATGATGTATACTGAGTTTGGTCTTTTAATATCACTGTCTTAGTACAGTAAGCCACGTTAAGCGTTTTCTTATGGGCTTTCTATAAGGGAAGAAAATGCTTAATGTGTAATTAAACGCGTTGCGTTCATATTCTGGGCTCATCTGATTTTGTATAGGCCTACATAGTATGGTTTATTAACATGATGTATACTGAGTTTGGTCTTTTAATATCACTGTCTTAGTACAGTAAGCCACGTTAAGCGTTTTCTTATGGGCTTTCTATGGGAAGAAAATGCTTAATGTGTAATTAAACGCGCTGCGTTCATATTCTGGGCTCATCTGATTTTTTTATACATAGTATGGTTTATTAATATGATGTATACTGAGTTTGGTCTTTTAATATCACTGTCTTAGTACAGTAAGCCACGTTAAGCGTTTTTCACGTTAAGCGTTTATTTAGAATGTCCCGGTCTGGGGCTCGCGCTGATGACGTAAAACAGAGGGACGCGCCTTCGTCCCTTGTACACACCCCAACCTCTTGACCCCACCCCCCAACCTCTTGACCCCGCCCCTACGTCAAATCAGGGACACAAAGCGAGGCGCAAAGAAAAAGGAAGCGCAAAGGAAAGCGTGCGCCGCAGAGGCACGGATGACTGAAACGCGGATTTAAAGGAGCGGCGCAAAGGGAAATATGTTTTACAAAATCAATGCTGCTGAAGTTTTACTTTGCTAAACTTAATTTTTTCCCCCAGTGGTTAACTTTTCTTTTGCAATAATTTTTTTTACTTGCAAAAAAGCATTTTTTTCTCAATACTCAATTTTTATTTGCAAAACATTTTTTTTTTTTTTGCAAAACATTTTTTTTTTGCAAAACATTTTTTTATTTTGCAGATATATAAGGCCCTATTTTGACTCCATAGTATGGTGAGTCATTCTACGAAACGGGTGCCATTTCCACTTAGCAATTTTCCAAATTTTCATTAAGAACAAACTTATTTTTTTAAAACGTACAACTTTAAAGACATGTTAATCCTCCCAAAAAACATATTTTACCACCTCAGGCACAAAATCCTTAATAATATTATCCTTTTTATTCAGGCAAGGGAGTCTCACTTGTACCACCCCGTCACGGACAATATGTATGCCATTAAAGTAGTAAAACAAGAAATCTATTTTTTAAATCTATTGTTTTCCTAATGGTAAAATGTCCATTTTTTAGAAACCATAAATAGAAAGTCTGTAATTTAATCCATTTTTTGTATTCTTAGTTTTTTAATCTTGAAATATGAATTCGACATTTCAATGGCCTCATTGTTTGTACTGAAAAAAACAACTCAATTAAAAAATACAAATAAAGTTACATTCATTTGATTAGTCCACACAACAAGAACATCATTCAACATTAATTTATGTAAAATTTAATTTCCTTTCCATACAATTTTGCCAAAATTACCCTGTGACGGGGTGGTTGTCATGGAGTGGTTCACTGTGACAGGGTGGTATGGACAAACAATTTCTCTATAAGATCTGACATGGTGAGTGAGTGTGTGAGTGAAAGTGAGTGAGTTAAAGAGATAGTGAGTAAGTGAAAGAGATAGTGAGTGAGTGAATGAAATAGTGAGTGAGTTAAAGAGATAGTGAGTGAGTGAGTTAAAGAGATAGTGAGTAAGTGAAAGAGATAGTGAGTAAGTGAAAGAGATAGCGAGTGAGTGAAAGAGATAGTGAGTGAGTGAGTGAGTGAGTTAAAGAGATAGTGAGTGAGTGAGTTAAAGAGATAGTGAGTAAGTGAAAGAGATAGCGAGTGAGTGAGTGTGTGAGTGAGTTAAAGAGATAGTGAGTGAGTGTGAGTGAGTGAGAGAGTGTGTGAGTGAAAGAGATAGTGAGTGAGTGTGTGAGTGAAAGAGATAGTGAGTGAGTGAGTGAGTGAGTGAGTGTGTGTGAGTGAAAGAGATAGTGAGTGAGTGAGTGAGTGTGAGTGAAAGAGATAGTGAGTGAGTGAGTGAAAGAGTGAGTGAGAGTTAAAGTGAGTGAGTGAAAGTGAGTTAAAGAGATAGTAAGTGAAAGAGATAGTGAGTGAGTGAGTGAGTGAGTGAGGGAAATAGATAGTGAGTGTGTGAGTGAAAGAGATAGTGAGTGAGTGTGTGTGTGTGTGAGAGAGAGTGAGTGAGTGAAAGTGAGTGTAAGTGAGTGAAAGAGATAATGAGTGAGTGAGTGAAAGAGAGTGAGTGAGTAAGTGAAAGAGTGAGTGAGAGTTAAAGTGAGTGAGTGAAAGTGAGTTAAAGAGATAGTAAGTGAAAGACATAGTGAGTGAGTGTGTGAGTGAAAGTGAGTGAGTGAGTTAAAGAGATAGTGAGTAAGTAAAAGAGATAGTGAGTGAGTGAGTGAAAGAGATAATGAGTGAGTGAGTGAGTGAAAGAGTGAGTGAGTAAGTGAAAGAGTGAGTGAGAGTTAAAGTGAGTGAGTGAGTGAAAGTGAGTTAAAGAGATAGTAAGTGAAAGACATAGTGAGTGAGTGTGTGAGTGAAAGTGAGTGAGTGAGTTAAAGAGATAGTGAGTAAGTAAAAGAGATAGTGAGTGAGTGAGTGAGTGAGTGAAAGAGATAATGAGTGAGTGAGTGAGTGAAAGAGTGAGTGAGTAAGTGAAAGAGTGAGTGAGAGTTAAAGTGAGTGAGTGAGTGAAAGTGAGTGAGTGAAAGTGAGTTAAAGAGATAGTAAGTGAAAGACATAGTGAGTGAGTGTGTGAGTGAAAGTGAGTGAGTGAGTTAAAGAGATAGTGAGTAAGTGAAAGAGCTAGTGAGTGAGTGAGTGAGTGAAAGAGTGAGTGAGTAAGTGAAAGAGTGAGTGAGAGTTAAAGTGAGTGAGTGAGTTAAAGTGAGTGAGTGAGTGAAAGTGAGTTAAAGAGATAGTAAGTGAAAGACATAGTGAGTGAGTGTGTGAGTGAAAGTGAGTGAGTGAGTTAAAGAGATAGTGAGTAAGTGAAAGAGCTAGTGAGTGAGTGAGTGAGTGAAATAGATAGTGAGTGTGTGAGTGAAAGAGTGAAATAGATAGTGAGTGTGTGAGTGAAAGAGATAGTGAGTGTGTGAGTGAAAGAGATAGTGAGTGAGTGTGTGAGTGAAAGAGATAGTGAGTGAGTGTGTGAGTGAAAGAGATAGTGAGTGAGTGAGTGTGTGTGTGTGTGAGTGATAGAGATAGTGAGTGAGTGAGTGAATGAGTGAGTGAGTGAGAGATAGTGAGCAAAATAAACAAAACTGGGTTTATTTAACAGTAAAAATTATTAGCCTATATTAGAATTCTTAAATTTCATACATCCTCACATTCAAATGGGAAGCAGAACCACCCCGTCACATCCCTTACCACCACGTCACAATAAAACATGTTACGGGGTGGTATGTGACGGGGTGGTAAATTTCATTCCAAAATGGCCACAGAAATTCCCATGTAGTTAAGTTCCTCACCTAGCATTCATACATTCAATCTGAAATACAACTTTCTTTGCATTAATAATGTAAAAAAATTAATAAAAATAATTTTTCCCTCTCTATTTTGCGTGACGGGGTGGTTGGTTTGAGCTTGACGGAACCTGCCTAACATGAAAAATCAACAAATAAAGAATGTAAAAGAATGTCAGTACTTGCCTGCTTTTGTTCTTGGTGACTACAAGGCTTAAATGATGTCCCTTCCGCTTTGTGATGTCATTTAAAGCAACAGTACATGATTTATAGATAAAACAAGTTAGTGTGACGGGGTGGTAAGTCAAACTGAGGGACACACACAAATCATAAAATATTTACAAAAAATAAGGTTTATTTTCAATAAAAATATATCTTATGTAAAAAGGGACTCCCATATAATCCTGAAAATAATAAATGTTTTTAAAAAATACATAACTTATTTGGTGATATTTTAGATGCAAATGTCATGTTGGTCAACACGGACATGTGAAATTGGCTATGTACTAAGGGAAAATTATAAAAAATAGTATGTTATTCTTTAAAAATAGTATTTTATCATATGTGACCCTGGACCACAAAAGCAGTCTTATGTGTCAATTTTTCAAAATTGAGATTTATACATCACCTGAAAGCTGAATAAATAAGCTTTCCATTGATGTATGGTTTGTTAGGATAGGACAATATTTGGCTAAGATAAAACTATTTGAACCCGGGAATCTGAGGGTTCAAATAAATTAAAATATTGAGAAAATCGCCTTTAAAGGTTTCCATTTCTGTTGGCGATTGTGCTGCATCCACTTACAAAAATAAAATTTTGATATATTTAAGGTAGGAAATTTACTAATTATCCTCATGGATCATGATCTTTACTTAATTTCCTAATGATTTTTGGCATAAAAGAAAAATCGATCATTTTGACCCATACAGTGTTTTGTTGGCTATTGCCACAAATATACTCATGCTACTTAAGACTGGTTTTGTTATCCAGGGTCACATATATCAGGTTAACAAGAACACTTGAATTAATAACTTTAATCTTTGTAAACACATTTTGGGACATTTTTGTGCCTTATGCATCTCATCAAACGTTTTGGACCCAAATGGCACCCGTTTCGTAGAATGACTCTGGTGCCATCCTCAGGGAAAGAGGACAGCAGCACATCCAGCTCCTCTACAAAGCTTCCCAGTGGACCTGGGGGGCGATAAATAACTACAATATGGATCTTAATGGGAGTTGTAAGTGTAATAGCATGATATTCAAATGAGTTGTTATTGCATAGAGAAGAGAGAGTTGAATATTTCCAATTGTTAGAAATGAGAAGACCAGTACCCCCACCCCTCCCCGACTGGCGAGGGGTGTGAGAGAAAGAGAAGTTGTTAGAGAGAGCAGCAGGGGTTGCTGAGTCTTCTGGACGGATCCAGGTCTCAGTCAAGCCCAAGATATTAAGAGTAGAGTGAGATGCAAAGGCTGGAATGAAGTCAGCTTTATTGACTGCTGATTGACAATTCCATAGACCCATAGAAAGAGAGAGAGGTGAGTGTGAGGATGAGAGAAAAGGGCGCAGATTAGCAGTATTGCGTTGCCTTCTGTGCGTGGTGAGAGAGCGTTGTCGAGAGACAACAGGAATGTATTGAAAGCACATAATGATAATGGGAAATAAGATAAGGTAGGAAAGGAAAGGGTGAAGAAGATACTTAAGTGCCTTGCAGGTGTCCTTGCTCGGTGGAGTCGCGCAGGAAGAGTCGCAGGTCTTAACCCGAGTCGGTCTTCACACGAGGAGGCTGAAAACGAGAGCTGAATGCTTCCGCGACAGCGCACACACTACATAGATATAATGCTTCCAATCGCCTGAGTGAGGACAGCTGTGGCCGCCCTTGCAATTAGCACAGAAAAAGCAAATATCCCGAGAATGGGCGGAATCGAAACTAGCTGTTGAACAGCGCTTACTTAAGTGCTTCAATAAAATACAGATTATAACCCTTAAGACGCACGGCAGTTATTCAGAATAGGATCGCGTTTAATTCAAATACAGATATTTAGTCAAGGTAAACATTAAAAATAAGCAAAGAATAGAAAATAGCCCTACCTACTTGACAAATAGTAAACAGAGCAACAGGAGAACTGTATATTAAGAAAAAACCACTCACGTGCTCTTGTCGTTCTCACAGAATGACCGCTTGTCCAGAGATCCAGTCTGATGATCCAGCTTCAGTCTGTCTCTGAATCTCTCATTACCTTCATTACACTGAACATCTGTACAGATATCACTGAGATTTCCAGTGATTTCAGTGATGAGAGTGTCATTAAAATACCACATCATCACATCATTTGGTTTTCTTGGTACAGGAGGATCAAAAGTAACAGATTCTCCCTCGTTTCTCTTTACTTCATCTATTTCAGCAGCAGAAACACCTGAAACACAAACCATCAGATGCTGGAGGATCTTTTGCTGAAAACAAACAAAAAACTACACAACATGAGAGAACTGTGAACATGACTTGCATAAGTCCTTTCTTGACTCTCGATCTGAAAAGAAACATGGTCTGTGCCTATAAACACACATTAAGAATGTGCTTTAAAAATATATAATCTGCATTTAAACGTTATTAAATGACTCACCTTGGACATTAACACTGAAGATCTTTTCACTGTTGCTGCTGTTGCTGAAGATCTGTAGTGTATATTCTCCAGAGTCTGTGTTTGTGATGGTCAGAGATCCAGTCTGATGATCCAGCGTCAGTATGTCTCTGAATCTCTCATTACCTTCATTGCACTGAACATCTGTACAGGTCTTATTAAGATCTCCATTGATTTGAGCGATGCGGCTGTCATTATAGTACCATCTAATTATCTACTTGTCGGTTTGTTTGAACACCAGTGTTTAGAATGACTGAATCTCCCTTCATCACTGACACTTCATCTGAACCAACACCAGACACACCTGGAGAAGAAACAGTTAACATAAGAAAAACAAAACTATGCAACTATTATTTTCTAATGGATCATACAGATTATGAGCAGAGAAATATGTCTGGATTTGTTATGTAACACATGGAAATAAACAGCAGAAAAACATCAATTCACACTTTCACTCATCAGACAAACATATGAGTCTCATGATCTTATACACACACACCCAATACACATTTTTATAGACTCATATAAATAGTACCCTTAAAAAAATTTCTGAAAATTATGCTATTTTCCACAGCATCAAGACTCACAATACAGACCCTTTCTTCAAAATAGTTTTAGTTCTCCCCGTAAATAACATGATAGGGTACATTTTATTAATTTGACAGAAGCCCACTCACATTACATTCAAGCTACTGTTGATCAGTTAATGCACTGATGTAAAAGAATACAGTATCATACCATGTTTGTCGCGGTTCTGTCACTTCGGTCTAGTAGTTTGTTCTTGGATTTGTGACAGAGCCCTCTGATACTCCTGGGTCCGTATGTTCTTATCGTATGTCTGTTTGCTGTATTTTCTTATCTTATGTCTGTTTGCCTGTTTTTTATACGAAGTCATTTACAAAGTTCACATTTTGACGGCACTGAAACTGATTTGGGCTGATTGTATGATATGTTGTCACCCGATAATAGACTAATAATCGTATACCATCATCAATACATCACTACGATAGCCTACATATTCGTTCAAATAAATCGGTGCAACGCCGGAAAAGAGATTGTAACAAATCTTGTCTTACCGAGCTCGTTTGAAATCAAGATGAAGATCACCAAGAGCAAATTGACTAGAAACGACATTTTCCCCACAGAAATTGAATGACTAGTATTCTGATTCATAAAAGTGTGCTGGTTTTAAGGGCGTAGCCTACTTGTAAAACTACTTGTAATGTTCCCTGCGACGAATGTTCTAATTTGCATATGCAAGTCGGCTTTTCATTCAACCGTTTGTAAAATATTGTATAGACTACTGTAGCCTACTTTTAAGGCATTAGTATAGCTAATTACTTATGTAAAAAAATGTAAAGACCATGTCAAGTTTAAATTGAAGGTTTATTATTTTTAATACATTTATTTTATTTATTTTTTATGTAAAAACAAGGCTGTCATGTAACATGAGTATAGCCTAATGTGAGAGACGTAATAAATAAAATACATATGAGTCCGGGTAAAAAAATACTTTTGTCCCATAAGCACCTGCTGGTAGATCATGAAACTACACAAGCATTATAACTGACTGCAAAATGCTTCTGTATTAATGGCATGGCTATAGAAATATCTATGGAAGCTTGTTTCCACAATAAATCTTTTTTTCACTCTTTATCTTCCAATTCAGTTTTTTCCTCGCAATTGCTTGCTTAAACATATCAATTGCGAGTTATAAAGTCAGAATTGTGTGAAATAAAATGCAAAAAAATATATATCAGACTTGTGAGATGACTCTCACAATGATTATTATTATTTTTACTCCATGATAAAAATACACTAAATAAAATTAAAAATGAATAAAAATGTAAATGTAAATTAGACAGAGGTTGTTGATGGTTAGATGGTCCTGTTAACCAAAGATAAAGGCATGTATCCCATGATAGTACTCCAACGAGAAGCATTAAAACTTTTCTATCTATACATTTCTATTCTAACTCGTTTCTGTCTTCACTTGGAGAGGAATAAAGATGGCCGAGTATTGAGTACCGTTACAAAACCACCTATCTCATGGAATCTAACAAACGGGGGAGGCCACACACAAATTAAATTAACCAAAAGGTAAATTTATTAAGGTAATGAATAAATTAATCAAGCAAACAACATGAAAACAGAAAAAAAGGACTACACATAACAAATGAATATAAAAACTCCTGCTGTTGGAAAGGCCTCAATCGAACCACACTGGGGAAGAGTAGCATCTGCCTGCAGAGACGGAGGCTGCATTTTCAGGACCGCACTTTTAGGACCGCATTTCTAGGACCCAGGTTTTATTGACAACGCCACCTACCGAATTAGAGGACCAGCGAAGATGGATGACATTCAGAGTGTGAGTATCAAATGCGAATCAATTTTTATTTGTTTAACTTTAAAAACAATTGTGATGCATTTCATTGGAAAGTTAACGTTGCCAACGTGCTGGTGATTTGCTAAACAGTCTTGAATGCATAGCCATCATATATTAGCCTCTAATGCTGGAAAATTAATTGTTAGCACGTTCATTTAACGGAACTGTTGCAGGATAAGCCTGTGTTTACTTATTTACAGCACAATAAACTGTTCTTTCTGAAAGCTTGTTAATTACTCATTGTTTTTCCATTTTAATTCAGTTAAAATAATCTTAATGTTTTCACTGTCACGTGCTCACAGTCAGCCTGTTTAACGTTACCCACAATACATGTTATGTGTACGTCTCTTCATTTTGACATGGTTTTATAAAGTTGGTTGAGACATATGACATTTTAATAGTCAGACATATCAGAGAGGCCATTATAATAATTGACTGTTAAAATCCCACGTGTTAGATTGTATCATTTACTGTATACTGTACTCTATATGAAGTGCTATCAAGGACACAGCTTAGGGTAGGCAATAGTATGACAAAAGATAAATAAATAAATAAATTGGTTAAGTACTAGGCTTAGGCCTAATTTATGTCTATTTATTTATATGAAATTAACTTAAAAATGTTTTTCAAGAAACACATAACAATCCAAGAAGGGAGATCTTTTCCTGATCTTATATATGGTCAGGAAAAGTCGTGTCAATGTTATTTCTATTCAGATTTCTTGCATCTCTCTCTATTATTATTTTTTTTTTCTCAGTTCAGATGGGCTTTATTAGAACCTTTGTTCCCACAACATCAAAATATTTTTTTTTTTCAAATCTTTGAACAGTATGTAATAATTGTATTATGAACATTAATTGGTATGAAGATTGATATCATTATTTTTATCATTATCATTACTCTGTGGTAACTAAGATCTTTTAAATATGAAATTTAAAACTAGAGAGTAGAACATGTTCAACTAAATGTTCCTTATTTAATTCACTTCTCTTTCTCTCTCTTAGGAGTCAGTGATGATGTTGTCCATGTGTTTGTCCATCCATTGAAGTTCTGTCTATGTGGTTCACGCCATGATCAAATTTGTTTTTGTGTGTGTTCAAGTTCAGTTGTTATATATTATTTTGTAAAATACTTTGTGTGTTCAATTTCAGTTGTTATATTTTATTTTGTAAAATATTTTGTGTGTTCAAGTTCAGGTGTTATATATTTTGTAAAATACACAATCTTAAATCTACCCCCAGAGTCATCCTTGTCTTCCCTCTGTACTTGAAAATGTGGCCCATCTAGTGACTGAAAAGACTATAACATGATTCCTTGTTTATTTTACTTGAGTTATTATAGTATACTACTTAGACCCAATAATTTCTCCACATTCCTAGGAACCTGGTTTAATTGCAATAAATAAAGTAGTATTTGGGTGTAATCAAACTTGGAAAAAAAAACTCTAATGTAGTTCAAACTGGGTGGAAATACTGCCTTGGTGGCACTTTTTTCGGTCCTCCAAAACTAGGGTCCTGGAAATGCGTTCCTGTGACTGCAGTTCTCCGACTCGGTAGGTGGCGCTGTCACAAAAAACTAGGGTCCTAGAAATGCGGTCCTAGAAGTGGGGTCCTGAAAATGCAGCCTCCGGGACTGCAGACAGATAATATTGCTGGGGAAGAAGGAACTTTTTATCAGTCGATTCATCGCCCACATCAAACACTGCCTGACTATCCAGCAAACACACAAAGAGAAAACACACAAAAACAAGACCAATGCCCCTGGGCAACAGGAAAACACAAATGAGGAAACAGAAGCTAGTCAGGATTATAACACACTGGTTGTCACTGACAACTTTACCAGGTGTGCTCAAGCATATGCAAACAAGAACAATAATAATAGAAACAATATTTATTGATTTAATTCCATGCTTTGGATACTTTTGCACTGAAGAAACAGATCTGATGCAAGAATGAAAGAATAATAAGGAATTGCAAGTGAAGACAACAAATAGTCTAGCAATAAGGGAAAACATCATCAGTGAAGATAAATATTTTTAAAGGTTTTTTTTCAATAAGCAACTTAAGCAAAAAAAAAAAAAAACTTTTTAAATTTCTAATTTACTGGAAAAAAGTAAAGAATTTACAATAAAGCTCAACATTCCGATTTCATTGGCCTTTATATCCCTTGTTCCAGAACTTTTTTGTTTGTTTGTTATGCTGGACGAAACTCTCTTCACATCCTGATAGCAATCAATAAGTTAAGTGGTCTAAATGTTTGTACAGTTTCACAGTCACACAGAGCCCAAGCACAACCAAAATAATGTTTTTCTGCAAAATGCATGGAATGCATTTTGATTTCTTTTAACAAAGGGCCAAAGCAGCCATATCACCCTGTTGCCCACTGAAGCTAAGCAGGGTTGAGTCTGGTCAGTACCAGGATGGGAAGCCTCCTGGGAAAACCAGGTTGCTGCTGGAAGAGGTGTTAGTGAGGCCAGAAGGGGGTACGGCTCACCCTGTGGTCTGTGTGGGTCCTAATGCCCCAGTATTAGTGACGGGGACACTATACTGTAACAAGCACCGTCCTTCGGATGAGATGTTAAACTAAGGTCCTGACTCTCTGGTCATTAACAATCACAGGATGTCCTTCGAAAAAAAGAGTAGGGGTGTAACCCGGGCATCCTTGCCAAATTTGCCCATTGGCCTCCTTTATCCTCCTCCTAATCATCCCCATATAGTCAAGTCACTTTCATTTATATAGCCCTTTTGACAATATGGATTGTTTCAAAGCAGCTTTACAGTCATAATTGGAAATTAAAGAAACAGAGATTGTTTTAGCTTTACAGCAGCTCTAGAATAAAGTTATTTCAGCTAAAGTTAGTTTTGATTGATTGCACTTCCATTGTGAAGATCATTGGTTATTAACTTAGGGGTCGTTAACATGACACCGTTCTAACAGAAACACTCTTAAATAGATAGTTTTCCCAAAAATGAAAATTATGTCAGTAATTACTCACCCTCATGTTTTTTCAAGACTTTTGTTCGTCTTCGGAACACAAAATAAGATATTTGTGATTAAATCTGAGAGCTGGATCACACCTCCATAGGCTTCTAAGGGATTGAAACTTTGCCTGCCCAGGAAAGTTATTAAAGAAATCGTTAAAATAGTCCAAGTGACAACAGTGGCTCAATCTTAAGTTTATCAAGCGACGAGAATACTTTTTGTGTGCTGTAGGATATCAGCTGTTAAAAATATCCAAATTTCTTTGGAGTTGCAGAAACCTGATGGCGTGTCTGATTAAAACATGGGACAAATACCAGTCCTTTGCTCTCTTTTATTTTAAGTTCAGGATGATTAAGCCCTGGGTAATTCAGACAGATGGACAGGATGTACAAGATGGTCTTAAATCACTACAAACAATACAATAAAGGAAATGAAACTCATATAATTCATCAATACACATATCGACAACATATACAGAGATATATATATATATATATATATATATATATATATATACTCAATCCAAACAATTCGAATAAAAAATTCAAACAGCACAATTGGCAAAACAAACTTACTTAACGCATCTTAAGGAAAGGACTCAAAGTACATGGTTGAGTGTCCATTCAAACAACCACACCTCACCAATGCAAAAGAAACAAAGGAAGGAAGTGAGGTCTTATAGACCTCGACCAAGGGATTTATGGGTAATGTAGTGCACTAAATTTATAAGTGTAGTTTGCTTTGAATTGTGGGATATGGAGAACAAATATATAAATACGGGTAGAAAAATGAAAGAAAAGGGCCAAATTCGCAATAGCGAAAAAATTAATTTCACCTTTATTCACCTATTAATTTCCTTCTCTGTGGGCCTCGAGTGAGTTCACGTAGTGTAACAGCGTAAGCTTCTGTTGTTATACATCACACGCATCACACATGACCAGCGTCGGCAAATAGTGAGCCTACGTGTGAGGTACACTGACGTGTTTGCATACCCTATTACACTTCTAAATAGTTTCCAAGGTGCAAACGATTATCAGTTATCTCAGCGCACATGCGCATCACGTGTTCAGTCCATAGGTGTGCGCGTTTGAATATATATGTGCGCAGACGTGTAGTCATTCTTTATAAATCAACCCTCAACAAACTACTTGTCTGGCCTTAAAAATGTATAATACAGAATTATTTATCACGTCCACATAGCCACGCAAACCGAATTATCCCGACAATTTTATCAGTAGAGGTACAGGGAAGGAGGCCTTCAGTGGAGAGACTAGTTGACACCTTAGGACTGCGTTGTCGTCGTGTCCAGGCGCTGGTCCTTCATCAGATCCGGATACGGCCTGGATCCGGCGGACTGCGGTAAACCTCGGGATAAACAGAGAGACTGATATTAGCGTAGACGCCATCCTTCTTATGATGTACCAAATACATCAGGATTTATGGGAAGTGTTCCCGATTCCAGCTGATTTAAACTATGCAGCCTAACATTGAATTATAGAAGTCTATAATGTGTGATGTGTATGCTAGGCCAAATATATGTTTTTAGTATTTGAGTACCCAGGAAAGCACTGTATAAAATGTAAAATATATTAAATAACATTCACAAACATTAAACTTGTAGAAATATATTGTTCACTCAATGTGTTGATGTTAGATAATGCATTAATGTAAATGAATAGTATCTTATTTTAGCGTTACCAAACTATACAGGAGATAAAGCATGTTTTATTTGACTTAACTGTAGCCTATTTTTATTTAATCCAAAACTGCCAAAAATGTCACTCTTTCTGTCTTCAAAACGTGAGAACCCTGTAGCTGATTTCTAATGCAAGGGCTAGAAATCAATCAATTATTTGCTGATACTTCCTCGTCATCACGGAGAGTGCAGTTCGCCCTGCTTTCTCCTTCTTTCCACAAGCGCTCGCTCTCGCGTGTCTCCGCTATGCAACCATGAACAGTGTCGCGCCTGGAATACAAGCTCGCACGTCACTTCTATTATGAGCGCGTTTGCCGCGCGCCTACATTTGAAATTTGCACGCGCAAAAAACGCGCTATGTGTGCGTGTGAACGGCCCTTTATGGCAACGTGACATTATTAGCCTAATTCAAAATATGTCCATATGTGGCTCTTTCCTCCTTTCGTGTCAACAAGTGGATTCAGAGCCGCCGCATTAGCAGCGCTGGTCGCCATGTGTTTTTATGAAGAGGACGCAACTGTGACAGCGCATCATTAACCCGGTACTCGGTACCTAGAAAAGCTGGTACCGTAACCGTTTAATTTTTTTAGTACCGACTTGGTACCGAAGTACCGAGTTCTCTTACGAGAGGTTCTCTCGTATTGCGTAAGCTAGCTTACGCTACGGGAAAGATTCATCTTTTCTGAGAAATTGAAGCCAAAAAATTATCCTATAATTTTGTATCCATTGTCAACGCAGTTCAGCTGCAGCAGACCATGAGCGGGCTAGCTAGCAGCTCATTGGTTCGCTCACAGGGAACTGCTTAAGCCTATGAGGAGACGCGAATGAACTCTCGGCCAATGAGAGTCAGACATGCTCTCATTGCGTCAGAACCCGCCGAGTAGGGCGTGGTCAGAGAGTATAAATATCGGTGTCATAGGCTGTAACTCTGATTTTCATCTCTTCAGCGAGGTTACACGCATCTGCTGATCTGAAAGAAGCCGCCGTCGTCGAAAAGGCACTTAGCAAGCATCTGGGAGACTGAGGAAGCCGGCCGTCTTCGCCACCTTCAGCCGTCCTGCGAGCTACCGCCATCCGACGGATTATATCCTTTTACTTGCTATATTTCCTGTATCTAAAAGAGCCGAGCGTCTTTTTTAAGATGTCTCGTAATATTTCCTGCGGTTCTTGCCGCGCTCCCCTCGAGACTGGAGACCGCCACGTCATCTGCGCGCTCTGTCTCGGAATGGAGCACGCCGAGCTCGCCCTCGCTGATGGCGGCTGCGAGCTCTGCGAGAGTATGCCGTTGTCGACCCTGCGGGCTCGATTCCAGGCCATTAAAGAAGCTTCCGCGCCGACTTCGCCGCGGAAGAAGAAACGCCGCTCTCAGAGGCCGCCGGAACCCCAGCCTGAAGCGTTCATCCCGCCGGAGCCTGTCGCCTCCCGCTCTCCGTCTCTACCGCTACCGGACATACAGCTGCCGCCGAGTGGCCGCTCTGTTGCCTCCGAGGACGCCGCGGACATAAAGGAGACATGTTCGCTTCTCGCTTCAGACAGTGAGGAATGGTCCGGTTCTCGCGCCTCCTCGGCCCGTGAATCCACTGCGACCTGCGCTGGCATCGAGGAGGAATTAATGCGCCTCCTGTCTCAGGCCGTCGAACGCCTCGGGCTCGAGTGGTCCCCTCCCCCCGAGCAGACCACCAACCGCATGGACGGCAGTTATTTCCGCCAGCGTTCGACTCCCGCCACTAAGCGGGCTGCGCCCTTCCTGCCTGAACTGCACGCGGAACTTTCTAAGTCCTGGAACGCCCCGCTCTCTGCCAGAACTTGCTCTGATTCTTCCACCCCGCTCCGCGTTGTGGACGGAGCTGCTGAGAAGGGCTATCTTTCCATTCCCCCTGTAGAGGACCTGGTCGCTGCACATTTGTGCCCGCCCTCCGCGAGATGGCGTTCATCACCTGTGCTTCCCTCCAAAGCCTGCAGAGTGACTTCGAGCTTTCACACCCGCGCTTACGCAGCCGCCGGTCAAGCAGCCTCTGCACTCCACTCCATGTCTGTCTTGCAGATTCTACAGGGTGACATACTCCGCGAATGGGATGAGGGCGGAAGAGATCCCCCTACAGTCGCGGATTTGAGGAGCGCCACGGACCTTGCCCTCCGCACTACAAAGTCTGCCGCTCAAGCCCTGGGGAAATGCATGGCCGCCATTTGTGTGTCTGAAAGACATTTGTGGCTCACACTCGCCGACATGGGAGATTCTGAGCGCGCCGCCTTTCTCAACGCCCCGCTCTCTCCATCCGGCCTCTTCGGATCTGCCGTCACAGGTATTGTCGACCGATTTTCCGAAGTACAGAAAGCTTCTCAGGCCATGAACCTCTTTCTGCCTCGTCGCGCTAGCTCCTCTGCAGGCCGCTCACGTGACCAGCCTTCTGCACGAGCCCCACCTCAGCGCCCAGCTCAGCACAATCAGACTTCACAGCGACGCCAGGGCGGCCGCCCTCGCTCTCGCTCTGACAGCCGCCACAGACCGCCGCCGCCTCGGGGGCCGCGACCTAAGATCGCGCTGAAACCTGATCACTCGAAGTCTGCCTAGCACAGCTGAGAAAAAGACGGCGTTCTCCCGCCGCGGCCGGACCGCCGTCAAAGTTCCGCCCTCTGCTAGTCCCCGCGCACGCGGCTACTACAGTAGTGTATCCCGCCATTACCAAGCCGGTTTCCCTTCTCGCTTGCATGAGCACAAACGCCGTTTTCACGGCGACCCAAAAAACTCTCAAAAAGAGCAAAAAGACATCTTGTGTAGAAAATGTGCCCACAACACTGTGCTCACTCATACACAAAAGCACGTCAGTTCCCGTGTCCTACACAGAGCACACTTGCATAAAGCGGTCCCCACCCGCTCGAGTTTCAGAGTACATAAAAGCGCCCACGAACCCGTGTGCGCTACCCCCCTCTGTTCACTCTGTTACACGGCCCATAAACTCCTCTCTGAGTGTAAGTCCCGTTGTTATAAGCACTATGAGCCCGCGCACGCAGCCCGCCATGTGCAGCGACGAGGACCGGGTAGCCATTCACCCCCTAGCGTTACGCTTCAAAGCGTGGGAAGCTATTATGGGAATTTCCCAGTGGGTGCTAAACACAATAAGGCTAGGCTATCGCTTACAGTTTCACCGCCGCCCTCCAAGTTTTCGAGCGCGACTAGAAACTACTGTGAACCTAGAAGCGGCGACGCTGCTCCGTTCAGAGATAGCAAAACTATTGTGCAAAAGGGCTATAGAGAGAGTGCCTCTGTCTATGAGCGAGTCGGGGTTTTACAGCCGTTATTTTCTTGTTCCAAAGAAAGACGGCGGCCTCAGACCAATCTTAGACCTCAGAGTACTGAACAAAGTTCTCATGAAGAGACCGTTCAAAATGCTTACTACCAGAAAACTCCTCGCGCATGTGCGCCAGGGGGACTGGTTCATTTCACTAGATCTGAAAGATGCTTATTTTCAGATTCAGATAAATCCCCTTCACAGGCCGTTCTTACGTTTCGACGTTTCGCCTTCGAAGGCCAGGATTATCAATACACAGTCCTTCCGTTCGGCCTATCCTTGGCACCTCGTACGTTCACGAAGTGCATGGATGCGGCGCTCGCCCCCCTGCGGAATCAGGGGCTGCGAATACTGAACTATTTGGACGACTGGCTGATTTTGGCACAATCTCAGAGAGAGATACTGTCTCATCGTACAGTTCTCCTCGACCATCTGAAAGCTTTGGGCCTCTCTGTCAACTGGACAAAGAGCGCGCTCCAACCCAGTCAGACTATCTCCTTCTTGGGTATAGAGCTAGACTCGGTCACGATGACGGCTCGCCTATCAACACAGCGCGCGCGCCGTGTTCAGCGTCTCGCCGCATCTTTTCAGATGAACAGACTCACGCCTCTGAAAACTTTTCAGAAGGCGTTGGGCTATATGGCCTCAGCCTCCGCGGTGCTCCAGCTGGGGTTACTGCGCATGCGCCCGCTTCAGCTCTGGTTGAGGAGCCGTGTGTCTCACCGTGCGTGGACCACGGACCGCCAGCTGATAAAGGTAACGCAGACCTGTTTTATAGCTCTGCAGCCATGGGCCGTGACAGAATGGTTCCAGCGGGGCGTTTCCATGGGGACATTTTCTCGCCAAAAAGTCATCTCGACAGACGCATCCAACACGGGATGGGGTGCGGTCTGCGAGGGCTCACCGGCCTTCGGCCCCTGGTCAGCTCAAGAGAGCCTCCTTCACATAAACTGTTTGGAGATTTTGGCGGTCGAGAACGCGCTCACGCGCTTTCTCCCGCGTGTTCACGGTCACCACTTGCTGATCCGTTCGGACAATATGGCCGTGGTCTCCTATCTAAACCGTCAGGGCGGAGTCAGATCCAGAAATCTTTTCAGACTGACAGAACGCATATTAGTTTGGTCGCAGTGTCACCTGCTCTCGCTCAGAGCGACGCACGTGCCGGGCCAGCTGAACGACGGTCCAGACAGTCTGTCCAGGAACCCCATTCCCCCCGGGAATGGTCCCTGCACACTCTTACAGTCCAAAAGCTGTGGCGAATATTCGGCAGAGCAGAGCTGGACCTCTTCGCCTCAGAAGAGAACACCCATTGCCCAATATTTTTCTCAAAGAGCGACGACGCGCTAGCCCAGACCTGGCCCAGCCGCCCGCTTTATGCATTCCCTCCGGTTTCTCTGCTACCACAGGTGCTTCAGAGAATCAGGGAAACACGCCACTCGGTGCTCCTCATAGCCCCGCGTTGGGAGGGTCAGACTTGGTTTCCGGAGGTCACTCAGCTGTCACAGACAGCCCCGTGGCCCATTCCAGTCAGAGCAGATCTCCTCTCCCAAGCTCGCGGCACGATCTGGCACCCCCACCCAGAGCGTTGGGCGCTACACGCGTGGGTGATCAACAACTACCCGTTGCTTTGCCAGAGGGAGTGTTAAACACGATCATACAGGCTAGAGCGGCCTCTACGAGAAGGCTCTATGCGTCTAAATGGTCTGTGTTCTCAAAATGGTGCACCAACAAAAATTTGGACCCACGGTCATGCGAGGTTCCTTCCTTGCTAAACTTTCTCCAAGAGATGCTGGACAAGGGCAGGTCCCCGTCCACTCTCAAGGTGTATGTGGCAGCCGTCGCAGCGTTCGTTAAACCCCGGCGCGGTCAGTCACTGGGCAAAGACGGCTTGGTCATCCGCTTCCTCAGGGGAGCTAGAAGGATGAACCCCCCACGCCCCCCTTCGGTGCCGATTTGGGACCTTTCCATAGTTCTCGAAGCTATGAAAGCCCCCCCATTCGAACCACTAAACACCGTGGACCTCAAATACCTTTCGCTCAAAGCCGTTTTTCTGCTTGCGCTCGCATCAGTAAAACGTGTGGGAGACCTTCACGCGCTGTCCACTAGCGCTTCCTGTCTTGAGTTTGGGCCCAATGACTCCTTAGTCGTTCTCAAACCTAGACATGGTTATGTCCCAAAAGCGATTGGTACCCCGTTCAGGGCACAAGTTATTTCTCTATCGGCTCTGCCTGCATCCGATAACGAATCTGACTCCAATCTCCTGTGTCCGGTCAGGGCCCCGAGATTATACATTTCCCGCACTGCTCCGGTCAGACGATCTGAGCAGCTGTTTGTTTCGTTCGGTGGGCGCACCAAAGGGTTGGCCGCCTCGAAACAGACACTATCCAGATGGATAGTTGATGCCATTGCAGCCGCATACGCGTCAAAAGACCTGCTATGCCCTCTGGGCATCAGGGCTCATTCCACTAGAGGCATGGCCTCATCGTGGGCATGGTCCAGCGGAATTTCCATTCATGACATTTGTGTGGCAGCAGGATGGTCTTCCCCTTCCACCTTTGTCAGATTTTACAATATCGAAGTTCCCGCCTTGCAGGCTAAACTACTAGCTATTTAGTATGTTACAGTTTCTCTGGTGAGCTGCACTAAAAAAGGGGTTATTCACACAGACCGGTTCCCGCTCTGTCCCTCTTATCAGGTGCTTAGTACTACACAGTCATCGCCCCGCTCCGCTGGCCGTGTCACATGTACATATATATATTCATTCCCACTATCAAGGGTTCCCCCGGGTCCCCCCTGGGACTCATAAGTGGATGCTTAGCACGCACGGCGTTGACCAGGTGTTCCCGTAGCGTAAGCTAGTTTACGCAATACGAGAGAACCTCTTGTAAGAGAACGAATCGGTTACCTAACGTAACCTCGGTTCTCTCTAGATGAGGGAACGAGTATTGCGTTCCTGGCCGTGCTTGTGCTACTAGCGTTTCTCGCTTCATTCTATGAAAACCAGAGTTACAGCCTATGACGCCGATATTTATACTCTCTGACCACGCCCTACTCGGCGGGTTCTGACGCAATGAGAGCATGTCTGACTCTCATTGGCCGAGAGTTCATTCGCGTCTCCTCATAGGCTTAAGCAGTTCCCTGTGAGCGAACCAATGAGCTGCTAGCTAGCCCGCTCATGGTCTGCTGCAGCTGAACTGCGTTGACAATGGATACAAAATTATAGGATAATTTTTTGGCTTCAATTTCTCAGAAAAGATGAATCTTTCCCGTAGCGTAAGCTAGCTTACGCAATACTCGTTCCCTCATCTAGAGAGAACCGAGGTTACGTTAGGTAACCGATTCGTTTTTTGACAACACTAGTCTGGAGCGGTCGAATGTGGCATCTACAAATATGTAGTTTCTGCCATAAACGAGTCAACTAAAATTATTATTATTATTATACATTTTATTTTTAGGCGCCTTTCTTGACACTCAAGGTCACCATACATCATCAACAAAACAATAACAATATTTCAGTAAGAAACTATGTGATACAATACAATAAAAATACAATGCAGTTGTGATCAAAGGGAAAAAGCTATTCTAAAAAGATGGGTTTTAAGTTTTGATTTAAAATGTGAGAGGGAATCAATACGGAGATCCGGTGGAAGCGAGTTCCAGAGCAGAGGAGCAGAGCAGCTGAAAGCTCTTTTCCCCACACTAACAAGGCGGACACGGGGGACAGAGAAATGGATGGAAGAAGAGGATCTACGATATGGAGAAAATCAGAAAGCTATGAACGGGCGAGATTATGAATGACTTTAAAAGTGAGGAGAGGTATTTTATAGTTGATACGGTAAATGATAGCCAATGATGCTGTTGTAAGAGTGATATGACGAATAGAAGGGGTACGGGTGATAATACGAGCAGCTGAATTTTGGACCATTTGAAGTTTACGGAGGGTTTTATGCGTGAGGTCAAACAAAAGGGAATTGCAATAATCTAAACGAGAAGTGACTAAACTATGAACAAGAATGGCAGTGGAGTGAGGCGTGAGGAAAGGGCGCTGACGGTTGATAGTTCGAAGATGATAGTAAGCAGACCGGGTAACATTATTAACATGAGACGAAAATGATAGGGTGCTATAGAAGATGACACCCAGACTCTTAACCTGAAGGGAGGGGAATTGTGTTTAATGTTGATCTTGTGCCTATAAGAAGCAATTCTGTTTTATTGCTATTTAATTTAAGGAAGTTTGAAGGGAACCAGGATTTTATGTCAAGAAGACAGTTAGTAAGGGAAGATGGTGGAAGTTTTGAATTCGGTTTGGTTAAAAGATAGAACTGGGTGTCATCTGCGTAGCAATGGAACTGAATCTGATATTTACGGAAGATGTGACCAAGAGGGAGAAGATAAATAATGAAAAGCAGGGGTCCCAGGACAGAGCCCTGGGGGACTCCTGTAATTACAGAAACTGAATGAACTGGGTGCGGCCTGAGATAGGAATAAAACCAGTTAAGAGGTGTGTTAGTGTTAAAAAGGCCCATTGTAACTGTTTGAGTCTGTGAGACTTGCTCTAGCAATCAGCCAATGTCAGAGCACGCTGTCAAAGCAGCAACGTGGAGACACTAGGCTCCGCCCATCTCCAGCAGGTGGCATTGATTCATTGATTAGCATTTGTATTAAATAGCTTGCATGTGGTGTGTGTAGCAAACAGACTCTGTGCTTTCTTGCCATTGATGTGTGCGTATAATATACAAGTAAGTAGGTTTATGTATTTCAACTCATGTTATCTGTTTGATGAAATGTATTATTTTTTACTTGATATTATTTGTCTACTCCTTGCTTAAGGATACTTCATTTAGAAGTAGGGATTTGATTTGTGTTCACATATTCACATGATGTTGCTTGTTTCATGGAAGCATTTCTGCTACATCTCATTTGTATGTATTTATCTTGTTATCTTGTGTTTCTGTTATGTTATATTGATATATATTATGTTTTGTTTAGACCACACCCATACTCATGGCATCACGACTGTACTCATCCGCACTTATGTGCTAAACCTGTATTGAAGCTTGATGGAATTGTGGTGGAGAAAATAAAGCTATAAAGAGAACTTACTGCTGCTTCTTCATGTCTCTAACCAGACATCTGTGGTGAACTAGTCCCCTACCGGCAAACCCAAACTGATTGAGAAGCTTCAGTTTTCTTCAGTTAGTGATACCAATAGAAGAAAGTCTGTCTAAAAGGATAGTGTGTGAAATTGTATCGAATGCCGCGCTCAAATCAAGCAGAAGAAGAATGGATAGTAAACCAGAGTCAGCAGACAGGAGATGGTCATTAGTGATTTTAAGGAGTGCCGTTTATGTGCTGTGAAGAGAAGGTTCGACTGCCACGTGCTAAAGAACGAATTGTGACTCAGGAGGTGAACTAATCATTCCTCTTTCCGGTACAGACAGCAAAATGAACAAATCATTCATGATTGACCCATAACTAATCTTCATCGTGGCGTACCTATGCATTGCTTACTCAGGCTCATTCTGAACGGCAACTGCTTTTTGAAAAACAATCAGTATTAAAAGATAGAAGGAATAATGTATATTCTTAACCTTATCCAGTTGTGTGCACTACATCGAGACCCTGGCCCTTTAATCTCTAATAGTAGCCAAAAGTGCCCTTTTGATAAAGGATTTAAAGATATTTAAATCAAGAGGAAAGGAATGCACTATTTTAAGTGAGGGGGTGGATCACTCTTTCGCCCTTGTGGGAGGATTCACACACCACATTACTGCTCGAGTATTTTTAGCAGATAGTCTTATTAGATCAGAAGATATTTCACATGATTTTTCTGTTTTGTTAGTGCTGCCTGACTGGTTAGTTAATGCAAATTATCTGAAAATATATTTTTTTGAATACTTCAGAAGTAACCATGAACAACAACAGAAGCAGCCTATACATTCATTGGTCAAATGAATCTGGTTTTATCTACTCATCTACTGAATGTCCCATACAAAAATATGTCATTTTTTATCCCATCTCCTGCTTTTAATTTGATAAAGAATCAAGGTTTTTTTTCAAAGTTCTATATAGATAAATTTAAAAATATTTTTTCATAGACATCAAAAATCAGTTACAATGAAGAAAACACACAAAATAAAGGGCAGAGATCACAACTTATTCCTTGAGGAGTAAACACATTTTACTTTTTTTTTTTTACTTTTTTTTTTTTATAAAAACTTATTTAAAAAAAATAATGTTACAAAATCACATTTTATTTTCTGGTGTTTTCTGGAGACCGTGAACATCCTGGATGTACATTAATAAAGAATAGCGTATAGGGGTTAATAGCTGGTTTCTATGTGAATATAATGTAAAATGTAATTGATTCCTGTGATCAAAGCTGAATTTTCAGCATCATTACTCCAGTCTTCAGTGTTAAAAATCATTTAAAAGTGCATATTCCTCGATAGATTAAAACCCCGTATGTGTAGCCTACATTAACATTTACATACATATCAGACTACATACAAAAATACAATTGCATATACAACAATATATATATTTTTTTAATTTTCAAAAATGTAATTGCAAAATTATCCAAAAACAGAAAGAAAGAAGAAAAATACAACATTGTAACATATTGACTATTATATTGCTTTGCTTATATTGTTATACTTCTTTTTTTTGTTTGCATTGATCATAATAAAAGACAATAAAAAGGGAAACCATTCTCACATTTGTTACAACCTGACCCTAAAGCAGAATCCTGTATTAATAAACAATTAATTACTACCACTACTACTAATACTACCACTAATAATAGTAATAATAATAAATGTATCTATTCCTTTTGAACTTAAACCATATAGCAGTGCACTTTTGTATGTAATGATATCTGAATAAAACCACACCTAGATGAAACTCATTCCACTTTGAAATGTGAGATTCCGTGCAGATAAAACATCACCCGATCGCTGTTCTGCATCCTGACTTCTGTTTCAACAAGAACAACACTCAATTAAACACACTATGTCTTTGGCGAGTTAGAAATACATCATTTTGTTTTCTTTTAAAAACCACTGTAATCTAGTGTATGTTTGTAATATTCACCATTCTGACAATGAAGTTGTGTGCAACAGGAACAAAGAGACACCAGCAGAAGAGCGGTGGCAAAAACAGCGGGTATCAGACTGGGAACTGGAAATACAGACAGACATTATTACTGGAATGAAACTGATTTTACAGATATACTGTCGACTTCGGTCATCCTTTGAATGAGACTGTTTATACATAAATAGCGCCATCTGGTGGGTGTTTGAATAACAGCGGCTCAAACAGCTCAATGGTAAACATCAGAATAATATATTTTTTGATTTATAAATTATACATGCTAAATAGGTTAGTTCACTCAAAAATGTTATCCCAAGATTCCCTTACCCTCAAGCACCCCTACATGTATATGACTATCTTCTTTCAGACGAACACAATATAGTGATTGGGGCACGAGATTTTTACAGTTTTTCTCAAATGCTAAAACGCAAAAATCAATTCTCTAAACCAAATGACCAGTTGTCTAAACACATTTACTAAATCTAGTCATCATTTTCCAATATCATAAACACATTTCACATGAAGACACAATTCACAAAACACAATCCTCCGTTCTCATAAATCTTAACACATTTTTCCTTGCTAAAACACAAGTTGCAAAAGAACTCTGCTCATATTCTCAAATGAAAGCTCATGTGATGCAAAATGCTTGCCACAGTCAGCAATATTTGAACACAATGAACACACCTGGCGTCATTCATTACACACAACAGCTCAAAATTGAAGACACTTGTTGCTAATGCTGTGACCACATGTATAAAAGCAAGTTCAGAGTGCACAGTTTGCTGAAGATTCCAAACAAACACAATGGATGAAGGCAGAGTCAGGGGAAGAGGAATTCGAGTCAGAGGAGGGAGAAGATCTGGCCATGGAAGAAGAGGAGCAGGCCAACGAGGAAGAGGAAGAGGCCAACAAGGGAAAGGAGGAGGTCCAGGAGGGAGAGCAAGAAAACCTTGCACCATCATTTCGGACGAGATGCGAGCAACAGTCACTGACCATGTCATTGTCGATGGCATGACAATGGCCGAGACAGGACTAAGAGTCCGTCCAAACCTGAGTAGGTTCACCGTGGTCACCATTATCACGGCATTCAGACAACACAACAGGTATTGTACTCTATTACTTTCTTTGTCACAATACAATTTTACAAGCCTGTGAAAGTAGTCTATTGGTTTCAAATCAGTTGTTACTGTATTGTAAAACATGTCAATTGACAACACATGTAATATTACTCTTTATGCGGCCATGGGTTTGGAGGGGCTTGTCCACTGGCATGCTGTCCTTGGGTCTTACAACACCCAACGTCTCCTCACCTTCCTAGAGGAGCTAAAAGACATCCTTCTGGACCGCCAACAACACCATCCTGGGCCCGCACATCACATTTATGTGATAATTTGGGACACGCTTCCACAGAACAAACCAAATCAGAGAGTGGGTCACCACCAACAGTAACCACTTTTTAAACGTCTGTCTGCCACCCTACACCCCTTTCCTGAACCCTATAGAGGAGTTCTTCTTATCGTGGAGATGGAAGGTTTACAACCATAGACACCAAGGACAGACAACCATACACTAGAGAGAACCTCCTAAGGGCTATGGAGTTGGCCTGTGTTGACATCCCAGTGGAGGCCTTCCAAGGATGGATTCGCCATTCCAGGGCGTTTTTCCCGCGGTGCCTGACAAGAGACAATATAGCCTGCGATGTGGATGAGGTGATGTGGCCCGATGCAGCTCAGCGACATGATGCCGCACAGTGATTGTGGTGTGTGTGGTAAATAAAGTAAATAAAAAAACTTCACACCCTGATAATGTTTTCAAGAGTACTGTTGTGTGCAATAGATTCTGTTTTTGCATTGAGTTGTGTTACAGCAGTGTACATGCAGAATTTACTATAGATTTATACTCTTCATATGAAACTCACAAATCTAAATGCCTAATCCTCCGCAGAGATCTAAGAAGATCCATTACTGTAAAGTTTCTAAAAATATGCATTGGCAGTTATGAAACAAAGAACCTTCTCACAAATTGAGCATTGTGTTTTCAATTGTTTTGCTGTAGTGTGTAATGATGTGTATAGTGTTTACATTTTTGAAAGCTTCGAGCTGCTCTTTTGGTGTGAAAGTTTGAGTTTTGAAGTGAGAAGGTGTGGTTGTGTTTATGTAGCTTTAGAAAAGGGTGTTGTGTTTAGACATTGGGGAACATGGAGGAAACGTTTGTGAAATGTGTTTTAGCATTTGACAAAAACTGTAAGCCGAAAAAGCACATCCATCCACCATAAAAATAATCCACATGACTTAATGGGTTAGTAAAGGCCTTCTGAAGCGAAGCAATGGGCTTTTGTAAGAAAAATATCCATATTTAAAACTTTATAAACCATTAATAACCAACTTACCGCAGCAGTGCAACTGATGTGAAGTGTAAGAACAGTCATTTCTTGTGGTTCAAACAGAGAGGTCTGGGGAACAAACTCAAGCTCCTCTTCTCTTGTATCGAAATCATCCAAAAATTCTCTTTAAAAATGCTCATTGTTAATAGTTTTAAGAATTCTTGACCAGTGTTTTATTCTGCTGTATCCCGTGTGTGTCAGTGTTCGGCAATACGTTGTATAGAAGTAAAGCCGCCTTTCCACTGCACACGACAAACGACAGCCGTCGGACCGGAAGTCATTCATTTCCAATGGAGAGTCGTACGGGAGCTGCGGGGAGTTCCGATCATATGCGTATGCGGAAAATTCGGATCCGATTTGAGCTTTGGATCCGTTGAAATATCTGAACTTCTGCGAATAGACCGTATGCGACCGGCCGACCGGATGTGATGTATTCTAATCAAAACTATGAACGCGAGGCTAGATTTACCAATATTTTAACTCTTTAATGTTATTCTGTAAACGCTATTTCTGTAAAATGTCGGTTATTATGGCAGAACAAAATATTTTATAATTATTAAATCAATATTAGCTCTAAAAACTGCTATGTATTTATTGTAGATGTATTGAGGGTAATTTGTTTTGTGTGGATATATTCATGCATGCATTACATTCATTAAAATCATTAGTTTTACCATTGTGAATAGTCGAGGGTAACGGTTGCTTCACGACCAATTTCAAAGTTCCGTGCAACTGACACTAGGGGGCGAAATGCGACAATCGTATGTGAATGTCGTGTGCAGTGGAAAGGCGGCTTTACACTTCCGTTGTAAGTCGACTACGTACGGATGGTTGACGGAAGCTGGTTATTATTGTGTATACATTTTTAAACATGGATGTTTTTTTCTTACAAAAACACTTCGCTTCGCCGCAGAAGGCCTTTATTAACCTTGAGCCGTATTGTTTTTTTAGTTTTTTTTTATAGTGGATAAATGCACTTTTTTTAGGCTTCAAAATTGGGTCCTATTTACTACCATTATAAAGCTTGGAAGAGCCAGGATATATATATGGGGGGTGTAAATCATGGGAGAATTTTCTTTTTTGGGTGAACTATCACTTTAATTACATTGATAAACATCAAATGATCGTAACACGCGAGGTGAACATTGTGTTACTTTGACATCCATGTGAAGGTGGAATGATATTCACTTCACAGTAGGTTTTACAAAAAATATATAATTATTGGGTTGATTTAACAAATGTTTTCTAAACCTGCTGAAGGGAGAAGTGCCCTGAATGATTGAATGACACTCACCAGTGACAGTCACATTAACGCTCCTCGTGATGCTGAAACTGCTCTTGTTGATCTTTAGTGTATAAAGTCCAGAGTCTGTGAGACTCATGTTTGTGATGATCAGAGACCATGAAACCCAATAGTTCAGCTTCAGTCTGTCTCTGAATCTATCATTACTATCCTCCCACTGAACATCTGTACAGATCTTACTGAGATCTGCAGTGACCAGAGCGATGAGAGCGTCATTAAAATACCATGTTGCCATTTCATTTTGTTTCATTACACCAGCGTCTAAAAGGATAGATCCTCCCTCCGAGATCTTCTTTTGTTTTCCAACAGTAATACCTGAAACGCAAACCAACGGATACTGGAAGATTCACTCGTTTTTTTACACATGCACATGTATACCATACAATTTAATGCATTAAATGTGAATATAAACGACCATAATTTAGAACATTATTTTTTTTAAATAATATAAAATAGCTTCTTGTGATCACAAACTTATATACACTGAAAATGTACTACAGGAATGTCTGAACATTACTGTTAAAATCAAAATTATTGTAAACACATATAACCTGCCTTTCACCTTTTTTTAAATTTATATATATATTTTTTTAATTTATTTATATAGCACAAGTAAACACAACAGAAGTTGACCACTGTGCTTCACAAACCATAAATCCAACAATAGTTAAGAAAAAATAAAATAAAATAAAGAAATATCATTCGGACAGTAAAAGAAAATAAATGCACGCTCCAAAAGATACAGCTTTAGTTTAAGTTTAAACTCATATAAAGAGGATAGCGATCTCAAGGAGACAGGGAGGCTATTCCACAACCTAGGACCGACAACACCAAAAGCACGGTCCCCTCTAGATTTTAAGCGTGAGCATGGTTGGGACAGATTATAGTTACTCGTGGACATTAGGCACCTCCCAGATACATTGACATTTACAAGTTCGGACAGGTATGAAGGTGCTAAACCGTTTAAAGATTTAAAAACAAACATCAAAATTTTCACTTAACTTACCCCAGACAATAACCTTAAAGATCTTTACACTGTCGCTGCTGCTGTTAAACTGTAGATGATAAACTCCAGAGTGTGTGTTTGTGATGTCTGTGATGGTCAGAGATCCAGTCTGATGATCCAGCTTCAGTCTGTCTCTGAATCTCTCTGCATCTTCATCACACTGATCATCTGTACAGATCTTACTGAGATCTCCAGTGATCTGAGCGATGAGAATGTCATTATAATACCATCTAATGTCTTCTTGTTGGTCTGTTGTAACATCAGTGTGTAGAGTGACTGAAACTCCCTTTGCCACAATCACTTCATGTTCACCGACACCATCACCTGAAGAAATTATAATTATAAGCTGTAATTATAAAGTTAATTATAAGCTGAACATAATTATATAACAGGAAATATTTTTTGCTTTGTTTGAAGGGAAGCACCACAAGTTTCAACTCTTGAATTCGTTTTAGAGTATCCAGCATTAGAACAAATCAGTCTGGACAGTTTTAATCATCTGCTCTTAAATTGATTATCTGTTGGGAACAAATTAGATAAGATTCTTAAAATTGTCATGTACTTTTTATGTATTGTTTATATATGTCTAAATGCTGCATCCAAATTGCCTTCAATTAGATAAAAACCAGAATCATAATGTAACACGTGAAATCAAACAGCAGAAGAACATCATTTATTACAGATGTATGCTCTTACACATCACTCACAAACACGTCTTCATACAAATCCCCTTCAGAGATCAGTTATTGTTTTAGCTGGACCCCGGTGTAAATGCTATTTTCCACCATATTAATGTTTTTTATTAATCTGTTTTTAATTTTACAGTATCAATGCCTTTTTTAATGCATTTATAGAATCCGACTTATCAGCAATTGAAAGTTTTAGACTGATTTAACAGAACAATTCAAAATTAATTGGACTATTCCTCTTAAATATTAACAGTGATTAAGAATTACTGACCAAGACACAATTTTACACGCAAATGTGTTACAGAAACCTCATAAAATAACAATTTTATCCTAAACCCATAGATATTTGAAAAATGATTACACCTGAATAAATTCATACAGGGTCATGGTCACACTTTTTGTTTCATTATCATTCGAAAAAGACGTAAAAAAAAAAAAAAAGACAAATAAAGGCACTTACCAGCCACTAACACACACACTAAGAGCAAAATAAAGACCCACATTTTACAGTAGTCACACATCCCTGGTTCTGTGGAAATAAAAGCTTTCGTCAGTGTAAATGTACGAGTAAAATTGTGTTCTTCTGAATAAATGCAAACCGAAAGTTGTATATGACTAGTTGTGTTTGCTTATTTCGCTGACATTCCCAGATAAAATGTCCAGACAGCAAGTTATGCCACATGGGTATTTTTACTAGAAACAGACATTTTCTTTCTAAACCTAAAGTTGTAATAAAGGGATAGTTAAACCAAACCTGAAAACAATATCATTTACTCGACCTCATGTTCTTCCAAAGCCACAACACTCATCTTTAAAACACAGATGAAGATATTTTACATGAAATCTGATAGATTTCTGTTCCTCCGTTGACGGCCCACACAACTACCACTTTGTTGCTTCAAACAGTTAATAAAAACTAATCTATATGAATATGGCAGTTTAGTCCAAATTGATCGCTTTATATGATTGAATGTACAATGGGTGGAAAACACTCTATGTAGAAAAATACTTCACGGTATTTAATTTATCTGTAAAATGGATTTTAACATCAATTAAGACTGGTTGAGGAGAATATATAAGCAAATAGTTTATATTTTATATTATAGTTTATATTAAAAGATACTGTTAACCCCTATACATATCACAGATGTTTGTTCAAGGATGATAATACAACAAATACATAAAGGCTGTATAAAAACATGAAAACAGTATAAAATTGGTAATTGTTTGATCAAGTCATCACACATGTGTGTGTGCAGTAACATTTCACCTGACACACATCAGAAGTATTAACGCCAAATAACAAATGGTGGTAAATAATAATTAAAAAAAACTACATTAGCTACACAATAATACCAGTCTCTTTCAATACCTATACCAATACCAGTAATACCATCTACAGTGTTTGAACTAAGTGCAGACTCAATTCAATACGTGTGTGTTATTTGATTGACAGCTGCCTTCAAGCTCTCTTTTGCATATTTATGCATATGTACATTGAAGAGCGTGCGCATCTTGGCAAGATATTTGTGTGAACACAATCAGTCGTATTATGTATTCTTGTATAGGGACTACTGAAATCTTGTGACAAAACTATTGCCATGTTAGCAATGTTCTTAAACTGCTATGAAGTTCAGGTTGTGACGTCTGTCTTGAGTGTTTAAAAATATGCAGATTGTGCCAGAGTTTATGCTGAATTTAGTGCGTAAATCATATTGTTTACACATTGAACACTTTGCAGTTGATGCTTTCTGTTACGACCCGAGACTCTTAAATGATGCAACAAAGGAAGGGACACACACTGTCGTGGAATTTAACCCAAGGTTAATTAACAAAATAGAAAGTGAAACAAACGAGTGCTAATGTAACGGCAACAAAATCAGATTGAATTTGTCCATGACAGGGTGGACATATTTTGTGGTTTGCCAGTACATTGTCTGCTTGCAGTTCATTTATAAAAAGTGGAGCTTGACCAACATGCATTTCTAACAGCCTAAGGTCTCCTTAATAAAACAAATATGAAATTAAATGGATAACATCAGCTTTTTACTCAGGCACTTTATTGTAATGTTGACCATACTGTAACGAAGATGAACGTAATTTTTAATAAGCTTCGGAAATTTCCGACTTTAAACAAATAACCATATAAATCTTTAGGGTGTTTGCATTGTAACAATGTTCACAGAGACTTCATATATATAAAGGCTGATATGTTAGGTCATGTTTTCCTATTAAAATCATACGGCTTCCTATTAATTCAATGAAATGCGAGGGAATAACAATATAGCTGTGTGGTGGCTTCCCTTTCTATGACGTCATGAGAAATCCAGTCATTTATAGATCAGTGGGTGGATCAGCAATGGCTACCAGAAGTACACGGTTTTTAGTTTCACTTTCTGTAGTGTATTGACTGAGATTAAAGACTTCTTCTCCGGCATAACTCCTGTACATTGCATGCACACTGCTTGCGTGATATCCATTAGCTCGGCTTCATGGTTTAAAACTGAAATATTTCCAATATTGTGACGCAACAAAATAAATACACAAAAATAATGTAAACTTGTAGATCATTTCTCCAAAGAAAAATGGAGAAATGTTGAATTTGACTCTGGATGGTCAAATTTGTTTTGTTTGTCTTGCTGAAGCTGATTAAAAGCTATTCAGTAAAAGAGTGTGTGTCTCTGAATTATTTCTTCTGTTTGCATGTGTAACCTATAAAGAAAACACACAAGACATTAAAATAGAAACCAGTGTTTTTGCATGTACAGAGATGAGTACACTTTCCACCAATAAAATGTGTAATGTGTTTATTGTAACAGATAATTTATTAGATCATTGAAATGAAAGATTATTGGAAATTAACAGATTATTTAAAGTTCTTATGTTTTTCGTACTGCAAATTGTTGCTTTTATTTCTGTGTTTTATGCTAAGACAAACTAAAACAAGAAGTGACACGACAGTCAAAGACGTCTGTCTGGATGTGGACATTAAAGCTATAAAAACATTTGTTGAAGACAAATGCAACACAATCATCTTACAATCATACTTGTATAAACTCATGTTCATTCATTTAAATGATCGGCGTTGATCTAAGAATCTGTTGCACTGAAAGATTTGAGTTACTCACCAGAGACAGTAACACTGAACTCATATTAGGTTTTTTCCATTTCTGTTGATTCTGATAATTTGCAGTCTCTGGTTCTCCAGATGTTTTTCATAACCTCTCTGTATTTCAGTATCTATTTTAAAATTGTCAGATTCTCCATCAACTGCCACGTCGGTACCAAAAAAAAAAAAGAAGAAGAAATTAGAACAAGAACACTAAATCAACACTGATCATTTGTTGTCATAAACCTGCTCTTTGGATTATCTTTAAACCCTTTTTACACTAAATCACATTCACACTCACACCACAAGAGAACATGAAAAAACACATTATCTGATGCTTCATGTATTATCTTATAATAAATTGCAATCCTTTAAGCAACAAGACTACTTCAACAATATTACTCTAGACCTATCAGTCTCCATGAATTGATGGATGTCTCCATGAAATAAAATAAAAAATCAGATTTTTTATGCAAAGTCTGTAGGCCTATTATAAGTTATTTATCTGTGCACATCATTATTTGTTTAAAATGTATAATGTGCCTCTTAATCTTTAATCAAAATAACATCTCTTCTCTGATTACGTGTTTACTGACGCGAAGGCGGGGCAACCTGTCAATCACATGAGAATCGATCCACCAATAGCAAACAACAACCGTCCAGTCAATTCACTTTAGACAAAATCAAGATCTGCCCAACATTTGTTCTTGTTCTAGAAGCTGTTTCACTTTTATATACAATCGTGAAGAAAAAATCTATTGCAACTTCATGCTGACTTTAATACTGAAATCTTCCATTTTTATTTTAAGTAAAAAGTCGATAACGGAGGTGCAAGATGTCAACAGCTGTGTAACCATTGGCGATGGTCATTAACAGATAAAAACTGACCTGGGAATGTTGTGATCGGCCAATCCCCAGACAGCAACATGGTGTCGGCCCAGATCCGGCCCACATCTGGTACACATTGATTCCACACATACCAGATGTGGGCCGGATTAATTCACAAATGTTTTATGCAATATTCCAAATCTGCGCATACGTTAGGATAAATCCGTAACTTTGGACGGATTGTGTTTACATCACACACATACGGTCACAAACTCAAAATGCTGCAAAGCATGCAACTATGAAAAATGACTATGGAAATGAAATATCTACTCACACTTTAGCCTTATTCGTTTATAATTCCTGTAGAGAATCAGTGTGGCCACGACCACAGCCAGTAGCGGCACGGATATAATAGCTTTTGCGATTATACCGCCTGACGGCTGAATCAGTACTGGAGTTTCTACATGTGAATCTGAATAGAGGGATACAATTTAAAAAATCAAAGCAAGGCAAGTTATTTATGTAGGACATTATACACAATGGTAATACTTGTAAAAGATGAGCAATACAAAATAACAACAAATTTAAAATGTACTTAAAAATAATGAAATTAAACAAAACATAACGTGATACAGTGCAATCAGTAATATGCTGCACAGTGCTGAAAATACAGATACATAAATGGTGACCATAAAGAAAATGTTCATTAATCATGTGAATCTTCAGAGATTCAGGGTTTTCACACTTTTTTGATCAAACCATTTAAATATTTCCATGAAGAATTTTTCAAAATCATTTAATAGAAATCCCTCACAGAACTGAGTACCCTTTTAATCAGGTAAATAAGGAACGGGCATAACTAGAAAAAATATATTTACTACAGAACCTAATAGTTTATTAAATTAGTGACATAATGGAGATATACAGTACCAATCAAAAGTTTGGAAATATTACTATATTTAATGTTTTTGAAAGAAATCTCCTATGCTCTTATTTGATCAAAAATACAGAAAAAAAAACAGTAAAATGAATTGTGAATTGTTTCCTATTTTAATATACTTCAAAATATAATTTATTATTATTTACCTTATTTTACCAACACAAACATATGCTGCTACAAATCATAGTCCGTGAAAGTGACTGAAGCACTGGCCTGATGGGTCTAGAAGTGAGACATTCATGAATAAATTATACTAACCAATAAGAGCAACATCAAAGCTCTTCATGATGCTGCAGCTGCTGCCGATGATCTGTAGTTGATATTCTCCAGAGTCTGTGTTTCTGGTGTTCATGATGATCAGAGATCCAGTCTGATGATCCAGCTTCAGTCTGTCTCTGAATCTCTCTTTACACTGAACATCTGTACAGCAATAACTGAGATCTCCAGTGATTTTAGCAATACAAGTGCCATTAAAATACCACATCATCATATCATTTGGTTTTCTTATTTCACCAGAATCAAAAGTGACAGATTCTCCCTCCTTCACTGACTTTGTCTTCATTTTATCCATCTCTGTATCAGGAAGACCTGAAATACAAATAAACATCTGACTGAAGGATCTTATTGGGGAAAACTCCACAACAAAAAATAATGATCTGAACATATAACTGATTTTAAACACTCACCATGGACAGAAACATTAAAGGTCCTGTCATTGTCATTGATATTGTTGCTGATGATTTTTAGTTCATATTCTCCAGCATCTGTGTTTCTGGTGTTCATGATGGTCAGAGATCCAGTCTGATGATCCAGCTTCAGTCTGTCTCTGAATCTCTCAGTGCCTTCATTACACTGAACATCTGTACAGATACAACTGAGATCTCCATTGATTTGAGCTATACGAATGTCATTAAAATACCATTTAATCTTTTCTTGTTGGTTTGTTTTAACACCAGTGTATAGAGTGATTGAATCTCCTTCCATCACTGACACGTCATCTGATCCAACACCAGAAACACCTAAGCAAAACATACAATAGTGTAGTGATATTTTTTTCTACAGATCATACATGTGAGCATAAAAACCCAAACAACACCAACACCTGGAGAAGAATTGAACAGTTTTATAAATGACATTAAACTCCAACCAAGATTTTTTTTCTTGTAGGGGGAAAAGAGAAATACAAAATATAAACAATAAATGTCTTTATGTCGAGTTAAATTAAACTCACATGGATTCAAATAAATTAATAATACATTTTTCAGTTTTTTTTTTAAATCGTAGAACAGAAAAGAGATTAGGCCTTAAAAAAAACATACCATGGTCGAGCAAAATACTCGCTGAGATCAAAACAAAAATAAAGTTCATTTTCCACACGTTTCCCCATGAAAAGGTTATTCTGTTCCTGCTCTCCTGGTGTATTTGACAAAGTGAAACGAAAAATCACGAAAAAATTAAGTTATGTTCTTTGTAATGGACTTCCCTCAAGATTAAACCGAGATATGTAAACAATGATATGACCTATAGGCCACGCCCACTCACGCAACATGCAAGTGCGTGCGAAAGACTGTTGAGACTTGTGTTGAGATTCACACAGTTAACCAGGGGCGTTGCTAGACCCCTTTTACTGGGGCACGTGCCCCACTATGAATCTGCTGTGCCCCAGTAAATCTGAAGTTTGAGTTTAACAATTTATTGTATATTTCAGTGTATTAAAAAGAAATTATATTATAGGATAATATAAATTATCTATTCGCAACGCATTAATAAAACAATCAACGCTTGTAAAAGCAACACAGTTTAACCAAAAACAGAAGCTGAGCCTTGTCTGCGCGTGTCTGTGTTTCCTAGCAACTGCAGCGCGCACACATCTGAGCACACCGATGTCCGGTGTTCGCACGCTATTGAGGTAGGTAGGCTATGAAAACATGACGAAACAAAGTTTGTAAATAATACAAATAATCAAAATTGTATTTATTGCTGGCTTCTGTAGATGGACATCATAATTTTTTTTCTACGAAGCAGGGACAGGAAAGAAAGGAGAGAGATGAGTTTTAGGGAGGTAATAGTTGATAAACGATTTACATAATCAGACATCAAGCCTCAGAAAAATAACATATGAAAAACCTCTGCCAAGAAATGGAAATTCACTTTACAATAGGCAAATACTTTTTCTACAGAAAAACTAGTGCACCCCAGCTAACAATTTATGGTTCCCAGAACGTTCTGGGAACGTTCCCTTAAGGTTCCCTTTAAGGTTAGGTTTTGGTTCCCATGGAAAGTTTTCTTAACGTTCAGGGAACGTTAGTTTTTGGTTACACTGCAACCTTTAGGCAACCTTTAGGGAACGTTCCCCTAACGTTCTTTTTTACATTCCCCTAACCTTTAAAAAACTTTAACAATGATACCAATTTTATTATTACTTTAACCTATGCATGAGCAGGAATTAATTATATTAGCAGGAATGAATGAATAGGCAAACTTGATGGGACTTGAAACTTTAATATACAATATAAAATTAACAAAATACAAAAATTATAAAAGGCCTAAAAAAAATACAATAAGAATTATAATCAGTTTTAGTTTACAACTATACAAATAAGACATATCAATAAAAGTACTAATGGAGTGGGATGAAGTGTGCAAAGTAATAGTTCAAATGTAGTGTGCAAGATGCGTATTGGAATGATACCAATTTTATTACTTTAAACTACGCATGAGCAGGAATTAATTTTAAATTAACAGGAATGAATAGGCAAACTTGATGGGACTTGACACTTTAATATACAATATAAAATCAACAAAATACAAATATTATAAAAGGCCTAAAAAAATAAATACAACAATAATTATCAGTTTTAGTAAACAACTATACAAATAAGACATAATATCAATACAAGTACTAATGGAGTGGGATGAAGTGTGCAAAGTAATGAGATGCGTATTGGAATGATACCAATTTTATTACTTTATCTGTGCATGAGCAGGAATTATTATAAATTAGCAGGAATGAAACTTGAAACTTTAATATACAATATAAAATTAACAAAATACAAAAGTTATAAAAGGCCTAAAAAAATAAATACAACAAGAATTATCAGTTTTAGTATACAACTATACAAATAAGACAATCAATACAAGTACTAATGGAGTGGGATGAAGTGTGCAAAGTAATAGTGCGAATGTAATGTGCAAGATGCATATTGGAATGATAAAGTATATATTAGTGCAAATGTAGTGTGCAAGATGCATATTGGAATGATAAAGTATATATAGTGCAAATGTAATGTGCAAGATGCATATTGGAATGATAAAGTATATATTAGTGCAATGTAGTGTGCAAGATGCATATTGGAATGATAAAGTATATAAGGTGAATGGTCAAAGTGTCAAAAATACAAAAAAGGAGCTCCATGGTTTTGAAGGCTCAGTCCTTCTCAGCTGGCCTAAAAAGAAATAAACAAAAGTTTGATAAGTATTAAGAATGAACACGTTGACAAAAGCAAGACAAATTGCCTTACTACAACCCGTTTTTTATGATCACAAATATTGATAGTTTTCCCATTCCTTTGATTATTATGAACATCACATTTGAACAAGAATTAAAATTTACCGTCTGTGTGGGGCAAACTTTAGCACTTGCCCAATCAAGTCCTCCGCGTCTGCTGCAGTCAGCGCGGGGAAGTTTTTCTGGGAGGCCGCTAGAGTAGAAGTCAAAATGAAGCATAGTTACAAGTCAAATTAAAACCTTCAAGCTAAGAATAATACGGATTTGAACAATAAAATAACACCTGCCTGTTATAACCCTGCAGATTGTGAGATCCTGGAAGGCCTTCTTTGCCTTTCTGCCCCGCAGACTATAATGCTTTAGCACGTCATTGGTTGCCACTCGCCGTAGCATGCGACGGATGGCAGTACCCGTGGTCGAACCTCCAAGGGTTGTCAGGAAAAGTTGCTGTAAAACATATAGAAATACAAATTATACATGTAGAACAAAGTGGGGAGCTTGTACAATCTCATTTTGTAAAAGCCATCAGTTCAGTTATAATGATATTTGAAGTTATGCAATTATATAGTGTTAATCTTAGGGCAGGACTATGGCAACTTAATTACCATTTTGTCTCTCCTCTCCTGTTGACCGAGACTCCTGTCGAACTCCTCCAGCTCTGTGATTGTTGAGCAGGGCGACAGCAACATGTCATCGACTGGAGCAGAGAGAGGTGACTGGGAGCTCCTTAAGAGCATGAGCAGTTCATCCATCTTCTGCTCCATCTTCTCCATCAGGGTTCTGGCTGTTGACGGTAACTCTGGATGTCCATTGGCTTTCAGTCCCACAAGAAGATCATCAAGAGCAGAGTGTTGAATCTGGTGTTTTAAGGCCCATTGTTGTAAAAAGTTCCTGAGTGAACCTTGTGGGTTGTGTTCCTCGCTGCAGGAGTCACTGGTCTCATCCACAGGTTTGTCCATGGGCGTCTCCCACATTTCCAGGTCTGAAAGACACTGCCAAGTTGCAGAAGCAACACTGCTGCTGTCCTCCTCAGAGCTGCTGACCAAACTTGCTGGCATTGCCATGAGCTCTGGCTCCGCTTCACACTCCTCCTGCAATTGTAGCTGTGGTTCTTGATGTTGGCGAAGACGCGTCACTTCTTGCGCAGTCTGTTCCAGTCGTGCCAGCTCTCGTCGTGCCCTCTTCCATCGCTTTGTGTAGGCCTGCCGCTCTGTCCTTTTACTCATTGTATACAAATTAAATGCACCTAAAAATGCATACAGTGTTAAGTTATACTAACCCAAAATAAAGGCAAAACACTGAAAAAAAAGCACATTTAAGGAGCTCCTCTTTTGGTGAAAGTTTCCAGACAGCTTTCAAAATGGCCACCAGACAGTGTGAACACAGATCTGTGCGCAATGGTCTGAGTTGCTTGAAATTACAGGAGGCAAGTAGTAACAAATACATCAATTGGTTAAGACATCAATTAGGATAAAACATTTGTGCTTAATGGGTAAATTTACCCTACACATCCTGCACAGCAGCAAACACTCAAACAAAGCCTACACAACGTGCACAGAAGCAAACAGACTAAAACAAAGCCTAACGTTACACCTGCACAGTAGCGCACAGTAGCAAACAGACTCAAACAAAGCCTAACGTTACACCTGCACAGTAGCAAACTCAAACAAAGCTTACACAACGTGCACAGCAGCAAACAGACTCAAACAAAGCCTAACGTTACACCTACACAGTAGCAAACAGACTCAAAGCTTACACAACGTGCACAGCAGCAAACAGACTCAAACAAAGCCTAACGTTACACCTACACAGTAGCAAACAGACTCAAAGCCTACACAACGTGCACAGCAGCAAACAGATTCAAACAAAGCCTAACGTTACACCTACACAGTAGCAAACACTCAAACAAAGCTTACACAACGTGCACAGCAGCAAACAGACTCAAACAAAGCCTAACGTTACACCTACACAGTAGCAAACAGACTCAAACAAAGCCTAACGTTACACCTACACAGTAGCAAACTCTCAAACAAAGCTTACACAACGTGCACACTCGACCTACTTCCCTTGTTGTTTTTAAAGAAGAAATAAAGATGAAAACACGGATTCCGTTGTTCAGTTTCCTCCTTGGACGATCGTGTGAACAGGCAAGTTCTGTGTATCTAGAAGGACTTTGGTCAGAGAATGTCTATGCAAACAGCACAACACGGAAGTCAGGACAGGACTTCAATCGGTCACATGAAAGCAGGCTCGTCCCCCTACTGGCGTGGGGGTGTAACGATTTGATTTATACACCGAACCGAAATGGGAAATGGAAGAAGTGAATTTTGAGAGATTTGTTTTTGATAGATTATTGTTTTAAGTATTTTCGACTAATACAGTTAAAAAAACAAAATCAAGCACAAAAGTTTTGTTTTTAGCTAAATTTATATCAGCCTAAAAATAATATATTCTCTTGCTATGCTGTTTATCTTGCTTAGATTTCATAAGACCAATCATTTTTAGTGAATCTAAATCAAGTGACTGCAAACGGAGCTGGTTTAAAATGTTTAAATGGATTTAATGGAGCTGGTTTATAAACATTTCAAAACCGCGATCGGAACAACCAAAAACAACCAAAAACAACCAAACGGGAACGTTGTATAGAGGTACAGTGCAACCACAGGAGAACGTTTTAGTTGGTTGGTTCCCTTAACGTTTAGGGAACGTTATAACCCTGAGGGAACGTTCCCTAAACGTTAGTTTTTGGTTTGGTTCAAACTTACCTTTAGAGAACCATAAACGAACGTTCTCTAACGTTCCCTAAACGTTCTGTGTTAGTGGGGACTAGTCTCGCATTAGCCTAGTATGAATTAGAGAATGTGCATTGTACAATATGGCAGAATTACCATATGTCCGATCAGACACAGGAGTGTTTTACATAATTCATATCTGTGTATAGTTTGGTGTGTATGTGGGCTAATCATTTTATGTTTGTGTGTAGAGTTACTACGCAAAAACAAAAATTTTGGAAGAGTTAAAATAGTTATGAATGTTGACAATCACATTTTGTAGTGTGGATCATTCATTGCTACATTTATCCTTATTCTCATGTTTAACAATCTGTTATCAGCTTGACAAATAATTTATGCTACTGCTGTCCACTAACATGCTTTTAATTGTTATCCAATTTTTTGGCCTTGAAACACCTTTAAATGCACATATGAAGGTCCGAGAAATCAAAATTTTCTCGGGGGAGAACTCCCCCGAACCCCCCTAACTTTCAGAACAGCCTGGAGTTTTTAAAACAATCGCCCCAGCCTTCAGCACTGTAGAGGACATAAAATAAACACATTGTTGTGTTCTGTAGCCTACTGTGTTTAATTATGTGTGATAACAAAGAATCATTAATAACAATTGACCTATCGTTAAGCCCCGCCTTCCTTTTACTGTTGCTTTCTCAGACAAAAAATGGGGGACCTGTGCCCCAGTAGAACTTTATGTCTAGCAACGCCCCTGCAGTTAACCGATTAAAAGTGTTTGTTTCAAATCCGTTTAAATTATTTTTCGGATACTTGGCTATTATTAGATCCGACTTGAATATATAAATTTTAAGAAAATGGATATTCGATATCTCGAGCTAAGGGGATTATGTGGGACAGAGCTCTGTCTGCGTCTTTTTAAAATCTGTCTATTGTTTTTGACTGTTTTTGAGGCTTTGGGCATTTCTTATTTGTCCATCCTTGCGTCTCAACTCTACACCCGTATGCGAGGGAAGGATGCCAGGAAAGAAAACGGGGACGGAGGAATAAAAGGATCTTGCTTAGCCTATATTGGTATATTCTTGATCACTCGAGCGTCACTTCAAAGCGTCGAGCTGCGGTTTTTTAAACTGCAGAGGAAAAACGTAAATTACAATTATTGTGACAGAAGGGAGAATAGTATAGCTAGCCTATTAGTATGGCAAGCCGTTTTAACATTTATTCATTTCCAGGATATGAATTCTTGATATCAACAATTACATTTTTGATATCAACAATTGAATTATTGATATCAACAATTGAATTCTTGATATCAACAATTGAATTCTTGATATCAACAATTGAATTCTTGATATCAAAAATGTTATTGTTGATATCAAGAATTGTATTTTCACTAGTGAAATGTCACCATAGGCCGCCATTCAAAATCAATTGTTCATATCAAGAATTGATTTCTTACTAGTAGAAATATCATTTTTGATATCAATAATTACATTGTTATAGTAAAAATGCGAATTCCTGATATCAATAATTTAATTGTCACTAGTTGAAATGTCTATTCTTGATATCAACAATTGAATTGTTACTAGTAAAAATGTTCATTTTTGATATCTAAAAATGTATTTCTGATATCGATATTATTTCAGATATCTAAAATGTCTTTCTTACTATTAACAATCACATTCATGATATCATAAATTAACATTGTCACTAGTGAAAATGTAATTATTGATATCAAAAATGAACATTGTTACTAGTAGCAATTCAATTGTTGATATCAAGAATATACATTTCCACTAGTAACAATTGAATTCTTGATATCAAAAATAAAGGTTTTTACTAGTAAGAATTGTATTTCTGATATGTGAAATTGGAATTTCAACTAGTAAGAAATCGGTAACACTTTATTTGAAGGGGTGTGCATAAGACTGACATGACACTGTCATAAACATGACATAACACCTGTCATGAACATGAAGGAGTCTTTATGAATGTTTATGACTGTTGTCATTAAGTGTCATTCGGTAAATTATGACACTTTTAATGCAAAGTTGACATTGTTTAAAATGTCTTTGTTATGACAACTTGACATTAACAAAGACAAAAATGTCTTGATTATGACAACTTGACATTAACAGAGACAAAAATGTCTTGATTATGACAACTTGACATTAACAAAGACAGAAATGTCTTGATTATGACAACTTGACATTAACCAAGAAATCATAACCTGTCAACCTGTCACAAATATGTCATAACAGGTCTAATTATCAAACTTAAAGCATTTTACAGTGTAATAACCCTTAATGACATCTTTATAACTAGTGCAATGTGTTCCACTTTACTTGAGGACAAGTAAAATATTCATGACAGTTATAATGGTGTCATGACGGCCAAAGATGTGACAGGTTGACAGGTTATGATTTCTTGGTTAATGTCAAGTTGTCATAACAAAGACATTTCTGTCTTTGTTAATGTCAAGTTGTCATAATCAAGACATTTTTGTCTTTGTTAATGTCAAGTTGTCATAGCAAAGACATTTTAAACAATGTCAACTTTGCATTAAAAGTGTCATAATTTACCGAATGACACTTAATGACAACAGTCATAAACATTCATAAAGACTCCTTCATGTTCATGACAGGTGTTATGTCATGTTTATGACAGTGTCATGTCAGTCTTATGCACACCCCTTCAAATAAAGTGTTACCAAGAAATCTATTCTTAAATATCAACAATTGATTTTGAATGGCAGCCTATGGTGACATTTCACTAGTGAAAATACAATTACAGATATCAAGAATTATAGTTTTTACTAGTTGAAATTAAATTGTTGATATCAAGAATTATAATTTTAACTAGTGAAAATTTTATTGTGGATATCAAGAATTAGCATTGTTACTAGTGGAAATGCAATTTATGATATCAAAAATTGCCATTGTTACTAGAAGAAATCTAATTCCTGATATCAATAACTATTATTTTAACTAGTGAAAATGTAATTGTTGATATCAAGAATTCATATCCTGGAAATGAATAAAAGTTAAAACGGCTTGCCATACTATGTGTGTCTTTGAGGCTTCCGCATATAGGAACCAGTGCGTCATTGCTCATATCTCCCATATCTCCTCTGGAAGATTCATCTCCCCTCATGTCTGCATATGAATTTAGATGTCATTTAAGATGTCTAACTTTGACAGGTTCCAACAAGATAAAGATCTTTGTGCGCGTCTTTAGAGAGCGTAATAGCGAGGAGGAAAAGCCATAAAGAAGTTATGAGGAAGCCCTTACGGAAATGACTGGGCGTGTTTTATGATCATTTACGAGACAAGGATAAGAACATATTTATGTTAAAGATTGTAAAAATGCGACAGTAAAAACTATTTTTTTGGTAAACAGTGAGTTCCCATAAAATATATGGAGAAAAACTGCTAGAGGCATAGCCTATTAGTTATCTGGATGAATTTAAACATTATTAGCATTCATCACAGTAGTGGTAAGACTGCTGCATTATGTTTAAGCTAAACTCCATTAGTATTTTACCTCTGTCAAACAAAGTTTTTATTTGACTTTAAACTGTTCTGTGGGATCAGGTTCATAAGGTGAACATGCCCTTCACAAACTAAACACACATAGGCCTACACCGAATACCCCCACGCAAATGACGTGTGTCCCATCCAACAGTTCAAACCACATCCACTTCTGGAGAAAACACACCACAGTTTCAGATTGACTCAGACGAACTGTGCATGCTACTATCGCTTTGGTAAAATGTTAATGTGAGATGGTAGACTGTTTTTATTTAAATTTTTTATACCCAACAATTGAATGATTATACACCTGTTTTAAAACTAATAATCTTTATTTTACATTTTGGTATTTACACAATATTACACTCTCCCCTGGGTAGTCAGAAAATAACCTTTAAAAAAACTGTCAATGTTAAATGATAAAAATGAATGTATTAGATATGAAGAACATTTAAAGTCTTAATATGAGACAGAACAGCATATATATGCATATATCTAAACACAACATGCCATCAGTGTGTGTGTGTGTGTGTGTGTGTGTGTGTGTGTGTGTGTGTGTGTGTGTGTGGGCACGCATGTTTGCGTGTGTGAACTAGCAGGGTCTTCAAACTGTTGGGGGAGGATTCACACACCAGTGACCCGTTTCATTGTGTTTGTTTTAAATAAGTTTACATTATTTTTTGGAGCATTATTAGCTACTGAAGAAAATGTTTCACATGCTTGTCTTGTTCTGTTTGTGTGATGGTAAGTTAAACATTTACATCGCTTATTATAGCTTAGATTCAGGTCTCTGTTTGTGGTGTTTATTTGAGTGTACAGGGTCCAGAAATGATCAGGGAGTTTGAAAATGAACATGGAAATGAAATATATGTTGGGTTGAGGGTTTTTTTGGGGGGGGGGGGGATTTTCTGTAGTTAATATAAACAAAATTAATGAAGGCTAAGAAAGGAAATCTACAATTGAGCTGCTTTTAAATGACAGGCCATTTTTTTTAATCTCAGTTTCAAAAATGTACACACAAATGGAAATCCTCCTTCCATGATTCACCCAGCAACGATCTTAAAAAATACTTTTCAAATGAATGTGTCAAAAAACAGAGGAATCCTGAGTGCATCTTAAATTATTCAGATGCAGTGTGAGCCTGTCTAACGATCTAAATAGCTCATATACACAGTTTTTTTATTGTTTAAATATATATATATATATATATATATCCATCAGAATAAATTTGCGACGTGACACGTAACTTCACACCTTTTATTTGCTCTTTGCATTTGGTTCATATTTAAACATTACAACCTAAAAATGATTTCAGGCTTTCCAAACTCCAAACTTCATGTTCTCCAGGTGTGTTTGGTGATTCAGTGTCAGTGATGGAGGGAGATTCTGTTACTCTAAACACTGATGTTACTGAAATACATGGAGTTGAAGACATACTGTGGAAATATGGAGCTGAAAACTCTCTGATAGCTAAAATCAACAAAACAAAACAAAACCTCTCCACTTCTGATGTTCCTGAGCGGAGATTCATAGACAGACTGAAGCTGGACGATCAAACTGGATCTCTGACCATCACACACACCACAACTGAACATACTGGAGTTTATACACTACAGATAACTGGAGTGAAACTGACATCAAAAACATTCAGTGTTTCTGTCTATGGTGAGTAGAGATCTACTGAGTTTTGAATTATGGGAGATACTTCATTTTTGGGGAAATTCCACTCAAAAAGACTCAAACAAATCATTTCAAATCATAAAGTTGCGCTAGCAATAATCCTTATCCGTCAGTATGTAATGTTTGGTAAAATATGTGACAAGAATATCTATGGCAAGGGCTCTTTTCATCCGCTGCACTCTTTTCCTCCTGAATATTTCCCTTAGTCCTTTGTATTCCACTGTGAGAATCTAAAAAAAGGCAACATATACTACGCATTTGTGGTCTTTTCTCCCGGTTTAATTTACGATACAAGCTTTTCCATTATGAATGCATTATGAATCCCTCGTTTTTCTCCGCAAATCCTCACTTTTGCTGGTTTGTTTCCACACGAATGCTTTAAAATGCAGTTAATTGTCTCCCCTTTTCACTTCTAATCCCTATTAACAGTGTTTACTGGAATGTTTCTAAGGCAGGTTAATACAATATATAGTCATATTGACGGAAATCACTTTGAAAAATCATCACTCAATGTTCCAGTTAATGATCATTTTGATTAAGGCAACCTATGTTCCATAATACAGACATATACGGGATCGCTACAGTGATATTTAACACGTCGAGCTTTTGGTGTCATTCATGGTCTGTCCGAATGCTTTTGCACTTTTTTAATTTGCTTTTAACATTCAGTGCTTAAAGGGTGAGAACCATAACATCTCATTGTATCCAGTTTTTGAAAATGCTTATTGCTTTCATAGAGTGAAGCTTTCGCTGATTTGTTTACAGTTTAATGGATTTAATGGAAGTTACTATGATAATTCATGCAAAGCCTCATAGGGCATTGAAAAAAGGTGGATATTCTTATTTTATAATTAACATATTGAAAGGTTTAATCCATGGGTGTCCAATCCTGTTCACTGTCCTGCAAAGCGAAGCTCCAAAACCCAGAAAGTTTCTAATAAGTCTGAAGGCCTTGATCAGCTGTTCAGGAGTGTTTCATAGGGTTGGAGCCGAACTCGCAGGACAGTGGACCTCCAGGAACAGGTTTGGGCATCGCATAATCGTTTTATTGTTTGAGATCACAGACACATTCACTTTCATCACACTAAACATTCACTGAACATATTGAATTCTGATTTATCCTCATGTCCATTTACTTTCCAGCTCGTCTGCCTGTTCCTGTCATCATCAGAGACTCTTCAAATTGTTCTTCATCAAATTGTTCACTGGTGTGTTCATCAGTGTTGAATGTGTGTGATGCGACTCTCTCCTGGTACGCAGGAATGAGTGTATTGTCCAGCATCAGTGTGTGTGATCTCAGCATCAGTCTCTCTCTACCTCTGGAGGTGGAATATCAGGATAAAAACACCTACAGCTGTGTGCTGAACAATCCCATCAGCAACCAGACCACACATCTGGACATCAACACACTCTGTCACACATGTGCAGGTACAGCAGCACTGATGATATATGTGTGTATTCACTGACCTGATCTCTGTCTTCTGTTGTAGATCACACTGATGTGTTCACTCACACTAATGTCTCTCTTTTCCTCTCCTTCAGTTCCTCCAGTGTCTCTGATAGTGTTGATCTCTGCTGGATCTCTGATGATTGTTGCTGTAGTCGTGATCTTCTGCATCTGCAGGAAACACAGAAAAACAGACCCACAAGGCAAGTGTTACCTACTGCTTGTAAACAAGTAGTAAAAATACCCGAAGGCCTGTTTCACAGACAGGGTTTAGATTAAGCCAGGATTAGGCCTTAGTTCAATTAGGACATTTAAATTGCTTGCATAACCATGCCTTAGAAAAAAAACATCACTGGTGTGTATCTTGAGACTAAACAATGGCACTGACGTATTTTAAGCTATGACAGTGCAAGTTTCTTTCAGTTAAAACATCTCAAACGTGCATTTCAGGCTGAATATAGGGTTAAGTCTTGTTGATCATAAGGTGAAAACTCCCTCTAGTTCCTTTTCATTGAAAGAAACCAACATAACATGTTAAATTATTGAGTTATCTCTATAATGACACTGTACAGGACACTTTACTCGTCTCACTCGCACGAAACACATGATGACACAACCATCTCAGTGAATCCAATAACACCGGTCTACACTTTATTATAAGTCGTCTGCTTCAGAGATCAAATGTGCTATTAATTATGTATTTTGATGTGCTGAATTAAAAACTGACAGTTAGAGCATGGATGAAGACGGACATCTCGGCATGGATGAAGGAACATCACCTGCAGCTCAACCTGGCAAAGACTGAGCTTCTCGTCCTCCCTGCCAATCCGTCTCTACAGCACGACCTCACTATCCAGCTAGATTCTTCCTCAATCACCCCATCAAGATCAGTCAGAAATCTTGGAGTAATCTTTGATGACCAGCTGACCTTCACAGACCACATTACAAAGACAGCTCGATCATGCAGGTTTGCTATGCACAACATCAGGAAGATCAGGCCTTTCCTAACTGAGCATGCAACACAACTTCTCGTCCAGGCCCTGGTCATTTCTAGGCTTGATTACTGCAATGCTCTTCTGGCTGGACTTCCAGCATGTGCAACTAAACCTCTACAAATGATCCAGAATGCTGCAGCCCGTCTTGTCTTCAACGAGCCCAAAAGGGCCCACGTCACTCCTCTGTTCATCTCTCTGCACTGGCTACCACTCGCTGCTCGCATCAAGTTCAAGGTGTTGACGCTTGCTTACAGATTGACCACTGGTTCAGCTCCCTCCTACTTCCACTCACTACTTCAAGTCTACATCCCTACCAGAAGCCTACGATCGGTCAATGAGCGGCGGCTTGTGGTACCGCCACAGCGGGGCACAAAATCACTATCCAGAACATTCTCATTCACGGTTCCATGCTGGTGGAATGATCTACCCACCCTCATCCGGAATGCAGAATCCTTGACAGCATTCAAAAGACAACTGAAAACTCATCTCTTCCGGGAGCACTTAACATAAAAAAAAAAAAAAATAAAAAAAAAAAACCCTTCCCTTTTCCTTTAAATCCTCGCTTGCCTGGCTTATGCTACTCTGAGCTATGTCTGAACTTTGTATTTTGAGCACTTCTTGCGTTGTTTCTGCCTCTTCACGATGACTCGCTTGGTTTAGTCCTCAGTTGTAAGTCGCTTTGGATAAAAGCGTCTGCTAAATGACTAAATGTAAATGTAAATGTAGAGCAATGATCGGCTACTGTTTCCAAGATATTTAAGTTTTTACATTTTACGTTTATGTGTAGATACCTGTCACCTGACCCGTTTAAGGGTTACATTAAACAAATATATTTTTTTATTTATTTTGTTCAGCAGAGTGATTATGATTGCATCATCCATGACTTTTAGAAATAACATGATGCAATTCATTCATATTATGTATGATGCAATACCATGCTTCAGATTGCATTATTCATTGCTTTCCCTATACTGTCCAAACCTAGTCATGGATCCAGTCAGAGATTTAAGAATGTCTTTCTAAATGTAATAATATAATTGTTGTTTTTCAACAGTTCAGACGAGTGAAGATAAGATCATTTACACAGAGCCAACGTTCCACAAACGAAAAGCACAGAAATCGGTAAGATTATTTACTACTAGTTAATGTTCTGTGTCTGTATCACTTCAGCAGACATAAACACTGACTCAAATCACTTATTACTCACACAGGATATTACTAAATATTTCTAGTGCACAACATGTGGAACTGATGTCATTTTTCCTGTGAAAATACTTCATGTAACTGTCACAGTATTTGAGAAGATAAAGTATAAATGTTTAACAGAATCAGGATTACATCCATAACTTAGAATTTCCTTTGAAATTTAAAACAAAACTGAAATAAGAGTGTGTGGTTTATCTGTCAATCACCAGCTGATAACAGAAACTGCTTTGACTAGTCTTTCAAGTTAATCATGTTATTCTTCTTATGCTTTAAACTCTGTTTATAACTTGTTATATCGTTTACATAAAAAAAGTATATAGTTAGAATCTGAACTGTAAGATTTATTACCCCTTAATAACTAGTTGGCCAGACTACTCAAGACACACACACACACACTGTATCTGAAATTACATACGGTCTGAATACGTAATACATTTGGATTTTAATTTACTTCACAACCATTGAAAAAAAAAAAGATATAGTATGTCATGTTCATGTTCTGTTTAGTTTCTTTGGTTTTGTGGTCAAAAGTCATAAATGCAAAAGAGGGCAGATGTTGCTTGTACAGTCTGTGCCCATCAATGTCAAAATCAAACGCCCTCGCTAGCCAGCATTAGCACATGTTACCATTCTAAACATCATTTTGTTTGTTGTTATATTTAATGTATGAGCAAGTAAGATAAGGCTGTTGTCAGTACTAGCATTAGCTTAGTGATAATAAAGCAACACACACACACACACACACACACACTTTGTGTAGTCTACACATCCTAAGCACAAGCTCCACCCTATAGCGCTGTTAGCAGAACTCAAACAACTGAAACTCTTCCAAATCTCCAATGTAGATGAACACTAAACACCACGAATCGTGTCCTTTACTAACAAACACATGAAATACAAGTTGATTTCAACATTTGCTCCCCAGCTGTGGAGTGATGCCGTGAACACTGTTCACATTACTTGCACAAACAGAGGCTAGACCTTTTGTGAAATCAGGAAGTCACACGCGTCAAGGCCAAATAAATGTGTCACAGAACTGTTCTGAGAGAGTTGCAGACAGCAGGGCAAAACTAATAAAAAACAACTAATTCTGCAAAATATTGGACTATAAATAGATTGATCAACCTCTAAAAGGTAAGGACGCTTTCCATATCTTTTGTTGTTGATGTCAAAAGGCTGTCCAATCTATCTCTAGCAGAGCTTCACAAACAGCCGCAGTCTACTAAATCAAACACAGATAGTGCCTATTCTCTATTGTTTCTCATACATTTTAATGAAAATTATTTATTTATTTTTAATTATTATTATTATAGCAATATTTCTATTGATTTCAGTCAGTCAGCTAGCAATTATCCGTCTATGGGAAAATGCACTGATGGATGCTCATTAAAAGAGGAGTGGATCTGCTGCATTACAGTGGAATTCAGTTCTGGTTCATGTGTCTTCCAAATACATGAGTTCTCTAGTCTAGAACACCTTTTTTCATTTTCATTCATTCATGAAACACTTCACTTGGCTAAAGGTAATAATGCTGGGCCCAGTGGTTGCTTTAAATAGCACTTTTGTTGTTGCATTATGTTTAGAAATATAGCCATGCATCATAATATAAACCTGTGCAGTTCATGCAGTTCATGCTAAATGTCAATATTTGATTTGAATAAAACTCCATTAACCATGAAAGATACACAATTTTGCTATGTGACATCATTATTTGATGTCCAGTGTAAAATGTGGGTCCAAAGGCAAAACCACCGTGAACAGCTGATATAGATGAATACGTTTTTTTAAAGATATATCTATGATTTTTTTTTTTTTTTTTTTTTTTACAGAATGTTAAAGAGGATCACACAGAGTACGCGCCTGTCGCCATGAGAAGATCCAGCTGTGTGACGCTTTCACCAGGAACCTCTAATGACAACCATATCTGAGTCTATATGGGGACTGCTGAGAATCACTACATTAAGCACACATTAAAAACTATAGATGACATTATATACAAACTTCAGTTTTTTATTCTCAGCAAGGTATTTAACCATTCTGGACTGGTTTAACTTTGAGTATTATTTGGAAATCCCAGCAGGATCATTCTGAGGGATTTGAAGTGACATATTCAGAGATGGATTTATGAAGGGAAAAATAATTGTTCTCCTAACTTTACCAATCATCAAAATTGTATGAATCAATTAAGCATTTTCAAGTTCGACTCTTAAAGCCTCACAATTCGGACTGTGTATTTGCATCTGCCTTTTCTCTTCCTCTTTCTCTCTCTTTACGCCTGTAGCCTAGTAATGTGGTTTGACCTATTGGTGGACAAATAGGTTCTGCATGAACACGTGCTTTACTGTAAGTTAGTAGGCTATTGTTTCAAACAGGAAGCTTCAAAGCTCCACTGATTTCCCGAAACACCACACTTTCTTTTCAGTCACGTGAATGCTTCACTTTGCATGTAGGAATGTTTTACGGGGTTATGGACGTTAGTCGAATTTACACACACACACACACGCTATATTATGACTGCTTTATATTTGATCTGCCACATGATAGTGCTGTTTTAGACACTCCTGATGTTTTGAAGGTTTTCCCGAAACTTTCATCGCTTTAAAAGGCTTTGTTTCTCCATTCCTAATAGTGTTGTTGTTGTCAGTTTGTGTCTGTCAATAAAATGTGGTTGAAGGGCATTTTTTCCCCATTACGGTTTAGATGAAACTAGTTTGACTTCTGTTTTACACAAAACAGTTTTATAGGCCTAAGCCTAACGTAGCCTACATCAATGCTGTTTGACTGAACATAACATGCATTCCAAGGCAAGAAAACAAAACTAATTACAGATTTTGAAACTGCACATTTTGTCAAAAATGTTGTTGTTAGCCGGGTTTGGCGATCTTAGCATTGTTCAAGTTTTATCGTTGTGCGTAAGGTTCTGCCATCATGTGACTGATATTAAATTGACTCAATATTAAAAGGTCAATTTACCTAAAAATGAAAATGATGTCATAATTTACTCACCATGTCGTTCCAACCCAGTGACTTTGTTATTAGAGAGCAACAGATAATCAACTCTATCAATATTCTTGACTGATATTTACACCTTTCTTTTTTTGAGTTCATTTTATGATATTGATTTAATAGATAAATGTCTCCATCTGGTGGGTTTTTTAAGGAAATGCGCCAGAGCACTTTGAACACAACACAGGAAACAATGTTCACAGGAAAACGGACTAATGTGTTAATAAAATTACACTTGTCAAAAGCACATATTTTTTTATGAAATTCAGAGGTTCGGAAGGACTATCACACTGCCATCGTCACGTGATTTCAGTAAACGAGGCTTCGTCAGAACTGTTTCGAAATTTCAATGGTTCGCCGCTAGGGGGGTCTCTGTGTAACCAATGAGTGTCTCGAAATAATTTCATTTAGACACTAACAATGTTTAATGGTATTAGATGATTAGTTAACTGCTTTTAATATATTACACCTTCAATGAAACCTTTACAATCGGTTTGTAAAATGTGTTTTATGCATGTTTGGTCTGAGTTTTCGCTGCATTTACACAGTGTGACCAGCAGAGGTCACCAACGTGTGGAGATTCGAGCGATTCAAAACAGTGAATCATTTTTCGAAGCAATGGTTCAATTGATTCAGATTCAAAATGCTTAGTTTCTCCCAACACTGCGCTGCCTCATGATGCTTGTTTATAATAATAACTATCATAATTAAAGGCAGACTTCTTTGGTTTGTTTGTGTAAAAAAACAAAAAAAACAACATATTTTCACAGAGAGTTACTGCAGTGATAGTAATTCACACCAGCAGAACACACCAATAAAATACTATGCAAATGTTTTTTCTACAGATCATAAATATTGTAGGTAGATAAATATGTCTGTATTTATAATGTAACATGCAAACAAATAGAAGAACATCATTGATTTACTCATTCACTCATCAGACAAACATAGCCTACACAAGTCTCATAGGTAATTTTGAACAATAGTGTGAGTCATACAACCCACATCCAGATTCATATATCATAAATGTATGCATCACGTGTGTTTTGCTTCTTTTTTTTTTTTTCATTTGTGGTTTGGTTTGCTGTGACTCTTGTGGTTTTCCTTTTTCTGCTTTGCAAATAGACAAGATCTTGAACTGTCTCCCTCCACCCAGGCCCTGACAGAAAGATTTTCATCTTCACAGTCACTCTAGACACTGATCTTAAAAAAAAACAACACAATACAATTAAATGGTATTTTAATTACACTTTCATAGCTCAAATCACTGAATATCTCAGTAAGATCTGTACAGATGTTCAGTGTGAAGAGAGATTTAGAGACAGACTGAAGCTGGATCATCAGACTGGATCTCTGACCAAGCAATGAGCATATTTTATAATATTACAGCAGCTTTAAATTATTTTCCACCATAGGAATCAAATAATAACATTTCATGTTTTAATTCAAAATATTGCTTTTGCTATCAAAAATACACTTATATATATACAAGTATAGCCTATATATATAAGTATAGCCTATATATATAAGTATAGCCTATATATATATATATATATATATATATATATATATATATATAAAATGCTGGTAATGTGATATTTAGTCAAGCATCACTATTAGGATTATTTATGTCCAGAAAAATTATGCATTGCTAAATCATACAGAAACTGACCATCCAATCATATTTAGCCTAAAACTGATATGGTTCCTACTATAAAATCATCATTTAGTATGAGATCTTCTTTAAGAGTCTTTTCTGAGTGGTGTCTGATATAATAGATTTACTGTAAAAAAAATACTAATAACTGCTGGTGAAGGTTTAGTCTGTTTATTTGAAAACACACAAAAATATTTAAGAGACATGCAGATTCCATCTGCTCTAAGCGAATCATGTTGTAATATTATGTATCACAAACAATAAACATACAAAGACTCAAGATAATACAAAATACATAAAAAAATAATGCTATTGGTTCATTTAATAAAAGAGTTTATGTGGGTTTTAATTCAAGGCACTTTTCACATTTACATTCTAAAGACAAGGAAAACAGAAAGAAAAATGTCAAGTGCAATGCACAATATTTGTCTTAAAACAACTTTTAAATTTGTTAGTTTTTTGTTAGGAAAACTTCAACATTTGTCTCAACTTTTCTTAAAACATTTACCCGACAAATATAAAAATATCACGAGACACCTCTACTGGTATTTACATGTTTACTATGAGCAGATAAAAGGCAAAAGTAACAAGAGAACAAGAGTGCTGCCAAAAGAAAGAACAAGTTACTAATAAAGTCAATAAAGTAAGGGCAATCGTCTCCATCAAACAGAGATAATATTCTACAAGACAAACACAAAATACAATATTTTAACAAAACAATCACAGCTCCACTGAAAACTTCTCACATGCCAACAAATAAAATGAAAAAACGAATCAGCAGATAAAAATTATTGTTAAAGACAATAAAACGATGTAACACTCCTGCTGACAAACATCACATCTAGTATTATCAGGTTTAACGCCATAGTAAAAACTTGTAATGCAGTCTGTATCATATATGGGTTCAGATACAGGAAACGAATAGAACAAATGCTCCCAGTAAAGTGTTTAATCATAAGATAATTCAATTAAGTTATGAGCTTATTAAGGCAGGTTTTGGTCCAGTGTTGCTGCTGGACATGATATTTTAATGCTAATCATAGTTAAGTCTGTTTTATGATCAAGGTGGATAACCAAGGGTTAGTGTTAGTGGTTAAATTAGAAATATTAACAACATACAAAAAAACAAAACCTTTATCTAAAGTAATTTTGCTTCTTAAGTAAATATATATGAGAGTGCAATTCCAAAAATGAACAGATGTGAGTAGAAAGTTCTGCGCGTGATCTACTGACAACACGTAAATTAAATAATACAGACACAGCCCGATAATTTCCATAATAATGGTCAACACAATCCACCAGCTAGCGTCTGGTTTAAGATGTGCTTTTTTGGGCGGTAAATAATGCCGTAAATACCAGTAAATTGACGAGTGCAAACCTTATTAAATCTCCTTGAGTGATTCATTTCAACATTCTCCTGCCATAAATTTTGCATCTGAAAGGGAAGCTCCTACAAATGCATATGCAATAATTTCAGGAGCAAAAATAATCCTGTCCTCGCTAGCGTTGGGGATATGCTCTATTTTCATATCGTCCTATCGTTAGCCTGGCGGGGCTTATTTATTTGATTATATTTACTCATTCATTTGCTTGTTTAATGACTTTGTTTTATATGTGAGAATATTTTTCTATTTTGCTAGCAAAGGTGGAGTGTTTATTAATAGTCTAAATCAGGTTATTTCCCGGTATAGTGAGGTTAAAAAAAATAAATACTATACTCATTTGTGTATCTGACTCAGAGTATTCAAACATGTTAGCGGGAAATTTACGGATGCATAATATCCTCATGCCGTTACAGATGCTGCATTTTGACTGTAGCCTAGCCTACTTCTGAGATGAAAACACACTTTTATAACTTCTTGGGTGAAGAAAGTGTTTGCGATATTTCCTCCGACTGCTGTCTGGATGCATATACATTCACAGTAAGGACGCTTTCCTGTCATATAGCCAATCACATATGTGCACTTCAATAAGCCCAAAGAACGCGGGTTAATGTGTTTAATGCCGGGAGAAATCAGGGCAATGGCCAAAAATCTAGCTGAGTCGATCGGTTTATACTTAAACACCTTGACTCCGATAAAGGAAAACGGGTTAATTAAAGCGTACATGACCACATGCACTTTCAGTTTATTCAGCATAATCGGGTTAAGAACGTGCTCACTTATTTCCTGAAAGTGAAAGCAGAAAGGGACTGAGCTTTCGGCATCTGTCGCTGCTTAACGCCACATTCTCTCAGAGACGACGGCGGATATTATGGTATAGCAACTATCTTAATTTACTGGCTTAATATTTCTATTGTGGACCTACATTAACGACAGTGAAAAAATTAGAAGAATATCTTGTTAAACAAGTTGTTTTTAAAGTGTTTGAAGCTGATTTTGATTTTCACAGACGACTGATTTGTGTCGTGTTTGTGAACTAAAGACTGTTATAGGCCTATATAATTAGTGATATTATTATTACCATTTTGTAATTGTATTGGTTTTAGTGTTAGGCTATTATTGTCATTAAATGTTTTGTTAATGTGCTATGGAATCAAAATGCTGACGAACAACAACACCTTAAGAATGATGCGTCTGTTATAACAGGCAATCTTGACGATTTGTCACCTTGCAATTCAATATTGATGTGGGATGTAGTTTTGTACTCGGTTTTAAACCTTTTCTTTGAGGAGTCCTCAATCCTCATACGCGCGCGTCGGTGATGTGGTGATGTCGTTATGAATTTAGGGAAGACAAATTAACGATACTATCGTCTATCGGCACAACTCTAGTCCTCGCCTTTTAAGCGCTAATTTTGAACTGTCACTTCAGTAAATCCTGACTGTAGTTTTTTAACACAAAAGAGGGTTTGCGCTGACGCAAGCTGTTAGTAAATCTGGCCCGAAATGTGTTAATTTATCATTTAAATCATTCAAATTTTGACTGGTGTTGGTACAGACTAGTGAAATCTAGGAATCCCGACACAATTACTCTGACAGCGATGACAGTTTCAGCTGATCCTCATCTCTCCATCATTTCCGGATTCTCTTCAGTGTCTCTCTCTGTGAAAGCATCACATTGAGTCTGACTCTGATTTAAGGACGTGTCCTCCTCCTCAAAGGACTGTCATTCAGATCAAATGGTGATGTCATCATCCTGCAAGAAAACACAGATTCACAGAAGATTAAAGTGATGATGAGGATTGATGTTTCAGTCACACAAACACAAAAATACTACAGACTTGGAATTGTGTTTTTTCCTGTTGTTCATACAGAGGGTTTCAGTTCCTAAATATTAACACTGTCTTTAAACTGCATCACATCTTTTGTGACACAGAAATATTAACTTGAAGTATAGTGATTTCAATATCACATGTTAAATTGCTTAAACTGTTGTATTGGTGTTTTATAATAAGACACTTGCTCTCTGATTTTTATTTTTTAATTTGATGTTTATTTGGGATTTATTAGTGTTTTTGATTGTTTTGACTGCCTGATCTGTGAATATCTGCTTCTGTAGTGTTAACTCAAAGGATAATAGGTATATCTCATATATCTTGCTAAATCAGCTGATATGTAATACTTACATTCTGTGGTACTGGTGCATGGGTCCTGTGGTGACAATAGTAAAACACACCAACAGCAGTTACAGCAGCAGAAACCAGCAGAACAACAACAACTATTCCTGCTACAGCTCCTGAAGACAGACCTGAATCTGGAACATCTACAGAGAAACACATTATTACTAGAGAGTGAATAATTATCCATCCAGTATTTAACAATATCTTAGACAGATTTACACCTTTCTAATATATTTATCAGTTATTTAACTGATAAATGACACCATCACCATCAACACTGAGACACTGGAAACACTGTTCACAGGAAAACATTAGTCAAAGTGTTATCGAGTCAAAACTCCTTTTAACAGTCCACTACCCAACAGTTATTTTGTGGATTTAAAAATATTGAACTGTTTTTTAATTCCTCAAAGGAAAATGCATTGCATTGTTGAATTATACACTCACCAATGACAGAAACACTGAATCTCTTCACTCTAGTGATGCTGAAGCTGCTGTTGATGATGATGATCTGTAGTTTATATTCTCCAGAGTCTGTGTTTCTGGTGTTTGTGATGGTCAGAGATCCAGTCTGATGATCCAGCTTCAGTCTGTCTCTGAATCTCTCTTTACACTGAACATCTGTACAGATCTTACTGAGATCTCCAGTGATTTCAGAGATGAGAGTCTCATTAAAATACCATGTAATCAAATCATGTGGTTTTCTTATTACACCAGGATCTAAAGTAACAGATTCTCCCTCCTTCACTGACTTTCTCTTCACTTCATCTCCTTCAGCAGCAGAAACACCTGAAACACAAACCAACAGATGCTGGAGGATCTTTTGCTAAAAACAAACAAAAACAAAACATGTGAGAACTGTGAACATGACCTCTCTTGACTTTCAATCTGAAAGGATACATTTATGCATGGTTTGTGCTCATAAACACATTTGACATACTTACTTTACATCAAATCCTCACTTAAACAGATAACAGTAGCTGGTCAGAGATGACATGATTAAAGACCCCCTCCGATGAAAATAATGTTTTTCTAGGTGTTAACATGTTCTTGTGGAATTTTTCTGATATTAGAAGACATATCTTGAGAAAAATAAGTTCAAAGCTGTATTTCTGAGTATTTCTACATTCAAATGGCTGTGAATCAGTAGCAGACGCAAAAATGCCGTTTAAAATAGACTGGAGTTGTGACGTAGTAACTCCACTGGGCGGGGCCACAAGCTCATTCTCCCCTCCACCCCGCCCGCTCTGGTTCTGAGGAGTAGAGAAGACGATGGCGGATCAACACCTATGTGCGGTAGCAGGTTGCAATGCTTAGAGGAGAGATAGTGGTATTAGCTTTCATGCTTTACCAAAACATGTTGCTGTGAGAGATAGATGGATTACGTTCCTTGGTCACGGCAATGTTAAAAACCACACATCGGTTTGCGGTCAGCACTTCACAGAAGACTGTTTCACCAACTGGCAGGAGAAAAAAAAATGGGCTTCGTCAGTAAATTGTTTTTGAAGCCGGATGCAGTGCCTTCCATCAAGACACTATCAACTGGACAGCCTGTGTCTTTACCGGTAAGTTTTTTTTTTTTCTGTCGGGAGCTAGTTCAACGATCCCGCCTGTTTGCTAGCACAGTGCGGCCAAAGTGCGTCTCCGCGCCAACGGGTCCGCCCACAACGCAGAGGCGAATTGCTAATGAGCTACTGCCGCTCTGCTGAAGCAAAGTCCCAGAAAACGGCACAGGTTTTGTGAATTTTGCTAAAAATGGCATAATCATTATTTAAAGACCACTGGGAATGTTTAAAAATAGCTCAAAATATGATCGGAGTGGGACTTTAAGCTCAACTGCAGCTTCTTATGAAAAAAAAATGTTAAAGCAGCTTTCCAATATAAATGATTTAGTTTTAAATCAAAAAAGGAACTGTTTAAGGATGTAAAGTGAGATAATTGCACAGTAAAGAGATTATCTACATACTGTACTGTAAGTGGATTAATATACAGGCAAAAAAAAAAAAAAAACTGAATATCATTGTAAAAACATTACATAAACACATTAACAATGTGCTTTAAACATTTAAACTGCATTTCAACATTCCATAATAACTCACCATGAACAGTAACATTGAAGATATTTCCACTGATCCTGCTGCTGAAAATCTTCAGTTCATAAAGTCCAGAGTCTGTGTTTGTGATGTTTGTGATGGTCAGAGATCCAGTCTGATGATCCAGCTTTAGTCTGTCTCTGAATCTCTCAGTATCTTTATTACACTGAACATCTGTACAGATATCCGTGAGATCTCCACTGATTTGAGCGACGAGTGTGCCACTGAAATACCATTTAATATCATCTTGTTGGTTTGTTTGAACACCAGTGTTCAGAGTGACTGAATCTCCCTCCATCACTGACACTTTATCACCACCAGGCGTACCTGGAGAACAAACAAACCACACAAAAAATATATAATAGTGCTGTGAAAATGTTTTTACTACATATCATTAAGATTTTGAGTGGAAAAATATGTTTGGATATCGAACGCATGGAAACAAACAACAGATTCACTGATCAGGATGACTTGAGGGAGTAATTGATGACAGAATTTTTTTTTTTTTGGGTGAACTAACCCTTTAAATAAAGTAGTTAACAAAATGAAACATTATTGTAAAGTGTCTTTTATATGTTGCTCTTTTTTTATTATTTAATGTTTATTCTGAACATATTTAGCATCAAATATCCAAACTCTGTGTCTATAAGTAGTCTTATTTTATCTCATAATATCCTGCAGTCTAAAAACACTATAATGTTACATTAGTTAACTACATTGTTTAAGATCAATATCAATAAATAATCAGATTATGTATTTTTTGTAATTGTACATATAAATTATTAATTAGGGTATATTTGTATATATAAATAAAAACATGAACTATAAAATCCATGATATATCCATCAAATATCTGGTCTTATACATCAAACAAAAGCTTTGTTTAGCTTTAATTAAGCTAAACCCCTGTACGTTAGGTGTCGCGAATCTAATAAGACCTGCTGTATTTAATCAATATGATAAATGGTGCATATATAGCGCTATATTTATATATGAATGCGCTCTCATGTGTACTAGGCTACTGTACACCCAAAGCGCTTTACAATCATCTCAGGGGATCTCTGGTATGATTATATCCCATGTGTCGTCATCACTTCTTACCTAAGACTAGTTTGTGGTCTGACTCTGAAACTTGTGTGTGTGTGTGTGTGTGTCGCTGGAATCGATCAACGAAAGCGACCGTGCTAGTCACAGATATCGGAAGGTGTTATTTTACTGGAAGAAAGATTCTTACCATAGTCGGGTAAAAACAAGACCACCGACAACAAATTCATGAAAAGCTTCATTTTCCCCACCAGAAAATGAATGCAGATTCTAATTAATACGTTTGGTTCATCTGCGTTTTCTTCTTCTTTTGATATTTGCGGAAGACTAACGTTAGACGCTAAAATTGCGTAACGTTACTGCACTCCTTAACTTAGTTCATTTGAAGAATGAATAGGTTTAACAGATTATATCCTTAGCCTATATATAGTCCGGTGCAAAAAGTTGATAACAAATTTTGTTGCCTCATAGTCCTTTACAAAGCAATGATTTTAAATAGCTTGAAATCCCAACTTCCGATAACTCCGAGTAGGCCGAGGCCGAGGAAGTAGGTATTAACATTGGGAAATTCATTCCGCCAGTCAGGGATAAGGATACGAGTCATGTGATCCATGCGTCAGTTTGGTTTGAAATGTGCTGGGGACAAAGACATGAAATTTTTTTTCTCTTTCGCGCAGCGAAACATTTCATGTTTTGAAAGACGATGTCCTGTAACTTACTGATGTAAATAAATAAAAATGTATACAAAGATGTGATGATGTCCGACCAAAAATGTGATGGCTGGGGGGGATAAATAGTAGGCTACTTTGGGTGTAATTGGTCGTGTGTGATCACTTCAGTATTTTCCTACTTATTTCACAATATTACTGTTTTTTTGTTTGTTTGTTTTTTATCAAATAATTGCAGCCTTGGTGAGCAGAAGAGACTTATTTTAAAAACATAAAAAATCTTACCGATCTAAAACTTTTGCACAGTACTGTATATATATATAGTTTTTTTTATGTCTAGATTAATTTATTTATACAGAGCATACATGTATAAATAAAAATGTTTCAAAAAAATATATAATTATACATAAAAAAAAGAAATGACTATTTAACTTTTATTTCCTTATTTATTTTTTTACATTTCTTCGCATTTGCATTTGTTTATTAATTCGTTATTTATTCATTTTTAATTTTGGTCCTCCATAGGAAACAGGCGCATTCAGAATATATAGAGAAAGAAAATGATTTTGAGGTCAAAAAGTAAAATGTTTGACCAATATTTTGTTTAGTATCTCTACTATTGCAGATCAAATTGTATGACTTAAATTAGATTGAATAGTAGTTTCTTAGGCAATAAGTGATGCATTTCCCCCCTGCTAATTCCAAACCACTATGCTAATACAGCCAGCTAAACATTGGTTGACAGGGGTGGGGTGGGTTGTAACACTTATGTAAAGTGTTTTTCAGTTCCTATAACCAGCAGGCTGCTGTATGTTGGTGTTTTTTTTATTTTTTATGTTTTGAACGAGCTGTAAAACTGAGACATTTCCAGGGACAGCTCCAGTCGGGGACAGAACACCAAAAACCAGGACTGTCCCTGAAAAAACGGGGACGTCTGGTCACCTTACTCTACAATGGATGCTTCAGTATCATACAGCATCATCGAAGTGCCCAGTGTGAACAGACTCAAACAGATGTGGTGCCATTCATGTGGAGCAATTCACAAGCACCTGTATTTGTGCGTTGGGGGGATGCAGCGCACGAAATGGGCTCTTGCACATTTTTTCGCAAATATGCTGTGGTTTGTCATTTTTCTAGGTGCCACTAGTGTTGCAGAAACTATAGTCATCATGAAAGACCGTCCACAAAATGATGCATCAAGAATTGGTACTCTAGAGACCTGCCACTACTTACCGTCGCCTGCATTTGAGATGCCAACTGAAGCAGGAAAGATTAAGACCAGAAAGATAGGACCTAAAACAGAGAGAGGAACTTCAGTGAACAGTGACAAAACTGATTCGGAAGAATAAACCTTTTTTGTGTGAGGGAAACGGCACACAGGCAAGCACAAGCACAAGAAACACTCTTACCTACAAACTGTTTGTTCAAATCAAACCACATGAAGAAATCCGCAACAGGTTTCAGTTTGACTCAGATGAGCTGCTGGGGTCACACCTATGAGGCATGAAAGACAGTATTACACTTTTTGTTGTGTTTTTACCATACATAATTTATTTATTGAAGTGGATTATAAAACCATTTTAAAATCAATAAGCTCTACTGTGGAAAGAAATTTAGGAAGATGAACACAATACTCCACTTTACATATTTAACACATGGCACCTACTTTTGAAAAAATGCTCAGTGTTAAACAATAGAATGAAGAGCATTTATATGTCAACATATATCTTTCGTAAAGAGCCTGTGCATTTCAACCGCTAGAAGTGTCAAACTCAGCCGTGGGAGGATTCACACACCAGATGATTTTTTTTTCTCCAGATAGTCTTAACTCAGACTTTTAACAACTGAAGAAAATATTTCATGTGTTTGCTTTGTTCTGTTTGTGCTGGTGGCGTATGACCGGTAAGTTATAAATTAAATGTTTGGCTAATTATCAGTAACATTCTTTGCAGATGTTACAAGTCATGGGAGATAATGGAAACTGCTATAGTGGACTTAACTTCAATAAAAGTGGAGACATAGACTACCATTAAGCCACTTTCAAATCTCCTGCAATTTATTTGTGGTTTTAATTAAATTATTACAAATACAAATCCTCTCTAAAAATTATTTTAAAAATGATTTGGTAGTAACCAAGAACATCAATAAAAGTAATATAAATTCAATAGTCAAAACATTTTTAGGAACCCTGTTTTATGAACTGATCTAAATGTGCCATATACAAAATATTAAGGCACTGAAACGAAGAAGAGTTCAACTTTCCATGTTGTACCGGTAATTGACGTTGTAGCTTCATACATTGTGCACTAGATAGCAGAAACGTTAATCTCTGTAAATCTGTGTGTTCTCCAGGTGTGTTTGGTGATTCAGTGTCAGTGATGGAGCGAGATTCTGTTACTCTAAACTCTGATGTTACTGAAATACATGAATAACAAGACATACTGTGGACATTGGGAGCTGAAAATTCACTCATAGCTAAAATAAAAATAAGAAGAACCAAATCTTCTCCACATATGATGGTCCTGATGAGAGATTCAGAGACAGACTGAAGCTGGACGATCAAACTGGATCTCTGACCATCACAAACACCACAACTGAACATACTGGAGTTTATATACTGGAGATGAGTGGAGCGAAATCGACATCAAAAACATTCAGTGTTTCTGTCTATGGTGAGAAGAGATCATTTGTCCTGCCCTTCAAATATTATTAATATATTAAATTAATATTTAGTACAACTTAATCTCAATCAACAGCATTTTTGGAATAAAATTCTCTTTTTTTATAGTGAGGCTCTTGCGTCAATGGAATTTTTTAGGAATTAAGCAGAAATGTGAAGGTTATCATTTTATAAAGGCAATTACATTAATTATTCTGTTAAACCTTGTGTATTCGTTTTTTTATTTTTTATTAACACTCATATTGTTCCTGTGTCGTGTCTTTACTATAGTTAAAGTATTTTTAAAAAATTGGACAGGTTCATTTACTTTCTATTGTAATCAAGATAATGCCACAAATGCTGTTGAGGGTAACTAGAACTAATAATCCTATAGCTAATATTCCTTACATATTCAAATGTTTCATAATTTTGTATTTTGAGGTGATGGAAACACTCACTGACCGTCAACACACTAAACACTCATTTACCACGTTGAACCGAAAATAAGATTCTTGACTAGATTTATCAATATTTTTGTTTATTCTCTCATGGTTTTCAGCTCGTCTGGTGATTTTGTCTGATTTGTAACCAAGCACTAAGCGATTACCCGTAAAACGTGATTTGAAGTTTGAACCATCGGATTGCTTGGGTCCTAAACTGGGACCCAACCTTTATACACTCTAAAAATCCTGGGTTGTTTTAACCCAATTTTGGGTCAAATATGGACAAACCCAAATGTTGGGTTAAAAAATGTAATGTAAAAATGTAACCCAACTACTAGGTTTGTCCATATATGACCCAAAGGTCGGTTAAAACAACCCAGCATTTTTTTTAGAGTGTATGGACCATAGACTGTAAAACATAGCTAAAATAGCTAATATTCAAATTTTCTGATATTTTAAATTTGGGGTTTTCATAAGCTGTAAACCATAATAATCAAAATTATAACTTTTGCACGATATTCAAATTTTTTTAGTTTCACCTGTATACATATATATCAAATATAAGATAATATTAACAAAAGACAATATACTACTATTAAAAATGCTTTTCAATACAATCAAATGGTCAAGCTTTGTTTTCATTTTATTATTATTTTTGTTTAAAGCTTTGTTCAATTTATAATGTTAATCATTTGACACAACAAATGGATAAAGTATAATTTTAACTTTTAAAAAACTGTTAACGTTTGTTAATACTCAACCATTTCACAACTAACACATTTTTTTTCATAGACCAAACACAACATAATTCTATGGTGGACTGAAACAAAAATTATTAATTAAATATTTTTTTCCCTCTGAAATGGCAAAAGCATCACACACTAGATGTACCTGTTCTAAATAAATAATAGTAATTAAATAAAAATACAAAATCGAACTAAATGAAATAAATTATAAAAAACTAAATCAAACCAAAGAAAATAAATCTTATAAAAGCGAGTGACATGACGAAAGGCGCCTCAGGAATCGTCAGGATTAACTCCATGTGTATGGAATTTTGATTTATTTCGTTTATTTGTCACTTGAGAATTGTTGTTAAATATGTGTCTGCATAACTTTAATAAGATTTATTTTCTTTGGTTTAATTTTGTTTTATATAATTTATTTATTTTATTTATTTCGATTTTGTATTTTTATTTAATTACTATTATTTATTTGGAGCAGGTACATAGTGTGTGATGCTTTTGCTATTTCAGAGGGGAAAAAAATACATTTTATTTAAAAAATGCTTTTCAATTAAATCAAATGTTCAAATGCTGAAGCTCGTTTTATTATTTTGTTTGTTTTAAGCTTTGTTTAATTTATATTGTTAATCATTTGACACAAAACAAATGCATAAAGTATCATTTTAACTTTAAAAAACTTAAAAAAAAATATTTGTTAATAGTAGGCTATAACATATATAATATAACATATAACATATATAATTATAATAGTATAATATAACATTTGTTAATAGGCTACATTGCTACGTCTTTTATATTATATTTTATAATATTTGATATATATATATATATATATATATATATATAATATCTCTTAAATATATATTTTTAATGAAATCGTTAAAAATATATATATTTATAATAGCATTGTTTTAAACTTTGAAACGTTCTAAAACACAGAAGTAGCGCAATGCCTTGCCACGCCCACTTCCGTCATCAGACTGTTTTTTTATATTTTTTTAATTGAATTTTCAAAATGACAAAATTTGATATCAAGTTCTTGACACATTTCTTTTACACGTTTTCACATTTGGTAAGAATAACTTGAAACAACAATAATTTGGAAAAAAAGAAAAGAAACAAACAAAGGATAAACGGCATCACAAACATTTGAAAACTTTACAGACTCAAAATACATTTTAAAGGCTGCTTGACGTATGGTTCTGCAGTTGGTTACTATTGAAACCTTTTACTGGCTATCTTTTACTGTCTAAAAACCTTTTACTGTCTAGTCTAAACACATGTCTAAACCATGAACTCCGTACACTTTCCGGCAACGGACTGCTACCCGCCCACTTCCGCGCTCAGACAGTCGGGCTGGCGCTGTGGTCCTCAGACTGATATGACGTAATGGTTCTGCGGTTCTGCAGTCGGTTATTATTGGGCATATGTGGCGTGTCTGCACGAGAGCGCCCTCTGGTGGTGTTCAGATTTAGCAGCAGAGCAGAGCAGCAGCATTTACTACCGATCACTGCACTGACAAACTGCATAACATAATCATACACAACATAACATAATCGCAGCCTTTGCCAAATTGCGTTTGGTTTCAGTGGCAGTGCGATTCATTGTGCAGCCCTATTCCACATATAGGCCTGCTCAATGCACTGATGATATATGGCACATATTTCGATATACATGGATTTCTCGGCGACGTCATCACTGCTTGCGCACGCAACCAGGGGGCAAAAGACCCGCGGTCTTCGTACCGGAGTAAAGGGTTTAGGTGTAGCATACTGCCGTGCAAAGGCAAAAGACCTTAAGGTTGCGTGTTCTTAAAACTGGTAAAAATCGTGGTGCATTCATAGTTGTCATAGTTCAATGTAAAATACCCCTATCTCATCTGTTTTTGTCGATTAACATAATTTTAAAGCTTTCAAAAAAATAGTGAGAATTATTCAATATAAAATTCATTTTAATAATTGATGTTTTATAAGTCAAGCTAATATTTAATGTACAAATTGCACCAGTATTAAATGTTACTAAAAATAAGACTATGAACAGTACAAATTGTTTCATAGAGTTATTAAGCCTACACTGGTAACACTTTACAATAAGGTTCATTAGTTAATGTATTAACTAACATGAACTAACAATGAACAAAAAATTTGTTACAGTATTTATTCTTCTTTGTTAAACTAACTTAGTCTAACATGATAATTCATACATGCATCATTCACAGTATGTCCGGATTTGATTCGTACAGTTGGACGTTTTACATAATGTTATATTAATATAAAAACACAAACAAACAGATCCAACTCTGAAATTGCAGTTTATTATTGAGTCAACAAGAAATTATAAACAATGCGAAATCTACGTTAATTACAATGTTCTCTTACAGAACTCTGCATAACAGCTGGCGGTGTTTTGCCCCCTGGATGCGCGCGCATCCGGTATTGTTTGTATACAAGAACCCGTGTATAAGATTGAAAACGTTGTTGTTTGAACAAATCTGTGTCTGTGATTATTGGTAATAGTTCAGACACAGGAGGAAAATAGAACTGATTCAACATTGTGTAAACAAAAACAGGAAAAACAGTACGATCAGTGCCGCAAGACGTTGTTGCTGAAAATGAAAGCGTGTAACGTTAGTAGGCTATCACCCGGAAATCGAGCAAGCCACGGAGAAGCTTTTTTCCTGGTATTAAGATTTGGTTTCGGTGAACCGATCACAAATGTTAGCCCAGACATTTCCGTTTTCATTATCACGCATTTCACTCCTCTGACCAGATTTCTCCTTATTTTGTCACATCCAATTACATTCTCGAATACTATATAATGAACGAACTAGCTGCTACGCGAATGACAAACCATAAAAAAGTATTATTATTTTTGATTTTTATATTACATTCAATGATTCGTTCGTCCAAAAATAAAATTCCGTTTACTCACCACGTGAGTTTCTTTTAGGTAGAATGTCAGCCTTAGTCACCATTCACTTTCATTGCATTCTCCATTCAATAAAAGTGAACTGTAACTTTCAGTGCCTAAATTTCTGCCAAACACGGAATACAGTTTTTTATCATCGCGGTTAAACGGTAGACTTCCGTGTTTGGGGAGACTTGATCGTTTATTTACCACCAAGAAGTTTTCTCAACTTGATGATATAGAACATGTGCATAGGAACAACTACATGGGTGACTTGACTTTTGAGCCGATGTTATTGTTTAATGTCTGTGTTTTTATTGTGACTCCGGATGTGAACGAGCGGGCGCAGATTCGTCAATAAAAAAAAATAATTAAAAAAAAACGTTCTTAGGTCCCGATCACACCTAACGCGTTTTTCGCCATGAGAGGCGCCTTTTTCAATTGTTTTCCAATAGCAGTGAGCGTTCTGTGCGCTGTTTATGCGCACTAGACGCCTCGCGTTTTTACATTTGAAAAAAAAGCAACTCGGAGGCGCCCTACCTCATCGCGTTTTTCCCCCCACTGTCCAATCGAATGAATGGAGAGGCGGGCCTTCCGTTGTAGTGATGAAAGATACAGTTGCTTTTTTCTAATCTTGTGCATGGGGATAGTCAAGCACAATGGGTATAAGGCCCCAGCGCAACTTTTAACGCACCCTCAAACACAGCTGAGATATAGAGCCCCCAATTGAGCCAACAATGGCTCTTCTAACTGTACTATGACAACTTCATAGGTCCATGATTTCACAGTTGAGATGATATCAGAAAGTACAGCTATAAAATACCACAAATTATAGTATTTACAAATACCAGATGCATCTAGGCAAAATTAAAGTGTATGTTAAAGCAATCCTTTTGCATAATCATTCATGTTTGATGTTCTGGAGTCCTTGCAAGGGTAGGTTTCAACTATTCAAAGGTGCTGGGTCATCTGAAGTCTTCATAGGAGGCTGGATCCAAGATGGAGCATAATCTCTGGTTACCTTGTGAAATTCTAATTGGTAATAATAATAATAAAATATAAAAATTAAAAAATTAAAAATACATGTATTGAATACATTCAAGTGATGTTATTTTGCACTAATTAAAGAATAATGTATGGGTAATTATATTTTACAGACATGTGTTATTATTATTATTTACCTTTCAAAATAGTTTATTATTCTTTTCTGAAAATATAAACAATACAAAAAGGGTCTCTAATGTGAATAAGTGAAAAACAACATGGTCCCTAAATTGAGCTGATGACATACAATAATTAAAAAATAATGTAGCAGCCTAATTATATTGATGTTGCTTTTATATTTTTACAGTTCATTTTCGCTGATATATAAGTGTTAGTTGCATTTAAACATTTTTTTATTATTATTTTGTTCTGAAAATAGACAAAAAAAAGTAGGCCTAACACAACCTTTCAAAAACGCAAAAAAGAGATAAAAGCACACGGTCCCTAAAGTAGAGCGTCAAAGTAGAGCGTCAAACGCGGAAGTTCGCGTCATTTAAGGTGGAACGGATAGCGTCAATAAGTAGCTGCGAATACGTAGCTGATTCAGCCTCGTGTTGCTTTAAACGCCCGGAGAGTGCGATGAGGAAGGATAAACTTGTGGTGCTCTCGCGGGTTACTGGAGCTTAACGACTTCACGAACTGTAACTAGCACAATATTAACAGAAAGTAAATAAAGTTAAGCTCCAGTAACCCGCGAGAGCACCACAAGTTTATCCTTCCTCATCGCTCTCTCCGGGCGTTTAAAGCAACTGTATCTGTATCCGGGATTGTTCTCTTTAATGAGCGACAGTCCAAGAAAATTTATATTCTTTCCCGGGACACGAATTGTCCCGTTTTTTTGTTAAAATGTACTTCTTAAGTAGAATTTCCTGGTTTCAAATTAAACCGTTTCCTTCTACTGTTACTTTGTTTAGTGTCAATTTTCTTCATGGTTGTGTACATCCAATCCTGTGTCCGTAAACGAGTAAAAACGGGTAAAACAGTGGATTGGCCGATGCCAGGCGTTTACTTTTATTTGATTGGAAGCAGAAATACAAAGCGCCTATATCGCCTAGCAACTGCCTCTGCCGTCTGTCGCGCGCATTCACACATCCAGGATGAAACAGTGCGAGTTCAGTTGCTAGCTAGCTTTTTTAAAACGTTCTATTTACCTACTCAGTTTTGTGAAATGGGGGGAGAGTATTTTTACCTGATAAAAATAAAATATTATTACACGAATTAAAGTTTACATTACTAGGCCTAGCTAGGCTACATGTTGTTGTTATCAGCCCCCGGCGAGAGTGTCAAAATTCGCTCGCGCCGCCCTGCCAACTACGCCGTTCATCTCTTCACCAGTGTAGTGAAAAGATTTTTGGGGTTTCCAGAGAAGTGCTGATGAGTCCCAGCTTAGCACCCTAGCATATGCCTGAACGAAAGAAATGCAATCTAACTTTAATTAATGTAATCATCTTTTATTTTTATCCCGATTATTTATAGGCCTATAGTTTAAGTTAGGCTAAATAAATGTCATTTTTAGTTATGTTTTGCGACATTATTGTTATTAAGCAATAAAGGCATAGTATATGTTTTTAATTACAAGCATGTCATGTCATAATTATGCTTAAGTATCATATTTCTTATTTAAGTTTTTTATCGAAAAATATCGAAGATGGTGAAAAACGTTATCTAATCATTTCAGATAGCTGTATGATAGGCCAGCTACTATCTAAAAAAATAAGAACGAGAAATGTTTAATTTCACAATCTATAGCTTCGGTTACATACTAGTGAAACATATAAGTTAAAATATATGGTAGTTATAACGTAGTTCAAAGTGATATCTGATTTGTAACCAAGCACTAAAGCGATTTCCCTAAAGTGTGCTTTGAACCAATGTTTTTTTCTTCTTCCTTTTTTTCTTTCGCACTCTCATAAGATATAAAGCCTTTTGTTGTGTCTAAATTTTGTTGCTGTAGGCTATATTAGTTTAATTTAGTGGTGCACAAATAGCACAGCATCCAGAAACTCAACAAAATGTTCTATTTGTATCCTAACACATGGAAATGTAGCCTATACTAACTTTATTAAATATTGATCCACACTTCACTGTTCTATATCACATAATATACCCCTGTTTAAATAAATAGAAAATGGAATATAGAACGCATAGTGCTTTACAGTATCACACACACATCGCTCTCTATTGTCTAAAGCAGAAAATCACATCTATCTAATAACACTGTTACTTTACCCTGATAGGGTGCGCTATTTACTGCTGTTCTCAAAGAAGAAACAATATAATAAACTATATAAGACACAGACCAGCCGGATCACTGCGCTGCCTCCTGATGCCTGTTATAATAATAACACACTCAATTAAACACAGATTACTTTGGTTTATTAGAATAAAATGTATTTTTGCTGTTTTTGAGTGGCGCCATCTGGTGTGTTTTCAATAACAGGAACATTTAAATCACTAAATGCATGGAATCCATAATCACAGTCCCCTTCCTTTTTGAAAGATAAATATGATAGTTTTTTTTGTTTTTCTCCTTCATGGAGTGTTAAACAGTTTCTCATCTTGTTTTTTACGGAGTCTAAAAAGCTATCAGGACAGGAAGAAACTCTTCTCCAAACTAACACACGACACTAAATCCTCAGTATCACGCAAATGTCTGTCCACTAGCAGATCAAACCTTTCTGTAGAAACCTGCAGTCTCTTTCAGTTTGAGTCAGATGATGAACTTCAGTCAAACTGTGCCTGGTTTTATCTTTGTACTCTGGTTTTTCAATTCACTAAAATTTAGAATAGCCTAAATATATAGAGTTGAGCTCCATTTTACCTTGAAATGTAGCTCATCCACAATTCACACAATATTTGACTTTTAACCATTTAAAACAGTCGGGAACTACTCTCTCAGAAGAAAAGTGTTCACTGGGGCGGCGCCCTTTTGAAGGAGCTAATATGTGCCGTTTAGACACTAAATGAAAAACCACAACAAATACCTCATGTGTTTGCACACACTTGACGAATAAAGCTCATTCAGATTCTGATTCTAATATGTACAGTTAAGGTACTAATATGAACCATTGGTATTGACTTTTGATAAAAATATAAAATAGTAATACATTAAGAGCAATTAAAGTCTTAACAGGGCCAGATGAACTATAACATCATGTGAATGCAGCGAGTGAGGAGTGTTAAACGGTGGGAGGATTCACACACCAGTTCTGTTGAACAACTGAAGAAGATGTCTCGCATGTTTGTGTTCTGGTTGTGCTGCTGGAGTCTGATTGGTAAGTTATAAAGAACATTTTTATGGTTGAATTTTTTTGACCGATTTTTTGCAGAAAAAAATATGTCTGCTACTGTTCGAATTTGGTTATTTTCATTAAAGTTGAACTAATACCCAACCTTATAGTGCAGACATCTAGTGACCTAAATCTCATTTATTTTAAAAAAAATGTATTTAAAATATCCAGCACAATTAAACTGGTACTTTCAATCATGTATTTATTTTCAGTACGTTATGTAACTTTAAACACTGATAACTTTAAAATAAATTAAAGATTCAGGATGTGATGCACCATAAAGATTAAGCTTCAAACTAGAGTAAATCAAGATTTATCTATAATAATGCTGTTCCACCAAACTTTTGATCCTGGTTTTATTTTACATTTAAGATAATTATTACTTTAAATTAAACTAAGAAGCTGTATGGTTGTTGCTGTTTTTGGAAATCTGTTTGCTTTGAGTTCATATCTTGGGGTTTATACATTTTATGTTTGTAATGTATTAAATAGACAGGAATATTTATTATGAAAATCCAAAGTATTACAGTGTGTTGGGCTGTGTTGTTTAAAATTTGTTGTTTGTGTTTTCTGTCTTCTTGATTCAGACAGTTTCCATGTAATGGTAGCGGTTTATAAAGACAGTAAACATTTTACATTTTGTGTTTCTGCTGATGCTCTGGATGTTCTCAACATTACATTGAAACTTTTGCTGATTTCAGGCTTTGTAACCATCAGGAGTGTTAATCTCTCAAATCTGTGTTAAAAATTCATCAGGTGTGTTTGGTGAGTCAGTGTCAGTGACGGAGGGAGATTCTGTCACTCTAAACACTGATCTTACTGAAATACAGGAACAAGACATAATGTGGGCATTTGGAGCTGAAAAGTCTCTGATAGCTAAAATTAAAAAGAAGAAGAAAATCTTCTCCATATTTGATGATGTCCCTGATGGGAGATTCAGAGACAGACTGAAGCTGGACGATCAAACTGGATCTCTGACCATCACACACACCACAACTCAACATACTGGAGTTTATACACTAGAGATAAGTGGACTGAAACTGACATCAAAAACATTCAATGTTTCTGTATATGGTGAGCAGAGAGACATTTGTCCAAATGGTCATATATTCTATTTTCATATTCAAAAGTTGAATCATTTTATAGTTTGAGATGACAAACACATTTAGCGACCGTTAACACACTAAACACTCACTCAACACAAAATGCATTACACCGATTCACTTCAATTTACAACATCTAAAATAGGAAAATTTTTGTGTTTACATTTCCTTTATTCTCTCATGTTTTCCAGCTCGTCTGCCTGTTCCTGTCATCATCAGTAACTCTTCACAATGTTCATCATCATCATCATCATCAAACTGTTCACTGGTGTGTTCATCAGTGTTGAGTGTGAGTGATGCGACTCTCTCCTGGTACGCAGGAATGAGTGTATTGTCCAGCATCAGTGTGTGTGATCTCAGCATCAGTCTCTCTCTACCTCTGGAGGTGGAATATCAGGATAAAAACACCTACAGCTGTGTGCTGAACAATCCCATCAGCAACCAGACCACACATCTGGACATCAACACACTCTGTCACACATGTGCAGGTACAGCAGCACTGATGATATATGTGTGTGTTCACTGACCTGATCTCTGTCTTCTGGTGTAGATCACACTGATGCGTTCACTTCTTTCTTCACCATTACAGCAGACACACTCTCTCCTTCAGTTCCTCCAGTGTCTGTGATAGTGTTGATCTCTGCTGGATCTCTGATGATTGTTGCTGGATTTTGGATCTTCTGGATCTGCAGGAAATGTAGAAAAATAGACAAAGGCGGCAAGTATTACCTTCTCTTTTTAAACAAGTAATATAACAAATAATAATTTGAATATAATTCAATAAATATTTTAGCCAACTGATAGCCCTATTTTGTCATTTAATTAAAATTATTCTCATAATTTTGTAGTTAACGTCCATTGAAACCAAACTAATATATGTAGTTATTGTGTTTGTCAAATTCTGTAATCACACTCATTTCAGTGTCTATTTCTATAAAATTATACAGAATGTCGCTCTTTACGCGTATCACTTGCAAACAGCAACAGCATCAACTCTGGAAATACAAAAAGAGAAATGTTTATTTTTTATTCAAAAATTGTAAAAAAGCTGTCTCCATTTTATGAACATACTATAATCTTACATGTGCAAAGATGCAGATGGAGCTCAAATTAAAATCTTTATGAATTATGACTTTTGTTGTGCTTGTTGAGCCTAAAAGCTGAATAATGATATATGTCGTGAAGAGCCAGATCTAGTTTGAATCTTGCTGTTTTAATGCATCTATTCTTGTTCAAACAGTTGAGACTTGTGAAGAAGAGATTAATTACGCTGAGGCAACATTCTACAAAAGAAACGCACAGAAAGAATCGGTAAGACAATTTATTGTTAATTTGTTGAGTATTTGTATAATTTCAGCAGAGAGTCAGATGTAGATATGTGTGCTTGTGTTTTTATATGTATAATATGAAATCCCATTTCCACATTAGACAGAAAAAAAATCATGCTCTGGTAAATCCTAATTATGTCAAACTAATTATGACATACTAAATCCAAATTATGAGATTAAAAGTCAAAATTATCACTTAAAAATACGAAAATATCACAAAATTGAGATAATGAGATTGCAAAGTCAAAATTCGGACTTAAAATGTTTAATTATGAAATACTCATTTTGACTTAGAATGTCATAACTTTGAATTTTTAATCTCATAATTTTGACTTTTAACCAGATCATGATTTTTTTTCTTATGTGGTGGAAATGGGCTTTCACAGTATAATGATCTATCACATAAACCTCACACTGTTGTGACGCCGCAAATATCTTGTCTTTGGTCTGGTCTTCTGTCACGTATGGTTGTGGATAACAAACAACAGAGATGATATGATGATATGATTATCCATTAAAAGTCTTTCTAAAAAGACTTGCTAAAAATGAAAAGGGTTCCTGTCCTCCACTCAGCACTTCACCCTTCATGGAACTGTTGGCGTGAGGTCACTCCTTTCCAGGAAGGGGCGTACCGTCACAGTTATGTTCACTTTGAGTATGTTGATTTTTTATTCACCTTCGTCATTGCGTGCTTGTGCTACCAGGAACGTGACACACACACACACACACACACAGCACCACCAGATGTTTATGAAAGCCTTATTAGTTCGAAAAACTATATTCACATTTATAATTATTATTATTATTGTATCTTGTGTCATGCATTTTTTTTACAGAATGTTGAAAATGAGGATCGTGTGGTTTATGCACCAATCGCAATGAGGAGATGATCAAACTTCAGTCTTTTTCTGAGAACAAGACCAAGATTGTGTGATCATTTCACTAGGAACCTCCGGAACAACCTCAGACTCTGTTGAGTTTTGGGATTGTGAAAATCACAGCCGACATGCAGCAGGATCACCCTGAAGGGATTTAAAGTGTGATATTAACAAAGGATTTATTAAAATCTCTCCTAAAAACCTCAAAACAATTTACCTTAAAGGTGCCTTAGAATGTGAATGTGTTATTTTGGCATAGTTAAATAACAAGAGTTCAGTACATGGACATGACATACAGTGAGTCTCAAACACCATTGTTTTCTCCTTCTTACTTAAATCTTGTTTTTGAAAAACACCCCTGAAAATCTGCATATGCCAGCCCATGTTCAATGACAGGCGGAACTGCCCAGCCGAAGCAAGGCAGTTGTTCAGTGTTTGGATGTAATGAACACAAAGGTATTTAGTTCATTCATCCGAGCCTCTGAAGAAACAATGGGTTCATTTTATTTTCTCTGGAAATTTCCAAACATTTCACCAACGAGACTGTTTCCTCAACTTGGGCCAATACAGAGCTGGCCTCGAACAATATCTGTAGTAAAGTATTCGAGAGAGTTTCACATGTAATACGTAGCTATTTCATATGCAAGCATGTCAGCCAATCACAGCAGAGGCCGGTTACACACAGCAGACACGCTCCTCCAAACAGAGCTTTCAAATCAGAGGCTAAAATCAGGCTAGGAAAAATGCCTTTTATTTCTAAATTATTACTATTTTTGATCTAAAAAACATACTAACATTATAAGGGCAACCCAGAAAACATTATACAATAAAAATAAAAAACATTCTAGTGCACCTTTAATTATAATACAAGGACTTTAAACACATGATGTAAATCCTGTGACCCATTGGAGCATTTTTATGTGTTACTCTTAAAGTCAAACGTGTAAAACGTAGATGTCAAAAGCAGTCAAAGTGAATCCTGGATGTGGTCTCATTTATTCATTTATACACATCTGCACAGATATGTGGTTTGATCTGTTGGTTTGACAAACAGCTTCTGCATGGGCATGTGCTGGAGGTTTGTGTTTGATGGCAGTTTGTGAGTGCATCTCTGAGGTGTGAATAGCGTGTTTGTGTGAATGCATGTCTGAGGTGTTAGTCTGTGTGTATAGCGTTTGTGTGAAAAGCATGTCGTTGCAGGTGTTTTTTCCATTCCTGCTCACATGAAGCCGTTAACTTCTGATCAAAAAAGAATACTACAAAATACTGAACTGTCAATGATGTGATGTCTGACAAAAAGGTCTCAATCAAACAATGATACTACCGGTACTGTGAAAAATGAAAATACCACATACTTTGTATCTTACTGTATCCTATATACAGTGACCCTGCAGTTAAACAGTGCTACACTCTTGCTAGAGCCGGAAATATTACTGAAACTAAACTCCCAGAAAAAAAAGGTACAAAAGCTGTCTTCTGTCATCAGTTACTCAGCCTCAAGTTGTTTCAAACCTGTATATAATTATTTCTTCTGCTGAACACAAAAGAAGATATTTTGAAGAATGTTGGTAATCAAACAGATGATGAACCCCATTGACTTCCATAGTATTTCTTACCCTACTATGGAAGTAAATAGGGTCCATCATCTGTCTTACCGACATTCTTTATGACATTCGTACCTTTATTTCTGAGAGTGCAGTTTCAGTAGTTATTTGTAGATCTAGCTATAGTTCTCTCTAAGCAGAACTATTCTTGATAACTTTTTCCCCCCTATAGAGGTCATATCCTGTTTTTTTCTCCCAGTGTCTGGGTCATTTAAAAAATAAATGCAATGCATGACTCACAATGCATGATTTATGTTTGATGATTGTTAATTATTGATTGTTTTTTCATCAGTTGTGACGAGAAACTAACTTAACGGTGCTAACAATCTTGATTTTTTCAGTAGGCCTATAACATAAAAGTCCATAGGTAAAACATAAAGGTCAAAATTTATAGAGTGTGATCAAGATCATAATCAGATAGAAAATCTCACCTGAAGTTTCCTTGATAGTGGAAAGTCCAGACACAGTTACTGTATGAGGCCTGATCAAGATCCACTCCTGCTCCAGTTCTGTAACCAGCACCTGCAGATGATGAATCAGGGAACAAAACACTAGTGTGGATGAAGGAGTGTTAATCCTATTAACAATAAATAAATAAATAAATTGTGGAAATATATATATATATATATATATATATATATATATATATATATATATATTATGCCTTATTAGCACATATGTACTGACAGTGCTCTGGTGGATGTGAGTAGGCTACCTGTTTAGTAGACTAGGGTGCTCTGAAGTGCACACATCTCTGTGCTATTCTTCTCAGTCTCTGTGATCTTCTGGTTTGATGTCTCGGTTCCCTCCTTCAATGTGTGTCTGAGAGACTTTTCACCTGATTCATCATCTTCATTCAGGAGAAAATCTTAAGTCTGGTCACTTAAAATAATAAAATCTCCTCACAACACATTATTTTTGGAATCATTCATGTCTGTAGCACAGGACTGAAACTTTACACACTGATAAGTAAAATGTATCCCGCTCAAAGACGCAGCTAATATTAACTTCGATGTCGCCAAGATAACGTCACGTGACCATTGCGGCATCGAGGAAAATGTTGCCTACACAAAAACATTAATTTTAATCAAATAAAGAGCATAAATTGTCTTACTTTGGATTGTTGACAATGAAAGACTTCATAGCTGCCATGTTCTTCCAAACGTAAACAATATCCTGCATCAAACCTGTGTTCCCATGTATGATGTAATGCTTCTGTAAAGATCCTTCCTAACTGCATTTCTGTCCCAAAGATCCTCAGAAATACAAATATAGCAACACTTGACCACTAGAGGGAGTATGGGAGGCTGCACTGCAGACCTGGAGCCGATAGATAGATATGCGCCCCATATAGGGACAGATACGCCCTGACATTTTACGCCCCTGTTGTTCCTGATGCGTCCATTAGGGGGAGGCTGAACATTAGTTTGTATATGAGCCTAGTCCTATAACACGAATTAAGGTATGTTAAATAATCTGCTAAAGTTATCGGGGTTGATTGCATTGTAATAATGCAACCTTTATTATTTATAAATTATTAGATAATATTCGATATCAGTTCAAAAGATGGGTCTATAATTTATTTTGAGAGACAATAAAATTAGACTACTTTGACGGTCAGGTTAATATTCTGTCTGACTCAAACTTCGCTAACTACGTAGCCTATAGGTTAAACTGCCCCTATAGTCTTTCTCTTTACCCGTTCTGTCTCACTCACTTTTATAATTCATTAAATTATGTGTATCATCTTGTCTGTCTTTAGCTTGCGTGACATGGCATCTTCTGGTAAGACCTGTTTACTCCTTGCATTTAAACAAAGTCCACATCTTTTCTGGAGCAACATTACATTGGACATTGGAAAGGTGTAAAAAAGAAAAGTTTACAGTCTATGGTGTGAACACACAAAATACATACCTGTTATAAAAGTGTATGTATATGCAAATCTCTCTCTCTCTCTAAGTAAAGAGTTGAACTGCACACTCACTCAAATATTTTGTCATATATAGGCTACTGTACATACGTCGTGCGTGATAAAACCCACATTAAAAACTTTGGTCCCATATGGTTTGAATGTAGATTTTAGTTTGAGTTGTTGATTATAAATGAGATAATTATCTAATGTATATGGGTTCAGAGAAGGGAGGACCCAGGCGCAGAATGAACAGGGAGTGATATTTATTAAGAAAGACAAAACACAGGTAGGAATAGTCCAAACAATAGTCCAGGAGAACAGGCTGGTCAGGGATGGGACAACTCCAGGCTCTCTGGCAACAGTGGGAACTTGACAGCAGCTCAAGGAACCGAGGCATGGTGAGATGAAACCGCACTAGAGTGGATTGCCAGGACAGAGTCTCGATGACCAGGGAAGAGCAGGACGCAGGGCAGGAACCAACACACAACAAGAGATAACAGAAACAAAAAAAACTGACAACTATGACTAGAAAAAGAATAATTTCTCAAAGTAACTGGTATTTACAAACAAAAAGAACTACATCTAGTAACGTTACTGACTGAGAATATCCGTGATAACTGTATAGGGGAGACCGGGTATGGTTGTAACACTTTTTGCTTCAGTAACTATACTCACTGAATTTTGTAGCTAGAGTTCTCATACAAAGTAAGTACCCACATTTGTTCACTACAAATGGCACCTATTCAATCCTCTACAAGATTATCACAGACCTCGTGAGTTGGTGTCAGAAACATGCAGTACCTTCATTACAACCTACTGTACCCCAATACCGGGGTAGGTTGTAACACATGCTGGGGTAAGTTGTAACAATTACACAAAAGAAGCTAAAATGGATGCCACACTATTTGAAATGCTTCAAAAACAGGTTTATTGACATAAAATAACAATGTCTCACTCCCTCTCTGGAACAGACTGTCTGATTAACTTGTGTGTGTGTGTGTGTGTGTGTGTGTGTATGTAAATGTGTCTACTTGAACCAATTTACTTAACAGTATTGATAAACATACTACAATTTCTAACCAAAAATATATATCAGTATGTGTGTGTGAGTGTGTGTGTGTGTGTGAGTGAGTGAGTGAGTGTGTGTGTGTGTGTGTGTGTGAGTGTGTGTGTGTGTGTGTGTGTGTGTGTGGCCTGGTAAACCCTACGTTATGGGGACAAATGTCCCCACAAGGATGGCAATATCCGAAATCCTTGTTCGTGTGGGGACATTTTTTGGTCCCCATGAGGAAATCAGCGTATAAATCACACTAAATGATGTTGTTTGAAAATGTAAAAATGCAGAATGTCTCCTGTGATGGGTAGGTTTAGGGACAGGGGCAGTGTAAGGGAATAGAATATACAGTCTGTACAGTATAAAAATCATTATGTCTATGGAAAGTCCCCATAAAACATGAAAACACAACATGTGTGTGTGAGAGTGAGTGAGTGTGTGTGTGTGTGTGTGTGTGTGTGTGTGTGTGTGTGTGTGAGCTGATCTGACTGACTTCCCCTTCTTTGTGACCTCATCAGATGCTTAAAAAAAAAACTGGCATTCACACCTCTGTTTGTCTCTCTTTTCCACTGCCTAGGCATTCTATAAAAATATTAAAATCAATCAGTTCTATGATAGGGGATGGTTGTAACACTTTTTCAAGAAGTGTTACAACCCACCCCACCCCTGTCAGTCACTGTTGAAATTAGCAGGGGAAAACTGCATCACATGCTACCTAAGAAACTACATTTTAATCTAATATAAGTCAAACTATTTTATCTGCAATAGTTTAGATACTAGACAAAAAATAGTATTGGTCCAAAAAATTACTTTTTTACCTAAAAATCATTGTTTTCTCTATAAATTCGGAATGTGTCGGTTTCCAGACTTGACAACCACCACACGGTATCAGGGAGGCAGTAGGTAAATACTGAAATGATCACATGACTCCTATCTTATCCCTAAGTAGTGGAAATGGTGGTGTTACAACTCTCCCCGTGTTACAACCATACCCGTGTTTTGATCTGTTGGTGGATACACAGGTTCATGAGAATGTGGTATTACAGGAAGTGTAATTCCATGTAAAAAAAAAAACATTCAATTTTTTACATGGAATTCAGTTTTACTTCTGTTTTAAACAACAAAAATAAAAGCTACACACTGACATTCATCAATGACTAAAGCGTAACAGTGCTACTCAAAGGAAAAACAGTAATTGCAGATTTTCTAACTACATATTTTTCTATATAAGAATATGGTCTGTCCTGAGACAGATGGGCTTAGCTTAAATTTGGTAATATTTCACAATGAATAATTATGCATTAATTGTGAAAAACCATAAAACAAAAGTCTTTTCTGAGTGTTGTCTGATACCACATGACCAGTTTTACTGCAGTAACAATCACTATAACTGTTGGTGAACGTTTAACTCAAAGATTCAATTTTAGTTTAGTTATTTCTTATAACACACGAAAATATTTTAGAGACACACAGATACCAGTCTTCATGAATGAATCATATGTTTTTAATATTTATCATGAACATTCAAATATTTTTTCAAGTGAATTTCCTTGTTTCAGTAAAGAAAACAGAGTTGATGTGGGTTTTACTTTAAGGCACTTTTTCCTTGGCTGATTTAAAGATAAGAAAAACAGAAATAAAAATGTCTAGAAATATTCTTTCCAGAGTGCAAACAATATTTTGTCTTACTAAAACAGTTTATTAAAAAATCGTTAGTGTTTGGAAAACTACAACATTAATGTCCAGTACTTAGTTTTGTTTGTTTGTTAAAAACAATATTTGAGCATATATACCTGACATAAACATCATGAGACACCTCTATTGGGGCGCTTTACATATTAATGAGCACCAAATGAAAGACAAATAGGAACAAGAGAACAAGATTGCTGCCAAAAAAAGAACCAAGAAAACCCATAAGTCTAAAGCTGAAGGCTAAACTGGACAAACAGAATATTTAAATGAAGACAATCGCAATCAAACAGTGATAATGTTCTACAAAACAAACACAGCAAAATACAATAATGCCATGATCAAATCAAACTCAAAAATCACAGTTGAACATGATTCATTAATAAATCTGAAAGAGACCAAGAGGAAAAAAACAGACAAATAAAACGACAGGTCCAAACGTGCCAACAAATAAAATGAAAGAATGAATCAGCAGCACCTCATAAAATGTCAGATATTTGTTCTCAACTTCAGGTTAGAAGACTGAGTCATTTTTGCACATTTAAATGATGAAGATAAAAATATATCTACTAACTGTATGAAGAATTACTATAATTTCATTCCATTGTTTTATCAAGTATACACACATTTGTACCATCAAGTGTTTCAGGTTTAACGGCACCATAACAACATTAACACAGTCTGTGTCTGTCATATACGTGTCCAGTTACAGGCATGAACAGAATATAAAGTGTTTCACCATCTTTAAAATAAATAAATCATATTCCAAGCTTATTAATGCAGGTTTCTGTTCCAGAGCAGCTGCAGGACAAAAAGCCATCCATAAAAACCCATGGCTATTCAGAGTTGGTCAACCAGTGTTTTCTGAAACGGTCAGTTCTATATGAGGATGTAAACAGACGGGAGAAAATAACTGACATGTCAAACCAGATCAGCATTATAGTGCAAATAACAAGAAACGGAGATAATGTCTCACTGTTTCTCACTGTTTCAGCTTTAATAAACCTCTATATGAGAAACATCAAGCTCTCGCTGATCTAATGCTGGAGACCGTTGCTCTGTTTCTTAGATTATTGATCAATATTATATTGATATTATACAATATTATATTAGTGCATAAACTGTTTAATGCTAAGTTCCTTCATTTATCATTTAAATCGCTAACAAAAGAATAATATGAAATAAGTTATTGAACTCATATTTAAATTGATGTAATTTGACTGGTGTTGGCACCGACTGAAATCCCGACACAATTACTGTGTGAGCGATGAGAGTTTCAGCTGATCCTCGTCTCCATCATTTCCTGATTCTCTTCAGTGTCTCTCTCAATGAAAGCATCAAAATGATAAATGATGTTCCAATCGCTCCATTTCTGCCTCTCACTGGGCTTGACTGGAGCTGAACGGGGCTTTCTCAGGGTCCTCGTCCCCATCGGGCGTTACCTGTTACAAAACACAGATTCACAAAAGATTCAATGTAATGAGAAGGATTGATAGACAATTGGAATTGGGTTTTTTCCCCTGTTGTTTGTACAGAGGTTTTCTTTTAATAAATATTTAACACGGTCTTAAACTGCGCTGTGATTATCTGTAGTAGTACAGTAATAGAGGTTTATGAAGGTTTATGATTTCAATAAGGCATCTGAAATTCTTGAACCGTTGTGTTGCTGTTTTCTAATAAGACACTTGCTCTCTGAAAGAAGTTGCATTGTTTCTCTATTAATTGTTATTAGTTTATTGGGGAGTTATTAGTGTTTTTGATTGTTTTGACACTGCCTCGCCTGTGAACATATGTTTCTGTAGTGTTAAAATATAAGATATGGACAAAAAAAATAAAGTTTTTTTTTTTTTTTTAAAGTATGCTTGTTACATATGTTACAGTACTCACCATAGTATTAACAGTAAATTATGCATAATTACATGCAACTAACACTCAAACAAATCCTAATCCTTCCCTAACCCTATAGTAAGTACATGTACTGTAGTTGCTTAATATTACTCAGTCCTTCAATATATAATTACAATGTAACAATGCCTTGTTTGCACGCTGAAGAATTACTAGAATAAGTGTTTAATTGCTATATTCAAGGAACTGTGTAATTAAAGACTTATTCAACAAGCCAAAGCCCCTTTCACACAGCGTTGATCTCAGAAAATCATCATAGAATTGCTAGAGCCTTCTGTCTGAACACAAACACGTCCCAGGATTGATCCCAGGATGGGGACAGCTTTTGTCCGCACTGTTGTCTCTGCCGGCTTCAATATGTCTGTGTTATATTGTCATTTTCTGTTGCTTCGACACTTTGCAACAACACAGCATTGTTTCGGCAGCGACTTTGTTTTATGTGCCGTGAGAAAGTCACATAAAACACGTGAAACCCGATCAGAGCCGTCAGACTGAAACGGATTTCCAGAAATGCGATTTGGATAGGATTTCAAACCACATATTTAGTAAAAATCCCATTTTATGTGATTTGTTGCTGTTCACTTTAGCTGATTCTAATTGAGCTAATCGTATTTCAATCGGACATGCACAAAAACCTGATTTGGACTGACGGTCTGAACGTAGCCTCATAAGCACAGGGAACAGAACAGAGACCAAAACACCACGATAATAAAACGACAAAACAGAACAGAACTTTTACAACCCCACATTAAAAAAAGAATTGTAATTATTTAATTATATACAAATAAATTCATATAACTGTTCTTGTAAGGCATTTTTACACAGTAAATCTCATATATCTTGTTAAATCAGATGTATGTAATACTTACATTCTCTTCTGCTTTCTTGTTTTTGCTCCACCACACCACAGCAGCAGACACAGATACAGCCATCGCCGCCAGGATCACAGCGGCACATATTCCTGCTATAGCAACTGAAGACCGACCTGAACCTGGAACAGATGAAGAGAAACAGTCCTCGTTACGAGAGAGCAAAGGATAATGCATCCAGTACTTAATATCTTTGACTGATACACCTTTTTACATTGATTTCAGTTGTGTGATAGTGATTTAACAAATACATGGCATCATCTGTTGTTTTCAGCAACAACAGTTAAAACAACATTAGCACTGAGAGATGTGGTGATGTGCAAATGTATATAATGAGAAAATTAAACCGTTTATTGACTTTTTTTATGCATGCAAACTTGTTGTAGAAGACTCCAAAACAACATTAGGAAACTTTAAAATAGCATGATAGGGGCATTTTTTTTTTAAACAACAACTGCAAACGGAAATTATTTAGTTTTAAACCAAAACTAGTTTTTTAGTAAAATTCTATAAACTGTTCTTAAATGGCAAGTTTGTAAATATTAATATAGCCAGGTAAAGAAAATAACTCTTAATATCATTGTAAAAAAAAAAAAATCAAACACATTACAAATGTGATTTTAACACACACACAAACACACACACACACACACACTAAATTTTAGTTTATATAAACACTACCATAATAAACATTGATGACTCACCACAGACAGAAACATTGAAGATCTTTCCTCTGCTGTTGTTGATGATCATCTGTAGTTTATAAAGTCCAGTGTCTGTGTTTGTGGTGTGTGTGATGGTCAGAGATCCAGTCTGATGATCCAGCTTCAGTCTGTCTCTGAATCTCTCTTTACACTGAACATCTGTGCAGATCTTACTCTGATCTCCACTGATTTGAGCGACAAGAATGTCATTAAAATACCACATAATATCTTCTTGTTGGTTTGTTTGAACACCAGTGTTTAGAGTGACTGGATCTCCCTTCATCACTGACACTGAAGCGATGTCATAAACACCAGACACACCTAAGAAACAGTTCCCATAAGTCAAACAAAAACATACAAAAGGGTTGTGATTCAAATATTTCCCCCCTGCTACATTTGTTCACTCACACAATCAAGTATTTATATGGACTCAAAACGAATATTGACCATAAATCGTTGTTATCGTTGACCCGGAAGAGAGATTGTAACCAATTATTTTCATAGTCTTACCATGGTCGAGAAAAAACAAGATCATTAAGAACAAACAAATGAAAAGCTTCATTTTCGACACTTTTCATTGAAAAAATAAATAAAAAATGACCGCAAATTCTGATCCATAGAAGAGTTCTGTTCTTCTGCTTTATTGGCGACGGATTTGTTAAAGAGAAAGTAGAAAGCCCCGCGATGACGAGGAGAAGGGGCGGGAGTGACTGTGACGTTTTCTAACATCAGGTGCAGGCAGGCTTTGATCGTGTTGATCCACACTTCACTATTCTATATCACATAATATTCTATATTCAATTTTCTATTTATTTAAATAGGAGTATATTATGTGATATAGTATATTCTATATCACATAATATACTCCTATTTAAATATATAGAAAATTGAATATAGAATGCATAGTGCTTTGCAGTATCACACACACATCGCTCTAGTAGTGTCTAAAGCAGAAAATCACATCTCTAGTGTTACTTTACCCTGATAGGGTGCGCTATAGTTACTGCTGTTCTCAAAGAAGAAACAATATAATAAACTATATAAGACACAGACCAGCCGGATCACTGCGCTGCCTCCTGATGCCTGTTATAATAATAACACACTCAATTAAACACAGATTACTTTGGCTTATTAGAATAGAATGTCTTTTTGCTGTCATTGCTTTTTTGAGTGGCGCCATCTGGTGTGTTTTCAATAACAGGAACATTTAAATCACTAAATGCATGGAATCCATAATCACAGTCCCCTCCCTTTAACAACGGCATTCTAAACATTTGAAAGATAAATATGATCATTTTGTTTTTGTTTATCTCCTTCATGGAGTGTTAAACAGTAAGTTTATCATCTTGATTCTAATATGTACATTTAAGGTACTAATATGAACCCTTAAGGGGTAAGTAAGGCACACATGTGTATAAATACTTTTGATACAAATTTTAAATATTAATACATTAAGAGCAATTAAAGTCTTAACAGGGCCAGATGAACTATAACATCATGTGAATGCAGCGAGTGAGGAGTGTTAAACGATGGGAGGATTCACACACCAGTTCTGTTGAACAACTGAAGAAGATGTCTCGCATGTTTGTGTTCTGGTTGTGCTGCTGGAGTCTGATTGGTAAGTTATAAAGAACATTTTTATGGTTTAATTTTTTTGACCGATTTTTTGCAGAAAAAAATATGTCTGCTACTGTTCGAATTTGGTTATTTTCATTAAAGTTGAACTAATACCCAACCTTATAGTGCAGACATCTAGTGACCTAAATCTCATTTATTTAAAAAAAAATGTTTTAAAAAAATCCAGCACAATTAAAATGATACGTTCAATAATGTATTTATTTTCAATACATTTTGTAACTTTAAACACTGATAACTTTAAAATAAATTAAAGATTCAGGATGTGATGCACCGTAAAGATTAAGCTTCAATCTAGATTAAATCAATATTTATCTATAATAATGCTGTTCCACCAAACTTTTGATCCTGGTTTTATTTTACATTGATACTTTAAATTAAAATATGAGGCTGTATGGTTGCTGCTGTTTTTTGGAAATCTGTTTGCTTTGAGTTCATATCTTGGGGTTTATACATTTATGTTTTTAATGTATTAAATAGCCAGGAATATTAAGTATGAAAATCAAATGTATAACTGTTTTTTTGTTGTGTTTGTTTAAAATTGACATTTGTGTTTCCTCTCTCTGCTTGATTCTGACCGTTTCTCTGTAATGGTAGCGGTTTATAAAGACAGTAAAAATTTTACATTTTGTGTTTCTGCTCTGGATGTTCTCAACATTACATCGAAACTTTTGCTGTTCTCCAGGTGTGTTTGGTGAGTCAGTGTCAGTGATGGAGGGAGATTCTGTTACTCTAAACACTGATGTTACTGAAATACATGAAGATGAAGATATAATGTGGACATTTGGAGATGAAAACTCTATTATAGCTAAAATAAAAAAAAAGAAGCAAATCTTCTCCACATATAATGGCACTGAGAGATTCAGAGACAGACTGAAGCTGGACGATCAAACTGGATCTCTGACCATCACACACACCACAACTGAACATACTGGAGTTTATAAACTACTGATAACTGGAACAGAAAAATCAACATTCAATGTTTCTGTCTATGGTGAGAAGAGATCATTTGTCCAAACGTTCACATTTTAATTTTACAGTTTGAACCGAAAGACTCATTCAGTGACCGTTAACACACTAAACACACTTAACACACTAAAATTCACAACAACTAAAATAGACTGATTGTTTATTATTTCTCTTTATTCTCTCATGTTTTCCAGCTCGTCTGCCTGTTCCTGTCATCATCAGTAACTCTTCACAATGTTCTTCATCATCATCATCATCATGTTCACTGGTGTGTTCATCAGTGTTGAATGTGAGTGATGCGACTCTCTCCTGGTACGCAGGAATGAGTGTATTGTCCAGCATCAGTGTGTGTGATCTCAGCATCAGTCTCTCTCTACCTCTGGAGGTGGAATATCAGGATAAAAACACCTACAGCTGTGTGCTGAACAATCCCATCAGCAACCAGACCACACATCTGGACATCAACACACTCTGTCACACATGTGCAGGTACAGCAGCACTGATGATATATGTGTGTGTTCACTGACCTGATCTCTGTCTTCTGTTGTAGATCACACTGACGACTGTCTCTCTTTTCCTCTCCTTCAGTTCCTCCAGTGTCTCTGATAGTGTTGATCTCTGCTGGATCTCTGATGATTGTTGCTGGATTTTGGATCTTCTGGATCTGCAGGAAATGTAGAAAAACGGACAAAGGCGGCAAGTATTACCTTCTCTTTTTAAACAAGTAATATAATAAATATTAATTTGAATATGCTCTAAATATTTTATCCAACTGATAGGCCTATTTTTATCTTTTAATTAAAATTATTCTCATAATTTTGTAGTTAACGTTTTTTGAAACCAAACTAATAGCCTATGTAGTTATTGTGTTTGTCAATTTCTAGAATTTATCAGAATTCATGTCTATTTCTATAAAATGATAGAGAATGTCGCCCTTAGCTCGTCTCACTTGCACAAAAACCAAAATGTATTTCTCAAACAGCATCAACACTGGAAATACAAAAACAGCAATGTTTATCTTTAATAAAAATATAAATAAAAAAGCTCCATTTTATGAACATACTGTAATCTTACATGTGCAAATATGCAGCTGGAGCTCAAATTAAAATCTTTTGTTGTGCTTGTTGAGCCTAAAAGTTGTATTATACAAATAATGTAAAATACTTTAGTTTTGTCAAATATCCCATTTATGTGTGATTTATGTGTCTCTCTAAATGTAATGATAAACGCTCTTTTGGGAACTTTTTGTGTGTGGAAAAAGTTGTAGGTCTAACGCAAATTTGTTATTGCCATTTTTAAAAACTGCTGTGTTATATTAACTTAGAAAGCCCTAATAATGATATATGTTGGGAATAAACAGATCTAGTTTGAATCTTGCTGTTTTAATGCATCTATTCTTGTTCAAACAGTTGAGACTCGTGAAAAAGAGATTATTTACGCTGAGGCAACATTCTACAAAAGAAACGCACAGAAAGAATCGGTAAGACAGTTTATTGTCCATTTGTTGAGTATTATTTGTATAATTTCAGCAGAGAGTCAGATGTAGATATGTGTGCTTGTGTTTTTATCTGTATAATATAGAATCCCATTTCCACATTAGACAGAAAAAAAATCATGTCCTGGTAAATTATAACTATAACAGACAAATTATGATATACTAAATTAAAATTATGAGATTAAAAAGTCAAATAGCACTTACAATTTTGAAAATATCAAAGTTGAAATTATGAGATTTCAAAGTCGAAATTCTGACTTAAAATGTTTAATTATGAAATACTCATTTTGACTTAGAATGTCATAACTTTGAATTTTTAATCTCATAATTTTGACTTTTAATCAGATCATGATTTTTTTTCTTATGTGGTGGAAATGGGCTTTCACAGTATAATGATCTATCACATAAACCTCACACTGTTGTGACGCCGCAAATATCTTGTCTTTGGTCTGGTCTTCTGTCACGTATGGTCGTGGATAACAAACAACAGAGATGATATGATGATATAATTATCCATTAAAAGTCTTTAATGGATAATCCACACCTTGAAACTCAAGCAGGCAAGGTAACAACTGTTTACTGAAGATATGGGGAAAAGAAAAACTAAAATTAAACACGAGGACTTAAATACATGGAACAAACAAAGAAAACTATTTTGGACACAGTTGAACAGAATGACTAATCAAACGAGAAAACATGGTAACAAATGACGAACTCAGACAAGTGGAAAAAGGGCAATGACTGAAAACAACCTCTAAACTGAACATAACTGTGCCATACATATGTGGAGTGGGTGCTGGTGAACATTCGATCTGAGTTCATCATCGGTCCCGAGGAGGACATCACCAGCCCCACTTCTGAGTCAGAGTCCAGCCTGACAACACCTCGTGGGATGGGCACGACGTCTGAGCCCACCGCAGATGAAGAGCCAGCGCAAGATGGAGCGACTGAGCCTGAATATGAGTCTGACCAGGTGTGTGATCGGCCATCGTGTGCCACCGTGGGAGTAAGAGTGGAGTACGGGGGGATGAATTGGAGTCTCGCCCACAATCCCGTCACCAAGGCTGAGTCAGGGACCTCTGAGGAATGGATTTAGGAAGAGGATGATTGTCCCCTCTGCCCACCTTCACTCTGTGTTCACCCGCTATCCGCTTAGAATGATTTTCTTCCTGACCCGACTGATCCCGCTAAATTAAGACCTAGTTTCCAGAATCACACATTTAAATTTCCCTTAAAGAAAGAGAAAGTGATTGGGGATAACAACTATACAATGTTGATTATACAACAATTGTGTTTGTTATTTGTCTTATCATGATCCTGTCAATACCATAAAAATGTCACAGAAAAACATTTTATCATCCATGCAAGAACCAAATGTTGCTGACTGACGACAGTTTCAGTGGGCAATCAAACGACTCTCCTCCAAAATCCCACCACAAAGGCTGAATGGTCTCTCTGAAAGCGCACTTGTGGTCGGGATGCGAAAAACATAATATGTTGTCAAGATATTATCTTGCCAGGATGATCAGGACAGGGAACTGTGTGAACGCCACCCTTGCGGAAAGCCGTGGGAATGCAGACCTCTATAGGGACTATTGAGCGTACGCCTCCAGCGTGTTCCCTCGGACCAGCGGGTCCACCTCAGCCGATCCTCACCCATCCTGTGCCACAGACCTATGAGCCCTCAGAGCTTCATCTGGCTCCGCCTCGTCCCTCAGTCGCTCCAGTTCAGCCTCAGCCCACCGGGATCATGTTGGGGATCGAGTTGTAGCTGAAGCCTTCGGGGTTGCTTGGGTCCACCTGCTCTCCATCTGCGCCAAGGGCTCAAGTATCGGCTCTGTCACCCTCAGTCGTCGCCATGGCACCGCCGTGGGTATTCATCCTGGCTGGACTCTCTGGTGGGCTTCTCCCACCGTCTGCTCCACACTGGTTCCTGTCCTCCACTCAGGACTTCACCCTTCTTGGAACTGTTGGCGTGAGGTCACTCCTTTCAGGGAAGGGGCGTACCGTCACAGTTATGTTCACTTTGAGTATGTTTGCTGTCTTTGTTTCCATGGTTACTCATTTGATAACTCATTCTGTTCAGCTGTTCCCTCATCAGTTTCATTTGTTACTCTCCTGTACTTAAGTCTTTCGTACTTTCCTGTACGTTTCTACCGAAATTACCAATTTGTCCCAGTAATTTTTTCCCCAGGAACTTTTTCTCCCCCAGACCTGTTGCTGTCTGCATTTCCACCGCGGTCCAAAGTACTGCAAAGATTAGGAAAATTAGTCCGGTGACGTATGACTGCGAGCTACTTTCCAGTTCCTGCTGTATTTGGTCCAGCTATATTGTTTGTTTGTTTTTGTTTTTTTTGTTGTTGTTTTTAAAAAAAATTTTTTTTAGGTGTGACATATCAAGATCTGTCCAGGGACAGCAGATGTAAAATAGCCTATTGGCTAATTCTGGCACACTGTACATTTAATTATGTATTATTAGTGTGCATTGTCCCTGTTAAATAAACCTGAAATAAATAAATAAATAAATAAATATTTCAACCTCTTTAAGCTTAGTAAAGCCTGAACCTCGTCGTCCATTGGTCATATTTTCCAACAACTCCATTGTTGATTCGAATAGAAACAATTGTTACTGCATGCACCAAAAAAGATTTAAAAAATGGTGGTTGAAATAAAATAAATGCGGCATGAACTGAACCAATCAGCATGTTCAGCGCCCAAGTCCCACCCCTGAAAGTTCCTGAACTTTGAAAAAATACTACCTTGCGAGCAGGGACTTTTGAAGGGGGAAATATTTACCGGAACTTCATTTAGACCCTGGTTCCTAAGGTGTAAACACACGGAGTAGCACCCCAAAGTCCCTAGTTCCTGGGGAAAGTTACTGGGTGGAAAAGTGGCTCTTGCGAATCTCTATAAAATACTTGCTTTTTTTAATCATCTTCGTCCTTGTGTGCTTGTGCTACCAGGAGCGTGACAAACACACATAAACACACACATACAAAATCACATTTATTATTATTATTATATCTTGTGTTTTGCATTTTTTACAGAAAGTTGAAGATGATACTACTTGCGTGGTTTATGCACGAATCTGAGTACAAGACCAAGATTGTGTGATCATTTCACTGTGAACATCCTGCAACTACTTCAGACTCGGAGTCAATGGTTGAGTTTTGGGATTGTGAGAATCACAGCAGACATGCAGCAAGATCATCCTGAAGGGGTTTAAAGTGTGATATTAACAAAGGATTTATTAAATGCTCTCATAAAAACCTCAAAAGAATTTACCTTAATTATAATACAAGGACTTTAAACACATGATGTAAATCCTGTGGCCCATTGGAGCATTTGTATGTGTTACTCTTAAAGTCAAAAGTGTAAAACGTAGATGTCAAAAGCAGTCAAAGTGAACCCTGGATGTGGTCTCATTTATTCATACACATCTGCACAGATATGTGGTTTGATCTGTTGGTTTGACAAACAGCTTCTGCATGGGCATGTGCTGGAGGTTTGTGTTTGATGGCAGTTTGAGTGCATCTCTGAGGTGTGAATAGCGTGTTTGTGTGAATGCATGTCTGAGGTGTTAGTCTGTGTGTATAGCGTTTGTGTGAAAAGCATGTCGTTGCTGGTGTTTTTTCCATTCCTGCTCACATGATGCCGTTAACTTCTGATCAAAAAAGAATAATACAAAATACTGAACTATCAATGATGATGTCTGACAAAAAAGGTCTCAAATCAAACAATGATACTACTGTGAGAAATTAAAATACCACATACTTTGTGCGCACAAACAAGATGGTCTTATATACATGCTACACTCTTGCTAGAGCCGGAAATATTACTGAAACTAAACTCCCAGAAAAAAAGGTACAAAAAGCGGTCACTGGGGTGGTACACTTTCAAAAGGTGCCTTATTAACCCCCAAAATAAAAATTGTGTCATCATTTACTCACCCTCACGTTGTTTTAAACCTCTGTAGAGTTATTTCTTCTGCTGAACACAAAAGAAGATATTTTGAAGAATGTTGGAAAATCAAACAGTTGATGGACCCTATTTACTTCCATAGTATTTGTTACCCTACCATGGAAGTCAATGGGGCTCATCAACTGTCTTACAGACATTCTTTAAAGTATCTTCCTTTGTTTTCAGCAGAAGACATAAAGGTTGAAATTTCTAAAATGAGATCAAAATAATAATTAGATAGAAAATCTCACCTGAAGTTTCCTTGATGGTAAGGTCCAGATGCAGTTATGAGGACTGATCAAGATCCACTCCTGCTCCAGTTCTGTAACCAGCACCTGCAGATGATGAATCAGGGAACAAAACACTAGTGTGGGTGAAGGAGTGTTAATCCTAATAATATAAACCAATTATTTTTTAAGAAAAAAAAAAATATATATATATTTGATAAATTAGTATATAGGCCTACATTATTAGCAAATGTAGGCTAGTGACAGTGTTATGGTGGATGTGAGTAGGCTAGGGTCCTCTGAGTGATTGTTTAGTCAAAGTGCACACATCTCTGTGCTTTTCTCAGTCTCTGTGATCTTCTGGTTTGATGTCTCGGTTCTCTCCTTCAATCTTCATTCAGGTGAAAATAATTGCCCGTCTCATCAACAACACATTGTTTTAGGACTCATTCATGTCTGGAGCACAGGACTGAACCTGCTTAAACACTCATAAGTAAAACGTATCCCGTTCAAAGACGCAAAATGTTAACTTTGATGTCGCTAAGATAGTCACGTGACCATCGCGGCATCCAAGTTATAGCCTACACAAAAACATTACTTTTTAATCAAATAAAGAGCATACAATGGTCTAAGTTCTTACTTTGTCTTGTTGACAATGAATAAATCATAGCTGCCATGTTCTTCCAAACGTAAATATCCTGCATCAAACCTGTGTTCCCATCTGCTGCCTTACTGTATTTTAAACAACCTCTCGGCATTTCTATCCCAAACATGAAAATATAAAAAATATATTTGACCACTAGAGGGATTAATCATATTAATCAGAATCAGAATGAGCACTGCCATTTGTCATTTTAATGTGTCTGATATAGTGTCATCTGCTTCAAGTTATTTTTAGCTGTATAAAACAGCTTATTGTTATGCTGTTTGATATTGTAAACTGGTGTTTCTTCTAACTATATTATGCTAATGTATGGTCTTGATTATAAACATGCTGGTTTACTACTAGGCTACTACTACAAGCTATGCACACTGTGTTAGACAACCATCTAGTGTCTAAACTAGGCATTCAAAGAATGTTTAGTAGATGTTTTTAATGCCATTTATCACATGAACATATCTTTCAAGCTGTGAAGGGTTGTCCAAATGTTGACATTAAAATACACCTGCCTGCTTAACAAAAACTTGCACTTGGTGGAAAATATCACTTTCAGAAAGGAAGACATGACAATATTGTGATTCACATTCAAAAATGTACAAATAATTATTTTTTAAAAATGTGCTGTGAGAATAATTTTAAAAATAACAGCAAGATGTCAATCTAAAAATGATAACATCAATGAAACTAGTCTCTATCAATGTTGGCAAAGGTCCCAGCAGCAACAGCTGGTATCAGTAGTGCAGCGGATCAGTGCCTGCTTCAGACTGACATGGAAGAGAAGAAATTGTTGAATAAACTTGTTGTCTTTTTTTTTGCACATTTGTCATTACTTGGGAAATTTGGGACCGGAAGTGAAACCACTGAGAACCCAATCTCATGTAATCTCATCAGTATGAGGATTTTATCAAACACTCTGTCTCTCAATTAATCAGGAAGAATTTGACACATTTTCTTTTTATCTTCCGTGATGTTTTTTTCCTCTTTTTTTACAGAAAGTTGAAGAGAAGGATCATGTAGATTATGTGTTAGCATGAGAGGAATAAATACACTTAAATCTTAAAAAGTAGCAGATCCTGTGTGATCGTTTCACTGAAACTCCAGCGTCAACTTCAGTCTGAGCAAAATTATGTGCTAAATACAGAGACTTTTAACAATTATTGGTATTGTATGATCAGTTTAGCATTTTGACTTTTGAATCCTCAAAACTAATTCAGACAGTGCATTTGGTACATTAACATCTGTACCAAAAATGTGGTTTGATCTGTTGGGTGAACCGGTTCTGCATGTGGTATTACTGGGAGTGTGTGAGCTGTCAGTATGTATTTCAAGCATTAGTTATTCATTGTGTTCATAACTTTTTAAAGAAAACTATGCATTAATTGTGGAAAACCATAAATCAAATGGCAATGCTAATATTTTCCCCCAGATACTAGTTATTGTTCCTACTATAAAATCATAATATACTGTGGAATCTTCTTTAAACAGTGTAAGATGTTTTTCAGAAATGTTCTCATTTATTTTGAGTGTTGTCTGATCCCAGTTTTACTGTAGTAACAACCACTAATAACTGGTGATTCAGTGGTGATTCAGTGCATCAGTGTTATTTCTGGTAACACACACACAAACATATTTTAGAGACACACAAATTCCAGCCTTCATGAATGAATCATGTTTTTAATATGAATCATGAACATTCAAAGATTTTTCAAGTTCATTTCCATGTTTCAGTATCCAGGAAATATTCTGTCCAGAGTGCAAACAATATTTGTCTTACTAAAACAGCTTATTAAAAAACTTTAGTGTTTGTAAAACTACAACATTCATGTCCAGTTCTTGTTGATTTTTGGATTAAAAAATATATATATTTTAGCATATTTTAGGTTTGAATGACTTTTTAAAAATATTTACCATGTCATAAACATCATAAGACACCTCTATTGAGGCACATATTGATGAGCACCAGCTGAAAGACAAATCCAAAAATAGGAACAAGAGAACAAGAATGCTGTCAAAAGAAAGAACCAAGAAAATCTGGAGCTGAAGCCGAAGGCTAGACTGGACAAACAGAGTATTACAGTGAAGCCAATCGTCTTTATCAAACAGTGATGATATTCTAACAATCAAACACAGCAGCAAAATACAACCAAAACAATCACAGTTGAAAATACTTCATTAATAAAACTGAAAGAGACACGAAATGAAAAAACAGACAAATAACACGACAGGTCTTCATCTCCAAACATGCCAACAGATAAAATGAAAGAATGAATCAGCACCTCATAAAATGTCAGATATTTGTTCTCAACTTCAGGTTAGAAAGACTGACTTATTTTTGCACATTTCAACGATGAAGATAAAACATATATCTACTAACTGCATGAAGACTTACTATAATTTAACTGCATTGTTTTATCACATTTGTGTTATTATTGTTGTAACATTCCTCCATTAAGTATTTCTCATGTTTAAAGCCAGAGTAACAACATTTAACACAGACTGTATCATGTTCAATTATGGGCATTGAATATATAAAAAAACCTCCTATCTTTAAAATAAATCAATGAATTTCCAAGCTTATTAGCCTATGTCTGTTTTGGTTCTGGTGTAGATGCTGGACATATAGAAATCCATGCTATTCATAATTGGTTAACTAGTGTTTTCTGATCAAGGTGGATAACCAAGAGTTAGTGTTAAAGGGGTCATGACACGAGAAACCAAATTTGCCTTGAGCTTTTGGTATTGAAGAGGTCTTTGTACCATTAAAACCTCCTGCAAGTTTCATAGCTTAAGACGTCCTCCCCATTATAACCGAAGCATTTATTTAATCAAGCTCTAAATACAGCTCATTCTGGATCCATGGTATGAAGTGACGTCACGGTACGAAGTGACGTACCAGTCGTTTGCATATGACCGCCTCCAGCGCAGGACAACTACGCCTCATTTCGTATCATCGCATGCGTTGTCGTGCAGCGAGTGGGTCTGTTTACAAGATGACTGTGATGCCACGCAGATGTGCTGTTCCTGTTGTGGACAAACAACATGTTTGAATACGCTGCCGAACGATCCAGACGTCAGGGAAAGCAGTCGGATGCAGTTTATTTGCAGCATATGCAGCGCGCCAAAGCCTTATTTGAACGGTGAGTGAAGTAGATGAGTGTGACAGGGCATGTTACTGAAAGAACGAGCAGAGAGAGAGAGAGAGAGAGACAGGGCCGCACACGCGCCTTCAACCTCTCTCTCTCTCTCTCTCTCTCTCTCTCTCTCTCTCTCTCTCATATGAATCAAAATCAATTGAGAATTGACACGATGGTAAAAGATCGGAAGACCGAAGTTTCACGTGGTGGAGCATTGTGTAGCCTACATGTGATAAAAAATGATTACGTTAATAATTTATACATAAGCAGCACTGACGTTAGCCAATCATAACAGTGGGCGTTAACACTGAACTCTTTAAGGGGAAACACCCCAAAACAGACTGTTTGAATCAGAGGTTGAGAAATAGGGTGGGAAAAGGTCATAAATCACTACATTTTTTAAAAAAAATTTGTACAAAAAACTATAGTAATACTATAATTGCACCTAAGGGAACATAATAAAACAAAAACAAAAAAACATGTCATGACCCCTTTAATGTTTAAACTAAACACCAGCAAAATATTGATGCCAGTCTTTTCCAGTAACAGCAACAATACCAGTCCCCATTCTGATTATGTGCCTTAGTTATTGTCATCATCCGCCTGTAAGAAAATACAGATTCACAAAAAGTTAAAGTTATGAAGAGAAGTGGAATTTACTGTTGTAGTACAGAGGTTTTCTTATACTAAATTTTTAACAAGGTGTATTAAATTGCCCTGTCATCTTCTGTACAGTAATACAAAAGTGAATTATGATTTCAATGTCACATCTAAAATTCTTGAACCATTGTATTTCTGTTAAGACACTTGCTAAAGAAGTTGCATTTTTTCTATTAATTGTTATTATTTTGTTTATTAGGGAGTTATTAGTGTTTTTGATTGTTTTGACACTGCCTCACCTGTGAACATCTGCTTCTATAGTGTTCATACTGTTAAAATATAGGATAAAATAAAGGACCAAAAAGATAACTAACAATGTACATCTACACCTGCTCCCAGCCACGCGTAAATAGTGCGTTTAACATCTGAACGTTTTGCTCATTAATAAGGCTGCATTTTAATTCACCATAATCGGGTACATATTTACACAGCATTTTGAAAAAATATTATATATAGTAATTATATACGGGTTTTCTTTTTACTTTTATTATGATAGCCAGTAATAGCATTTTTTTCAGTCAAGCTTCATGTCGAACCATTTTCTTTTCATTTCTGGGACTGTTTGATTAACAGATGAAACTCCATTAACTGATCTGTAATATGCTGCCAAGCTTCCTTATTTTAGGACCTGACGTCATGTAGGCTACGCTTGAAAATAAAATGTGCCGTTTTGAATGAACTTATGATAATAAAACTTCAATTTCTGCATTTGAGAAATTTTTCTTTTTCATTCGCTTTTGAGAAGACAAGATATGTTGATATCCTTCGTTTGGTGTCATAATATGATGCCCATATATAGTTGTCAGTCTGACTTAATGGGCGGGATTTATGGTAATTGAGAATGAGCGTGCACGCGTGTCACATTTACGACTGGTTGGAATTCATTAACACACACACACATTTCACTATCACATCTGACATTTACGAAGTATTTGTGAATCAGGAGAAGAGTTTTCGGGAAGGTCTCTTTACGCGCAAATCACTCACATATTTACTTGTATATTTACGAATGTTTCATGAATGAGACCCAATAAGTGGCAGACAGTATACAAATGGCTGAGGACAGAAATATGCTAATATGGGACAGTCCGTCAGCGGTCGTGGGCGGAGCATGATATTGCTCAGAAAATCCAAACATCTTGATTATTGAGACTGTTTAGGGTTTTTGAGGATAAAAATGGATTTGTTTTCATTGTATAGTGGTTGTGTCCACACACTGCAAAGACATTTATATGCAAACACCATATAAAAGTGAATTTTGCATCCGATGACCCTTTTAAAGGATTTTTACATATAAACCTCATATATCGTGTTAAATCAACTACATGTAATACTTGCATTCTGTTTTGTTTCTCTATATTCTTTGCTTTTCTTCTATTTCTCTTGAATTTGTAGCAACATTGGGTTACTGCATTAAATTAGCTCAAATTATATATAAGGAATTCTAATAATTAATCATAAATATGATTAATATATTGCATTTTACAGTTAAATTATCGAAGTTGAAAAGAGATCGATTGTATACATGAATGATCTCCACAATGAGTTATGGTTCGTCATTAATATATCAATAGTCTCATTACAGATCGATTATATGAGACAACTTTTACAGGAATTAATTTAGTTATCAAACAATCTGTCTGTCCAGCAGACGGCAGCAAGACTAACTTATCAATTTCCCAACAAAAATTGTCTCTTTCTTATAATTCCAAAAAGCTATTTTCTGGCCATGAAAATATCACCTTCTTGTTATTATAAAGTTTAGGTTACTGAAATAGTAACGCATTGTAAAGCTTTGTAGCGAGATCAAACAATTCATTGACTTTGTAAATATGAGCATTTTAGGCAGAACCAATCAAGAATATAATGGCTTTAATAAAATGCAACTACAGATACAGAATTCTACATTTAAACACGGGATACATGTATGTACAGTAAACAGTAAAACTAACGCGACAGACGAATAACAAACAGGAGTGAGAATGGGATGAGAGGAAGATAAAATGAGAGATTGAGAGAGAGAGAGAGAGAGAGAGAGAGAGAGATTGGAGAGAGAGAGAGAGAGAGAGAGAGAGAGAGAGAGAGAGATCCGTAGGATCTCTCAGGATGGCAAATTTCATCTAGACATTTTGAACCTTTAAGAGACAACACGGAAAAACACAATCTTAATGCTCTAGCATCTCGGTAATTCAAATATACTTGCATTCTCATGTGTCTGAGGCTGAGCTCTGCTGCGCATGTGAGCGGCTGGTCTTTGTGGGTTCCGTTGGAGCGTCACGTGGTTTGCTGCGGTCTGGAGCGCGCAGTTTCAAAGAAGGCTTAAAAGTCTTTGACGTAAATTACCAAAGAGATAATTCAGACTAAGTTCATTTCTGGGAAAATGAACAAAGGAAAAAAAACAAACTTAAGAGAAAGAAAAATAAAAGGAAGAGAACACGGCGTAAAGCTCCCTAAGGAGCCATCCGGATACCTCTCACAGGGAAAAACTCTCAACATGGAACTCTCAGGAGTCCGTCTTTTTATGGAAAGACTGGGTTCACGCCTCTGTTTGCGCGAACCCCCATGACTGTCCGAGACTCTGAAGAGGACAACGTTTCCTTTGTCCTGTGGGGGGGAATGCCCACTGGACTGAGGAGATGGTATTGAGCCGTTCGGCTCCAGAACCATGAAATGTGTAAAAGAATGCACATTACTGCATTCTGCTATCGGAATTCGGCTCCGTCAGATTGAGAGAATTACAGAGATATCAAACATGTCACAGAAATACATAGAAATACAGAGTTACATACGATATGCATATTATAAGCATTTAGTTCCTTCAAAGCAAGTTCGTTCCTTCAAACAAACGTCATACATGAAGTGAATATAAACTGGGAAACACATAAACATACAGGGATATATCGTATACAGTTGGCAATGGCTCATATTCTGAGTATAATACACAGACTTTTACATGTGTGTGTGTGTGTGTGTGTTTGGGTGTGTGTGTTAGAATGTCCTTCAGAGTTCGGCCTGTGGTTGATTATTTGTAGGAACAATGCCCATCTTGTTTGTGAGGTATCATGCAGGAAGAGTGTCCTTCAGTCAGAAGGGCGCCTCTTGGTCACATGTGATCAGAAAAAGGCACCCCTTTGTTTACTCGTTGGAGAAAAACGCTGTGTCTGCACTATAATCAGTAACTTACTCAAGTCCAACACCATACTTCTTTGTGTGTCCGTCCACAGTGAGTGGAGCTGTGTCAGTTGATTAAAAATCCCGTGATTCAATCAACTAGCAGGGTTTAGCCATCTGGTTGCGGCTACAAATTCCACCACAGTAGCAGTTAAAGCTGCAGCCACCAGCATAACAGGAGCAGCACATATTACTGCTATAGCAGCTGGAGATAAACAGTCATTGTTACGAGAGAGTGACTGATAATCCATCCAGTACATACGTAATATCTTTGACTGAAACACCTTTTTACATAGATTTAACGAATAAATGGCACCATCTGTTGTCTTTAGCAACAGCAGTTAAAACAGCATCAACACTGAGAAACCAACAGGAAACACTGTTCACAGGAAAAATAATATAATGTGTTTTTCATGTTAACATTACTCTATGTTATTGGATCAAAGTTTGCTTCTTAAACAGTCAAAAAGCCAACATTTATTGGGTTGATTTAAAAATACTGAACCTTTTTTTTTATTCGTCAAAGGAAAATGCATTGAATAACTGAATGATATTCTCACCAATGACAGTAAGATTGAATCTCTTCATCTCACTGCTGATGCTGAAGCTGCTGTTGTTGATGTTGATGTGTAGTTTATATTCTCCAGAGTCTGTGTTTCTGGTGTCTGCGATGGTCAGAGATCCAGTCTGATGATCCAGCTTCAGTCTGTCTCTGAATCTCTCAGTGCCTTCATTACACTGAACATCTGTACAGGTTTTATTTGGATCTCCAGTGATTTCAGCGATGCAAGTGTCATTAAAATACCACAACATCACATCACTTGGTTTTCTTATTTCACCAGGATCTAAAGAAACAGATTCTCCCTCCTGTTTATTCACTTCATCTCGTTCAGAAGCAGAAACACCTGAAACACAAACCAACAGATGCTGGAGGATATTTTTGGGAAAAACAAATAAACTACAAAAGAACTTAATGCGATTCCACAAGCCCCTTCTTAACTTTTGTTCTGAAAAGAACCATTTATGCCTGGTTTGTGCTTATTAATACATTTTACATATTTTTATTCTCATTAAACAGATAATAACAGCAGTAGCTGATCAGAAATGCCGTGATAAGACACTGTCGACTCCATCTGAGCTTAACTGCAGCTTCTTCTTTTTTTTTACTCTTAAAACTAACAGCTTGCAAATGGAAATTATTTAGTTTTAAATCAAACCGAACTGTTCATGTAAACTGAGATAATAAACCACACTTGCATAGCAAGTTTGTTAAGAGATTATGTGTTTACTGTATGCAAATGAATACAGGTAAAGAAAACATTATTATTTTACAATAAATACAGTAAAAATCTATACAGTTAAAAAAAATCAATAAACACATGAACAATGTGATTTAAACACACACACACACACACACACACACACACACATATATATATATATATATATATTCATTACAAAATAATAAACAACAAATTACTCACCATGGACAGTAATACTAAAGATCTTTTCACTGAGGCTTCTGCTGATGATCTTCAGTTCATAAACTCCAGAGTCTGTTGTGTTTATATTTCTGATAGTCAGAGATCCAGTCTGATGATCCAGCTTCAGTCTGTCTCTGAATCTCTCTTCACCATCTTCACACTGAACATCTGTACAGATATAACTGAGATCTCCACTGATTTCAGTGATGCGAATATCATTGAAATACCATTTAATATCTTCTTGTTGGTTTGTTTGAACACCAGTGTATAAAGTGACTGAATCTCCCTCCATCACTGACACTGACACTTCATCTGATCCAACACCGAAAACACCAGGGGCCTCATTTATAACCGTTGCGTACGCACAAAACAGGCCCTGAAAGATGCGTACGCCACTTCCGACGCATAAGTTGTGATTTATAAAAACAAACTTGACGGGAAAATTTGCGCATCTGCACGCAAACTCTGACCCATGCGTACGAACGTTTTGGAGACGGAGCAGTTTGGCGACACCGATGGTGAGCTGGAGTTAAATGTATTTTGGTCACTTTTAGACAGAAAATCTAAAGAAAATTATACATAAATGTGAAAGATAATACAAATATAATTTGACTCACCAAGCCTATCACTTGAAGCAAATATCCATCCCTTCTTAAATGTCCGCGCCAGTGAGCGCGTTAAGGGCCCGTTAGTGAAACTGACGCATATATTGCCTATCTAACGGCATGATGAAGTAAAACCGTAAATCTTCATTATCAGTCCTAATCATAAATACAGTGCATGTTCACAATAACAGTTTAAATAAATAAAATAATGATTTAAACTATATTTTACTTTGTTTTACGCCATTCTCGTTAATGGAGTTATAGCTAGGCTACATTTAAACTAGCCTACATGAAATCATAGGCTACTGAGAAGTTACAATTTTTTTTATATATATTCAATAAATTAAAATATTTGTTGTGGATGCAATGCTTTTCAACACTTTTCCTCTAGCATGCTGTGTTTTAATGTTTTAACTACAGAAATAATTTGCTTATCATGATAATAGATTGTCTGAGAAAATATTTTCGTGCAAATAATGCACAACAAGGTCTATCTGTTTCCATAAAAAAATACAAAATCAATTAAAAATACTATTTGGCCAGTGAATAAAGATTGAGAAAAACTTTCTCTGAAATGTATTTTACACTATTTGATTTATTTATTCAAAAACAAGGCAAGGGTAGGCTACTAAATGATTTTTATTAATGTAATGTGACGGCACATCCATATTTCATATTTTCCTAATGTCTTGTACCGTTAAACGTCATCACGTGGATGAATAATCATATGCAAATGATATGCAGATGAGGATATGCATAGTAAAACGAGGCGTTATAAGCTCCATATATGGTTATTTCGGGGTGGAGACGCTTGTGCGCACAATCTTCCGTTGACTGGGATTTATAAAGTGAATTCTGCGCAGGTTCTGGCGTACGAACGGTTTTATAAGTCTGAATATTTTTTTGCGTACGCCATTTTTGGCTTTTCGGTGTACGTACACTTTTAGTAAGAATCCTACGCACAGTTTTATAAATGAGGCCCCTGGGGCCTGATGTATAAACATTGCGTACGCACAAAATAGGCATAGAAATATGCGTACGCATTTTTCCACTCACATATCGGGATTTATAAAAAATAAACTTGGCGTAAATAAGAGCGCACCGTAAGGATGCTCTTGACCGTGCGTACGCACTCTTTTAGAAGAGTATGTGTTTTGGCGACACCAACTGGCCCAAATAGCAATAACTATTTTAAATGAAAAACTTCTAAATTATCCTATTACATCACCCAATAAATCAAATTGCATCAACCTGAATTATCATTATCAGCATTCTTAACCAGGTGCAAATACTATATAAATAAAGATATTACAAACATAATTTCACTCACCAAGCCTATCACATGAAGCAAACATCCATCCCTTCTTAAATGTCCGCGCCAGCGAGCGCTTTGGGCCGTTTAGTGAAACTGACGCAGCCTATCTAAAACCATCTTCATTATACGTCCTAATCATAAATACAGTGCATGTTCACAATAATAATTTAAATAAATAAAAGAATGATTTAAACTATGTTTTACTTCTGAAATAAACATTTAGATTAAATATGCCATTCTCATTAATGTAGTCTCATAAACTACATGAAATCATTACTGAGAAGTTACAACATTTTTATATTCAATAAATAGAAATATTTGTTGTGGATGCAATGCAACACTTTTCCTCTGGCATGCTGTGTTTTAGTGTTTTAACTACAGAGATTAATTGCTTATCATGATAATAGCAGATTGTCTGAGAAAATAGTTTTGTGCAAATAATGCAAAGTCTATCTTTTTCCATTAAAAATATAAATCAATTAAAAATACTGTTTGGCCAGTGGAAAAGATTGAGAAAAACTTTCTCTGAAATGTATTTTACACTATTTTAATTATTTATTTATTTATTCAAAAACAAGGCAATTAGGCTATTAAATAATTTTTATTAATGACATCCGTATTTCATATTTTCCTAATGTCTGGTACCGGTCACGTGGATGAATAATAATATGCAAATGATATGCAGATGAGGACATGCATAGTAAAACTAGGCGTTGTAATCTCCATATATGGTTATATCGGGGTGGAGACGCATGGGCGCACAATCTTACACTGACTGGGATTTATAAAGTGAATTCTACGCAGATTCTGGCGTACGCACGGTTTTATAAGTCTGAATATTTGTTTGCGTACGACATTTTTGGCTTTCCGGCGTACGTACACTTTTAGTAAGGATTCTACGCAGAGTTTTATAAATGAGGCCCCTGGACAAGAAAACATACCGGTAAGCCAATATATATATATATATATATATATATATATATATATATATATATTATATACTATATTATATACTACACTCACCGGCCACTTTATTAGGTACACCTGTCCAACTGCTCCTTAACACTTAATTTCTAAGCAGCCAATCACATGGCGGCAACTCAGTGCATTTAGGCATGTAGACATGGTCAAGACAATCTCCTGCAGTTCAAACCGAGCATCAGTATGGGGAAGAAAGGTGATTTGAGTGACTTTGAACGTGGCATGATTGTTGGTGCCAGAAGGGCTGGTCTGAGTATTTCAGAAACTGCTAATCTACTGGGATTTTCACGCACAACCATCTCTAGGGTTTACAGAGAATGGTCCGAAAAAGAAAAAACATCCAGTGAGCGGCAGTTCTGTGGGCGGAAATGCCTTGTTGATGCCAGAGGTCAGAGGAGAATGGCCAGACTGGTTCGAGCTGATAGAAGGGCAACAGTGACTCAAATAACCACCCGTTACAACCAAGGTGGGCAGAAGAGCATCTCTGAACGCACAGTACGTCGAACTTTGAGGCAGATGGGCTACAGCAGCAGAAGACCACACCGGGTGCCACTCCTTTCAGCTAAGAACAGGAAACTGAGGCTACAATTTGCACAAGCTCATCGAAATTGGACAATAGAAGATTGGAAAAACGTTGCCTGGTCTGATGAGTCTCGATTTCTGCTGCGACATTCGGATGGTAGGGTCAGAATTTGGCGTCTACAACATGAAAGCATGGATCCATCCTGCCTTGTATCAACGGTTCAGGCTGGTGGTGGTGGTGTCATGGTGTGGGGAATATTTTCTTGGCACTCTTTGGGCCCCTTGGTACCAATTGAGCATCGTTGCAACGCCACAGCCTACCTGAGTATTGTTGCTGACCATGTCCATCCCTTTATGACCACAATGTACCCAACTTCTGATGGCTACTTTCAGCAGGATAATGCGCCATGTCATAAAGCTGGAATCATCTCAGACTGGTTTCTTGAACATGACAATGAGTTCGCTGTACTCAAATGGCCTCCACAGTCACCAGATCTCAATCCAATAGAGCATCTTTGGGATGTGGTGGAACGGGAGATTCGCATCATGGATGTGCAGCCGACAAATCTGCGGCAACTGTGTGATGCCATCATGTCAATATGGACCAAACTCCCTGAGGAATGCTTCCAGCACCTTGTTGAATCTATGCCACGAAGAATTGAGGCAGTTCTGAAGGCAAAAGGGGGTCCAACCCGTTACTAGCATGGGGTACCTAATAAAGTGGCCGGTGAGTGTATATTCTACATACAAAAGTGTTGTGATTCAAACATTGCCCGCTTTCCCGAAACAAACTACATGTTCACTCATAAAACCAAGTATTTTCATGGACTCATAACGAATATTATTGACCATAAATCGTTTTTATCGTAGAGATTGAAACGAATAAAAGTCTTACCATGGTCGAGAAAAAACAAGATCATTGAGAACAAATGAATGAAAATCTTCACTTTCACCACTTTTCACTCGGAAAAATTACCGCAAATTCCCATCCATTAAAAGGTTCTGGGGTCTCATTTATTAAACTGTGCGTAGGATCCTTACTAAAAGTGTACGTGCGCCCGAAAGCCAAAAATGGCGTACGCAAAAAAAATATTCAGACTTATAAAAGCGTGCACGCCAGAACCTGCGCAGAATCCCCTTTATAAATCCCAGTCAGCGGAAGATTGTGCGCACATGCGTCTCCTCCCCGAAATAACCATATATGGAGCTGACAACGCCTAGTTTTACTATGCATATCCTCATCTGCATGTCATTTGCATATGATTATTCATCCACGTGATAACATGTTTAACGGTACAAGACGTTAGTAAAATATGAAATACGGATGTGCCGTCACATTATTACATTCATATATATTTTTTAGTAGCCTATATCCATGCCTTGTTTTTGAATAAATAAATCAAATAGTGTAAAATACATTTCAGAGAAAGTTTTTCTCAATCTTTTCTACTGGCCAAATAGTATTTTTAATTGATTTATATTTTTAATGGAAACAGATAGACATTGTTGTGCATTATTTGCACGAAACAATTTCCCAGACAATCTGCTATTAGCTATCAGTTAAAACATTAAAACACAGCATGCCAGAGAGAAAAGTGTTCAAAAGCATTGCATCCACAACAAATAGGTCTATTTCTATTTATTGAATATATATTTTTTGTAACTTCTCAGTAATGATTTCATGTAGCTAGTTTAAGTGTTTAACTCCATTAATGAGAATGGCATATTTAATCTAAATGTTTATATCAGAAGTAAAACATAGTTTAAATAATTCTTTCATTTATTTTAAATGTTATTGTGAACACATGCTTCTTGACGGTTTTGTAATGAACCGTATTAGTTAGGACCGATGATGAGTAGCGATTGTGCTTCATGACTGTATTTGCAGACTTTGACATTTTATGATATGTAGGCTACATTAAGGAAAATATTTCCTTTGTACACTGTGTTCTGCAGTTCTCTAATAAAAGGGTATTTCATCTGTATCACATGTAGTCGCCCCATGTCCTCCTGCGCTCCCGTTGTGGACAATGTGACTGTAAGGCAGCGCTGATTAGGCTATTATTATTATTTTTTTAATAGCCTACATTTTGAATTACGTTTGGATTACTAGATGTGTATAGCCTAAAACAATCGGCACAAATAACACTGTTGGATTTAATCTTCATGATAATGTGGATATAACGTATGAAATGGAGTGAAAATTAAATGTCATTAATTCTTATAATCGTTCTTCTCACATTTATTTTCTACAATCTAATTCAGTTCACGACCTCACCATCTGTGTCGCCAATTCCCTTTGTCTCCAGAATGTGCGTACGCACGGGCTCGAAGTTTGCTTAAAGGTGCGCACATTCTCCCGTCAAGTTTGTTTTTTATAGATCACAACCTTTGCGTGGAGACTGGCGTACGTACGTTTCATGCCCCGTTTTGTGCGTACGCACGCTTTATAAATGAGACCCCTGCTCTTCTTTAAAAGTGAAAGTAAAAACTTCGAACTTCCGTAAGGAGCGCGCGATGACGAGAAAAGGGTGTGACGTTTTCTAAGGTGCACGAGCAGGCAGGCTTTTCGTTGTGTTCTTTTTGTAAAACATCTATAATTGTATGTAATTGGTACAAATTGCTTTTCCGCAGCGTGGATTTTATTATTTTATTGTGTTTGTAGACTACTGTTGGGAAAAGAGTTTTGAATTTTATTATTTTTTATTATTATTATAATTTTATTATGTTACTAAAAACAAACGTGTTTTTTTTTTTAGGACAAAATAAAATCTGCATCCATTAAAGTAGTAAATATGTCAAATAAGTTTAAAGGTTGGGTCACAGTATGTAAGTGCGTGTGTGTGTGTGTGTGTGTGTGTGTGTGTGTGTGTGTGTGTGTGTGTGTGTGTGTGTGGACGTGTAGTGACTGCAGCGCGACTAATTTTAATTCGTTCATCTATCATTGATAGCAGCAAATAAATTACGGTTCAACATAAGAAATAAAGTGTTGGATTAAATTTACACAATGAGTAATGTGTCAGTAGTCTTTTTTTATTATAAAATACACAGAGAACATATAAAATAAGACTTTCAGGTAACTGCATCGAACACATGAACACAAGTTTTGAAGCTGCAATTACATTATTATTTGGAGGAATTTAAACATTAAAGGGTAACTAAACCCTAAACCAACTTTTTTTAGTTAATGATCTGTAAGAATGGGGCTTTATTAATGCTGTTAATTGATTCGAGTAACTTTTTTGACATTTGGGTATAAAGTATTTTAATTCTACAATATATGGTGTAAAAACATCTGAGTGCTGCCCTCTTCAGGTTGAACGGGGGCTACTACAGTTGTTATTGAAATACACCTCTGGTGCAAATCAGACACATCATCAGTGATGTATCCTGGGTTCATTGGATGTTTCGGGTCTCACAACATCATACACCCTCACCCTTGTGTCTGAGTAGCTTGTAAGATCCACGGTTCGCCCCGCTTGATCCATAGCCATCTTGACGCCTTTTCGGCGGCATCCGTGATGTTCTTGACGGCTTTCCTTATGTGCAGTCCCTCCATTCCAAGCGTCTTGAGGGCCCTGATTAGTGACTGGCCGACAAATCCTCTGCACCCGACCTCGATGGGATTACATCGGGTCCTCCACCCCCTGCTTCGGCATTCACCTGCCAGCTCCTCATACTTGGCCCTTTACCTCTCAAAAGCCTCCTCCATCCGGTCCTCCCAGGGAACAGTCAACTCCAGCAGGACCACTTGCCTTGTTGTTTCTGACACCAGGACAATGTCTGTCCTGAGTTTGGTCGCTGCAATGTTTTCTGGGAATTTGAGTTGTCTCCCAAGGTCGACCTTCAGCTTCCAGTCCTGTGCTGTTGCCAGCAGCCCCCCTGATTGCTTCAGGCGCTGGTGTGGCTTCTCCCCAGCTTTAACAAAGACGATGTTCTGTATTGCTGGTTGCTGGTATCTACTGCAGGCGATCCCAGTGCTGATGACCTCTGCAATGACCCTCAGCACTTGGTCGTGGCGCCAATGTTAGCGCCCCTCTCCCAGTGCTTTTGAGCAGCAGCTCAAGATGTGCTCCAGTGAACCTCCTCTCTGGCAGAGTGGGCACAGTGGTGTGTCTGCCAGGCCCCAGCGGAAGAGATTGGATGGACTGGGGAGGACATCATAGACAGACTGAACCAGGAATTTAATCCGGTGTGGCTCAGACTTCCACAATTCTCCACAAAGAAAAGTAGTGACGAATGGAAATGACTTTTGTTGAATTCAACATTATGCCACAAATACTGCAGATTGAGCTTAACTTGCACTGAAACCAGAATATTACTTTACCTGTTTACATATCAAATGATTTGATCATTTTATATTTTGAGATGACAGAAACACTCACTGACCATCAACACACTACACCAAAAATAGGATTGTTGTTTAGATTTATCCATATTTCTCTTTATTCTCTTATATTTTCTAGCTCGTCTGCCTGTTCCTGTCATCAGTCAAGACTATTCATCATCATCATCATCATCATCATGTTCACTGGTGTGTTCATCAGTGTTGAATGTGAGTGATGCGACTCTCTCCTGGTACGCAGGAATGAGTGTATTGTCCAGCATCAGTGTGTGTGATCTCAGCATCAGTCTCTCTCTACCTCTGGAGGTGGAATATCAGGATAAAAACACCTACAGCTGTGTGCTGAACAATCCCATCAGCAACCAGACCACACATCTGGACATCAACACACTCTGTCACACATGTGCAGGTACAGCAGCACTGATGATATATGTGTGTATTCACTGACCTGATCTCTGTCTTCTGGTGTAGATCACACTGATGCATTCACTTCTTTCTTCATCATTACAGCGGACACACTCTCTCCTTCAGTTCCTCCAGTGTCTCTGATAGTGTTGATCTCTGCTGGATCTCTGATGATTGTTGCTATAATCGTGATGTGCTGCATTTGGAAGAAAGGTAGAAAAACAGGTCAGGAGAGGAAGAAATTAATGCATGTTCAAATGTTTATCTTTTTCAAAACTCACATTTTGATACAAGATTGAAAACGTTGTAGTTTTAACACATCTGTGATATTTATACAGTCCAGACCCAGGAGGAAGACAGAACTGGTTCAGCGTTGTGTGATCCAACAACACAAAAAACGGTAAGATCCTTTTTGACTGTGTTGCAGTCAGTCTGATGGAAGTTTTTTGTGCAATATACATCAGTGTCAGTGAACAGACGGGGGGATCAGTCTTGGTCATTATTAACTTCAGTAAGGGAGGCTCAAAGTTTTTTTTTGTGCTATTTACACTAAGTGTGTGTATTGCAAGTCAAGGTAAACACTAACATACCGGTACAATATATCTATTTTGCAGACCTATAAATTCAATGTCCATTATTATAATTAAACTTTCTTACTACATGATGTAGGTGTCATGGCTTTCATCATCTGAAAGGGCGCTTAACAAAACAAAACAAAAAACACTTATAAAGTTTTGAATTCGTACTATTTTAATATAATCGATGTGATGTTGAAGTGTTGAACTATATTTCACAACGATAATCAAATAACAAAAGGATCTTGTTATTTAAATAGACCCATTACACTGTCTTATTTCATTACGTGTTGTGCCTCACGCTCACACGCTGATTATAATCAGATTAGCTCATCGTGTGAGCGTGACAATGTATTGGTATGTGATCGTGTGAGATTTTAGTTATCCAAATTATTGTTTTCTAAGAGTAGGCCTACTCTCACACTTCAATGACATTTCTCCTCACAACGCTAAAAAACCCAGAGTTAATGTCGTTATATTATCAATTAGGTTGGTGCAATATCTAAACCATCTAAACCATGGGGCTGCAAAAAAAAAAAAATCTGCTTGACTCTATATCAGGGGTGCAAAACTGTTTCTGGAGGGCCACAGCCTATAATTAAACACACCTGATCCAGCTAACTGTATATACTCTTATATAATATAATAGTTTATTCTCTCTTTATTATATACAGAAATGGACCATGGTGAACATCTTTAGGCAGTTTGTGTGAAGTGAACCCTTGTTTTACCAGATTGAGTTTCTTTCTAGTCTTCTTGCACATGAACGGTTTGAAATAATTTGAATGTTTATGTAGACCGTGGTCACGTTCTAATACTGCTTTCTATATAACAAGCAGAATTTTGATATTAAGTGGTTGAAAACCATGATCTCCCTCAAAATCTGGAGCTGAACATCCCACCAATTTTGCAATCAGTGTTGTTTAGCGTGGGGCAAGGGTGGGCCAAGCTCCTGATTGGTGGGCCATGCCAACCCTCGCCCCCCGTTGAGCCGGGCCCACCAGGAATTGGGTTTTGCACCCTTGCTCTATATCCTTGCTATTATTAGCAAATCAATTATTGAAACACTTTAGGTCTGCAATAAATTTTCACTTTTTTGCACCAGCAGGTTCCTGATTGTGTTCTTGATTCCTTGCAGAAATCAAAGAAAGAGCCTGTGTACGAAAATGTCCCTAAAAATTGATGATCAAATACTGGATCTACTGGATCTGATGTTGGAGCTCATACGGCCCTGACTCACAACCTTTGGTTTCTGGCAGAATCTCTGTTTTGCTTTTGATCTTTCTATGACATAGTTTGATCACATCTGTTTTTTTTAAATAAGTTATTGTGATGTCAGATATTTTGTTGCTCTGTATTAATACTGTAGTGGTTCACAAATAGCACAGCGTCCAGAAACTCAAGTAAATGTTGTTTTCTTATGCTTGATTAAAATGCTTGCTGTTTTCTCAATTTTGTTGTTTATTTTGTTATTGAGAGAAAAGCGTGCAGCACATATTTACATATTGATTAATCATATGTCAAAGGTGTGAGTGGCATCAGATGTTTGTAAACAGTATATCACTGCTGGCGTATTTCAAACTTTATTTACCCTTAAACGGAAAATAAATTACCTTTATTCTTTTAAAGGTAAAAGTCTTTCTGACAGGAAAACATGATTTAACTTGAGCGCTTAGATAACGAAAGTTATACAATCACTTTTGCTTTCAACATAATCAGTGTAAAAGGAAAGATTCTCAGAGCATTAAGGTGGCAAAGTTTAAATAAAGAGTTCAATAGTATGAAACAACATTTTTGAAGGGTGACTTATAAGTCTTCAATACACTTCATTGCTCAAGTATTAGTTTCTCAATTCGTTGTTGCAAATGTTCTCCATGAATCACTGTTAACACATTTGATTGACTTCATAGCACCATAATGGTATTGTAATGGATTTTTTCCTAAACCTAACTACCCTAGCAATAATACTACCCTAGCGTGTCTACTCATCCACGCTCAGCCAAGTCCTACACTATACCCTAGCGCGTCTACACATCGACTACAGCTGGGTCTAATAATTCTAACTTACTTGTTCTTGCTGTGCAGCTTTAAATTAACAGACAGACTCAATTGTCCTCTAATGCTCTTTATTACGGCCAGGAGTTCTCGAGCAGTTCTCAGAGAATCTCCCAAGAATAAACAGACAATTTCCATTGAGAATCCCGCCGAAAACACGGATATAACAGTTAGAATAGGGAGGTATGGCACAATGACATTAATTTGATTGGTTCTTCATAGGCAGACGGTTTTGTTACTATAGAGAAGATTTGGTTAAACGATTACTTCATTGATCACAAGGTCTAACCTAGTCATTTGTCTAGTTTCATTTCCCATATTTGTTATTTATACACACAGTCAGGTGTTTGACACGCATATATTCATCTAAAGTACAGGATGTCTTAGTACATTGTTTCAGAGTGTTAGCATGTTAAATAAGGTCAGATGTTAAAACATGGTTAGCTTAATATTCAGTTTAAATTTTCCACCACAGTATCACGCATCACAGCACGGTGAAACAGTAAAACTACAAAGAAAACAAAAGAAACAATACATAAATAAAGGCAAAATAAACTCAAATGACATTAACAATTAACAAACGTTCACTACACAGCAAACTACTTCGCTCTGTTTGTCAAAGGGAAAGCTTAAACCATTTGCTCATTAGCTAAGGGGAAGGCCATTACACATTCTATAAAAATTCTATTACCAAGATGCAGATTCATTCTTTATAATAAAGAAGAGAAACATTTGTTTTCACAGACCGTTTCAGGAGCAACATTTAACACGCATAACATGCACAGACCATACTAAATTTGTACACATAAATAGACATAAAAACATGTACAGTTAGGGTTAGGAAATTAGGCATTCTGTGAATTCAACGCTCTTAGCTGAGAGCGCAAAACTTTATGGCAAATGTTTGGTGATCAAGAGGGTGAGAAGAACATTAACATTCTCCTCAATGCATATTTAAACAACAGTACTTAGATTTTACCTTAGGATACTAAGACCTCTATTACATTCATTACCATTCATTTTAGCTTATAAACTGTCAGATGAGACTAAACAGTTACAATTTAGAACACACTAGTAGATAAAGGCATGTGTGTCCTGTGAAAGAAAATGGTACAGATGTGTCAATTGAGGTGAAAACAACTGTCTCCCCAAACAGAAGCATCCTGTGCCTGGACCGTCCCATCAGTCCTCTATCAGTATTGACGAACCCCTTGCACTAGGCAAGTTTATTTATATGACACATTTCATAAACAATGGTAAGTCAACGTGCTTTTTAAATAAATGTAAAGATCTGCTTCTAAACAGTTTAAAAGACTTTTGAAAAAAGATGTGGGAAGATTGTCAAGGGCGCAGGATGACGTTTTAAGGTGCTGTATAGTTTCTTCCAAGATGTTGCCATCGATTTCTTCGAAATCAGACATAGTAACTACTTTCTGAGGTTGTGATCTGATCTGTCTAACCGCAGCGCAACTCAAGGATGTGCAGATCACCTTTCTGATATTATTGATTTTCTCAGAGAACAAGGAAAGCACTAGATATGCATTAGTAAACTGTGATGAGGAAGGTTTTCTGAAGTTGTAGGGAGGTACTGTTGAACTACAAATTTATAAGGTGCCCGGAAGGTGCCCACTTGAAGACCCTAGAGATGTCCCCTACTCGGCTCAATCCAGACGGTTGTCGTGCTGGTCCACTAGGGAGACCACACTGTAGTTGCAGCCGTCGTGTGTGCTGACGCGCCAAGTACACTGCAGCCGTTAACGCCGGACAGAAGGGGAGTCACACCCTCATATGGAAAGAAGCGTAAATGGATGGAGAAGCATAGTTTACTGTAAAGATACGTCTTAGTGTTGCTTATCTTGGCGAAAGCCGAGTACAAATCAGCATGAAGTTTTAACATCTACTCTCGTGTAATGGAAATCATTTATAAAATGTTCTAGGTTCTAAGGTTATATAAACTGATTAAGTTCTGTACATTGTGTTTTACATTTTGAGGTATAGATGATGAGAATCAAAGAAGTCAACCAACCCAGGTGTCTGACATTAACCTTTTGTCTTTATGCACCTCCTGAACAATTGTCAGTGTCCTAAGTTAAGCTATGATAATGTGAAGGTATGGGCGATAGTATACGGTCCTCCAAAGGAATGTCATTGGGATCAGGTGGTGGGTTAGCAGCATCATCCTCCTGAATGTCATTGGGATCAGGTGGTGGGTTAGCAGCATCATCCTCCTGAGTGTCATTGGGATCAGGTGGTGGGTTAGCAGCATCATCCTCCTGAGTGTCATTGGGATCAGGTGGTGGGTTCTCAGCAGCACCTGGATGTCCCATGTCCTCCAAAGGAATAACATTGGGAGCAACTGGTGGGTCATTCTCCTGTAAGAAAACACACATTCACAGAAGGTTAACCCTCTGGGGTCTGAAATCGCGCCGGCGCGATTTGCGCGATTTTTTTCACATAGCAGCAAAATAGACTTAAAATACTCCGCCATTTTTTGTCATACACACTTAAGAAAAATGAAAAAATTAACTGTTAAATGTCTACTTTTTTATGGGTCCACTTCCAATCGAAATAAAACATCTGCCTCTCCTTCTCCGTAAACTTTTTTTCTGGAGCATGTCTCTAAACTTAAACAAAACTCAGCAAATATTATTCACTCAGGCATGAGCAATATATCTTTATAATCATTTAAGTGTGTACTTTTAATGATCTAATTAAAAACTAAAACAAAGATTCTCTGTTTATGTAATCTATATAAAAAGAGAGAGATGCCAGTCGTTCTCATTTCAGCTAATTATCTTGTAATATGACCACGCCCACAGAGAGCGCGCTATTCAAACGCAAATGATCTGAGGCAAGCCACGCAAACTGTTAACGCCCCTATATCAGCTGGATAATACACATCAAGTTGAACGAGAATCGTGGACTTTACCTCGTCTTGCTGCGCTCTGAGGAATAATACTATCATCCTAATCCTGGAACAATTTACCTCAGAAGTGCTGGTAGTTTCATTCCGAGGAGCAACGAATCAAGCTGATGTAGTAAGTTATATATTCTTAAGAGCTTTGTTATAATCGCGATATTGATAGTGTCTGTAAACCGCAAAAAGACTAAATATGAATTGTGTGTCTGTGTGTGAATGATGAATGAAAGGCACAGACGCACGCGCGCTGTTGTTTACAGCTGTACAGCGCACATCTCACACTCGCATAAATACGATATGTTACAGACTAAATATGAATATTTAGACAAGATTTCATTGATTAGTTTTGGATGTATTATACAGTTTTTAATGTAAAAACAGACTACTGCCACATTAAATAAGCTTTTGTTCGCCAATTTCTGCTCATATGTTACCCTTGAAATACGCATTCTTTTTACAAAGAAAGATTACACTTGAAATATTGTTAAAATTGTAATCTTTTTTTGTTGTGTTTTATTAGTGAAAAATTTGGGAAGAGGATACATATTCCAAAACTTTCTGAAAATACAGTATGAGAATTAACTGCACAATTACTAGAAATGTTTACCTTGGATATTATACAATTTGCATGCATTCAAAATATGTGGATAAAGACAAATGTTTTTCAAGTTGTTTCCAACTCTAACTTTGAACCAATTCTGTAGAATATCGAAAAACATTTGTCTTTTTCCACTGGGTACCACAAGAAAGTGCGAGGACAATATATATAGAGAGAATCACGCCCACTCGCATATTGCCTTCACAGACAAAAAGTGTCTTAAAAAGTTTAAATCAATGTATTGTTTTGTGTAAATGATTAGGCAGGATGATTTTCAGATCATTTTGAAGCAAAAATTTTAGGCAACAACGTCCATTAGTCAAAAGTATTGTGGACACATGTTTAGTGAGTGTTTTGTGGCCTTATTTCAGAGGCTTTAAGTTTTAGTTTTTTCAATAACCATGCATAAACAATATTCCTTAAAAAATACAAACATGTACATTAGGGCTGTATTGTCCCAGTCGATTAGTCGATTAGTTGGTCGATACGTTCTGGTTGGACCAAAATTCTGATTGGTCGATTTTTTGCCGCGTTCATTTCATCAGTTTTGCCGCGCTGAGGCGTGCTCATTTCATTAGTTTTGCCGCGCTGAGGCGCGCTCATTTCATCAGATGGAAAGCACTAACTGCTAATGGGGGGGTTTTCAGACTACCCTTGTTTCACAGGTAACAGTCTGTCTTCAGAACACCCCCCTTGTTTTCACCTTTTTTGGATTAGCCCAAACCAAGAGAGAACGATAAGTATAAGCTTTGATGCTGAAAACTATTTATTTAATTTTGAGAGCGTTTAATTGTCAGTCCTCAGTGTGGTAGCATTTTGTTAAAATTGATAATGGGAAAAAGGTCGAATGCAAAGTTTGCAAGCAACAGTTTTCCACAGCTCGATGACAAACATGACATAGCCTATCATCTAAAAGTGGTAAGCTCACTTGTCTGCGTTAGCTTGCCCTTTCTGTTTTGAGTAGGCTATGAACATATCAGAATGTGCATATTTCAATGTTTTAGTGTGATAAACGAACTTTTTATTTTTTATTTGGAGCCTATATGCGCAATTGCGCTGTGCCGACTGTGTGTTAGTTTTGAGCCTAAGATGCTTTATTTTTCAGTTATGCACTTTATTTCGTTTCTGCTCTTGACCTGGTTTGTTTAATAAATATATTTTTTTTTTAAAGTGGACGTGCCTTTTGTGTTTATTAAGAGTAAAAGCTTTAAGTTAATAGTCTTTTCGTGTCTCAGCCGCGAAGCTGAGCTCATGTTCAGCCTAGCTCGGTGCGAGGACATGCAGAGCGGCTGATAGTGTCTGACAGTTATAACTTATTATTATAACATATGACAAAAATAATTGTCTAAATTATGTTGCATATTCCTCAACAGTTCTTGTGATGATATCACTAGTTGACAACATTGTACTATTTTCGGAAATCATAGGCTATGATATTGCGCAGGTGCACGTGATGCAGCGCTGCAGAGCCGACAGACTCGTGTGTCAGACTCATTTCAGTGCTAAATAATTAGGTCAAAAACGATTTAATATACTCCAAATAGCCTACTAGTTTTTTATGTTTATTTATAATTCATTTAGGCGGACAACAAGGCTACCAAGTACTGCACACAGTGCACAGCTAATTAATTTAACGTTTTTTTTTTTTTATGTCATTTTTAGTCGATTTTAGTCGATTTTTAGTCGAAAATTTCAGGACTTCAGTCGACCAAGATTTTCTTTGGTTGAATACAGCCCTAATGTACATACATGGTGCTCGCATATTATGGTATCCCTGTTTGTGCTAAATAGAGTGCAATGACAACTTTGCCATTAATATGTTTATAAGCAACTGAAAAAAACACAAATGTCAGGGCATGTCAAAACATCTCAAGGACCTCAAAAACCCCTTAGACCCCAGAGGGTCAAAGTGATGAGATGGATATATGTATCAGTTACACAAACACAAAAATACGGTGTTTTATGTACAGAGGTTTTCAGTTCTTAAATATTTAACACTGTCTATAAAAGGTATCAAACTGTCATCTCCTGTACTTCAGTAAAACAAAAATTGAAGCATTATGTTTTCAATAATCACATTTAAAAAAAATGCTTTGTATTGGCGATTTCTAACAAGACACTTGCTCTCTAACAAAGGTCAAAATGTGTGTTTTTATGTGAATTGTTATTTAGTTCAGTTGTGAGAGTGTTAATTTGACTGCCTCACTGGTGAACTGTAGTGTTAAAAATAAAGGACAAAAAATTACTATTCACAGTTTACATTTATGTTTGTATACAGAAATATTCTCATATTTCTTATTAAATAATCTGATATGTAATACTTACATTCTGTGGTACTGGTGCATGGCTCCTGTGGCGACGATAGTAAATCACAGCAGCAGCAGTTACAGCAGCAGAAACCAGCAGAACAACAACAACTATTCCTGCGACAGCTCCTGAAGACAGACCTGAACCTGCAACATTTAGAGACAGAGAAATTATTACTAGAGATTGACTCATAATCCCTCCAGTATTTAACAATATATTTGACTCATATTTACACCTTCCTATATACATACACGTTTCTGGTCATCAGTTGTATGATATTGATTTAACTTATAAATGGCACTTTCTGTTGTTTTTAACAACAGCCGTTAAAATCACAATATTCACAGGAAAAATGAATTTTTCATGTTAATAAAATTAGTCAAAGTGTCATTGAGTCAAAATTTGTTTTTTTCTAAACAGTCCACTACCCAACATTTATTGGGTTGATTTAAAAAAATATTTAACTTTTTTTCCTCAAAAGAAAATCGATTTAATGGCTGAATTATGCACTAACCAATGACAGAAACACTGAATCTTTTCACTCTAGTGATGCTGAAGCTGTTGTTGATGATGATGATCTTCAGTGTATATTCTCCAGAGTGTGTGTTTCTGGTGTTTGTGATGGTCAGAGATCCAGTCTGATGATCCAGCTTCAGTCTGTCTCTGAATCTCTCAGTGCCATTATTACACTGAACATCTGTACAGATCTTACTCTGATCTCCAGTGATTTCAGCGATGACAATGTCATTAAAATACCATGTCATCACATCGCTTGGTTTTCTTATTACACCAGGATCAAAAGTAACAGATTCTCCCTCCTTCACTGACTCTCTCTTCACTTCATCTCGTTCAGCAGCAGAAACACCTGAAACACAAACCAACAGATGATTAAAGTTCTTTAGATGAAAACATTTATTTCAAGTCAAGTCACATTTATTTATATAGCGCTTTTTACAATACAGATTGTACAGAGATAACAGGAAAATATTGCAACAAAGTTTGTTTCCAGAAGAAAATACCATCACAGTCCAGCTTAAGTTCGTTCAGTGATGTTTCATTTTATCAAAAGGAGCAACTGTGTCGAAAATGCTGGAAAAGAGAGAGTCAAAAGTTTATTTTGCAATATCGAGTTCTTCTTAGCTTTTTGGGATGCTGAGATGGTGAAACTGAACAGGAATATTATTAATAAAGCAATCTTTAGTGGCAGAAGTGATTGTTCTAACATATTTGTAACAACGAATTGGCTTTGCAGCTTTGGCTAAATGAAGTTTACACAAGACTAGATAATGATCTGAGATGTCCTCACTCTGCTGCAGAATTTCAACGGCATCAACATTGATTCCATGCAACAATATTAGATCTAAAGCATGATTATGACAATGAGTAGGTCATTGTGTATACATGTGACACGAAGCTGTGCAAGTGACAATAACAGGACAAGACATTACTCACCGTGTTTCTTTACGGATCCTACTTACCAGTTGTTTGATAGACTTGTAAACGGCGCAAGTGCGAGAGAAAAAAAATGACTGCAAGCACGGAGGGCAGGTTAACGGGCTAGCGAGATACTAGCATGTTGTGCTAGCAATAACAATTTAGATAAAAGCTAGCGATGTCAGATTAATGTGATAGACAATATATGACAATAAACAAATGCCACAAGCCCACAACATGAGAGAACAGTGATCACGAATGCAATTGTAAGCCCTTTCTTAACTTTCGATCTGAAAATAAACTATTAGTTTTGTACTCAACCCATTTGACATATTATAAAATCCTCATTTAAACAGATTATAACAGAAGCTGATCAGAGATGGTGTGATTATACGCTGTCATCTCCCTCTGAGTTCACCTGCAGCTTCCTTTGAAAAAGATTAACTGTTAAACTAATAACTTGCCAATGGAAAAACTGTACGAGATCTGAATACTGTAAACGTATAACTGAGAAAGAAAAAGGAAAAAACGAATATCTTTGGGGAAAAAAAATCAAGCAAATTAACAATATAGTTTACACATATATAAACTGCATTTAAACATTCACTAACTCACCATGAACAGAAAGATTGAAAATATTTCCACTTATGCTGCTTCTGCTGATGATCTTCAGTTCATAAAGTCCAGAGTCTGTGTTTGTGATGTTCATGATGGTCAGAGATCCAGTCTGATGATCCAGCTTCAGTCTGTCTCTGAATCTCTCAGTGCCTTCATTACACTGAACATCTGTACAGGTCTTATTGAGATCTCCATTGATTTGAGCGATGCGAATGTCATTAAAATACCATTTAATATCTTCTTGTTGGTTTGTTTTCACACCAGTGTATAAAGTGACTGAATCTCCCTCCTTCACTGACACTTCGTCTGATCCAACAGCGAAAAAACCTGGAGAAGAAATGAACAGTTTTTCTACAATATATTTTTAATCCTGTGGTTTGAATCTCCCTCATAAATATTGTTTAGCTACATTACATTTTAATTTGGCAGAAGCTTTTCACATATTGCATTCAAGTTACATTAGTCAACACTTAAAGTATGCGATTTATTGGTTCAGTTACAAATATCGTTAAAAACTCGTTACAAATATTTAACACAGTTAATGCAGCACCTGTTTTGTCCTGGCATCCTTCGGCCAGCGTTACATTATATGATGATGCTATAATAAACCATTCAAGTGCGGTAAGACGAAAAATACATATATGTACTGGCTCATCTGTGTGTGAAGCGGCTCTCTATGGATACTGAGGCTTTTTAGGTTGGGTAGGATCTGTGATCTCGGACTCAGTTTGTTCACTGGCTTCCATGACTGTGATATATGATGTGTTTTCAGCCAAATGGCAACCCGAGGTGTCAAAATACTACTGGGTAAATTGGCAGCGGGCAGAATCCCACAGACCAAAACATAGACATTCTGACACGGAATGCACATTTCAAAGAAGAATAAATGCCTGTCGCATTATTTTTATTAGAAAAAAACTGAACAGCATGTTTTCTATACATATCTGCAAACATATGTTGGGGAAATTAAAATTTTTGATTACTAGGTCATGTGTTTCTATTCATTTACTTACAATGGATAATGCAAAGGAATGCATGTGATTTGGGCCTGGGAGGTAGAAACATGACTTAAGATAATGGACCAGGTCAGAGGTCAGGTAGGCGGGGGCGGGGGCGGGGGACTAGTTAGGGATATTCCTAGATCAGCAGTATGGATTCCTTTGAACTCCTTGTCATGATGATGTCTGTGGAAAGTTACTGTGAAGGCAGGCCTGGGGGGAAGATAGCCTTGGAAGGAACAGTATAGTGATTGCTCCGACCCGTGTTCTGTGTGTCACTCCTGTGCATAGGCAACTGTGTAGTAGACTGAACCTATTTGTTCTTGCAAGAATAAATACTTCTCTTTTTATTAATTTGACTCTGAGTGTCTCTTACGCAGTGATGTCTGTTTAATGAATTTTTGCCACAACACATATTACAGCGCTTCTGTGTTGAACGTCACACGCATCACATACATGACCAGCGTTGGCCAATAGTGAGCCTACGTGCTGACTACAACACAGAAGCGCTGCGCTGTTACACTACGTGAACTCACTCAGAGTCCCTCACAGAAGAAAATGAAAAGTTGTTTTTATAAAAAAAAATTGCACAAAAAGTATTCTCGTCGCTTGATAAACTTAAGGTTGAGCCACTGTAGTCACTTGGACTATTTTAACAATGTTTTTACTAACTTTTCTGGGCCGGCCAGATTCAGTCCCGTAGAAGCCTATGGAGGAGTGATCCAGCTCTCAGATTTAATCAAAAATATCTAAATTCGTGTTCCGAAGATGAACGAAAGTCTTACGGGGTTGGAACAATATGAGGGTGAGTAATACTGACAGAATTTTCATTTTTTGGGTGAAATTGAACTAACCCTTTTAGCATTCAAGATTTACGACAGATTATGTTGGAAATTCAATTTTCAGGTCTATGCTTAAAAAGTGAATAAATGGATTATAAATACAGCGTAAATATAATTTAGTACCATGAAATCCCATAAAAATACTAAATAAAAAACAATATCAAACTAAAATATTGTACAAACTACATTTTTGACCGACACGCAAAGAGCACCAGAGAATAAAAAAAGTAAAAATACTTTAGCTTTAAGGTTTAATAAGGATGAATCTATATTCAGTTTAGAATTTATACAGTGAAGCCAGTGTTTGATTATTCAATTTCTGTATGTTTACGCATTACACCCCAAAAATCCTATGCTTCATAAGGTTACATGGGTCAAAACTTAAACCAATGAAAGATTTTCAATCTGGTTTCAGCATGTTTACCACAGAGCGTTTAATGTTCACATTTCATGTTGTGCATTAGTGTCGTATTCAAATGGCTCAAACAACATTCAATGAGCGTTAAAGATGAACTGAACTGAAATTTGAATAAAGGTGATATAACAGATGTATTTTATTTATTATCATTGGTACAATTATTAAAATGGCAAAAAAAGGGATAAAAAGGGACTTTTTGTACGTTGCAAATGTTGTTTTTGTTACACGGGCGCCACCATGTTGGATTTCAACATTCGGCTATGTCACTGTAGGCTACTCCGTTGCCAACCAACACAAGCAGAACAGCAATAGCATGTTAATAGTCTGAGGCTAGCTGACATGGCTGAGGAAACAGAAAACAACAGGTCTAGGGGGGGTTCATACTGTATTGCCCCTGGCTGTAGTAATGAATTGTATAGGGTTAAGGCAGCTGGGGTTACGATACATTTTCACAGGCTACCTTTGACAAGGAAACCAGCCCTCAAGTCATGGCTAGCTGGCTTAAAACTATTTAGACTATTTAGAGATATGTACTTTCGATACAACAGGTTCACTGGTGAGGGTTAAGTCCAACAGACTGAAACCTGAGGCCATTCTGTCAATGTTCAACTTTTCAGGCTATAGTACAGGGCAGACCGATAGACCAACGGCAAGTACTAACACAACCGATGCTATGTACCGCAGAGACAGGGCTTTGAAACGCTCACAAACGATCCTGTGCTGTATGTGGAGCCTGAAACTGATCCTCCATGTGGTGGTGGTAGTCAGAAACTACTGGACTGTCCCTCACAGGCTCAAATGCGTAACCCATGCCGTTAAAAGTGCTCATTTTCGTCTGTGTATATAGGACCTGCAGCTGTTGCCTATGCACCTTTGCAGGTCCTACCATGCCAGTGACGTCATCGAAATTGCCAGCGTACTCATACTAACAAGCGCAATTTTTGTGTTGCTTAAAAAAAGCTATATTGATATTTTTAATTAAAACATTGTGTAATTTACTTTTAATTGTCATAACACGTTATCAACATAGATTTTTTTCAGTTCAGTTCATCTTTAACTGTAAATTATTACATTATGTTTTTGTTTACACTGTCAAAAAAGTGCTAAAATGTCACCTTTAGCTTCTCACTGGGGCAGTAACCTTATAGGTACCTTTTTATGTTCTCTACCCCTAAAGGGTACCTCTACCCTTTAAGTACTCTTTAAATTCAGATGTGGTACAGAGGTGTACCTTTGACGCAGTAGTGGCTGGTGAATAATTTATATATCTGTGGTATATCAAACTATTTCAGTTGCAGAACAGGAAAAGTTAAAGAACATCTGCTTGATCTTGACTTCTGGTTATTCATTAAAACAGCTATGAGATCATTTACCAGTTTCAAAGAAATTTTGGATACCTCCATGCATGGTCTGTGTCTCCATGCAGTTTGGTTTGAAATGTCCTGGGGACAGAGACGGATTCAGAAGTGCATTTTCAAAAGTAGTACAATGAGGCATTCATTTTTTTTTCTCTTTCGCGCAGGTCGATGTCCATAGCTTACTGATGTAAAAAAAAAAAAAAAAAGTACACAAAGATGTGATGATGTCCGACCAAAAATGTGATGGGGGGTTAAATAGTACTTTGGGTTTAATTGGTCGTACAATGAGATCTAATGTAGTGTTGTGAATCTTTACTATGCGCGTTCGCGACGTCACGTAATACGCAATTACGTTCAAAAGTTTACGCTTGACGTATACGCGGAAGTACCGTCAGTGTAAACAAATGTAAGGAAAGAGGACCATATACACATATTCATAAGTCTTTGTGTCAGTTTATCGTTTAAAATGCCCATTTCGTGTGCGTATCCTGGGTGTTTTTCGTCAGGACAGAAGCGTGACATAACCTTTTGAACGTAATTGTGTATTACGTGACTTTGACTTTGGTTTGCTTAGTGTAGGACATTTAATATTCAACATTATTGATCTGCCAGTATTGACAGCATTATATGAGAACTGAACTGAGATGGACGATGACATCACAGTTTTCTCCAGAGCAGCTATCTATAGTACAAGTGTATTAAAAATGTACTTAAATCTGTTTTTAGTACAATACAAATATAATCTAATGCATTTTTAATACACTTAATTGTACGTCTTTTTCACCTGGGTATGTATGTATGTATGTATCTATCCATCTATCTATATCTATATAGCCTATATATATATATATATATAAATATATTTATTTATTAATTTTTAAACTAAATTAATAACTTTTTACAACAAAAAATTACCATCACTGAACTTACTTATGAAGGACTTTTATTATTATTGATTGATTATCATTATTATTACCATGATTTTACTACAAATACCACAGCTAAAGTGTGGTTACTGCAGTGGTAACCTTGGTGTGGTTACTGCAGTTAGGCTGTTGTAGGATAGGTACAACGATTGAATTTTTTTTTCTGACAGTGTGTATAATTTATTAATAACAATTAGCCTACAGCATGATCCATTTGTAGGCTACTTTTAAAGTTGAAAAAGTTAAATAAATAAAAAGTAATAATCGCATTAAACTAATTTAAACGTTACATGCACTTTCCATTTGTTTATTGTGAAATAAGTCATGATTCCCCAGTGCTTCTGTGTCATGTTTTATGTTGAGGACAGCTCTAGGGGCGTCAGCACTGACTGAGCCGATCGTTCTCTGTGATTGATTGATGAATAGCCTACTCTGTCTGTGTTTCAGCATTTGCGCAGGCATAATGATCTAATGAGCAAGATAAATACTTCTATACTACACAGATTATTTTTTCACTTCAAACCTTATTTCAAACATTAATTTTCAAACAAATAAAATCACTGAAAAAAAAAAAATGTTTTGTTAATAATAATTGGCCTCGTTTACACTGCAGGTCTTGATGCCCAATTCTGATTTGTTGCTTATATCCGATTTTTTTGACCGTCCGTTCACACTAGCCCCTTTCACACAGCGCGATGATCCTAGCAAATTGCCAGAACGCCTTCTGTGTGAACGCAAACACGACCCGGGACTGATACCGGCATTGATGTCGGGTTGAGGACCTAGTAACATGGGATCAGTCCCGGAACGCGTCCTGTGTGAACAAAAGCCAGGACCAATGCCGTAAGGGGTGTGTCATAGTGCGACTCTGTTGCTCTTAGAAGAACGTTTGTGTTCGTCATCAACAAAGACAGAATGAACAAATGTCTGCAAACTGGAACGATTGAAGCAGAGACCAGGAGCTCCTACTATCCACTAGGGGTGTAACGGTACATGTATTCGTATTGAACCGTTTCGGTTCGAGGCTTCCGGTTCGGTACGCATACAAACCGAACGATTACTTGGACCATTTTTCCTGCCGACAAAATCCGCGCTTGCGCGACCACCACAACGTTGCGCAACATCAAATGGCAAACGTAATGAAAGCAGAACGAAACTGCGCTACTCATTATATTGTGCTTTACGGACCGTTTATCAGTTCGGAGTGACGGAGTCGGACCATCAACATCTGTGCAGCGCGAGCCGATCTCGATCAAGCGAACTGTTACTACACAGCGCTAAGAGATCCAGTAAAGAAAGCATTTGAATTCGCCACTGAAGTAATAACATCGCTGCGAGATCTAGTGAGAAGCGTTCACATGTCTCCGTTATTAACCGTAGATCTCTATTAGATCAAACAGCGCTGACATGGAAACCAGGAAAAACATTGTGCCGTGAATGAACAAGTAATAGGCATTAAGTCCACAGATCAGCAACATTCACCATGGGTTTAATATAATAACACTAACTGTAACCAGTTTGGCTGGAATAGTGAAATGCTTTCAAGTACTTCACACATTTTTTTCCGAGCACTTCAAAACTCAAATATTCTATAAATATTCTATAAATAAATATATATTTAAATGTTATTTTTAATGTGATGACCAAAACATTATTTATTCATCCTTCAAAAATTACCCCCATTTATAAACCTGAAAGTTTCAAACTCACACTTATTTAAAAATATTTTTTCTTTTAATAAATAGGAAATTTCTCTGCCATTTCTTCCTTTTTGCTGTACCGAAAACGTACCGAACCGTGACTTTAAAACCGAGGTACGTACCGAACCGTGATTTTTGTGTACCGTTACACCCCTACTATCCACAGATCCCGGCAAATCACTGGCAGTGTGAATGAACCGAAATCAAACAATCCAGGGACAAATGCCGGGTCACATTATCGGTGTATTTTCTGGAATCTCTGTGTGAAAGGGGCTTATGTCTTTAAATTGTGACCCATATCCGATTCATGTGTTTACACTTGACATAGACCTGAAACATTGTGCATGTTTAAAGGGGGTTCTTGCACAGATGGACGAACGTGCAGCGAGAGAGATCTCGTTGGACACGATCTCATAGTAGCACAAATTTCTCATGCCATTTATACGCCAAAAATACATTTTGCGTGCATAGGTAGTCTATTACACGCCATAAACTGCGTCATAAAGGCCGATCTGCCTGTTTACATGACTGTCGCATTGGCACATATCTGATTTTTTTCCACATATGAACGAGACCAGAAACCGATCTCGAAATATCCGAATGCATGACACAGATCGGATGCATTCTATGACAGTGTAAACAGGAAAAATACGCATGCATTCGTATATTTCGAGATCGGTTTCAGGCCTCGTTCATATGTTGAAATAAATCAGATATAAATCAGAAATGTGCCAATGCGACTGTCATGTAATCAGGCAGATCGGATTTTCTGAGGCAGTAGGCTATGTATCCGCGGTTTAATGACGAGAGCAACCCGACGCGCCTCTGCAAATGGACGGAATGGCCAGACGAAACGTTGTGTCGATGTAGGAGAGGAATATGGACACAAGTTGACAACATAGGCTATCAAAGGTTGGCTTGCACATGCTAAATTTCAGACCCACTGCTCCTCGTTAAAGCCCGCCACAATCTCATGAATGTGCATAGCACGAATTTTAGTTCTCGTGCCATTTACGTCAAAAAATTGTTTTTTCATGCATATAGGCCTACGCAGTTTTCGCGTGCATGTGATATGCACATTATGGCGTGTAATAGGTAAGCATGCACTCAACACCCATAATCCTACCCAAGAGGTTTACAGTGGGTATCATGCACGCAACAACTATTTTTGGCGTATAAATGGCACGAGAAATAAAATTTGTGCTATAGACACGCAGTTTCATGAGATCGTGTTGTAATTCCCACCAGTCCTGAGATCTCTCTCTCACACACAACAAATGAAGCAAATGCGCAGGCTGCAATAATGGCCCTTTTCGTCGTCCTCCGCCTCAAACTCATGTTGATGTTTGGCGAACTTCGCATATATCGCAAAGCTAGTATCAAGCATATTTCGCGTTCGTCCATCTGTGCAAGAACCCCCTTTAAGCATGTGCGATGTTTCAGATAGTATCTCAAGTGTAAACACATGAATTGGATATGGGGTCACAATTGAAAGAACGTGTAAATGGACTGTCAAAAAAATCGGATATAGGCAACAAATCAGAATTGGGCATCAAGACCTGCAGTGTAAATGAGGCCTTAGTGGGCTTTTATGGAACACATGAAGCTTCGAAACCTTTACGACTTTATTGTTATCTAAACAATCCTTGAAACAAACAAAACAAGCCCTGAAAGTTGATAAAAGAACATTATACCGATAATATAATCTTATAGAGAGCCTAAGTCCCGCCCCTCCGCTTCCGGCGCATGGGACCTTATTTCGGAAAAAATATGCATGGTAGTCAATGGGGAGAGACAACTTATCTTTTTATTCCGTCTGAGCTGTGCTCTGAATTACACATATGATGTTTGTCAATTTAAAAGGTAATTATGAAAGTCAAGAAAGTCGCAGTTTGTCATAAAACAGGAGAGTAACAGTTAGTTTTATGTGAAAATCGCTCAATGAACTACATCGCTCGTCTCGCACCAAGCTCGTGTGTGTGCAGACGGGTACAAAACACACAGGCATGACGGCGTAACTTTACGATTATAACGTTAGACTATAGAAAACATGACAGACGTTAGCTTTAGTAAAGTTAGCTTCATTCATTGAGAGAAAAGGTATGACGTCTCATGCGCGCCTTTTGGGTTTTGTAGTCTTTGTAATTACGTATTTTCACAGTCTTATACCTCGACAGTTTTACATCAAACTGCGACTTTCTTGACTTTAAAATGTATCTTTTAAATTGACAAACATCATCTGTGTAATTCAGGGCACAATTCAAAATATTTGTTGTCTCTCGCCATTGACTTCCATGTAATATTTTTCCGAATTAAGGTCCTATGGTGGTTAACCGGAAGGGGAGGGACTTAGGCTCTCTATTAGATGATTAGGCTAGTTAATTGTATTTGATAGATTTTACTGATAATAAAATATTTGCAATGAGTTTGTAAAGGGTGTTTTACTCATATTTGAAAAGTTTTTGTTCCTTTGTTTTGACCAGCAGGAGTCACCAGCGTGTGGCGTTTCGAAACAGAAGAAATTGGTTCAATATTTCTCCCATCACTAGTATTTATCGTACTCAGTGGCACTGAGAGTTTTCATGCACGCCGTTTCAACACCAGCTTTAGGTGTTTGTTTTTCGCACGCACCAGTAAATAACGCGTTTAATAATGTGAATGTTTTTGGGGGTTTTGGCGATCGGGTCCACTGCCCTGGGGCCTTATTTATAAAACTGTGCGTAGGATCCTTACTAAAAGTGTACGTGCGCCCGAAATTCAAAAATGGCGTACGCAAAAAAATATTCAGACTTATAAGACCGTGCGTACGCCAGAACCTGCACAGAATTCACTTTATAAATCCCAGTCAGCGGAAGATTGTGCGCACATGTGTCTCCTCCCCGAAATAACCATATATGGAGCTTACAACGCCTCGTTTTACTATGCATATCCTCATCTGCATATCATTTGCATATGATTATTCATCCACGTGTCACGTGATAACATGTTTAACGGTACAAGACATTAGGAAAATATGAAATACGGATGTGCCGTCACATTACATTAATAACAATCATTTAGTAGCCTATCCTTGCCTTGTTTTTGAATAAATAAATCAAATAGTGTAAAATACATTTCAGATAAAGTTTTTCTCAATCTTTTCCACTGGCCAAATAGTATTTTTCATTGATTTATATATTTTAATGGAAACAGATAGACCTTGTTGTGCATTATTTGCACGAAAATATTTTATTTTATTAAAATCTGCTATTATCATGATAATTATCTCTGTAGTTAAAATATTAAAACACAGCATGCCAGAGGAAAAGTGTTGAAAAGCATTGCATCCACAACAAATATTTATATTTATTGAATATAAAAATATGTTGACATAACTTCTCAGCAGCCTTATGATTTTATGTAGGCTAGTTTAAGTGTTTAACTCCATTAATGAGAATTGCGTATTTAATCGTTTATATCAGAAGTAAAACGTAGTTTAAATCATTATTTTATTTATTTAAACTGTTATTGTGAACATGCACTGTATTTATGATTAGGACTCATAATGAAGATTTACGGTTCTCTTACGAGAGGTTCTCTCGTATTGCTACGGGAAAGATTCATCTTTTCGGAGAAATTGAAGTTTCCGCTTCCTCAGGGGAGCTAGAAGGATGAACCCCTCAAGCCCCCCTTCGGTGCCGATTTGGGATCTTTCCATAGTTCTCGAAGCTATGAAAGCCCCCCCATTCGAACCACTAAACACCGTGGACCTCAAATACCTCTCGTTCAAAGTCGTTTTTCTGCTTGCGCTCGCATCAGTAAAACGTGTGGGAGACCTTCACGCGCTGTCAACTAGCGCCTCCTGTCTTGAGTTTGGGCCCAAATTCCAATGACTCCTTAGTCGTTCTCAAACCTAGACATGGTTATGTCCCAAAAGCGATTGGTACCCCGTTCAGGGCACAAGTTATTTCCTTATCGGCTCTGCCTGCATCCGATAGCGAATCTGACTCTAATCTCCTGTGTCCGGTCAGGGCCCTGCAGTGGCGGATCTAGAGATTTTTTCCTGGGGTGGCAAAGGGGTGGCATGAGGTTTCAGGAGGGGGGCCATGGACATTATTCATAATTTAAAATGCTACGGTTTTCATTGAATGTGTTTTGTTCTCACTACATTACACAGAGTGGGAGTCAAATCAGAGATGTAGCTGGGTTTTTGGATGGTTTGGGTCTTAATTTGTGAATTGTGGACCCTGTGTAATCATTATCAACAGTCTGTGTAAACAGTCTTGTCTCAAAAAATATTAAACATTAGTTTAAGACATAAATAGTGATAGATTCTAGGGCTGTCAATCTTCCTCTAGAATACTATTCGAATTCCATTCCTTATTTTATTTAATATTCGAATATTAAATGCTCAAATTCATCCTATTATTAATATTTACGACATTACACTGGTTTATGGATCGCCAATGCCACTATAGCATGTGGTTGTTACACGTTCTGTCCACTAGAGGGACATCTAATAAACATGTTATTCGTGCTAAATATGGCTGAAGCGCTTCCGATGGTTTTCAGCTAATATCTCCGCGAAAACACCACCAAAAATTCTGAAACTTATATCGTTATTTTCAGTTCGACTAGACGGTTCCAACGAGCTCGCCGAATACGTTGAGTTTTTTGCATTTTTTGCTTCACGGGCGCTTTTTACGTTGTTAAACATTTACCATTTTTGACAGTATTGTTATGATGTTACAACGTGGATTGGAACCGAGAGTTGTCATCTAGTCTCTTTGGTAGAGAGAGAGACGAAGAAATTATGGAAATGGAAAATGGAAATTATCGCGGCTGGAAAAATGGTCGAGCTCATTTTTTTTTTCGTGTGATTAATTTGATTGACTATCGCGACAGGCCTAAGCAGTAGTTTAAACACACACAAAGAGCTAGACTAACGTTAGACCCTTATCTGACCTGACGATCATAGAAAAATTCAATCATACAACAAAGTATTGCGGATGTAAATAACGTAACAATGTGGTTGTTGCAGGGTTAACTGTCTGCTATGGACTTTTTCAAACTAATTACCTCTAAACTCACTGCTCTGCTTATCAGCCTCTCTTCTCCAAGACACTGCGTACTGCAGACAGATACACTGCCCAGACTGCCCTGCTGGCGGCGTGACTGGTGAAATTTCGCGGGGGTCGCTGCCGTGCTGGTGATGGGCGAAACCATTGTGAGGGCGAGGGGATTCTAAATCGGCGATTTCTGTTTTAGAGGAGTTTGGTGCGGGTCTCCTTGGCCTTCAACGTGTAGGCTATGAACATAAAATATACTTAAAAAATATTATCTGATTTATAAATGGGGTGGCAACAGGGGTGGCAAGACTGATCCCAGGGGTGGCAGCTGCCACCCTTTGCCACCCCGTAGATCCGCCACTGGGGCCCTGAGATTATACATTTCCCGCACTGCTCCGGTCAGACGATCTGAGCAGCTGTTTGTTTCGTTCGGTGGGCGCACCAAAGGGTTGGCCGCCTCGAAACAGACACTATCCAGATGGATAGTTGATGCCATTGCAGCCGCATACGCGTCAAAAGACCTGCCATGCCCTCTGGGCATCAGGGCTCATTCCACTAGAGGCATGGCCTCATCGTGGGCATGGTCCAGCGGAATTTCCATTCATGACATTTGTGTGGCAGCAGGATGGTCTTCCCCTTCCACCTTTGTCAGATTTTACAATCTCGAAGTTCCCGCCTTGCAGGCTAAACTACTAGCTATCTAGTATGTTACAGCTTCTCTGGTGAGCTGCACTAAAAAGAGTTATTCACACAGACCGGTTCCCGCTCTGTCTCTCTTATCAAGTGCTTAGTACTACACAATCACCGGCCCGCTCTGCTGGCCCTGTCACATATTCATTCCCACTATTAAGGGTTCCCCCGGGTCTCCCTTGGGACTCATAAGTGGATGCTTAGCACGCACGGCGTTGACCAGGGGCCTGATGTATTAAACGTTGCGTACGCACAAAATGGGCATAGAAATATGCGTACGCATTTTTCCACGCACATATCGGGATTTATAAAAAATAAACTTGGCGTAAATAAGTGCGCACCGTAAGGATGCTCTTGACCGTGCGTACGCACTCTTTTAGAAGAGTATGTGTTTTGGCGACACCAACTGGCCCAAATAGCAATAACTATTTAAAATGAAAAACTTCTAAATAATCCTATTACATCACCCAATAAATCAAATTGCATCAACCTGAATCATCATTATCAGCATTCTTAACCAGGTGCAAATACTATATAAATAAAGATATTACAAACATAATTTCACTCACCAAGCCTATCACATGAAGCAAACATCCATCCCTTCTTAAATGTCCGCGCCAGCGAGCGCTTTGGGCCGTTTAGTGAAACTGACGCAGCCTATCTAAAACCATCTTCATTATACGTCCTAATCATAAATACAGTGCATGTTCACAATAATAATTTAAATAAATAAAATAATGATTTAAACTATGTTTTACTTCTGATATAAACATTTAGATTAAATATGCCATTCTCATTAATGTAGTCTCATAAACTATACATGAAATCATTACTGAGAAGTTACAACATTTTTATATTCAATAAATATAAATATTTGTTGTGGATGCAATGCAACACTTTTCCTCTGGCATGCTGTGTTTTAATGTTTTAACTACAGAGATTAATTGCTTATCATGATAATAGCAGATTGTCTGAGAAAATAGTTTTGTGCAAATAATGCACAACAAAGTCTATCTTTTTCCATTAAAAATATAAATCAATTAAAAATACTGTTTGGCCAGTGGAAAAGATTGAGAAAAACTTTCTCTGAAATGTATTTTACACTATTTTAATTATTTATTTATTTATTTATTTATTCAAAAACAAGGCAAGGATAGGCTATTAAATCATTTTTATTAATGACATCCGTATTTCATATTTTCCTAATGTCTGGTACCGGTCACGTGGATGAATAATAATATGCAAATGATATGCAGATGAGGACATGCATAGTAAAACTAGGCGTTGTAAGCTCCATATATGGTTATTTCGGGGTGGAGACGCATGGGCGCACAATCTTACGCTGACTGGGATTTATAAAGTGAATTCTACGCAGATTCTGGCGTACGCACGGTTTTATAAGTCTGAATATTTTTTTGCGTACGACATTTTTGGCTTTCCGGCGTACGTACACTTTTAGTAAGGATTCTACGCAGAGTTTTATAAATGAGGCCCCAGGTGTTCCCGTAGCGTAAGCTAGCTTACGCAATACGAGAGAACCTCTCGTAAGAGAACGAATCGGTTACCTACACTGTAAAAAAACCCCGTAAATTTACAGGTAACGGCCTGTATTTTTTACAGAAATTTGCCGTTTTGTCATTATACAGCGAATTCCTGTTATTTTACAGATATTTGCTGTAATTTAAAGGTCCACTATTAAATTTACAGGTAATTGCTTGTATTTTGGTTTTACACCAATTTTACATTTTTTAAAAGGAAATTGTCTGTATTTTTACAGGGTTATGTGTAATTTTACATAAAATATTCGTAATATTTTACAGATTTTTTCTGTTAAATTAGAAAATACAGAAAAGAAGGTATAACTGCAGAAATCAGCAGTCATTTAACATGTTTTCCTAGAAGATCATTAAGCATGTGGGTGTTAAAGTGAGTTTTAAGGTTAAATAATAGTATTTCCGTACTATATACGGTAAATAACTGTGATAGATCTAATGGTACATTTACTGTAATTTTACTGTAAAATACATTTAAATTTACAGTTTTTGAAAGTGAAAAAGAACAACTCATTGTATAATTTACAGTGAAAAACCGTAAATTGGCATTCCCACAATTCCCTGCGTTACACTTCACATTTGATGTGTTTTTGTTGAAATAACTATGTTTCTTCATGGTTTTCTTAGTTTTTTTCGAATCAGTTATGTATATTAGGGTTTTATGTTACATTTAATGTTGTTAAACTAATGTTTATGGCATTTTTAAAATGTCATGTGTTACCATGATGGTGTTTAATGTTTGTGCGAATGACACTGTGCAGTTTCTATAAATTAATATTAACTCTCTTGTGGAAGAGCTGCTTGTAATGAGCTTTGAATGATCATGTGATCTCATCACCACTGTGGCTGATAGTTGTCAGTGTATTACAGTGGTACAAAACAGATATTAATACTTCAATAGGTCAGTAAATTAGCATTATATCAGATAATGAAAGATAATTTTGTGTAGAATAACAGTAATAAACCATAATTATAGGATAAAAAATTACCATTTTTTTACAGTTTTTTACAGTTGTTTTCCTGACAGTATTTTTCCGTTTTTTAACAGACATTTTCTGGCGCCCCTGCTGCCAGAAAATTACCGTTTTTTTACGGTTTTTTTTTTTACAGTGTAACGTAACCTCGGTTCTCTCTAGATGAGGGAACGAGTATTGCGTTCCTGGCCGTGCTTGTGCTACTAGCGTTTCTCGCTTCATTCTATGAAAACCAGAGTTACAGCCTACGACGCCATTATTTATACTCTCTGACCACGCCCGCTCAGGCGCGCTATGACGCAATGAGAGCATGTCGACTCTCATTGGACGAGAGTTCAATTGCGTCTCCTCATAGGCTTAAGCAGTTCCCTGTGAGCGAGCCAATGAGCTGCTAGCTAGCCCGCTCATGCTCTGCTGCAGTTGAACTGCGTTGACAATGGATAAAAAATTATAGGATAATTTTTTGGCTTCAATTTCTCAGAAAAGATGAATCTTTCCCGTAGCGTAAGCTAGCTTACGCAATACTCGTTCCCTCATCTAGAGAGAACCGAGGTTACGTTAGGTAACCGATTCGTTTTACTTCATCATGCCGTTAGATAGGATATGCGTCACTAAACGGACCAACGCCCTCGCTGGCGCGGACATTTAAGAAGGGATGGATATTTGCTTCAAGTGATAGGCTTGGTGAGTGAAATTATATTTGTATTATCTTTCTGTATAATTTTCTTTAGATTTTCTGTCTAAAAGTGACCAAAAAGAAATTTAACTCCAGCTCACCATCGGTCAAGCTCACCCGTCAAGTTTGTTTTTATAAATCACAACTTATGCGTCGGAAAAGGCTTACGCCTCTTTCAGGGCATGTTTTGTGCGTACGGAACGGTTAAAAATGAGGCCCATCTAGGTTACATCAAAATACAGCCAAATAGAGTGAGTAAGGGGAGGCTGCAGACCAGAGGGTTGTTCCATAAAACAAGATTAGAGTATAAGCCAGGCTTATTTCGGTTAGTCAGGCTTATTTTTGGTAGATTCGGTTTCATAAATCAAACTTAAAAAAGTTCAAACTCAGTTACCCTGGCAACTTATGCTGGGAAACTAGCCTGGTCCAGGGCAGGCTAACTGTCAGGCTAAGCCTCAGATGTTACACAGATCCTCAACACTGACCGACAAGAACACAATGATATTACCACTGACACTCTCTCATACCATTATTGGACTTTATTAACCACTATTAGTCCAAAAATAAATACACAGTATACAGAAAATCAACTTAAATAAGGCTACAATATAGACAATATAGACACATATATAAGGCGTTTTAAAGTTGTCCGTTTAGGACATGTCATTTTTGTAATAATATAATATATATATATATGTGTGTGTACTGTATTTATAGATATAGATAGATAAATACAATATACATACAGGTTTTGTTTTTTTACTGGCTGAATGTTTTGTGCCCAAGATTTAATTAGATTGTTTTAAAGATTTATGAATACATTTTTCTCTGGTTTTATTTGGCAGTTTGTCTAATTTTTGTTTTAGTACACGTTTATGATTATTAGAAGAACATTAGAACACAATCTAAAAAAATCTTTTTAAAACAGAAGTTAAAATCACAAAATCAAAAAATAAATAACTACAAAAGCACAGTATCAATTTTGACTGGTAAGATTAATCTGAGCTTAGTAATTGACAGTATATTAGCCGACATTTGATTTACCCCAAATACACTTGTAGGTTTAAAATTCTAAATAAGGGACATATAATGTCCAACTAACAAACATTTTAGTATAATGATTTCCATTACACGAGAGTAGATGTTAAAACTTCATGCTGATTTGTACTCGGCTTTCGCCAAGATAAGCAACACTAAGACGTAGCTTTACAGTAAACTATGCTTCTCCATCCATTTACGCTTCTTTCCATATGAGGGTGTGACTCCCCTTCTGTCCGGCGTTAACGGCTGCAGTGTACTTGGCGCGTCAGCACACACGACGGCTGCAACTACAGTGTGGTCTCCCTAGTGGACCAACACGACAACCGTCTGGATTGAGCCGAGTAGGGGACATCTCTAGGGTCTTCAAGTGGGCACCTTCCGTCCTCAGTGTTTCGTCGACTAGCCCACGACACCTCAAGAGGGCTCGACAGTGACTCTGGCGTCCCAGAGTCGCCCCCCTCCGTCCCCCACTCAACTCAGCCCAGCTTACTGACCTCTACATCCCTCCTGCTGCTGAGACCTAACCACAATCTCACTATCTCTCCGCAACCCAACCATACGCGCCAACCCGATTGATTAAGGCTGTCGAGCCCCACTGGTGCGTTAAAGCAGTTACAGTGGCAACGGTTCCGTATGGCATACCACCTAACGCAAAACACAATATCTACCCAACCACCCGTCATTCTATACTATACAACCTATACAAATTGTATAGTATACTATACAACCTATACTATACAACCTATACAAATAAACCAACAGACTCTTCAAGTTTTTCAAGAATTCTACGAAACCGTAGCGTGGCGGCCTGTACCTTGCCAGCTAGAATCTTTCCGTCTCAACCACAGCCAGTTGCTGCTCCTTTCTGCTGCTTCAGATAAGTTCTTTACTGTGCGACGCAACTCTTGGCCGCTGAATCCGACGTCCCTGAGGAACCGGGTTGTAGAGTGTGCCACAAAACCTCGACAACCCACTTCCACTGGATAAACCTGGACTCTCCATCCTCGCTGTTCTGCTTCAGTGGCCAAATGAGCATACCGCAGTTTCTTCCTCTCATATGCCTCATCTACAGCATCCTCCCATGGCACTGTCAACTCTATCAGTTGAACAATGCGTGCTGATCCAGACCACAAAACAATGTCTGGTCGTAGGTTAGTGGTGGCAATCTCAGGTGGAAAAATAAGCCGTTGATCAAGATCAGCCAGCATCTTCCAGTCCCTAGCAGCTTCCAGTTGTCCTGGCCGAGAATTGGTGTTAACACCTTTTCTTGGTGGTTGCTCGCCTGGGCGGAGGAATGTTGTCTTCTGCGTGTAATGTTTTGCTAGAACATGCGGCAACTTATTGGTCATACTACGCTTGCCTTCCAATGCTAAAGCCAAACATCTCAGTACTTGGTCATGGCGCCAAGTAAACCGACCTTGGCTAAGAGCCACCTTACATCCTGTCAAAATGTGCCTTAATGTGGCAGGTGATGAACACAAAGGACAAGAGGGATCCTCTCCTACCCAGAGGTTTAGGTTCTGCGGTGATGGGAGAACATCATATGTTGACCTAATAAGGAAACTGATCCTACTCTCTTCCATTGACCAAAGGTCTTGCCAGCCCATTTTGCGTTGTTCCACACTCTCCCATCTCATCCACTCTCCCTGCTTGGCCTGGGAAATGGCCTTTATACTCCTCATCCTCTCCTCCTGCTTTCGCACCTCGTTGACTACCAGCTTCCTCCTTTGAGCTGGGCCTGCCTTGTGCCATTTAGGAGGAGCTAACCTGAGCCCAAAACCCCCTCTTCCATGCTGTACCTGTCCCACGATATCCCCTATTTGAAGGTCAGCCTTTGCCTCTACTACAGATTTCTTTGCTGACCACTTTCTACCAGTTTTTAACACAGGGGCTGCCTCCCTTACACATTTGTCACGTGACTCTACTAATGTCATTTCCAGTCTGACCTTGGCACACTTAAACTCCTCGGTTAAAGCAGAGACTGGCAGCTGCAATATTCCTTTACTATAAAGTCCCACTCTGCTGAGGCAGCGTGGAACTCCCAACCATTTCCTGATGTATGAACTTATTAACGCTTCCAGCTTATCCACTGTTGTCAAAGAAACCTCGTACACAGTCAGTGGCCACAGCAACCTCGGCAGTAGACCAAACTGAAAGCACCAGAGTTTTAGTTTGCCTGGTAGAGCACAGCTGTTTATGCTCTTCAACCCTTCCACTGCTTGTCGTCTAACTTCTCCCACTCGAACTGTGTCCTTTAGATCTCCATCGTACCATCTCCCAAGACTTTTCACTGGCTTCTCAGAAACTGTTGGTATTGCCTCACCATTAATGAAGAATGTTTTATCTACTACCTTTCCTTTAACTATGGAGATGCTCCTTGATTTAGAGGGCTTAAATTGCATTCGTGCCCATTCAATATTATCTGTTAACTTCCCCAATAACCGATTAGTGCAGGCTACTGTTGTAGTCATGGTTGTCATGTCATCCATGTATGCTCTGATTGGTGGTAGTCGCAACCCAGAAGCCAAGCGCTCTCCTCCTACTACCCATCTTGATGCCCTAATGATTACTTCCATTGCCATGGTAAAAGCCAGTGGAGAAATTGTGCATCCTGCCATTATTCCAACCTCTAAGCATTGCCATGCAGTGCTGAATTTTGGAGTTGAGAAACTAAATTGCAAATCTCCAAAATAGGCTTTCACTAAATTTGTTATTGACATTGGTACTCTGAAAAAATCAAATGCTGCCCAAAGAAGCTCATGTGGCACTGAACCATATGCATTAGCCAAATCCAGGAATGTCACATGGAGCTCCTTCCTCTCCTTTTTAGCTGACTGAATTCGTTGCCAGATAACATTGATGTGTTCTAAGCATCCTGAGAACCCTGGAATGCCCGCTTTTTGAACTGAAGTGTCAATGAAGCCATTCTTTAATAGGTAGGTGGACAATCTCTGGGCAATAATGCTGAAGAAAATCTTACACTGTAAAAAAAAATCCTAATTTTACAGAAAATAACTGTAAAAATGTTAGAGTATTTTTCTGTTATTTAAAATTATATTCAAAACTCAGTTAAATTACAAACAATATCTGTAAATTAATTAATTGACTGTTAATTTAAGGATTATATCATTAATGGCAAATTACAGTAATTCTTATTTTTTATACAGGACATTTACTGTATTATTTATACAGTATGTGTCTGTTTTCTTAAATTACATACAAAGTAATGTAAAATTACAATAATAATGTCTAATTAAATATGAAGCTCATTATATAAAAGGTTTATATCCATACTTACAATCTACAATATTTCCTTGTAATTTTAAAGTAAATATTATTAGTTTTACATTTAATTGTATTTTTACATATAAACTCTGTAATTTTCGATATATAATTTTAGCAAACTTTTATCATTGCATTAAACAATTTGCATCTTTGCTCTCCAGATTGAAACTTTCAGTCATGTTGTTCTTCTGGCCACACACAATCAGTGATATCACAGAAAATAAAAGCACTTACATTCCAAGAAAGCTGACAAGTAAATTGAAAAGCCAGGAAAGCTTTGCAATAGTCCAGACATGATTTCAAACAAGAATGAAAAGAGCAGCAACATGCTTGAAAGTTTTAACCTTGCAGCAGAAACTTTACAAAGTGGTTTAGTGTGGACTTAAGTGTTCACAATAATAAGGGCAATGCATCAGAAAACAGATTAACACAAATGACAATGAAGTAACAATTTATTGTAAAACATTTTTGTCAAAGCCTTGACAGCAAAGGCATATTAGAAAATAAAGCCTTTTATATTAATTTCCTCCTCTCATTTCTTCTGGATATAAATGCTTATTTCACCCAAAATAATCAAATGCTGTCATCATTTACTCACCCTCAAGTTGTTCCAAAACCGTACGAGTTTCTTCTGCTGAACACAATGATTTTATGAATAAAAGAAAGAAACTCAAATGGTTTTGGAACAACTTGAGGGTGAGAAAATTATGACATTTTCATCATTGTGGTGGTATTCATGTGCATTCAACTCGTAAATACAATCTATGACATACGATCAAATGACTATTTTAGGGACAATCCATACTAACACTCTTTGCTAAAATACATTACAAACTGTCATAGTGAGAAGATCTTTGTCCTGTATCAACGCTAAAGGCATAACCACTGCAGTCAACACCTTGGAGTATCCATGCTGTTAAATAAAAGTCTGTAGACAAGGGATAGGGTTAGGGTTAACATTAAAACCTTAAGATTTAGATTAAGACAGGGTTAGGCCTTAGTTCAATTAGGGCATGTTATTAGCTTTTAAAAATGTGCCTTGGAAGAAAAAACAAACATTATGTGTGCATCTTGAGACAAAACAATGGCACTGACATATTTTAAGATATGTCAGTGTAAGTTGCTTTCAGCTCAAAAAACAGCTCAAACATGCATTTTAGTCTGGGACTACAGGCTTAAGCCTTGCCAGTGAAACCTGAGCCTATATGTTGTAACTTGTATATAATTATGCCAATGTTAGCAAACAAGTGTTGTGTTGGACAGAGGATTAATAACCATTAACCAATAGGTTGTGTAACAGTACCACACAGGGTAAAAAAGCAAGTTGACATTATTAGGCAGGCATAAGAGTGTTTCTTATAGGAAAGGTCAAGAATTTGTTAAGTGCAAAAGGGTCATATGGGTCACATGAATGTAACTCTAATGTCACCATAATACCAATCCATTAGATTTTCATATAGGTCTACATACATAATTTGTTTATGAATACATATGCAGTGTTTTCTCTGTTAAATATATACTATCTGTTTGCTCTGTTAATTTGCTGTTTAGCAATGTAGTGGTAAATATATTGTGTTATAGTCTATGGTATATGTTACCATAAGTTTAATTTTTAATCATGCACTTCAATGAAAACACAATTTAACCAATTGATTAAATATAACAGCCAGCTAGATAAATAGCACGTGTATATTTTTTTCAATTCTTTCTTTAAATTTAAAACATGACTTATTTTCCTGTAATTGCAATGCTACCACACTATTGGCTGTCTCTCCGAGTGTTTTTGAGCATGATTGGTTATTCTGAGTGTCATCCAGGAATCTGGCCAATGACAACTATGCGCGCCTTTACAGTTGAAGTTTGAATCGTCAGTTGGAGTGAGTGACCAGAGTGTGCTGTTGCTCGGGATCTTCAGTAACGTTACTAACTTACTTCGGCTTTGTGGTTTTTACATCGGACTGCTAAATTTTTATTTTGAGCGAGTTGCGCGATGTGAATGAAGAACAAACACGGAATATGGACAACGAATTTTTACAACGAGTAACGGATTTACGGACATAAACATAATGCAATCTGCAGAAGGTAAATAACTTTTTATTTTATGAAAAAAATCTGCTAATGTTACGTTACATCAAAATATATCGTATTAAATTGAGAATGTAAACGCAGTTAGTTAACGTTACATATTTCAATGTCTTAGGCTAATGTTATGTGTTGCTAGCATGTCAGCTAATAGGAGCTTTAAGTTGCAATGAGTGAAATGAGAACATTGTCTTTTTAGACCGAGAGGAACTCGAACCACTCTCCTTGGCTCTAGAAGAATTATTGAATCTAAGGTGTTGATCGCGGGATATAGGCCTAGCTTACCGATCAGTCAAAATGAGTCATCATAATATGTTTTGGAGCTGGTGAGTGAAATTTTGCAAGCTTTTGTAAAATCTCTGTTAGTAAGTAAAAACAAATAGCTAACATTCCTGTGTTTGTGTGTCCCTCATGATCTAGGAATTTTGGGAACAAATATCCAGCCACACGATCTTCAGATGCGTGAGTAACTTAATGCCATAGTAAAATACACATGAAATAGAGGCAGAACATGTAAACTCTGCTGAAAGGCACACTGATCCAAACCCTCCTGACAATATTTGACAGGTAATATTTACAGGTCTATGACTTCTGTGAAACACAAGAACGTTGGCAATAAAACATCACTGGAACCCATTATATGAAAAGAAAAAACAATTAAGGCATTTCTCAAGATATCTTAATAAAGGTTCAACATAAGAAATTCATGCAGTTTTGGAACAACTTGAGGGTGAGAAAATAATGAGAGAACAATTTTTTGGATGAGCACATGTTCCCATGATGGTCCTTTGCTAAATTAACCATGTTTTTTTTTATTAAAAGTGTAGAAACCATGTTTTTATGGTGGATTGATTACAATAATGTATTACCATTTGGTTAGTGTAGCTAAACCATGGTTAATTTTAGTAAGGGTTCTCCAGATTTATATAACATTTAAAGGATTAGTTCACCTCAAAATGAAAATTTACTCACCCCAATGCCATCCAAGATGTTCATGTCTTTCTTTCTTCAGTGTAAAATAAATTAAGTTTGAGGAAAATATTTCAGGATTTTTCTCCAAACAATGACCTTTAACCGCAACCAAAATGTTGAAGTCCAAATCAATGCAGTTTCAAAGGGCTTCAACGTGCCTCAAAGGGCTGTGCACGTTCCCAGCGGAGGAATAGGGTCTTATCTAGCGAAACGATCGGCCATTTTCTAAACGAAAAACTAACAAACAAACAAAACATTTATATCCTTTTTAACCACAATTTTTCATTTTGTGCTGGTCTGCAAAGCACCGTCTTTTCTTTTAGAAAATCTTGGATGGCATTGGGTTGAGTAAATTATTAGGAAATTTTCATTTTGAGGTGAACTAATCCTTTAAGGAACACATTAAAAATGGTCCTATGTCACCCAGATCAATAGTCCGTTAACACACATTAACACTTTTTTTATTTATTTTTTAGATCAAGCATTGGAACAATGTTTATGGAGCAGAACAGGCACCAACAGAAGTCCATCACTAGTAAGTATCCACTTCAGTATATAAAACTGTAGTCAGTTTTAAAAGCACAATGCACTCCAAAATAAAAAGAATCTCTTTTTTCTCCCTCGTGCGATCCCAGATGTATATCTGACTTTCTTTCCACATAGATTTATTGAAAAATTATCCATTATTGTAAGCCAATACGCTGATTTCACGCAGACGTTAGCGAGGCTCCGGTGGGAAGTGTCGCCTTTAATCACAGGACAGTCGCGAATGCGATGGACTAATTGTTGTGTTTAAGAAATGATTTATTCTAAAACTGTACATACATTTCTTTCATTAGGGCTGGGATAAACGATTATTTTTTAAACAATTAATCAAGCGATTTTTTTATATATTTTTTTTACGATGCATCGATTAATCTAACGATTAATTTTTTCAGTCCGATTCGATTTTGATTATCTCCCCAGCGAATGTACAGTGACGTGACATCACTGCCAGATTCAAACTGCTTTCGCGCTGTGGCTAGCGCTGAGCCAAAGACGCGCGTCGCTCAGCGCTTTCATAGGCTATATCACAACTGTTCAGTGTTTTTAACCACATAATGTTTATTTTAGGTTTCAGACATTTAAATACAGATAATTTATAGCAAAACAATACATTTATAGTTTGTAAAATACACAATGGTGTGGAAGCAGCAATAACAACCCATTCAAATTTGCAGACATATCAGACACACAGTGTAAATAACTATAAAGTTAACTCTATTTTTCTCCCAGTTCACTGGCAACTTACTTTCATGTATTTCGGTAGAAACGGATGAATTCACACGCTGTAGTAAATGAAATAATGAAAAATAATGATAAATAAAAAAATAAATAATAATGAAAGTCTGAGGAGCCACTCGTGTTGCCACTACTCTCCGGCGCCGCCATCTTTGTTTTGGGTCTGACGAATCTACGCAAATACTTTACGTCGGCGTCTCCAGCCCTATCTTTCTTACTTTAGACTATATAACTTACAGTGAAATTAATTAATAAATAAAATAATTTTTTTATATATAATTCAGACAGTAAAAAAAGAAGCAGGGACGATATCCTATATTGAATATTAACATCCAGTAGTGTATATCGCGGCAGCAGCTTCAGGTTGATAGGGGTTCTTCCCACCGGAGCCTCACTTTCGATTTCAAAATGGCGGCTGCGTGAAATCAGTGTATATAATGCAAGTGCATGCTTCAGAAACTACAAACAGCCTGCTGTGTTTTCTGCACTTAAAGAATAGTTCACAGTCAGGCAAACATGAACATTCTCCCAAATAATCTACTCACCCTCATGTTGTTCAAAACATTTATGCATTTTGGTTGCCAACATTCTTCAAAAATATCTATATAAATATAAGAATATAAATTTTTGGGTGAACTATCTCCATAATCTGTCCGTTTATGTCTATAATGTCCGTTGTTGTGAATCTACATGTTCCTCCTTTTGGTGATGCACATTTGTCACATCAGACAAAAGTTTTAGATACCAGACAAAACAGAAGACAAACAGACAATTTAAATTCAATTTATTAAACTTGTTTAAAGGAAACAAAAATAATTTAAATCATCCTTTTTGAGAGAATCATAGTGTCCTTTTTTTCTTCCCAGATGCACCAAGGATCCAGCTGATAACTGGCAGTTGCAGGATTGTTCTTTATTTGCTGTATCTGTCACTTCTGGTACACTTTTGTTGTATGTTTTGATTTAATTTATTAATACACTTATATTGTTAGGATTCTGAACTAAAAGACAGTATAATATTTATTATCAGACCTGTGCGGGGCCCCCAGGGGTCAGGAGAATATTGTGGAAAACAATGTATAAAACCGATTTGGAAAATACAAGCCAAAAACAGCACAATTCGTTTTTTTCACCACCCTTTTCAAATGTGAAATCATGAACTCATCATGATAGTAACCCTAACTGACAAGACACTTGAAAAATCATATTTTTAGTTTTTCAGTTCCTCCTGGGGGCTCTGAAGAGCGGTTTGAGAAGAAATGGTTTATAATGTTAATTTAATCTGAATACAAAAAATGTAAAGAAACACTCCACTTTTTTGTGAAATAGGCTCATTTACCAACTCCCCTAGAGTTAAACAGTTTTACCGTTTTTAAATCCATTCAGCCGATCTCTGGGTCTGGCGGTAGCACTTTTAGCATAGCTTAGCATAGATAATTGAATCTAATTAGACTGTTAGCATCTCAAAAAATGACCAAAGAGTTTCAATATTTTTCCTATTTAAAACTTGTAAACTGTAGTTACATCGTAAACTAAGATCTACGGAAAATGAAAAGTTGCGATTTTCTAGGCTGATTTGACTAGTAACTATACTCTCATTCCTGCGTAATAATCAAGGAACTTTGCTGCGGTACATGGGTGATGCAATGATATTACGCAGTACCTGAAAATAGTCCCCAGCTAGGTAACTTCCAACGTGAATGGCATTAAGTTTTCAGGCGCTGCGTAATATCATTGCGCCTGCTCACCCATGGTACGGTAGCAAAGTTCCTTGATTATTACACAGGAATGAGAGTATAGTTCCTAGCCATATCGGCCTAGAAAATCACAACTTTTCATTTTCTGTCGGTCTTAGTTCACGATGTAACTACAGAAGAGTCAAGTTTAAAGTAGGAAAAATATCGCAACTCTTTGGTTAATTTTTGGAGAGAGATGCTTACGGTCTAATCCGATTCAATGATTTATGCTAAGCTATGCTAAAAGTGCTAGCGCCAGACCCAGATATTGGCTGAAGGGATTCGAAAACAGTAAACTCAACTTTTTAACTCTAGGAGAGTCCTATTTCCAAAAAAAGTGGAGTGTTCCTTTACATTTAAATTGTTTAATGTTTAGAATCAATAGTGGTGTGAAATCTTGTAAATGTATCAGTTCTGTGTTCAGTATGTTTAGAAAATTTCACTTTAATCCTAAAGTTTGAGAATTTGATGAAACTGCTCTACTGATAACTACTAGTTAAAATGTTGTATTTAATTTTAAGATATATATATATTCAGTTTTTTTTTACAGACTTTTGTCTTCCAAAATAAAACTGTTAATTTACCATCTTGAGCATGTCTTGACAATTTATTTAATGTGTTTGATCGTTATAAATTAGCAAAGGTCTGTTAAATAACAGTGTTTCTCAGTAGAACTTTTAGTGCCATCACTTTATTGAAGATGTTTGATTGTAATAAATTAGGAAATACCTGTAAAATAACAGTGTTTCTCAGTAGAACTTTTAGTGCCATCACTTTATTGAAGATGTTTGATTGTAATAAATTAGGAAATACCTGTAAAATAACAGTGTTTGTCCATAAAACTATTAGTGATGTCACTTTTTTGAAGGTGTTTGATTGTAATAATTTAGGAAATACCTGTAAAATAACAGTGTTTCTCAGTAGAACTTTTAGTGCTGTCACTTTATTGAAGGTGTTTGATCATTATAATCTAGGAAAAATCCATAAAATAACAGTTTTACACTGTAAAAAAAAAATCGTAAAAAAACGGTCAAATGACTGGCAGCTACGGCTGCCAAACAAAAACCGTAAAATTAAAGTAAAATATCTTAATTGAAACAAGGAAAAAACTGTAAAATAACAGTGTTTTTTTGTAAAAAGTTTAATAAAAAAATCCGTAAAATTATAATTTTTGCACTTTATTGGATTTAAGATATTTTACTTTAATTTTACGGTTTTTGTTTGGCAGCCGTAGCTGCCAGTCATTTGACCGTTTTTTTACGATTTTTTTTTTTACAGTGTACCTAATATATATATAGTATATATATATATAAAATATTTGTTAGTTGGACATTATATGTCCCTTATTTAGAATTTAGAACTTATTTATAATAAAGTACACACACATATATATATATATATATATATATATATATATATATATATATATATATATATATATATATAAAATGTACTTTATTATGTCTTTCAATTCAAACACATTTAACACAATTATACAAATGGACAGTTCCTTTAAAGACATCATATTTTCCCCCTATAAATATTCCTTATTTTTCCTTCTACTTTATCTTTTTCTTTTGTGATAATACCCACCAACACATACATATAAATAAAACAATAAATAAATAAAAATATAACATTCACATATATCAAAATCTTATAATGACACATAATTCCTAATAGTTATTGAAGTAATATTATTCAAATATCAAATATTCAATATTAAATAAGTAAATAAATAAAATAACAAATAACTAGAAATAAAAGGGAAGGTTACATAAAAATGTAGTTAATGTAGGCTAATATATATTCCTTTATTTTATGGAATATTCTTTGATTTTAGAGTTGCACATATCTTTTCAAAATGTATACATTTGTTCCTAATTTAATGTTATCCTCTCCATAATGTACTTTAGAAACTAAATCTAACAACTCATTTAAAACTGGGGATTCTTGCTTTCTCAAAAAAAAAAGTATTCTCAGCATTCTAAATAAGTATACATCATCTTTATTACGTAGCATAGATCCTATACCCAAAACTATATTTTGTATCTTTATATATTTAGTTTCTTAAAAAAAATTGAATTAGGCTACTTCTGTTCAATTTCTTTTTTTTTATTAGAAGTATAAAATATATGAGTGTAATGAGCTAGAAGTTCACTGCAACTTATCCAACTTCCTAAAGATAAATTATTATAATTAGAACCCTCGTGTTATAAAATATCGCATATTAATTTTCCAAGCAAAATGTATAATTTAGTCAGAATTATTGCAGACCTATTTGGCGCATGTCACAAATTTGGGGGACATGTCACAAATGCATAAAACAGCACAAAATATACGCTGTTTTAGACCTCTAGGGCTGCTTCAGAAACGCGTGCACACGCAATTATCTAGACTAGATAAACCTGGTTCAAGTTAGTGAGATTGCGTGAACTTGAATTACCTTTTATGAAACCGCCTTAAGCCTCAACTGATTTGTTAGGTTAATTCAAGTCGGGTTTTGAAGCTTAATACCCGCTTTTCTAAGCTTCTTTTATGAAACAACCCTCTGGGGTCTCATTTATAAAGCGTGCGTACGCACAAAACGGGGCTGGAAACATACGTACGCCAGTTTCCACGCAAAGGTGGTGATCTATAAAAAACCAACTTGACGGGAGAATGTGCGCAGCTTTAAGCAAACTTTGAGCCGTGCGTAGGCTACGCACATTCTGGAGACAAAGGGAATTGGCGACACCAAGTGAGCTGGAGTTAAATGTCTTTTTGGTCACTTTTAGACAGAAAATGTAAAGAAAATTATACATATACAGAAAGATAATACAAATATTATTTCACTTTGAAGCAAATAGCCATCCCTTCTTAAATGTCTGCGCCAGTGAGCGCGTTGGGCCCAGATAGTGAAACTGCTGCATATGTGGGCTATCTAACGGCAGATCAAGTAAAACCGTAAATCTTCATATGAGTCCTAATCATAAATGCAGTGCATGTTCACAATAAAAGTTTAAATGAATAAAATAATGATTTAAACCAAGCTTTACTCGTGATATAAACATTTAGATTAAATATTCTATTGTCTTTCATTGAGTTAAACACTTAAAGCTGCCGTCGGCAACTCTGGCTGATTGAGTGGACTTAGGCAAAATTTTGAATGTTTACAACTCTCGTGCCCCTCCCCCACTATCAACGAATACCCTCCCACAGAGTTCGTGCTCTTCAGTGCGCCATCACTCTTCGCTACTGCACGAACTTCAGGCACACGCATGTGATTGACGTGTGCGTGCACGACTTGTGATTGACAGTCATATCTCACACCCCCCTGCGCTGATTGGACACATGAACCGGGAGCGGTGGATTTTTGCAAAACATATTACACGCTTCAGGTGGAGTTAGAAGCTCGGGTTTTTTTCTAAAACCACTTTATTTATATTGTTCTGTCGGAATATAGTGTCAAATTCTCTGAAATGTATTTTATACTATTTGATTTATTTATTCAAAAACAAGGCTACTAAATTATTTGTATTAATGTAATGTGACGGCACATCCGTATTTCATATTTTCCTAATGTCTTGTACCGTTAAACATGTTATCACGTGGATGAATAATCATATGCAAATGATATGCAGATGAGGATAGGCATAGTAAAACTAGGCGTTGTAAGCTCCATATATGGTTATTTCGGGGTGGAGACGCATGTGCGCACAAACTTCCGCTGACTGGGATTTATCAAGTGAATTCAGCGCAGGTTCTGGCGTACGCACGGTTTTATAAGTCTGAATATTTTTTTGCGTACGCCATTTTTGCCTTTCGGGCGCACGTACACTTTTAGTAAGGATCCTACGCACAGTTTTATAAATGAGGCCCCTGGAGCCGGCAGATATACGCCCCCGGCAGTTTTACGCCCCTGACAGTTTTACGCCCCTGTTGTTCCTGATGCGTCCAGTAGGGGGAGGCTGTACATTAGTCCTGATATAGAAGCGACACGAATTGGTATGTTAAATAATCTGCTAAAGTTATTGTTGTTGATTGCATTGTAATGATGGAACATTTATTATTTATAAATGATTAGATAATATTCGATATAAATTCAAAAGATGGGTCTATAATTTATTTCGAGAGACAATAAAAGTAGCCTACTTGACGGTCAGGTTAATATTCTGTCTGACTCAAACTTCACTAACTACGTGTAGGTTAAAGCTGCCTTCTCTTTACCCGCTCTGTCTCACTCACTTTTAAAATTAATTACATTTTAATTTTTATCTTGTTGTCTGTCTTTAGCCAGATTTATTTATTTTTCTAACATTTAAACTTACACCATTATTAGATTACCCTTTGATTTTATGAATACGCAAATGACAGCTTATGATTTTTTTTTTGTTGTGCATTTATTTAAAGACCACATGTACAATTTTTTTTGTCACTTGTGTTAGCCTACCTTATTTAAATGTTTTTTAATGAAATATTATTACCAGAGTTACCAAAAAATTATAATAATACAACAAATAAGGAGATTATGTTTTATTTATTTTAATCAGGTTTGTTAAGTGTGCTTGAATGAGGTTCATCTGAGCTAGCATGTATTTGCTATAACGATTTTTGAAAACCAGTTAAAATCAAGTAATGATGCAATTCTTTAAATCTTAACTTTTGAGTGTAGCAGAATTAAATGGATGTAAAATGATTATAATTTCACATGTGACATTTGGTATTTAATGTGACAAAAAAAGACAGTAACACCAGTGACACAATGAATCACCAATGACAAGCATAAGACCAAAGATCATTATTCTGTAACTATAATTAAGTAGATGAGACTAAATTGTTACATTTGGCATATAATCTAAATGAATAGCTTTGAATAAAGTTTATCTATAAATGGGAGTCACTGGTGTTACCCATAAGAAAGGTGACACCAGTGACAGTAATACCAGTGACAATTTTCATGAAAAATTCATTTTACAAAATGGCTGCTGCAAAGTATCAAACCACATGTTGTAAATCATGGTATATACTAACTAAATTAAGTAGTTTAATTCATTTGTATTCTCGTTTTTTTTTTTTTTTTTACAATTACCTAACAATAAAGTAGATCATATCAGTGACTTCATCTAAAAGCTTTATATGAAATCATGAGATAAATTAGAAAAATTCTGATAACAGAAAAGAGCCAGTGGATTTACTATGGGCTTTTCTTCATAGATATTCAGGAAATTGGAAGAAGGGAGTCAAGTGATGTCATCAGTGTGATTTTTATTTCAAAATAAGAGATTTTTGTTTAACGGTAACACCAGTGACACAACTCCAGGGACCACTACTTTCATTATAAATTTTATAATATTTATTCTGCATTTAGTTTTTTTTTTATTTAATTTACATAATAAAGGTTATTTGATAGTTATGTATACATTATTGTATTTAAATAGTGTAAAAACCTGTTATTGACCAAAGCATTTTCCATCTGTACATGACTGTGGGGACGAGCACTTCTGTGGTGCTTGGAATTCTAAATAATTAATCAAAATCAAATATTGCCATATTGATGGTTCAAGAAGGCGTAATTGTTCAAATAACATATTGTTTTATTTTAAAATGTAAAGAAATTGTAACCCTAAAGTATTTTTTAAGTGTAATATTTCTGTAAAGGCTAGGGACAGAATAATGGACATTTCTATAGAATGACCCAGCTGTATGATGACCAATTGTGAAGGTACGGCAGATATTTCATTGAGGATCCATATTACACGGTACTGTGTCTAATGGGCTAAATATGGTTAGGGCTTTATATAACTTTATATAAATTCACAACAACATATATCACTCAGGCTCCTGTATATAAAACAGTTTAAAAACAATAAATTCTACAGTAGGTCATATCATTACTTTGCCCATCTGATCCAACTGTGTGTATTAATAATTTTTAAATTCACAAAAACAAATAGTCTTCTTTAGTCTGAGTGCAGAGTGAAGCCCAACTGAACATAGGCTATGGATGTTTTAATCCGTAGTGCAGATTATTCCACGGATACTGTTTATTTAAATGAACAAACATCTCTAAATTAATAAAAGTCTATAGACGAGACAGTTATTAATGTGTTAGTTTCGAGCGTTGATTTAGTTATGTAATTTCGCCGTATATCCTTCTCCCCTACTGGACGCATTTGGAACAACAGGGGCGTAAAACTGCCGGGGCGTAAAACTGCCAGGGGCGTATATCTGCCGGCTCCAGGTCTACAGCCTCCCAATATAGAGCATCACAGTCCCGCCCACAGCCGGTGCCGGAAGTAAAAATTCAATACAATTTCTCCATTGACATTTGGGATAAGCCATAAAAACGTAACCATACATGGTAGACTTAAAACCAGCTACGGCTGTACTAAGTGATTGTTTATGCTCATATAAAGTTAATGTTATTAAAGTTAATATAAAGTTCATGGGGCACTAACCTTGTTTTAAGATAAATCCCTTTTATTCGCGATGTATTGGATAAGTACTTCATTACCCACAATCCTGAACAATCCCACAATCCCACAGTGATGCATCTGATTGGTGGAAGTCGTGTCACGTGTCTGAAACCCCGCGAAGGCGCGTGAAGACTGAAGATCGCGTAATGACGTAGGGCTAAGTTCATTGGTCGCACCTCAGAGACGACCCCGCGCCATTGGATGTGCAGTTGCCTCAGCACAGCCTATGAGCGAGCCAGATGCTCAATGTTTTAGCATGTGCATAAGCTTCAGTAAATCGAGGAAAAGGAGTTTCCCTGCACATTCACTATATAAAATTCACTGGAGGAAAAAGTTCACGTTGCCGTCGTCAGATTTGGAAGTCACTCAAAAGGCTTTCAGTCAACTTTAGTGAGGCGCGGTGGTTTATGGGAGGAGTAGTTCCTTTGCTCGGAAATGAAAATATGTACACAGGCTTGTACCCTTGACTTTTTTTGGATTTTCTCTTCGTTTTTTTTCACTCGAAATGATATGTTGTATGCTTATGAGTTCAGCCGTAGCTGGTCATCCTCAGACATGCTCTTATATTTTACAAAATGTCAATGGGAGAAATGAATGGGAAATTTACTTCCGGCACCAACGCTCTCTCAGGCTGTGGGCGGGACTGTGATGCTCTATAGCAGGGGTTCTCAACCTTTTGCAAGCTGGGCCCCCCCAAAGCTGGTTCATTGCAGTTGGGGCCCCAGTGCCCCCCGCCCCACACCACACACCACCCCCCACACCACCTTGCATAGATAGATAGATAGATAGATAGATAGCCCTATAGGCTATTATTTTTAGGCTCACACTATTATTATTATTAATATTATTATCATCATCATTAGCGGTAGGTATGCCTATTTTCATTACTAGGCTATTTTTATAATTGGCAGTAGCACCAGACTTCTAATGTGAGCTTGCAGGTATTATTATTATTATTATGAGTAGTAGTAGGCCTATCATCATTACTAGGCTATTGCTATATAATTATATGAGGTTACATGCTTTATTATTGTTGTTGTTGTTATTATTTAATAATATTATTATTACTATTATTATTATTATCATCATCAGTTATTATTATCATTACTAGGCTATTGCTATAATTGGGAATTGGCACCAGATCTCTGATATTAATTTATGCTTTATTATTTTTATTATTACTAGGCCTAATATTAGGCATCATCTGCATTTTTTAAAGAAGCTTGCAGGTCGGAGATATTAATGTGAGACCTGAGCCTGCTTTGCCTTGCAAAGATCCTCAATTCTTGGCTCAGTGTTTGATAAACATAGCCTCAAATCATCCTCGATTTGTGCACGATTGCGGTATTTCGTTTTGAGTGCAGTCATTTTTGAGAATCCTGCCTCACACAAATATGTTGACGCGAAAGGAAGGAGAATCTTCAAGGCGACGTCACTGAGTTCAGCGTATTCCTGCATCAATGCTGCCCAGAATGACGAAAGAGGACAGGAGCTAAAGAGTTCCTTCAGTCTACTGTCACTCTTCAGCTCAATAAGCTGTTCCTGCATATCAATTGATAGCTCGTTTGCTGTGCACACAAACGGATCTCGAACCCACGCAAAAGAGCGATAATCCTCTTTAAAGTACGTCGCAAATTGTTTTCTCATTGCTGACAGGTGCTCAGACGCTGACTGAAATAGGGAGGATAAATCATGTGATGTGCCTGCATTGGTAATAAAGTCTGCAAGGCTGGGGAACATGTCGCAGTTCCCTCGACTAATGCGGCCATGCCAGAGGTCTAGTTTTTGTGTGAAGGCGTGCACTTTGTCTGCAAGGAGCAAAATGTGAGTTTCGCGGCCTTGCAAAGACAGGTTGAGGCCATTCAAGCGGTCAAATATATCGACCAAATAGGACAGAGACGCAAGCCACATAGTGTCATCCAGATGCTTCGCCAGATCGGATTTGATTTCTGTCAAAAACCACTTCACCTCCTCTCGCAGCTCATACAACCGCTGTAACACCCGCCCCCTGGAGAGCCAGCGAACTTCAGTGTGCAGAAGCAGCTGTTTGTGCCCTGACCCCATCTCCTGGCAGAGGACCCCAAACAAGCGAGAGTTTAGCGGCCGTGATTTGATTAGATTTATTATTTTCACGGATTGGTTCAGCACGGAGTCAAAGAGAACCGGCATTTTTTTAGCTGCTAGTGCTTCGCGATGGACCATACAATGAGTCCATTTCACAAGTGGAGCTACTTGCTGAACGCGAGCAGCTAGGCCACGCTCACGCCCCGTCATTGCCTGCGCACCATCCGTGCATAGGCCAACGCATCGGTCCCAAGCCAACCCATTTTCACGGATAAAAATATCAAGGACATTGAAAATGGCTTCTCCTGTAGTGTGCGACTGAAGAGGGCGGCAAAACAGGACATCCTCCTCAATCGCCTTGTCCCGCAGATACCTGACATAAGTGAGGAGCTGTGCCTGCCCAGCAATATCAGTGGATTCGTCCAGCTGCAGCGCGTAGTAAGGACTCTTTTGTACGAAATCTATCAGTTGCTCTCTGATATCATTGGACATGTCTACAATTCTCCTAGCGATTGTGTCATTGGACAGTGGTACTGCACCGAGTTTGGCTGCTGCACTATCGCCTATCATTATCCTGCACATGTCTTGCGCTGCTGGCAAAATGAGAGTCTCGGCGATTGTATGCGGTTTACCCAGTTTACCGATCCTTTTGACCACTACATACGATGCCTCCAAACACTGTTTAGACACCGTGCTGTGCACTGAAATGGTTGCCTGTTGCTGATGGAGGCCATCAAGCTTTCTTTGAAAATATTCAGCCGGTTTATTTTTAATGCCAGCATGTTTTGTTTCGAGGTGCCTTTTTAATTTGCAGGGCTTCATACTGTCGTTTGCCAGCACCTCGGCACACACGACACACTGAGGTCTCAGATCAGCCGTGACTGTAAACCCAAACTGCAGGTATGCTTCATACCTGCAGAATGAGATGGGAGAGTGTGGAACAACGCAAGATGGGCTGGAAAGACCTTTGGTCAATGGAAGAGAGTAGGATCAGTTTCCTTATTAGGTCAACATATGATGTTCTCCCATCACCGCAGAACCTAAACCTCTGGGTAGGAGAGGATCCCTCTTGTCCTTTGTGTTCTTCACCTGCCACATTAAGGCACATTTTGACAGGATGTAAGGTGGCTCTTAGCCAGGGTCGGTTTACTTGGCGCCATGACCAAGTACTGCGATGTTTGGCTTTAGCATTGGAAGGCAAGCGTAGTATGACCAATAAGTTGCCGCCAGTTCTAGCAAAGCATTACACGCAGAAGACCATATTCCTCCGCCCAGGCGAGCAACCACCAAGAAAAGGTGTTAACACCAATTCTCGCCCAGGACAACTGGAAGCTGCTAGGGACTGGAATATGCTGGCTGATCTTGATCAACGGCTTATTTTTCCACCTGAGATTGCCACCACTAACCTACGACCAGATATTGTTTTGTGGTCTGGATCAGCTCGCATTGTTCAACTGATAGAGTTAACAGTGCCATGGGAGGATGCGGTAGATGAGGCATATGAGAGGAAGAAACTGCGGTATGCTCATCTGGCCACTGAAGCAGAACAGCGAGGATGGAGAGTCCAGGTTTATCCAGTGGAAGTGGGTTGTAGAGGTTTTGTGGCACACTCTACAACCCGGTTCCTCAGAGACGTCGGATTCGGCGGCCAAGAGTTGCGTCGCACAGTAAAGAACTTATCTGAAGCAGCAGAAAGGAGCAGCAACTGGCTGTGGTTGAGACGGAAAGATTCTAGCTGGCTGGGTACAGGCCGTCACACTATGGTTTCGTAAAAATTGAAGAGTCTGTTGGTTTATTTGTATACGGATATTGTGTGAATGAAGGGTGGTTGGGCAGATATTGTGTTTAGCGGTAGGTGGTATGCCATATGGAACCGTTGCCACTGTAACTGCCTTATAACGCACCAGTGGGGCTCGACAGCCTTAGTCAAACGGGTTGGCGCGTATGGTTGGGTTGCGGAGAGATCGTGAGATTGTGGTTAGGTCTCGGCAGCAGGAGGGATGTAGAGGTCAGTAAGCTGGGCTGAGTTGAGTGGGGGACGGAGGGGGGTGACTCTGGGACGACAGAGTCACTGTCGAGCCCTCTTGAGGTGTCGTGGGCTAGTCGACGAAACACTGAGGACGGAAGGTGCCCACTTGAAGACCCTAGAGATGTCCCCTACTCGGCTCAATCCAGACGGTGGTCGTGCTGGTCCTGTAGTTGTGGTCGTCGTGTGTGCTGACACGCCAAGTACACTGCAGCCATTAATGCCGGACAGAAGGGGAGTCACACCACCACATGGAAAGAAGCGTAAATGGACGGAGAAGCATAGTACTGTAAAGCTACGTCTTAGTTTTGCTTATCTTGGCGAAAGCAGAGTACAAATCAGCACGAAGTTTTAACATCTACTCTCGTGTAATGGAAATCATCGTACCTTCGAAGCTTTTTTGCAGCTGGTGGTGCGTCGGTTGGCTTGGTCCTCACTAGAGGATGACACGGGAGTGGATTTTCACTCCTGTCCCGTCCCACTCCCATAGAAAGAAATCTTGTCCCGTCCCACTCCCAGACCAAAGTTTAAAAAATAATCCCATCCCATCCCGCTCCTGGTAAATTGACTCCCACTCCCATCCCGCTCCTGTTTAAACTGACTCCCGCTCCTGTACCGCTCCCATATATTTTTTTCTTCAATTAGTGTTTAGTTAATACATAGAATTTGATTTAATCTGCTCTCCATCTTGTTTTAGACCAGCTGCTGAGCCCCTGTTTCTAGATTTTCTCCAGAAAATGGAAGACAGCAAACAAAAGAAAAACAGTAGGCTACATAGTTCACACCATGTCTACAATAGTTTAATAAACCCAAACAGCACATTAAGTGAGACTAAGACTAAGCATGTCTTACAAGCAGCGTACATCGTGCTATCACCGTCACATTCTACTCTCATAAACTTAATTATACTACAGGGCTGTTGAATGCTTGATTCTGATTGGTTGAGAACGTTCTAAGGTGTGCAATTATTTTCAGGGAAACGCACGGCTAAAGTAGTTCCAGCAGGTCTTGACCGCATTACAGTTCTATATCACTTCGCGTAGTCAACTGTAATAACGGAAAAAAGGATAGGCTACAATTCATAACAAGATAAACATGTAGCCACATGCGCTTGATCTGCCATTTTCGATGTCTAACTTCACAATCATTGGAAACATGCAGTTTAATTTTAATAAATAAAGTATAGTTCTATCTATAATCAATAGAAAATTAAACTGAATAGGCCTATATAAAAAATGTAGGCTATAGTCCTGCTGCACGGGTTTTCGTAATTATTGCAGATAATAGGCTATAACAAATAAATAATTATTGATAGGCCTATAGTTGTTAAAAGGACGTTGTGTTTCATTTATTAGGCAAGTCTACTGTCAATATTAGAAGAAAAAAAAACATGAACGAACTAATTAAAACGAATTGAATTAATACATAATAATATTGACGCACATATGCTTCTCTCTCTCTCTCTCTCTCTCTCTCTCTCTCTCTAATAACTGCATTAATAACTGCATAAAGCCGGGGACACACTTATACTGTAAGGCCGGTTATGAATGTAATTTATTATGATTGATCATGCCCAAACGCGTGTTCAGCGCGTTCAGTCTGTGATCACAGTCTGGGTGTAAAATCTGCTGCAGTCGATGGACACAGTCAGAGAGTGTTTCAGCCAGTCGTTGAGTGTGTCCAGTCTGCTTCTCTTCTATCAGAGGCTCAAACCTCCGTTACTTTAAAATGACGTTTTGGAATTAGCAACGGAGGCATGGGATTAGATGCGCAGGAAATTAGTCCCACATACAAGAGCGTTTTAATGACAAAAACTTTACAAACGTCTTGAAATAAATTATTTGAACAATGTTTTGAGGTGTGGTAACTGTAGTATAAGCGTAATAATTGACTTCAGGCCGTTGAATTATTAGAAAAATAATGCACACCGAGGTGTAATCGTGACCGCATTACCACCTCGGGTGTGCATTATTTTTCTAATAATTCAACGGCCTGTCGTCAATTATTCCTTACTTAATATTTCAGACTTTCCGACCAGTTCTGTGAACTTAATAGATGTCATTACTTCTGACTTTGCGCTGTAAATAATTTTTTGCCACATCGACTTCTCCGCGGCTGTCGCGGCTGTTAGCTCCCTCCATCACTGCTCTTTGAATTCCGGCGGTAAGCCGTGACAAAAAGCACTGATGGCTTCTGGGACGTGTAGTTCTTTTTTAATTGCGTTACATTGTAGGCGTATTAAAAGGAAACTACAAAATGATGCATTTACTTTTTTCTTTTTTTGTCGTCTTTGCTATTGGTTAATTCCCGCTCCCGTCTGCTCCCGTTAACCATTTATCCTGTACCGTCCAAATCCCGTGATTAATAGCAAAGATGACTCCCATCCTGCAGGAATCCCACGGGAATCCCGTGACCCGTGGGATTCCCGAAAAAATGTCAGCCTCTAGTCCTCACAAGAAATTTCTCCATTTTTGTTACGTGTTTTCAATAAAGTTTTTGCACTATGTATAACTGTGTGTGTGTGGTGTATGTTGAGAGAAATATCAGGGGCTAATCAGTCGGGACTCAGGCACGATCTTTAATTTAAGCTAAGTGAAATATATTGACCAAATATATATAAAAAAATTACTAGGGCTGAGATTTATTCTAAATTTAAAAAAATAATGTTTGTGGCCCGGGTTAGTCTTTAAAAAGACTGTTGGGGTTTGTAGTAAAGGACTATCGAGATTGATAACAGACTAGCGAGAACTGGCACAAGCGAACTTGGCAAGAGACTAGACTAGAGTGAATGGATAACTGTCATGAGGCAATTTAAATGCAGTGATTTATTTTTGTGTGAGAGTGAGTGAACATTTACAGCCCGATCTGAAAGTCAGGGCGGGAACGGCGGCGGCCATGCGCATGCGTGATTCATTTGCAGCCTGGACGCCGAGGGGTGTGTGTCTTCTCTCTGCTCTTACTGCAGGCTGGGACTGCTGCGCGAGGCTACTGCTGACTGTTACTCCTTTTCCACCAAAAAAGAACTGGTTCGGAACTGGTGCTGGTTCAAAGTTGGTTCGGAGTTGGTTCAACTTGCGAACCTTCTCAGAACCTGTTTGTTTTTCCACTGACTAGAGCGCCCAGCGAACGACGTCGTTACGTCACTGTGTACGTCGCCATACGTCTTAGCTAGGCCCAGTCCCAATACTCACTTGAGCCCTAAGGCCTTCCTGGAAGTGGACACTTGTTGAAAGTGCACTTAGCGGAGTAAGTGCGCGAGGGCCCGAAGCTTGAGAAGAGCAGAATTGGGACAGTTTTCCACACGTCACTTCTGTTGTGATCAGGAGAGCAAACATGGCGCTGGACGCAGTTGCGGTATTCGCAGTCTATATGCTTATCTGTTTGTGTCTGTTCAATGAATTATCGTGTAAACACTGTGCGTGTCCGAGTGTAATTGAACAGGAGTTATTTTAAGTTTTTGTATAGCGCTTTTCATAGTAGATAGCAGAGGAGAAAGGCCGCGAAATTTAAAAATACTACTTTTATTGTACACGAAATGTAGTTTTAAGAGTTTTTCAGTCGAGAATGTAGTTGTTTAAAGCTCAAATCTGTGGTTTATTTATAAAGATAGCGCCTATTTAAAAATTTAAACTGACGTTTTCGGAGTTGTGCGATCCAGGTAATCACCGGATGCTCAGCGCTCGTGTACCCCGCCTGGAACAGCCTTAACTCGGCTAGTTCTTCTGACGTTTGCCGCTGGCTCTGATGTCTCGAGTCTAGAGGTTAAACAGGAGATATAATGGCTATTATTAATCAATAAAACTGAAATTTAACAAAAAGAGACAAGGTTGTGTCATTTTATTTTATCGGTGGGACTCATCTCTCCACCACACTGGTTTCCCTTTTCTTCTGAGTTTTCCCGCTGCCGACCAGCACCATAGCAACCGTTTTGCTCCCCCATTGGCATTGGTTAGCTGTTCGAAACGTCACGACACTACAAGGATTCTGGGTAATAGCCCACAGCAAAGTGCGGTCTGATGCACACTTGCGAAAAGGGCGCATTAAGTGCCCTTACGATCACCCCTGGAGAACACATTAGAGGATCGGGACACCCTACGGCCTTGCACCCCTTAGCGAGAACGCGCATTTGAGGGGCACAAGGGCAGAAGGGCGGATATTGGGACAGGGCCCTAGAAACGCTTGCAAGTACATTACTTTGGGATTATCTCTAACTCGTGTACAAAGAAGGCTTTAAAAACAATTGAAATATGTAAGTCTTTTAATATTTTCCTTTGATATTTAATATTTTCTGATTAGTTATGTACCCCTGTCTTGTCTTTTTCCCCCCGTTTATTTGTGTGACTGTTTTCTTCTTTGCTTACATAATGTTTTCAATTAAAAAATTAATTAAAAAAACTAGAAACGCTTGCGCCAACTTCAAGCATAACAAATTACAATGCTGGACTACATCGTGTTTCTGCAAATGTTTGTCCTGGCTTTGCGATCCTATATTATGGTCAGAAAAGATATTTAGAACACATCTAAACCCGCCCTCAGCCCCCGACGTAAGCATGACGTGGTAAAAGAACGGTTCTAGTCCAGCAAAGAGTTGGTGCCGCTTTGGAACCAGTTTTCCTGGCCGAGAACCGGTTCTTTGGCTGTCGAAACACAAAGAACTGGTTCGCGCGCAGGCACCGGCTCCGACCCGGCTCTCAAAATGCTTCGGTGGAAAAGGGGCTGTGCTTTTGGACGGGAGAGGGGCTCACGGCAGCTCCCGTGGTTGAGCACAGTAGGCCAACTGCAGAGTGATTCGTGCTTTCGAGTCTCCAAACACCACAAAAGTCTCTAAAAACACCAGTAAAAGTCGCTGGATTTGTCGCTTTTGACAAAAAAAAAAAGTCGCCAGGAGGATGATTTGTTTGTGTTAATCAGTGCTTGGAGTGGGGGGTGGGAAAGGCCGCGGTACTCTCTTTGCATTGACAAATCATGACATTTTTATGGTGAAAAACAAAACTTGGAGATTGGGGCTACAACAATTGATTGTTATTTATTTATTAACAGCATAAATGTATTTAAAAAACATGTTTGTCTGTGCGTGTGAGCATTTCACAAAAACTAAAGGAAAACTGTAGCCTATATTCTGACTAGTTTATTCGTTTATGTATAAACTAAATACGACCTCACGTTTTATACGTTTGCAGCCTCTGAAACTTCTGTCCGTCATAAAGATTAATTCAGATGGTTCGATTTTCTGCATTTTTCGCATCCATAGCAAATATTTTGAGGGGTTTTGACAATTGAGAGCCACCAAATGACGAATATGAAAAACGAATACGACAGTTTCGGACTTAAACTTTTGAGGCTTGCGCAGCTTCTCGAGGAGAAATCAATCAAAAAATGAGCGCCGTTTTCTTAAGTCTGAGCGCGCAGCAGCACACACAAATAAACTAAATTGACATACTGCAGTTAAATTTCAAAATGTGGTCTTTTATATGTATAACATTTGAATACAGTTCAGCAACATACATCACACGACCTGACAACCATCACTCTTAATTTACCAGTGTTGGGCAGTAGCGTCGCTACAAGTAGTGACGCTACTAGTTTAACTACATTTCCCAGTAGCGTGGTGGTAGCGTCGCTGTTTTCTGAATCAAATAGCTTTTCAGTAGCGAAGCTCTTTTTTTGATCAAGTAATGCGGTATAGCGTCTCCACGCTACACACAAGCTACATTTCCCCAAGCATTTCTAAAGTTCAAGCTCAAATCGGAAAGACAACTGTTAAGTAGGCCTATCACTGATCCTGAATAAGTGACGATGACTTCTTCATGTGTTTTACGGCGGTTGGCAACCATAGGACCAGGGCCGGATTAACAATTTCCTGTGCCCTGGGCAACAAGACTCAAGGGCCCCCCCCACCAAAGCAACAATGGCAAAAAGTAACAAAAGTCGCTATCACCAAGAGCATAGCACTTCTATACTAATAAATCAGGCTTCTGCATGGCTCAGTCGAAATGTATATGTACAATAGCCTCAGTGATAACTAAGATATTAAAATACATACTCTTCTGAGTTGTATGATGTTGGCCTTATGTTTTATAAAAAATTTATTATAATTTATATCTCAAGCTCACCGGGTCATGTTGAGAGAGGAAAACACGCACGTCACATCGTTGTAAAAAACGCATTTTATTATAGCCCATTCAGAAATACCGTAGTATAAAATACCGGTAATTAAAACACAACATTAACATTATAAACATTATTAATAACATATTATTCTATGTGTATTTTGCTTCCCTTTACTGTAGCCTATGTCAAATCTTAAAATGAATGGTAGCCTATTCAGGAAACGACAAGAATGAAAAATAAGTAGCCACGTATATAATACAATATAATAGCTTACAAAAATAGCCTATTGTGCCCTTTATTATAAACAACATTTAGCCTATTTTAAACGCCATGCCTAAACTAATTTATTTGAATCGAAACTGAAACTGTACCGACGTTGGTTTTGCAAGTAACATTTGGATGCTAACTAAAGAAGGGTTGTACTTTCAGTCAGTCCCAATATACACAACACGTATGCTAAATCAGCATCTTCACAGCAAGGGAGATGAGTTTAGAATAACAGCAAGCAGGCTGCGCTGCCTTTATTTTGTACAACAGACCAATTAAATTAAGCAGAATAACTTTTTATATGTTTGGTTGATTGTGTTTTATTGTAATAATGAACAGGCTGTGATGTCAAGTTAGCAATGCCAGAAGTGAACTCATAATATGGTGTGTGAGCGAGCGATGCGCCGGCGCCGTCACTCGGATTTGTTGCTCAGGATAGGAAATAACTAATACTCTAACGTTTAATACTCTACCATTCGAAACAGTAAAATTAAAATGACAAAATGTCATGGCTTTGAAAAATAAAGAAAATAACATGATGTGCTGCTTTAGCGCATCTCATTCTCCTTGAACATATTTCTGGCTCACACAAAAAAATGAACCAAAATAGCCCACAGCGAGTAGCCTTCTTGGCGCGCCTTCTTTTGAAAGTCAACATTTAGATTATTCGAAGTAAAATGCATTATATAGGACTAAATCACTTAGGAACAAGTCACAGCGTGCTTCATGATAAAAAGCCACACTGACAATTCATTGGTTGACTTACCGAAACAGGCCAATCACTCAAGGTCTCTCGCTCCCTCTCCCTCTCTGCCGTTCGCGCGCTACACGGTTTGGAGCACAGTCTCGGTCTCGCATGCTCGCTCTAGGTTCCAGGAGATTTTAACTAACATAATATTTGACGGTGCCCAGGGCCCCTTAGATGTCTGGGGCCCCTGGGCAATAGCCCAGTTGCCCTAATGGTTAATCCGGCCCTGCATTGGACCATATCAATCCCGCGATGCGGAAAAGACGGACAGGATCGCGGAATCCAGGCGTAAAAACGGAATTCACTGTATAACGCTGTAATTTACGGAATTGTCATATCTTGGATGAAAAGTAGGTCAGTAAATGTAAATAAAATCGCGAAATAGACTACTGTATGTGAATATTCGCATAAAGAGTAGGCTATTTAAATAGGAATCATGCATGTTCTGCGTCTCTCTGAATGAAGTTTCATTTACCACAACACTCAAACACACACTGAGGCACGCAAGACGCTCGCGAAGTTTTCAGTTTATATGAGGACATTATTGCATGAACTTTATCTACACAGCCGCTCTGAGAGTCACTTCAGCAGCATGTTAGCTTGATTTGAGAAAAACTATATATATCATGAAAACACAAAGAGACTCAAAGGGCTACACGGCAACCCATCAAAATAAAAGGTTGGTTTAACCTTTAAGAAAGTTTTGCTTAAATCATTACATTTTAAAACATTGGTTATTACTAGGGAATTAAACCATTAAAATGGAATCAAGAAAAGAAAAAAAATTGGTACATTTTTTTTTAAAAGTCACAGTGCCCTAAATTTTATTATTTTTAATATTTTAATAGATGATTGTTAAATTGTATAAGTTTCATGGTTTCAATTAATTAGACATGCTTTTTGTCCAAAAATATTAAAACGGGAAAAAATAGAATACAGAAAAATTAAAATGGAAATATTATAATAATTTGGAATGTGAATTTTTTTTTAAAACAAATCATAGGGCCCTACAACTCCAACCAGCTTTTAGGTGCATTACCACCACATTCTGCTCCGGAGTGACGTGGACATCACGTACCAATCTCAATCCTTGGCCTGACACTTCATAGAAAGATGCACACACTCCCGACTCCTGCTTTTGTTATAGTTTTATATAGTTATATGGTTTTATATAGTTATGTTTTTGTTTGTGAATAAACAATTGAACTGATAAATTGACTGCCTATCTGTTTGACTGACATGTTTAAAAATGATAAAAATGAATAAAAAAAATAGCTTAGATGTAGTAAGCTACTTTTGCCATTTTGCTGTAGCTTAGCTTGCTACATTTCCCAGGGTGGTAGCTTCAGTGTAGTGAAGCTGAATTTAATGTAGAGTAACTGTTAGCTTAGCTCACTACATTTTCCAGGTAGCTTGCCCAACACTGTAATTTACCATCATCACCTCACGATTGAAAATGTGACACTGATTTCATATGACAGTTCAACAAACAAGTTAATATTATTAAGTCACTTTTTAGACGAAATAATGACTGTTTTGGTCTATTTTAGCAGCGAAAATAGATCCAATGAATCCAAACAAAGATTACAGCATAGCTCACAGCAACACTCAATCGTGTTTTGAATGATTCAGTGTTTTGAACGAGTCAAAGATTCAATGACCCATTCACAAACGTCTCAATCTTGATGAATCGGCCGTTTGAACGAATCGTTTGAATGAACGACTCAATGACTTGCTTAATAAAACCGCTTATCACCTGCATTTGCGCTCACTATCGACAAACCAATCGTTTTAATTTGTTAAAAACTTTTTTTTAAATCAGTCCAAACACATTTTAATTTTTATTCAGGAGTAACGTATATACAAAACTTTAACTTTTATGACAGTAGTTTAGTGATAAAAAAAATAAAAATAAAAAAAAAAGACTTTTTTTTTTTGCAGGGTGGTAGGGGAAGACTCATTAATATTCATTAGGGAACTCATCCCTGATTGGTCTGATAACCTACCCCTAACCCCGCCCCTAAACCTACCAGTCACTGGGGGTCTGATGACCTACCCCTAACCCCGCCCTAAACCTACCCGTCACTAGTTCCCTAATGAATATTAATGAGTCTTCCCCTACCACCCTGCAAAAAAAAAAAATTCGCCCCCGGCGGAGTCGGCGGAACCACTGCTCTATAGAATAGAGTGAGCTTTGGTGATCGAATCACACTCTACTAAGCTCTACTACATAATACTACTACAGCGGTCACAGAAAAACACGGGGAGAGATTGTAACAAGTTCTTACCATTGTCGAGTAAAATCAAGATCACCATGAGCGAAGTAAGGAAAAGCTTCATTTGCAGCACGTTTTCGTGGTTCTGATATATCGTAAAATCATTCTGTTCTTCTGCATTAAAAGCTACGCAGTGAAATTAATATGGGAGCCCCAGCCTCCATAATAGAAGTAGAGTGTAGGCCTACGTTAGTGAAATCACAATTTGAGTAGAGGACAGTGCATACATCGGGGGTGTGTGTGTGAAAGAGGACAGCAACATAGACGAGACACCCCTCGCTGCAGCCTGTAGCACGATGACGTAGCTGCCAATACGTAGTGGATGGAGGTGTGTTTTGGTGACGTCATAGACGCATGCGCAGTGCCGATATCTGGACTATAATTCTCATGCGTTGGTTTAAGTGACATGTATGCTCTATATTGTACTGAGATGATGTTAAAAACCTGTGTAGTATAGTACTGTTAAATAATTATGAGTAATTATTGATAAATAAGTAATTATTTACATAAATGGGATGCTTATCCGAGATTCACTCTATAGGCTACATGCAAAGTTATTTTACAACATTTTAAATCACATGATTTTAAACCTAAATTTGATAGATTAATAGCATGTCCTCACCGCTAGTATTTTTTTTAATGCGTGTATATAGAACATTTTAAAATAAAGCATTTTTATTTTATTCAGGTCATATTTGCTGTTGAGTAAGCATCTTAATGCTTAATGCTCAGAACTGTAAGCATCTTAAAATACCAGTAAACATTCAAGGGAAAATGCTAAAATAATAACAGCATCAAGAAAATAAATCTTGTCAGATGTAGGCTATAAAAATAAAATAAAAAAAACGAAATAAAGGCCTACATAAGGTTCCTCTTAATTTGGTGTTCAGTTAGACATTTCTGGAAGCTTGTTTTCACCACAGAGTGAGAAATATAAAAGGTAATTGCGACTTTTTATCTCACTATTCTGACTTTTTATCTCAGAATTTATATAAAGTCGCAATTGCAGGTTATAAAGTCAGATTTTCGTGATATAAAGTCGTAAATGTGTTATTAAGTCAGATTTGCGTGATATAAGGTCGCAATTGTGAGGCTACTTGAAATTCTGAGGTTAAAAAAAAATAAGTAGCCTAATTTTATTCCCTTAGAATTTGACTTTATAACTCGCAATTGCGAGTTTATATCTCTCAATTCTGAGAAAAGATGTCAGAATTGGGAGATATAAACTTGCAATTATGTTATAAATTCAGAATTGCGAGAAAAAAGGTCATAATTCTGACTTTATAGCACACAATTGCGACTTTATTTCACGCAATTCTGTCTTTAGCCTATATCTCACATTTCTGAGAAATAAAGTCAGTATGCGAGATGTAAACTCGCAATTGTAAGGAAAAGTCGCAATTATTTTTTTATATGTTTTATTCTGTGGCGGAAAAGAGCTTCCATACTCAAGTGACCATTTATATTTCACTTTATTCTTCTTGGAAGATCAAAGCACGTGCGATTGTTCACCAACTCTCTCTCTACACTTACTCTAACTATAGAATCAATTCTTAATGCGCATGTGACGCCATCAGCGTTTATCACAGGATCGCGTTTAAAGTATGTTTAAAGAGAACGGTGTCGTCCCCTAATTTAATAACAAATTATCATTTCGACAGAAGTGAATCAATCAAAACTAACTTTAGCTGGAAAATAATATTATTCAAGAACCGCGCAAAACAATCTGTTGCATTAAATTATATGCGTATCTATGTAAAGCTGCTTTGAAACAATCTACATCGTTAAAAGCGCTATATAAATGAAGATGACTTGACTTGACTAGTGCGCATGCGCGCGTAACAGCGTTTTTTTTTTTTTTTTTTTTTTAAATGCTTTATTCAAACATGAAGTTTACAATGTAAAATAACAGAATCAGAACACAACAATAACAAAAATATACAAAGCGCGTAACAGCGTCCACTACGTATTGGACCATCCAGCTACGTCATCGTGCTACAGGCTGCAGCGAGCAGCGAGGACCTCTTGGAGAAGACAGGACACAGCGACCCCATTGATTTCAACGGAGGGAATTGAAGCCCGATAGGACGCGTACTGCGCAGACTCACACTGAGCTGGACGACGTGGATGTGACGCAAGCAACCTGACTGACAGTTGTAAATCTTCTAGTAGCTGTGCCAAGACAAATCTGAATCACCTAATCTTGCAGAGACGGCGACACGTGACCTGGAGCAATTTAACCACTGGTCTAAAACACAATACTTGTCTTGAATGATGATCAGAAGTTTCCAAGGTCGAAGTATGGGCTGACTTTAGACAGTAAAAGATTGCTGCGAGCTTCTCCTTCTGTCTACACGGTAACGTCTCTACTGCGCGACAGAGAGTCCCGTGGTTATGACGCAATCTTTAGCCTATTTTTACAAAAACGGCTTCTACGGGGCCATTAAGTAAGATACAAAGCAATGGAGCCTTTTATACATTGTCGTGTTTCTTTAGAAATAAATAATGGACAAATGGAGTCTTTGGACGCCTCAGATGTAAAGTTATTCGCTGTCAAAGTGACACCAAAATGAATGGGAGTCAATGGGATGCTAACAGCAAGTGATAGCCAGCTACAATGGCGGCCCCCAGAGGAAGCTTCAGTTTCCGGCGGATGGATTACCCCGTTGGCTAGCAACAGAACAAAAAGGGGTGTGTGACTTCTTCTTCTTCTTTCAGTTTAATGGCGGATCCCAAACCGCATTTATAGGTGCATACCACCACCTAATGTTCAGGAGAGTGTAATATCAGGGTATTCAGGTCAAGAAAAAAAAAGATTCTATTTATTTTTTTCAATATCTTCAATAATTCTTAATATATATATATATATATATATATATACATGCACACCCATACACACATAGTACATACTCATATACTATACATACTCACATATGCAAGAGTAAATAAATAAAAATTTCTCCTCTGTTGCCCCGAAACTGTGGAACTCATTGCCAGACCACCTGAGGGTTCCACAGTCTGTTGACCATTTTAAAAAAGGCTTAAAAACCTTTTTATTTAAAAAAAGCTACAACTAATGCAGAATTTACTGTTTTTACGTTTTCTTTTTCTTGCCCCTGTTTTTACTTCTGAAATATGTTCGCTGTAGCACTTTGAGATTTGTTCGCAAATTAAAAGTGCTTTATAAATAAAATTATTATTATTATTATTATATTAAAATAACTATAACCTAACCTTATAATGTGATCTAATCCTGTATTTCTTAGAAAATGAAAGACTGGCGCAGAGTCTATACTGACCTCTGAGTCTGACTTGACTGTTGTTAGGCTTTGGGTAAGTGTTATGGATTCATTGTTTTATTTGAATGTAAAGCTGTTCTGTGAGTATGGAGCGAATTATGTGCCAAAACCTCACACACACACAAAACGTGTTTTACTCACACCCAATGATTCACAAACAAACTCAGTGTGGTTTGTAAATACAAAACATCACTCACAAACTAATGCATATTGTTCTGCAAATAAAAAACGTACATATCAAACAAATACAGTATGTTTTACATATACATAGAAACGTATTTCTTCAATGACAAAAATATCCTCCAAGTACAAACTAAAATCTTTCAAGTACAAAACAAAATTCTCCAAGTACGAGACAAAAACCTTCAAGTACAAAGCAAAATTCTACAAGCACGAAACAAAAACCTTCAAGTACAAAGCAAAATTCTACAAGCACGAAACAAAAACCTTCAAGTACAAAGCAAAATTCTACAAGCACGAAACAAAAACCTTCAAGTACAAAGCAAAATTCTACAAGTAGCCTACGGAAAAACTGTCACGTGACTTTTGGCACTATTTTTCCACGTCCAGGCAGATTTTCTTCACAAATATATCCAGGGCAGGCGGATTTTCTCACAAATGCAGTTGAGCAACTTCCTCTTCTCCAACAGTAGATGGCGCTAAGATAGGGGATCAATTTCGCGCTAGTCTCTCGGTAGAAACACTGATGTGAAACGCGTGCTTGCCTTTGCCCATGGGAAAATGAGCGGTGAACAGGTGTGTTTCTGTCTTACTTTATCTATAATTAACCTTATTGAGGTTTTGGTAAATGTTTATTATATAGACAGAAATCCACATTAGCACTTAGTAGCACTCCACTCATAGGATAAGGGAATCTATAAGCTGAAAGCTCTGCCATGTTGCTTTTTAGGCTACATTTTTGTAAAAACGTTTCATTTACTGAATGAGTCTATTTCTTTCGTTCTCCATAAATTAATGAGAACATTTCATTTAATTGAAAGGAGGGTCCCACTTATTCATTAATTTAGTTGGAATTCAGTCAGCTTAACTGTTAGCCTAATGTAATAAAATAATGAATGAACAAAACAAACAATATAGGCTACAATTGTTTCTTAACTTCCCTGTGACGTATTGCCCAAATTATTATTTTGGACAGACAAAAGAAACCCTCCTTAATTTATGGAGAACGAAAGAAATAGATTCGTTCAGTGTAATCACTAATTTAGTCATTTCACACGCGTCTTATGTAGATTATTATTTTTTTATTTTTTTAAAGCAACATATGAGAGAGCTTTCAGCTTAGATTCCCCTATCCTAGAGAGAGTGAAGTGCTACTAGCGGTAATATGGATTTTTGTCTAGATGTAATAAACATTTTGCAAAAGAAAACCTCAATAAGGTTAATTAGATAAAGTAAGACAGAAACACACCTGTTCACCGCTCATTTTCCTCAGCTGTAGGCAGTGTTGGGAAAACGTATTTCGTTACAGAATACATGCCCAAAAATGTAATTTGTAACGTTTTCCGTTGCATTACTCAATCTGAGGGATTACGTCCGCACTGAATTGCCTTTTATAAGTGTAAGAATGCGGCCATCTAATCCTGCTTACTAAGAGACTGCTCTCTGCTTAAATAGGCTAATCCTGGCGCGTTCACTGCGAAGATCGCGAGTCAGCATTGTCACACTGACAAATACACTTGTTTATTAATAAACAATTAAAATATCTCCTTGCTATATTTTACATATTCATAATCTTTTGTCGGTTCTTTGTGACAGCTTTAAGGTGCTTTATTGGCAGTGCCACCCTACATGTTACACGCGTCACCACCGCAAAAATAAAAAAATAAAAAAATAAAAATCTACATAAGACGCGTGTGAAATGACTAAATTATTGTGTATATATATACATATATGTATATATATATATATACAGTGATTACACTGACCGAATCTATTTCTTTCGTTCTCCATAAATTAAGGAGGGTTTCTTGATAATCTGTCCAAAATAATAATTTGGGCAATACGTCACAGGGAAGTTAAGAAACAATTGTAGCCTATATTGTTTGTTTTGTTCATTCATTATTTTATTACATTAACAGTTAAGCTGACTGAATTCCAACTAAATTAATGAATAAGTGGGACCCTCCTTTCAATTAAATGAAATGTTCTCATTAATTTATGGAGAACGAAAGAAATAGACTCATTCAGTAAATGAAACGTTTTTACAAAAATGTAGCCTAAAAAGCAACATGGCAGAGCTTTCAGCTTATAGATTCCCTTATTGGAGTGCTACTAAGTGCTAATGTGGATTTCTGTCTATATAATAAACATTTACCAAAACCTCAATAAGGTTAATTATAGATAAAGTAAGACAGAAACACACCTGTTCACCGCTCATTTTCCCATGGGCAAAGGCAAGCACGCGTTTCACATCAGTGTTTCTACCGAGAGACTAGCGCGAAATTGATCCCCTATCTTAGCGCCATCTACTGTTCGAGAAGAGGAAGTTGCTCAACTGCATTTGTGAGAAAATCCGCCTGCCCTGGATATATTTGTGAAGAAAATCTGCCTGGACGTGGAAAAATAGTGCCAAAGTCACGTGACAGTTTTTCCGTACTTGTAGAATTTTGCTTTGTACTTGAAGGTTTTTGTTTCGTGCTTGTAGAATTTTGCTTTGTACTTGAAGGTTTTTGTTTCGTGCTTGTAGAATTTTGCTTTGTACTTGAAGGTTTTTGTTTCGTGCTTGTAGAATTTTGCTTTGTACTTGAAGGTTTTTGTCTCGTACTTGGAGAATTTTGTTTTGTACTTGAAAAGATTTTAGTTTGTGCTTGGAGGATATTTTTGTCATTGAAGAAATACGTTTCTATGTATATGTAAAACATACTGTATTTGTTTGATATGTACGTTTTTTATTTGCAGAACAATATGCATTAGTTTGTGAGTGATGTTTTGTATTTACAAACCGCACTGAGTTTGTTTGTGAATCATTGGGTGTGAGTAAAACACGTTTTGTGTGTGTGTGAGGTTTTGGCACATAATTCGCTCCATATTATGTGAGGGCATTAACTGTGAGGTTCATAAAAAGCAGCTGGTTTTATTTCTGCTGATGACCCCTAATTGCTAATTTAACAACAAAAGGGTGAATGTTTGTTGCAGAGTGAGCACTGAAGATAGCAATGTGCTGAAACATTTGCTCTTGTTCATTTGGTTTTAAATCACTGCACTTTTACAATTCACTATGCAATCCAGAAAGAAAAAAAAGTTTTGATAGGCTTCTGTAGTCTGAATTCAGTGTGTGGCCTGCCACCTTCATGCTTGTTTTCATAAAAAGCAGGGCAGGAAGAAAATCTTCACCTATAAACACACATACAATACACACTGTCACCACACTGAATACACACTCTTACCTATATCTGATGGTCCAGATCAAACCACATTTCTCAAGTACACTGACCAAGGTTTCAGTTTGAACTTCAATAAAACTTGAACAATGAGATCAGACACAGTTTTAACTTTTTACTTTGTTTTTTAAATGCACTAAACTGAATAAATATACATAACCATTTTAAAATCACAAGAATTTGTAGAGTTCACTAGATATTCTTCTACTTTTGCCATTTAAGAGTCAGACACTTTTGCCACAGTCAGACAACTACTTTTCAAATAGTAGCCTATGTTAAATGATAAGAAATAAAGAATATTTCACACATTAAGAACAGTTAAAGTCTTATGGGCCAGATGAACTATAACATTATATCATGTTCAAATGCAGCGAGTGAAAAGGAGGGCCAAAGTGTGTCGTGAGAGGATTCACACACATATAGACGTGTGATATATTGAGTGTTTTCAGCAGATAGTTTCATCACACACTGAACAACTGGAGGAAATGTTTCACATGTGTGTTTTATTCTGTTTGTGCTGCTGGAGTCTGACTGGTAAGTTATATTTAAAAAAATATATGGTTTAATTTTTTTACCAAGAGTAATACAGTGGCTGATACACACTCAGTAAAAAGGTTCAAAAGCTGTTTTTAGAAACTTTGCTTTTGAGTTCATATCTGGGTCAAAAATGGATGAATTTTTTTTAATGCGATAAGTAGCCTGGAATATTTAGTATGAAAATCAGATGTACTCTGTGTTTGGTTATATGCTTGTTTTAAATTGACATTTACGAAATCAATAATAAGGGTAAACACACTATGAAGGGGACCTAGATTGTTACATGTGTTCTTAATCTGGGCCTGGTTATCTGTCAAAAAAAGTACAATAAATATATTTCCAGGCAATCACGCAAGCGCTGGTGCAATGTTTTCTCTGTCTGCTTGATTCTGACAATCTCTCTTAATTAAAAGTGGTTTATAAAGACATTTTACACATTTATTTTTGTCTCACTCAGTTCTGTGTGCTGACTGGGCCGTTTTGCAAGAATACTTTTAAAAGAGACAATTTGATTCGGAGTGTCTCTTACGCAGTGATGATTTAATAGAACATTTTTGCCTCAACATTCGTAAAGCATTTGAAGCAGTCAAAGTTGTTTAAATGTTTAAATATATAGAATGAAACAACATTCAGATTCAGAATCATTCTTTATTCTCTTCGATAGAGGAAATTTGTTTTCACAGACTGTACCAGGAGGAACAACATTCAACATTAAACACAAATAAATTTTGTACACATAAATAGACATATTACATCTTTGAATTCGAGTACAAACCTTTTTGGCAAATGTTTGGTGATAAAGAGGGGGAGAAGAACATTAACAATGTCCTCCATGCATGTTTAAGCAATAGTACCTAGATTTTACCTTACGACACTTTAAGACCTCTATTACATTCATCACCATTCAGTTCAGTTTATAAGCTGTCAGATGAGACTAAACATGACATATTTATAATTTACAATAAATTATAGATAAAGTAGATAAACATATCAGTAGATATCACTAGTAGATAAACAGTATGTAGTTGAAAGCACATGTGTCCTGTGAAGGAAATGGTACAGATGTGTCATTGAGGTGAAAACAACTGTCTCCCCAAACAGAAGCATCCTGTGCCTGGACCGTCCCATCATTCCTCGCTTTTTTTCTTATCAGTGCAAAAGAGACTCAAAATACTTTGTTGATTTTGATCTTACATATAAGTGTTATACATCATTCAAAACTGTTAAATGCCGTCTTTTATTTGTGTACACTCATATCATAATAAAAACAAAATGTTGTAAAATAAAGAAAATAAACATTATGTGCTTTCTGCCGTCTCTCTCAATGTGAAGTTCATTCTGAAACGCGACAGAAAATGATCTGTAACTCAGCGAATGTTTGTCACACAGACCTGAAACATATGTCTTTATAACGCTTGGAGTCTCTATTTTTAAATGATGTAAATCATATAAAAAATATTCTCTATTTAAGTCATTCGTATGAAAGCAACGACGTACAGATTCTCCAGCCTGAGCGCTAGTGTGACCACCCCCACGCATGCACGAGCTGTTCAGATGCTAATGATCCACGTGGAGGAACGCCCTCCTCATCTCTAAACAAAGAATCAGACTTCAGTACTGCTCTACTTTTCATGAGTGTGGAATACTGTGCTGTGCACCTTGGATTTACCTCTGAAGAGTTAGAAGAACACAATTTGATTATGAGAACGATTTTTAAGGTAAGACATGTTATTGTTAGTAGCATGTTAGCAGCATGTTATTGTTGCATAAATTTTACATTGTAGCTACTAGTTAAACTGGTGCCAGACTAAAATGTACGTTATGAAATTTGATTTGAGTACAAACATGAAGTCTAATGCTAAATGTATATACATGTACGACACAAGAATGTTTTTATGTTCTATAATTAAACACAGCACGATATAACAGAGGGCTCGTATGATTGTTAATATTATGATGTTTAGACCTGTGTTTACTGTTAAATACTGTGTTTGAGGATATCTGCTCACACGTAGATATGTATAATTATGGTAAGTATTATGTTTCATAGTTTTGAGCGTCTCGATCGCTTCAGTGTACGCGCTGAGTTTGAGTCACTCGTGCTGTGGGTTTGAAAAGCAAAACAAACCAAACATTAGGCTTCATGTTTTTACTCCAACATTTCATAACGTTGTAACGAATGGAAACGTTTGAAGTAATATATGATAATCCATATAGTTTTCACTAGTGTAGTGTTACTGAAGTGTTCCTTTGCCTGCTATAGGTTATTGTTATTATTTCATGCAGAACTACACACATGCCTACAAGGCACAACACTCATATATATATATAGTGTATGTATGTATTTAGTACATTTCATAATTTTAACCAGTAAAATCTAAAATGTATTCCCAAAATCATGCAGCCCTATAGTTTCTCCTGATATCTGCATGTTCACAGTGTTTTTTTTTTAAAGGAACCAGATGCCACTGTCCTGCTGACATTCCCATGAGTCTCCATGTAGCATGTAGATGAACATGGTAAAGTGAAAAATCAAACACCTTGGAGATGACAGGTTTGTAGCCTACTATGTTTTAGGAATGGCACAAAGGTGTGTGACTGTCCAAGTCTCTGTCTTTAAATCCGTGTGTTTACTAATGTGCTTTTTTTGTCATTTGTGTATCTTTGGATTATGTTGTGTTGTAAATAAATCCAAACAATCTAGAGGCCATTATTTTTTAAGTCTCTCCTCATTCTTTGTGCAAGGCTTCTCATAATGACAGCTGATAGCACCTTATAGGGCCATTAGGGGAGGGCCTTTGTCTTTCTCAGGTGTGAAGACACTATATATTAATGGATTGTTGATTTTTTCACAAATCACGCATAAACGTAATTATCTCAAAAATAAAAACTTTTACATACATGCTGCTGACATATTACTGTAACAGAGTTTGTGCTGAATACAGTGTAATCAGATTTTAGCCATGAAAATGTCACAAATCAGAAATAAGCACAAATGTCAGAGCATGTCAGAACTAACCTGGCCCTAGCCAGATGAATTTCGCTCCGCCTAGCTCCACTCACATCCATCTGGAACCTCTTCCATTGAGAGTGATTTCTCCAACCAACTTTATGGTTTAGCCAATCAGGACGCAGGGCGGGAGTTTCATAGATGTGACGTAGTGGAGAAGCGACCGTGAGACTGTTTTGATTCAGACAACAATGGCGGCTCGCATCGAGGAAGCAAGCGTTAACATTGATGCTGCTATTTCATCCGTGTTGTCCAATCTACCTAATATTGTCGGTATCTACCATATCATTCAAGATGTCGGCTGTTCTGTTTTGTTTTTTCCTGCGTCGCTCTCATCAGCGTCACGGGTTGGCTTCGGTGTGAGTGGTTGAAATAGCACGTCGATAAAGATGACAGACAAGTGGCTTATCCAATCATATGCAAGGATTTTTGATAAGGCCCAGCCTTCTGAAACGCCATTTCAATGGATCGGTTCCAGATGGATGAGTGGAGCTAGGCGGAGCGAAATTCATCTGGCTAGGGCCAGGTTATGTCAGAACACCTCCAGGACCCAGAAAACACCTCGGACCCCAGAGGGTTAACAGCAATAAAACCCGAAGATCCATGTCGAGGGATGAGACCACAGGTCCTAGAGTGAGCTTTAAAGATTTGTTAACCATAACAAATAATTGTGTCTGATTGGTCTCAGTCGTTACACCACATTCGCTCTAGTGATGGGAAGTTCGGATCATTTTACTGACTCGGATCTTTGAGTCTCGTTCAGCAAAATGAACGAATCGTTTTTCGAGTCATTTCGTTCATTCGAAGATGTTGATAAAAAATTTAAATATATAAATAAAAATAAACTAGGGTAATGCAGCCAAAGCCAAATTATAAGAAACCAAAATGTTAATTGATTAATTTGGGTCTTAAGTTCAAGCTATATTGCAGTCTGTTAGTTCACCTCACCTCCTTTTTCTCCGCCTCTTGTGTCACCGGGTTCGAAGTTCAAAACGTTACTTAGTTGTCGATGTCGACTCATCAGTGTCTGTGTGTGGGCCGTGTGGTGATACAGCAGCAGCCACAATGCACTCACTGACTGCAGCAGCGGAAGATAACGTTTCCGGTCCGGAAAGAGAAATGATTAGTTCATCAAGTCTCGCGTCTTCGGGTTCGGGACGGGTCCGAGTCTTTCGTTCTTCCTCCTGTCAGTGTCAGTCCCATAGAGACTATGCTCTCAGTACCGGAAAGAGAAATGATTAGTTCGTCTGGTTCGGGTTCGGCCGGGTCCGAGTCTTTCGTTCTTCCTGTCAGTCCCATAGATACTATGCTGTCAGTACCGGAAAGATCCTCATCTCTTCGGTTTCGAGTCGTTCGTTCTTCAAGTCAGACTCAAACCCATAGCACTATGCAGAGACACAAATGATCAGTTATTAGGCTATAACAACAATAATAATAATAATAAAAACTAAAAACACATTAACAATAAAAAAAGAGATGGACATCAGGGACATAATAAGATGGAACTTTTTTATTTTTCAGATGATGTTTATTGTATATATATTTTGATAATTTTATGTTAATTCCCAACATATAAAACACATTCAGACGCAGTCAATAATACGAATCAAATGTTTTATTTGATGCGAGATACCAGCTGTCACGTGACAAAAGAATGAAGGACTCAGACTCGAAAGATGAACTAATCATTTGTGTCTCTGGCTGTGTCCGAAATCTCCACTCAAACCACTACTCCCTACCTCCTATGTAGGGGGTAGGGAGTAGAGCACTATATAGTGAGCTCACCAGCATAATAGAAACACCACTTTCAGACACTACTCGATCGTCTCTCGGTGCCGTTGATTAAGTCATTGCTGTCGCCCGTCCGTCTTTTTTACAATCAGCGCAATGCATGATGGTATGTAGGGCTTGGGTAAGTGACCATCGGTTGTACAATACTTTTCAAAATGCATTCTGGGATACATTGAGTGGACTATATAGGGTATAATAATAATCACTATACATTCGGACAGCACTACAAAATGGCGAGCTCACCATATAGTCCACTATATAGTGAGTAGTGGGAGATTTCGGACACAGCATCGGTCTCTGCATAGTGCTATGGGTTTGAGTCAGACTTGAAGAACGAACGACTCGAAACCGAAGAGATAATCACCGAAACTAATAATTTCTCTTTCCGATACTGACAGCATAGTCTCTATGGGACTGACAGGAAGAACGAAAGACTCGGACCCACCCTCTTGTTTCTAAAAAAATACACTAATCTGCTTGTTACTTGTTGCCATCCTTTCCATAATCTTACAGATCACTGCTGTGAGCGCTATAGGACGGTAAGATCCAGGGTCAGATGCCTCTTTCCCTGGTTTCAAGACAGGGACCACAACTGCATGTTTCCACTCCTTGGGCAAATAACCCTCTGCCCACACAGTATTAAACAAAGCTAAGATTTCTTCAAGTACAAAATCATCTAGATATTTAAACAACTCATAAGATAGCCTATCTCTCCCTGGGGTAGTATTTGCTCCAGACATAATTTCATCCTTCAACTCTTTTAAGGAAAAAATACAGATTTATAGGATTTTCATTTTCTAAACTCCTCTCCAGCTTCCATTGATTAACTTTAATCAATTCATCCCTCTTCCTACACCTCTCAACCCCCATTCTCTCTGATCTATGCACAGCTTGAAAACTCTCAACAAACATGTCTGCCTTTTTCTTTATTGGAAACTGCTACCACCTCTCCCTTCTGTAACACTGGTATCAATTTTCTTTTATAAACCCCTGACATTCTACAAACTGCTGACCATAACTGCCTTACTGGAGTCTCAGGACCTAACGTACCACAAAACTTCCTCCAACTTTTTATTTTTGCATCCTTTATAACTCGTCTTGCTACTGCCCTTAGACGCTTATACTCCATTGCATTAACCAACATTGGATATTTCCTTAATCTTCTATACGCTTTATTCCTACTCCTTACAGCTTCATCACATTCTCTATTCCACCAAGGGACCAGCATACGTGACCTAGGTTCCTGCTTCACAGGAATGGTATAACAGGCAGCCTCGTGCATCATGAGACTAATTGAATTATTCCAGTTATCTACAGAACCCTCACTATCAACATCTCCTACTAAGCTTTGAGCTTTCTCCTGGTATTTATCCCATTTGGCCTGAGAAAAGTTATATCTAGGAACATTCTTTTCCACTTCTCTTCTCGAATCTCTACCAAACCTGCATAAAATTGGACAATGGTAACTACCCAGTGTATAGGAATCTATAACATCCCATTCACCAATTCTAGCTAAATTTGATGATGCAATTGATAAGTCTATATGGCTACAGGTATTTCTCCCAATGTTATACCTAGTCGGCCTTCCATCATTTAACACTACCAACTCATACTTGTCTAAAAATTCTTCTACTATACCACCATTATTATCCTTGTGATCACTCCCCCATATTGGATTGTGCGCATTAAAATCCCCAACCCATATAACAGGACACCTTACCTTCTCCATTATCTCATCAAAATCCAATAAAACCAAAGGTTGACAGGGGTTATAATAATTTATCACAGTAATAGAACTGAGACTGCTCCAAACCTCCACAGCCAAACACTCAATATCAGAGTTAATGTCAACTTTTCTATATTGCACCCCAGTCTTAACAAAGGTTGCACAACCTCTGCCTGATCTATCAGGCCTATCTAATCTCAAACATTCATAACCTGGAATTACTAAATTTAGACAGGGCTTCAGCCATGTCTCTTGGATACATATCAAAGCTGGTGCTTCTTTAAAATCATCTACAAACCTGTTTAACTCCTGACCATTTCCAATCAGACTCCGGGCATTCCATTGAAGAATATACCACATTAAAATGCTAATGAGGATCCTCATCATCCACCTCACTAACGTCCTCCATACTGCTAGTCTTCAACATCTGTGACCTGTCTATACACTGACTCTCCATCATGTATTGATGTAACTTTTCTGGCAACTGCTTTATACTCAGGTACCTTTCAGCTGCACCCACCACTAACCTAATGACATCTGACCGGTTAGTTGCTTTCTTAGCACCCACCAACACATCAGAAACAAAAGACAAAAATGACTCCTTACTAAAAATTAACATGTCAGATGAAGACGCAGCTGGTAGGTTTGGCACAGATACCTTGCATCCTAACACCGGCCTTTCCCCAGAACTTCCATTTCCGCTTCTGCATATGTTACTTTGTTCTGATCCTTCACAACCTGCACCCGCCTAGCTTGGACAAAATGCTCACAACCATAATAACCTGCTGCATGATCCCCATCACAGTTAGAGCACTTAGGGGTCTCTGCCTTACAATTTTGTATGATATGATCTCCACCACACTTTGCACACTTTCTTTTGCCCCGACAAGATCCAGCAACATGCCCAAACTTCTGACAATTATAGCAGCGCAAGGGTGGTTTAATGTACTCCCTCACATGATACACCATACTCCCTAGGAACACTCTCTGTGGTAGTACACCATCTTTAAACGTCAACAAGATGGGCGGATCCCCGGCTCCATCTCTACGCTTAAATCTTACCACATCAATTACTTGGGCCCCCTTAACATTTTCTAGAATTTCCTTCTCAGACAAGCCAGCAAACATTCCATATACTACTTCCATATACTACTCCTTTGACTCCCTGATTGCTTCCTCTAGGGACCAAAGTCTCCACTTTAACCACCAACTTCCCAACACCTCTAGCATCATCATACTGTTTCCTATTTTTGCAACAAACTCTTAACATTCCATTATATAATATCTTGGCCTGAAAATCCTTGCCTATCTGACTCTCCAAAGCATTAGTAACCTTTAATGGGTTAATTGCTCTAAATCCTGCATCTCCTTGATTAACTCCCTTGACTTTAAACAGCACAACTAACTCTTGAGAAATTCCAGTTCTCCTAACTTTATTTCCTTCATCTCCTGACATTTCAGGTCTTTCACTCGATGCCTCCCTCTTAGAACCCCCTTTCTCATTAACCACCGTATGCCACCCACCACCATCTTCATCCCCTCCACTCCCTGAAGCCATGGGCCTCCAATACCCCCTCCTTTCCAACACTAATCTAATATTATTATTACTTATACTACTAATAAAAGAAAAATGGGGAAAAAAACAAGGACCTTACAGCAGAAAAAACACCAACTGATCTCCTCCTAGACAAGTTCTATAATCACCATACCTATTAAACCAAACTCGATTCTTCAACTGTATCGCTTCCCTGCATTTCTCCTCAAGGACAGTGTTTATGTCAAGGAATGTCATTGGGATCAGCTGGTGGGTTATCAGCATCACACTCCTGTAAGAAAACACAGATTCACAGATGGTTAAAGTGATGAGATGTTTAGATGTATCAGTTACACAAACACAAAAATACTCTGTTTTATATATGTACAGAGGTTTTCAGTTCTTAAATATTTAACACTGTCTATGTAAGAATTGAGAAATTAGCAAATGCCGGGCAGTCTCCCTGAGAAGACAGAGGACCTTTCTGGAATTAACATTTGAACTCAACATTTGAGACAAAAGTCTCACCTCAGAATGCATCTCTTTCCCTCTTCCCCCACCCTCTCCCTCTCATGCTGAGATCACCTGAAATTTACACAAAATCTATATGGTTTAAATGTGAATAATTATACACATGTTTGATATCATCTGAAATGGCTCAGTGCGACTGGTACAAATGTCTCATTCCCAAAGAAGTAAAATAAAAGGTAATAAAGAGTTCGGAGATAACTTGTACACAACGGAGGGTGTGTCTTTCAGACAAATGGTCTCCTGCTCTCAAAAGGTGTAACCTCTGAATGCAAATTTCTATTGTTATTACAGGTTTCCATGTGAAAGAAGTTCTGCCAATATAAATGAAATGCAACAAGAGGCTCTGCGCGTTTTGTAACTCAAAATGGGATGCAGAGTGGATGCCGGCACTCCACATCATGCATTTATAAATGTCGGGTTTAACCTACATCTTTTACTCTTTATCTCTGTGGATTTAATGTTATTGTATTGATTATCTTTGAACTGATTATGAAATTGACGACATGATACATTTTTCTTGACATAATAAATTGTAAACATTTGATTTTATTCTAACTGGCTTTGACATTACTTTCAGTAAAGAGTTAAAAAGAATAGTCAAACATTCGCTCACATTTAATGATGCCCAGATATCATGTCACAGTGTTGGTTTATGTTCCCTGGTGTCCACTAGAGGTCCTCTTCCCCCACGGTGTCATTTACATTAGGAACTGCATTCCCCACAATCCCTGTCTGCGGTCATCACTGTTCATTGGACTCAGCTGTCCCCCATCATGATGGTTAGTTTCTGTGTATAAATACCCTGCCTGTTTAGTGTTTGTTACGGAGTCCTTGTTATTCGTCACACCACTTCGGAGTTCTGTGTTCTTGCCTGGTCTGGTTTTGTTTCTTGTTTATGGATTGCTTATATGGATTTTGACCCTTGCCTGGACTGGTTTGTGATTTACGGACACCCATTAAACTTTTGGATCTATCCCTGTTTCCTGTGTGTGGTATCGTGACATATCATTAAAACCTTTTCATTTTTGTGAGTTGACACATGAGAAAATGTATTTCATTTAATCAAATTTCTTTACAACAAGGAAAGACAGTAATGCGCATAGACCTTCCCTGCTGATCGGATGGCTCCATTGGGCCGATCGAGCCAGGCCCTACATCTATAAACTGCATCAAACTGTCATCTCCTGTACTTCAGTCATACAAAAATCGAAGTATTACGATTTCAATTTCACATAAAAAAAAATAAATGCTTAAACTGTTGTATTGGCGATTTCTAACAAGACACTTGCTCTCTGACAAAAGTTGCACTTTGTTTTTATATGAATTGTTATTTAGTTAATTTGTGAGTTATTTGTGTTTTTGGTTGTTTTGACTGCCTCACTGGTGAACTGTAGTGTTACAAATAAAGGACAAAAAATTACTGTTTACATTTATGTTTGTATACAGAATTATTCTCATATTTCTTGTTAAATCATCTGATATGTAATACTTACATTCTGTATTTGTGCATGACTCTTGTGGTAACAATAACCAGCAGTTACAGCAGCAGAAACCAGCAGAACACCAACAAGTATTCCTGCTACAGCTGCTGAAGACAGACCTGAATCTGGAACAACTACAGAGAAACCATCATTATTACTAGAGATTGACTGATAATCCATCCAGTATTTAACAATATCTTTGACTCATATATTATACTGTAGCATCTGGACCAATCAGACACACAAATTATTAATTATATTTAATGAATAATCCAGCAAACTCACTCTCCCAACAAAAGTCTATGAAACTCACCCGAAACTAAAATCACAAATGAAGATAACACACTGGCAGAACCTGGTGTCCTGTTACAGGACACATTAGACTGATAAGAATTTTACGACCCCAAAAGAAATGTGCACGGAATTGTGACTCTCACTTAATTCTTGCTGAGGAGGAGAAATCAACCCTTTTAATCCTATATAACCACGTGAGAAATGCATAAGCATGTATTTGATTTTCCCATCTCATGATGTTCTGGCCTATGTATTCATTTTATCTTTTAAACTCTTTTAAAAACTTGCATACTATGGTTAACCTAAATCATATGTGTACCATGTTTAGTCTCTATAAACTCCAATCTTCATCCCCCATTTGTTAATTTACATTACATTTTTCTAAATTTGTGACGCATTAGTATTATAAGAATCTTGAAGATTCTGGTCTTAAACACCCAATCAAATTATATATTCAAATGCCCTGCTAGAACACAATGGGTTGTAAAAATCTCCCTCCAAAGGGAAAACTTCTCATTGGCTCACACACCTCCAGAGGGTGTGACATCTTCACGCTTTAAAAGTCACTGATCACAAGATCACGCCTCTTAGGCCCTGTCCACACGGAGACGTGTTTAGATGTATATGTAAAAACATTTGATCGTATCGGTATTTCGTCCAGACGGATCCGACGTTTTGGGAGACTGAAACCGCAATTTTTTAAACCTGGTCCCAGAGTGGATAAATCTGAAAATGACACCCTTTCGTTTTCTTGTGTACGGCCAATCCGTATATTTTGTGAAACGATGATGCCACCACCACGTGTCGACTAGTCAGACACCATCAAGGGTGTAATCCACCAGCCGGAAACTGAAGTCTGCCAGGGGGCCGCCATTGGCTAACAATTTTTGCGTCACTTTCACAGCGAATAACTTTACATATGAGGCGTTTAAAGACTCCATTTGTCCATTGTTTATTTCTAAAGAAACATGACAATGTATAAACGGCTCCATTACCTTGTATCTTACGTTATGGCCACGTAGAAGCAGTTTTTGTAAAAATAGGCTAATGATTGCATCATAACATGCGACTCTCTGTCGCACAGTAGAGAAATTACCGTATAGACAGGAGGATAAGCTCGCGGGCAATCTTTTACTATCTATGAGGCAATTGGGGGACAAGGAGGCATAAAGTCCGATAAAGTCAAGGGAGAAGCCCATAGAGAGTCCACAAAAGCAACGGGACAAAATATTTTCAACAACGTTTTGAGGAATTCAGATTTCTCTTGGCACAGCTAGTAGAAGACGTACCACTGTCAGACAGGTTGCTTACGTCACATCTACGTCGTCAAGCTCAGTTTGAGCCTGCGCAGTACGCTTGGCTATCAGGAAGTGAGTGCTTCTAATTGACTTCACTTTTCTCCGTTGAAGTCTATGGGGTCGCTGTGTCCATTTCTTTTACTGTCTATGGACACCACTAAGTCACGTAACAGCAACCACAACTGCCGACTACATGCTTGTGTTCGTGCTGAAGAAGCTACTGAGCCTCTCATTTCTTCATTTATTATTTACTTGAATGTTTTCAAGCAAAAATAATATTCGATGATCACTGGGAATTATTTGATTATTATTCAAAAAACGCACCCCTGCCCCACATGGTCACTGGTAAAACGGTGTTCGCTCAAATTCCACTCTGACATTAAATTTCTCTGTAGGCTACTGTAGGCCTACGTGTTGTAGCCATTAAAGAAAACGCATTCAGTTTCATATTTATGCTTAAATAATATGTTATTTTTTATTTCATCTATGTGGATTAGGCTATATGAAAGTGAACAGCATGAGTAATCATAATATGTGCAATATATCAGGAGACATAATGTTGACCACATTAAGTTTTGTTTTGTATAAAGCCTTTCTTTATAGTGAATTTCGTTTTGTATAAATTTTAATCAATGTTTCATCAACCAGTTGCCTGGATTTAATAAATAAGAAGCAAATATAGCAGACCACATAATCAGGGCATGGAGGCGCCCGCGAGATATAACTTGCATTGCTTGTGAACTGGAGCTCGTCTCATAAATGAACCGAAACTCCGAAATATATCCGTAGAAAGTTTGAAATGTCTACTTTTAATCAAAACAAAAAAGAAACAACTCTCAACAAACAACTCTCTTATGTAATCCGTATGAAGTGTGAATTTCTCTCTATAGGCACGTTCACAATACTGCGAAGATGGCGAGTCAGCATCGTCAACATTTTGCAGCCGAGACTGACACAGAAAACACTAGTTTATTAATAAACAATTAAAATATCTCCATGCTATATTTGACACATTCATAATGATTACTTTTGCTGGTTCTTTGTGGCAAGTTTTATGTGTCCGATAACTAATCGAACATCGTGACTCATCCCTATTTTGTACCAGGTCATTAATGGTTGTTCATATTGTTCAATAAAGTTCTTGGTAAAAAAAGAACAAAAGCAAAAAGAAGATACTGTGTTATTGTATACAGCGCGCAAGGTTTATGCGCATGCTCTAAGTCTTCTTCTCCGTTTTTAGTGTATCTCTGAGGCAGAATTACAGCACCACATACTGGTGTTACGTCCCATGACGTAATATTTAGTGTTTATGGGTGCTTCTCATTTCTTATTTGTGCATCCTCGTTTCCTTTCCTCGTTTCCTTTCCTTGCGTCTCAGCTCCACCCCCTGTAGGAATCGAGGGAAGGCTGCAAGGAAACAAAAGGAGAACGGAGGAATCGAATTAAAGCTTTTTTATACATTGGAATACTTGACCACTCGAGCGTCACTTCACAGCGTCATCAGCAGCGCTCAAAGGATCTGCCCATATGTTGTTAAAGTTTGGTTATTTAAGAAATTCATAAGAAATAATAATAAAGCAAGATACCCTGTTAAAATATGTGAGATGTGTGGTTTATTTAAACTGCAAATGTAAAGTATAAATTAATTTGATTGTGACTGATGTGAAGGGGGAGGAGAATGTATACGTGCGTCACGTTAAGTCGATAGAACACTTCCGCATAGGATACACCTGTGTATCCTCGCTCATCGCTCCTCTGGAAGCCTCCTCCCTCCTCGATCCTCGCCTCCTCGGTGTGCAATTAGAGAATTGAGACGTCCTTCAAGATGGCTGAGCTCGATCGGTTTCCGGGTCATAGGATGGAGGACGGAGGAGCGAGGAGACGAGGAGGGATATTGAGAAGCACCCAGTGTGTGCTGGCAATGTTTTTCTTCCCTCCTTCTGTCTCTCTCTCTCTCTCTCTCTCTCTCTGCCACGCAGCACCCCAAATCACCTGCAGCTGGTGCTGATTAACAGGGGCGGGTATAAAGCACCAGAGACACAGTGTTCAGGAGGAATCTCTCTTCGGCTATCCCAGACGTTGTGGTGTTACCTGTTGTTAAACCTTATCTGTAGTGGTGGGCAGATCGAGGCTTCGTGAAGCAATGAAACAGTTGAACCAAATGGTCCATATTGTTTCGAGGCTTCGAATCAATCCGACACCCGTCTCCACGGTGACACCTAGTGGTCACTTGCAGGTGTTGATCTGAAACAACCTTGACGAGCCATGAAAATTTGTTTTTTTTTTATTATTGTACTTTTCTAATATGTGAATCTTGTAACCTATAGGCTACTCACTGTGCATAATGTTATTTTGGTCCTGCAAAATGAATATTAATAAAATAAATCAAGCCACAATGTCTCACTTTTTTACATATTTCTATTCAAAAATATTAATTTCTCTGCTGTGGAAGGACTTAGCCTACTTTTTTTTACAGATAATTTCTCCAGCCTTTGAAAAAATCCTCTCACAAGGGACACTTGTTGCTGGCATGCAAATATATTTTTTAGCTAGGACATACAAATGAGGAAAGATTACTGCTCTCTCTTTCCAGTAATTTAGTGGATCATGAGATCTGGGCAAATACGCATCGTTGATGTATTTTTTCACTTCCACTGTGGCATCAGCTGTAGCATTGTGTAACATCTGGGTTTGATGGATACGAGTATCAAAAAGTTCCCATAAACTGTCCTGTGTTTCTACTGGTGTTGATGTTGATGGTGATGATGTTGATGGTGATGGGTCTGATGTTGACATTTCTGGCTCTGAATAAAAATGAAAACAGCAATTAGTAACAAATGCTAAACTGACGGCCTATATGAAGTATATATTACATGAATCAGATTACATAACATAACACAGACTGAAACTGCTCACCAGGATTTGTGTTTGAACACATCAGTGAAGCACACTCCACTGTCATGTGCTTTTCAGCGTCCTGGGCTTTGGCAGCATTTTATCCATTTTATCTATCTATCCAAATCTATCTAGATATGTATCTCTAATCTATCTATGTATTTAGATATGTATATATAGTATCTATAATCTATCTATGTATTTATATATGTAGCCTATCTTTAATCTATCTATATATGTATATCTATCTATTAATCTAGCTGTCTATATATATTTATATCTATGTAGGAACGGGTGATTGATTGGACTGTACACTATTGCAAGATGGCCGACGGTCGGCAGCGTCTGGCAGATCCAGGTGCGTTTGTGCGCACTAAACCTGTGATTTATCAAACTTCCGATGGCCTAACAATGGTGGAAGATGAACTATTAAACTTTCTCCTGATTAAGTCGAGAACTCTTGACCAAGATAACATCATTAAGTTGGTTAAATCTAGCTTCAGTCAACAACGCATTAAAGACTCGAAGGCTGTGATGGCAGAGTTGTTTCCTGACAACAAACGCTGGTTCTCCCACAGGGGAGAGAGGAAAGATGAACTGTATATCAAAATGTGCCTGGCTGTCTTCAAAGAGAACGTGGAGTTGCCTAGATTTGTCTCGCACTACATTGACGAACTGCCTCCCGTCTCATTCATGTGGATGTTTCTGCGCTACTGGGGCGGATTATGCAACTAAACGGCGATATTGAACTTTTGCGGATGTCAATCACCTCGCAGGCGACTGCTTGTGAAAAACTGCTGGGGATATCAGACTCCCTCACCCAACGACTGGCGGCGGTGGAAAACCCTAAAATCAGTGGGGTGGTGAGCAGTGGGAGTGCTGACTTCCCCACTGTAGGACAGCCGGCAGTGTCTACTCCTCGTTGGCCTGGCCTGACGACGAGGATCCACGGCGTAATAAAGATCCACGACCAAGTAGGCCTGTGGCTCAGACGGAGACGGATATGCCAGAGGATATTTTTCCTATGGACAAAACCCCACAGCGGGAGGGACCAACTAGAGGAGCTTCAGCCTTGTTGGCCTCTGCATGCGAGGGGGAAACTGCCCAGGTAACGGCTAAGAAAAATAGTTGGAGTACTGTGGTGAAAAAGGGCCGCAAACGGTCTGTAAAAACGTATGAAGGGAAACGGTATACACGAAAGATGACTGGTATCACTGGGACCGCGGTGATTAACAACGATGTTCTGTCAACTGTGGGCACGAAGATGGTCAGTGTCTTTGCCACTAAATTTAATGCGAACCTTGAAGCTGATACTCTGCGTCTTTTTCTTCAAGAGCAGATGAAGCGTGAGGTGAAGTGTAGGAAAATAGACATCCCTAACAGCAGATTCAGCTCCTTCTGTGTTACAGCTAGGGATGCACCGATACCACTTTTTTTCAGAATCGATCCGATACCAAAAATTCAGAGTATCGACCGATACCCGATACCGATCCGATATCAACAGTTTTTTTTTAAAATCAAGTAGAATTTATGTAACTCTTTGTGTGTTGAACTGATAAGCACTCTTTTGTGTTAAACACAATCTACTTAATACAGACAACTTCATTAAAAAGAAAAACAAATCCAAAAAATATATGATCATAATCTATGACAAAAATGCTATTATAAACTAGATTAGTGGATAATTCAACAGTAAAATTTAGTCTAGAAAAATCATGAGTTGACAATAATTGTATAAAATCTGAACATTTAGTGAAAAAAACAAATAAGAGACAACAACTGTAACACTAAATCTGGTAAAACGTTACACATTGCTCTTTGTATTGTAAAATACATTCATGAAAAACAAGATAAAAATCAAAAAGATAAATTATTTTATATATAGCTATAGGCTACTATACAATTGAGACATGTTTTAAATGTATAGCACTGCTGTTTAATGAGGCAGCAACATATGATAGATAGAACAGAACAAGAAAGGCTATTAATAATCTTCCATTGCGTCACTGTATTATGATTATGAAAGGCTGCAATACAGTGCGGCACAAAGCGCTTATGCGCATCCCGAGCGCAGAATGATGCGCTTGAAGCAACACAGAGTCACAGCGCGCAGCGCGTCGAGTCCGCATTGAAAAGTTCAAAGCACAAACGAAAGACATATTGATATGTAGTGTATTATACAGTATCTATCTTTGCAATAGTTCATTGAGCCTTTTCTTTTAACAGTTTTAAATTTCAGTTACTGTGTGAGCCTTGTAGCTGACTCTAGTGTTGTGATCTAACCGACACCCGGTAGGAAGTAACAGGATTAAGTTACAGCAATAAAGTCTAGCAAGATAAAGTTGTTTTATGCAAAACCATAGAGCTTTATCTACAGATCAAGTATAATAATAATAACATTGAATCATTTTGGAGAGAGTTTCATCGTTGACTGACTCGTAACCGACCGTGACGCTCTGTTGGAATGCTGAATGGAGAATGACTGACAGCCGCAGCAGAGGGAAAAGTTTACGTGATCTCGAATTTAATGACTTAAATGTTCATTTCTATCTCACATTATACTATAATGGCTTAAGAACACTTGTAATATAGTGCACGAAAACTTCATGGTGCTTATAATGTTTGTGTGCCTATTGTGGGGCTTAACAACAACACAGAATAGTATACGCACAATATCGGATTTGGATCGGCCTCGTCTGACCGATCCCCGATCCGGCAAAAATGGCAGTATCGGACCCGATATCCGATACAAATATCGGATCGGTGCATCCCTAGTTACAGCAGAATGGAACGAGTGGAAGGAAATGTATAACCCTGTGTTTTGGCCTGCTGGGTCAGTCATTCGACGTTACTTCGAGCCCCGACGTGCCAAAGGGGTAGGCGGGGCGAATCTACCCAAGTCAACCGGAGAGCAGGTGCTCTCCCATGGAGCACACACGGGTCTGTCGGTCCCTTCACCGATTGCGCGAACCAGCGACTCCGCTGGGATTGACAAAAGTGCATAAATGCGTGTGGTGTCCTACAACTCTTGTGGCCTCCGAGTTGGTCACACGGCAGCTGACAAGGCCAGGCGCCTTGTTGTTGACGCTTTGCTGGGTGACAGTGATGTGCTGTGCATTCAGGAGAGCTGGTTGGCCAAACAAGACTTGGATAAACTAAATGACTTGCACCCCGACTTCCATGGTGCTGGTGAATCAACTACTGACCTCAGCACCAAGATCGTAAAAGGTAGGATTGCTGCAGGTGTGGCGATCTTGTGGAATGTAAAATATGACTATGGTGAAAGTTGTGCGTTCACTTTCAACGTGGACTGGGCCATTGGCTTAGAATTTAATTTCAATGGAAAGATTTTTATTATTCTTAATGTATATACACCCTATCAATCATATGATCATGTGGATGAGTATGTTAGCAGGCTTGCTTGTATTCAGTCTTTTATTGAAGACAACAGCTCAACATGTATTTATGTCTTAGGTGATTTTAATGCTGACTTGGCAGACAGCAAGTCCTTGTTTTATAAACATATGTTGAGATTTTCCAAAGATAGTAACCTTGTCATCTCCAGTAAAACCTTCCTGCCTGACACTAGTTATACATACATTAGTGAAGCTTGGAATACCACTTCATGGCTAGACCATGTTTTAGCTACTGCTGATGCTCATGCCTCCTTACAAAGCATTGAGATTTGTTATGGATTAGCTACCACTGACCACATTCCTATAGCTATGGTGTTGAATGTGCAAAATGTCCCCAAGGTAGTTAAAAATGAAGAGGCTTATGAGGCCAAAATAAATTGGGGAAAACTATCTGAGGATGATGTTCTTAAATACTGTTTTAATTCTGATGCTGCTATGAGTAAATTGCAGCTACCTATGACTGCCATCTGGTGCACCGATATGAATTGTGGGGACACTTCGCACAGGAATGGTTTATGTGATATGTATAATGACATATTGAAAGCCTTAATTGAGGCTAGTGGGTCCTTATTCACGCAGACCAGGAAAACCAGGAATATAAAGCCTGGGTGGAATAATTTTGTGGCAAACCATCATACTGAAGCCAATATGGCTTATAAAGCCTGGGGTTTAGCTGGGCGGCCCAGACAGGGACCTGAGCTTGAGCATAAAAAGAAAATGAATGCCAAATATAAATATGCATTGCGGTATATAACTAAGCATGAGCAGGCGCTAAGTGCTTCCTCAATGGCTGACTATTTGCTTAAAAATAACATAACTAATTTCTGGAATGAGGTGAAAACCCTTAATAGAACTAAGACCGCTCTCCCATGTAACATTGAGGGGGTGACTGCACCAGAGGACATTGTTGACCTCTGGAGGCAGCATTATTCAGCGTTATTCAACTGTATAAAGAGTGAGCCTTTTGATGTTGGTGTGATAAAGGACAAATATATCTATTTTCATCCAAATGAAGTTGTTAAGGCCATAGGGCAACTTGCAGACAGAAAAGCTTGTGGCATGGATAACATTACATCTGAGCACCTAAAGCTAGCTGGCCCCAGGTTAGCAGTGCTACTGTCTATTTGTTTCTCTGGGCTGGTGTGCCATGGAATATTGCCTGATTCCATGATGTCAGTCATTCTGGTTCCAGTAATCAAGGACAAAGCTGGTAAGGTTGGTAGTATTGATAATTATAGACCGATAGCCCTTGCCAGCATTATCTCAAAAGTGCTTGAAAGTCTAATTCTTGACAAAATAAGTGACTGTATATCCACCACTGATAATCAGTTTGGCTTTAAGCCCAAACATAGCACTGACCAAAGTATTTATGCACTGAAAGAGGTTGTTGAGGCATATAGAGGTCAGGGCTCTACTATGCTTTTAGGTTTTATTGATGCGTCCAAGGCGTTTGACCGCATTAATCATTTTAAATTATTTAATAAACTCATGCACAGGGATGTTCCCAGCAGCCTGGTACGAATCTTAGCCTTTTGGTACTCTAACCAAAGTGTGCGGGTTAAATGGGGGAACATTCTATCTACATCTTTTTATGTTAGTAATGGGGTAAGGCAGGGGGAGATTTTATCTCCAGCCTTATTTAATGCCTACATGGATGACCTGTCCAGGCAGTTGGGGACATGCCAAACCGGCTGTATGGTTGGAGAAATGTTGATTAATCATTTCTTATATGCAGACGACCTAACCATTCTATCACCAAGCAGCAGTGGGTTCCAACAGCTACTTAATATCTGTTCTGATTATGGGGTAGAATTTGATATTAAATATAATGTAAAGAAAAGTGTGGTTATGATATGTAGAACAAAAGATGATTTAAACATTAAATTTCCTTCTTTCTATCTATCTGGAGAAGAGCTGGGAGTAGCCAATACCACAAAATATCTGGGGCACATCCTAACAGATACACTGGAGGATGATGCTGACATGAGCAGACAAAGGAGAGTGCTATATGTCCAAGCCAACATGCTGGCTAGAAAATTCCATCACTGCACTACAGATGTCAAAATCAACCTGTTTTGAACTTTCTGCTCCCCTCTTTACACAGCTCCTCTCTGGGTTAGATATAAGAAGGAGAGCCAGCTTAAGCTAAAAGTAGCCTATAATGACTGTCTCAGGATTCTCTTGAAGACACCAAGAAGTACCAGGGCAAGCCAGCTGTTCTGTAGGCTGAGTTTAACTACTTTCATGGCTTTGGTGAGAAATCTCACTTTCAAGTTTATGAATAGGCTGGACCGATCCATGAATGAGCTTATTGTTCAGATAGTAGATCCAAGTCGTAGCTCTGTGAGGTACATGTCAAAAATATGGGAACACTGGTATCTGTGCCTTCATTAGCTCTATTCTCCTGTTGTTGCTTTATAGAATGTGTATATATGAATGTGTGATGTTTTTATTGATCTGTGTTCAGTATTGTCTTCTGTGGGCCTTGAGCCCGTAATAAAGTTTATATATGTATCTATTAATGTGTCACTATATGTATACTCTGTGTCTCTAGCCTATCAGTCAATGTGTCGTGTAAATTTAAATGTAAGCCTAAATATAACTAAACAAATTGCACTATAAATGTCACTATATCACCAAAAATCCGCTATCTCAAAATCAAACTCCTCTCACAAAAACACACGAGGTCAATATGCGTTGATTTCACTTTTATACAGATGTGCGATTGTGTGGTCTGTTTCCGACCGTGTCAATCAAACGCTGATTCGGCGGATCACACCTGATGAAACACTTAATGAAACACTTCGAGGCTTCGTTTGGCCATAGTCACGTGACATGGGTGTTTTGAATCACGCTTCGAATCAGTGTTTCGAAACATCTGCGCTTCGGGATCTCACAAAGCTTCGCAACGACTGTTTCGCGTCAGCCATCCCTACTTATCTGTGTGATCTGTGTTTGAGTACCACGAGCACTTAGACTGTGTGAGTTTAAAGTTGTTCAACGTGTAGACAGGTGCCAATTTGTTTGGAGTATCTACTCCTGAAATTTTCTCCTGTTTATTCTTTGTTAGTCAGGGAGAGAGGTAAGATAATTGATAAAAGATAATTGATAATAAGATAATCCTTTTGTAATCAGGTGAAACTCAAAGGGTGTTGTGTAAATCTGTTAAATATAAAAGTGAAATACAGATAGAGCTGGGATGGATAGAGGAAAAGGAGATTTCTCACATTTATTATTTTTACATCTTTCCTTTTATTGTTAGTCCCTCTTTTCCCCTAGACTGGAGAGGGAACGTAACACTGGTCTGGCATGTATTCTAAATCGTTTTGAGTCAGTTTCAGTGGTTTCGTGTGAACGCAGATATTTCTTGTGACAACGCCGTGTTTACGGAATTTTTTTGTGGCCTTAGTCCCTTTCTGAAATCCTGATGTGAAGATGATGCTGAACTAGGAGTTTTCTAAGGACCCCCAAGCTTGTGTCCGACTGCGGCCTTGTCTTTCCATTCACCAAAGATCCTCTGACTCCCACTGGTTCTCTCTCACCAAGACAATGTCAACAAGATCAACTGGAGCCTCAACAAATTGCATCAGGACAGTTTAATTCAAATGGGCGAGACATGCAAGTACTGTATCAAACTTAGTCTCATTATTTGATACATTAAGTATCCTTACCGCTGTTAAAGAAGGGTGTGTTAGAACTAAACTGATGGTTTGCTCAAGGCTGTTGATCTGCTGAATTTCAAACAATGCTCTGACATTAAGAATGAAATTGCACAAAATGATAAATCGCCTCATTAAACCATTATATCTATGGAACTCCTGTTACGGCGTGTGATTGTAGGCATACTGTTTTTAAGTTAAGCAGCAGTGATGGTCGTGGCCTCTGAGTGGAAGGGAGACCTCCGGTTAAACCATAGCGATCTTACCACAAAGCACAATGCATGATATACATGGGCAGAGATTAAAGTTGATTCAGCCACTTACTCTTAATTTTTCGCTGACAAAAGTGAAATCAAAGAATCATAGCAAAAAAAACAGTATGAACGTACCAGAGAAATGGTACAGCCCAATGGGGAGTGAGGGTTTGAAAATCGTATTTCATTATATTATTTCCTGAATTGTTTGTATGTGATGGTAATACTGCATTAAAATACATACAATTTTGGATAGGATAACATTATATTCTATTACATTTTTTTCAGCACCCCCCCCAAAAACTATTATTTTCATCCCTTTTGGGAGGGTACAAGTCTCATCTCGTAATTTGAACTATGGTTGTAATGTTAATGTCAACTGTTAATCCGATTAACTGATCCAAATATTCCTAATCAATTATAACAAGTTATGATTGATTATTAATATTACTTAGAGCTAAATCGCTACAATACATACACCTTTCTGGTCATCAGTTGTATGATATTGATTTAACTTATAAATGGCAACTTCTGTTGTTTTTAACAACAGCCGTTAAAATCACAATACTCACAGGAAAAATGCATTTTTCATGTTAATAACATTAGTCAAAGTGTCCTTGAGTCAAAGTTCGCTTTTTTAAACAGTCCAGTACCCAACAGCTTGGGTTGATTTAAAAAATATTGAACTATTTTTTTTTCCTTAAAAGAAAATGCATTGAAAGGCTGAATTATACACTCACCAATGATGGTAAGAATGAATCTCTTCACTCTAGTAATGCTGAAGCTGTTGTTGTTGATGTTGATCTGTAGTTTATATTTTCCAGAGTCCTCAGTTCTGGTGTGTGTGATGATCAGAGATCCAGTCTGATGATCCAGCTTCAGTCTGTCTCTGAATCTCTCTTCACACTGAAAATCTGTACAGATATTATTCTGATCTCCAGTGATTTCAGAGATGACAATGTCATAAAAATACCACATAATTAAATAATATGTGTTTTTAATTACACCAGGATCTAAAGTAACAGATTCTCCCTCCTTCACTGACTTTCTCTTCACTTCATCTTGTTCAGCAGCAGAAACACCTGAAACACAAACCAACAGATGATTAAAGGTTTTTAGAGGAAAACAAGAAATGCCACAACACGAGAGAACTGATCACGAATGCAATTGTATAAGCCATTTCTTGACTTTCGATCTGAAAAGAAACAATTTCTTTCTCTCTCAAACAAATTTCACATATTTTATATAAAATTCTCACTTAAACAGATAATAACAGAAGCTGATCAGAGATTGTGTGATTAAACGCCGTTGACTACATCTGAGCTCAACTGTAGCTTTTTATGATTCAGATTCAGATTGTTTTATTTAGTGCCATGTCAGCATTCAAAGCTATTTTCATGGCAAATATTATTTATATCATATAAATACAATAAGAACCAAACAAACAAAAACAGTCATATTATATAAGATTTTTTAAATTAACATATGACAAAAAATCCAAAACCTTTTCAGGCATATTCTTACTAAAGTCCTTAAGTGAGGTAACTTCATTAAAAAGCATTCTACTTGTATTGGACAATCTAATAAAATATGTTTAACAGATATGGGAATCTTACAAAACATGCATAAAATTGGGTCTTCACCTTTAAGCTAAAAAGCATGGGTCAAACTTGTATGACCCATACGACATCTGGTGTAGACCACTTGATCAAGTCTAGTTTTAAGAGTGATAAAGAGTTTGTTTGTAATTTCGGGATGAGTTTATTATTCTTGCACATATTCCAATCTTCTTGCCACTTATTTAATATGTATCGATTAATAATCGGTCTAATATCTGAGGGAGGAATTTGACATTAATTTACTTTCTGATTAAGAGCTTCCTTAGCAGCATCAGCTCGTTCATTTCCTGAAACCCAGCAAAAGAAAATACTGAAGAACTGATTTAGTAGATAATCCACTTTGGTTAAGATGCAGTCCACTAAAGGATGGTCAATTTTTAAAGTGTCCATTGCTTGAAGGCAAGATTTAGAGTGAAATGATAGAATCCTTTTGTTGTATATTTTCAATATGTTCCAAAGCTAAAAGTAAAGCAAGTGCTTCATCAGAGAAAATTGAGCACTGTTTTGGAATACGGATTCCATAGCATTGATGTCCAGTCACCATTGCCACCTTTGAACCATCTGTGAATATAGGTACGTGAAAATGGAATTGGTTTCTCATGTCCAAATATTACTGTCTATATACATTTGGATGAGTCACTCCTTTCCTCTGATGAGCCAAATCCAAATTGATGCGTCTTTAATTTCCAGGGAGATATATAATTTAATTTATATTTGATTTAAAATGTTAAAATTTGTATTTAAGTTCTCCAAATGTGGTTTGATGCATTTCGGTTTGCTCTCATACAAGTGAGTAAATTGTGGCTGGATTGGTTTTATATGCCTTTATTTTGACAGCATATTGGAGTGAGAGTTTCTATCGTCTGTTTTGAAGTGAAGGTTCATCGGCTTCAATGTACAAACTTTGCATTGGCAAAGTTATAAATGCTCCCAAGGCAAGTCGTAAGCCCTGATGATGCACTGAGTCAAGCATCTGCTTATATGATTTTCTGGCAGAGTCATAAATTATGCTTCCATAGTCCAGACGGGAACGGATTAGCGTTCTGTAGAGTCTCAAAAGAACAATGTAATCTCAGCTTTTTATGAAAAAAATTAACTGTTAAAACTAACAACTTGTCTATGGAAAAACTGTAAGATATTATTTGAATACTGTGAGTATTATAACTGAAATAATAAAGAAAAACTTAATATAAAATTAATATGAATAAGTGCTCACCATGAACACTAACATTGAAGATATTTCCACTGATGCTGCTTCTGATGATCTTCAGTTGATATTCTCCAGAGTCTGTGTTTCTGGTGTGTGTGATGGTCAGAGATCCAGTCTGATGATCCAGCTTCAGTCTGTCTCTGAATCTCTCAGTGCCTTCATTACACTGAACATCTGTACAGGTCTTATTGAGATCTCCATTGATTTGAGCGATGCGAATGCCATTAAAATACCATTTAATATCTTCTTGTTGGTGTGTTTGAACACCAGTGTATAAAGTGACTGAGTCTCCCTCTATCACTGACACTGACACTTCATCTGATCCAACACCAAAAACACCTGTAGAAGAAATGAACAGTTTTTAATCCTGTGGTTAAATCTCCCAAATAAAAAGTGTTTAGCTTCATTACATTTTCATTTGGCAGAAGCTTTTCTCACATTACATTAAAGTTACATTTGATCAGCTGATCAAAAAAATCAGCGGCTCTCAAAATCAACACTTTAAAATATGCGATTTATTTGTTCAGTTTATCTCGTTACAAATATTTAACACAGTTAATGCAGAATCTGTTTTTTTTCTGGCATCCCTTGGCTAGCGTTACGTTATATGACGATGCTATAATTCATTCAAGTGCTATTAAACCATTCATACTAAGACGAAAAAAAAAACACAAATATGTACTGGCTCATCTGTGTGTGAATCGGCTCTCTATGGATACTGAGGCTTTTTAGGTCGGTAGGATCTGTGATCTCTGACCCAGTTTGTTCACTGGCTTCCATGACTGCAATATATATATATGACATGTTTTCCGCCAACATGCAACCCGATGTGTCGAAATACTATTGGGTAAATTGTCAGCGGGCAGAATCTCACAGACCAAAACAAAGAGACATTCTGACACGGAACACACATTTCAAAGAAGAATAAATGGCTATTGCATTATTTTTATTAGAGAAAGACTGTGAACTGTAACACGTTTGCAGATAAAACATATTACAGTACTAGTATAGTACTCTATAGTATTAGCTGGTGCTCTTCTGTCATTTTTGGCTGAAAATTGTACATTGCTTTTTTTTTCTTCATCAGAATGGTACGAAACTTGGTAAAGGTTTTGGCACTTGCTATATGAACACACACAAAAAAATAATGGACATGATTCGAACTGTCACACTTTTAGCCTACACCTCATGGTCAAAAATGACCGCATTGAGAATGAATGGGAGACGAATTCCATCTGTTGAAAACTTTTGGTACTGGGGTCAGCAAAATCTTACTGAAAGCTCTTTTTTTAACCTGTTTACTTGTTACACCACCCCAAAAATCTTAAAGCACGGTTCACAAGGTTACATGGGTCAAAAACAATGAAAGCTTTTCAATCTGGTTTCAGCCATGTTCACCACAGAGCCTTTAATGTTCACATTTCATGTTGTGTTTTTGTGTCGTATTCAAATGGCTTAAGCGACTGGTCACTTCTTTAAAGGCGAGTTTACTATGGCGCGGAGCAGAGCGAGCATTAGATTTCAATTTATTCATAAGTTAGTTGAGTTGGGCAGTTCTCAACTTTATGCAACTATTACAAATGTGTAGCTTTGACGCAGTGGTGGCTGGTGAATAATTTATATATCTGTGGCATATCAAACTATTTCAGTTGCAGAACAGGCAATTTCAGTTAAAGAACTTCTGCTTGACCTTGACTTCTGGTTATTCATAAAAACACCTATTATAAGGTAAAGACATTTTGGACACCTCCATGACCGATTTAAACAAATGAGACAGAGGACAACCATGTACGTGAAACCAGTAAAACTTTACAACAAGGTTTTATTATTTAACATTAGTAAACTACTTTAGTTAATATGAACTAAGAATGAACAATACTTTACAGCATTTATAATGTTGAAAAATGATACCTTATTCAGTAGTGTTACCAAAAAAATCAATGTGGTGAAAAACCTGCATGTTGGTCTGGGTCCAGCTCTTTTACCTTTAGTTTTTCTGCCATAGTTCTGTTCTCAAACGGACATTGGAGTATCGACTTTACAGAGTTAAGTTTTATGACTGTCGACTTTGGCTTGCTTATTTTGGGACATTTAATATTCAACAATATTATTGATCTGCCTGCATTGACACCATTATATGAGAACTGAACTGGACAATGACATCACAGTCTTCTCCAGAGCGGCTGTATAGATAAATTAACTAAATTAATACATTTTTTACTAGAAAAATTAACCATCACTGAACTTATTAAATTGGAGTATGGATCTATTTTCTTCTAGATCTGCTGAGTCTGGAGTGGACCAATCAGACACATACAAAAATTAGTAATATTCATTATATTTAATGAATATTAAGGTCTATGAAACTCCCCCAAAACTAACATCACAAATGAAGTTAGTTTGTCGATCGTGTGTCCTGTTACAGAGCACCTTAAGACTGATAACAGGCTTTTACGACCTGAAAGGAATGTGGCCGCATGCGCAAGAGAGAGAATGGGAAGATAGAAACAGACTTTAAGACAGACTTCGCTCCATTCATTTATGGATGAACTTAAATTAAATAAATCTATAAATTAACATGCATCTCCGGACATTGTGTGTGATCATTTACTGTCTTGTGTAGTGTCTTTTGATACTATTAGTGTTATTGTTTTATATATATATATATATACACTCACCGGCCACTTTATTAGGTACACCTGTCCAACTGCTCGTTAACACTTAATTTCTAAGCAGCCAATCACATGGCGGCAACTCAGTGCATTTAGGCATGTAGACATGGTCAAGACAATCTCCTGCAGTTCAAACCGAGCATCAGTATGGGGAAGAAAGGTGATTTGAGTGACTTTGAACGTGGCATGATTGTTGGTGCCAGAAGGGCTGGTCTGAGTATTTCAGAAACTGCTAATCTACTGGGATTTTCACGCACAACCATCTCTAGGGTTTACAGAGAATGGTCCGAAAAAGAAAAAACATCCAGTGAGCGGCAGTTCTGTGGGCGGAAATGCCTTGTTGATGCCAGAGGTCAGAGGAGAATGGCCAGACTGGTTCGAGCTGATAGAAGGGCAACAGTGACTCAAATAACCACCCGTTACAACCAAGGTGGGCAGAAGAGCATCTCTGAACGCACAGTACGTCGAACTTTGAGGCAGATGGGCTACAGCAGCAGAAGACCACACCGGGTGCCACTCCTTTCAGCTAAGAACAGGAAACTGAGGCTACAATTTGCACAAGCTCATCGAAATTGGACAATAGAAGATTGGAAAAACGTTGCCTGGTCTGATGAGTCTCGATTTCTGCTGCGACATTCGGATGGTAGGGTCAGAATTTGGCGTCTACAACATGAAAGCATGGATCCATCCTGCCTTGTATCAACGGTTCAGGCTGGTGGTGGTGGTGTCATGGTGTGGGGAATATTTTCTTGGCACTCTTTGGGCCCCTTGGTACCAATTGAGCATCGTTGCAACGCCACAGCCTACCTGAGTATTGTTGCTGACCATGTCCATCCCTTTATGACCACAATGTACCCAACTTCTGATGGCTACTTTCAGCAGGATAATGCGCCATGTCATAAAGCTGGAATCATCTCAGACTGGTTTCTTGAACATGACAATGAGTTCGCTGTACTCAAATGGCCTCCACAGTCACCAGATCTCAATCCAATAGAGCATCTTTGGGATGTGGTGGAACAGGAGATTCGCATCATGGATGTGCAGCCGACAAATCTGCGGCAACTGTGTGATGCCATCATGTCAATATGGACCAAACTCCCTGAGGAATGCTTCCAGCACCTTGTTGAATCTATGCCACGAAGAATTGAGGCAGTTCTGAAGGCAAAAGGGGGTCCAACCCGTTACTAGCATGGGGTACCTAATAAAGTGGCCGGTGAGTGTATATATACTGTGTGTTTTATTATAAGAGCCAGACGTCAATGTTACCTACCCTATAACATGTTTGGTCTTTATAAACTGATACTTTGAAGATCTAAATGATTGTGTATATGATATGTTTATAGCTGCGATAGTTAAGAATCTTTGCTATTTTGCTCATCGGCAAGCCAACAGCTCAACAAGCAAATGAGCACATTTTGGAACAAAGATCCATAAATCAAATTCTCCCGCTTGGAATCTCACCTTCTTATTGGACAAGCCAACCCTAAAAGGTGTGGTCTCTCTCAGGCTATAAATAGCCACTACAAAAACTCTACCCCTCTCTTAGTTTCCTCATCCGATCACAACACTGCTTCTGCTGATACTGGGGGGGAACCCCTCCCCCCTTTGCTGGGGCCCGAGGGCCCAGCCAGCTTTCGTGCTCCCAAAAGGGAGTCAGACTGCTTTTCTTCAATCCAGAAAACTACTAGCCACTGGACAGAGAGAGAGAGAAGACTCTCTCTCAACCAACAACTCCTCCAATCACCCACTCTTCCGACTTCCTCACTTCTCCTGAGTGCTCGGCGTGGCCTCAACAGAACCCAGGGCCCCTGGCTTGACCAACCCAGCCATGTGCTCTTGGAGAAAGATAACTTTCAAACAACTTCCACTTGACATGGCCGGAACCCTAAACGACTTTAATTTTCCACAACTTCAAGAATTGTTCCCACTACAAATACAAGTATTCAATTCAATGAAATGTGAAAATTAAGTGCTGTTGGTTCTTCTCATAGTTAGATGGACATTTTCCATCGTTACATCAGTCCATCTCTCACTCCTTTTTCCCAGACATGTATTCATGTATTTATGTATGTTTGTTTAGTATATTCGTGTTTATGATTTAGTTAATAAAACGTATGCACTTTATGTATTTGGTTCTGGTTGACTGCTTGCAATCAAAGTCACTTTTACGATCTTGGTTTTGCTACTTGCTCAAAGCGCTGTACATGCTAAGAAATAATTATTCTTCTGTGGCCATGGAAGATACTCTTTTCTTAGAATAAATTAATAATCAAGAGTTTGTTGGACAAACTGATTAATTGATTGTAAGATTAATTTAGCCATGTCAAGTTAATCCAATTAACTGACCCAAATATTAATAATTAATCATAACAAGTTATTATTGATTATTAATATTTCCTAAAGCTGAGTTCCTTACACAGCAGAAACAAACTTTTTTGCATTATTTTCACTGTGAAGCTACTTTGAAACAATCTGTACTGTAAAAAGCACTATATAAATAAAGGTGACTGCATCCACCTTTGTCATGTAGTTAAAATTGCGCCTACAGATCAGTCCTGATTTTAGCGGTGGCTTGCGATGGAACAAGCGCCCATGTCCGATAGGCCCCATTTATAATGCATGGTTCAAGTTTTCCTCTCATGCGGGACAGATTTGATATGACCAGCGAATGTGCAAGCAGGAAAAAAGCACATTCCGATATTCTCAGATCGGTTTCAGGCCTCACTCATATGGAAATAAATCTTATATGAATCGGATACCTGCATTTGCGTCTGCCATGTAAGCAGACAAATTGGATATTCCCTAGTAAATGCGAGTCGTACATTAAAAAAGGTCAACTCAGGTGGACACCAACTGCAATCACTTATTAATGGCGGGATCAGGGGCGTAGCACCAAATGTTGGGCACCGGTCACAGAACCAAGGGATGGGCCCCTTACAACACGCAACACCCAGACTGCTTTATTTTCACTATTATTATAAGTTAAATTCAGAGTACCAATTGCAACAACACAGCAAGAAATTTTAAAACAGACTAATTTTAACTATTTAACTAGTTTATTTATTAGAAAATAAAAAAATAAATTAAATAAGAGAATTATTAACATTAATAATATAAATGTAAATAAAAGCTACATTAAAATAGGCCTATAGCCTTCAAATATTTTTCAATTTTGAGTGGACGGGAATTCTTATTTTACGCTACACTCAAACGCTCAACAGACTTCTCTGTGATTGGCTACAGTGCTCAGCACTGCAAACAGGAATGCTGTAAACGTGGACCGTTTGAATGCAGCCGTCTATCTGCGAGTATCTAATTAAGTCTCAGTAGTAAAACTGTGCAGAAAGACTGGTATTGTCACATTTACACAATTTAATTATTTACTTTGTATAAAGTACCGGTAGGCTACTTTTGACAAGACTACTTCAAAGTAAAGGGTAAAGGGATTAGTAACCCTCAAAGGGATTAGTAACCCTCAAAAGAACTAGTCAGAAGTTGTCTGGGTGATGACGGGTGACGTGATGACGTATTGACGTAGTGTGTGTGTGTGTGCGTTGGGTGCGAAAATTCAACATGGCAGCGCTCCGCTGCTAGAAAAAGATAAACTTTTTTTTTTTTTTTTACTCTCTCGCTTTTTCCGTAACAACATCACCCGCTTTAAACCTTCAAAACCTGGATTTCAACTCGGACCTGGACCAACTGGAGGATTACATTGACCATCACTTCAACAGACTTTGTACAATGGGCCGATCACGCAAAGCCAAAAAACCACGCACTTCGGATTCTCCCTTATCAACCGATTCACCGCCGTCACCAACATCACCAGTATCCACTCCTACCAAAACAAACTGCTGTTCCGACATACTTTTTTCAATCAACGAGCGCCTATCTAACTTGGATTCTAGACTCTCACTGATCAAAGTACTGCACAAAGAATTTCAAAACCTCCGCCATAGCCTGGAATGCAGTCAACAGCAAGTCGATTCGCTCACAGAAGAAAACAAATCACTGAAAAGCTCCGTGGACACACTCACTGCAAAACTTTCCACTGTAAACACTCAACTTACCTCCGTCATCGCTGAGAACAAAGCCATGCAAGAAACCATCCTGGATATACAGTCACGAAGTATGAGAGACAATCTAATCTTCTCCGGCATTCCCGAATCATCCACCGAAGACCCTGAAAAATCTGTTAAGGACTTCATGGTTAACCAGCTCAAACGTACACCAGAGACTGTAGAGCACATCACTTTCCATCGCGTTCACCGTTTAGGACAGAAACCCATCAACTCCACCCGTTCCCGGCCCATCATCGCCAAATTTGAACATTTCAAGCAAAAAGTACTGGTTCAGCGACAAGGCCGGCAGCTCAAAGGGACTTATTACGGACTCAACGACCAATATCCACAAGAGATCATCCGCAGACGTAAGCTACTTTTCCCCATCCGTAAGACAATGATCAATCAAGGTAAAAAAGCAATCATCACAGTGGACAAATTATATATTGATGGACAATTGTTTAGAGACAAAGACACTACTCCCTGGCTTTACTAATTATTGAAACTAGCCATGTAACATTTCCAATCCGTTTATGCTCAAATTATATTCAATTCATAATCTTCATATTCTTTAATTAAACCACTTGCACCACGCACGCACATTGTATTCTAAATGCACCTAAATAGCCGTGCTCACTGTTTATATGTTCTGTCGTTGGTTATAAGTATTTATGTTTTCCCTGTTTTATTTGTCATTTGGTGTTATAGATTTACATTCACACACCCACACACACACACACAACCACATTCACATCCATACACACAGACTTATACTCACACAAGGTAACTATGAAATGTATATTATAGGTTCATGCAATTGAAATTCTTAACTTGGAATATTCGTGGAGTTGGTTCACAAAAAAAAAAAAAAAAGTTTTAAATTACCTAAAAAATACACAAGCAGATATATGTCTAATACAGGAAACACACCTCTCCCAATATACACAAAACAGCTTAAAAACTACACATTTTAACCACTGTTTTTCCTCCCACTATAATTCAAAACAAAGAGGAGTATGCATCTTAATAAACAAAAAAATACATTTTAACCACCATACAACCATTTCAGATCCTGAAGGCCGTTTTATCATTATTAACATTTCAATCAATAATAATCCAATTACAATTGGCAACATTTATGGACCAAACTCTGATGATTCATCCTTCTTTACAAATTTCTTTTCCTCTCTTTCAAACATTTCCAACGGTCCAATAATTATAGGAGGAGACTATAACACTGTAATCAATCCATCATTTGACAGGTCAAAACATACAGGAAAATCTTGGCAGTCCTCTAAAACAATAAAACAGTTCATGAGTGATTTTGGTCTTGGTGATGGTTGGAGGCTACAACACCCACTCGCCAGAGAATACACCTTTTATTCTAATGTCCACCAAACCTACTCCCGCATTGATTTCTTTCTAACCAGTAATTCAATCATACCAAATATCTTAGAAACCAAAATACATCCAATCATTATTAGTGACCATTCTCCAGTAACTCTCACGTGGAATCCATCTGCAATACCAAAGCACCCCACCAGATGGCGTTTTAATACATCACTCTGGAAAGATCCAGAATTTAACAGCTACTTCAAGAGAGAGTGGACATCCTTCGTTGAAATAAATGACTCTCCAAAGTCGTCAGCATCACTGCTCTGGGAAACATGGAAAGTAGTTTTACGGGGAAAAATTATATCATATTCAGTACATAAAAAAAAAAGGACAAAGAAAAAGAAGTCCAACTGGAAGAAAGAATAAAAGAATTAGAAATTTTACATTAATCAATCAGAAAACATCTATAAAGAAATTAGAGAAAAAAAAATTTTGCTTAATGAAATAATAAACAAAAGAAACCAGTTTCTGATTCACAGGCTCCGTCAAGAAACTTTTCACCATAGCAATAAATCCGGAAAATATTTAGCTAGTCAAAATAAAAGAAATAAAGAAAAAACAGCTATAACCTCCATCAGAAACTCGGCAGGGAAGCTAACCAATTCACCAGTTGAGATAAACAAGACATTTCAAGATTACTATACAAAATTATACTCATCTGATCTAGACCCAAACCAAGAAGACATAACCCAATTCCTCGATAGCACTAGAGTTGTTCCGATTCCGATACTAGTATCGGAAATGCCGCCGATACCGATGCCGGAATTTTTATTGGTATCGGCGGCATTGTTTAGTACTTCTATCCATGTACCGATCCGATACCATTTTCTTAAACAATACCTAGTTATGCACGCGAGCTTTGCTTAACGCTGCAAATCGGAGATCAATTCTTCTTCGCTGATCTAAACAGTTGTTGCTTGCGGCGACACAGGAAGTTGTGCTGTTGCCACAAGCGACCACGGTTTAGATCAGCGAAGAAGACAACGCGCGCGCGCTATCAGTGCGTCCGCTGTTTAGTAGTATTTCAGACTGAACCAACCAGCCAGTAAAACGGCGACATGTCTCGTATGCCATACTGCAATTTCGAGGGGTGGAACAAGTATTAGCAACTTCAACACGAGTAACTTAAAGCATTTGAAGACGCGTCACCCCGCAGAACACGAGGGTTACACACAGGCAAGGGCAGAGAAGAATGAGACGCGCCAGAATCAACAATCTCTGGAAGCTTCATTCAAACAAAGAGAAACGTTTTCAAAAGACAGCCAACGAGCAATAAATATAACCGACAAAATGATCGAGTTTATTGTTCTGGATGACCAGCCGCTGTCAAAACTGTAATGCCGTTTATTTAACAAAATTGTTTCTGGACAAGTCATAAAGAGATTATTTTCTTATATTATTCATATATCATTTTTTAGATTCCTAGATTTATTTGATAAACTTTTTTTCTACAGTTATATGGTAAAACTAAAATACCCTTTTCAGTTTACAGTATAAGATGTGTGGCTGCATTTGAAGTTCTTTTTCACTTAAGAAAAATAAATAATATATTGCTGTGAAAGGTATGTCAGATAATAAAAATACTCTAGTTCACTATTTGTTCATGTTTAATTAAGGGATGAGTCTGAAGCACACCATAAAATAATTATATCAATTCATACAGGGCTAGTATGAATTGCAGCTGTATAGATGCACACACACCCAGGTATCGGATCAGTACTCGGTATCGGCCGATACCCTGAGTCCAGGTATCGGAATCGGTATCGGGGAGGGAAAAAGGGTATCGGAACATCTCTAGATAGCACCATTCTACCAAAACTCAACATGGAACAAGTTAACTCTCTAGAATTACCAATCACAGAAAAAGAACTTCACTACGCATTGAAAAGCATGCAAAATAATAAAGCACCAGGTCCAGATGGCTTCCCTGCTGAGTTCTACGAACATTTTTGGTCAACCTTATACCCACTATTTAGCAGAACAATAACAGAAATAAAACATAACGCAAAGTTCCCTTCCCATATGAATACAGCACTTATATAACTCATTCCTAAACCTAACAAAGACCACACCTTCACATCTAACTTTCGTCCTATCTCACTTATAAATGTCGACATAAAAATTATTACCAAAGCATTAGCCCATAGAATTGAACAAATTATACTGTATATAATCCATCCTGATCAGACCGGCTTTATAAAAGGTAGACATGCATCCAATAATACCCGCAGATTATACAATTAATGCACTACTCATCAGTACAACAGAAAGATACTCTCATTGCCACATTAGACGCCGAAAAAGCTTTTGATAGGGTCAACTGGAAATTTTTATTCACCACGTTACAAAAACTCGGCTTTGGAGAGTCATTTATTAACTGGATCAAGATTTTATACACATCACCATCTGCCACAGTCACAACCAATGGACTAACATCACAAAGCTTCACACTGCACAGGGGGACGAGGCAGGGATGTCCGCTCTCTCCATCCCTATTCACGATTTTTATTGAACCTTTAGCAGCAGCTATCCGCCAAAACCCAGCAATCAAAGGTATTGAAACACCACAACAAACACATAAAATCTCACTTTATGCAGATGATATCCTACTATATATACAAGAACCCCTAGCATCTACTCAAGAAATAATTAAAACAATCCAGTCCTTCTCAAAAATATCAGATTATGCAATAAATTGGAATAAATCTTTCATCCTCCCTTTACATAAAACCAAATGGGATGTGGCACCCCATCAATCACCAATACCTATATGTCATGACCACATCACTTACTTAGGCATTAAGATCTCCTCCAGACTGTCAGAGTTGGTAACACTCAACTTCACACCACTGCTAAAAAAAATAGAAGACGATTTGCTCAGGTGGCTCAACCTTCCAATCTCCATAATCGGCAGGATAGCAGCAATAAAAATGACGATTTTACCGAAAATTAATTACCTATTCTCAATGATTCCAACCCACCCCACACTCACCTGGTTTAAATCACTAGACTCCATTATAACTCACTTCTACTGGAAAAATAAAACGCCAAGGATAAAACTCACTACACTACAAAAAAGTAGGCTAAGGTTCAAGGAGGACTAGAAGCACCAAATTTCCAATATTACTCAATGGCTAACCAACTGCAATACATATACAAATGGATTCACCCCACCCAATCTGATATTATATGGCTAGATATAGAACAATCACTATGCAAATAATTAAATATAGCTGACATATACCGTTCCTCACCAAATCAATTAAACAACACACATGTTTTAATGCAGTAACTATAGCCGCCACTCTGACAGCCTGGTGGAAATTTCACCAAATCACAAATTCTACATTAGCTCCATCTAACCTCACCCCACTGTGGAACAACCGTGACTTTATTAGCAATAAAAAAAACATTGAATTTTCACACATGGGCGGAAAGGGGTATCACCCACATTAAGCATATTTTCAAATCTAACACATTTACACCATTTCCGCAACTGGCCCAGGAGTATGGCATCGGGAGCAACGAATTCTTAAAATACCTACAAATCAAATCTTCTGTTCTGACAAAAATAAACATCAGAGACACAAATTTAGAACTTCCACCGGCAATATCAGACTTGGTCAACATTTCCTCCCCAAAGAAACTTCTCTCTAAAATATACAAAATGATTTCAAACCAACTTCAGACCATATACTTACCAACAATAAAATGGGAAACCGATCTTTCAATAGCTCCTGATGCCAACTTCTGGACCCAAATCTGTAAAAACATCTATCTCATGTCCAAAAATGCGAATCTTCAGTTAATACAATACAAAATACTTCACAGAACACAATACACGGGCAATAGATTAGCTAAAATGTGTTTCACAGCAGAAGTTTGCACACATTGTAATCACAATTCTACAGATACATACATCCATGCAACCTGGCACTGCACTCCAATCAAACACTTTTGGGAAGAGGTCACACAGTCACTATCCACTATAGTCGGCTGCCACATCCCACTGTCGCCTTCTCTTTGCTTACTGGGGGACCTCACAATAATCACTGATAAAACTATAAACTCTAAAATACTCCTCATAGCTCTAACCATCGCAAAGAAAACTATCCTCATGAACTGGAAAACTAGAAATAAATTACACATTAACATTTGGAAAAATCTTATTACAGACTTTATTACAATGGAATATACATCTCCCCTTCATAATTACACATCTGAAACTGACCTCTGCCATCCAACACTTTCTGACCTCTTACAGCTATGAATCCTTTCTCTCTTTTCAACTCCGACTCCACCCACTTTCTGAACCAACCCACGAATATTAATGCATTTTAGTTGTTTGAACTTGTTTGTCATCATTGATATTGCTATCTTTACTGTTATTTTTTATGATTACTATTTTCACTTTTATTTCTTCATTGTTGTAATTGCTGTTGTTGCTGTCTTTTGCTTTCGCCATTGCGGTCGCCACTGCCATCATCATTGTCATTTATTATTAATATTATTATTATCATTATTATTATAATCATCAATATTGCCATTGTCAATACTGTATTGGAATTAAGTGTCATTGTAATCACTACTGCAATAATTCCCCCCCTTATCTCTTCATGGGTTTTTAATGCACCACAACATAGAATATAAAAAATAAAAAAAAAGGAATATGTATATGGAAAACCTCACAAACACCAAGGCAGGCAAGACAGGCGAGAAGTGGTTTCAACGGGACAGCATCTCTGTCCCAATTTGAGACACTCTCGCACTGTACTCCCTCTTTTAATGCACCTTAGACATTGCACATAACACACACAAAAAAAAATAATAAAAAAAATAAAATAAAAATAAAAATAAATCTTAGGAAAAGATAGGGACTGATGAGATGTGGGGGAAGGTTATCTTATATCATCTTTTATTTTATATGGGATTGACAATGGCAATTGTTACTTAGGAGGAAGGATGGAAATAAAAATCGACTAATACAATATTGGCAGTATGGTGGTAGTGGGGAGTGGGGTGGTGATGGTAATGACAATGGTAATAAATAATAAATGGTTACTTTGTTTACGCATACACACACATACACATACACATACCCACACCCGCTCACATACACACTTAGATCGAACACTTAAATCACTTTTATGTCACTTCTGGAATTATGGATTTACAAGATTGCTCACTACTGCACTATGTTGGTTTGTATATATGTCTGACTGTTAAAAAAAAAAAAAAAAAAAAAAAGTAGTTGTCTGCCCTCCTGCAGCTTTCTTTTTTTTGATAACTTGATTTAGGCTTCATTTTTTGTAGTGCGAAGCTCCTTTCCATGCCACAAGCTGAATTTAACTGCTGGACTACAAGACCAAACCATTTCTGCTTTTGATAGAGGGATCGCCTACATGGGAGGGCACAAACTGCTAGGCAAATACAGTAGGCCTACGTTTCTCAGTTTTACGGATGGAAAATTGAGTCTTGTGAATTTTTATTTATGATTTTGTCATTTTAATATTATGGATTATCAATAGCCTATCTTTATGGGGCCCCCCCTTGCTGAGGGCCCGTTACTCAGCTCCACTATTAACCCCTGTCCGACGCCCCTGGGTGCGATGGAGGACGAAGGCTCAACACAGTGGAGTAATACGGAGGTTGTATGTGTTTTTGCCACATCCAGACGTCCCTCTGAACCGATGTAGCAGCGATCATCACTAAATTTACCCAGGCTGTAACAAGAGCTCTACTCTTCTACTTTTTTCTTCTTTTTTAATCTGAACGTTGAGTCATATGGAGGACATGTTAAACTATGAGAAACACATATCATGCCATCTCAGCATGTTTTTATGATTGAATAAAATAAATGTTTATACGCTTTTCCCCCCTAAAATGTCAGACCCTGTCACCGACAAGTTTGTATTATGTTAGAATGATATCCTAATTAATTTATTTGATACAAATAGCATTTTCTTATTGATCACATGTCCCTGATTGTATCTAACATGGTTTTGTAATTCCTATAAGAAATATAAATAACTTCAACAGTCAACTGTAGTTCACAAAATCACAGAATACCCACCAGGCACTCATATAGTTGTAAAATAACTACCTTTACAGAGGAGATTTTTACAAAAAAATAGTCTTGGATATATACCCTCCCTCACCTTCATCTACACAGTTAAAGAGATTAATTCATCCATATTCCTCAAATAGTACACTTTTAAGTCTTAATTTACTGTGTGACAGGACTGACCGTGACGTGACATGACTCCTGAAAGTTGATAAAAGAACATTATATCGATAATCTTATTAGATGATTAGGCTAGTTAATTGTATTTTATAGATTTTACTGCTAATACAATATTTGCAATGAGTTTGTAAAGGGTGTTTTACTCATGTTTGAAAAGTTTTTGTTTCTTTGTTTTGACCAGCAGGAGTCACCAGCGTGTGGCGTTTCGAAACAGAAGACATTGGTTCAATATTTCTCCCATCACTAGTATTTATCGTAGTCAGTGGCACTGAGAGTTTTCATGCACACCGTTTAAACACCAGCTTTAGGTGTTTGTTTTTCACACACACCAGTAAATAACGCGTTTAAAAATGTGAATGTTTTTGGGGGTTTTGGCGATCGGGTCCACTGCCCTGGGGCCTTATTTATAAAACTGTGCGTAGGATCCTTACTAAAAGTGTACGTGTGCCCGAAATTCAAAAATGGCGTACGCAAACAAATATTCAGACTTATAAAACAGTGCGTACGCCAGAACCTGCACAGATTTCACTTTATAAATCCCAGTCAGCGGAAGATTGTGCGCACATGTGTCTCCTCCCCGAAATAACCATATATGGAGCTTAAAGCCTAGTTTTACTATGCATATCATTTGCATATGATTATTCATCCACATGATAACATGTTTAACGGTACAAGACATTAGGATAATATGAAATACGGATGTGCCGTCACATTACATAAATAAAAATCATTTAGTAGCCTATCCTTGCCTTGTTTTTGAATAAATAAAATAGTGTAAAATACATTTCAGAGAAAGTTTTTCTCAATCTTTTCCACTGGCCAAATAGTAATTTTCATTCATTTATATTTTTTAATGGAAACAGATAGACCTTGTTGTGCATTATTTGCACGAAAATATTTTATTTTATTAAAATCTGCTATTATCATAAATTATCTCTGTAGTTAAAACATTAAAACACAGCATGCCAGAGGAAAAGTGTTGAAAAGCATTGCATCCACAACAAATATTTATATTTATTAAATATAAAATAATGAGAATTGCGTATTTAATCGTTTATATCAGAAGTAAAACGTAGTTTAAATCATTATTTTATTTATTTAAACTGTTATTGTGAACATGCACTGTATTTATGATTAGGACTCATAATGAAGATTTACGGTTTTACTTCATCTTGCCGTTATATGCGTCAGATTCACTAAACGGACCAACGCGCTCTCTGGCGCGGACATTTAAGAAGGGATGGATATTTGCTTCAAGTGATAGGCTTGGTGAGTGAAATTGTATTTGTATTATCTTTCTGTATATGTATATTTTTCTTTAGATTTTCTGTCTAAAAGTGACCAAAAAGAAATTTAACTCCAGCTCACCATCGGTGTCGTGTCACCAAACTGCTCCATCTCCAAAACGTTCGTACGCTACGCATGCGTGCAGGTACGCAAATCTTCCCGTCAAGTTTGTTTTTATAAATCACAACTTATGCGTCGGAAGTGGCGTACGCCTCTTTCAGGGCATGTTTTGTGCGTACGCAACGGTTATAAATGATGAGGCCCCAGGTTACATCAAAATACAGCCAAATAGAGTGATCGAGCTTTGGTGATCGAATCACACTCTACTAAGGCTAAACATAATACTACTACAGCGGTCACAGAAAACACTGGGAGAGATTGTAACAAGTTCTTACCATTGTTGAATAAAATAAAGATCACTATGAGCGAAGTAAAGAAAAGCTTCATTTGCAGCACGTTTTCGTGGTTCTGATCGTAAAATCATTCTGTTCTTCTGCATTAAAAGCGACGTAGAGTGTAGGCCTAAGTTAGTGAAATCACAATTTGACAGGGAGTATGTGAAAGAGGAGAGTAGGCCTTTAGCGGGTGTGTGACTGATTCTTCTTCTTTCAGTTTAATGGCGGATCCCAAACCGCATTTATGGGTGCATACCACCACCTAATGTTCAGGAGAGTGTGCGTAATATCAGGGTATTCAGGTCAAGAAAAAAAAGATTCTATAATTTTTTTTCAATATCTTCAATAATTCTTAATATATATATATATATATATATATATATATATATACATGCACACCCATACACACATAGTACATACTCATATATTATACATACTCACATATGCAAGAGTAAATAAATCAAAATAACTATAACCTAACCTTATAATGTGATCTAATCCTGTATTTCTTAGAAAATGAAAGACTGGCGCAGAGTCTATATTGACCGAATCTGACTTGGCTGTTGTTAGGCTTTGGGTAAGTGTTATGGATTCATTGTTTTATTTGAATGTAAATTTAACAACAAAAGGGTGAATGTTTGTTAAAGAGTGAGCACTGAAGATAGCAATGTGCTGAAACTTTTTCTCTTGTTCATTTGTTTTTAATTCACTCTTTGCACTTTTTGCACTATGCAATCCAGAAATAATAATAATAATAATGTTTTGATAGGCTTCTGTAGTCTGTACTGAATTCAGTGTGCGGCCAGCCACCTTCATGCTCGTTTTCATAAAAAGCAGGGCAGGAAGAAACTCTTCACCTATAAACACATACACTGAATACACACTCTTACCTATTGCTGATGGTCCAGATTAAACCATTTTCTCAAGTACACCGACCAAGGTAACAGTTTGACTCAGAAGATGAACTTTAATAAAACTTGAACTATGAGATCAGACACAGTTTTAACTTTTTACTTTGGTTTTTAAATACACTAAAATAGAGAACTGAATAAATATATATAACCATCTTAGCATCACTTGAATTCGTAGAATTCACTAGATATTCTTCTACTTTTGCCATTTAAGAGTCAGACACTTTTCAAATAGTAGCCTATGTTAAATGATAAGAAATAAAGAATATTTCACAAATTAAGAACGGTTAAAGTCTTATGGGCCAGATGAACTATAACATTATATCATGTTCAAATGCAGCGAGTGAAAAGGAGGGCCAAAGTGTGTCGTGGGAGGATTCACACATATATAGACTGAGTGTTTTCAGCAGATAGTTTCATCATACACTGAACTACTGGAGGAAATGTTTCACACGTGTGTTTTATTCTGTTTGTGCTGCTGGAGTCTGACTGGTAAGTTATATTTAAAAAAATATATGGTTTCATTTTTTTTTTCCCAAGAGTAATACAGTGGCTGATACACGCTCAGTAAAAAGGTTCAAAAGCTGTTTTTATAAACCTGTTTGCTTTGAGTTCATATCTGGGTTAAGAATGCGATAAGTAGCCTTTTAGTAGCTATATTTAGTATGAAAATCAGATGTACTCTGTGTTTGGTTATACGCTTGTTTAAAATTGACATTTGCGAAATCAATAATAAGGGTAAGCACACTATGAAGGGGACCTAGATTGTTACATGTGTTCTTAATCTGGGCCTGGTTATCTGTCAAAAAAAGATGCCATATAAGTCCATTATTGATACTATAAATATATTTCCAGGCAATCACGCAAGCGCTGATGCAATGTTTTCGCTGTCTGCTTGATTCTGACACTATCCCTTTATTAAAAGTGGTTTATAAAGACATTTTACACATTTATTTTTCTTTTCTGCAAGAGCTACTGATGTCAGCGAGAAGTTTCTGCTAACATTGTTGATGTTTATTTGCAATGGCGAATCCATCATGGTGGACAAAATAAACTGTAGATGAATTTAAATCCCAGGTTAGAATTATAATCCCTGATTTGTTAATCTGTGTTTAACATTAAGTGATGCGACAAACTCTACATGGTTTTTCATTTAGTTTTGTGTTTCTTACGCTAATCTGAATGTTCTCATCTTTTAAACCATAAAAACTGCAGCTGATTTCAGGCTGTAAACCATCAGAAACCTTAATCTGTGTAAATCTGTGTGTTCATCAGGTGTGTTTGGTGATTCAGTGTCAGTGATGGAGGGAGATTCTGTTACTCTAAACACTGATGTTACTGAAATACGTGAAAACGACGACATACTGTGGATTTTTGGAGTTGAAAAGTTGATCATATTTAGAATGAATAAAAAGAAGCAAATCTTCTCCACATATAATGTTCCTGATGGGAGATTCAGAGACAGACTGAAGCTGGACGATCAAACTGGATCTCTGACCATCACAAACATCACAACTGAACATACTGGAGTTTATAAACTAGAGATAAATGGAGCAAAAACGACAACAAAAACATTCAATGTTTCTGTCTATGGTGAGTAGAGATCATTTGTCTTGTGCTTCACGTTCTTGTTTTATTAAATGAATATTCAGTACAAGTTAATCTCAAACAACAGCATTTGTGCCATAATGTTGATCACTACAAAAATTAAAGCAAAACTCAAGGTTATGGTGAGGCGCTTATGTCAATGGAGACTTTTACAACTTAAAAGCGGAAATGTGAAGCTTATCATTTTATAAAGGCACTTGAATTAATTCTTCTTTCAAAAGTTCATTATTAAAGTAAACTGTTTTAATAATTTTATAGTAATTTTAGGGTTTAAAGGTAGGGTACTGTGCTATTTCCCAACGGCTAGCAATAACTTAGTTTGAAAGCATGAGATCCCACATTTCCTTCAGAGCGTCTCTAAAGCCACACATCCTTCAAAACACATGAACACACACAGCAGAACGTCACGAGAGACGGTGTTAAATGACCTCACGTCTCAAAGCACAGAACATTACAATAATACTGAACATAAACAACTAACAGAGCTCTACTCGTACCACATGACTGCTGCAGCTTCATTTCAGTGTTTATATTGTTGACATAAATGCATAAATCCGAGTCTGAGGACGTGATCAGCTCTGAGTAGAACATATGATTGTCAAATAGATTTATCTAGATTTGATTTTAGTTCTCATGTTTTCCAGCTCGTCTGCCTGTTCCTGTCATCATCAGAAACTCTTCACAATGTTCTTCATCTTCATCAAATTGTTCATTGGTGTGTTCATCAGTGTTGAGTGTGTGTGATGCGACTCTCTCCTGGTACGCAGGAATGAGTGTATTGTCCAGCATCAGTGTGTGTGATCTCAGCATCAGTCTCTCTCTACCTCTGGAGGTGGAATATCAGGATAAAAACACCTACAGCTGTGTGCTGAACAATCCCATCAGCAACCAGACCACACATCTGGACATCAACACACTCTGTCACACATGTGCAGGTACAGCAGCGCTGATGATATATGTGTGTGTTCACTGACCTGATCTCTGTCTTCTGGTGTAGATCACACTGACGACTGTCTCTCTTTTCCTCTCCTTCAGTTCCTCCAGTGTCTCTGATAGTGTTGATCTCTGCTGGATCTCTGATGATTGTTGCTGCAGTCGGGATATTCTGGATCGGCAAAGAAAGAAAAGAAAGAAAAACAGACAAAGGCGGCAAGAGTTACAAACTGACTTTAAAAAGTATTATAGTAAATAATAGTCTACTATATTTTAGTAGATTGATAGCCCTATTAGCCCTAAATTATAATTTAAACAATTATTTTCATAACTTTGTTGGTAAGACCTTCTAGATAAACCCTAACCAAAATTATATGTGTAGTGATTGTGTTTGACAATTTCTGTAGATTACGTTCATTAGAATACATGTCTATTTGTATAATGACACTGAATGTCGCTCTTTACTGGATTTCATAAATTATGTGTAAAGAACGTCACTCTAAATGTAATGACAAACACATACTAACTTTTTCTGTGTGAAAAAGGCCTAATGACAAATTAAATTTATTGATGCCTTATTTAAAAATGGCCATGTTAAACATTGAATGAAATGTGTAATGCCTTATTTCTGACAAACAATAATAACATGTTGTGAAGAATCAGATGTAGTTATGATTGAGTTTTAATGCATCTATTATTGTTGTTGAAACAGTTGAGACTCGCGAAGACGAGATCACGTACGCTGAACCAGCTTTCCACAAAAGAAACGCACATACATCGGTAAGACTATTTATTTTTTGTTGAGTGTGTTTGTATAATTTCAGCAGTGAGTGAGATGGAGATCAGTGTTTTTGTCTGCATAATCACCACATCACCATATCAGATATTTATAAGAGCCATAAGAGCATCATTCCATGCAAGAAACACTTATGTTACTGAGAGAAAAAACTATGTATCACATTGCAATCTTTAGGATGAACCTATCTGTAACGTGATGCGGTGAAGGCAGATAGGAGGCTGGATCCAAACGCAGTGTACACGCTTTGTTTAAACAAACTTAAACAGACTTGGCTAGAACAGGACTCAGGAATCAGATACAAAGACAGGAACAACCAACATTCACGTTAATCATAAAACATACAACAACTCACCAAGACAGGGCAGAAACACAGGGCTTAAATAATCAAGTACAAACGAGCTAACAGAATAACAAGGGGGCGTGGGAAATGAGAAACACCTGGGATAACTAATAGACAGGACAGGGAACCACTGAACATGACAAAACAAGACAAGACACAAAACCCACATCACGACACTATCACATTCATTATTATTATCTTATTTTATGTGTTTTTTACAGAAAGTAAAAGAGGAGGATCATGTGGTTTATGCACCAATCACAATGAGAAAAGTATCAAGACCCAACTGTGTGACCAGCGACAACCTTCAGGTCTGAGTCTGTGGTTGAGCTTTTGGTGAGAATCCATCATCCCTTTAAAGTGTGATACTTTAAACTGGATTCATGAAACGGTCTCCTAAAACTGCCAAAGAACTTGACTTTTATTACAAGCACATTCAACAAATGATCTAAATCGGTTGGCCCATTGGAGAATGTTATGTTTGGCTCTTAAAGTCTTAAAGAGACCATGTGTGTAAGTCTTATGAAAAACATAGATGCAAAACACTCATCAAAAGGAGTGAAGATCCGGCTGTGGTCTCGTTTATTTAAATAAACTTGGTTTGGGTGGTTAGGTGGATGGACAGCTTGTTCATGAGAATGTTTCTGCAGCTAGACGTGTGTGTTTGATGTCAGTTTGAGTGCGTCTGGTATGAATAGTGTGTCTTTTAAATAGCCTGTGGTTTAAGGTCTTTTTCCATTCCTGCTACACATGAAACCATTTGACCTCTGCTCTACAGAAAACCTGCTTAAAAAAAAAACTGAACTCAGCAAAGCTGGTGTTTGACAAAAGGTCTTAAATTATACAGAGATATTAATATAATATATAAATATCATATAAAATATCATATATTGTGTGTGTATGCATCATGATCTTATACTCATGCTGTGAGCTTATACTTCCTTTTTGACATCTTGATAGGTAATTTCCTGTTTTTTCTATCAATGTGTGTAAGTCATTTTATGAATAAATGCAACTTGCAATTAATATTTTATGGCTATTGATTTCCTTAGTTTTCATCAGTTTTGATGAGACACTAAAAGCAGCAATGCTACACATAGAGGTGGGTCAGACCTTGCTTTTCTATGGGCCAGAGTTTCCCTATGTTACGTGCCACATGCACTAACACAGAGAGCGACCTATTAAAAGGTGACGGCCGGAGTTCAGTCTCCTGCTCCTATAAACACTCCACAACGCAACAAAGCAATCAAGGAAAAAATCAATGTTTATTTTTACATGTAGGGGTAAGATTTCATTCGTTTGTAAGAGAAAACATAGTTCGAATTGAGAGGGTTTAATCGGCCACAAAACAACAAACAAAACGGGTCTTCTGACTTAATTTTAGATCGTCTTTCCTGGATTTAGAAATAAACAAAAGATACATCATACCTCCAAACCAGTAAACAGGAGAAAAAGTGAAAAGTAAAACAAAGGGCCTCTGACCTCTCAAACAGTCTGAGTAGCAGGGTTACAGGATATCACAATTACCGGCCTATACCAGTAACAGTAAGGACGCTGCACACAAGCAGCTTACACTATAAAAAGCACACGACAGCCAACTGGCTATAACACAAATGTTTTAGGCAAAGCCCATTCACTCACACACGCTCTACAACACCGTGAAGCAGGAGGGGGAACTCGATGAACAAGGCTTCCCCACAGCTTATATCCACGCGATGAGTCCATCAGCCCCGTCCACTAAAACAGCTACACTTGTCACACTCAATTGAGGGTGAAGCGACAGGGAGAGAGAGAAAGCAAAAAGAAAACACATGCGCACACTCACTTGTTCTACACAATATTAAATAAAACAACATTTACGTTCTGACACGTAACACCTAAGAAGTGTCCAGGAATGTTGTTGTCTCAACAGACGCCTCCACCACCGGCCGTGGTCAACTTGCATGGAGCCTCGGCCTCCTGGGCGGGACCTCGACTGCAGTGGCACATCAATTGCCTCGATTCCTTGCCCTCCGTTGGTTTCTCCCATTGCTGCGGGACGCATATACTGGTCCAGACAAACAACACATTTACCGTTGCGTACATCATTCGGTCTACGCTCCCATCGCATGTCGTAACTCGCCCAGCATCTCCTCCTCTGGCTTTTGAGCTCAAATGTGCAGCTGACGAGCAGCTCACACTCCCGGGAGAGTGGAGACTTCACCCCCGGAAGGTCGCTTAGACGTGCTTCGGAGTTGCTCAGGTGGTCGTGTTCGGAGCTGCTCCGGACACGTCCCACTGCCAGTCTTGAGTGAGGGGATCCTCGGCACGGATGCACTGGCAGACAGATGGCCCGGGACCTACGCAAGTTTTGTGTTTCTCCCAGTTAGCCTATACTCGCACAGACCCTGTGCAAGGTCAGGGAGGATGAGGAGCCAGTCTTGCTGGTTGCGTCGTACTGGCCCACCCGGACCTGGTTCCCAGAACTGAAGCTCCATGCAACAGCCCCTCCTTGGCGGATTCCCTGAGGAAGGACCGGCTTTCTCAGGAACTGAGGACCACCCGCGTTAAGACTTCTAGAACCTCCATGTGTGATCTCTGGACAGGACCCAGAGGTTTTTAGTGACCTACCCTCAGTGGTAATAGTTCCCCCTCTATGAGGCGCGCTTCTGCTTTGAAGTGGAACCTGTTCGTTGAACCGGGCTCTTCTCACCAGGAGGACCTCCGTAAATGTCCAATCAGAGTCATTCTTTCCTTTCTGCAAGAAGGGTTGGAGTGAAGGCCGTCTCGCTCCACCCTGAAAGTGTATGTTGCTGCTATCGGCCCACATCTCGACACAGTAGAAGGTAAGTTGGTGGGAAAGCAGGACCTGGTTGAACCCTCCTCGACCTCGCATCATCCCCTTGGGACCTCTCTCTGGTCTTACCGGCAGAGAGCTCCCTTTGCAGTCAGTTGAGATTCAGATCCTGTCTCTTCCTGGTGTTGTCCAATATTATCACTGCATGGGACAAGTAGGAACAGAAGTGATTGACTTCTCTGTGTAAGCCCGGTCTTTCTTTCTCCCCACAGATGCGGGGGGATCAGCAGCTTACACGGGCACTGGAAGGCATAACTCAACGTAACTCGTAGTTACTGACTGAATGAGAACGAACAAACCATGGAATGTCAAGCAGAGAAATTTGATCAGATAATGATTGTATGTCATGTGATGTCATGTTTGTAGTACCAGTTTCACTCATGTTGGGGTGAAAATATGATACTTTGCATAAAGAAATGACTTGATTCAAGCAGCTAGCTCATCCAGTTACTTAATCCACCAACCACACCTTTACAATCCTTTCAATAATTACAACCCCCTATAAAAGCTGGAGCATGATGAAAACTGTAATATAGTGGAAAGCCATGGATGACTGTAACCGGGAGTTTTTCATTAACTGGCTGTTATTCGCAGATTTGAATAACTTATCTTTGACGTGATTAGCTAACCTAGCACATAGCTAAGGCCACTACAAATATGGAGACATAAAGGAAAGGTCACTTTTTAACATCTGTAAGAACACCAGCAGAACCTTAAACCCACCTTCATGTTAGAGAATGTAACACTTCACAGATTAATGCTATCAAAGCTCGAATGGAATTTAGAGAGATTTTCATCTGTTATCCTGAGGTATACGTAGAATTTGGGTCTTTGTTCTTCATTTTTGTATTTTTTTACTGTACGGAAACATAGATGAGCCTTGGAGAAAATAAAGTGTTCATTTTATGTTTGATATTACACATTCAGAATTAACTTTTCAGAATTTCCATAGATCTCTCATTGGGATTTGCACATATTTCTTTTATAGTGGCCAAAGCTCAGTATTAGTACTTTAATTCAGACTATTAGGTCTGCCTCGCTGCCTGCTGTGTGTGAGTGTGTTTGCTCCGAGGCTGTAAGCTCCATCTAAAGCCTCGTATTTCTCTCTGTTTTGAACCATAAATTTACGATCATTTCTAGAGTTTATACTACTAATATAGTTTACCTAACATCTCAGACTAACCTAACATCGCTAGCTTCCGTTATTGTTAGCACAACACGCTTGTATCTCGTTAGCCTGTTAACGCTTCGCCCGTGCGCTTAGTTATTTATTTATTTTTCTCGTGCGCGCCCGCGCCTCTGAGTTCGTAAAAAGCCCAGGTGAGTAAGAATCAGTCAACAAACACGGTGAGTAATGTCTTGTCCTGTTATTGTCACCTGCACCTCATGCCACATGTTTACTATAGCCTTCCCCGTCGGCAATATAGGGTTTATATGTGATAAATGCAAGGAGACAGTCAGGCTGACGGAGAAGATTTCAGAATTAGAGACACGCATCCAAACTTTAATTGAGGATAGTAAGTGTGCTCGAGCCTTAGATACTATTTTGGATGCGCCTAGCATAGTGAATCATTTACATGATTCGGTTCCGGCTGAGTTATTGCCTGTGCAGCCAGGCAGATGGGTAACTGTGAGAGATCGCTCTAGTCGCGGATCAAAAAACCACTCTTCTGTTCCGATTACCATAACAAATCGATTTGCCCCACTCAGTGAAACACCCACTGAGAATTATGTTGATTGTGCCCTGGTAATTGGCGATTCTATTACACGGAACGTGAAAATAGAGACACCAGCCACCATAGTCACATGTTTGCCGGGAGCCAGAGCGCCTGACATCAAAGCAAATTTAAAAGTGCTGGCTAATGCTAATCGTAAATTCTCTAAGATTGTTATTCACGTCGGCACAAATGATGTTCGACTTCGCCAGTCGGAGATCACCAAAATTAATATTAAAGAGGTGTTTGAACTGGCAAGTACGATGTCAGGCACTGTAATTTGCTCTGGTCCCCTTCCTGTTCGAAGGAGTGATGAGATAGTTAGTAGATTGTGTTCACTCAATGGCTGGTTGTCTAATTGGTGTCCGCAAAATAATATAGAATTCATAGACAATTGGAAAAGTTTTTGGGGCAAACCTGACCTGTTGAAAAGAGATGGTATTCATCCCTCCTGGGATGGTGCTGCTCTTCTCTCTAGTAATTTGGCTCATAGTCTTAGAGATAAAACATGACAATCTGGGGCTCAGGTCAGGAAGCAGACAGACTGGCTTAACCGACCGTCTGCTAGCGGCCTCACGTCACCAAGGTCAGATAAATTCCATCACATAGAGGCTCTTTCATCTAGATATCATCATATAGAGACTGTGTCTGTTCCCCGAATTTGGAAATCCAAAAAACTGCCAAAACTTTCTAAGGTTAAAAGTTTAATTGATGTTCAACAAATAAAAAACAGATATAATACAGATGAGCAAACGATAAAGCTTGGGTTGTTGAATATTCGATCCCTTAATTCAAAAGCGCTCATAGTTAATGATAAGATTACAGACTATAACCTAGATGTGCTGTGTTTGACAGAAACCTGGCTAAAACCAAACGATTACATTACTTTAAATGAGTCCACTCCGCAAGATTACTGTTATAAACATGAGCCTCGTCCGAAAGGCAAAGGGGGAGGTGTTGCTGTAATTTATAGTAATATTTTCAAAACCACTAAGAAATCTAGTTTTAAATATACTTCTTTTGAAGTGTTGGTGCTTAATGTAAAAATACATAGTGTAAACAATAAATCACATTTGAAAATTCTGCTGGCTACTGTATACAGGCCACCAGGGCACCATAAAGATTTTATCAAAGAATTTGCTGACTTTCTATCAAAATTAGTATTGGCTGCCGATAAAGTCCTAATTGTTGGTGATTTTAATATACATGTAGATAATGAAAAAGATGCATTGGGACTGGCATTTAAAGACATTATAAACTCAATTGGAGTGAGACAACACGTGTCAGAACCTACTCATTGTCGTAATCATACTCTAGATCTAATATTATCTCATGGAATAGATGTTGATGCCGTTGAAATTCTGCAGCAGAGCGACGACATCTCAGATCATTATCTAGTCTCGTGTAAATTACATTTAGCCAAGGCTGCAAAGCCGACTCCGTGTTATAAATATGTTAGACCTATCACTTCTGCCACTAAAGATGGCTTTATTAATAATCTTCCTAATCAGTTTCATAATCTCAGCATCCCGGATAGCTTAGAAGAACTTGATATTGCAACAGAAACGTTTAAATCTCTCTTTTCCAGCACTTTAGACATAGTTGCTCCGTTGCGCTTAAAGAAGATTAAAGAAAATAGTCCAACGCCGTGGTACAACGAGCACACCCGGGCCCTTAAGAGAGCAGCCAGAAAAATGGAACGAAACTGGAAGAAAACAAAACTAGAGGTATTTCGGATTTCATGGAAGGAGAGCTCGATTGCTTACAGAGAGGCATTAAAAGATGCTAGAACGGATTATTTTTCAACCTTATTAGAAGAAAATAAACATAATCCTAGGTATTTATTTGAACAAGTGGCTAAACTAACGAAAAAGAAAGCTTCAAGCCCAGAAGTTACCAAGAAACACAGCAGTAATGACTTTATGAACTTCTTCACTTATAAGATCTATAATATCAGGGACAAAATTATAACTATGCAACCGTCTACTACAGTAGCGCATCAGGGAGTGCATTGTAGTCTCCGTGAGGAACATTTTGATTCATTTGTTGCTATAGGAGAGGAAGAATTTTGCAAACTTGTTAATTCATCTAAATCCACAACTTGTATGCTAGACCCTATACCGACTAAGCTACTGAAAGAGATGCTTCCAGAGGTCATAGATCCTCTTCTAAATATCATTAATTCATCCTTGTCTCTAGGATACGTACCAAAAACCTTTAAGTTGGCTATGATTAAACCGCTTGTTAAAAAACCGCAACTTGATCCTACAGAATTAGTCAATTACAGGCCAATCTCAAATCTGCCTTTTCTGTCAAAGATACTAGAAAAAGCAGTATCATCACAACTGTGTTCCTTTTTAGAAAGAAATAATATCTGCGAGGATTTTCAGTCCGGATTTAGACCGTACCATAGTACTGAGACTGCTCTCATTAAAGTCACAAATGATTTGCTCTTATCATCCGATCGTGGTTGTATCTCTCTGTTAGTGTTACTTGATCTTAGTGCTGCATTTGATACTATCGACCACAACATTCTTTTAAATAGACTAGAAAACTATGTTGGCATTAGTGGAATTGCACTAGCATGGTTTAAATCATACTTATCTGACCGTTTTCAGTTTGTAGCAGTAAATGAAGAGATGTCTTATCGATCACAAGTTCAGTACGGCGTACCACAAGGCTCAGTACTAGGACCGCTGCTGTTCACTCTGTACATGCTGCCATTAGGAGATATCATTAGGAAATATGGAATTAGCTTTCACTGTTATGCTGATGATACTCAGCTGTATATTTCTTCAAAACCTAACGAAACTTACCAATTCTTAAAATTAACGGAATGCATAGCTGATATAAAAAATTGGATGACCAGTAATTTCCTATTACTAAATTCTGAAAAAACAGAGATTCTAATCATTGGACAAAAAACTGCCACACGTAATAACCCAGAATACTGTCTAACAATTGATGGCTGCTCTGTTAAGTCTTCGTCGTCGGTTAGGAACCTGGGTGTGCTCTTTGATACCAATCTTTCATTTGAAAGTCACGTGTCTAGTATCTGTAAAACCGCATTTTTCCATCTTAAAAATATATCTAAATTACGTCATATGCTCTCACTGACAAATGCGGAACAATTAGTTCATGCATTCATGACATCCAGGCTAGATTATTGTAATGCTCTTCTGGGTGGTTGCCCTGCACGCTTAATAAACAAACTACAGCTAGTTCAAAACGCAGCCGCTAGAGTTCTTACCAGAACCAGGAAGTATGACCATATTAGCCCGGTTCTGTCAACACTGCATTGGCTGCCTATTAAACATCGTATAAATTTTAAAATATTGCTGATTACTTACAAAGCACTAAATGGTTTAGCTCCCCAGTACTTGAGCGAGCTCTTAACGCATTATAGTCCTTCACGTCTATTGCGATCTCAAAATTCTGGCCAGTTGATAATACCTAGAATATCAAAATCGACTGCTGGCGGTAGATCCTTTTCCTATTTAGCACCAAAACTTTGGAACAATCTTCCTAACACAGTCCGGGAAGCAGATACAGTCTGTCAGTTTAAATCTAGACTAAAAACACATCTCTTTGGCTTAGCATACACATAACACATTATAGATTTCTATAATTCAATGTTAGGCTGCATAGTTTAGATCAGCCGGAACCGGGAACACTTCCCATAATTCCTGATGTACTTTGTACATCATAAGAAGGATGGCGTCTACGCTAATATTAGTCTCTCTGCTTATCCTGAGGTTTACCGCGAACCGCCGGATCCAGGCCATATCCAGATCTGAGGAAGGACCATCACATGGACACGATGACAACGCATCCCTGATGAGCCAGCCCCATCAACACTGTGAAGGCCCATGGACACCTCAACACACTCATCTCCTCACCGGCCGGATGACCCAACCCAACCAGATGAACTGGATAAATATCATGAAAGTTCTGATCACATCTGACTCCTGACGTTATGCTGCCTAACTCATAATCATACACTGTTCGTTTGTTGGCCAAAGGAGGACTGGCCCCCTGACTGAGCCTGGGTTCTCCCAAGGTTTTTTTCTCCATTCTGTCACCTGATGGAGTTTTGGTTCCTTGCCACTGTTGCCTTTTTCGCCTCTCTTCGCCTTTGTTGCCATTGGCTTTTGGCTTGCTTAGTTGGGGACATTTAACATTTAATTTTGAATTTAACAATACTATTACAACATTGTTTTTCTGTTATCTCTGTAAAGCTGCTTTGAAACAATTTGAATTGTAAAAAGCGCTATATAAATAAAGGTGACTTGACTTGACTTGACTTGACTATGCAAAAACCTTCCAAATATAAGTAATAAAAATGTTAGTAGTTAATTACATGAAACAAGTTGACTGTTACTGTAACCAAGCTCATCCATGACCAAAACAGCCCTAAAATTGCATAAATTATAAAATATTATAAAGACACTTAATATTTAATCGTATTAGATGACAATTGCATTTAACAGATTACACCTTCAATAAAACATTTTGCAATTGTTTTGTAAAAAAATTTATTTTATGCATGTCTGGACTGAGTTTTCCCTGCATTTACACTGTTCTGAGCAGCAGGGGTCACCAGTGCGACGCCAAACTGAACAAACAAAAATGCCAAACTGTCTGGGGAAGGACATAAAGAGTCCACGGGGAGAAGAGAAACCTCCCAGTCTCTCCTTGCTCTGCTTCTTTGGCTGCTTTTATTGCAGGGCTTCATCCTGCTGGAGCCAATGGATGGAGTAGTTGAGAACTAAAAGGTCTGCCATAGCAGTGGCACAGAGGAAAATATAACAGAGAACAGACAGTAAAACAAACTCATCTGCTCATCTAACATGACATTACAAGACGTAACAAACCATTATAAAGTTGCTAGTGAAAGTAGTGCAGTGTTGAAATCATTTATAATGCAATAATATTAAACAAAAATATTTTAGAGACATACATGAATGAATCATGTTTTAAATAATATCACATAAATATACAAAGATTTTTCAAGTTAATTTCCTTGTTTCAGAAAAGAAAAACATCCTCTAGCACCAGACAAAAAAAGACAACACAAGTGGACAAGAATGCTGCCAAAAAAGAACCAAGAAAACCCATAAGTCTAAAGCTAAAGGCTACACTGAACAGAGTTAAGTGAAGGCAATCGTCTCAAAACAGTGATAATAACAAAGACAAACACAAAATACAACATTAAAAAAAAAATATATATATATATATAATAATAATAACAGTCAATCTTAACAATGCTGAAAGAGGCACGAGATGGGGAAAAAAAGACAAAATGAGAAAGACAAACTAATCAGCACCTCATCAAATTTACACAACTTCAGGTATGGGAAAACTGAACGTTACACATTTCAACAATGTCTATATTGCTAACAAATGAAGACTTATTATAATTGAATTACATTCTTTTATCAAGTGTACACACATTTGTGTGTTACTATTGCTGTGAAACTCCTGACAAACGTCACATCAAGTAGGCATACGTTTCAGGTTTAATGTCAGTGTAACAACTTTTAATAACAGTCTGTATCATATGTGTTCAATTACAGGCATTTATCAGAATAAATAGATTTAGCAAAGTATTTTACCAACTTTTAAATACGTCAATGAATGTCTAAGCTTATTAAGGCTGGTTTTGGTGTCAGTGTAGCTGCTGGAGTGTGTTTTCTGATGATACAGTATAAGTAAAGGTTAATGTTAGTGTTTAAACCATAAATATAGCAACATAATTATGCCAGTCTTTTCCAGGAACAGCAACAATACCAGTAAAACCACCAACAGTATCAGTGTTGCAGACTGTCCTTGTGTTGAGAAGAATCTTGGTCATAATGCCAGTCTTGAGGTAATTGTAAAAAAAAGAAAATAAGAAAACCATATGCAAATAGCCCCACCTCCACACCAGCTCACATATTCTCTCTGCCAACTTACTGAGGTAAACGCTCCACGATGATAACACTCTTTACAATGGAGATTGGACAAAGATTGACTGAACAGATGGAACTTAAATGCAAACACAGCATTTAACGTGAAGATTACACGTGACATGAACAGAAGCAGACAAGTCCAAATGAAAACAAACTAACCCAAACAGTCAGACAGGAGTATGTGTCCTCGTCCTCAAAGAAATGTCTTTGGGATCATGTGGTGGGCTATTGTCATCATAATTCCTGTAAGAAAACAGATTCACAGAAGGTAAAAGTGCTGAGAAGGATTGATGATACACAACAAACTCAAACATAGGCCTACTACAGACAGAATTTAGTTTTTTTCCTGTCGTTTGTACAGATGTTTAAATTTCATAAATATTGTGTCAAAACACCGTCATAAGACACATCGCATCTTTTATAATAAAGTAATATAAACCTGAGTTGGCATAAAGTATTATGATTTCGATCACATTTAAAATGCTTAAACTGTAGTATTGGTGTTTTATAATAAGACTGAAAAAGTGCATTTTAAAATGCTTAAACTGTAGTATTGGTGTTTTATAATAAGACTGAAAAAGTGCATTTTATTTATTTGGGAGTTAGTAGTGTTTTTGATTGTTTTGTTGTTTCACGGGTGATCTGCTTCTGAACTGTTAAAAAATATAACTTTTCAGTGTACATTTATGCCACACACAGAATTATAATAATATAGAAATATATTCATGCCACTGTTCTTTTAAGTTATTTTCCCCCACAGTTAATCTCTTATATATTTGTTAAATCAGCAGTATGTAATACTTACTCCAGTTGGTACTGGTGCATGGCTCCTGTGGCGACGACAGTAAATCACACCAACAGCAGTTACAACTGCAGAAACCAGCAGAACAACAACAACTATTCCTGTTACAGCTCCTGAAGACAGACCTGAACCTGGAACAGACAGAGAAACAGTCATTTTATGCTGGGTTGTTTCAACCCAACTTTGGGTCAAACACAAACCCAGCCGTTGGGTTACATTTTAAGAAATTTTTTAACCCAAGGTTTGGGTTTGTCCATATTTCACCCAAAATTGGGTTAAAACAACCCAGCATTTTTTTAGAGTGCACTGAGAGTGAATGATTATCCATCCAGTATTCAACAAAACAGTAATGATTTAACTGTTAAATGCACCATAACAGCAGTTAAAGCAGTATCAGCACTGAGAGATCAGCAGGAAACACTGTTCACAGGAAAACTGCATTTTTCATGTTAATAACATTAGTTAAAGTGTCACTGAGTCGAAACTCCCTTTTTTTAAACAGTCCACTACCCAGCAGTTATTGGGTTGACTTAAAAAACTGTTTTTTTAAACTCCTCAAAGGAAAATGCATTGATGAATGATTGAATTATACACTCACCAATAACAGAAACACTGAATCTCTTCACTCTAGTGATGCTGAAGCTGTTGCTGATGCTGTTGTTGATCTGTAGTTTATATTCTCCAGAGTCTGTGTTTCTGGTGTTTGTGATGGTCAGAGATCCAGTCTGATGATCCAGCTTCAGTCTGTCTCTGAATCTCTCTTTACACTGAACATCTGTGCAGATCTTACTGAGATCTCCACTGATTTCAAAGGTGAAAATGTCATTAAAATACCACGTAATCACATCATTTGGGTTTTTTATTACACCAGGATATACACCTAAAGTAACAGATTCTCCCTCCTTCACTGTCTTTCTCTTCACTTCATCTCGTTCAGCAGCAGAAACTCCTGAAATACAAACCAACAGATGCTGGAGGATCTTTTGCTGATGGAAACAACAACAACAAACCCTCCACAACATTAAAGAACTGTGAATCATGAAATCACGAATGCGATTGCACAAGCTCTTTCTTGACTTTCGCTCTGAAATAGAAAGTTTGTGCTTTTAAAACTCATTTTACATCCTTATTTGATATCAAATAGATAATAATAGAAGTTGATCAGAGATGGCATGATTATACTGATTTGAACTCAACTGAAGCTTCCTGTGAACGTTACTATATTTATCATCATAGGTCTTTATTTAATGTTCTTGTGAGAATGGGCCTTTAGTTTTATATCAAACTAAGCTATTTAATGATGTAAAAGTGAGATAATACTATAAAATGCACTTATGGGTGTCTTAGAAGTTTTATGTGAAGTTGTGAAGTTCATATGTGAAGTTTTAGCTCAAAATACCCCACATATAGTTTTATATAGCATGTTAAAATTGTCACTTTTTGAGGGTGAGCAAAAACGCCTCGTCTTGTGTCTGTCCCTTTAAATGCAAATGAGCTGCTGCTCCCGGCACAGAGGGCGGAGCTTCAACAGCTCTTGTGTGTTGGCAGACACACGCTGAAAATTTCAAAAACTTTTAGCCTTTTATGTTCAAACCGGAGTCAGAAAGATTGAGAGAGAAGTGACTAGTGAATGGTTAGTTGATGAATTTATGCAGCATATGTGTAGTTATCTTCTAGTCATTGATTAGCATATTCTGTCATGATAATCTATAGCCTCCTGGGACCCAAGAATAGACTTTTGTCCACTGTAGTGGACATTATATTTTAGTTAATTTCTCTGACATCATACATGTCACATGATACAACCTGGGTGTCCTGTAAAGAGCACATTCAGGGCTTTTCAGAGATATCAAATGTTTGGAGGTTTCACCATGAAAACAACTTCTCCTTGGTCTTTAAAAATGTCTGACATTAATTTAGTGATCAAATGTAGCATTCTTATGCAAATATGATAATATATTGTAATTATAATTTAAATTGGACTACTTTTCAAATTGTATTTCATAAAAAAACATCTCAGGAAAAAGTTATGGGGCTTCAAATAAAAAAATACTTTCTGTTACAGAACAGGGCATTGATTTCCTACATGTCCACTGTAGAGGACAGCAGGACTTAAATCATGTTTATCAGGCATTTTGTGAGACACAACAAGTGAATATGGAAATAAATTATGCATCAATATTCCTATGAAATATTAGATATTATTATTAAAATGTTGCCAATTATTACTCCAATTATTACACTTCTTTTTTCATTAAATGTTGCTCCAAGAACACATTAATGTGCAAATTAGATACAGTGTATAGATACATTGCATTGAATGGGAATATTAATTTATGGCCATTTTACCCACATATTGCATAAAGTAAAATGGTGTATCAATTCATTCCGTTATTTCTTTCATAACATAGTTGAGAATCATCTTTATATAAATTTTGGTTAAAAAAATCCTGAAACCCTTAAATCTATTGGTGATTGGAAAAAAAATCCCATTGGTTTTGCCTATACATATAATTTGATGGCATTTTATTTTTTAAACAACTTAGTCCTGGCGTCCACCACAGAGGACATAGCATAACGTATGAATAAAATATTATTTTTCAAAAATGTTTTTTTACCATTTGTTTCTTGTGCTCTAAACAATGTGATGACATGGAAAAAAACTAAATTCAAAAAACTTTTTTTTTCTGGGTCTCAGGAGGATAGGCCTAAATCGCGTTCCCGAGGCGGGGTTAATGTAAATTTTAGGGTTCATGATGCCACAAACCCTGGAGGAATGTCGTGTAGTCCCATTTGTTTTAGTCCTTAAAAAGCAATTTCTTTTGCTTTGAACTTTGAGCGTTGCCCAACTTTGCAGATGTTCTTTATGCTCAAACAGCATCATTACACACTAACTAAAGTTAGAAAAGTGAAATCATAATCAACCACCCCTTTAAACATATATAAACTGTATTTAAACATTAATTAAATGACTCACCAGTGACAGAAACACTGAATATCTTGTCACTGCTGCTTTTGCTGCTGATGATCTTCAGTTCATAAAGTCCAGAGTCTATGATGTTCATGATGGTCAGAGATCCAGTCTGATGATCCAGCTTCAGTCTGTCTCTGAATCTCTCAGGGCCATCTTCACACTGAACATCTGTACAGTTACCACTGAGATCTCCACTGATTTGAGCTATACGAGTGTCATTAAAATACCATTTAATAACTTCTTGTTGGTGTGTTTGAACACCAGTGTATAAAGTGACTGAATCTCCCTCCATCACTGACACTGGCACTTTATTTGATCCAACACCCGACACACCTAAAGAACAAACACAAGCCATACATACATATACAATAGTGCTGTGAATTTTTTCTACATATAAAGATTTTGGTTAAAGAAATATGCCTGAAAAACTTTCTGCCTGTATCTTCCTAACGGGCAATTTCCACCAACTACGGAACAGCAGCAATAGGCAATAGAGTCAATAGGTTTCCATTAAAGTCAATGTGTGTATTTTAAAGGGGTCATGACATGGTTTTTTGTTTTGTTTTATTATGTTCCCTTAGGTGCAATTATAGTATTACTATGGTTTTTTTTTACAAAAAACTTTAAAAATGTAGTGATTTATGACCTTTTCCCACCCTGTTTCTCCCCCTCTGATTCAAACAGTCTGTTTTGGGGGTGTTTCCCCTTTAAGACTTCAGTGTTAACACCCACTGTTATGATTGGCTAACGTCAGTGCTGCTTATGCATAAATTATTAACGTTAATCATTTTGTATCACATGTAGACTACACAATGCTCCACCACGTGAAACTTCGGTCTTCCAATCTTTTACCATCGTGTCAATTCTCAATTGATTTTGATTCATATGCGCGAGGGAGGGAGGGAGGGAGAGAGAGAGAGAGAGAGAGAGAGAGAGAGACAGTTTGAAGGCGCTCGCTCTCTGCTCGTTCTTTCAGTAACATTCCCTGTCACACTCATCTCACTCACCGTTCAAATAAGGCTTTGGCGCGCTGCATATGCTGCTAATAAACTGCATCCGACTGCTTTCCCTGACGTCTGGATCGTTCGGCAGCGTATTCAAACACTCAAACAGGAACAGCACATCTGCGTGGCATAGCAATCTTCTTGTAAACAGACCCACTCGCTGCACGTCGAGTCGTCGACTGAACACATGTGGGCGCGAGCCGCACGACAACGATGCGAAATGAGGCGTACTTGTCCTGCGCTGGAGGCGGTCATATGCAAACGACTGGTACGTCACTTCGCACCGTGACGTCACTTCTTACCATGGATCCAGAACGAGCTGTATTCTCTTGGTCGGCGTTACGTCACAAATCGTAAGCTCTACCTCTCATTTCAACCAGATAATCCCACAGTAGCTGCACGGATCTCAAGCTGTCTGGCGGACATCTCGGCATGGATGAAGGAACATCACCTGCAGCTCAACCTGGCAAAGACGGAGCTTCTCGTCCTCCCTGCCAATCCGTCTCTACAGCACGACTTCACTATCCAGCTAGATTCTTCCTCAATCACCCCATCAAGATCGGTCAGAAATCTTGGAGTAATCTTTGATGACCAGCTGACCTTCACAGACCACATTTCAAAGACAGCTCGATCATGCAGGTTTGCTATGCACAACATCAGGAAGATCAGGCCTTTCCTAAATGAGCATGCAACACAACTTCTCGTCCAGGCCCTGGTCATTTCTAGGCTTGATTACTGCAATGCTCTTCTGGCTGGACTTCCATCATGTGCAACTAAACCTCTACAAATGATCCAGAATGCTGCAGCCCGTCTTGTCTTCAACGAGCCCAAAAGGGCCCACGTCACTCCTCTGTTCATCTCTCTGCACTGGCTACCACTCGCTGCTCGCATCAAGTTCAAGGTGTTGACACTTGCTTACAGATTGACCACTGGTTCAGCTCCCTCCTACTTCCACTCACTACTTCAAGTCTACATCCCTACCAGAAGCCTACGATCGGTCAATGAGCGGCGGCTCGTGGTACCGTCACAGCGGGGCACAAAATCACTCTCCAGAACATTCTCATTCACGGTTCCATGCTGGTGGAATGATCTCCCCACCGTTATCCGGAATGCAGAATCCCTGACAGCATTCAAAAGACAACTGAAAACTCATCTCTTCCGGGAGCACTTAACATAAAAAAAAATAATTAAAAATAAATAAATAAAAAAAAAATCCTTTTCCTTTAAATCCTCACCTGCCTGGCTTATGCTACTCCGAGCTATGTCTGAACTTTGTATTTTGAGCACTTCTTGCGTTGTTTTTGCCTCTTCACGATGACTCGCTTGGTTTAGTCCTCAGTTGTAAGTCGCTTTGGATAAAAGCGTCTGCTAAATGACTAAATGTAAATGTAAATGTAAATCATGTGACCTGCATAGCAACAAGCCGCCGCCGCGTTTGAAGGGTAACAAACCGAAGGCAGAGCCCGAGGCAAATCAAAAAGGTATCTATTCACAGAAGTTTTGCTGTGGATTATGTCAGTTATGGATACTGAAGGAATACAAATTTATTAAATGTTACATAAAGGTTTAACAGTAATTTTAACTAAGAAAGTGCACATTATGACTATAACCTTTGGTCACTTCTCTGAGTACAGCTGGGCCCTTTGTCTCTATGATAGTGGTAATGTTAGAGTGATCTGATCAGGCTGATTGGATCACCATCATCAGGCCTGACACTGTCATCCTGATGGACTCAGGTAAACAGCTGACTCATGAATCATTTACATGCATTGTTCAGAATGACTCCTCCTTTAGGTAATCCCACCCTCTTTGGAAAGTATAAACTAAAAATGTAAATTTATCTTAGTCAGACGAGTTTGGTATGACTGCAGCGACGAGCAATAAAACAACTTCTGCTTGGAAAACTTCCTCCGTCTCCTGGTCTTGAGCTTCTAACTTTTCTACAAAGAAAAACTTTACTACAATACTAACGGACTACTTTGTATTAATGATGAATGATATCTGTGTATGCGAATGTATGTCGGTGGTGAGAAGTGAATGTAATAAAACACTCATGTAAAGCGCTTTGTGAGACTAGCTAACGTTACGTCTGTGAAAGGCGCTAGCAGCTATATGAATACAGATCTTCTTCTTCTATTACAGAATGTCTTATCACTTGTGTCCTACACTTGCAGTCATGTTTAAATACCCATCAAGCATCGATTACATTAACTATGTAATCGATTTTTTATTCATTAAAAAAAAAAAAACTGTTCATTCAAAAGCACTGTGTTACAAAGTGGCTGTAATGAACTCAGTCTGTTAGTGGCACAGCTTGTACAATGTCAGTGAGGGACACAGTTTTTTCAAAAAAGCCAATAAAGGCTAACTGCATAAATGTATCTTATTCCCCACACAGCTAGTGCATTTCATTGTTGTTTATCAGTGTAGAGCTGCCGACCATTATGCATAGCAATGTCAAAACATAGCAACAGAAAATTGAGTGGCCATCTCTGCAGTGGTATTATTTTGTTATTATTTGATTTGTCCCTCAATTTGTCCATTCATTTGAGATTACATTTCTATTTAGATTTAAAGTAAAATGGTATGTGCATACCCTATATTCACTTTTTGCATTAACCAGTCATCAGATTAAATTTTATTGAATGTAGTGTCTAACGACAACAGCTTCCAGGAAATGAGAGGAGCAAACGTAATGGTAATCTGATGTAGGCCGCCATAGCTTTGTGCTGTGTGAACTAACACCTCGTCCAATCGCCTGGAGCCATTTCTCTCTCCTTTCTGGCTCAGTTGCCTCGCTAGGTATCATGTAAAATGAGAGGTCACTCCTCTTTACGCTGTTGTTTGTGCAACTAACAACACAACAGTTTTTAGGCATGATTCTCGGCGCTTGATTATCTTCTGCTTTCGTGTTCCTTAATGGCGGGCGCTTGTTTGTTTTACCCTTCGCCGCGTTGCTATGCGCGCGCAGTGCCTTATGGGAGTAAAAGTCCCGGATGTCCGACCTTGAGAATTTAGAGCTTGATTAAATAAATGCTTCGTTTATAATGGGGAGGACGTCTTAAGCTATGAAACTTGCAGGAAGTTTTAATAGTACATAGATCTCTTATATACCAAAAGATCAAGGCAAATTTGGTTTCTCATGTCATGACCCCTTTCACTGACTGCGGAACGACAGCCGTGCTTTGGGTGCCAGAAAACGCAAAGTTTCGAAAACGGTCTGCGTGTAAGCTGTAACACAGTCTCATCCCAAGAAGTCATATAACTGACGTCTTGGGACGTCTTTTGACCATACGTCAATATCCGCCTTTTTAGGGTACCCTTAAACGTCGGTTAGATGACGATCCTGGGACGTCATACAACTGACGCTTTACCTTTAACGTCAGTTAGGTGACGGGGTAGGTTTAGGGGTAGGTTTAGGTCTGGGGTAGAGTTAGGATCCGATAACGTCATCTAACCGTCGTTTAAGGGTACCCTAAAAAGGCGGATATTGACGTATGGTCAAAAGACGTCCCAAGACGTCAGTTATATGACGTCTTGGAAACAGCAAACACGTGAATCTCCGAAGACGATGACGTCACGCACATGCGTATGTATTACATGTTCAGTCTATAGTGTTTGCTAGCAAGAAATATAAACTGATAGTTTATTGCACCAAACGTAATTTGAGAGTAATTTTATGTACTGTCCAAGTCACATGATGTTTGTTTATATTGTAAGACCAAAAAAACTGGAAGAACTGTTTGAGGAACGACCACTCCTCAAGAAGACAAAGAACCTTGCTGGATATTAGCATTTGATCTCACTCACTGGTTTAATGTGAATTATTATCATACAGTATTACACATATTTAGGATCATTCGAAATGTCTCAGGGTGACTGGTACAAATGTCTCATTTCCAAATAAGTAAAACAAAAGGTAATGAGGTTTTTGAGAGTTTAGAGATAACTGGCACACAAAGGAAGATGATCTCTGGACAGGCGGTACCTACCCCCCCCCCCAAAAGGTGTAACCTCTGAATGCAAATTTCCATTGTTAGCATGTTTCCATGGAGGTTCTGTCTATATAATGAAATTATAATAAAACATTTGTTGCAGTGCTAAAAAAAAATACAACATGTAATCTATGATCTCTCATTTATTGATTTTTTTAATTATTTATATTTTTCAGATTCTTGAAGGTTTATGACTTTAACTATTAGGAGAAACAACGTGCTATATGCTGATAAAATATTATAGAGCTGAGCATGTCTAAGCAAAACAGGAGAGCGATCAGTTAACAGGTGTTACACCCCATTCTGTCACTTTAGGCGATGTTTTCAGTAACCGTATCCATAATCCCAACAATAACCTCAATCCTTCCGTCACTCCAGCGTTTACATTCACACAAACACCAGAAGAAAGATTGTAGCAAGCAAAGGTCTTACCATTGTCGAGTAAAAACCAGATCACTGCGAGCAAATTAAAGAGAAACTTCATTTTCCCAACTTCTTCCCTCAGAAAACGAATGCAGATTCTGATTCATAAAAGCATTGCTCTTCTGCTTCACTGGAGACGCAGTTCTTTCGCTGTGTATCCCATTACTTATTCTATTACTTCACTATCAGGAAGGCAGTGTCTCCTTTTGTTCCATGCATGCGTAGATGTTTTAACTATTTGATTTTTTAACTACACACTCACACTGTGCGAAGCATCTTTCTTATTTCATTTCAAGGTTCACTAGGTCGACTGTCCATTCAGCCTTAAAGGTTAAAAGTAAACTAACTTTTTTATTATTAGTCCCCTCCCCCTCCCCCACCCCCACCCCCACCTCCACCTGCACTGTTTAACTCCACTGAGGGAACACAAAACAAAGGCCGACTGTCAACGGAAAATGCAAATAGTGAAATGGAAGCTGGAGCGATCAAGAACACAGAAGCAGACGCAATATTCAATATTTTCCGAATATTTTTGTATACTTTTGCACTGAATTCAGAAGATCTCCAAAAAGATATTAAGATAAATGGACTGCACGAATGAAAGAAGCAAAAAAAAAAAAAAAGTGAAAACAGCAAATCTATTGAAAGGGGGGATATTCTGATCATCAGTCAATAGGAATTGTTGTCCAAAATGGTTGACCAGAAAAACTTCAGGACAGTAAGTCATAATAAAGATGAAACATTACTAATATCAGCAGAATACAGGCTTAATTCAGTGTAAGACTGGAAAAACTGGTTGAAGAGAAACCTGACCATTGGTAAACATTTGACTCCCCCCCCCCCCCTCTCTCAGAGACATCTAAAACTCACACAAGAATATATATGGTTTAATGTGAATGACTATCATTGAGTATCATGTTTAGTATAATTTCAACTGTCTCAGGGTGACTCATACAACTGTCTCATTCCCGAAGAGTAAAAAACAAGGTAATAAGGTTTTTAGAAGTTTAGAGAAACTGGCACACAAAGGAAGATTTGCCCTGCCCCCCTGATTATGAAGTTGGCATGATACATTTATTTACATTAAAGAGCTAGTCAAATATTTGCTCACATTTAATGATGCACAGATATCATTAAAACCTTTTCATTTATGTAGTCAGATGAAATAACGAGTTAATACATGAGAAAATGTATTGCATTTAATAAAAAATCCTTTTGCCATGAGAAAAGACGGAACACGCTTGAGACCTTCCCCGCTAATCGAATGCCGCCATTGGATCGATTTAGACGGGCTTACAGTACCTTTACCTTCCTACGGTATTTCTTATGGATATTTTTTAATGTAAAAATACATTACTCGGGTAAACATGTATTTTAAAGTGTAAACATTGAGCCTCCCCAGCACCATCTGTACCATCAGCACCATCAGCTGATATCATGATTTTGTGGTGTGTGTACTTTAACAGGCGTAGCCAGAGGATGTCAGCCACTGGTTACAGATGTGCAAGAAAAAATTAGCTGCATTTAGAGCTTCAAAGATTAACCAGGTCATAGACATGTTAAAGCGAATGCAGCATTATGATGACATGTGCAATAAATAGACGCTTCAGTATCATACCACGTCATGATGTACCCGTTTAGAAAGACAAACGAACCAGTTCATAGTGTTTACTTTGACGTGTCCGGTGTAGACAGACTCAAACAGTTGTGGTGCCTACTTTTGCAATGTTTGAGTTGAAGGAGGTGCAGTGTGTGTTAAGTCAACTAACTAACGAGTCAGTCCAGAAAAAGATGCATTAAGAATTGGTACTGTTGACCTACTGTACCTGCTCGATCACTCATGTTTTCACTCACGGACGTCTGACCTCCACGGCCTCCAACAGAGGAAATGAACCGGAAAAACGTGAAAGAGGGCGGAGCCTCCGAGACACCTACTTATTACATAATCGCCACGGACCAATGGGAGTGCGAAGGTTCAACGGAACTTTTCCAGAAAGTTCGCTCTGGCAAGCTGTTTCGAAATCCCAAAACAAACTCCAAACGAAGATAGTTTTGGCCTGATTTTGTTCAAAATGACCTCACATCGGTTAGTTCTTCGATTTCGTTTGAAGTATATCGGGGCCTTAAAGGCGAATGTCAACCAGCACGAGCGTTCAGCGCCTGCATGTATGTAATTATCTGTCTATATCAGCAGGTATCAACAGTCTCTAGGCTATTCATCAAAACTGAACTGAAAGGTCTGCAGATTTACAAACCGTTTTGAATATCAATCAATATCGATTTTTTTTTGCCGACTGTGACTGTAAAGAGCCACAAAATGGTATTTGTTTGAATTTCTTTCAAAAAATTACCACATTTGAAAGGTGAAACTTTGTTTAATATCAAAATTAACAAAAAGTAACCTGGTATATCCTGTCTGTCAGTGTGTTGTCAGTCTCCTCTCTGCTTCGCAATGTATTTTTCACTGCGTGAGAACATGGTGTGGCGTCGGACATAGCGACAGCAACTAAGGGGGGCGGGTCAATTACAATCGGATTATTAGGGTCCATGTAAATACAGCTACTGTCTGTCATTCACTGCTTACAGCTCACAGCCAAAAAAAGGTCTGCTGTATTATTTAGCTGTCAATATGTGTATGTTAGCAAAGATGCTATTGTTTTGGATTGTTTGTGAACAAAGGGATTGATTGTGATTGTTAAGAGTCTAGTTTAACCTCTGACACTGATTTGACGGTTTGATGGATTCAGCACTTTGGCCAACCAAGGTTGATTTTAACTTGATCAAGCAAGGTTGATAATAAAACTTGATTTGATTTTTTTTATTTGACTAAAAAGCTGCTTCGTGAAGGCATTAAATGTGAGATTTGTTGTGAAGGCATTAACCGTGAGATTCATTAAACAGGACAGGAAGAAGCTCTTTCACCTAGAAAATAAACACACGTGCACTGAAGACCCACTCTTCATCTCGGAAGAAAACCAACCACAGCAGGTTTCAGTTTGACTCAGAAGATGAGCTGCTAGACTCACAGTCGAGACGGCAGACATTAACTAGACTTTATCATCAGACTTTTCACTGAACAATTGAAGAAAATGATTCACGTGTTTGCTTTGTTCTGTTTGTGCTGGTGGCATCTGACTGGTAAGTTACCTTTTTCTTTTTTGGCTAACATTTTATCAGAACATCAGTAAAATTTTTCATAGATGTTAAAAGTCATGGAAAATAATGTACATTTCTATAATGAATATTCATCCAGTGGAGACTTCTCCATTGTGCCACTTTCAAATCTGAGGCCAGGTCCAGCTTGCATGTTGTGTGATGGGGCCTGGGACAATTTTAAAATTGCCTGAAAATTGCAGGTTTTTTCTGACAGTGTATCAATGTATCAATGATGCTTTGAATAGAGACTCGAGCTACATTTTGAGCTGTCAATTGTTGATGTGATTGTCAGTGGCCGTCCTCAGATGCGATCAGACATGAGGTGATCGGAAGCCTGTTTAAAAACTGTTTAAATGAGAGTTACGAATATAAAGTGGAAGCAATACGCAAAGATTGATAAAAAGTGCCGAGCATGAGAGGGAGAACTGTGAGGGCACACACGACAAGGCAGGCTAAACAAATGCATAAAGAAATGCCTTTATATATATATATATATATATATATATATATATATATATATATATGAAGAGTTCAGATGCAAAAGCCTCTAAGTGCCATTTGAAATTTTCTTCTAGAATGATAATTTTTATCAAGCTTGTATATTTAAGTTCAGTAATTTCACTTAAATGACAATTAATAGGTAATTTTCATTGCCATTTAAGTGAAATTACTGAACTTAAATATACAAGCTTGATAAAAATGATCATTCTAGAAGAAAATTTCAAATGGCACTTAGAGGCTTTTGCATCTGAACTCTTCATATATATATATATATATATATATATTTAGATATTTTTAATAGATATTTTTCAAATATTGTATGCTATCCCCAAAAAAACGTAGTGGGGTTGGGGTTGGGGTGGGGTGAGGGGACATTGTGGGTTTTAATGATCTTAATTAGCACTGAACAACTACAAAAGCTATATAAATTCATTAGTCAGAAAAAAATCTACTGACCGAAATATTTAAGAATCTCAAGGTGTTAAAATATGCAGGTGTAATTGTAATTAATATCATGTTCATATACATTCAATACCCTTTCAATTGTTTTCCGTTTCTGCGGTTGCTCTGAATGTTTTTCATTTTACAATTTCACAAAACTGCAGCTGATTTCAGGCTTTGTAAACCATTAGAAGTATCAATCTGTGTAAAATCTGTGTGTTCACCAGGTGTGTTTGGTGATTCAGTGTCAGTGATGGAGGGAGATTCTGTCACTCTAAACTCGGATGATACTGAAATACATAAAGATAAAGACATATTGTGGAATTTTGGAGCTAAAAACTCCCTGATAGCTAAAATGAATAAAAAGAGGCAAATCTTCTCCACATATGATGATGGTCCTGATGGGAGATTCAGAGACAGACTGAAGCTGGACGATCAAACTGGATCTCTGACCATCACAAACACCACAACTGAACATACTGGAGTTTATATACTAGAGATAAGTGGAGCAAAAAAATCATCAAAAACATTCAATGTTTCTGTCTATGGTGAGTAGAGGTAATTTGTCAAAATGTTCACATATTCATGTTTTAATGAAAAAATATGCAGTAGGAATTAAATTCAATCAACAGCATTTGTGACACTGATTATATATAAAAAATATATAGCCTATATAATTTTTTTAAGCAAAACTCGATGGGATTTATGGAGGACTTAAAAAAAGAACTGTGAAGCTTCCAAAGGTATTAATGTCCTTCCATTGATTCTTCTGTTACACGTTGTGCATCAGGTCTCTTATGAGGCTGCTGAGAGCGACGAGTCGGTCCCCAATCTTAGCGAGGGGAGCGCGACTCGCCACACTCTGCTTCTGCGCCTCACGTCTCTGAGCAGGACAGGGTTTGGGCTGGGTGGTCCTTGAGTGGGGCGAGGAAGAACGCTTCCTTGTGTCTCTTCATCTCCCATAATCTGAGGACGACCGTGTTAACTGAGTCAACAAACCACCTGTAAGGTGAAGGAGGGGCATTGACCAAAAACATCCTGTTTTTGTCTCTGATGCCAGTTAGGTTCAACCACAGATGTCTCTCTGTGGCGACCAGACCAATATAGAACGGTGGCTTTAGTTGTATGTAGAGACAAATCTGTGGCTCAACGAAGCTCAGAGAATGATTCTTCGTCGATTGAACCACCCACTCTAAAATCCTTCAACAGGTCAGCTTGGTACAACTGTTACACCGCTATATCTTGCAGCCTGAGCTGCGTCTTCACCCATCAGCGTGGAGGTTGTTCTGAACGGCTTAAGTGTGGAGAGTTGGTTTCTTTAATAATGCTGCAGACTCTTCTACCTGAGGCATCATCGTATAACCGTGTGCATTCACACCCGCGATAGCCGAATATGTCGACGGCAAAGGCACAAAGACACGCGATGTGTAAGGTTTACCTCATGAGTGAGTTAACTCACTATGAAGCTGCTCACTGCAGAGCAAATGGGTGGAGCTTACATCTAGCTGGATGACTAGCGAGGAGGGGCTAATATAATTTGGGTCTAATGGGTGGAGCTAGAATATTTAACCACACCCTAACCCTACCCCATCCTTCCACCCCTTTAGACGTCCAGTGAGGTGGAGCTGGACTAATCCCATCCCATTGGACGTCCACTCAGTATCACTTGAAAGAAGGGGAGATCCCGATGTTGAGGTCCCTAATGGCCACCAGACAGAAATCTGTCCTCCAGTATAGAGTGTTTGGGGGGCTCTTGTTCCCATGTCCAGTCTAAGGGTGTGTTCACACGTGTAGTTCGGTTGGTTTGTTTGGTCCGGACCAAAAAAAAAAAAAAAAAAAAAAACATTAAGTCCTGGTCTGATTAGCATTCAGACTGTCATTTTAATCACCGAAACCTAAAGATACCAAACCTAAAGGCAAAGGGATTCAATCACAACCTGATTGGTCGGCTTGTATTGCCTAGTTTGAGATGGAACTTACTGAACATCCAAACCAATGCTGTGTTCTGGGATAAATGCGCTCGTTGTATATGCATAGCCTGCATATGATGGTATTCTGACCAATCGAGAACTCGCTTATAAAATGTGTAAAGGAGTCAAAACAGCAGCAGGAATCCCTCCGTCACACACAAACGAAGATCTGCTGCGAGGACACACGGTTCTGATGCCTGTACCAAACTGTGATGGGAAACATCACGACTATGACGAGAAAAGATGCTTGTGATGCTTGTGCATTCTGTTTTTGTTAGGGTCTCATCTTCCTGTGTTTGGTTCGTTTACATGTCTTTGGTTCGTGTTGCGTTGATATTTTAGTCGAACCGGCCAGGGTTCGTTTGGAAGCTGATCGAGACCCATCTTTTCTATGGTCTCGGTCCGATTGATTGGTGGCACCAGGATTCAGATGGCAGCGTTCACACTCATTAAAATGAACCGCACTAATAGAGCAATCACCAGGTTTCATTTAAATCCAAACATGCTAAGTATAAACACAACCTGATTGTAGTCTGGACACTACATGAGTCACCCCACCTCGAGTAATTCCTCTTGCACTTTGTCACAAGAGAAACAAGAGATTCAGTGTCCTCCCTCTGAGCCGATGAGGTGTCGGGGCACGCTTTGGAGTCTGGCAAAGGAACACTTTAAAGCTGCAGTCCGTAACTTTTTTTTTTAAGTTAAAAATAATCCAAAATAATTATTTAAAAAAAACATATTCAGCCAGTGTTCAAAACTATCTGCTTGCCGTAGCTAGATTCAAAACGGTTAGCTTGTAATAATGATTTTAATTCCAGTGGTACTGGTGGGTTTCCACGGGAAATTCGAGCATGTCTTTGCGTCATTACGTCACATCCGTACACATAAAGGAGTTTCGGCTAGCCGGCTATACTGAGCGTGAGGAGATGTGGAGATGTATAGGCTTTTCTCGCAGCACTTTACATAATTAAACTTATGGCGATCCAGAAAGATCCAAACAACAATCATCAGTGTCAACTGGAGATTCACCAGTAATAAAACCCAAAAGACTTCGTACTTCGGATTTAAAAAGGCTAGAGAAAAAGCAACCGGCGTATGCGAACACAAGGAAAAACATCGGAGGGGCTTTTGAAAGGTGTGTGAACTCCGTGTTTTGAATGGGTTCGAAACGGAAGAAGAGACGTCTTTTTTCTGCTGAACAAGTAAGACATTTCAATAGTTCAATCGTGTAACAGTACCAAAATTGTTTTCTTAATTCACACAGTTATGGAGTTTCCTTTGTTGTGTGATTGACAGCAGCACTCGCCTCAAAACACTGTGTTCATTCGCGCTGTTTCATGCCGATGTACAACTCACGTAAAGATGATAATTCCGCGAATAACTGCAGTTACAGATTTCGAACAGAGATGGCGACAAAGAGGAAAAGCTGCGGACTGTAGCTTTAACTGTGAATGTTTCACAATGCTCACACTCACCATGCTCAAGCGCAAGGGCCGCATGCTCTTCCCCCAAAGAAACTAATCAAAACTTGTGTCGTATTCAGGCATGAGCCGTGAACACGGAAGCACACACCGCCGTTTACCTTGAGCTTTTGAAATGGAACCACGTTGTTTTGATGCGCTGCTCGGTTTAAACTTTAGAAATGGTAAAAGAGCGCAATTATGTCCCACGGTCTGGGTGGAACCAATGACGGTCCACCATTTGAAAACCACCGCCCTAAACACTCACTCAAAACATTGAGCTGGAAATAAGATTGTTGTGTAGATTTATCAATACTCCTCTTTATTCTCTCATGTTTTCCAGCTCGTCTGCCTGTTCCTGTCATCATCAGAAACTCTTCACAATGTTCTTCATCATCATCATCAAATTGTTCATTGGTGTGTTCATCAGTGTTGAATGTGAGTGATGCGACTCTCTCCTGGTACGCAGGAATGAGTGTATTGTCCAGCATCAGTGTGTGTGATCTCAGCATCAGTCTCTCTCTACCTCTGGAGGTGGAATATCAGGATAAAAACACCTACAGCTGTGTGCTGAACAATCCCATCAGCAACCAGACCACACATCTGGACATCAACACACTCTGTCACACATGTGCAGGTACAGCAGCACTGATGATATATGTGTGTATTCACTGACCTGATCTCTGTCTTCTGTTGTAGATCACACTGATGCGTTCACTTCTTTCTTTATCATTACAGCAGACACACACTCTCCTCCTCCAGTGTCTCTGATAGTGTTGATCTCTGCTGGATCTGCTGGATCTCTGTTGATTATACTTGCAGTCATTGGGATCTTCTGCATCTGCAGGAAACGTACAAAATCAGGTCAGGAGATCAAACAATTAATGCATATGTTAAAATATTTATCTTTTATAAGGCACCAATTTCAATATCAGATTGAAAACTTTGTTGTTTTTAACATGTATGCATTATGTAATTGTTAAAGCAGTTCAGATGAAGGAGAAAGACATGAAGGATTCTGCATTGTGCAAACCAACAAGACAAAAAAAGGTAAGATCATTCTGTGTTGCAAGAAGTTGTTGCAAGAAGTTAATCTGTAAGATTTTTTTTGTGTTCCATGTGCATCAGTGAACAGATGTGGAAGGTCAACCTTGTTAATAATTACCTTCAGGAGGAAACGACTAGAAGCATGTTTTTATGCTATTTACACAATACTATTTGCACTGCAGTGTAAATACTAAAATACAGTATTTCCATTTTGCAGACCTATAAATAAATTATTTAATTTATTAAACGGACACTCGCGGCTGTACCGCAAACATTTATTCACTATTTTTATTTAAAAATCCAAAAGTTTTTATCACCAACTTTTATTAAAAAAATAATAATAATGTTTTGTCAGCATTGCGATTCTCTTTGTACACAGTACATATAGACTTTCATAGATGTATTCACGTTTAAACAATTTAAACAACATATTTAATGCAACGTAGATGTACTTTTCTAAAGTTCAAATCACCAACATTTTAAAATAAAACTTACAATTGACAAATTTTTTTTTTTTTTTTGCATTTAAATCTTTATAAAAGAAATCCTGCACGTCATAAATAGCTTGTTTTTCCACCTCCATGAAGAAAGGAGTGCCATCCATTATGTCGGCTTGTAGAGGTAGCCTAATATGTAGTATTTTTGTGTCTGTCCCTTTAAATGCAAATGAGCGGCTGCTCCCGGCACAGAGGGCGGAGCCACAACAGCTTGCACTCAAACAGACATGCACAGAAAATTTCTAAAACTTTAAGCCTTTTATGTTGAAACAGAAGAAGTGACAACATTTCTGAATGGTTAGTTAATGAATTTATGCACCTTATGTGTAGTTATCTTCTAGTCATTGATTAGCATATTCTGTCATTATCTATAAATCGCATTCCCAGGGGCGGGGTTTATGTAAATTTCAGGGTTTGTGATGTCACTAGCCTGGTAGGAATGTTGTGTAGTCCCTACCAGCCGTTTGTTGTAGTCCTTAAAACATTTCTTTAAAAGAAAATATCTCCATTTGCTTTAAACTTTGAGAGTCTGTTAGTCTCTAACATTCTGCCTTCCACAACCTTTTGTGTTTCCCGGAAGTAAGTTTATCACCATTGCAGGTTACGGTAGACTTTCGTGTTTCTCGTGGTCGGTGAGACAGTACCACCGCACCGTTGGCAATGCAAGAGATCAAACTTATGGAAATTATGGGTGATACCCAAAGGTCACCTACGCTACAATCAATTCAAATGTTCAAATCTTAAAAGCTATGCCCAGCCAAAGAAATAATTTCAAATAAACTTTAATAGGGTCGTGCGAAGCCTACATAAAGTTGAATTATTATAATTTTTTAAAAACTAAAAAAAAAACTGTTGCTCTTGATTGACAGTCTATTTTTTCCTTGCAGAAATCGAAGGAGGCCGTGTATGGAAATATCCCCCCAAAATGGTGATCAAATACATCCTTTCTGCCAGGATGTTTTTCTTCTGACTCTGTTTTGCTAGCACTATTTATTTATTTTTATGTTGTTGTTTTTATCTCATAAGCACTATTGTTATGTCTGAAATTGTGTTGCTGTGTATTAGTTTAATTTAGTGGTGCATAAATAGCACAGCATTCAGAAACTTAACTAAATGTTCTATTTTTAGCTTAACACACATGGAAACTTTATTACATTTTGATCTCACCCTTCACTGTTCTTGATCACTTGGTCTACTCCTGTTTAAATGAATAGAACATTTAATATGGAATGCATAGTTTACAGTATCCCAGATAATCACACACACACACACACACAGAGAGAGAGAGAGAGAGAGAGAGAGAGAGAGAGAGAGAGAGAGAGAGAGAGAGAGAGAGAGAGAGAGAGAAAACAGTAGGCTACACACGCAGCACAAGCACATCATCGCTCTCTAGTGTCCAATTCATAAAATCACATCTCACTAATAATGGTGCTACTTTTACCCAATACAGTGCGCTATAAATAAATGTTTCTGTTCCCACAGAGGAAGATCTGAAAATAACTAGTGATGGGCGCTTTCGAAACACGCTTCATGAAGCTTCGAAACCTTTTTTTTTTTTTTTTTTGCTACCAAAGTCACATGATTTCAGTCAACAAAGTTCCGTTACGTCATAACTGTTCGGAAATTTCAATGGTTTGCCGCTAGGGGATTGTCCGCATGATTTCTCTAGATCACGGATCGATTTTATACATTTCTGGACATTTAATTACACATCATATGTATAATAATAAACAGAAAGAGCTGTAGTTTAAAGTCTAATTGTCTGATTAGCCAATCTCGCCATAAAACAAACAAAACAAGTCCTACAATTTAATAAAATAACACATAGGCTATTATAAGACACTTTTTATTTAATGCTACTATATGACTTGTTACTTGCCTTTAATAGATTACACCTTCAATAAAACGTTTACAATGGGTTTTGCAGAAGGTGTTTTATGATTGTTTTTGAGTTTGTACTGAGTTTTCGCTGCATTTACACAGTTGTGACCAGCAGGGGTCGCCAGCGTGTGGAGATTCGAGCGATTCAAAACAGTGAATCATTATTTCGAAGCAATGATTCAATTGATTCAAAGTTTCGAAAAGCTTTGTTTCTCCCATCACTATAATAAAATAAGACACCAAACTGATCACTTCGGATATCTGTTTATAGCCTAATAATAATAATAATAACAAACTCAATTAAACACAGATTACTTGATTTATTAGAATAACAATATATTTTCACAGAGTTGCTGCGGTTATAATATCACACTAGAAGAACAGCAACACATTCCAGCTAGGACCAGAAGACAGACCTGAAGCTGTAATGACAAAAAGATACAATTATTGTTATTACAGATTTGACTCATGTCAGTGAGTGTCACTGTCACGTCACTGTATTTGACTCATATTTACTGTCATCACTTTCATTCTCGATATTGAGTGGCGCCATCTATTGGGTTTTGAATACAGCACAAATGCAACAGGTTACAGTGAAAATAGTGTCACTTGATGTGCATGTGAAGGTGATAGGGATGATCTTAGTTATGTTTTAATAGGGAGTCAGAGCTCATGTTTTCATTTATTGGATCGATTTAACAAAATATTAAACTATATTTTAACATCCTCAAAGGAAAATGCTGTGAAGTACTAAATTATAGGCTAGTCATATGACAGAAACACTGAAGCACTTTAAAAAAAAAACTGTGAAATCGTTTTTTTTTTCTACATAAAGATTGTGAGTAGAGAAATATGTCTGGAATCATAATGTAACCCAAACAAATAAAAATAACATTATTGATGAACGCATTCACTCACTCATCAGACAAAAGTTAATATCGTTATCTATTGGAAGGTCTTGTGCAATTTAATGAACGTCATATAAACCACACCTGATTCACATCACAACAATAAGATGTATCCACTGCATATTTTCAATAAACCACAATAACAACAGTTTCTCTGGCTCAGCTGTTTTGTGTGTTCTGTTGCGTTCAGGACTATTAAGTTGAAGTTTCTCAAGGACTTTTAGTTTGAAGTCGCTCTCTCTTCCTTTGTTTTCTTCCTGTTAATCTGTTCCTTTATTACCCATTTCACTCACTGGTGTCTTGTTTATTATGTGTGTAAATATAGTTTTACTATCTATTATATCTAAACTATTTTATCTGACCACCCGTGTCACGGTTTTTTTTTATTTTAATTTTTTTTACCCTATTTGATAAATAACGTTACCACTTTGAAAATAGATCCACGCTTCAACTTTCTCCTTCCAACCAAGCTCTGACAGACAGGTGGTTGCTTTTTTCCACAGGTGGAAATTTGAAATAAAATAAAAATTAAAAACAAACATATTCTAAACTTTTAAACAGTTAACTATGATAATTGTGTTACTGTTTCTCTCCCTCTGTGTCAAACAGTTGCTCATGTTGTTGTTTTTTTCTCCAGTAGATTAAAGTGTCTAAAATCTGACAATAGTATCAGGACAGGAAGCTCTTCACCTACAAGCTAAACACACACGCACGAATGCACATTCTCACCTGCAAGATGTTTGTCCACCCAGCAGACAAAACCACATTTCTGTAGAAAACCCACCGCAGCAGTTTCAGTCTGACTCAGAAGATGAACGTCAGTGAAACTGGCACTGTGAGGTGGCAGGCGATTTTATCTGTGTACTTGGGTTTTTCCATTTACTAAACATTTGGAAAAAATATATACATAATTTTATAATCACTAGAGTTCCAGAAAAGTTGCAAGTAAAGTCAAGAATCTGTGATTTGTTAATTCCCAAGTCAGATGATTTTAGTCAAATTTTATTTCTTAACAGCAGACAATTAAATAATAAATGAAGAGTAAAATTAATTCATCCATAAACAGGATTAAAAGTTTAATAAAGAAACAGTGTAGAATGAACAGTTAAAAGGACTTTTCGGTTCCTCTTTCCTCTCATATCGAGCTGGCATAAACACACACATATCTACTTTCCATGTTTTCACACTCTGAGGTATTGGCCTGTACACTGCAAGATGTTCCGCTAACATTCGTTTACCACTTTATTGAGACATTTGTGGTCGGAAACGTACAGTCTTTTGACCTCATCTAAACAGCAAGTTCACCCTAAGTCACTCAGCTACATTTGAGGCATAAAGATGAATAAAAAAGAAAAGTATTAAACCTACATTTCAAATGATAATAATGGTTTCTTAAAAAAATATGATGATGACATTTGATTAAATGATAAAAAAAGAAATAAGCAAGAAATATATATATTTTTTCTTTTTCTGATTCATCGACCGTCATTTAACTGACAAAAGTACAAAGAAAATATTTCCAGTGCTTCCATTGATCAATTTAATATTTATTTTGTAAATATGAACACATTTTGATTTTGATGGCTGAAACACACTCCAAAAAAAGTTAGGACACACGCATGTTTACCACTGTGTCACATCACATTTCCTTGCGTAACAGAGATTCAAGTTGCATTTCTTGATGCATTAGCAGATCTACGGACTGATTTCTCTGCATTCCCTGAATATTTTCACAGTATTATGTATGGAAGATGATGAAACACCTGAATACTTTGTAATCCTGCATTGCAAAACGTGATTTTTGAATGGTTTGTGTATTCTCAAGATATTTGGCACAAAGTGGTGAGCCGTGAGCCATGACCCATCTTTGGTGGATGCTTCTTTTTATACCCAAATACAATACCCTCGCCTATTACCAGTTCACCTACTTATTGAGGGCTGTTTCAAACCAGTTTAACTTGGATGTTGCTGCAGGGAGGGGTGTTAGTGAGGCCAGCAGGGGGCGCTCACCCTGTGGTCAGTGTGGGTCCTAACGCCCTAGTGTAGTGACGGGGACACTACACTGTCAAAGAGCACCGTCCCACGTTAAACCGAGGCCCTGACTCTCTGTGGTCATTCAAAATCCCAGGATGTCTTTTGAAAGAGTATGGGTGTAACCCTAGCCTGGCATGCTAGACCTACATCAGGATGTTAGGTCTGGGAACTCACCATTGACAGGGCTCAATCCGAGGGGCGGGATAAACGGTTGTCTTTCAAATTCCCTCTGCACGCAATAGGATAGCGCTACAACCAACCAGAGCAACGAAGAAGGTGACGTCTTTTATATCTTCCCTTTTTTTAAATGGCTCAAGTGCCGTTCTTTGTTCTTGTTTCAAAGAAAATCTTAACTTCAAATCATCCAGTCGCGACCAAAGCCGAATCGAACGACAGATGTTCGCCAGCAGCCATTCTTTGTTTTCAAGTAGCAGTGAACCGTCACAACTCTGTCGTCATTATGTTAAGCCCGCACACAGACTACAAAACACGTTGTGATTGGCCTGACTAGAGTTTGTTTTTTCCAGCTTGAAAGTCAACGGAGAGTTGCTAGACTACCGGTACACTGGCTGCAAAATAATTTTGCTGCCGCTAGGTGGAGTCTAGGCTAGTGTAACCCCGGTGTCCTGGCCAAATTTGCCCATTGGCCTCTGTCCATCATGGCCTCCTAATCATCCCCATATATATACATATATATATACTGATTGTCTTCATCACTGTCTCCTCTCCTCCAGTAAGCTGGTGTGTGGTGGGCGTTCTGCCACAATATGGCTGCCGTCGCATCATCAGGTGATGCTGTACACTGGTGGTGTTTGAGGAGATTCCTCTTCCTTACGTACAGTGCTTTGAGTACCCAGAAAAGCATTTCTTTCATTTCGCATCTGTCCTAACGTTATTTGAAGTGTGTGCAGCCATCAAAATCCAAATCTGTTTGTTTACAAAATACACATAAGTTGGTCAGTGAAAACATTGGACTTAGTACGAATTTCTTCATATGTTATCGACTCTTTGTCAATCGTGAAGTAGAAATGTCCCAATTTTTCTGAAAATTGGGTTGTACCATAAAATGTAGTTCATCCACAATTCACAAAATATCCTTTTACTTTTTATCCATGTAACACAGTCAGGCAACTACACTTTCAGAAAAGGTACAAAAATACTCAGAAGCGGTCAGTGGGGCGGTCCCTTTTCAAAAGGTACTAATATGTACCATTTCGGTAGTAATATGTTCACTTTGGGCACTTATATGTACTTTTATGATACTAATACGCACCCTTAAAGGAATGATTAACTTTAAAATCAGACAGGTGATGGAGCCCATTGACTTCCGTAGTATGATTTTATTTTATTTTTTTCTAATTTGGAAGTCAATGAGGTTCATCAACTATTTGGTTACTGATATTCTTCAAAATATATTCCTTTATGTTTAGTAGAGGAAAGAAATTCACACAGGTTTGAAACAACTTGAGGGTGAGTAAATTATGACAAATTAAACAATTTTATGTGAACTATTCCTTTAAGGGTTTAATAAGGCACCTTTTGAAAGCGTACCACCCCAGTGACAGCTTTTGTACCTTTTTTTTCAGAGTATCTAACAAAAAGCAAGTTCAATGACAAAAATAAGGAATATTTTGCCCATTAAGAACAGTTAAAGTCTTAATAACAGCAAGATGAACTAGTACAGTATATTATGCAAATGCGGGGTTGTGAAACGACTCGAGGAGGGTCAAACTCTGTTGTGGGAGGATTCACACACCACATCAACACTTCTGCTGTGTGTTCAGGAAGTTTTATTAGATCAGACTCAGCTAGAACATGTTTCACATGTTGGTTTTCTGTCCGTGCTGGTGGAATCTGATCTGTGAGTTATAAAAACATTTTCATGGCTGAATGTTTTTGCATTTCAGAGTAAAACTTTTCAAATTAGATTATTTTCATCTGCTGTTATGTATCGATGAATCATGAATATTGTGAAATCTACTAACTTTGAATTCAGTCTTAGGCAATCACGTAAGCGCTTCTGCAGTGTTTTCTCTGCTTGATCTCGGTCTCTCTGTTACAGTAGCAGTCTATAAATACATTTGACATTTTTTACTTTTCTTTATCTGAGTCAAAGGAATGTCCATATTGCAGTGATATACAGATATAAGATATTTATTTAATTTAGTTCTTATTGGAGCAATAGGTGATCCAATCAGTTCTAAATAAATTATACAATCTACAGCTGATTTCAGGCTTTGTAAACATCAGAATCTTTAATCTGTGTAAAATCTGTTTGTTCTCCAGGTGTGTTTGGTGATTCAGTGTCAGTGATGGAGGGAGATTCTGTCACTCTAAACACTGATGTTACTGAAATACATGAAGACGATGATATACTGTGGAAATATGGAGCTGAAAACTCTCTGTTAGCTAAAATGAAGAAAAAGAATCAGATCTTCTCCACATATGATGTTCCTGATGGGAGATTCAGAGACAGACTGAAGTTGGACAATCAAACTGGATCTCTGACCATCACAAACACCAGAACTGAACATACTGGAGTTTATACACTAGAGATACTAGGAGCGAATAAATCATCAAAAACATTCAGTGTTTCTGTCTATGGTGAGACGTAATTTATCTAAACATGCACATATTCTATTTACATATTAATACGTTAAATAATTTTATAGTTCGAGATGACAAACACATTCAGAGACCGTGAACACACTAAGCACACAACACAAAGTATATTTGTGTTTGCTACATACATATTTGCTATATATTTACTACAATTCACAACACCTAAACTAGACTGAATGCTCATGTTTCTCTTTATATCTCTCGTTTTCTCAGCTCGTCTGCCTGTTCCTGTCATCATCAGTAACTCTTCACAATGTTCTTCATCATCATCATCATCATCAAACTGTTCATTGGTGTGTTCATCAGTGTTGAATGTGAGTGATGCGACTCTCTCCTGGTACGCAGGAATGAGTGTATTGTCCAGCATCAGTGTGTGTGATCTCAGCATCAGTCTCTCTCTACCTCTGGAGGTGGAATATCAGGATAAAAACACCTACAGCTGTGTGCTGAACAATCCCATCAGCAACCAGACCACACATCTGGACATCAACACACTCTGTCACACATGTGCAGGTACAGCAGCGCTGATGATATATGTGTGTGTTCACTGACCTGATCTCTGTCTTCTGGTGTAGATCACACTGATGCGTTCACTTATTCCTTCATCATTACAGAACGGGACGGTCAGTCTTCACAACCAGTGTCAGTGTCTCTGATAGTGTTGATCTCTGCTGGATCTCTGATGATTATTGCTGTAATCGTGATCTTGTGGATCTGCAGGAAATGTAGAACAATTGACAAAGAAGGTAAGTATTACTGCTGTAAATAAGTAATATATCAAATCATATTTTGAAAATATGCTCTAAACCAGTCAACTGATTCGATCATTTAAATAAAATTATTCTCATAATTTTGTAGTTAAACTTTATATAAAAACCAAACTAATATGTGTATTTATTCTCTGTAGATTACACTCATATCATAATGCATGTCTATTTCTATATAATGACACTCGCAAACTGCATCAACACCGCATTCAAAAACGTAAAAAAGCTTTCTCAATTATGAACTCTTACACGCTGGAGCTCAAATTAAAATCTTTATGAATGATGACTTTTGTTGTGCTTGTTGTAAGAATGTAAAATACTTTACTTTTGTCAAACATCTCATTTGGTTTGATTTATGTGTAAAGAATGTCTCAAAATTGTATGACGAACATTTTTTTAATGAACTTTTTGTGTGTGGAAAAAGTTATAAGCATAATGGTAAATTTAATTTGTCAATGCGATTTTTACAAACTGCAATGTTAAACATTTATTTATTTAAGTTTGAAAGCCCTAATAATAATATAACTATTGTGAAGAACCATCTTTTTAAGATTGAATGTATTTGTTTTAGTTTTAATGCATATTCTTGTTCAAACAGTTGAGACTCGTGAAGAAGAGATCACTTACGCTGAGACGACATTCGACAGCAGAGCAGCTCAGAAATCGGTGAGATCATTTATTGTTCATTTGTTGAGTATTTGTATAATTTCAGCAGAATCAGATGTAGATCAGTGTGTGCATTTGATTTTGTCTTTATAATATAGAAGCCCATTTCCACCACATACTGTAAGAAAAAAAAATATGGTCTGGTAATTATGATATGAAAAATTCTAAATTATGATTTAAAAAAGTAAAACATATCACATACAAAGTTCAAATTGTGACTTTTTGTCAAAATTACAGTAGGCTATGACATACTAATTTTGACTTGGTATATCATAATTTAGAATTTTTTATATCATGATATCGACTTTCTATGTCACAATTTTAACTTATGTCTTAACTATGATTTACCAGAGCATTTGTTTCTTATGTGGTGGAAATGGGCTTCCATATTATAATCAGGGTATCTGCACATTTTTTAACAGCAAATTTAATGACTTTTAAGACCTTTTTAAGTCCTCTAAAAGGCAAATTTAAGACTTTACCACGACAAAAAAACAGGAAAATGTTCAGCACGACACGACAGTATTAATTTTGGCAGCCATTTTTGTTTTAATCTTAGTCTTCAGATGAAAATGCTTATTGGTCTTAGTCACATTTTAGTAATTTTGTCTTTCATAGTTTTAGTCTAGTTTTAGTTGACAAAGTCATTGCATTTTTTTGTCAACTTTTAGTCATTACTTTTAGTCAAACTTCAGTTACCGACATTCATTTTGGTAGCTATTTTATATGTAGTTTTTAGACAAAAAATGACATTACTTTTATGAAATAAATAATGCTTTAAATAAAACAATGTTAAATAAATATGCAATGATGGTAAAAACGAGGTGATACTTTTAAACATTAAATTAAAATCGCCAGTAGGTGGCGGTAAGTCACTGTCTTTATGAGTGAGTCATCCGTCATCGAGTCATTCATTCATTCTGTAACAAACACAGTCTATGGTCACAAAGCAAGTGGCTGTATTTATGAACGGGTCATTGAATCTCACGATTCGTTCAAAGCCACAGATTCGTTCTCGAATCCCCGCTGTGTGCCGCAGTTCTGCCGTGGCTTTCGTTGCAAAATAGCAATAATATGATCAACATTAAAAACACTTCTGGATATCAGCCTGTATTGATCGCAGATTTAGTCGCACAAACAGCGCAAGCGGCTCGTGACAGAATAAAGACCAACTGAATGACACTAGGCTAATTAATTTAAGTAGAAAATCTCAAATGAAGATCACTGAACTCCAGCTTACTTGTCTGTGTTTTCAGATCATCCGCGCTTCTTCAGCAGTGTAGAGAGAGCGCGCGCGAGCATGGTTGCCAGATACTATTGACAAGACCAGGTAGAAAACGTGCTACAAAACAAAAAAACGGATGACGAGTCGGACAAGAAATTTAAGGACGGAACGTGAAATTTAAGACCTCCTTAACGGAAATTACAGATTTTAAGACATTTTCAGGCCTTAAAAAGCGAAAATTTTATTTAAGACGTTTTAAGACTTTTTAAGGACCCGCGGGGACCCTGTATAATGATCTATTACATAAATCCCAAACACAACAGCACCATGTTTATAAAAGTCTTATTACTTCGGAAAAAAAAAAACATATCACATTTATTATTATATCTTGTGTTCTGCATTTTTCACAGAGAGTTGAAGAGGAGGGTTGTGTGGATTATGCACCAATCGCAATAAGAAGATGATCAAACTTCAGTCTTTTTCTGAGTACAAGGAACCTCCTGCAATGGACTCTATATGCCCTCTTTTAAGGATCTAAGCACATGGTCTAAAGCGCAGGGCACAAGTGCACTTTTGGCGTGTCCGAATCCACGTTTGCTAGTTTAACAACTGGCGCATGGTCTAAAAGGGCTGTCTCTATTCTCTTAATGAGTAATAAGTGTGTTTTGGATGCAACGTGCAATAAACCAATCAGAGTCTCATCTCCCATTCCCTTTAAAAGCCAGTTACGCTCGCGATTTGCAAGTGGAAAGACTGAACACTTCTCCAGAGAAGAAACAGATCTGCTCGTGCACAAGGTTAAAACGCAAGACCATCTAAGGGGAAAAAAAGTGTTCGCACATTACTAAAGCACTCTTTAAATGAAAAAAAGAGTGTAAACTATTTTAGTCTATTTCAATTATCTCAAAATAGCAACAGACCAGCAGCCAATGGGCGCAAATGCATTTGCTATTTAAACAACATAGCACAAGACGTGAAAATGTTAACTGCGTCAGGCTGAAACTAGCAAAAGACACTTGCGCCAGGTGTATGATAGGGCCCTTAGTCAATGGTTGCCCAGACAGCAACAAAGTGTCGGCCCAGTGTATAGTCAATAATGTGGCTGTGTGTGGCCTTATGTGTGTGCATTATATGCATATTCATAATGTACTATGTAAAGCAACCTTGAGCAATGTAAAGGTGCTATATAAATTAAACTTAACCTTGAAATGTTATAAGTATCCATTAGAGTGTTTTCCTGTTTTATTCTTACAGTGCAAAATTTACACCTTGCTGTGGTCTCAATTCTTTATGTCAGTACAGAAATGTGGTCTGATCTGCTGTGTGAGAACAGTTTGTGCACGAGCACATTTCTGCTGCTGGACGTGTGTGTTTGATGCCAGTTTGTGATCGTCTCTCTCTGAGGTGTGAAAAGTGTCAGTGAGTGTCAATAGTCTGTGGTTGAAGGGTTTTTTTTCCGTTCTTTCTCACACGAAACCCCTTGACTTCTGCTCAACGGAGAAACACACCGGTGATACTGAACGCATCAATGCTGATGTTTGACAAAAAGGTCTCAAATCAAACAGAGATATTGAAATATGAAAATATATACTTTGTGTGCATATGCATGATGATCTCATATACTCATGCAGTGATCGTGCAGTTTTAGTTTCAGTCGTTTTTTCCAGCTGTAACTTCCTTCTAAGAAGAACTATTCTTCATACCTTTTTTCGTATAAAGGTCATCCTGTTTTTTTTCTGCAAATGTTTTGGTCATTATTTTAAGAATAAATTCAATGTATGATTTACAATTTATGTATGATGTTTGTTAATAATTACATTATTTTTCATCAGTTTTTAGAAAAAAACAAACTAACACTGCTAACAGACTTTTTTTTTAGAAGCGTAGGCTCCTGTCCACATGCGGTAAACACTTTACAAAAACACTGTACAGGTAAAACAAATAAGGTCAAAACTTAGATAAAATCGTTTTGTTTGATGTAATATGACACTGGTGGGTGTGACCACACCTCAAAGCAAAACTCACTCAAGGTTAATTATAGAAAAACCCTTTGACATTCAGATGTTCATTTCTAACTTAAAACACTAAATGTAAACTGTACACATGTAGGCTATACATGAAGTACACAATGTACAAAATGTTTTTTTTGTAAGGCGTTGAAATATCATGTGTTTTATGAAAGTGTTTTATAAAGTGGGATTCAGGTAAAGTGGGTGACTTTTAACCTCAAATTCATTAAATAAATGGACATTTACTATTCTTCTATACTATTTACTATACTACATTTAGATTCTTTTTTTTATTTATTTTTTAGCCTATTTGTTGTACATGTGTTGTACTCACATTTTAATGTTGAAGATATCTTTTGCATCACTTTGGTTCAAATCTCTGTTTGGTGTCAATAAAATGTTCTATCACCTGTTTTGAATTTTACACATGAATTGAGTGATCTAATGAATTTCAATCCTGTTTTTTTTTTTTTTTTGGGTTTGTTAAATATGTTGTTAAATAAGTTTGTTTAATATATGAAACAAATTATGTGTTTTGAATTGAATGTGAAATCACTGGTGAAACATCTGCTATAATACTATAAATAAATAGTTTTAAAGGCCTTTTCCTGTACATAATGGTGTAGTTAAATCTAACAGCCTCTGTATAGCGCCATCTAGTGTTCAAACTGAGACGTCACATCTGGAACAATAATACTAGGGTTCTTTCTGTGTTTGTTTATCGGTCCAACGAGCCGACCTCGAGTCTCTGTGATCTTCCGTCTCTATATATGGCTCAGGACCCTCCTTCATTGCAAGCCTTTGGGATTTTTTCTCCCACCTATCATCCAGTAAGTGAAAATGGTGAGAAGTACACACAATGGATGATAAATAATAAATAGTATGCATAGCACAAGCCATATGCATACAGCATGATCTAGAATCATAGGAATCAGCTCCACTATAAAGTATATTAAACAAAAAGCTTTTAAAGTGACATTTATAATACAAGCTGCTGCTCCCACACTGGCAACTAAGAAAGTGGACATCGACTGGGGCCATACAGCAAGCAAAATCTGCTCTCAGGCATGGAGACATTGTAGGACGATATAACCCTAACCGTAAAGCCACGTTGGCCAATCAGAAGCCGTCAGCGGCGCAAAAACTCCGGTTTTACCGTCTACACGACAACTCTGCAACCGGCGTTTCAGAAAATCCTCACCCTGGCAGGGGTTTTAAAAAATGTTCAGTTTCAGTGACCTGACACTGCGTTTCCATGTGGACGAACGGCTGAACTGCGTAAGAAATGTCACGGTTATAAAAATACCTGTGTCCGTGTGGACAAGGCCTTAGTTATTTGATGCTATACAATTGGGAATGTGACATCATGATTGACAGCTGTGATTGACAGCTTCTCTAAACGAAGTAGTCCAACTGACTTTTTGGGGGATTTTCGAGAGGAGATTGGAGTTTCAACTTTAATTTCTACATGTCCATAACTGTTTATCAAACACTGACACAACGAGTTCCTCTACAATAAACTTTGTACTAACCATTTCTGTGGGAGTGAGGGTGCGACCTTGATATCGAGGCTAAACTTCACGCTCACTACTGAGCAGAATCAGGTCCCAAATCACTGCAAGATGTCAGCGCAATATTAGGACTTTGACGGCTTTACTTTTCACCAATGGAAAAGAGTGAAGGGGCGTCGTCCATCTTTTTTTACAGTCTATGGAAGCCAACTACAAAAATGTAATCGCCCCTGCTGGACGAATGCAGAAGTTGCTCTAGATCGGAAGCTCAGTTTTCCACCTGAGATCATCACAACTAACCTCAGGCCGGACCCGATCCTGTGGTCAACCTCGTAAAGTCCCTGTTCATTGTGGAAGGACTGTGCCATGGGAGGCTACAGTTGGTGAAGGGAATGAACGTAAAAGGCTGAAGTACTCAGTCCTAGCAGCCGAAGAAGTACAACAGGCCTGGAAAACCCAGTTGCTCCCAGTAGAGGTTGGTGGCAGAGGTTTTGAAGCCACAGAAACAACCAGGGAACTGAAGGGGTTGGAGACAGAGGACAGGCCTTCCGACAAGCTGTTGGGTCACTGTCAGAGACTGTTGAACAAAGCCGAAACTGGCTGTAACTAAATCGGAAGAATCTCAAATGGGCCACAAAATGACCAAGAGGGGTAAAAGAGAGGAGCTGGTGGGACACCAGGTGCTGCTTTTGAGCCCTTTGAAGGGGTCGTGGGCCTATCAACGAAACACCTGAATGAGGGTGCCCACCTGATGACCCAAATCAAGTGATTACCCCTACCCCCCCACTCAAGGTGTTAAGAAAGTGCAGATTATTCTAAGGGATTGTACAACAGTATCAAGTCCTATACGCTCAACACACATTTGAATGGCTTGAGTAAAGGTAAAAAGTTAAAGTCCTTTGATATGTTTGATTCTTGATACTTTTCTGCATTAATTATTAGTTTTATGATATTTATATGATATTGCACTGATAAATGGCTCCATCTGGTGTGTTTTTAAAGAACAGCATCATGACTGTGAGCTCAACAGGAAACACTATTATACTGATGATATGTGTGACCCTTCAGGATATGCATCCAACACTATATTGTTGGATTTTAAAATTCCTTAAAAGATAAGAAAATCGGACTTTTCTTGTGTTTAAGTGCTATAATCTGGTCCCCGGTGCATCTACCAACCCAGAAAACGTGTAAATTGACGTCAACTTGTGTAAAAGTTAAATATGACGGTACATGCAAGTCGATGAGATTAATCAATGTAACTCCAGAACTAGTACATAAATGTATGCACTAACCATTCAGAAACGCCCATGTGCGTCTAAAAGTTGGACTTCTTCCTAAGTCTCTCCGTAAGGCTGCACTCCGCTACTGGTTATCTCTTTTTTCAATAAGTTTTTTAATAAGTGAGATATTTGCGTGTTTTGTCATTGCTGGGTATCCGAAGCTTGTGTAAAGGAGCGACAGTCTTCTGAACGGAGGCGGGGAGCAGCAGCTCATTTGCATTTAAAGGGACACACACGAAAAGGGGCCAAATTTGACCAGCTACAATACGTGATCTGTGGGATATTTTGAGCTGAAATTTCACAGACACATTCTGGGAACACCATAGATTTATATTACATCTTGTGAAATGGGGAAAAAAAAAAAATTTCACCTTTAAAGGAAATGCAGTGAAAGACTAAATTACAATTACCATGACAGAAACACTGAAGCTCTTTATAATTCTGTTGATCTGTAGTTTATAGAGTCCAGAGTCTGTGTTTGTGGTGTTTGTGATGGTCAGAGATCCAGTCTGATGATCAGCTTCAGTCTGTAAATGTAACACATGCAAACAAACAGCAGAAGAACTTCACTGATTCACACGTTCACTCTCAGACAAACATACACGAGTCTCATGATCTTGAACAACGTAATGCACATTCAACACACATCCTGATTTCTAAAGCATCACAGTACAATCTCTAGAATGTGAATGTTTTATTCTTTAACAACTTGATCAAATTAAATTATATTTTTTTTAAACAAAAGAATAAATATATTTTACAGACTAAACTTGGTTGTGTTAAATATCATCGTGTTTCAATTGTTTTCCTGTCTCTGTGTGAAACAGTTTCTCATCATGTTTCTGTAGATTAAAGTTTAAAGCTGTTCATATAGAAGCAGGACAGGACGAAACTCTTCACCTACACATTAACACAAACACACACACTGAATGCCTAGTCTCGCATCTATATTGGCCTTTCACCCAAATGATCAAACCACAAAAACAAATAAAAATAACCCGCAGCAGGTTTCAGTTTGACTCAGATACGCTTTTAACTTTGACCTTTGTTTTTTTTCATACACTAAAATTAAGAACTGAATAAATATACCATTTTAAAATCAGTTATGCTCTTTGCCATTTAACATGCTTTTCAAAAAGTATGTTAAATTATAAAAATAAAGAATATTTCACCCAATAAGAACAGTTAAAGTCTCAATAAGGGCTTGACGTACTTTAACATTATATGATGCAAACGCAGCGAGTGAAACTAGGAGGGTCAAACTGTGTCGTGGGAGGATTTACACATAGACTGAGTGTTTTCAGCAGATAGTTGTATTACATCAGACACTGAACTACTGAATAAAATGTTTCACACTTTTTTCACATGCGTTTTGTTCTGTCTGTGCTGCCGTCTGATTGGTAAGTTATATAAAACATTTTTGGTTTAATTTTTTCCCCAGTAATACAGTGGCTGCTACACGCTCAGAAAAAAAGGGTACAAAAGATGCACTGGGGTGACGCTTTCAAAAGTAATATAATCATTTAGGTACTAATATATACCTTTAAGATACTAATATGCATTCTTTAGGGATTAATAATTATGCACTTATTATTACACACTCGATACTTATTACTACTTGATACACACTTTGAAGCTTCAGTGTCATATAACATCACTAGTACACCAATCCAACCCGGTTGGGGCCGTCGGGACCGTTTCTGAGCCGAAGCCTTCTTAGCCTGAAGAACGGTCCTCAGATCCGGGGAAATATTGGGAATATTGGGAAATCTACTAACTTTGAATTCAGTCTCTGTTCAGAATTTTACACTAAAATATAATGTTGAAAGGCATGGAAATTAATGGAAATCTTTACAGTGAATGTACAAATATTTCTGTAAATCTCTGTTTTCTTAATCTTCTAATACATTTTTAATGGATTCATATAGAAGTGTGTGAGTGTATTTATGCACAAATAAACTTGCACGTTCAATTTGAAATAATTATAATGTATTTGTTTTTAATAAAGATGTAACTTTATACATTGATTTTCCTCAACAGCAGATCATTTTAAAACAATTTAAAGTTTGAGGATGTGTTGCACCATACGGGTTCATCTTAAATAAAGAACTAATAAATCTGTTGTGCCAAACTTTAAACTGTGAAATAATCAGATTTACATTTAAACCATCATGTTGATCCTGAATGGCGTTCCTTTACATTAAAGTAACAGGGACAAAGTTAATCTTAAAAGTAAACTCCTTAAGGAAGTCGAATATGATTGCAAATGTTTTTGTTGTTTTTGGAAACCTGTCTGCTTTGAGTTCATATCTGGAATTAATGCATTTATGTTTTTACTATATAAAATAGCCTGTAATATTTAGTATGAAAATCCAATGTATTACGTTGCATTAAGCTATTATCTCTCATTTTTTTCATAAATGATGGTGCTATATTAGTCCAGTAATTGATATTGTAAATGTATGTATTTTATAAAAAAAAAATTAACATAACATTTATATGTATATTTATTTATAAGCAATTAATAAGCACTGCCTCAATGTTTTCTCTGTCTGCTTGATTCTGACAGTCTCTCTTTAACAGTAGCGGTCAGTAGTTTACAGTAGCACATATAAAGACTGTTGATATTTCTGGCTTTGTAAACCATCAGAAACCTTAATCTGTAAATCTGTGTGTTCATCAGGTGTGTTTGGTGTTTCGGTGTCAGTGATGGAGGGAGATTCTGTTACTCTAAACACTGATGTTACTGAAATACATGAAGATGAAGACATACTGTGGACATTTGGAGATGAAAACTCTATTATAGCTAAAATTAAAAAAAAGAAGCTAATCTTCTTCACATATAATGGCACTGAGAGATTCAGAGACAGACTGAAGCTGGACGATCAAACTGGATCTCTGACCATCACACACACCACAACTGAACATACTGGAGTTTATCAACTACTGATAACTGGAACAGAAAAATCAACATTCAATGTTTCTGTCTATGGTGAGAAGAGATCATTTGTCCAAGCGTTCACATTTTAATTTTACAGTTTGAACTGAAAGACACATTCAGTGACCGTTGACACACTAAACACACTTAACACACTAAAATTCACAACAACTAAAATAGACTGATTGTTTATTATTTCTCTTTATTCTCTCATGTTTTCTCAGCTCGTCTGCCTGTTCCTGTCATCATCAGTAACTCTTCACACTGTTCTTCATCATCATCATCAAACTGTTCATTGGTGTGTTCATCAGTGTTGAATGTGTGTGATGCGACTCTCTCCTGGTACGCAGGAATGAGTGTATTGTCCAGCATCAGTGTGTGTGATCTCAGCATCAGTCTCTCTCTACCTCTGGAGGTGGAATATCAGGATAAAAACACCTACAGCTGTGTGCTGAACAATCCCATCAGCAACCAGACCACACATCTGGACATCAACACACTCTGTCACACATGTGCAGGTACAGCAGCGCTGATGATGTGTGTGTTCACTGACCTGATCTCTGTCTTCATCAGACTGATGCGTTCACTCACATTAATGACTCTCTTTAGACATTACAACACTCTCTCCCTCTCCTCCTCCAGTCTCAGTGTCTCTGATAGTGTTGGTCTCTGCTGCTGCTGCTGGATCTCTGTTGATTATACTTGCAGTCATTGGGATCTTCTGCATCTGCAGGAAAAAATTAGGTAACGAGATCAAACAATGAATGCATATGTTAAAATATTTATCTTATATAAGGCCAATTTGAAACTGTTGTTTTTAACATGTAGCCTATGCATTATGTTATTGTTGATGCAGTCCAGACCCAGCACAAAGACATGAATGATGCAGCATTGTGTAAACCGACAAGACGAAAAAAGGTAAGATCATTCATGTTGCAAGAAGTTGTTGTTTGTTTGTATTTTTGTATTCAATCAGTGAACAGATGGATTGTATTTTTCCTCAATAACAATAAAATTTTATTATATTCAATGATTTTCATCCCCCCAAAAAGTCTTAAATTTACTCACCGCACTGTTTAGTTTCTTTTAGGCAGTAGGCTAGGCTATGTCAGCCTCAGTCACCATTCACTTTCATTGCGTATTTTTTTAAGTGAACTATAACTGCCAGTCTCTGCCACCACCACCACCACCTTTTGTGTTTCCCGGAAGAAAGTCTCCATCGTGGCTTGTAACGGTAGACTTTCGTGTTTGTCGTGGTTGGAGACTTGATGAGGAAGAGCTGCCTGGAAGTCGCTCGTGCTTATTTAATCCGATATCGTGCTGTTTTATTTGCCACATGGAAATATGATTAAACATGTACGCAGGTCGCAGGATCAACAGTATGGAAATAAAATAACGACTTTGAAACAAAAAAACACCTTTGAAAAAAAAAGAAACATTAGGCTACCATATGGGGTGAGTTGACATTTTACCCGGCGTTACGATTCAACCATATGGTTTCAGCTGATGTTTGTGTGACTGTATGTGAACGATCTGCGCAGATTGGTTAATTCCGAAAAAAAAGTCATTACAAACGTTCTTCCTACATTATTTTGGTATTGTTAGGCCTATTTCGTTACGAAAAAAGTCATCCTTATGGGATTTGATGGCGTCCATAGGCTATACCCAACCCGATCTCACGGTAATTCGTACGAATTCATACGACCTCACTCGTACGAATTAGACACATTTTTTACTCACTCGCGCACGAATTGGTCGTGAGATAGCGTTGCAATAATCAATGTCACGTTGCAGCATATGCAAAATCACAACTAAATAACAAAAGGAAAAGCCTAAGCCTATCATTACATTAAGCTATGGCACTGTGCCTGTGTTAAAGTCCCCATGAAATCGAAATTGAAGTTTTTGGCTTTTTGGTATGAATGTTATAAGGGTTCGTTCACCCAAAAATTAAAATTCTGTCATCATTTAGGCTACTCACCTTCAAATTGTTCTAAACCTATGAGTTTATTTCTTCTGTTGAACACAAAAAAAAAAGAAAAGATTTTTTAAGTTTTTAAAAGAAGTCTCTTCTGCTCACCAAGGCTGCAATTATTTGATAAAAAAAAAAAAAAACAGTAATATTGTGAAATATTATTACAATTTAAAACAGCGGTTTTCTATGTGAATATATAGTGAAGTGTAATTTATTCCTGTGATCAAAGCTGAATTTATCATCATCATTACTCCAGTCTTCAGTGTCACATGATCCTTCAAAAATCATTCTAATATGATGATTTGATGCTCAAGAAACATTTATGATTATTATCAGTGTTGAAAATAGTTTTTTACATTTTTATTTCATGATGCTATGATGAATAGAAACTAAAAAAGAACAGCATTTATCTGAAATCTAAAGCTTTTGTAACATTAAACTCTACCCTTCAAAAGTTTGGGGTCAGTAAGAATTTAAATTGTATTTTTGGGGGAAAGAAATATAATAAATCAATAGGCTACTTTTATTCATCAAGGATGAGTTAAACTGATCAAAAGTTACAGTAAAGACATTTATAATGTTAGAAAATATTCTATTTTAAATAAACGCTGTTCTTTTGAACTTTCTATTCATCAAAGAATTTTGAAAAAAAAATTGTACACAACTGTTTTCAACATTGAAAATAATAATGAATGTTTTTTGAGCATCAAATCATCATATTAGAATGATTTCTGAAGGATCATGTGACACTAAAGACTGGAGTAATGATGATGAAAATTCAGCTTTGATCACAGGAATAAATTACACTTTACTGTATATTCACATAGAAAACCGCTGTTTTAAATTGTAATAATATTTCACAATATAACTGTTTTTTTTTGTTGTTGTTGTTTTTTATCAAATAATTGCAGCCTTGGTGAGCAGAAGAGACTTCTTTTAAAAACGTCTTTTTTAAAAAAAAAAATCTTACCTGCCTAAAACTTTTGCACAGTACTGTATATATATTGAAGAATGTTGGTATAGTAGCCTAGCCTAGCCTAACTAAACAGTTTCTGGTTCCCATTGACATCAACTGTCTGGTTACCAAAATAATCTTTTAAAATATCTTATTTGTATTCAACAGAAGAAAGTAACACATACAGGTTTAGAACAATTTGAAGGTTAGTAATGATGACAGAATTTTCCTTTTTGGGGTGAACTAACTCTTTAGGGTTATAAGCTAGTGTGCTCAAAACAATGACAAGATTCACATTTAGAAGATATAAGTTCAAAACTTACCATCTCTCACTTCTGCCAATATTAATAAATTATTTTTGAAGACAAGACATCACTCTGCACTTCAGCTTCACATCAGATTTACTGCCCAATCAAATGCTTAGAATCTGAAGTCCCGTAGTAACTGGGCTGAAATCAGTCACTTATTCACACAAGTAGCCTATTCTTTTATGGGCACATAGGTCAATTGGGTCTAATGAAGTCTGGTTTTACTTTCTTTTTTTCCTTTTTTTTTTTTTTTTGCACAAAATCGCAAAGTATCCTTTCACTACATAAGAAGTGTTGCAGATTTATTTGTGAATAAGAATCAGATGCAAAGCACTGAATAAGCCTAGGCTACTAGTTACAAGTGTGTGATTATTAGTGACAAAGTGATCGGACATCATTCATTTGGATAGGCTGATGACTTCTGCCGATACGGGACAGTGACAGTGACCGACAAGAGATCAAACTCATGCAAATGATGGCCACATCCGTTAAAATGACTGTATATTGATTGACTGTATATTTTTCCTTGCAGAAATCAAAGGAGGCCGTGTATGGAAATATCCTCCGAAAATGCTGATCAAATAGCCTACAACATCTCTGCCAGGATGTTTGTTGTTGTTGTTGTTGTTTTAACTACACATGCACTCTCATAAGCACTATTGTTAAGTCTGCAATTTTGTTGCTGTGTGTTAGTTTAATTTAATGGTGCACAAACAACACAGCATCCAATAACTTAAATGTTTTATTTTTAGCTTAACATTAACACATGGAAACTTTATAACATTTTGATATCCCCCTTCACTGTTCTTGATCACTTGGTCTACTCCTGTTTAAATAAACAGAACATTATCTGTCCAATGCATAAAATCACATCTGTCTAATAATAGTGCTAGTTTTACCCGATACAGTGAGCTATAAATACAGCTGCTGTTCTCACAAAAGATGAGCTGAAGAACAAACATGAAATAAAGATGGGCACTTGTGATATTATTTTTAAATAATTTGTTTCGAAACAATCAGAAAGCCAAAGTCGATTTTTTTTTACTGCCAAAGTCAAATTATTTCAGTAAAAGAGGTTCCGTTACGTCATAACTGTTCAGAAATGTCGATGGTTTGCCGCTAGGGGGCGATAATATCTGTTACCCGTGTGTGACCCTATGAACCAGTGGTTGTCTATACATGATTTTTACCTGATCTCGGATCAATTTGATACATTTTTAGACCTTTAATGACACATTTGTACAATAAAAAGGAAGATCTGTAGTTAAAAGTCTCTTTTATTGTTCTGATTAATCAACAGTCCTACAATGTAATAAAACAACACATATTAAAGACACTTTAATGCTATTATATAATTTGTTAATTGCCTTTGTTAGATTACACAGTCAACAAAACGTTTACAATGGGTTTGTAGGTGTTATGTTTGAGTTTGGACTGAGTTTTCGCTGTATTTACACAGGTTTGACCAGCAGGGGTCGCCAGCGTGTGGAGACTCGAGCGATTCAAAACAGTGAATCATCTTTCGCAGCAATGGTTCAATTGATTCAAAGTTTCGAAAAGATTCGTTTCTCCCATTACTAATAAACTAAATAAGACACCTAACTGATCACTGAGCTGTCTCATGATGCCTGTAATAATAATAACAAACTCAATTAAACACAGATTTATTTGGTCTAATAGAATAAAAACACATATTTCCACAGAGTTACTATTTAGTAAATCACACACCAGCAGTCAGCAGAACAACAACATTCCTGAACTGAAGACAGACCCGATGCTGTAATGATAAATAGATACAATTATTGTTAGTAAAGATTGACTGTATTAATTTACTGTCACGTCATCTGTCATCAAATTCATTCTCGATATTGAGTGGCGCAATCTGGTGGTTTTGAATAACAGCAGCTAAAGCAGCAATACAGCACAATGCAACAGGTTATTTTAGGACTAAGAGTCATGTGACATAATGTGAAAATTGTGTCACTTGATGTGCATGTGATAGAGATGATCTCAGTTATGTTTTAATAGAGCTCACGTTTATTGGATCGGTTTACCTAAATATCCAACTGTATTTTAATATCCTCAAAGGAAAACACTGTGAATTACTAAATTATACTCACTAATGACAGAAACACTGAAGCACTTACATAAAGTTTGTGGGTAATAAATATGTCTGGAATCATAATGTAGCCTATCAACTTTCTCCTTCCAACCAACCAATTTGAAAAAAAGAAAAGAAAAATAAACACATTTTAAACTTTTGAGAAGTTAAATATGATAATTGTGTTACTGTTTCAAACTCTGTGTCAAACATTGCTCATCTTGTTTTTTTTTTCTTTTTTTTTTTTCTTCTCTAGTATAGATTAAAGAGTTTTTAAAAAATCGGATATTAGTATCAGGTCAGGAAGAAGCCCTTCACCTATAAGCTAAACACACACGCACTGAATGCACAGATGTTTGTCCACCCAGCAGACAAAACCACATTTCTGTAGAAAACCCACCGCAGCAGTTTCAGTCTGACTCAGAAGATGAACGTCTGTGAAACTGGCACTGTGAGGCGGCAGACGATTTTATCTGTAACCTACTTTAGGTTTTTCCATTTACTAACATTTAGACAAAATATACATCATTTTAAAATCACTAGAGGCTTTCTAGCAATCTAGCCTGATAAGACAGTCTGTGGTCGTCATTGTCAGATTCTCCGTTTCATGATGGATATTATCAGCGATTGACAGATCTGGACTGCATGCGTATTGTTTACGAAACCACTCTGTTGTAACACGATCTGATCAGAATTGTCTAACAACCATAGACTTCCTAGGAACGATGTCATCTTGATGGCTGTATGTGTCTCTGTGCAATACCAATACCTCTCCTCCACGTCAATGATACCTTCACGAATATGCGAGTCACCCCTGCCCATCAGTGCAAAACTGAAACAGTCTTTGGGACTGAGAACTCAATGTCAGTTTTTTTTCGAAACATCCCAAATGTTACAGCCATCAAAATCAAAATATGTTTATATTACGAAATACAATTAAGTTGGTCAGTGGAAACATTGGAAATCTTTTCTTTTTGACAGTTAAATAAAGGTTCGAGAGAATTAATAAATCACATATTCTTGATTTTACAATACGTCCCATCTTTTCTGGAAATGGGGTCACTGGTACCTTTCAAAAGGTACCAATAGGGGCTTTTGCACCAGAGAAACCTTTTCATAGCTCCTAGATCTGTTGGCGGTACCCAGCGCGTTCACACCCAAAGAACTGGTAACGACTTTAGTTCTAGAAACACCTTTTTGAGGAACTAATTCAGTTTAGAGTCGGGTCTAAACCAGCGCTATAGAGAGGTGCAGGTATGACGTCACCTTGTAGGCCAACCGGCAGTTAGCATCATAGAAATCCACAATAAAGGCTAGATGTCTCGTCCGCGCTGCTGGCCAATGGAGGTCGACGTCAGCACCTGGCGGCCATCTTGTCACAGTCTGCTCGCTCACTCGTAACATTGTGTTTATGGTGCATGCACTTTTTAAATAACCATAACTTGCTCAATTTTCTACCGATTTTCAAATGGTTTGGTTTGTTATAAACGTCAGAGATGTAGTCATGACACTGCACACTTATGAATAATTATGTATTAATTATGTAAACACCTATTATAGGCTAGTATTATAGCCACGTTAATAACGTTAGTAAGAAACCAAACCGTTTGTAAATCCGTCCAGATTTCAGTGAGGTAAGAGTATTTGTGTCCGTCCAGATAACTCACCTTACATTAACCTTGCCTGTGACAAGATGGCCGCCGGTGATGACGATTGAGACTCCGCCGTAAGACATCTAGCCTTTATTGTGGATATCTATGGTTAGCATCACACTGGGTCCCTCGACAAATCCCACAATCCAGTGCGTTCCAATCCCTGAAAAACAAAAATGGAGTTTGAAATTTGAGGTTGGAGATCAGTTTGTGTGTAAAGTGTACATTTTGACAATTTCTTCATCTTCTGATGACATTTCTAGCATAAGTTAGTAGCCTATTGTAGTAATTAAATATTCAATCTGTTGTCACCAAAGCTCATTAAATCATTACGCTGTCTGAAATCGTTTCGTGAGGCATCTTTATGCATAAACTCTGTCTGCTAAGTCATTGCCTGACAGCGCAGGGAGGCAACAAGTCACTGCCTCGGTTTTCGGGTGTAGCCGCAGTTTAAAGCCTATATATTTACAACACTAACTAACTCTATGAACATGGAAAATAGAGTTTTCTCTATTTTTCCTCTCAACCTTTAAATCCTCAACTTTGAGGGGACCAAGCGAAACATGATTATGTTTTTCTGCTCAGCAACACTATCAACCACAGCAAATGATAATACTTTTTTCATACTGTCTACTTTCTTTGTATAACAATTCTATCTAATAACGTATTAGACAGGGCTGTTAAAAAGATTGTAAACTAAAGACGGAGAATAAGCTGTGTTATCAGGCTCTGGCGTTCTCAGCGCTGTCAAATTAAAGTCACAACAACAATCGCGGCTTTCATCACTTCAGAGTTCGTAATGGCGTTGCAAATGCAAGGAAGAAGATGGCTCTAGCTTGGGGAACATTTAGTTCTCGGGGAACCACCGGTGGCTAGTTTCTAGAACTAATTTCATAGATACCCGATGTGAAAGCCCCTAACATGTACCATTTTAGAAGTAATATGTACACTTTAGGTGCGTACATTTATAATACTAATATGCACTGTAAATGAAACTGTAAATCCACTTTAGCTTTTGTATCTTGCAAAAAGCAAGTTAAAATTAATGACAAAAGTAAGGAATAAATTGCCTTTAAGAACAGTTAAAGTTGAGATGAACTATAGTACATCATGCAACTGCAGGGTTGTGAAACTAGGAGGGTAAAAACTGTTGTGGGAGGATTCACAACACATCAACACCTCTGCTGTGTGTTTAGCAGGTATTTTTCACACCCTGAACAACTGAAGAAAATGTTTCACACGTTTCTTTTGATCTGTTTGTGCTTGAGTCTAATCGGTAAGTTCTTTTCCCATATTAGAGTAATAAAGCTGCTATACTGTTCAAATGAAATTATTTTCGTCTGCTGTTATGTACCAGACGAATCACAGATTATTGGAAAATCTACTAACTTTGAATTCAGTCTCTGTTCAGAATTTTAAACTAAAATATAATGTCAAAAGGCATGGAAATTAATGGAAATCTCTATAGTGAATGTACATATATTTCTGTAAATCTCGGTTTTCTTAATCTTCTAATAGATTTTTAATGGATTCATATAGAAGTGTGTGAGTGTATTTATGCACAAATAACCTTGCACGTTCAATCTGCAATAATTATCATGTATTTGTTTTTAATAAATATGTAACTTTATACATTGATTTTCCTCAAGATAAATTTAAAACAATTTAAAGTTTGAGGATGTGTTGAACCATACGGGTTCATCTTAAATCAAGGTTTAACTAATAAATCTGTTTAAACTGTGAAATAATCAGATTTACATTTAAACCATCATGTTGATCCTGAATGTTTTAATACATTAAAGTAACAGGGTCAAAGTTAATCTTAAAAGTAAACTCCTTAAGGAAGTCGAATATGATTGCAAATGTTTTTGATGTTTTTGGAAACCTGTCTGCTTTGAGTTCATATCTGGAATTAATGCATTTATGTTTTTACTATATAAAATAGCCTGTAATATTTATGAAAGTCCAATGTATTACGTTGCATTAGCTATTATATCTCTTTTTTTTTCATAAATGATGCTGCTATATTAGTCCATTAATTGATACTGTAAATGTATTTATTTTATTAAAATTTTTTAACATAACATTTATATTTATTTATAAGCAATTAATAAGCACTGCCTCAATGTTTTCTCTGTCTGCTTGATTCTGACAGTCTCTCTTTAACAGTAGCGGTTAGTAGTTTACAGTAGCACATATAACGACTGTTGATATTTCTGGCTTTGTAAACCATCAGAAACCTTAATCTGTAAATCTGTGTGTTCTCCAGGTGTGTTTGGTGATTCAGTGTCAGTGATGGAGGGAGATTCTGTTACTCTAAACACTGATGTTACTGAAATACATGAAAATGAAGATATAATGTGGACATTTGGAGATGAAAACTCTATTATAGCTAAAATTAAAAAAAAGAAGCAAATCTTCTCCACATATAATGACACTGAGAGATTCAGAGACAGACTGAAGCTGGACGATCAAACTGGATCTCTGACCATCACACACACCACAACTGAACATACTGGAGTTTATAAACTACTGATAACTGGAACAGAAAAATCAACATTCAATGTTTCTGTCTATGGTGAGAAGAGATCATTTGTCCAAACGTTCACATTTTAATTTTACAGTTTGAACCGAAAGACTCATTCAGTGACCGTTAACACACTAAACACACTTAACACACTAAAATTCACAACAACTAAAATAGACTGATTGTTTATTATTTCTCTTTATTCTCTCATGTTTTCCAGCTCGTCTGCCTGTTCCTGTCATCATCAGTAACTCTTCACAATGTTCTTCATCATCATCATCATCATGTTCACTGGTGTGTTCATCAGTGTTGAATGTGAGTGATGCGACTCTCTCCTGGTACGCAGGAATGAGTGTATTGTTCAGCATCAGTGTGTGTGATCTCAGCATCAGTCTCTCTCTACCTCTGGAGGTGGAATATCAGGATAAAAACACCTACAGCTGTGTGCTGAACAATCCCATCAGCAACCAGACCACACATCTGGACATCAACACACTCTGTCACACATGTGCAGGTACAGCAGCGCTGATGATATATGTGTGTGTTCACTGACCTGATCTCTGTCTTCTGATGTAGATCACACTGATGACTGTCTCTCTTTTCCTCTCCTTCAGTTCCTCCAGTGTCTCTGACAGTGTTGATCTCTGCTGGATCTCTGATGATTGTTGCTGGATTCGGGATCTTCTGGATCTGCAGGAAATGTAGAAAAATGGACAAAGGCAAGTGTTACATACAGCTTCTAAACAAGTAACAAATAATGCTTTGAAAATATGCTTCAAACAAGTCAACTGATAGCCCTATTTTATAATTTAATTAAAATGATTCTCATCATTTTGTAGTTAACCTTTATGTGAAACCAAACTAATATATGTAGTTATTTTCTGTAGAATACAATCATTTCGGATTTTGTGTCTATTGTATATAATGGTACTCAACGTCGCTCTTTACTCGTCTCACTCGCACACTACATCAACACTGAAAACTCATAAACAGAAATGTTTACTTCAAATTAAAAATCTTTCATGCAGCTGGTGCTGCAGCCTAAAAGCTGATCAAATACAAAGAATGTAAAAGACTAAACACCCCAATTGGTTTGATTTATGTGTAAATGTCCCTCTAAATATTATGACGAACACATTTGTTTAGGAACTTTTTGTGTGTGGTAAAAGTTAATGCCATTTTAAAAATTGGTAGTGTTAAATGTTTATTTCTTTATGTTTAAAAGCCCTAATAATAACAACCTAACTATTGTGAAGAACCATCTTTGTGAGATTGAATTTTGCAGGTTTTAATGCATCTATTCTTGTTCAAACAGTTGAGACTCGTGAAGAAGAGATCATTTACACTGAGACGACATTCGACAAAAGAAGCACACAGGAATTGGTGAGACAATATATTGTTAATTTGTTGAGTATTTTTATAATTTCAGATGTAGATCAGTGTGCGTTTGTGTTTCTTCTGTATAATATGGATGCCCATTTCCACCACACAAGAAAGAAAAAATGTCTGTTAATTCAAAATTAACTGTTTATTATAAATAGTTATAAATAAATATATATATATATATATATATATATAAATTTATAAATTAAATTATAAATATAAATCAAAATGCTGATATTAAAAAGTCAAAATTATGACTTAAAAGTAAAAAATTGTGACTGTCGAAATTACAGTATGACATACTAATAGATTTATTAGTAATAGATTTATTTTTTTCAAAAAGTGGACTTTTTGCAGTTTTTCTCCTCCTTTTGTATTTAATTATGAGGTTCAAATACTTCATTTTGGTGACCTTTTATGCACTAATTTGTGCTGGATTAGCTTGTCTGCTGGTTACCGAGCACACTTTTTGATGCACCTAAAATATTTACTGCATTGTTGTCAAATTGCTTCCTCATGTAACACTTTTGTCAGTCCATACACCGTTCATAAGTTTGAAGACCACACTAACTACAGAATAGATTTAATGAACTTTACTGAAATATTAATAATAATTCTTTTCATCATCATTACTTGACTCTCTGTCAATGCCGGTATTGGCCAATTACAAAATTGATATTGCACAGCCAATATCACTGAATATCCCACAAATTTTTTTTTAAATTATAATTATGCTACGTTTATATGGCTATTATATTGTATATTATTGAGTGGATAAAATAGAAATCCTTTTATTAACAAAAAAGTCAGCTTAACCCAGCTTCGAAGAGCTGTTTAAGACTTTCAGAATTGACAAATGAGAAGTTTTTAGGGCAGTTAAAATAGATTAACATGACGGTCAAAGCACTTAACACAACTAAATCAAACCAAGAGAAACAAAACACATCACAAATCAAATACCGATATGGCTAGGAACTATACTCTCATTCCTGTGTAATAATCAAGGAACTTTGCTATTGTACCATGGGTGCAGCAGGCGCAATGATATTACACAGTGGCTGAAAATAGTCCCCAGCTATAAAACTTCTAACGTAACAGGTGTTGTGCCGAATTTCAACCCCCTGTCAAATGATTAGACCCCCCTCGTTGAAGTCAGTACCTGATTGCCTAATCCTAACCCCTCCCCCACAACTAATCCTAAACCTACCAATGCTAGGGGGGTAATAATTTGGTGGGGGTCAAAATTAGGCACAACACCAGCACTAGGATTCCACACGCAGGAATGAGAGTATAGTTCCTAGCCATATTGTCCTAGAAAATCGCAACTTTTCATTTTCCGTCAGTCTTAGTACACAATGTTACTACAGAAGACTCAAGTTTTAAATAGAAAAAATATCGAAACTCTTTGGTAATATTTTTGAGAGAGATGCTAACGTTCTAATCAGATTCAATGATCGATGCTAAGCTATGCTAAAAGTGCTACCGTCAGACCCGGAGATCGGCTGAATGGATTCAAAAATGGTAAAAGTGTTTAACTCTAGGGGAGTTGGAACATGAGGCTATTTCCAAAAAAGGTGGAGTGTTCCTGCAAGTAGCGCTTCCCCATGTCGAGCATCGGGATGCTCACGCCCTCACAGGGCACAGCCAATACACTCGTCACGGATGATTGACAGGCACAACAGCCAATCAGCACGTTGCCTGTTAAAATGAAATTATAGAGAGAGACACAAGGAACCGAAAAGAGAAAAACACGAATCACACCCACACTCTAAACATCCATAAGGACATAACACTTTCTATGTCACAATTATGACTTGTTATGTCTTAACAATGATCTACCAGAGCATTTATTTTTCTTATGTGGTGGAAATGGGCTTCCATATTATAGCCTAATGATCTATCACCTAAATCACGAAACACAACAGCACCATCAGATGTTTAAAAGTCTTGTTACTTTGAAAAAAACTATATATCACATTATTTATTATTATTATTTAATGTTATGCATTTTCCACAGAGAGTTAAAGAGGACGACTGTGTGGATTATGCACCAATCGCAATGAGAAGATGATGAAACTTCAGTCTTTTTCTGAGTTCAAGACCCAGATTGTGAACATTTCACCTCCAACCACCTCAGACTCTGAGTCAATGGTTGAGTTTTGGGATTGTGAGAATCACCACGTTTTATCAGGAAATCACAGCAGTGTAACGACTGAGACAAATCAGACAATTATTTGTTGCATTTAACAAATAATCTTCAAAACTCACTCTGGGATCTATGGACCCCCCCCAAAGGACCAACTAGGGCAAGAAGGGCCTCAGTTACCATGGTAACATGGTATATATCTGATAAGACGGTTTATAGGCCTATGTCACGGAAAAATTTAACACCGGAAGTACGTCTTTTAGTAGGGATACGGCTCTTCCGGTTAGCTTTTTACAATGGCGGAGTCCGATAGATACCGCTCGACCAAATCTCTCCGCACCCGGACTGAAGTCACATATGACGATGTGGTTCGGATGGTGAAAGAAAACTCTCAAATGGAAACATCAAAACTGAGGAAAGTGTACACTACAACAACAGCTGCGGGTGTAGCCTGCCATTGTTGTTATAGCTCTAGCCGTTCGCCAGTAAGGTAAACGTTTCTATGGTAACAGCGAGTTGGACCAATCAGCAGATGTTGCTGCTACGCTTAGGATTGTGGGTAGTGTACTTTTTTTCATAAGATCGCAGATAAAACATGTTTTTCTTAAAACAAGGTTGATTTCATACGAACTTGCTACAGGAGCAAAAACCTTCGTTTCGCAACCTCATAGCTCGTGGTCAGTCTACCTCGGATGGTTTAGACATTATGGCTGATAATCTAAATCCTTATCGAGAAATACTGTTGACCTGAAGTTTTGAATCCATACTCCACGTTCTGGAAGCAGGAAGTGTGACATAGGCCTATTGCTCTAGAGTCGTAAACATTAAACATTTTGGCTAAGTCCCCGCAATCTGCAAGACTTGCCGGCTGCAGCTTTAAAACAGACTTTCCTGCATTAATTTATAGACAAACTGATCTATAAATGAACATGCACCCCAGGACATTGTGTGAATGTTTATTACTGTCTTGTTTAGTGTCTTTTGATACTATTATTTTATTGAAACTATGTATTTTATGATTTAACCTCACCTACAACCATGTTTGGTCTCTATAAATGGTCTGTCACTTTTCATTTTACCCGTGTATGTGTGTTTGTGTGTATGTGTTTATGTTTAGATTAGTTGTGTTCTTGATTTAGTTAATAAACTTGTGCACAATACATATTTGGTTCTGAATCTCTGCTTGCAACAAGGTTTCAGTTTAATGATTCCAGATTCTGACTATATGCTCTGAGTAAGAAAGTTAATTCCCAAACCCGGAAACTAACATTTCTTAATGTTAATAAATAATTTATATTGCTTATAATTAATTGCTTGACGAACAGATTAGTTGACTGTGGTATTAATTCTGCTAGGCTACATCAAGGTAATTCTATTACATTATCCAAATAGTCATAATTAATTATAACAAGTTATGATTAATTATTATTAATTCTCTTGAGCTAATTTGCTTCACTAGTCGTGCAGCAGGATCATCCTGAAGAGGTTTAAAGAATGACTAACAATGGATTAATTAAAAGATCTCATAATAAACGTCAAAGGTGGAGGGTCATTTTGTGTTACTGCTCCTGTGGAACTCACTACCCCTCACTCTCCATTATATTTCGTCAACTTTCAAGACCTAGCTAAAAACATGATATGTATTGTCAATAATGTGGCTGCATGTGGCCTTATGTGTGCATTATATGCATATTCATAATGTACTATGTAAAGCAACCTTGAGCAATGTAAAGGCACTATATAAATTAAACCTTACCTTGAAATGCAAGGACTTTAACAATTAATGTTATAAGTATCCATTAGAGTGTTTTCATGTTTTACTCTACAGTGCAGACGGACCTAAAGGAACGGACACCTTGCTGTGGTCTCAATTTTTTTGTGTGTACTGAAATGTGGTCTGATCTGCTGTGTGAGAACAGTTTGTGCACGAGCACATTTCTGCTGCTGGACGTGTGTGTTTCATGCCAGTTTGTGATCGTCTCTCTCTGAGGTGTGTGAGTGTGTCTGTCAATAGCCTGTGGTTGAAGGTTTTGTTCCGTTCTTTCTCACACAAAACCCCTTGACTTCTGCTCAACGGAGAAACACACCGGTGATACTGAACGCATAAATGCTGATGTTTAAAAAGGTCTCAAATCAAACAGAGATATTGAAATATCAGTTTTGAGGAAAAATTAACTAACACTGCTAACAAACTTTTTGCGTAACAGTGCTCCTAACAAATAAGGTCAAAACTTAAATGAAATCGTTTTGTTTAATCTGCAATATGACTGGTCGGTCAAAGCAAAACTCACTCAAGGTGAAATAGAAAAATATTTGACATTCAGATTTTAATTCCTTAGTTAAACACTAAATGTAAACTGTACACATGTACAAACACCGCAAAGAATAAAATGTTTAAACGTGTCGGTTTTTTGTAAGGTGTTTAATATCGCTGGTCCACTTTGTCTGAATGTGTTTGATAAAGTGGGATTCAGGTAAAGTGGGCGAACTTTAAAATTCAGGTATTATATTCAAATTCATTAAATAAATTGAGATTCACTGGTCATTCAGTTGTTTTTGTTGTTGTTGTTTGTATTTGCTATTTGTTGTTGTATGTGTTGTAGTCACATCAGTAGTTTTGAATTTTACACATGAATTGAGTGATCTGATTACATTTACTCGTATGTTATATATTTTTGGGTTTGTTAAATATATTGTTGATTATGTTTGTTTAATATATGTTACTAATTATGTGTTTTTAATAGCAGATAATTCTGTGGTGAAACATCTGCTAATTAAATAGTTTTAAAGGCCTTTTCCTGTACATAATGGTGTAGTTAAATCTAACAGCCTCTGTATAGCGCCATCTAGTGTTCAAAATAAGACGTCACATCTGGAACAATATTACTAGGGTTCTTTCTGTGTTTGTTTATCGGTCCAACGAGTTGACCTCGAGTCTCTGTGATCTTCTGTCTCTAAACGGCTCAGGTCCCTCCTTTAATGCAAGTCTGTGGGATATTTTTCTCCCACCTATCATCCAGTAGGCCTACATGAAAATGGTGAGAAGTACACACAATGGATGATAAATAATAAATAGTATGCATAGCACAAGCCTATAGTCAGCGCAATGACTATATAGACTACAAGATGTCAGCGCAATATTTGGTATTTGACGGCTTTACTTTTCACCAGTGAAAGGGCGTCGTCCATGTTTTTTTACAGTCTATGGAAGCCAACTACAAAAATGTAATCGCCCCTGCTGGACGAATGCAGAAGTTGCTCTAGACCGGAAGCTCAGTTTTCCACCTGAGATCATCACAACTAACCTCAGGCCGGACCTGATCCTGTGGTCAACCTCGTAAAGTCCCTGTTCATTGTGGAAGGACTGTGCCACCATGGGAGGCTACAATTGGTGAAGGGAATGAACGTAAAAGGCTGAAGTACTCAGTCCTAGCAGCCGAAGAAGTACAACAGGCCTGGAAAACCCAGTTGCTCCCAAGTTACTTAGTTACCTAGCTTTAGTAGCTTTCAGTAAATGAATGCGTCTGAGAAAATTATTCATATACAAAATCTACCTGTCAGTTGACCCTATGTTTACTTTCTTCACTGACAGACAAAAATGAAAAGCCTATAATTCAGTCAAAGCTAAACTTTAGGAGGGGAAGAGACAGGGCAAGATAAAAACAAAGAGAAAAAGAGTGTGATGCTGAGGAGAGAAACATAATTAGCTGCCCACTGACATGTTTTTAAAGCTGTTGTTATCCAATTTTTTTGGCCTTCAAAACATCTTAAAATGCACATATGTAGATCAGAGAAATCAAAATTTTCTCTGGGAAACCCCGAACCCCCTAACTAACCTAGTTCTCATTCGGGACCACAGTGATTATAAAATAAAACTCTGCCATTGCATGGTTATGAAACTAGTTATTAGTGAGCATTAGGCCCTAAACTGAAGTGTTACCTTTTTTTAATAAATTTTTTTGATCATACCCTCATTGGAGGCTTAGCCCCCCTAAAATCCCAAAATCCTAGAAATGCCCCGGTCCCACCTGATGACCCAAATGAACTGATTACACCTACCCCCCACTAAAGGTGTTAAGAAAGTGCAGATTAAAGTGCAGATTATTCTAAGGGGATTGTACTACAGTATCAAGTCCTATACGCTCAACACGTAGTTTATAGAGTCCAGAGTCTGTGTTTGTGGTGTTTGTGATGGTCAGAGATCCAGTCTGATGATCAGCTTCAGTCTGTAAATGAAACACATGCAAACAAACAGCAGAAGAACATCATTGATTCACACGTTCACTCTCAGACAAACATACGTGAGTCTCATGATCTTGAACAACTTAATAACATTCAACACACATCCTGATTTCTAAGCACCTCTGCAGCTAATCCAAAATGCTGCAGCGAGAGTGGTCTTTAACGAGCCGAAGAGAGCACACGTCACTCCTCTTCTCACAAAACTGCACTGGTTGCCAGAGATCGCATCAAATTCAAGTCACTGACACTTGCCTACAGAACCACTGGCGAACGTCGTCTTGTGGTGCCACGTCAAAGAGGCACAAAATCTATTTCCCAGACCTTTACCATGACTGTTCCCTGCTGGTGGAATGACCCATAGATATCTATATAAAGGCTAGATGTCTCGTCCGCGCTGCTGGCCAATGGAGGTCGACGTCAGCACCTGGCGGCCATCTTGTCACAGTCTGCTCGCTCACTCGTATAACATTGTGTTTTATTGTGCATGTAGGCCTACTTTTTAAATAACCATAACTTGCTCAATTTTCTACCGATTTTCAAACGGTTTGGTTCGTTATAAACGTCAGAGATGTAGTTATGACACTGCACACTTATGAATAATTATGTATTAATTATGTAAACATCCAGTATTATAGCCACATTAATAACGTTAATAAGAAACCAAACCGTTTGTAAATCGGACAAGATTTCCGCGAGATAAGAGTATTGGTGTTCTCACCTTCAGGTACAGAGCCTGCCAGAAAGCTAGCCTGTGACAAGATGGCCGCCGGTGATGACGATAGAGACTCCGCCGTAAGACATCTAGCCTTTATTATGGATATCTATGGAATGACCAGGCACGGATTAACGCACGGGCCTACTGGGCACTTGCCCAGTGCACTGGGCCAGCAGGGGGCCCTGTAAAATTTACTGTGTCTATTCTTTTCAAATAATTATTTTTATTTTATTTTTATTTTCAGTAAAATTGTGTTAAATATTGAGGAATAATGTGATCTTTTTTGTAGTTGCAAAGTATTAACTAGTAAATAAATCAAATAAATAATTTTAATGTATTGCTGCGCTGTTGAGAAGGACATCTAGAGGCGAATGAAAAGCATTGCGTTATATAAAAGTCACGCGTAGGCCTATAAGACGGTTACTCAAAAACAAAAATGAGTTTAAAACCACAAGCAAGTGGATCAATAAAAAGAAAGAACAAAAAGGACAAAGAAGCAAGAGAAGCTCAATTACTACAAAAGCTACCAACAATCTTCAGCTTTTTTAAAAATGCAAACACTGTCTGTTGATGCTAACAACATGCTGTTGATGAAATTATACAAAATTCAAAAAGTAGTCAAAACGCAGAACATCTAACAGAACATAGGCTAAGTTGTTTATGTTTTACAATAGTAGCCTATGGGCTTATTTTTTAACGAAATGTCAATCTTCATCTTTATAACAGAAGATAAAATACAATACAACAATCTTCACGATACAGTAAATCTTCAAATGTGTAACGGATTTGTCACCTTAAAAAGTGTCTTTTGTGGTGGAACAAGCAATGCTATATAGCATCTTAATTTAATCTTTGTTGTATTATTTTAGTTCATTAACTAATTGTTAACTCAACTAATTTAACGTAAAGACCTGGATAGAATTACTAATTAAATAAATGTCAACTAGCCTAAATGCATTGATTAGAATTGCAATTGACTAAAGATTTTTCTAGTCGACTAATAGTCATTCATTTAAGCAATTAGTCGAGTAATCTCACGTTAATATTAATTTCTGCTTATGGAGGCATCTAGCCTATTCCGCGCTCAAGCGCATGCATAAATATTGCCGCAAAGCACCGGCAAAAGCAGGCTAATGATAATATATGTCTGGAAAAAAAAACTAGTCATTTTTATTGTTTAATAATAAAAAACTTTTTTTTTTTAATCAGTGTTGGCTGCAAACATATCTACACTCACCGGCCACTTTATTAGGTACACCTGTCCAACTGCTCGTTAACACTTAATTTCTAAGCAGCCAATCACATGGCGGCAACTCAGTGCATTTAGGCATGTAGACATGGTCAAGACAATCTCCTGCAGTTCAAACCGAGCATCAGTATGGGGAAGAAAGGTGATTTGAGCGACTTTGAACGTGGCATGATTGTTGGTGCCAGAAGGGCTGGTCTGAGTATTTCAGAAACTGCTAATCTACTGGGATTTTCACGCACAACCATCTCTAGGGTTTACAGAGAATGGTCCGAAAAAGAAAAAACATCCAGTGAGCGGCAGTTCTGTGGGCGGAAATGCCTTGTTGATGCCAGAGGTCAGAGGAGAATGGCCAGACTGGTTCGAGCTGATAGAAGGGCAACAGTGACTCAAATAACCACCCGTTACAACCAAGGTGGGCAGAAGAGCATCTCTGAACGCACAGTACGTCGAACTTTGAGGCAGATGGGCTACAGCAGCAGAAGACCACACCGGGTGCCACTCCTTTCAGCTAAGAACAGGAAACTGAGGCTACAATTTGCACAAGCTCATCGAAATTGGACAATAGAAGATTGGAAAAACGTTACCTGGTCTGATGAGTCTCGATTTCTGCTGCGACATTCGGATGGTAGGGTCAGAATTTGGCGTCTACAACATGAAAGCATGGATCCATCCTGCCTTGTATCAACGGTTCAGGCTGGTGGTGGTGGTGTCATGGTGTGGGGAATATTTTCTTGGCACTCTTTGGGCCCCTTGGTACCAATTGAGCATCGTTGCAACGCCACAGCCTACCTGAGTATTGTTGCTGACCATGTCCATCCCTTTATGACCACAATGTACCCAACTTCTGATGGCTACTTTCAGCAGGATAATGCGCCATGTCATAAAGCTGGAATCATCTCAGACTGGTTTCTTGAACATGACAATGAGTTCGCTGTACTCAAATGGCCTCCACAGTCACCAGATCTCAATCCAATAGAGCATCTTTGGGATGTGGTGGAACGGGAGATTCGCATCATGGATGTGCAGCCGACAAATCTGCGGCAACTGTGTGATGCCATCATGTCAATATGGACCAAACTCCCTGAGGAATGCTTCCAGCACCTTGTTGAATCTATGCCACGAAGAATTGAGGCAGTTCTGAAGGCAAAAGGGGGTCCAACCCGTTACTAGCATGGGGTACCTAATAAAGTGGCCGGTGAGTGTATATCTCCACTGTAAAGTGGATGCGCCATTAGAGAGAAATGCACCTTTCATATCATAGCCTATCAGCCTAATCAGCCGGTATTTGCTTTCGATTCGATTTTTTTTTCGTTTAAAAGTGGACATTTCAAGCTTTATATAGAAATATTCATCATGTATCTGAGACTATACACTGTGTTTCAGTTCATTTTTTAGACGCGCTCCAGTTCACGCCACGGAGACGATGAAAGCGCGCCCTGTTTGTTTTATTTTATTTTACAAAAGCACAACGTTTTCTTGTTATTGTGAGTTTACAAAAATAAAAGTAGCTACTTGCGACTGATGCATTATTCTTTTCTGTATAGGCCTATGAGTATTTCAAGTTGTTTCCACTGTTGATAGGAAAATGCAAGTGTTCGCGCCGACGCCTGCCATGCAGTGCGCGCTGCACACTCCGCACAAACACTTTGGATATGCATTTATCTAGGTTAAAGTTAGAGCGAGCTGCCATGCCAGACGGATAAGTCCTTTTCATGTTTAACAAATCAAATCATGCATTTTCTACCTACCGCGAGTAAACGCTGCACCAGTTCGAAAAAGGTAAAAGCATAACGAGCGTAACGAGAGAGGGGCCCCACTAAGGGGGATGCAGAGATGTTGCTGCATCTGTATATTAACATTTCTGATTGTTTAAATGATCAGCCCTCGGGGGTCCCCTTAAAATGCCTGGCTTGCCTGCCCTATTGTGGCACCTGTGCATACAGGTGCAACACTGTTGTCCAAAAAATTGGCGAAGGGGGCCTTTGAGACATCCGTGCCCAGGGCACATCATCGCCATAATCCGTCCCTGGGAATGACCCAACTCAACCAGAGCTGCTGAGTCTGTAGCCATTTTCAAGAAATGGTTGAAGACGCATCTCTTTCGGCAGCACTTGTTCCAGTAATACTAACACTTTCTCTTCCTTTCTATTATTAAAAATAAATAAAAATACACTTACATTTTGTTGTCCTGCTGTTAGTTTAACTGCTTCTATTGTTCTCATTTGTAAGTCGCTTTGGATAAAAGCGTCTGCTAAATGAGTAAATGTAAATGTAAGCATCACAGTTCAATCTCTAGAATTTGAAAGTGTTTGTTTTTACTAAATTGATTTTAAATTATAAAAAAAATTAAACAAAAGAATATATACATTTTACAGACTTAACTTGTGAATGGAATTAAATCATCGTGTTTCAATTGTTTTCCTGTCTCTGTGTGAAACAGTTTCTCATCATGTTTCTGTGGATTAAAGTTCAAAACGGTTCATATAGAGGCAGGACAGGAAGAAACTCTTCACCTACAAACTCACACACACACACACACACACACTGAATGTCTGCTCTCTCTCATGCAGATTATGATGTTTGTCCAAACCAACTTATCAAACCACATCCCTGAGAAAAAAAGCAAGATGGAACGTCAGAAAGACTGACAATATGAGAGCAGACAAGCTTTTTTTCATATTTTTTATACTATTGTTATAATTTTGGCCATGTAACAGAGTTTACAACAACATTTTTTTAAATTGTTAAATGATAAAAATAAAGAATATGTCACACATTAAGAAGTTAAAAGTCTTAATAACAGCCAGATAAACTATAACATTATATGATATGCAAATGCAGCAAGTGAAACTTGGAGGGTCAAACTGTGTCGTGGGCGGATTCACATTCATATTGTAACGAGGAGTCAGAGGCGTTCGGATCCATTTGCAGTACTTTATTTAAACACACCAAAAGGCAAAGAAGAGCAGAGATTAATCACAGGCAGACAATGAAATAGAGGGACAATCCAGAACTCGTAGTCGTTAACAGGCTGAAGTCAAGGCAGGCAGCAATGTGCATAAACAGAGTCCAGAGAACTAGCACGATCGGGGAACCAGGAAAACCAAAAACGCTCAGGAATGCTTAGAATGGTCTGCGGGGCAAAACAAGACTATGCAATGACAAGGTGGAGAAGGGGCCAGATAAAGGAGGCTGAGAGTGTGCACAGGTGACAGTAATGGTGATGAGGCAGGGCTGGATGGTGAAGGGGGAGATGGGAAATGCAGTCCTAATATTCAGGGGAGAGTGATCTGATGACGCCAGAAGGAGGTGTCCTATAGCGCTCCGTAAAACACGTAGACTGAGTGTTTTCAGCAGATAGTTTCATCACACACTGAACTACTGAAGAAAATGTTTCACACATTTTTCACATGCGTTTTGTTCTGTTTGTGCTGGTGTCGTCTGATTGGTAAGTTATAAAAACATTTTTATGGTTTACATTTTTTTTTTTTATTTCACACTCAAAAAAAGGTACAAAAGCTGTCACTGGGGTTACACACTTTCAAAAGTAATATAATCATTTAGGTACTAATACCTTTAAGATATGCATCCTATAAGGATTAATAAGTGAAAGGGTCTCGCTCCAGTCACAGCTTTTGTACCCGTTTTCCTGACAGTAACAGTTCAAATGAGATTATTTTCATCTACTGTTATGTGTTAAATTAATCATACATATTGTGAAATCTACTTTGAATTTAGTCTCTGTTCAGAATTTTCAGGTCTGAGAAGGTCATGAAAATAATGGTCTCTATTTTTTTATTTATTTGTTATACTTTTTTAAAATACTTCTGCAGTGATCATAAACATCTAGAAAAGTCATAAAAATTCATTAGTCAAAATGTGCAGGTCATATTTATTTAAAATGATGTATTAAAATATCCAACACACTAAAATTGTGCTTTCAATTTGTAGTAATTATTTAAATTTCTTTTAAACAAATTATGTAACTTAAACTCAGATTTTTTATTAACACAGATGAAATATTAAGGATCTGTTGCATCATATGTATTAAGCTTTAATTTATATTAAATCAAGGTTTATCTAATAAAACTGTTGCACCAAATGTTAAACTTTCTTAAAAAATGTCAGACTTATATTTAAACCATAATTTTGATCCAGGTTTTAATTTATTTAAAATATATATTCTTTACACACGTAAGATATATTTCCAGGCAATTCGTAAACTGTTCTTGACCGCTTGATTCTGACAGTCTCTCTGTAACGGTAGAGTTTTAAAGACATTTTACACATTTATTTCCATTATCAAGAGCTGATGTCAGAGAGAAGTTTCTGGTAGTCAGTCAAAAAGGAAATCGAATATTAACATGTTGATGTTTAATTATAATGGTGAATCAATCATGGTGGACGAAATGAACCGTAGATGAAAGTTTTAATCACAGATTAGATTTGTAATTCCTGATTTGTTAATCTGAGTTTAACATTAAGTGATGCAACACACTCTAAGACTAAGTGTTTGTCTGTTCATAAATCTCACCTTACATTTAGTTGTGTGTTTCTGCCGCTGTTCTGAATGTTCTCACCTTCACTTCTAAACAAGAAAAACTGCAGCTGATTTCAGGCTTTGTAAACCATCAGAAACATTAATCAGTGTAAAATCTGTGTGTTCTCCAGGTGTGTTTGGTGATTCAGTGTCAGTGATGGAGGGATATTCTGTTACTCTAAACACTGATGTTACTGAAATACATGAAACCGATGACATAATGTGGATTTTTGGAGTTGAAAAGTCTCCAATAGCTAGAATTAAAAAAAAGAAGCAAATCTTCTCCACATATGATGTTCCTGATGGGAGATTCAGAGACAGACTGAAGCTGGACGATCAAACTGGATCTCTGACCATCACACACACCACAACTGAACATACTGGAGTTTATAAACTACTGATAAATGGACTAAAATTGACATCAAAAACATTCACTGTTTCTGTATATGGTGAGTAGACATCATTTGTCCAAACGTTCACATATTTTTATTTTATTTTACTGAAACTATTAAGATTGTAAAAAATAGGTAAATGTTATTATACTAAACATTCACTTCGCACTTTTAATTAAACACATTAAACCACACACTTTTTTATATTGTTTATCCACATTCCTTTTTATTCTCTCATGTTTTCCAGCTCGTCTGCCTGTTCCTGTCATCATCAGTAACTCTTCACACTGTTCTTCATCGTCATCATCAAATTGTTCACTGGTGTGTTCATCAGTGTTGAGTGTGTGTGATGCGACTCTCTCCTGGTACGCAGGAATGAGTGTATTGTCCAGCATCAGTGTGTGTGATCTCAGCATCAGTCTCTCTCTACCTCTGGAGGTGGAATATCAGGATAAAAACACCTACAGCTGTGTGCTGAACAATCCCATCAGCAACCAGACCACACATCTGGACATCAACACACTCTGTCACACATGTGCAGGTACAGCAGCGCTGATGATATATGTGTTCACTGACCTGATCTCTGTCTTCTGTTGTAGATCACACTGACGACTGTCTCTCTTTTCCTCTCCTTCAGTTCCTCCAGTGTCTCTGATAGTGTTGTTCTCTGCTGGATCTCTGATGATTGTTGCTGGATTCGGGATCTTCTGGATCTGCAGGAAACACAGAAAAACTGATCGAGAAGGCAAATACTGTTTTTAACAAGTGTTACAACAAATAACAATATTTTTTATTATCATTATTATAGCAGACTTTTAAAAAACTTTGACAGCCCTAATACACATTGTAAAAAAAATTAAGTTGTGTAGTTTTCATCTCTTTCTGTTGTTCAAACAGTTCAGATTTGTGAAGATGAGAAAACTTCTGTTATGTTACTTCATCCATCGTTCTATGAAAGAAACGCACAAACATCGGTAAGATCATTTATCATTAGTTTCTGTTGTGTGTTTGTATCATTTCAGCAGTGAGTCAGACGGAGATCAGTGTGTGATTGTGTTCGTCTCTATAATAATTCTCACTACAGATATTTTCTTTCTTCTATGTAGGTCCTAAAGAGTTCCTAAATATAAATCCTAAATATATTTTATTATATAAAAATAAGATATTTGAGTAAAAGTGATAGCTGATTAATCGTCGTATGGCCTTGATGTAATACAGAGGTAAATTAAAAGAGATAGATTGTTACATTGTGATTGATCAAATTACAAATTATTTTTTAGTAAATAATTGCAACTGAGAAAAACTAAAAGATTGGAGGATGTTCAGAGATTTTTTTAAAAAAAAAATTTTATGTCATCACATTGTTTAGAGCATAAGAAAAAAAATGGTAAAAAAAAAAAAAACATTTTAGAAAAATAATATTTTATTCATATGTTATGGCCTCTGTAGTGGACACCAAGACTCAGTTGTTTAAAATAACATGACATGAAATTATATGTACAGGCAGAAACAATGGGATTTTTTTTTCCAATCACCAATAAAACTGGGGGTTTCAGGATGTTTTTTAACCAAAATTTGTATAAAGATGATTCTCAACTATAACGGAATTAATTGATACACCATTTTACTTTATGCAATATGTGGGTAAAATGGCCATAAATTAATATTCACATTTAATGCAATGTATCTATACACTGTATCCAATTTGCACATTAATGTGTTCTTGGAGCAACATTTAATGAAAAAAGAAGTGTAATAATTGGAGTAGTAATTAGCAACATTTTAATAATATTTCATATTTCATAAGAATATTGATGTATAATTTATTTCCATATTCACTTGTTGTGTCTCCTAGAGTGCCTGATAAACATGCTTTAAGTCCTGATGTCCTCTACAGTGGACAATGACATGTATGACATCAATGCCTGTTCTGTAACAGAAACTCATTTTTTTATTTGAAACCCCATAACATTTTCCTGAGATGTTGGTTTATGAAATACAATTTGAAAAAGTCTGATTTAAATTATTATTACAATATATTATCATAATTGTCACAAGTCTGAATGTGCTCTTTACAGGACACCCAGGTGTGACATGTGACATGTATGGTGTCAGAGTTATTAACTAAAATATAATGTCCATACAGTGGACAAAAGTCTGTTCATGGGTCCCAGGAGGATATTATAATAAATAATTAAAATTCTCAAAGTGTTGCAGACAGCAGGGAAATATGAATAAAATCCAACTAACCGTATAATTGTGCAAAAGAAAGAACAATAATAAAAAAAAAAACATTAACTTTTAAAGGGGGGATGAAACTCAAACTGTATTCATCATTTATGAAACTCTTCAGTTCAGGCTAATATTAATATAATATTGGTCACAATTGTGTTGTAAATTGGGCATTTACAAAATTGTCAATGTTCCCATCCAGCCTGTGTTATGGTTATGATGTAACACAGTCAGGTCTGGGCTGTGTTTCCCAAAAGCATTGTAAGAGTTGATCATAGAGACCATTGGTGGAAATTGTTGTTTTGATCAACAATGCTTTTGGGAAACACAGACCTGTGCAGTTCATGCTAATATTAATCAATACTTGATCATTTTATTTTCAAAAACACAGATATAGCCTAATTCTTTGTTTTTATTTAAAATATCTTATTATATCTTGTGTGATGTCTTTTACAGAACGCTGAAGAGGAGAGTCGTGTGGAGTATGTGTCTGTCAGCATGAGGAGATGATTCATATTCTTTCCCTCTCTAGTTTTCCTCTGAGAATAATCAGAATGTCCCAGCGGACAAACAGCAGGATCATTATGATGGGTTTGAAGTGTGATATTCAGAGATTAATGAAATGCACCCATAAAACTTCAGGAGACTTTTGCATTGTAACACAAAAACTTTTAACAAATTATGTAAATGTTATGGCCCACATGAGCATTTTCATGTTTGACTCTTAATTCAGACCAAATACTCATCAAAAGAAGTGAAAGAGAGCCCTGAAAACCTTAAAAGATGATATTACTGTGAAATATGAAAATATTGATATGATGATTCAAAGGAATACACATATTCATGCTCTTATATACTCATGCTTTGATATGCAGAGCTACAGTAGCTTCAGAAGTTATTTCCAGCAAGAGGAGCAGAAGCTTCATATCACCCTTTTTTTTAAGATCATATCCTGTTTTTGTCTGTCAGTGTCATTTTGAGAATAAATTCAAAGTATGATTCACTGTTGTATTATTTATGGCATTATGCAGATGATCAGTGGTTGCAGTTTTCATCAGTTTTGGGAGATCAACTAAATAGAGAAACGCTGAATCAGAGCCGGTCTACGGAGAGCCTGGCCACTCCCTATTGAGTCCAATTGTACCGAATTTTGGTTGTAGTTCCACCAGAGTTCCACTGGGGGCGATCGTCTGAGTGCAGAATGAATGGGAGTCTATGGAGCTAAACGGCTCAATTTGTCTCTTTCATCCGATTGCCGTTGAGAAATCTCAGATTTGATTGTAGGTTTTGCAAGTTCAACATTATAGGTCGAAAGTTGAATGAACGAGTACTTATGTCCTTTCGATTTCTAACAGGTTGAGTTGTTGCCCATAACACACTAGCATTCTGCTAATGATGCTGATTGGTCAGTGAAGAACTGATTGCGACCAGAGATACCGCTTGATGGCATCCGAAGCGGGACCAAAACTCTTATTTCTGGATTCAGCACAGCCCCACCTTTCCAACAAGTCATCATAATATGTGTTTCTATGATAATCCCTGGCAAAGCCACCATAAAGTAAATGAAAACATTCTGCATAGATATTCAATTTGTGCATGTCCACTTATTTTAGGTATGTGTTTATATGTCTCTATTTATTCCATACATCAAGATATTCACATCCAGTCTTTTCTAGTAGTTAAAGCAACTTCCTGACTACCAACATGTGAAGTTTCAAAGCTCTCAGAGCTTGTGTGACTGATCTGCACTAGTTTATATGCCTTAACTCCAATACGGACAGGCTATATTTCAGTCATTTTTTGGTTTTGGGGTGTATAACAATATCTGTTCATTTAAAAATCTTAGCAGTAAAATATTTTGAGCCAAGAATCCATTTCATATATGTGACCCTGGACCACAAAAGCAGTCTTATGTGTCAATTTTTCAAAATTGAGATTTATACATCACCCGAAAGCTGAATAAATAAGCTTTCCATTGATGTATGGTTTGTTAGGATAGGACAATATTTGGCAGAGATAAAACTATTTGAAACCGGGAATCTGAGGGTTCAAATAAATTGAAATATTGAGAAAATCGCCTTTAAAGGTTTCCATTTCTGTTGGCGATTGTGCTGCATCAACTTACAAAAATTTTTTTTGGATATATTTAAGGTAGGAAATTGACTAATTATCTTCATGGATCATGATCTTTACTTAATTTCCTAATGATTTTTGGCATAAAAGAAAAATCTATCATTTTGACCCATACAGTGTTTTGTTGGCTATTGCCACAAATATACTCATGCTACTTAAGACTGGTTTTGTTATCCAGGGTCACATATGGGAGACCTTAGATGAGGAAAAACATTGTTGGTTTTAGTTCTACCTCCGGTAGGGGTATCTCGAAAATTCGGGGGCATTGTCACTAGCCTATAAGGGAACAGACCGACAAGCAGACTGAAAACTGTTTCTCATCACGTAGATTAAAGTTCAAAGATGTTCATAGTGGGACATGAAGAAACTCTTCACCTAAAAAAAAAAAAAATCAACATACGTCCATGTCGTATGGAATGTCCATCTCACATAGGCTAAACCACAAAAAAGAAAGAAATAACCCGCAGTAGGTTTCAGTTTGACTCAGAAGCTGAACTTCAGTAAACTATGAGATCATACACGGTTTTAATGTTGTATTTTTCCCCAATTGAGAACTGAATAAATATATAATAAGCTACAACAATTTAAAATCACAAGTTACTCTCTATTTTACCATAAAATGTAGTTTTTATATGACATATGATATGATATGAATATATAACATGTGTATATGATGTGTGTGTGTGTGTGTATTAGGAGGGTCAGACTCTGTCGAGGAGGATTCACAAGCTTGTGTTTCTTTAGATCTGGTGTGTTTTCATTGAGAGTCTAATTAGATCAGGCGTTTCACTGAACAGCTGCAAATGTTTCACGTGTGTGTTTGGTTCTGTTTGTGCTTCTGCCGTCTGAACGGTAAGTTATAAACATTTGTGTGTTGTTTATTTACATTTCAGAGTAATAAACTCCTGTGGCGGTTCAAATACGATTATTTTCATCCGCGGTGATCAAATCTCTCTTGTTTTAGGTATTTTAATTTCAATGATTACAAATGCAAATCCTCCCCAGCAATTTAAAAACATAATTTAAATCATTTAATTCTTCTGTAGTGATCATAGCCAACTACAAACATAACAGGAATTCAATAATAATAAATGTATTGAATAGGCTACATATTATTAAACTTTCAAGCTGTAATTATTTTTGTTTTTGTTATTATTTTTATTTTGCTATACAGCAAATTATTTTAAATATCACATTATTGATTCACTCAAAATTGTCAATTTGTGACTTTTCATATTGTTCTGTGTCTTTGTTGCTATTAAAGGTTACAAACTGATTTCAAGCTTTGTAAACTAACAGAAGCCTTAATCTGTTATTTTTCTGTTCATGTTCATCAGGAGTGTTTGCTGCCGAAACACATGAAATACAGTCAGTGTCAGTGATGGAGGGAGATTCAGTCACTCTAAACACTGATCTTACTGAAATATGTGAAGAGGAAGATATACTGTGGAAATATAGAGTTGAAAACTCTCTGATAGCTAAAATCAGCAAAGAGAAGCAAATCTTCTCCACATATGATGTTCCTGATGGGAGATTCAGAGACAGACTGAAGCTGGACGATCAAACTGGATCTCTGACCATCACAAACACCACAACTGAACATACTGGAGTTTATCAACTACAGATAAGTGGAGTGAAACTGAGATCAAAAACATTCAATGTTTCTGTCTATGGTGAGAAGAGATAAATCATCCTTTACATAAATTAAACTCAATCCACAGCATTTGTAGCATTGTGTAATTTATCACAAAGAATAATTTAGACTCATCCAATATTTGGAGGATTTAAAGGAAGCTTCAGAAAAAGCCAGTTACTTTTTTAAAGGCAGTTTATGGGTTATGGCGTATTGTCGGGGCAAAAGGTTAGCAAGTGATTTTTCACACTAAAACCATGTTAACACACATATTGTTCACAACTTGTGGAGTTTAACATTTACAGATCTGCCCCATTCTATGAAAACTTGTTTGCACCACTTAATAAAAAAATAAAAAGGTAATTGCTCCGTTTAATTGCACAATTCAGATTTTTTTTCTCAGAATTGCGAGATATAAACTCACAATTGCGAGAGAAAAATTATTTTACATCGTTTTTATTCCGTGGCAGAAACAAGTTTCCACACCATTCAGCGCTTCACTGTAACAGATTTGTGCATTTCTGGTGGACAAATGGAAATACATTTTTGTGGCAATCAACATTGTCAAAATTGCATAGATTGAGCTTAATTTAAAAATAACTCAGAATATTTCTTTAAATATTTATACACTGCGATGTTTAATCATTTTATAGTTTGAGAAACACTTACTGACAGTCAACACACTAAACTCAAAAAACCCTTTCTCTTTATTCTCTCGTGTTTTCCAGCTCGTCTGCCTGTTCCTGTCATCATCAGTAACTCTTCACAATGTTCTTCATCATCATCATCAAATTGTTCATTGGTGTGTTCAGTGTTGAATGTGTGTGATGCGACTCTCTCCTGGTACGCAGGAATGAGTGTATTGTCCAGCATCAGTGTGTGTGATCTCAGCATCAGTCTCTCTCTACCTCTGGAGGTGGAATATCAGGATAAAAACACCTACAGCTGTGTGCTGAACAATCCCATCAGCAACCAGACCACACATCTGGACATCAACACACTCTGTCACACATGTGCAGGTACAGCAGCACTGATGATATATGTGTGTATTCACTGACCTGATCTCTGTCTTCTGTTGTAGATCACACTGATGCGTTCACTTCTTTCTTTATCATTACAGCGGACACACTCTCTCCTCCTCCAGTGTCTCTGATAGTGTTGATCTCTGCTGGATCTCTGATGATTGTTGCAGGATTCTGGATCTTCTGGATCTGCAAAAAATGTAGAAAAATTGACAGAGAAGGCAAGTGTTACATACAGCATTTAAACATTATAATAAACAAAACGTTATACTCTAAATATTTATAATCAACTGATAGCCCTAAATATTGTAGGAACTTTAAGAATTTAATTGTACATGTGTAAAGATGCAGCTGGTGCTAAAGTTAAAATATGTAAAATTATGCATTTGACTTAGCTTTTGTTAAACGTCCTGTCTGGGTTTGATGTATAAATTGTGTATCAAGTGATGGTTCACTTTAAATTTAGTTAAATTAAATTAAATTTGTTAATGTCATTTTTAGAACCAGCAATGTTAAATGTTTAATGAAATGTGTGCATGATGGCCTGTGTCTGTGGTGGAGTAGTGACTTTGACGTTATTAAACTGGAGGTTCTGTGGGGTGCGGACTGGATCGACTCCGTTCCTAGAGATTTCGAACATATATTTGGGGTGCGAGTGATGGGGCAGTGAACCCGAGGTTACCCTGTGAGTCCTGGAGTTCCTCCTGTACGATTTTAGGGGAAAATCGGGTCTATTGGAGACGGCAAATAGATTTCTTAGGCGCGCCGCAAGCAGGGGCGTGTCTACGTGGTGGCCAGGGGGGGCACCGGCCCCCCCTGAAATTCGATTGGCCACCCCAGGTGCCCCCCCTATAAGATCGATGTCTTGTGATTGGTTCAGTTATAGACTCTACTGAAGTTCGTGATTCAAAGAAGGGCAGCGCCAGAGAAACAACGGTCGTCGCGGACTAGGACTTTTACTTTATCAAGTGTGGGAAGTCAAGACACCAAACAAAGAGCTGGTAACCTTTATGTAGGCCTATGTTATGGTTTTCTCAGATCAATGTTTTTACCCTGTCAGGCTCTGCTCGCGTTGGTCGTGGTTGATTTCAATCCAATGTTCAGTCAAAGTTTAATAAAACACAATAAAAGTAAAATACGCTGGGTGCTATCAAACAAAAAACACTGTCATGGTGATTTGCATAGACGTGCGGCGCGAGACTAGATTTGATGGCCGAGTGCGGGCGCGGGCGGTAATGCACTCACTCTGTGTGGGCTGCGGGAGAATAAAACGATTCGCGGGACTCCCGCAAAATATAAATATCAATTAATAAAACACATAAAAACAAACTGTTATTCATCTGTTGCAGAAAAAGAACAACTAAACCAAAACAGAAACGATTTACAGGCCAGTTTCTTTTTATAACATCATGTTTGCAGCGTTGAGCGATGTAGCCAATCACAGACACATGTGTTGATTTCTTAAACACAATGGCCAATCAGAAGCATTTAACTCTGTGTTACTCAGCTTTTTTGTAAATTTATCTGAAAGAAATGTTGAATGAAACACTATGATGTTTTGGCCAAACATTTGAATTATTACAGTGAGGGGAATTTTTTATTTTAAATGATTATTATTTGAAAGAGATTGTGAATAAAACTACTGTATATTGTAATGGTCAAACTAATTAAAAGAAAATAGTTGACATCGTTTCTGCTTCTGAGTTTTTTAAATTGCTCATTATTAAAATTGCTTTTATTTTATAAACTTGTTAGTTTTATGAAAACACTAAAAATAATAAACACTGGCTCTCAAATTTAACTTAATGGCTATATACAGGGATGACAAAAAATGTAATTAATCAAAAATGTGCTTTATTACTAAATTTGTTTACAAGTAACTTTATTCAAGTTAATAAAATAATAAAATCAATAGGATTTAAGTAATATACTGTAGAATTTAGCTTTTTTTTTTGGTCACTGGCGGCCACCCCGTTTGGAGGCAGTGCCCCTGCATGGCCCCCCCACTGAAAATGTTCTCACGCCCCTGGCCGCAAGAACACCACAGACACCATGGGAAAATCTCACAGTAAAAATATAAAATATAAAAATATGATACACCGGTGATGAGACATTTATCTATATATTTTTTTTTTTATTAAAAACGTTTAATTCATTTTATAACTGTATCGTCTTTATATCTCTCTTAATTCCTTTTATAATGGTTTTAATTTTCCTTGCTTTTATTCTGTGATTATTTTAATTCCTTTATGTGTAAAGCACTTTGAATTACCTTAGTGTATGAAATGTGCTATAGATAAACTTGGGTTGCCTTTAACTTTGACAGCCGTAATAATAATTACACACATGTTGTAAAGAACCAGATCTAATTGAGTTTTGTAGTTTTAATGCATCTATTATTGTTGAAAAAGTCGAGACTCACGAAGACGAGATCACTTACGCTGATCCAGTGTTCTACAAAAGAAACGCACAGAGTACGGTAACACAATTTATTATTCATTTATGTTTCTCTGTGTCATTTCAGCAGTGAGTCAGATATAGATCAGTGTTTTTGACTGTATAATATATAATGATCCATCACACACACACAACAAACAGATGTTTAACAAAAGCCATAAGATTATCAATGCAAGAAACACTTGTTATTTTCCTATTGTGTTGTTTGGATCAGATCACAGATTACATTTTTAGCAAGCAATTATTCATTTGAAATGGAATACATTTTTACAGCAACTGAGAAACACAGAAAGGACATCTAAACTTCATCTCTAAAGGATCTCTAATATTTTCAATGAATGTAATTACATTGAGGGAAACATTTAAACTATTAATGGTTTGTACAACAATGCTAGAAAAAGCTAATTTAAACAAATGATGTTTTGTTACGTTTAATCATTTTAAGTTCTTCTATCAGATTGACATGTTCGCAAAACCGGTTGAGGACAATTGATATTGAAGATGTTGTTTGATGTCATTTCCTCTAGATGCTTTCTGGAAGTGCTGAGAAATGTTATTAGAAAAAACTATATATAGTAACTATATATCTTGTGTTGTATTTTTTACAGAAAGTAAAAGAGGATCATGTGGAATATGCACCTCTCAAAATGAGAAGATGAACAAACTCTTTTTCTCAGTGCAAGACCCAACTGTGTGACCTTGGAGTCTATGCTTGAGTTTTTGTTGAGAATCAACATGTCATGTTGTATCAGGACATCCCAGCAGACGTAGAGCAGGATCAAAAAATTAAAGTATTAAATGAAGTGGTCTCCAAAAACTTCAAACAAACTTGCCTTTTTAACCAATTAAATCATATGGTTCATGTGAGCATTTCATGTGTGACTCTTAAGTAAGACTTTTTAAGTTAGTTGCGTGTGAATCTCATGGAGAACATAGATGCAGAACACTCATGACCACTGTGGTCTCATGTATTCACGTCTGAACAGAAATGTGGACTGATCTGTTGGGTGGATGGACAGCTCGTTCAAGAGTGTTTCTGCTGCTGGACGTGTGTGTTTGATGTCAGTTTGTGATCTCTCTGAGGTGTGAATAGTGTGTCTGTAAATAGCCTGTGGTTGAAGGGCTTTTTCCATTCCTGCTCACATGAAACCGTTTACTTCTGCTCTACAGAAAACCTGCTTTACTAAAAAATACTGAACAAAAAAGTGACATTACTGTGAAAAATTTTAATATCATATATTTTGTGTGCGTGATGATCTATACTCATGCAGCGATCCTGCAGTAAAGCTGTGTGACACTCTCAGGAAAAAGGTACAAAAGACAAAAGCTGTCACTTGGGCAGTAGCTTTTCAAAAAGGTACACCAATGTACATTATTTACCCCTTAAGGGTACATATTAGTATTTAAATGGTTGAAAAGGTGCCGCCCCATTGACCACTTGTACCTTTATTTCTGAGAGTGCAGTTTCATTAGTTATTTCCAGATCTAGCAACAGTTCTCTCTAAGCAGAACTATTCTTGATAACTTTTTTTTCCTGTTTTTTTTTTCTGCCAGTGTCTGGGTCATTTTAAGAATAAATGCAATGCATGACTTACTATTTATGATTTATGTAATGGTTGTTCGTTTATTTTGGTTTCATTAGTTTTGACGAGAAATTAACTAAACCTTGCTAACAATCTTGATTTTTTGTTTAGTAGCATAACAGTGTCCATAGTTAAAAAATAAAAGGTAGACATTTATAAATTGAGATCAAAATCATAATCAGATAAAAAATCTCACCTGAAGTTTCCTTGATAGTAGTAAAGTCCAGATGCAGTTAGTGTATGAGGACTGATCAAGATATCCACTCCTCCAGTTCTGTAGGACGATGACGATGAATCCAGAACAAAAACACAGTGTGGGAAGAAGTGTCCTACAAATAATACAAACAACTTGTTTTTTATTATTATTTTTTAGATATATATTATATATAATATCCCTAATTATTCCAATATGTAGCCTACTGACAGTGCTCTGGTGGATGTGAGTAGGCGACCTGTTTAGTAGGCTAGGGTGCTCGGAGTTGTTTACTAGTCAAAGTGCACACATCTCTGTGCTATTCTTCTCAGTCTCTGTGATCTTCTGGTTTGATGTCTCGGTTCCTTCCTTCAATGTGCGTCTGAGAGACTTTTCACCTGATTCATCATCTTCATTCAGGAGAAAATCTTAAGTCTGGTCACTTAAAATAATAGCGTTGTTATATGAATTATTCATGTCTGGAGCACAGGACTGAAACTTTACACACTGATAAGAATTTTATTTATTTATTAATTATAAGAAAAGTGACTTGAAGTCAGATTTATAGCTCATGCGGAAGACAATATTAACTTTGATGACGCCAAGATGACGTCACGTTAACACGCGGCTTCATCCAGGGAGATGTATAGCCTACACAAGAACATACATTTTTAATAAAAAAAAAAAATTAGTCGAAGTTCTTTGTGTTGATAATTAATAACTTCATAGCTGCCATATTCTTAATCGTAAATAATATCCTTCATCAAACCTATGTGTTCCCATCTAATGCTTCTGTATTGTAGGCCTAAACATCTTCCCCTAACTGCATCTGTCCCAACGATCCTGCCGTTTCAACGCTGAGATATAGTTTCCATTCTGTACTTTTACATGGGCTGAAACTCAAAGAAAGTAGCCTAGATATTAAACACTCTGAGAAATAACTATGACAACACTTGACCACTAGAGGGATTCATCATATTCCCACCCAGAACAAACGTGGTATTTGCTGTCAAGCATCATTATAGGCTACTGTTTATGTAAGGTTTATTAATAATATTCACTTTAAAAAAAAAAAAAAAAAGATCCATTGCCATAGAGCGAGTGAACATGGTAATTATATTTCTCCAAAAAATAGTAGTTATTGTTACAATTATAATATTATCATTTGAGATCAAAGACTGTAAAATAAATTATAATAAATTGTACTTTATTGTAGTCACTCATGTCTTAATCTATTAAATTTCACTATAATAACTGCTGTTTCCCATGCTCTTCATTAATACATAAAGTGTGTACTACAAGCAGTATGCATACTGCGTTAGACCACCATCTAGTGTCCAAACTAGGAATTCACCATTCAAAGAATGTTCATTAGATGTTTTTAATGCCATTTATCACATGAACATGCATATATCTTTCAAGCTGTGGGGTTTGGCAAATGACAGTATTTTGGCTGACATACAAAACATTTACATGACAGAAACAGGCATCATGATACACTCCTAAATGAGCCGTCAGGAATTATTTTGCCAGCCCTTATCTCTCTCGGATGAGTACAGTTCTTGGAGAGTGTGTGTACCAGTGACTCTCTCAGCAGTCCGGACTATCCGCTGTAGTCTTCGAAGGTCTGAGTTGACACTAAATGCCGGGCCGTCTGGTTGAGGAACGACTACTCCCAAAGAAGACAAAGGACGTTTCTGAGTTAAAGGAGAACTCCGGTCAATTTTAACATTGAGCTCATTTTTTTGTACATTTGGAGTGATGTCAATACAGAGAACAACGACAAAAATCGGTGTTGCCTACACCGTGTTATCGTCTTTTTAAAATGTGCACCCTGTTGACTTCAATGGGGCAAGTTTTAAACCTGCTTTTAGCCTCTTAACATCCTTGATTTGTCATTACAAGTGCACAGCCATCTGAGTGGTGTTATTAAGAGTGAACACGGTCAATCTGACTGCAGTAGATGTGAAAGATATTAATAAAAATGTTAATTCAGCCAGCTCACATACCTGTATTTTCTTCCTGTTTTTGGTCAAAGTCCACAGTAGTCGATTGTCGAGTTCGCGCGTACGATCATCAAACTCAAAAACCTCCTCCGTGTGTTCAACATCTGATTCGGATGAACTATCCATTTGAGCTGATATTCTCAGAACACCACACACACCGTCATCGGCTGAGTTATCAATGATCGCGCACACCAACTCGACAATCGACTATTGTGGACTTCGACCGAAAACAGGAAATAAATACAGGTATGTGAGCTGGCTGAATTAACATCATTTTTATTAATATCTTTCACATCTACTGCAGTCAGATTGACCGTGTTCACTCTTAATAACACCACTCACATGGCTGTGCACTTGTAATGACACATCAAGGATGTTAAGAGGCTAAAAGCAGGTTTAAAACTTGCCCCATTGAAGTCAACAGGGTGCACATTTTAAAAAGACGATAACACGGTGTAGGCAACGCCGATTTTTGTCGTTGTTCTCTGTACTGACATCACTCCAAATGTACAAAAAAATGACCTCAATGTTAAAATTGTCACGGTATACAGATCCAATGCTTCCTTCTCGTCTCATGTTTGTGTTGTGGTATGAAAGCACGTGTGTAGTGGGCGTGATTGTGTTGTCATTCCTTGATCCGCTCTAGCACGTGACGGAACTCTGTACATTAGGCATGCAGCACTTCACTCCAACCACACACGGTGGGACACAGCATTAACACACACGTCACTCTCACCCACTCCGTGAAATTAAGGCCACGGCCCACCTCCTCCCCAAATGTCTTGAGAACGTGTGAACCGATGAGGCTCCCGGGGGGAAGACCCGCCAAATGGGAAGCTTCACTGCCTCACCCTGAACAGTGGGGACGGTAAGAAGAGAGAATTTGGCGACAATAATCCTCACATTCAGGCATCTGGACCCCCTTTTCTATGCCACCTCTCCTCATATACAATATATTTGTGTGTAAGTCACATTCAATACAGCCAGTGGAAGGTTGGTACTTATCTTTACCCAGGTGAGTAGACTCGATGCTACTTTGTATATGACTTCGCCCTCTACCTCTCTGTTCTTCGCCACCCAGTTCTTCGTTGCAGACCCCTTTCCACAGAACGATCTCGCCAGCCGATTCATCCCACAGAAATCTCCCAGCCCACCTCGACAGGAACAAGGACAAGGGCGCAGCAGCAACCCAACACGACCACGCTCTCTATCTCTGAAGGCTCTGCTTTTATCTGTTTCTCAAGGCAACGTGGCCCAATCATCAAGCAGCCGCTTAATCCGCCGCACCTGCTGTCACTTTGCCATCAGCGGCTGCTGTTACCATGGTAGAGACGCACCCGAGGCTGGCTTGGTGTTCTGTTGAAATCGCTCTGGGTGGAAACATCCCTCCGCGGACTTTTTAGTTCCATCTCTACTTCGTCACCTTGTGACAATATATTCTAATTTAAATTTTAAAAGCAAATATCTTCCTTTGATTTGAACTTTGAGCATTGTAACTTTGCAGATGTTGTTTATGCTCAAACAGCGATGTAACACACTAAAGTTAAAAAAGTGAAATCATAATCAACCACCCCTTTAAGTTCTCAGACTGAAGCAGAAACTCCTTTCACATGGAAACATTTGCTAACAATGTGATTTTGCATTCAGAGTTTACACCTTTTAAGGGCAGGATGCCATTTCCCTGGAAGGCACCCTTCTCTGTAAGCATGATATTTCTAAACTTTATTACCTTTTGGTTTACTTCTGTGGAGACGAGACATCTGTACCAGTCACGCTGAGACATTTCAAATGATACCAAGTGTTGTATGATAATTGTTCACATTAAACCATGTAAATTTTTGAGGGTGAATTTCAGGTGATCTCAGCATGAGAGAGAGATGAGGTGGGGGAAAAGGAGAGAAGGGAAAGAAATGTAAATTTAATACAATACGGAGGGGATTGACTCAGTGTGATTTTGTATTGGATGGGGATGCTATAGTTTCTCAAGGGAGAGTTCAAATGTTAAAGGAGAACTCCGGTCAATTTTTGTCATGATCGGTAAAGAGAACAGGAAGCAATTGCAGTTACTCAGGATTTATTGGAACAGATATAGGCTCAGGATCAGACACGGGTGTGGACAGGTAACGCAGGGACTTCGATGGTCAGAGTGCGGTGAATCCTCGTGAAGTGAAGTGCCAAGACGAGACGAAACAATCCAACACCGAGACGACAAATCCACAGGAACACGATGACGGGAAAACCAGGAAACAAGACTCAACACTGACACCCAGGACATCAAACAACGATCTGACAAGGGGAATGAGATAACAGTGAGTATTTAAGCAGTGAGGGAGATTAACTGCAGCTGGTGATGAATAATGATGATCAGCTGGAGCGGATCAAGGAATGACAACACAATCACGCCCACTACACACGTGCTTTCATACCACAACACAAACATGAGACGAGAAGGAAGCATTGGATCTGTATACCGTGACAATTTTAACATTGAGCTCATTTTTTTGTACATTTGGAGTGATGTCAGTACAGAGAACAACGACAAAAATCGGCGTTGCCTACACCGTGTTATCGTCTTTTTAAAATGTGCACCCTGTTGACTTCAATGGGGCAAGTTTTAAACCTGCTTTTAGCCTCTTAACATCCTTGATATGTCATTACAAGTGCACAGCCATGCCTTGAGAAACAGATAAAAGCAGAGCCTTCAGAGATAGAGAGCGTGGTCGTGTTGGGTTGCTGCTGCGCCCTTGTCCTTGTTCCTGTCGAGGTGGGCTGGGAGATTTCTGTGGGATGAATCGGCTGGCGAGATCGTTCTGTGGAAAGCGGTCTGCAACGAAGAACTGGGTGGCGAAGAACAGAGAGGTAGAGGGCGAAGTCATATACAAAGTAGCATCGAGTCTACTCACCTGGGTAAAGATAAGTACCAACCTTCCACTGGCTGTATTGAATGTGACTTACACACAAATTTATTGTATATGAGGAGAGGTGGCATAGAAAAGGGGGTCCAGACGCCTGAATGTGAGGATTATTGTCGCCAAATTCTCTCTTCTTACCGTCCCCACTGTTCAGGGCGAGGCAGTGAACGTCCTCCTCTAGTCAGCTTCCCATTTGGCGGGTCTTCCCCCCGGGAGCCTCATCGGTTCACACGTTCTCAAGACATTTGGGGAGGAGGTGGGCCGTGGCCTTAATTTCACAGAGTGGGTGAGAGTGACGTGTGTTAATGCTGTGTCCCACCGTGTGTGGTTGGAGTGAAGTACTGCATGCCTAATGTACAGAGTTCCGTCACGTGCCCATCGGTCTTGCCTTGTGTTACAGTCTGGAGTTTTCCGAGGAAGTAATTAAGTGGCTGTGAATCCTAAGCCTGCCCGACTTTAGGAGCTGGACGACTGCCTGGACATGCCCATCTGCCACCCGGGTCAACGTTCTCGCCGTCCCAGCCCAAGCCTTCTGTGCCTGTTGTACTGGGAGGAAGCCAACCGTACTTGGAGTACTTACCTGCTGTCCAGTCGACGCCCCTTCCACAGCCATAAGCCTTCTGCACCGGTCATACTGGGAAGAGTCAACCGTACCTAGAGTACCTACCTGCTGTCCAGTCAACGCCTCCCCTCCACAGCCGTAGGCCTTCTGCACCGGATACACTGGGAAGAGCCAACCGTACTTGGAGTACTCACTTGCTGTCTAGTCGACGCCCCCTCCACAGCCGTAAGCCTTCTGCACCTGTTATACTGGGAAGAGCCAACCATACCTAGAGTACTGACCTGCTGTCCAGTCGACGCCCTCTCCATAGTCGTAAGCCTCCTGCAACTGTTATATTGGGAAGAGCCAACCGTACCTAGAGTACTGACCTGCTGTCCAGTCGACGCCCTCTCCATAGTCGTAAGCCTCCTGCAACTGTTATATTGGGAAGAGCCAACCGTACCTAGAGTACTTACCTGCTGTCCAGTCGACGCCCCTTTCACAGCCGTAAGCCTTCTGCACCGGTCATAGTGGGAGGAAGCCAACTGTACCTAGAGTACTTACATGCTGTCCAGTCGACGCCCCCTTCAGCATTCGACGCACGCGCCGCCGTTGGGTTAGTGGTATTCCCCCACCGCCCATTGGATACCGAGGAAGAAGAAGAAGTTTTAAATTAGGATTTGCGAATTGTTTTAAGTCACTAAAGCCTGCTCAAATTTTACCTTGTTGTCTGCTTGGTTTCTGGTCTGCTCCTCAGTGGTACTGGGTAAAGGGAGGGTGTAGACTGAGTCGACCCCCCGACCTGTGACAATATGATCATGCCCAAATCTTTAAAGTGTTCAACAATATTTAATGCCTCTTAAGAGTATCTGGTTGACGTGTATCAATTCTAATAGAAAAGTACATTCCAACAGTTTTGCTCACATTATTATAAGACCGATGTGAATCGAATTATTTGTCCAATGCTGCAGTAAGTTACTGTTATCTTGATATGAGTAAAAATAACTGTATCATCTATATACATTGAAACCATAAACCTCAAGTGTAAATTGTTAATAACTGAATTATTGGTCCAAGGATTGATCCCTCATTCATAAATCCTCTTGCGTGGTCTCATGGGATAGTAAAGTGTCCATCAAATGCACACTTCAGAATCTCACCAGAAGAAGGTCATTCGGGTACTTTGCCAACTACTGTGAATTAGGACAGATTTTCATTGTTGACAACTATATAGTAGTAAAGTGTGTGATTTCAGACACCATAAGAGAATATTTAGTAGTAGAGAGTGACTGAATCTCCCAGCATCACAGTTCTGTGGTTTAGTCAGGACTGGAACTGAAGATCACGAATCAGTCTGAAATGTACCTGTGATTCTATCCATGTCCATCTGTTACAGAAGACATCTCTAAGCTCACATAAAATACCAAAGGAGAAAGCTGAAGCCTACACATGTGCCATAACCAGGACCTATAGACAGTTGTCATGTATTTACGGGAAAATCAAATACAATGATGGATTCTCTTTTTGATTGATGGTTTTTATTGGCTGATTAACTAAAGAATTGACGATAAAGACCTCTAGTACAAAATTAATTTTCAACATGGTGGAAACTCATTCTACACACTCGCCTTTTTGCTCACCGTCATTTTATCTTGTGCTCTCACAGCCAATCACAAACAAGGTTACAAAATGATCCGATGTTATTACATTTTATGGAAGTGTAATACTCCATAAAAGCTACAGATATCAAAATATAAATTAACCCAAAAGCAAAATAAATACACTAAAATAATGTTAACTTGCAGATCATTTCTGAAATAAATGGAGAAAAGTTGAATTTGACCATGGATGGTTGTTTTTTTATTATGTTTATTTCTCTTCTGAAGCTGATGGAAATCTATTCTAGAAGGAATGATTTAAAATAAGCTATTTAAAGTTCTTACGCAAACTATTGCTATTACTATTTCATACTGCAAACTAATAATTCTGTGTTTTATGCTGAGAGACTAAAAAAAAATTTTTTTAAAAAAGAGTGTCACCACAGTCAAAGAGTCTGTTTGGATGTCTATATAGACAAACAATTAAAAAAGTTCTGTAGACAAATGCAACACAATCATCTATTTCCAATCATACGCACAATGACATTGTCTGATTAACAGAAATCATGACGTTCTTTTCTGACACACACACACACACTGAAGGCCAGGAGTGATTGGAGGTTATGTGGCTTGATCAAGGACACCTCAGTCATTTCCTGTCAGTATTGTGAATCAAACCCGCAACCCTCGGATTACCAGTCTGATTCTCTAACCATTAGGCCACGACTGCCCACTGCACACTAGAACATCTTTTAGTATCATAACCAGAAATCAGCTACAGTACATATTAAATAAATGCTTTTAAAATTCCGGTTAATTACACACTGGGTTGAGTTTGGACTGAACAGCTGGTCGGCTTGAGTAAAGGTCAAATGTTGAATCCTTCCACTTTTCTACATCGATCATCAGTTGTATGATATTGATTGAACTGATAAATCTGGTGTTTTGAAGAACAGCATCATCACCGTGAGCTCAACAGGAAACACTAATACACTGATGATATCTGTGACCAATCAGGACGAGCGTCCAACACTAGATTACAGGAGTTAGGGCTTGAGTCTACATTTTGAAAAGAGCTTTGAAGCTCTTTTTGATTCTGCTGTTGATTTGTAGTTTATATTCTCCAGAGTGTGTGTTTCTGGTGTTTGTGAAGGTCAGAGATCCAGTCTGATGACCAGCTTCAGTCTGTAAATGTAACACATGCAAACAAACAGCAGAAGAACATCATTGATTCACACTTTCACTCAGTAAACAAACATGAGTCTCATGGACGATCTTTAACAACTTTATAAACCACATCCTGATTCTTACACTGCATTCATACAACCAAGAGATCATTGCACATTTTCACAAAACCTTAAACCCCTGATGAAGATCAGCACTTCAAAAGACTTATTTACTTTAATTACAAATATTTGCATTTATTTTCATATTTACAGTTTGACTATACCCTGGGATTATTATAATAATATCACATCTGGTTTTGCATGCTGGACAAATCAAACCTGCAGTAAGTCATTCACCACCACGAGATTCTGCTAAATAAACCTCTAGAAAATATCTTTAGTTTGATCATAAACATCAGCAATTGAGTCTTTAGAACAAAAGTGCCTTTTTTAAACAATGCGTGTAAATTTTACGCGGTCCTTTATTTACTACAGCTGAGAGTTTTACATCAGCTTTCATTATACAGATACAGTATTAAATGTGTAAAATAACTGCATGCATATAAGTGGAGCTGTTGACATATTTTCACCATAAAGCACCTCAGTGGAAGCTGAGAACAAGAATGTAAAAATTTGTGTTTTTTACTAACGTAATATAAAAGTATCAATTTCTAATACAAAATAATTGTAACTTGCAGTGTTATATGATCATTGTGTATTTATTGCTTTTCTCCCTCAGTTTCTCAACATGTTTGTGTAGATTAAAACATGACAGGAAGAAGCTCTTCACCTCTAAACACACCAGCTCTGAACGGCCATTTTCTCACCTAAGATGTCTGTTCACCAACAGATCAAACCACATTTGTGAAGGAAACCGACCGCAGCAGTTTCAGTGTGACTCAGAAGATGAACGTCAGTGAAACTGTGAGATTAGACACGCTTTAACTCTGAAGCTTTTCCACATATATACTAAAACTGAGAACTGAATAAATAAACAATGATTTTAAAATCAACAGAGTTAGTTTCAATAGGCTTTGCAAACGAGGAGCTGCTCATAATGAGTAACAGTAAACAACAACAAAAACAACAACAACAACAACAACAACGAGCGTTATGGTGTGTTCACACCGAACGCGAATTTAATTATTTGCGCGAGTAGATTACATACAAAGTCAATGCAAAGACGCGAATAGACGCATCATTCGCGCCGGGCGTTGCGAATGACGCGAATTGGGCGACGCGTTTGCCGCGAATATCTTCCGCGCAAGTTGAAAAATTTGAACTCGAGCGAATGTTCAAGCGTCGGCCCAGTCCCAAATCGCACACTTCATGTGCACTTTCGGTCTTGTGGACTTACAATGGCTGCCGCGTGCGCGTGTCCGTTAAGTCCGTGAGACCGCAGTGTGTCCCATTTGTCATTTTTAGATCTCAGAAGGGTGCTCGCGAGCGCCCCCTCTGTGGTCGATTTGCGCCCTTGATGCGCACTTTTGCCGAGCCCGCGCTGATGCGGACTCCACAGCAGACTTCTTCCCGACATTCAAAGCGGCGTTACGTCGCGAAAGTGCGGACTCAGAGGAAGACCGCGAGTGCTTAGGGTTCCATTTGGGACAGGGCCTAACTAGACGCGATAGACGCGTATTTGACGCTCTATTCGCGTTCGGTGTGAACACACCATTACTCACAGTATCCGCATCCTTCACTCCTGCCGCGGTGCATGCTGGGAACTCGAGTATCAGCAAAGATTTTTAAAATTATTTTTAATCTTCTGTAAATGTAAATTGGGGCATATGGGACATAGATTAAAAATGTGTGTGTGTGTGCGTATGTGCGCGTGCGCGTGCGTGTGTGTGTGTGTGCGTGTGTGCGTATGTGCGCGCGTGTGTGTGTGTGTGTGTGTGTGTGTGTGTGTGTGTGTGTGTGTGTGTGTGTGTGTTAGGAGGGTCAGACTCTGTCGAGGGAGGACTTGCTCACATGCCACATTACTTCTGTTGTGTTTGTTTAGATCAGTTGTGTGTTATTACATCTGAAAATGTTTCACGGGTTTGTTTTGTTCTGTTTGTGCTTCTGCCGTCTGATCGGTAAGTTATAATTTCTGAAATGTATTCACATATCAGAGTAATAAACTTCTGCTGCGGTTCAAATAAGATTATTTATCTGCTGCTTATTTATCTAATTATTATCTGCTGTGATCAAATCTCTTTTGTTGTTTTGGGTATAATTTCAATGATTATCAAAAAATAATAATAATAATTTGAAATACTTCTGCAGTATTCATAAACAACTACAAAAGTCATGGAAATTCAATAATATCAAATTGTGTTGAATATATCCAGCATATTTAAACTTGTGCTGTAATAAACTTTTTATTTTTGCTCTACAGAAGATCACACTGAAGATCAAATTATTAATTACTTTTAATTTAGTTTGGTGTCTCTGCTGCTGTTAAAGGTTACAAACTTAAAAACTGATCTCAGGCTTTCTAAACCAACATGAGCATTAATCTGAAAACCTGTTCATGTTCTCCAGGAGTGTTTGCTGCCGAGATAAATGAAATACAGTCAGTGTCAGCGATGGAGGGAGATTCTGTCACTCTAAACACTGATGTTACTGAAATACATTGAAATTTAGAGATAAAAAGTCTCTTATAGCTAAAATCAGCATTGAGAACCAAATATTCCACACATCTGATGTTTTTGATGGGAGATTCAGAGACAGACTGAAGCTGGACGATCAAACTGGATCTCTGACCATCACACACACCACAACTGAACATACTGGAGTTTATACACTAGAGATAACTGGAGAGAAACTGACATCAAAAGCATTCAATGTTTCTGTCTATGGTGAGAAGAGACGTAATTACTCCTGTGCTTCTTGTTTTTTTAGCTATTTACATATTGAAATGTTTAATTATGTTATAGTTCGGGATGACAGACACAATCACTGCTCATCAACACAATGAACCAAAAATAACTGTAGATTTATCCATATTTCTGCTTATTCTCTCATGTTTTCCAGCTCGTCTGCCTGTTCCTGTCATCATCAGTAACTCTTCACAATGTTCTTCATCATCATCAATAAATTGTTCACTGGTGTGTTCATCAGTGTTGAATGTGTGTGATGCGACTCTCTCCTGGTACGCAGGAATGAGTGTATTGTCCAGCATCAGTGTGTGTGATCTCAGCATCAGTCTCTCTCTACCTCTGGAGGTGGAATATCAGGATAAAAACACCTACAGCTGTGTGCTGAACAATCCCATCAGCAACCAGACCACACATCTGGACATCAACACACTCTGTCACACATGTGCAGGTACCACAGCACTGGTGATATATGTGTGTATTTCACTGACCTGATCTCTGATCACTTACAGTAATGACTGTCTCTCTTTTCCTCTCCGTCAGTTCCTCCATTCTGAGTGTCTCTGATAGTGTTGATCTGCTGCTGCTGGTGGTTTTCTGTTTTACTGTAACTGCTGTCAGAATCGTCTGCACCTGCAATAAATGTAGAAAAGCAGGTTTAGGACATCAACAAAATTATACAAACATCAACATTATTATTTATTTTTAACCAAACCCCTTATGAACCAAACCCACTCTGATTAAGACAGGACTGCACTTGACTGTAGCTCAGGTTTCTCTGCTAATGTGCTTCACCTGTTAACGTGTCGTATCATTCTCTTTTTTTTTATTTTTATTTTTTTTATTTAAAAGGGACAATGCACATTAATTGACATTTTTTGTTTACACTCAAATTGTAAATGCGCCTGAGTTAGCAGAAAAGCTAATTTTCATCTGTAGTCCCTAAGTCACGTGTCAGTCATTTTTGACGTGTTTATTCACATAAATGTCTATAACTCCGAAGCGAATTGAGATATTTTCACCAAAATTGACACACATATGTATGGGCTCACTCTGAGGACACATGAAAAATTGTGGGATTTTGCCTCTTGGTGGCACTATAATAGAACTATACATGAAATTCCCTTTGACTTCAATACAGTTTTGTGATGCAAAATGCCATACTTAATGAATGTATTGCTGTAACATTACGAAACTCAGAATGTGCCATCGGCACCATGCCCTGAAGGTACTCGAAAGATTTCCAGACAGCGCCACCTTTTGGTCAAAAGTTAGAATTAAATTTACAAAAATGCTAATAACTTTAGAATAAATTTGCCTATAGTAATGGCCTTAATAGATTCCTTGGGTCACTCCGAGAACATAGATACCAAGCTGGCCGTATTTGGCTCAACTTCCTGTCCGCCATCTTGATTTTCATTTTGATGCCTACTTTTTCAAACTTCTCCTAGACCAATAGGCCGATTTTCATCAAAATCGAATCGTATCATCTCCAGACCGTGCCGACCAAAAGTTATGGATTTCGTGTTGATAGAGGAAACCGTTTTCGTATACTGCAGCAGCAAAGTTGAGGCATGATGCAAAAATGACTATTCAGGCTTTATATCTGCAATGCCTCGACATATGACACCAAACTTTGTATGTCATTGTGCCCTCACTCTGACCACATCACATCGAGTTCGTAACTGCGCCACCTATTGGTCGAAAGTGATAATCCATTATATCATATTTTTAGTTAATGTATGTGATTTTTCAACCATTTTGCCAAAATTCATCTTTAAATGTCTTTACTGCTCCTTGCTGCTGTTAGTCTGACACTCCCAGCCATGTTGGCATGTCTTATCGTCTTCTTTTGCGTTTGGCCCCGATAATGGCTGCTTGCAGCTATTTATTACTTATTATTGAAAGTTGTTATAAAGGCTTCCCATTTTTGTATAATTGTTTAGAAAGAGATGCTTATGTGACTCTCTCATATTGTTAGAGGCAACATTTTCTACATAGACATATTTGGTGCTGATTTTTATTGTACCATTGTATTTACTGTTGTTACAAGTGTTAGAAAGTGTTTGAGATCTTTCTCATGGGTAATTTGGATATAAACTAATCAAAATAAACTTTAACTTAAAGGAGCCATATGTAAGATTGTGGCCAAAACTGGTACTGCAATCACTTTCAAACGACTGTAGAGCGGTGTATCCCCTTCCCCTCCCCCCTGTCTCGAGGTTGCCAGATAGGCTGCAGGATCCAGCAGGAACGCTTGTATCTGCAGCTGTGGGAAATAGAGCAGAGCTGGCGACCCGGATGCCACAACACTGACTTCGTGATTGGTAGATCGGTGGAGGGTGGAGCATCAGACCAAAACACAACATGACAACATCAACATCAGTTGAGGGCTGCAACTTCACTTTTTAAATGACAATATCCTGGCCGGACTAGCCTACTGTTGTCAGTTATATAAGTATTTGAAATGAACATGATTTCTTAATGTCTATATCAGGACCATTTTATGATTATTTGAAATAAATTTCTTACATACAGCTGCTTTAACCATGTGTGTGGGAGTGGGTGTGTTTGGCCAACATTGTGAGGATCAATATTGTAAGTATGGGAAACCTAATAACTTATAAGTGTAGTAAACTTATTTCTTCTCAAGTGTAGAAACTCAGAAGCGAAGACCAGGAGACTCGGGCAGTATCTTAAGCAGGATTCTTTATTGAGCACACGAGCTTGTTCGTTGCTGTAGTCTTCAAGCTAGTCACGAGTCTAACTAAAACATAAAACATTGTAGCTTATATTCATTTCAAGGGGGAGGAGTTTCCTCGAGGGGGGGATACATCAAAACAAAGCATGCAAATTAGCTGAGCCAGGAGAACAGGATGGAGGAGAACTTCCCGCAATGAGACAGGAAAAAAGGCGAGGGGGGGGAGACCCTCTCAGCAGGTCACTTCACATGCCGAGACATGATACGATAAAATAGCAGGTGTTTAAACTTGCTCAGCAGGAATCTTCACCCGGTGAGACATGAGAACAAGAAAAGCAGGCCTTCTCATAAAACTCAAAAACAACAGGTGATTATCTCAGTGATGATATCTGCTCAGGCTCTAACATTCACACTAATAAACTTCCTCAGTTTATATTCTACAGTATAACAAATCTAAATTAAACCTTTAATAAATTTGTATTTCTTCATAAGTTAATTTATATGTCAAGTTGGCATTTAAACATTAACAAACACTACCATCGGTCTTTCTATAATTTATTAATACATTAATTCAGATGCACCATTCATGTCACATCAATGATGGCATAAAACTGATCTGAAGTGTTTTGTTTTTAAAGGATTCATAGTATAATGTATAGTATATGTTTTGTAATTTATTGCAACCCACATAAAACAATAAAATAATTCTTCTTACTAGCGGTTTAAAAAAAAACAAACAAAGAAACACATGGTACCCTAGCACTTCAAAATCTTCTCAAAAAGCAAAGCCAATAAGAATACACATAAACTGAACTTCTATTCAATAACATTAAAACGTCCAGAGTCACAATGAGAGATGATTACAAAAGAGAATAGATCATTTTTATTTAAATACTTCAAATGATGTACAAAGGTACACATTTACTGTTGAGTGTATGTAAATCATTTAAAATATATATTTTTTTTAGGATTGCCTTAAAAGGTCACTTCTAGTAATGTTCATGTATTCTAGTATCTAGTATTCTAGTGTTCTATAGGATTCTAGTAACAATCACTAATGATTATTAGTTGGCATATCGTGTAATTAACTCAATAAAAATCATGAATTGACAGACATATTTTTTACTCTTTAAATTGTAAGTTCTCCTTAAATAAACAATTCAGAAAATGTTACTAGCGCTACATTAGTATCTATAGGACAATAAACCTTTAGAATTAAATACAAATCCTTATACTGAAGTCACAGCTCATGGGGTCACAACAAAGTGGTTCTGAATACATAAGGCTGTATCTGGCTCCGTCTCATACTGGGGGTTTGAGTCCTGGATATGTGCAACCTATTGAAACGTGGACATCGTTAATAAAAAAAAATAAAATAAAAAAAAGGCAATTTAGTGTGTGATCCATTGGCTCACCTTATGTGACTGCTTTCTATAAGCTTTAACTTCTGTACCAGCATACGCCACAAAATGAATTAATGTGTAGATTCTGAAACAAAAGAAAATAATAAATACACCATTGCTAAAAACAGGAATAAAACGGAATGTTTTATCTTCAGACTTTAGACTGGTTTTGTATATAATGTATTGAAACACACACAAAAAAAAGGTCTGGCAATTTTAACCATAAAGAATCAGTGATAGTGATTTTTTTCTTTTGTGCATGTTTAGTTACCTGTGGTATAGCATTGCAATAAATTGCACTATCAGCAATAATGCGAAGCTCAGTAGAAACATCAGTCCAATTGGATCAATGTAAAACACTTCTGTTTCGGATAGAGTCCCATTAGGATACATTTTTGGGATCTTTATGGAGACTAAGTCGCCAATGGTCCCAAGGAAGAAAGTTGCCACTAGCCAAAGTGCATTGCAGAAGAAAAAGGCAAATGTAGCCTATATGAAAGAGAACAGCAAAATAGCATGGAGGCAACATTTTACTGTTCCAGAGCATAGACAAAACCACATACAAAGTCATTTTTGCATATTGACAAGCTTACGACGCTTACCTTATTTCGAAGTTCTCTCAGATCATTAGCCATTTTTTCCTGTTGGTCTTTATTCTCTTTAAGAGGTTCTAGATATTTTCTTTGCAATTCTGTCCAGAACTTGATTTCATCCTGCATGTGGTGAAATGGTAAATTTATATTATGTGTATGCACTATGCACCAGCACCTGACATATCTGCAGCAACCAAGGGCACAAAGTTGGGCCAGTTAGCACAGCCAAAAAAAAAAAAACAGAAAAAAAGTAGAGCTGCTAAAAGCGCGTTTCTCCATTCAAATGTAGCCATGTATTATGATATGGCAGAATAATAATAAACATAATTATTTTGCAAAAATAAATAAATTATACAAAATTATATAAACAAATAGAATATCATATCATATAATATCATTTATTTATTTATTACAATATGTCTTACCTCTGGAAGTGGATGTTCATCCAAGGTTAAGTCATAAGATTTATTCTGCAGATGTTTAATCCAAGCTTTTGGAATTAAATATATAACCGTTTTAATCGTAATCTAATTCAATAAGTCAACAGCTAGAATATTTGGATATTAAGTATGGAAGTCATACTTACTTTGAGGAGCATTGGGTGGGATGTCCTCTGCCCTACATAGTAGGAATACAGTATTAATAGTATTATTATTATTAGTGATAGTAGTATTAAAAACATCCACTGTAATCTGAAAGAAATTAATTTGTTAAATTGGTTTTTTTAAAGCTATATTTTTCTAAAAATTCTACACAGGTGGATAGAAATGGGATGAAACAATGTGAATTTGTGCTTTAGTGTAGTAGTTTTTACGTTTGTGTTTCCAAAGGAATATGTGGCTTTTCAGTTTCTGCTATGGTTTCTAGAGGTAGTATCTCCTTGCTCGAATCCTCTTCAGATTTCAAACATGGACATTTGCAACATGTGGCATTCATGACCTTCTTCTTGATGGTATCGACTGCTGTAGTCTTAGCCTGGCCGCCGGTTTCACGAGTGCCCCACGTGACATTGTTCATGTTGACTATAGAGTAAATGGCCAAGAGTAAATACCCGCTGGGAATGCAGAGAAAGTATAACAACCCATAGATGATCAGTAAGAACTCCTGAGGGTGTAAAGCTGCCGTAATGATGTACAACGCCACCATGCCGATGAGGAACAGACCACTGGGGGTCAGAAAAGTTTTTTGCCTCACTAAATCCCCTATGAGAGTAGAGATGAGGAAAGAAAGTTTTTGCAGTGCAGTCTAAAAATATTGATGTTACAAATCGTTTTTTACACATGAAAAAAGACACAGCCGTTACCTATGATGCAGAGAACAGTTCCCCCCATGAGAAATGCGTAGAGCACACTCATAATTGCTGCAATTTTAATCTGCGTGTCAGATGTCAGTTTGAAGCATAAGATGAGATAGACAGTAGGGGGCACTATGGCCAAAGCAAGAGCAATATTTTCACCCATTTCCAAAATGAACATAAAGCTTCCTGCAAGATAAAGAATGCACTTTAACAGCCCTTTAAAAGCATTTTTTGCCATAAAACAGCACAATGAATCTAATGCAAGTAAATTACTGTCAATTTTTCTATGCAAGCAAAACCTTACCTGATATCATGAGACAGATAGTGGCAGGGCCCAAGATGGAAGATGCAATGCTGATAATCTGGTACAAGATGTAAAGTTTTGAGATAGAGCTGTTCCTCTGAGAGGTCAGTCGTCCTGAGCCCAAGAGTTCGATGGTGTTGGCCATGGTAGAAGGTCCCCAGCGTCTGCGCTGGTTGTAGAACTCTTTAAAATCCTGAGGCGCATTGGTGTAGGCATCAGATGCTGCATTATACTCAACCCTCCATCCCTGCTGCAGAAGCAGAGTGCATAACCAGCGGTCCTCACCTTATGTTACACTGAAAAAAAGAGGGTGAATTTGTTTAGCCTAGGCTGAATTGATATTGTTTGAGATTTGGTTAGCTTCATGTAGACGTTACCTTGATCATACTGGACGCAGTGGCTGGCTTCACTGGCTTTAGTTGTATACCTCTTCATGACGTTGTCGTCCATGAGTGCGGCTCCTCTGAAAAGACTGAAACATCCAGGGCTGCACAGTACACAGCCGAACACGTGCTCTGCAGTCTTCTGCAGCCAGTGGCCTACCGCATACTCAAACTTCTGATACCACACCATGGGCCCTTTAAGCATAATATCTATTAGTCAGTTTATCGCCTAAATAATCTATACTATACATGAGTAGTCACAAGTGCAGTTTTCTTTAGAATAGATGAGTGGATCTCAGATTTTACAATGGTTATCAAGCGGCAAAATAGTTAAACATCGTATCATTATTTAATGTAGATGTTTCCATAGTTTTAAAAGATGAGTGCATGTCTAGTTTCTACCAAAGGACAGATGAATTTGGTGGAAAATACCACATATGATTATAGATATCATAACTGGCTTTATCCCTACAGACAATACATAGACATATTTGGTTGTTATCTTGATTGTATTTATTTATTTATTTAATTGTAATTTATTTATTTTGATTCTCTTTGAATGTTTTTTTTTTTCTAATTTCATTTATTATTATTATTAGTTTTATCTGGTTAATTATTCTTCCCACTTCCTCTGCCTCATACTTTGAAAACCATTCTAGAATGTGTTTAAAAGTTTGGGTTCCAGAAAGATTTTCAAAATGTTTTTCAAAGAAGTCTCGTATGCTCACGAAGGTTGCATTTATTTGATCAAAAATACAGTAAAAACAATCATATTAGAGTTTTATGGCTTTTAGTCAATGCCTATTAGCTTCATATAGTCCATAGTAATGTACTTCTGAAAGTTAACAGCTGATAATAATAAAATCTGACTGAACCAAAACTTTTGAATGGTAGAGTATTCTAGATATTAAGAACATTTTAAAGTAATGAATCAAAAACAATATAATGACCTGATAACAATGGTTTACACTTTGTATATACTATATATATATATATATATATATATATCCAACCTGTGCCTGTTGGATGAATCCTGCCACAGGCTGCCCCAACTTCTGGGTAGAGTTTCAGTCTGTCAATTAACAGCATGACTGCGGACGGCTGGAAATCAGTATCCCCATCCAGGGCCAAGATATACGTGTTCTCCTTTTCTCTCTAATTGGCATTAAAAACATTCAGAGTCTAGCTGATATTGTATTATTCTGTAGAAATACTAGTGGTGAATTTTAAAGTTAAGCATCTAACCTTCAGTCTCTCCTTAAGGTTATCCAGTCCTTCTCTTGCCAAGTGTCTGTTAAGTCTCCAACCAAAAATGTAATACAAGTACATTATCTGCAAACACAGATGATTAGTGAAGATCTGGGTGCAAAACATCTGCACCTGTGTTTAGCTGCATGACCCTTACCTGAGACCATCTTTTTTTGTGACGAATAAGTTTCTTGTCTTTGAAGTGAACCATCATCACATTGTCTTTAGGAAGGGTGTATTCCAGACGACCTCCATAGGGTGTGTTTATGATCTTCTGTGGCGTCTGCTTGATTATACATGGATCCTCCACACTAAAAATGCTAATGCATGTGAAGTATTATCCGATTAGTTTTTCCCATAAATTCTCAGTAACCATAAACAGATCAAAATAGAGAGGATTCTTACGTGTAAACTTCTTTAATTACATCCACAATAATTTCAGCGTATTCATTTGCATGTCGCTGCCCTCCATTATAAACATCCATGAAAGCGTCATCAAAATAAATATGGAATTCAAACTCGACATCGCTGTGATTGTCGCTCTTGGGCCTGTATTTATCGAGCCTGGTAGTAAAATAAATAATATTCAATTACAAGTACAATTCAATTGAGACTGAATAAGTAAGTGTATGTTGTTTACCTGAACATAGAGATGATTATCTTCATCATTTCATCGTAGGTCTCATGCCACATCGTTGCACACAGAAACACTCTGATAGTTTCTTTTGCACTGAGGAACACATATTAAGATATCCAAAGGAAAATTGTAATTGCTCAGAGGTTGCTCTCAGATACATATCATTTAATTACTAACATTTGTAAAATTAGAAGCAAGTGAATCAATTGTCAGTTGACATACAGTAAAAGTATAAAGCTACAAAATTACAGTGCATGGGGTAGCCGTGATAATTTGGATTTGGAAGAATGTGATAAGACGTGTTTGAGTTCATATTAAAATGATTTTTATTCGAGTTTACTCAATCAATTCGAGTTTTATTGCAACACTCCATTTGCTCTCCTTTTAATCTCACTGATGTCTTCACATTAAAAAAAAATCTAATTTGTAAATTGTAATGGTAACAAATTAACTGTGTAAAATGCTTTAATTAAGATAAGTTTGTCTAATTTGTCTAAATATATTAAAAATAAAGCACTAAAGTAAAATATTTTTTTTAATGACATAATGGGTATTTAATTAAATTATTAGTTATTAAATTATTAGTGTTTTTATAGATGGACATGAAGTAAGAGTCAGATCATATAAATGTAAAAAACAATGAGAATGCACCATTACATATTCAACATCGATACAGATAATTTAAAAATCTCTAATATTGGCTGATATTAACAATATGCAACCATATTCAGAAAGTTGAAACACTTACCACTGGTCCTTGGTACTCTGTATCATTTCAAAACGGGTGTTCAGCAACATGGACTGTTCCAGAAACGCTCCTTCATACATGCGTCGCACGAACAGATCTTGGGTTCTTTCTATTCGATCGATCTTCAGGAAGCGGATGTAAAATGTACTGAGCATGAATCCCAACCACCAGCTCAGAGCAGAGCAGATCAAGCACACCATTCCTGTACTCATTTTTTCCACAATGTACCTGGCACGTAGAGTTTTTGTAGCATCAGTCAACATCAACAGCAACAATGTATCAATGGATTTCGTTCTGGATTTTCGTTCTGGATTTCGTTTGGACAACGTTCTCAATACAAGTAGAAGTGTGATTAGACTCTGGGAGTTTAAATGCAAGTGGAATCAAAAACACTGCCAAAACTGCAACCATGGCCATGTATATAGGCAAGGCGAAGCTGCTGCGCAGGGAGTGCATCTTGCAAGCCACAACTACAAACCAGCGGCACAGTGCAGAGGATAAAATCTGGAGCACCACCAATGAAATAACGACCGTTTCGAATTTGACCGATTCCCAGTTCTGACCAGACAGAGGAACATATGCTCCAACCACAGCTGAAGTAATCAGGATTCTCATCAAACTGGAGATGATGCACACCACATTACGGGACTGAGCGATGTCTTTAGAAATGTCACCTAGAAATGAAATGGAGAAGAGCGTGCTGTAGTTTTCCCACCAGTTCACAGAAACACAGATGGTGCCCACGATCGCAAGGCAAATTGATATTCTCATCTGAGGGGAATGTTCAATTGCCAGATAACTGACTGCAAAAAGCACATAACCCAGGACGATTAAGAAAATGGAGCATACGGGGAGCATTATAAGCCGCTTCTTCTTCTCTTTGGCGAGGCACTGAGCGACTACCTGGAACACTGCTGACAGGATGCTCACACTGTTTAGGATCATCACATTAGTGACAATGTCAAAGTTTGGCATGGTTACTATTGTTAGAATTGCAGCTCCCAATGCTACCAGGAACTCAACATACAGGACCTAGAGAAAAGATCAAATCAAAGTCAGAAAGGTTTCTGCCGTAACAATCAGTTCCCCATCGTTGTCACTCAGAGTTCTGTCGGATGACGACGATTGGGGTTTCGCTTAGAAGCCTATCACCTTCGAGTATTACAAAACGAGCCAATGGCAAGAAAATGCCATGGGTCTGCGGAATTTGCATAGCGTAACTCCGCCCCGCGCTGTGCGTATATAAGGAAGTACGCTGCATCACCCAGTTATGTTTTTGCTTCGGAGCCAAGAGATCCTCTTCACTCCTGCAGCCTGAATTCTCTGAGTGTCATCGAGTATTCTTCGAGACGAGCAGCTCTTCAGTCTGTGTTGGTGCAAAGGCGATTCCAGCGAGTTTGACATTACTGCCTGCTGATCTGTGCAGTGGTCTGCATCCAGCGTGTGTGTTTCTCCCTGGCTGCTTCAGCGCAGGCTGCCGAGCGTCCTCTCACTAAAAGAGCTTGCACGTGGCACGTCTTTTCAAAGATGTCTCACCCGTGTATTTCTGGGTGCGGTCGTTCCGTCTCGTCTTCTGATGGGCACGAGAGCTGCTTGGCGTGTTTGGGCTTACAGCACGGTAAAGCAGCTTTCGTGGATGAGTCATGTTCTCACTGCGGGAACATGACCATCGCTGAGTTGAGGTCTAGACTCTGTGATCTCAATAGAGGTAGAGTCCTCTCTGCCACACCCCAATCTGTCCCCTCCTCGAGAGGCGACACTTTGGCTGGTGGCCAGGGTGACCTGAGGGTGACGGTGTGGAATTCTGCCCCGACGATGCTTCCTCGGGCCACACCCCCCTCTGTTCCTCAGCAACCCGCGAGTTCCTCGAGTGTTTCCACTGGGCCGTCTTCAATCAGTGGCGTGCCTCGTGTTGCATTCGGAGATCCAGATGATGAGGCGATGTCGATCGCCGCGTCACAAGGCGAGCTGGTATCCTCTGGGGATGAAGACTCGGTTGTGCTGCCGCCATCTGGCGTTCCAGCATGTTCTGAGGCTGACCCAGAGCTGACAGCTATGCTTGCCCGGGCAGCCGTGAGCATCGGTCTAGCGTGGACCCCTCCACCCTGTCTTGAGCGTTCGCGGCTTGATGATTGGTTCCTCGGGGCTGCACGTGCTGACTCTCGTTAGCGCACCCCCCCGGTTCCCTTCTTCCCGGAAGTGCATGAGGAGGTCACGAGGTCCTAGAAGTCCCTGTTGTCTCCCCGTGATCGCTCGGTGGCCTCCTCCGCCTTCTCTACCCTCGATGAGGCCACGGCTCATGGGTACGCTGGGGTTCCCCCTGTCGAACGCTCTGTAGCGATGCAGCTTTGCCCTCAGAGTGCTTCGACGTGGCGTGGTGACCCAAAGCACCCCTCCAAGGCCTGTAGGTTTTCGACTACATTAGTGGCAAAGTCCTATAGAGCAGCGGGCCAGGCCGCCGCCTCCCTGCCATGGCCATCCTGCAGGTTTACCAAGCCAGGATGCTCAGGGACATGCACGAGGGTAGAGCTGACCAGGGGCTCCAGGCGCCCCAGTCCGCCCAGGCCCCGCAGCCCGCTAAACGCCAGGCTAAGCGGCGTACCTGACGCGGACAGCTCAGAGACGGGCTTCAGTTTTGTCGAGGAGGTGGTAGCAGGGCCACTCCTTCCCCATCAAACCCTCTTCCCGTGGTCAGACCTCAGCTTTCTACGGGCCGGTGTGTCCCTAGTTCAAGCCTCCAGGCATGTTGTTGTGTCAACAGATGCCTCAGCCACGGGTTGGGGCGCCATGTGCAATGGACATGCTGCCGCGGGCTCCTGGACAGGACCCCAGCGCCTATGGCATGTCAATTACCTCGAGTTGTTGGCAGTACATTTGGCTCTGCACCGCTTTCGAGCCATGCTCAAAGACCAACATGTACTGGTCCGTACGGACAATACCGCGACCGTAGCGTACATCAACCATCAAGGAGATCTACGCTCTCGCCGTATGTCACAACTCGCTCGCCACCTCCTCCTATGGAGTCAGAAGCATCTGAGGTCGCTTTGTGCTATCCACATTCCCGGGGACCTGAACCGTGCAGCCGACGAGCTCTCACGGATTCAGCCACTCTCTGGCAAATGGCGACTCCATCCCCAGACGGTCCAGCTGATTTGGGAACAGTTTGGAAACGCACAGGTAGATCTGTTTGCCTCCTACGACTCTTCCCATTGCCCTCTGTTTTACTCCCTGTCCGAGGGCACGCTCGGCACGGACGCACTGGCGCACAGCTGCCCGCGGGGCCTCCGCAAGTATGTGTTTCCCCCAGTGAGCCTTCTCGCACAGACCCTGTGCAAGATCAGGGAGGACGACGAGCAGGTCCTTCTGGTTGCGCCCCATTGGCCCACCCGGACTTGGTTCTCAGACCTTATGCTCTGACCTTACGCCACAGCCCCTCCCTGGCCTATACCTCTGAGGAAGGACCTCCTTTCTCAGAGACAGGGTACCCTTTGGCACCCTCATCCCAATCTATGGAACCTGACGTGTGGCTTCTCGACGGGACGAGGCAGGTTTGAGTACCCTACCACCAGCGGTGGTGGCTGCCATCCTTTCCTCTAGAGCGTTGTCCACGAGACACCTCTATGAGTTGAAGTGGAACCTCTTCGTCTCCTGGTACTCTTCTCGCCAAGAAGATCCCAGTACTTGCCCTATCAGTGTCGTGCTTTCTTTTCTTAAAGATGGGTTGGAGAGAAGGCTGTCTCCCTCCACTCTAAAAGTCTATGTCGCCGCCATTGCCACACATCATGTTTTAATTGACGGTAGGTCCGTTGGGAAGCACGACCTGGTCATCAGGTTTCTGAGAGGAGCTAGGAGACTGAATCCTCCTCGCCCTCCTCTCGTACCCTCTTGGGACCTCTCAGTGGTCTTAACTGCCCTGAAGAGTGCTCCCTTTGAGCCTCTGCAGTCAGTGGAGCTAAAGTTCCTGTCAATGAAGACAGCACTCCTGATTGCACTGGCCTCCGTTAAGAGGGTAGGGGACCTGCAGGCATTTTCAGTAGACGAAGCGTGCCTGGAATTCGGGCTGGCTAACTCTCACGTGATCCTGAGACCCCGGCCTGGATATGTGCCCAAGGTTCCTACCACTTCCTTTCGAGATCAGGTAGTGAACCTGCAAGCGCTGCCCCTGGAGCAGGCAGACCCAGCCTTGGCGCTGCTCTGTCAATTACGCGCTCTCCGCGCCTACGTAGACAGGACGCAGTGTTTCAGGACCTCAGACCAGCTCTTTGTCTGTTATGGTGGGAAGCTGAAGGGAAAGGCTCTCTCAAAGCAAAGGCTGTCCCACTGGATAGTGGACGCCATTGCTTTGGCTTACCAGCAGCAAGGCCGACCGTGCCCCCTTGGTGTGAAGGCGCACTCCACCCAGAGTGTGGCCTCCTCTTGGGCTCTAGCGCATGGCGCCTCGCTGACAGACATCTGCAGAGCTGCAGGCTGGGCGACACCCAACACATTCGCTAGATTCTACAATCTCCGAGTGGAGCCAGTATCCTCCCATGTACTGGCTTCAACTACCCGGTGCTAGGATCAGCTCAGGTGTCTTCGCTTGCTCGCCATTCCACTCTACGGACTGGATCAGTGCGATATTCTCCTCAGGTGAGTTTCCCAGAGAAGCCCTGAGTTCCTCCAGCACTGTTGACGTCAACGCCAGAGTTATGCCTGCGGCAGCTTTCGCATTGGCCAGGTGCCCCATGTGCATGGTTCCCCTCTGGCGACCCCCACATGTGTATTTCCACTGTAAGACTCCTTGAGCATGTGTCTTTTCCTCGGCAAGCCACCTTACCACCCCTGGGGTTGAAAGATTCCACCCTTCGGGCTGGACACTCCAGTGTTCTTCCATATGCATCCCTTCAGGGTTATATGTGTATTCTGTAAGACCTCCCTTCGGGCAGGCAATATGTTGCATATTTCTACTGAGATATGCTTCCCAGTGTACCTTGGTATTCCTGTGCTAAATAGGAGTCCTTCCTCCGTGCTAACTTCACGACAGGGATATCAGATTTACGCAGGGCACTGGAAGACAGCTGTGAAGGTGTCGGGATTCGACTGGTAACCCCAATCATCGTCATCCGACGGAACTCGGAGTGACAACTATGGGAAACGTCTCGGTTACATATGTAAACCCTCGTCCCCCGAGTAGGGCAAATTCCGCTGACCCATGGCATTTTCTTGCCATTGGCTCGTTTTGTAATACTCGAAGGTGATAGCCTTCTAAGCGAAACCTCAATCGTCGTCATCCGACGGAACGTCTCCGTTCCCTACTCGGGGAACGAGGGTTACATACGTAACCGAGACTTTTCTCTGCTACTATACATCTGTTTAACAAAAACTCAGTTTGCTTACCCAAAAAACTGTTTTTTTAGAGGGCATGGCTGCACTCTTGAAAATGAACTTCCATGTGCTTTTTAGCAAAAGGAGAACACTCGGCCCAACCAGAACAAAGCCGATGCCAAGTAGGGCGGCCGGCTTCTTTTCTGAACATGTAATCTCAGTGTTATTGTTCCCAAATGTTATCAAAAGCAAAAATGATGTCTGTAAAGAAAAAAAAAATAGTTTCAGTCTAACTGCGTCGGACAGGGGGCTGGGAGCGGTCCTGTCCCAGGAGATAGAGGGGGAGGAGCGGCCGGTGCTGTACATTAGTCGTAAGCTCTCAAAGAGAGAGACTAAGTACAGCACCATTGAGAAAGAATGTCTTGCCATCAGATGGGCCGTCCTCACCCTCCGCTATTATCTCCTGGGGCGGGAATTCACTCTCTGTTCGGACCACGCGCCCCTCCAATGGCTCCACCGCATGAAGGATACCAACGCGCGGATCACCCGCTGGTATCTGGCCTTACAGCCTTTTAAGTTCCAGGTGGTCCACAGGCCGGGTGCACAGATGGCTGTGGCTGACTTCCTCTCCAGGAGGAGGGGGGGGGAGGCTGCAGTCCGGATGGCTCCCCGGCCTGAGTCGGGCGGTGGGGGTATGTGGCAAGGGGGGCGTGGTCTAGCGGGGCCTGTGACAGGAGAGAAGATTGGGAGACAGGTGTGGCGTAAGTGGGTCAAGTGCAAATAACGTACACCTGTGTCTTGTTTCAGTGATTGGTGTGGAGAGACAATAAAAGCCAAGTGGAAACAGTATGGGGGGAGAGAGACCGGCGGAGATCTGTGTGTGGTCGTGTGACAAGCTGCAGACAGTGGGAGAGGATTGCTGAAACTGAACGCAGTGAGCGGTTGGGAGAGAACTTGAGGAACACATTGAGTGATTGCCAAACACTAGTGGACTGAGTTTGAGTATACAGCGCTGTGTGCGCGACTTTTGTTTTGTTTATTTTACGTTGTTCCAATAAAGACCCACAGTCTCCGCAAGCCGACCCTGTCCTCTTCCTTCCCAGAACTCTTGAGACTTGCTACACCGAGCCTTTTGTGTAATATTCAATAGACAAGTTAATTGTTATCCTATCATCCAAAAATGATTAGCCAATGATTAATAAACTAGCTCAATTTACTGAGCAGCGCAAGGGCAAAGACAAGTACGCCAACTATGGCACACGAGAACCATTTCAAACACTGCACTCGTTTCTTTGGTATCTGCTCATCTCGAATAATCGGCACTTCTCTGCACACATCCCAAGGTTCTTCCCTGTTTGGGAAGAAAAAAAGGGAATAGCTTAATCGATTTTTTTTTTTAAATTGGTATTTATCATGTTAGAGAGAACAACACATTTCAGCGCTAGAACGACTCTCGAATTTGACAAACGAACAAAACGAATGCTCTGCTAGTTAACTGGAGATGTTTTATTAATTTGTATTGGTACATCCGTGCCGCGAAGATGTTTTAAAAAGTGGTGGGGAGAATATCGACCCTGGCAAAAAAGTGGTGACGTGCGTTAATGTGAACGCGCCCCCTCTGTATTTCAGACGCCCCCTCATCAGCGCTCGGCTGGCGCCGGCTCTGAGTCAAAAGAAATACAATAAACGTACAAATAAATATTACAAATTAAAAAAACGATTGGAAATGTCGTCCAATTTTCTAATACTATTATTTGATGACAACAATACATTTGGAAAACAAAATACAGCCATTTCTGCTTTTTTTTTCTTTTAAACAAAAAACCAAGCTGCACCCTTTTTTAAATTTCATCTTTCATTCCGAAATAGAATAAAGATTGAGCGAAAAAGTACATGGACCCAAAGGCAACTATCCATTGATATTGTAACTGAATGTCTGGTTTAAATTTTTCATTTTTGTATTTGCATTGTATGGTCTGAAAATTTAATTGTGAAGCGTTACACTCGCGACACTAATAAAAATGATTTTGTGGTGAAGTAAATTCTACAGAAAAAAAACAATGTAATTTACATGAAAAAGTTAGTTCAGGCAAGAATTTAAAAAAATAAGTAAATTCTATAGTAGTACTCAATTCAATCGTGTAGAAATGAAAGCGTAAATATCAACATTATAAAATTAAGTAAATTTACTTTTCTGATACTGGTGTTCCCATCATGCACTGGGCTTTGAATGAGGTTGATTTTTAACTGGTTTCCAGCTGTATTTACACTATTTTATCATTGTGTTGTTGTTAGGATTAGTAACTTGCCATTTTGTGACATTTGGAGTTCATTTTCTACTTAAAATTACACATTCAAACACAAAAACGATCCATCAAATGTTACCGTCATTGTGTATTGTCTACCAAGTATTGAGGTCTCTGCGTTCACACAAGTAAGTTCTGAAATGAAGATATGGTAACACACACTAAATCTACTGTTTTAATTACTTAGATGTTTCTAAGTCATCATACACATGAAAAGTGTAGTAATAATTTAATATCGTATTGTTCGAGTGAAATGTTTTCACTCGAAAACTTCAACCAAATAGATATTACTCAGCTTTTTATTAGTTAAGTAAAACTGACTTAATTTCTTTACTTTCACATAACTTAAGTAGAGTTTACTTAATTCTATGTGTGAAATTTACTCAAAAAATATTAGTGCAAAAAAAAAACTTGCCTTAAAAAAATTAAGTAGCCTACATTTTACTTAAAATTGACTGTTCTTTATAAAGAAACCGTTCCGCACTTTATAAAGTGACCGTTCTTTATAAAGAAATCAATTTGGGAGAAAGTGGAATAATAAAACATTTTAATTCGAAAATAAGCATTTAGCTGCATAATTAAATGTTTGTGGAGATCTAAATTTGAATTAAAGTTGATAAATGAAAAACAAATAATGATTACCTGAATTCAAGGCTCTGCTGGTGTTCCATAGTGATGTTTGCAAGGCAGCAAAAACCTTTGATTAACCATATGTACAACAGACCAGAGCCTTATAACCAGATGGGAGGGAGCACTACGCTATCAAACGGGTTTATATGCTGTAACCTCTATATTCATCTTTACACAGAAACCATCTTCCTGTCAATGTTGAGTTTGATTTCCCACTCTCTTTGATGATGAAAAGAGTATTTTAAGCGACTTACCGGATATACATGGTTAAACAAATGTGGTAAATCCCTTCTAACTAACGGATTATACTAAGACACACAATTACAGGGAAGAAATATTGTAATGCCAAACTATACAATGACATTCTTCTAGAGAATTCTCTGCTTCCAACTAATGGCATTAGTTTAGGGGGTAATGCTCACACACAATATGCACAAGGAAACGGTGTCCTTGCGAAAGAAGAACTACAGCAGTTGACCTACAGCACACAAAGACGAAATCACTCAGATCTTTTCACTTGCCCATTTTTCCTGCTTCCAACACATGAAATTCAAAAACTGACAGTTCACTTGTTGCCGAATATATCCCACACCTTGACAGATGCCTTTGTAACAGTATAATCAATGTTATTCACTTTATCTTTCAGTGGTTTTAATGTGGCTGATCAGTGTATGTCTTGCATATCGACAGTAACATTTATGTTATTTGCATATTTCATCTTTGTGTGCTGTAGGTCTGCCTGTAGTTCTTCTTTCGCAAGGACACCGTTTCCTTGTGCATATTGTGTGTGAGCATTACCCCCTAAACTAATGCCATTATTGGAAGCAGAGAATTCTCTAGAATGTCATTGTATAGTGTTGTCATGATTCTGCCATCATGTCCTTGATTTTCTCTCAGTATTGTGGCAGGATCATGGCAGACCCATGTTTTGTGTGCAGCACATGGCCATTTGTTTGGGCCATGTGCTTGCGTTGTCTCGTTTCGTTACCCCGCCCCCTTGTTAGCCCCGTCTTGTCATTGTCTAGTCAGTTTCACCTGTCCTTGTCATTATTGTCTCCCTTTATATCTCCTTGTGTTTGCTGTCCTGTGCCGGTTCATTGCTTTACGTGCCATGTCTATACCCTGTGAGTACCTTGTCTTAATGAAGTTGTGATCTTGTAAAAAGCCTGTCTTGTTCCTGTTTAGTTTTATGTCTAAGTCTTAAGGCCTGTTCACACCGGGACGAATTTCGCGCGCGTTATTCGCCGACGTTTAACGCCTCGTGACTAAACAAAGGGCGCCAATGTGAGTGTTCACACCGACGCGTAAAACGCCACGCGTAAAAGCGTCATTTTTAGAAAAACGCCTCGGGTTCGTTTTTTTTGTTTGACGCGCCGCGTCAAAAACTATCCGACCAATGAGATTGCCGCTTTTGCTCACGTGTCTGGAGCTTCTGAAGTTACATTAAAACACAACTTGGGGGCGCTCAAACACAAAACGGTCTTGCCGACCGGCGGCGAAGAAGATATACGCCAAGTAGCGTCTACACTGCCGGGAAGAAATAGGCCCAGTCCCAAATCGCACACTTCATGTGCACTTTCGGTCTTGTGGACTTACAATGGCTGCCGCGTGCGCGTGTCCGTTAAGTCCGTGAGACCGCAGTGTGTCCCATTTGTCATTTTTAGATCTCAGAAGGGTGCTCGCGAGCGCCCCCTCTGTGGTCGATTTGTGCCCTTGATGCGCACTTTTGCCGAGCCCGCGCTGATGCGGACTCCACAGCAGACTTCTTCCCGACATTCAAAGCGGTGTTACGTCGCGAAAGTGCGGACTCAGAGGAAGACCGCGAGTGCTTAGGGTTCCATTTGGGACAGGGCCTTCATGTGCACTTTCGGTCTTGTGGACTTACAATGGCTGCCGCGTGCGCGTGTCCGTTAAGTCCGTGAGACCGCAGTGTGTCCCATTTGTCATTTTTAGATCTCAGAAGGGTGCACGCGAGCGCCCCCTCTGCGGTCGATTTGCGCCCTTGATGCGCACTTTTGCCGAGCCCGCGCTGATGCGGACTCCACAGCAGACTTCTTCCCGACATTCAAAGCGGCGTTACGTCGCGAAAGTGCGGACTCAGAGGAAGACCGCGAGTGCTTAGGGTTCCATTTGGGATTGGGCCATAGACGAGGAAGATGGAAGGCAAGATGAATGTAGAGCTGCTGGTCTTGTTGGTGTCTTTATAAAGAGACACCAACGAGAATAAATAACTATATGACACACGCGACAAACTTGCTCTCTTCTTCTGAATGACAAGCGAGTGCACTTTGTGGACCGGGGTATTTCTGTACATTAAGCGCCATCTAATGTCAGGGAATGAATTTGCATGTTCACTCGGCTCATCGTCAGCGAAAATCGCTTGGGTGTGAACACAAAAAACGCGTTGAAAAACGCTGACGAATAACGCGAGCCGAAATTCGTCCCGGTGTGAACAGGCCTTTAGTCTAGTGTTTGTCTTTATTTTCCCCACCAGTGTTGTTTGCCCCCTCGTGGGTTTTGTTTTCCCTGTTTTTGTCTTTATTAAAACCCGTGTGTTCTACAAACTGTCTGCGCTTGGGTTCATCTCCAATTCCATAACAAGTGTGGCATTACAATATTTCTTCCCTGTAATTGTGTGTCTTATAATCCGTTAATTAGAAGGGATTTACCACATTTGTTAACCATGAACCAGCCTTATCTGCCTTTGTTAACATATTTCTGGCTAACGTTACTTTGGTTAAAGACCATATTGCAGTTGTTTTGAAGTATTATTTGTGTTCTTAAACTTGTATGTGTAAACTTGTAACTTGTAAAGTTGTAAGTGTCCAAGCAACATCATTTTATAAATTCATGACATACATCACTTTAATCTATAAAACCTATTTAGTTTAAAATTAATTTTTAGTACATTTAAAATACATATTTTATGTTTTGTTATCTTAAATCCCGAAAAATGTCAGGTTGTGCTGTGCAACTGTCCGCACAAATGAACAGTTTAAAACACTATTTAAAATGGTGTCTTAAGAATAATTTTTTTTACAATTTTGAAAAGATAAAGAAAAAAAAAGAAGCCTTTTTTGAAGGTTAATTTGTCAATGACATTATATATATATATATATATATATATATATATATATATACTTTTGCACTGATTTAGCACAATGGGATTTATTATGTCTAATAAACATCAAGCATGTTGTCTGTCCTTCTGTGTTGTACGTGTACTGTCCGACACAGAGGAGAAAATATGCTACATTTTGTGCTAATCATACTTAGGTGTATCTGCACTTTTTCACAAAGACCAACACTGGGAAGTTTAATGTTTATTAAAAATAAGGAGCAAGGAAAGTCTTGCAAAATCCAAGGAGCTGAGACTGAAGGTGAGGGTGTTAACGAGCACGCTTTTTGTTGCACCTAAAATATTTACTGCATTGTTGTCAAATTGCTTCCTCATGTAACACTTTTGTCAGTCCATACACCGTTCATAAGTTTAAAGACCACACTAACTACAGAATAGATTTAATGAACTTTACTGAAATATTAATAATAATTCTTCTCATCATGATTTCTTGACTCTCATGTCAATGCCGGTATTGGCCAGTCACAAAAGTCGATATTGCACAGCCAATATCACTGAATATCCCACTGTTTTATTATTATAATTGCGCTTCGTTTATATGGCTATTATATTGTAGACTATTCAGTGGATAAAATATAAAAATCCTTTTATTAAAAAAAAAAGTCAGCTTGACCCAGCTTTTTTTTTTTTTTTTAGAGCTGTTTAAGACTTTCAGAATTGACAAATGAGAAGTTTTTAGGGCAGTAAAAATAGGCAAGATTAACATGACGGTCAAAGCACTTAACACACCTAAATCAAACCAAGAAAAACAAAACACATCTCAAATCAAATACCGATATGGCTAGGAACTATACTCTCATTCCTGCGTAATAATCAAGGACTTTGCTGCTGTACCATGGGTGCAGCAGGCGCAATGATATTACGCAGCGCCTGAAAATAGTCCCCAGCTATAAAACTTCCAAGGTGACCGGTGTTGTGCCGAATTTCGACCCCCTGTCAAATGATTACCCCCCCTCCTTGAAGTCAGTACCTGATTGCCTAATCCCAACCCCTCCCCCACAACTAATCCTAAACCTACCAATGCTAGGGGGGTAATAATTTGGCGGGGGGTCGAAAACGGTCTAATCAGATTCAATGATCTATGCTAAGCTATGCTAAAAGTGCTACCGCCAGACCCGGAGATCGACTATATGGATTAAAAAATTGTAAAACTCAACCTTTTAATAGGGGAGTTGGAACATGAGCCTATTTCCAAAAAAAGGAGTGTTCCTTTAAGTATCACCTTCCCAGGTGTTTTAGCATCGGGATGCTCACGCCCTCACAGGGCACAGCCAAACGACTCGTCACGGATGATTGACAGGCACAACAGCCAATCAGCACGTTGCCTGTTAAAATGAAATTATAGAGAGAGACACAAGGAACCGAAAAGGGAAAAACACACGAAACACACCCACACTCTAAACATCCATAAGGATGTAGCACTTTCTATGTCACAATTTTGAATTATGTCTTAATGATCTACCAGAGCATTTTTTTTCCTTATGTGGTGGAAATGGGCTTCCATATTATAATGATCTATCACATAAATCACGAAACACAACAGCACCATTAGATGTTTAAAAGTCGTGTTACTTCGAATAAACTATATATCACATTATTTATTATTATTATTATTTCATGTTATGCATTTTCCACAGAAAGTTGAAGAGGACGACTGTGTGGATTATGCAACAATCGCAATGAGAAGATGATCAAACTCTCAGCTTTTTGATTTTTAAAAAGATCAGTCTTTTTCTGAGTACAAGACTCAGATTGTGAACATTTCACCTCCAACCACCTCAGACTCTGAGTCAATGGTTGAGTTTTGGGATTGTGAGAATCACCACGTTTTATCAGGAAATCACAGCAGTGTAACGACTGAGACAAAGCAGGCAATTATTTGTTGCATTTAACAAATAATATTTAAAACTCACTCTGGGGTCTATGGACCCCCCCAAAGGACCAACTAGGGCAAGAAAGGGCCTCAGTTACCATGGTAACATGGTATACAACTGATAAGACAATTTATAGGCCTATGTCACGGAAAAATTGAAGACCGAAAGTACGTCTTTTAGTAGGGATACGGCTCTTCCGGTTAGCTTTTTACAATGGCGGAGTCCGATAGATACCGCTGTACCAAATCTCTCCGCACCCTGCCTGAAGTCAAATATGACGATGTGGTTCGGATGGTGAATGAAAACTCTCAAGTGGAAACGTCAAAACTGAGGAAAGTGTACACTACAACAACAGCTGCGGGTGTAGCCTGCCATTGTTGTTATAGCTCGTTCGCCAGTAAGGTAAACGTTTCTATGGTAACAGCGAGTTGGACCAATCAGCAGACGTTGCTGCTATGCTTAGGATTGTGGGTAGTGTTGTTTTTTACTACTACAAATACTGTTGACCGGAAGTTTTGAATCCCTACTCTGCGTTCCGGAAGTAGGAGGTGACATAGGCCTATTGCTCTAGAGTCGTAAACATTAAACATTTGGGCTAAGTCCCCTCAATCTGCAAGACTTGCCGACTGCAGCTTTAAAACAGAATTTCCTGCATTCATTTATAGACAAGCTGATCTATAAATGAACATGCACCCCAGGACATTGTGTGAATGTTTATTACTGTCTTGTTTAGTGTCTTTTGATACTATTATTTTCTTGATACTATGTATTTTATGATTTAACCTCACCTATAACCTATAACCATGTTTGGTCTCTATAAATGGTCTGTATAGATTAGTTGTGTTCGTGATTTAGTTAATAAACTTTTGCACAATACATATTTGGTTCTGAATCTCTGCTTGCAACTGGGTTTCAGTTTAATGATTCCAGATTCTGACTATATGGTCTGAGTAAGAAAGTTAATTCCCAAACCCAGAAACTAACATTTCTTAATGTTAATAAATAATTAATATTGATTATAATTAATTGCTTGATGAACAGATTAGTTGACTGTGGTATTAATTCTGCTACATTAAAGGCATACTATGCAGGAATTTTACCTTAATATAACAGCTTCAAAGTAATTTCGGTGGTAAACAAACTCATAATAGGGCGAATCATCCTGGTAGTAAAGCTTGGGGGGGTCGCCGCTGGAAATACCAGCAATGCAAGTCTGAGAGGGGCGCCCCTGACAAATCTCGCGAGAATCGCGACTTGCTTTACGGCAACGACGTCACACACAACAACAACATATGAAGCACGAATTGCGCTCATTTCAGATGATGGAAAAAGCAAAGAAAACGCGGTAGGAAGAAAGTAGGAAAAGGAAAGCTTTCACTTGTTGGCGCAAGTTAAAAAGTAGCACTGGATGCAACAGATGCTGACCTGGCGATCTTGTTGATGGACTAGTAAGTAAATATCTTACTTGTAAACTTGTTTGCGTCATATGTTGTATGTTGTTGCGCAACTTGCGCTTGCTTGTAGTATGCCATTGTTTTTATGATGCTGTTCATTCATTCATTGGTGATAATTAGACCAGTCCAATAATTTCCACATATGTTTAGCTAGATTTCGATTATCATATTTTGCGTTATATATGTTTTATTGCCTAGCTTGCCGCACAACGCTGTTGACGTTGATTCCAGCGATTATCATGAGAACAGTTGTCAATATCTCACATAATTATCTAGTGTAAACGAGCACAATTTGCAAACTATTATGATAAATTGCAATAATCATGTCTAATGACATCATAACGGCCAATGTTATGAAATAATGCGACGTACATTTAACTTTATTGATGTCATCAGGCATTTTGGAATGTTTACATTACAATCAAAAAACATAAAATGAAATTATACATTAGGCCTAGACTATAGGCTATTTACTTGTGATTTAGCTGCAATCATGTAAAAACGTTATAAGCTGCCAAACGCGATAGGGTACTTTATTATTATAAAGTAGTCTAACACTTATATTATATTATAAGACATATTATCCGATTTTGAACATCATCATTATTTCAGTAGACTATGCAGTATATAGGCCTACAATAGCCCAATATTTTTATGAAATCGTGAAACATTACCTGGTCAATATCTTCGGTGTCTTGTGCCTGTTCCATGACCAACGCTATATATCCTACCGAACAGGGATGGAAATTAGCACCGGCCACCAGCCAACTGTGGGTGATTTTGTGTTGTTGCGGGGAAACTCGCCGCACCTACCGGCCACCGTGGCGGGTAAATAAAAATAACATCATGCAACGTTCGTCTGTTAGGACAAATTAGTTTGAATAAACGAGCAGACACGGATTAGCAAGTTAACTAGCAGTGAATGTGCTTTCCATTAAATTAATCTCACACACAGTAAACAAATCCTTAACAAAAAAAAAAAAAAAAACAGGGCTATTCTGGTGGGTGCGGTGATGCTGTGGTGACGCGTTCATGTAAGGGTGGCGCTGCCAAGAAAGCTCCTAAAATCTGTCACAAATAGGCTAACAGGCAAAAGTAATGAATATGCATATGTAAACTAATAGCAAGGAGATAATTTAATTATTTATTAATAAACAAGTATTTTCTTTGTCTGTGTCAGTTGCAAAGAAGTTAACGATGCTGATCGTGATCATCGCAGTAGTGAACGCGCAAGAGAGAAATGCACATTTCATACGAATTGCATAAGCAGAGAGCAGTCTGTGTCTGTTTTCTTTCTTTTTTAATAGTTCTGTTTAAAAGTAGACATGTCTGTCTGTGAGGCAAGGCTACCTTATACGCTGAGTTTCACTCCAGTTGCTGCTCCAGTTCACGCGCCGTCGCCTCCGTTTCGTGATTATCTACTGTCTGCTATATTTAATTATTATGTATTAAATCCAGGCAATTGGTTGATGAAACATTGATTACAATTAAGATACAATTAATACAAAACGAAATTCACTTTAAAGAAAGGTTTTGTGCTTTCTGTCTCTGTGAAAGTTTTAAGCATCTTTTAGTGCCGCTTTCACAGTGGTCACGTCTGTAACATTGTTTTTTTCCTCATATGGGAACTGAAATGAATATCAGTTCATGGTTTGTGTGTGTAGGCTATAAGAGAGAAAGAGAAAATGCCAGTATTTCATTGAGACTTGAGATTAAATAAACTGCTTAAGTATTGTAGATCTTGTAGTATTAATTTTCACATGCAGTTACACATTGTCGGTTAAAAACAAGAAAGTGGCTGGTAAAAACATTGAGTGGCTGGTAGATTTTGAAATCCACCAGTCACAGTGGCCGGTGGACAAAAACGTTAATTTCCATCCCTGCTACCGAACAGGTACCGGTGTACAGGTTGGGGGGTGTATTTACGACAATGCAAGTATTGCACAGCGACTCTGGGGGTCGCTGTTTGACAAAAACACAATTTCTGCATAGTATACCTTTAAGTTAATTCTATTACCTTATCCAAATATTCATAATTAATTATAACAAGTTATGATTAATTATAATTATTATTAATTCTCTTGAGCTAATTTGCTTCAGTAGTCGTGCAGCAGGATCATCCTGAAGAGGTTTAAAGAATAACTAACAATGGATTAACTACAAGATCTCATAATAAACGTCAAAGGTGGAGGGTCATTTTGTGTTACTGCTCCTGTGGAACTCACTAGCCCTCACTCTCCATAACATTTCGTCAACTTTCAAGACCTAGCATGTTTGATATGTATTTTCAATAATGTGGCTGCATGTGGCCTTATGTGTGTGCATTATGCATATTCATAATGTACTATAAAGCAACCTTGAGCAATGTAAAGGCGCTATATAAATTAAACCTCACCTTGAAACGTTATAAGTATCCATTAGAGTGTTTTCATGTTTTACTCTACAGTGCAAAATAGACGAACCTAAAGGAACGGACACCTTGCTGTGGTCTCAATTCTTTTTGTGTGTACAGAAATGTGGTCTGATCTGCTGTGTGAGAACAGTTTGTGCATGAGCACATTTCTGCTGCTGGACGTGTGTGTTTCATGCCAGTTTGTGATCGTCTCTCTCTGAGGTGTGAAGAGTGTGTCTGTCAATAGCCTGTGGTTGAAGGTTTTGTTCCGTTCTCTTACGAGAGGTTCTCTCGTATTGCGTAAGCTAGCTTACGCTACGGGAAAGATTCATCTTTCTGAGAAATTGAAGCCAAAAAATTATCCTATAATTTTGTATCTATTGTCAACGCAGTTCAGCTGCAGCAGAGCATGAGCGGGCTAGCTAGCAGCTCATTGGCTCGCTCACAGGGAACTGCTTAAGCCTATGAGGAGACGCGATTGAACTCTCGTCCAATGAGAGTCGTGATGCTCTCATTGCGTCATAGCCCGCCTGAGCGGGCGAGGTCAGAGAGTATAAATACTGGCGTCTTAGGCTGTAACTCTGATTTTCATCTCTTCAGCGAGGCTACACGCATCTGCTGATCCTGAGAGAAGCCGCCGCCGCCGCCGCCGCCGCCGTCGTCGTCGTTGAAAAGGCACCTTCTAGCGAGCATCTGGGAGACTGAGGAAGCCGGCCGTCTTCGCCACCTTCAGCCGTCCTGCAAGCTAGCGCCATCCGACGACGTATCCTTTTCAATTGTATATTGTTTGTGTACCTTCACAAAAGAGCAGCGAGCGTCTTTTTTAAGATGCCTCGCACACCTGCGGCTCATGCCGCATCCCTCTCAGCGCCAGAGCCCGCCTTCTTCTGCGCTCTCTGCCTGGGACTGGAACACGCAGAGTTTTCTCTCGCCGACGGCGGATGTTTCCTCTGCGAATGGGCTTCTGTTGTCGACCCTGCGGGCTCGACTCGAAGCGTTAAGCCGCCTCCCCTTCTCACCGCCCACGAGCGCTGAATGGGGGACGAGCCGCTTACAGCTGTGCCAACCGCGGCTAGCTTTCTTACTTTACAAGAGAGCTAGCCCGACCCCGTGCATACGCGTCACCGGCAAGTGGGTTTATAGTGCGCTAGTTCCGTCGAGGCCGAACTAGTCGCTGCTATCACGCCCTCTTATCTGCTCGCGCTTTTAAGCCTGTGTCTTCCCCCTAGCTCAGTGGTGGAACACAAAGCTTTTCGCGCCAGAAACCCGTGTTCGATTCCGGCTCTCGCAGATAATTGTTTATGCAGCTCTGAGCTCACGGCCAGCTTTCTTACGTTACAGAAAGCGGCCGCGCTCTCCCGCCTGCATATAACGCCGCTACATAAAGCTGGACAAATGGGTTTATAGTGTATCAGTTCCGCCGAGACCGAACCTGTTACTACTATCACGCCCTCTTATCTGCTCGCGCTGTTATGTTTGTGTCTTTACCCCTGGATCAGTGGTGGAACACAAAGCTTTTCGCGGCCGAGATCCGTGTTCGATTCCGGCTCTCGCAGATAATCTTATGCAGCTCTGAGCTCGCGCCCAGCTCTCTTACGTGACAGAGAGCGGCCGCGCTCTCCCGCGCTCATGAGAAACGTTCTCATTTCCGAGCATAAAGCTGGACAAATGGGTTATAGTGTGTTAGTTCCGCTGAGGCCGAACCTGTTACTGCTATCACGCCCTCTTATCTGCTCGCGCTATTGTGCTTGTGTCATTACCCCTGTGGCTCAGCGGTAGATCACAAAGCTTTTCGCGCCAGAGACCCGCGTTCGATTCCGGCTCTCGCAGATAATTTTTTATGCAGCTCTGAGCTCGCGCCAGTTTTCTTACGTGAGAAATTGGCCGCGTTCACGACACGGCCGCGCGCATCACAAGTCCAGCCTCTGCAGGCTAAAAATAGTCTCGTGCCCGCTTGCTGCGCTCACGTTTCTAACACGCACTTGCATGCGACGCGCGTCACAAGTGCAGCCAATTCAGGCTATATATATATCCCGCCTGACCAGCCTTAGCTGAGAAAAGGACGGCTATTTCTCGCCGCGGCCGAACCGCCGTCAAAGTTTCGCCCTCTGTCAGTCCCCGTTCACACGGCTACTGCAGCAGTGTACACCGCCATCAACAAGCCGGTCTCTTTTCCCGCTTGCATGTGCACAAACGCCGTTTTCACCACAACCCAGAGAAATCTAAAGAGCATAAAAGCCTCCTGTGTAGAAAATGTGCCCACAACACTGTGTTCACTCATACACAAAGCACTGCAGGTGCACAAACACCGTTTTCACGGCGACCCAGAGAAATCTAAAAAAAAAGAGAGCATTAAAGCCTCTTGTGTAGAAAATGTGCCCACAACACTGTGTTCACTCATACACAAAAGCACTGCAGCTCCCGTGTCTCACACAGAGTCCACTCTCATAGAGCGGTTCCTACCCGCTCGAGTTTCAGAGTGCATAAGCGCGCCCACGAGCCCGTGTGCGCGTCCCCCCTCTGCTCACTTTGTTACACGGCCCATAAACTCCTCTCTGAGTGTAAGTTCCGCTGTCATAAACACTATGAGCGCGCTCACACAGCCCGCTATGTGCAGCGACGGGGACCATGTAGCCATTCACCCCCTAGCGTTACGCTTCAAAGCGTGGGAAGCTATTCCGGGAATTTCCCAGTGGGTGCTAAACACAATAGGCTAGGCTATCGTTTACAGTTTCACTGCCGCCCTCCAAGTTTTCGAGCGCGGCTAGAAACTACTGTGAACCTAGATGCGGCGACGCTGCTCCGTTCAGAGATAGCAAAACTATTGTGCAAAAGGGCTATAGAGAGAGTGCCTCTGTCTATGAGCGAGTCAGGGTTTTACAGCCGTTATTTTCTTGTTCCCAAGAAAGACGGCGGCCTCAGACCAATCTTAGACCTCAGAGTGCTGAACAAAGTTCTCATGAAGAGACCATTCAAAATGCTCACTATCAGAAAACTCCTCGCGCATGTGCGCCAGGGGGACTGGTTCATTTCACTAGATCTGAGAGATGCTTATTTTCAGATTCAGGTAAATCCCCTTCACAGGCCATTCTTATGTTTCGCCTTCGAAGGCCAGGTTTATCAATACACAGTCCTTCCGTTCGGCCTATCCTTGGCACCTCGTACGTTCACGAAGTGCATGGATGCGGCGCTCGCCCCCCTGCGGAGTCAGGGGCTGCGAATACTGAACTATTTGGACGACTGGCTGATTTTGGCACAATCACAGAGAGAGATACTGTCTCATCGTACAGTTCTCCTCGACCATCTGAAAGGTTTGGGCCTCTCTGTCAACTGGACAAAGAGCGCACTTCAATCCAGTCAGACTATTTCCTTATTGGGTATAGAGCTAGACTCGGTCACGATGACGGCTCGCCTATCAACACAGCGCGCGCGCCGTGTCAGCGTCTCGCCGCATCTTTTCAGATGAACAGACTCACACCTCTGAAAACTTTTCAGAAGGCGTTGGGCTATATGGCCTCAGCCTCCGCGGTGCTCCAGCTGGGGTTACTGCGCATGCGCCCGCTTCAGCTCTGGTTGAAGAGCCGTGTGTCTCACCGTGCGTGGACCACGGGCCGCCAGCTGATAAAGGTAACGCAGACCTGTATTATAGCTCTGCAGCCATGGACCGTGACAGAATGGTTTCAGCGGGGCGTTTCCATGGGGACTTTTTCTCGCCGAAAAGTCATCTCGACAGACGCATCCAACACGGGTTGGGGTGCGGTCTGCGAGGGCTCACCGGCCTTCGGCCCCTGGTCAGCTCAAGAGAGCCTCCTTCACATAAACTGTTGGAGATGTTGGCGGTCGAGAACGCGCTCACGCGTTTTCTCCCGCGCGTTCACGGTCACCACGTGCTGATCCGTTTGGACAATATAGCCGTGGTCTCCTATCTAAACCGTCAGGGCGGAGTCAGATCCAGAAATCTTTTCAGACTGACAAAACGCATATTAGTTTGGTCGCAGTGTCACCTGCTCTCGCTCAGAGCGATGCACGTGCCGGGCCATCTGAACGACGGCCCAGACAGTCTGTCCAGGAACCCCATTCCCCCCGGGGAATGGTCCCTGCACACTCTTACAATCCAAAAGCTGTGGCGAATATTCGGCAGAGCAGAGGTGGACCTCTTCGCCTCAGAAGAGAACACCCATTGCCCAATATTTTTCTCAAAGAGCGACGACGCGCTAGCCCAGACCTGGCCCAGCCGCCCGCTTTATGCATTCCCTCCGGTTTCTCTGCTACCACAGGTGCTTCAGAGAATCAGGGAAACACGCCACTCGGTGCTCCTCATAGCTCCGTGTTGGGAGGGTCAGACTTGGTTTCCGGAGCTCACTCAGCTGTCACAGACAGCCCCGTGGCCCATTCCAGTCAGAGCAGATCTCCTCTCTCAAGCTCGCGGCACGATCTGGCACCCCCACCCAGAGCGCTGGGCGCTACACGCGTGGGTGATCAACAACTACCCGTTGCTTTGCCAGAGGGAGTGTTAAACACGATCATGCAGGCTAGAGCGGCCTCTACGAGAAGGCTCTATGCGTCTAAATGGTCTGTGTTCTCAAAATGGTGCACCGACAAAAATTTGGACCCACGGTCATGCGAGGTTCCTTCCTTGCTAAGTTTTCTCCAAGAGATGCTGGACAAGGGCAGGTCCCCGTCCACTCTCAAGGTGTATGTGGCGGCCGTCGCAGCGTTCGTTGAACCCCGGCGCGGCCAGTCACTGGGCAAAGACGGTTTGGTCATCCGCTTCCTCAGGGGAGCTAGAAGGATGAACCCCTCACGCCCCTTCGGTGCCGATTTGGGATCTTTCCATAGTTCTCGAAGCTATGAAAGCCCCCCCCATTCGAACCACTAAACACCGTGGACCTCAAATACCTCTCGTTCAAAGTCGTTTTTCTGCTTGCGCTCGCATCAGTAAAACGTGTGGGAGACCTTCACGCGCTGTCAACTAGCGCTTCCGGTCTTGAGTTTGGGCCCAATGACTCCTTAGTTGTTCTCAAACCTAGACATGGTTATGTCCCAAAAGCGATTGGTACCCCGTTCAGGGCACAAGTTATTTCTTTATCGGCTCTGCCTGCATCCGATAGCGAATCTGACTCTAATCTCCTGTGTCCGATCAGGGCCCTGAGATTATGCATTTCCCGCACTGCTCCGGTCAGACGATCTGAGCAGCTGTTTGTTTCGTCCGGTGGGCGCACCAAAGTGTTGGCCGCCTCGAAACAGACACTATCTAGATGGATAGTTGATGCCATTGCAGCCGCATACGCGTCAAAAGACCTGCCATGCCCTCTGGGCATCAGGGCTCATCCCACTAAAGGCATGGCCTCATCGTGGGCATGGTCCAGCGGAATTTCCATTCATGACATCTGTGTGGCAGCAGGATGGTCTTCCCCTTCCACCTTTGTCAGATTTTACAATCTCGAAGTTCCCGCCTTGCAGGCTAAACTACTAGCTATCTAGTATGTTACAGTTTCTCTGGTAAGCTGCACAAAAAGAGTTATTCACACAGACCGGTTCCCGCTCTGTCTCTCTTATCAAGTGCTTAGTACTACACAATCACCGGCCCGCTCTGCTGGCCCTGTCACATGTACATATATTTTTTCCCACTATTAAGGGTTCCCCCGGGTCTCCCCTGGGACTCATAAGTGGATGCTTAGCACGCACGGCGTTGACCAGGTGTTCCCGTAGCGTAAGCTAGCTTACGCAATACGAGAGAACCTCTCGTAAGAGAACGAATCGGTTACCTAACGTAACCTCGGTTCTCTCTAGATGAGGGAACGAGTATTGCGTTCCCGGCCGTGCTAGTGCTACTAGCGTTCTCGCTTCATTCTATGAAAACCAGAGTTACAGCCTAAGACGCCAGTATTTATACTCTCTGACCTCGCCCGCTCAGGCGGGCTATGACGCAATGAGAGCATCACGACTCTCATTGGACGAGAGTTCAATCGCGTCTCCTCATAGGCTTAAGCAGTTCCCTGTGAGCGAGCCAATGAGCTGCTAGCTAGCCCGCTCATGCTCTGCTGCAGCTGAACTGCGTTGACAATAGATACAAAATTATAGGATAATTTTTTGGCTTCAATTTCTCAGAAAGATGAATCTTTCCCGTAGCGTAAGCTAGCTTACGCAATACTCGTTCCCTCATCTAGAGAGAACCGAGGTTACGTTAGGTAACCGATTCGTTCTTTCTCACACAAAACCCCTTGACTTCTGCTCAACGGAGAAACACACCGTGATACTGAACGCATCAATGCTGATGTTTGACAAAAAGGTCTCAAATCAAACAGAGATACTGAAATATCAGTTTTGAGGAAAAACTAACTAACACTGCTAACAAACTTTTTGCGTAACAGTGCTCCTAACAAATAAGGTCAAAACTTAAATGAAATCGTTTTGTTTAATCTGCAATATGACTGGTCGGTCAAAGCAAAACTCACTCAAGGTGAAATAGAAAAATATTTGACATTCAGATTTTAATTCCTTAGTTAAACACTAAATGTAAACTGTACACATGTACAAACACTGCAAAGAATAAAATGTTTAAACGTGTCGGTTTTTTGTAAGGTGTTTAATATCACTGGCCCACTTTGGCTGAATGTGTTTGATAAAGTGGGATTCAGGTAAAGTGGGCGAACTTTAAAATTCAGTTATTATATTCAAATTCATTAAATAAATTGAGATTCACTGGTCATTCAGTTGTTTTTGTTGTTGTTTTTTGTATTTGCTATTTGTTGTATGTGTTGTAGTCACATCAGTAGTTTTGAATTTTACACATGAATTGAGTGATCTGATTACATTTACTTGTATGTTATATATTTTTGGGTTTGTTAAATATATTGTTGATTATGTTTGTTTAATATATGTTACTAATTATGTGTTTTTAATAGCAGATAATTCTGTGGTGAAACATCTGCTGTAATTAAATAGTTTTAAAGGCCTTTTCCTGTACATAATGGTGTAGTTAAATCTAACAGCCTCTGTATAGCGCCATCTAGTGTTCAAAATAAGACATCACATCTGGAACAATAATACTAGGGTTCTTTCGGTGTTTGTTTACCGGTCCAACGAGCCGACCTCGAGTCTCTGTGATCTTCTGTCTCTAAACGGCTCAGGTCCCTCCTTTAATGCAAGTCTGTGGGATATTTTTCTCCCACCTATCATCCAGTACATGAAAATGGTGAGAAGTACACACAATGGATGATAAATAATAAATAGTATGCATAGCACAAGCCTATAGTCAGCGCAATGACTATATAGACTACAAGATGTCAGCGCAATATTTGGTATTTGATGGCTTTACTTTTCACCAGTGAAGGGGCGTCGTCCATGTTTTTTTACAGTCTATGGAAGCCAACTACAAAAATGTAATCGACCCTGCAGGACGAATGCAGAAGTTGATCTAGACCGGAAGCTCAGTTTTCCACCTGAGATCATCACAACTAACCTCAGGCCGGACCTGATCCTGTGGTCAACCTCGTAAAGTCCCTGTTCATTGTGGAAGGACTGTGCCACCATGGGAGGCTACAATTGGTGAAGGGAATGAACGTAAAAGGCTGAAGTACTCAGTCCTAGCAGCCGAAGAAGTACAACAGGCCTGGAAAACCCAGTTGCTCCCAAGTTACTTAGTTACCTAGCTTTAGTAGCTTTCAGTAAATTAATGCGTCTGAGAAAATTATTCATATACAAAATCTACCTGTCAGTTGACCCTATGTTTACTTTCTTCACTGACAGACAAAAATGAAAAGCCTATAATTCAGTCAAAGCTAAACTTTAGGAGGGGAAGAGACAGGGCAAGATAAAAACAAAGAGAAAAAGAGTGTGATGCTGAGGAGAGAAACATAATTAGCTGCCCACTGACATGTTTTTAAAGCTGTTGTTATCCAATTTTTTTTGCCTTCAAAACATCTTAAAATGCACATATGTAGATCAGAGAAATCAAAATTTTCTCTGGGAAACCCCGAACCCCCTAACTAACCTAGTTCTCCTTCGGGACCACAGTGATTATAAAATAAAACTCTGCCATTGCATGGTTATGAAACTAGTTATTAGTGAGCATTAGGCCCTAAACTGAAGTGTTACCTTTTTTTAATAAATTATTTTGATCATACCCTCATTGGAGGCTTAGCCCCCCTAAAATCAAAATCCTAGAAATGCCCCGGTCCCACCTGATGACCCAAATGAACTGATTACACCTACCCCCCACTAAAGGTGTTAAGAAAGTGCAGATTAAAGTGCAGATTATTCTAAGGGGATTGTACTACTACAGTATCAAGTCCTATACGCTCAACACGTAGTTTATAGAGTCCAGAGTCTGTGTTTGTGGTGTTTGTGATGGTCAGAGATCCAGTCTGATGATCAGCTTCAGTCTGTAAATGAAACACATGAAAACAAACAGCAGAAGAACATCATTGATTCACACGTTCACTCTCAGACAAACATACGTGAGTCTCATGATCTTGAACAACTTAATAACATTCAACACACATCCTGATTTCTAAGCACCTCTGCAGCTAATCCAAAATGCTGCAGCGAGAGTGGTCTTTAACGAGCCGAAGAGAGCACACGTCACTCCTCTTCTCACAAAACTGCACTGGTTGCCAGAGATCGCATCAAATTCAAGTCACTGACACTTGCCTACAGAACCACTGGCGAACGTCGTCTTGTGGTGCCACGTCAAAGAGGCACAAAATCTATTTCCCAGACCTTTACCATGACTGTTCCCTGCTGGTGGAATGACCCATAGATATCTATATAAAGGCTAGATGTCTCGTCCGCGCTGCTGGCCAATGGAGGTCGACGTCAGCACCTGGCGGCCATCTTGTCACAGTCTGCTCGCTCACTCGTATAACATTGTGTTTTATTGTGCATGTACTTTTTAAATAACCATAACTTGCTCAATTTTCTACCGATTTTCAAACGGTTTGGTTCGTTATAAACGTCAGAGATGTAGTTATGACACTGCACACTTATGAATAATTATGTATTAATTATGTAAACATCCAGTATTATAGCCACATTAATAACGTTAATAAGAAACCAAACCGTTTGTAAATCGGACAAGATTTCCGCGAGATAAGAGTATTGGTGTTCTCACCTTCAGGTACAGAGCCTGCCAGAAAGCTAGCCTGTGACAAGATGGCCGCCGGTGATGACGATAGAGACTCCGCCGTAAGACATCTAGCCTTTATTATGGATATCTATGGAATGACCAGGCACGGATTAACGCACGGGCCTACTGGGCACTTGCCCAGTGCACTGGGCCAGCAGGGGGCCCTGTAAAATTTACTGTGTCTATTCTTTTCAAATAATTATTTTTATTTTATTTTTATTTTCAGTAAAATTGTGTTAAATATTGAGGAATAATGTGATCTTTTTTGTAGTTGCAAAGTATTAACTAGTAAATAAATCAAATAAATAATTTTAATGTATTGCTGCGCTGTTGAGAAGGACATCTAGAGGCGAATGAAAAGCATTGCGTTATATAAAAGTCACGCGTAGGCCTATAAGACGGTTACTCAAAAACAAAAATGAGTTTAAAACCACAAGCAAGTGGATCAATGAAAAGAAAGCACAAAAAGGACAAAGAAGCAAGAGAAGCTCAATTACTACAAAAGCTACCAACAATCTTCAGCTTTTTTAAAAATGCAAACACTGTCTGTTGATGCTAACAACATGCTGTTGATGAAATTATACAAAATTCAAAAAGTAGTCAAAACGCAGAACATCTAACAGAACATAGGCTAAGTTGTTTATGTTTTACAATAGTAGCCTATGGGCTTATTTTTTAACGAAATGTCAATCTTCATCTTTATAACAGAAGATAAAATACAATACAACAATCTTCACGATACAGTAAATCTTCAAATGTGTAACGGATTTGTCACCTTAAAAAGTGTCTTTTGTGGTGGAACAAGCAATGCTATATAGCATCTTAATTTAATCTTTGTTTTATTATTTTAGTTCATTAACTAATTGTTAACTCAACTAATTTAACGTAAAGACCTGGATAGAATTACTAATTAAATAAATGTCAACTAGCCTAAATGCATTGATTAGAATTGCAATTGACTAAAGATTTTTCTAGTCGACTAATAGTCATTCATTTAAGCAATTAGTCGAGTAATCTCACGTTAATATTAATTTCTGCTTATGGAGGCATCTAGCCTATTCCGCGCTCAAGCGCATGCATAAATATTGCCGCAAAGCACCGGCAAAAGCAGGCTAATGATAATATATGTCTGGAAAAAAAAACTAGTCATTTTTATTGTTTAATAATAAAAAACTTTTTTTTTTAATCAGTGTCGGCTGCAAACATATCTATATCTCCACTGTAAAGTGGATGCGCCATTAGAGAGAAATGCACCTTTCATATCATAGCCTATCAGCCTAATCAGCCGGTATTTGCTTTCGATTCGATTTTTTTTCGTTTAAAAGTGGACATTTCAAGCTTTATATAGAAATATTCATCATGTATCTGAGACTATACACTGTGTTTCGGTTCATTTTTTAGACGCGCTCCAGTTCACGCCACGGAGACGATGAAAGCGCGCCCTGTTTGTTTTATTTTATTTTACAAAAGCACAACGTTTTCTTGTTATTGTGAGTTTACAAAAATAAAAGTAGCTACTTGCGACTGATGCATTATTCTTTTCTGTATAGGCCTATGAGTATTTCAAGTTGTTTCCACTGTTGATAGGAAAATGCAAGTGTTCGCGCCGACGCCTGCCATGCAGTGCGCGCTGCACACTCCGCACAAACACTTTGGATATGCATTTATCTAGGTTAAAGTTAGAGCGAGCTGCCATGCCAGACGGATAAGTCCTTTTCATGTTTAACAAATCAAATCATGCATTTTCTACCTACCGCGAGTAAACGCTGCACCAGTTCGAAAAAGGTAAAAGCATAACGAGCGTAACGAGAGAGGGGCCCCACTAACGCCGGTGTAGCAGTCGATTCTTCTTCTTCTTCTTCTTCTTCTTCTTCTTCTTCTTCTTCTTCTTCTTCTTCTTCTTCTTCTTCTTCTTCTTCTTCTTCTTCTTCTTCTTCTTCTTCTTCTTCTTCTTCTTCTTCTTCTTCTTCTTCTTCTTCTTCTTCTTCTTCTTCTTTTTTATGGCGGTTGGCAAACAACGTCTGGTTGCATTACCGCCACCTTCTGAATTGGAGTGTGGGTCTGGATAAATTATTTCCCTACACTTAAATTACCTTTATTAAACCTGTTCTTCTAAAAAATGAAAATAAAAACCCAAAACAAAAATCTCCAGAATTCCTTAGCAAAATATCCCTTACTTTCAAAGGTATCTCTTCATCTTCTAGCTGCTGGATTAACTGTTGTCTCTCATTACTATATCTAGTACATTCTTCAATAGCATGTTCTATGGTATCCTGTGTGTTACATACACTACACCTCCCATCAGCACAGTCGATTCTGTTCCCTACAGGAATTTGTGTTCCCCGTGAAAGAGGCATGTCTGCGCATGCGTAGCAGATGCATCAAAGCACAACTGGAAGTACGGAAAGCGAAAAAGGCCAAAAGCATTGGCGCAACCTTCCAATTGTCAGCATAATAAAATGGAATGGTTCTCACACTCCAGTAATATTTCTGTCAAAACAAAACAACCTCAATGCCTCATATTATTGTCTTCAGGCTATATTATTATGTCTGTATTATTTATAAAGATTGGGATGGGATTAAATAAGTTGTCTTCTTCCCACTCCCTTTCAGGCAGAATTTGATCGTCAGTTAAATACTGTATGTTTTGTTTTTGTTTCTTTTTTGCACTGTATGACTTAACAAAATTTTGTCTGATTGTACTTTCTGTGCCATTGCCTGAAATAAACGAATAATAAAAAATAAAAATTTAAAAAGAGATTGCAAAACGTCAGAGATGACAGGTTTATGAAATACAACTTTGTAAACAGTATACAAAATGTATTAATATGTTAAATGTCACCAAAATACACATGAAAAAAAGAGTTCATCATATTATTGTCAAAAGGTAAACACATTTTCAGGTGACACCTTGTATGTTCCCTGTATGAAAATAAATAAATAAATATTAATAAAACCATATGGCTATTTTTTCTTTAATATTTTTCACATGCAAGATACATGGGTGCAACATATTATTCTAGTAATTAATTAACAATTGATGAGGGCACTAATTAGCTTTAATTAATCAAGTTAATCAATGGTGTTATAAATTGGGGAGATGACCACATAACATTGTCACCTGAATTTCTATTCTATATATATTTTTTTTATATATATAGATTGCCTGTGATGACTGTGGGCGATGGTTCCACTTAAAGTGTGTTGGCAATCCATCCACGGAAGATGACTACAAATGTGCTTCATGCAATAAATAACTAAATATGAAACCATTGTTTTTGGAGTTTGTTTATTTTTTCCCTTTGGTTAAACCTACTCGAAAATCAGTCTTTCAAAACAAGTATTTATTTGATAAAATGTGACATTAAATTGTGAAGTGATTGCGGTTCAAAATAGTCTTCTGCTAGACGAGTATACTGCCCTACAAAGCCTTAATAAACATTACATTTCAATCTAGCTTATTTTTATTTTATTTTTTAAAATTTAAACCGTTATTAGCGATTTCAATGACAGCAGGAAAAACTCGCTTATAATAAACTTTTTTATTAAAAAATAATACTTTTTTAACCTTTTGGCTTCTTGGTTGTGCTTCTTGTCGTATTCAATTCTGATGGTACGTATGGTAAAGCGGAAACTACGCATGATTTGTAGTATGATTGCGTAAAGGGAACAGGAATTCCGGAAGGGAACAGAATCGACTGCTACACCGGGTTCACACCGGACGCTGAAGCGACGCGGAAGCGGCGCGGAACGGAGGCCGCTTCCTTTCGGCGCCCATGTTAACCTATGGTGTCGTTCACACCAGACGCGGAGGGGAGCGGCGCGGCGCAGCCGGCCCGCGCCGTGAAGCGCCAGTTTCGGCGTCTGGTCTATTTTTTCCGCGAGCCGCGAGGGATCCGCGTCAATTCCGGAAGGAAGTTACACCAAGACACACTCGACCATCCGGTCAATTGTCAAAATAAAAGCAATTTTCTAATTAAAATACGGCGAGTGACAAATGCGAACACACAAACAAACAGGGAAACAACGGATGTATATTTAGGATGTATATTTCAATGGTATATATACACTAGGCTACTATGACTGTCTACCATATTCTCTCTCTGGCTGCGTGTGAGTCTCGACAACGGATTAATAAAAGAAGTGTACAAACTTCTTGGTTACAGAAACTGTTAGTTTAACTGCTTCTATTGTTCTCATTTGTAAGTCGCTTTGGATAAAAGCGTCTGCTAAATGAGTAAATGTAAATGTAAGCATCACAGTACAATCTCTAGAATTTGAAAGTGTTTGTTTTTACTAAATTGATTTTAAATTATTAATTTTTTTAAACAAAAGAATATATACATTTTACAGACTTAACTTGTGAATGGTATTAAATCATCGTGTTTCAATTGTTTTCCTGTCTCTGTGTGAAACAGTTTCTCATCATGTTTCTGTAGATTAAAGTTCAAAACGGTTCATATAGAGGCAGGACAGGAAGAAACTCTTCACCTACAAACTCACACACACACACTGAATGTCTGCTCTCTCTCATGCAGATTATGATGTTTGTCCAAACCAACTTATCAAACCACATCCCTGAGAAAAAAAGCAAGATGGAACGACAGAAAGACTGACAATATGAGAGCAGACAAGCTTTTTTTCATATTTTTTATACTATTGTTATAATTTTGGCCATGTAACAGAGTTTACAACAACATTTTTTTAAATTGTTAAATGATAAAAATAAAGAATATGTCACACATTAAGAAGTTAAAAGTCTTAATAACAGCCAGATAAACTATAACATTATGATATGCAAATGCAGAAAGTGAAACTTGGAGGGTCAAACTGTGTCGTGGGCGGATTCACATTCATATTGTAACGAGGAGTCAGAGGCGTTCGGATCCATTTGCAGTACTTTATTTAAACACACCAAAAGGCAAAGAAGAGCAGAGATTAATCACAGGCAGACAATGAAATAGAGGGACAATCCAGAACTCGTAGTCGTTAACAGGCTGAAGTCAAGGCAGGCAGCAATGTGCATAAACAGAGTCTAGAGAACTAGCACGATCGGGGAACCAGGAAAACCAAAAACGCTCAGGAATGCTTAGAATGGTCTGCGGGGCAAAACAAGACTATGCAATGACAAGGGGGAGAAGGGGCCAGATAAAGGAGGCACAGGTGACAGTAATGGTGATGAGGCAGGGCTGGATGGTGAAGGGGGAGATGGGAAATGCAGTCCTAATATTCAGGGGAGAGTGATGACGCCAGAAGGAGGTGTCCTATAGCGCTCCGTGACACACGTAGACTGAGTGTTTTCAGCAGATAGTTTCATCAGACACTGAACTACTGAAGAAAATGTTTCACACATTTTTCACATGCGTTTTGTTCTGTTTGTGCTGGTGTCGTCTGATTGGTAAGTTATAAAAATATTTTTATGGTTTACATTTTTTTTTTTCATTTCACACACAAAAAAAGGTACAAAAGCTGTCACTGGAGTGACACACTTTCAAAAGTAATATAATCATTTAGGTACTAATACCTTTAAGATACTAATATGCATCCTATAAGGATTAATAAGTGAAAGGGTCTCGCTCCAGTCACAGCTTTTGTACCTGTTCTCCTGACAGTATCTGTTCAAATGAGATTATTTTCATCTACTGTTATGTGTGAAATTAATCATACATATTGTGAAATCTACTTTGAATTTAGTCTCTGTTCAGAATTTTCAGGTCTGAGAAGGTCATGAAAATAATGATCTCTATTTTTTTATTTATTTGTTATACTTTTTTTAAATACTTCTGCAGTGATCATAAACATCTAGAAAAGTCATAAAAATTCATTAGTCAAAATGTGCAGGTCATATTTATTTTAAATGATGTATTAAAATATCCAACACAATAAAATTGTACTTTCAATTTGTAGTAATTATTTATATTTCTTTTAAACAAATGATGTAACTTAAACTCAGATTTTTTATTAACACAGATTCAATATTAAGGATCTGTTGCATCATATGTATTAAGCTTTAATTTATATTAAATCAAGGTTTATCTAATAAAACTGTTGCACCAAATATTAAACTTTCTTTAAAAATGTCAGACTTATATTTAAACCATAATTTTGATCCAGGTTTTACTTTATTTAAAATATATATTCTTTACACACGTAAGATATATTTACAGGCAATTCGTAAACTGTTCTTGACCGCTTGATTCTGACAGTCTCTCTGTAACGGTAGAGTTTTAAAGACATTTTACACATTTATTTCCATTATCAAGAGCTACTGATGTCAGAGAGAAGTTTCTGGTAGTCAGTCAAAAAGGAAATCGAATATTAACATGTTGATGTTTATAATGGTGAATCCATCATGGTGGACGAAATGAACCGTAGATGAAAGTTTTAATCACAGATTAGATTTGTAATTCCTGATTTGTTAATCTGAGTTTAACATTAAGTGATGCAACACACTCTAAGACTAAGTGTTTGTCTGTTCATAAATCTCACCTTACATTTAGTTGTGTGTTTCTGCCGCTGTTCTGAATGTTCTCACCTTCACTTCTAAACAAGAAAAACTGCAGCTGATTTCAGGCTTTGTAAACCATCAGAAACATTAATCAGTGTAAAATCTGTGTGTTCTCCAGGTGTGTTTGGTGATTCAGTGTCAGTGATGGAGGGATATTCTGTTACTCTAAACACTGATGTTACTGAAATACATGAAACCGATGACATAATGTGGATTTTTGGAGTTGAAAAGTCTCCAATAGCTAGAATTAAAAAAAAGAATCAAATCTTCTCCACATATGATGTTCCTGATGGGAGATTCAGAGACAGACTGAAGCTGGACGATCAAACTGGATCTCTGACCATCACACACACCACAACTGAACATACTGGAGTTTATAAACTACTGATAAATGGACTAAAATTGACATCAAAAACATTCACTGTTTCTGTATATGGTGAGTAGAGATCATTTGTCCAAACGTTCACATATTATTTTTTTATTTTACTGAAACTATTAAGATTGTAAAAAATATGTAAATGTTATTATACTAAACATTCACTTCGCACTTTTAATTAAACACATTAAACCACACACTTTTTTATATTGTTTATCCACATTCCTTTTTATTCTCTCATGTTTTCCAGCTCGTCTGCCTGTTCCTGTCATCATCAGTAACTCTTCACACTGTTCTTCATCGTCATCATCAAATTGTTCACTGGTGTGTTCATCAGTGTTGAGTGTGTGTGATGCGACTCTCTCCTGGTACGCAGGAATGAGTGTATTGTCCAGCATCAGTGTGTGTGATCTCATCATCAGTCTCTCTCTACCTCTGGAGGTGGAATATCAGGATAAAAACACCTACAGCTGTGTGCTGAACAATCCCATCAGCAACCAGACCACACATCTGGACATCAACACACTCTGTCACACATGTGCAGGTACCACAGCACTGATGATATATGGGATTATGTACAAATTTACTCACATTAATTACTCTCTCCTTTAGTTCCTCCAGTCTCAGTTTCTCTGATAGTGTTGATCTCTGCTGGATCTCTGATGATTGTTGCTGGATTCGGGATCTTCTGGATCTGCAGGAAATGTAAAAAAATTGACAGAGAAGGCAAGTGTTACTTACTCGTTTTAAACATTACAATATACAACATTTCTCTAAAATATACTCTAAATATTTATAGTCAGCTGATAGCCTTAAATATAATTTATATTGTAGGAACATGTGTAAAGATGCAGCTGGTGCTCAAGTTAAAATATGTTATTAATTACTTTGTTGAAATTGTTGAGCATCAATTTCACCATACAAAGGATGCATTTGACTTAGCTTTTGTTAAACGTCCTGCCTGGGTTTGATTTATAAATTATGTTTATCAAGTGATGGTTCACTTTAAATTTAGTCAAATTAAATTTGTTAATATCATTTTTAAAAACGGCAGTGTTAAATGTTTAATGAAATGTGTGCATTTATGCTTTACATTTGATGGCCTGGGTCTGTGGTGGAGTAGTGACTTTTATATGTAATTCAACTTGAGGTTCTGTGGGGTGCGGACTGGATCGATTCCATTATAAAGCTTCCGAAAAAATCAATATTATCTGTCTGCAGTCCCGGAGGCTGCATTTTCAGGACCCCACTTCTAGGACCGCATTTCTAGGACCCTAGTTTTTTGTGACAGCGCCACCTACCGAGTCGGAGAACCGCAGTCACAGGAACGCATTTCCAGGACCCTAGTTTTGGAGGACCGAAAAAAGTGCCACCAAGGCAGTATTTCCACCCAGTTTTAACTACATTAGAGTTTTTTTTTTCAAGTTTGATTACACCCAAATACTACTTTATTTATTGCAATTAAACCAGGTTCCTAGGAATGTTGAGAAATTATTGGGTCTAAGTAGTATACTATAATAACTCAAGTAAAATAAACAAGGAATCATGTTATAGTCTTTTCAGTCACTAGATGGGCCACATTTTCAAGTACAGAGGGAAGACAAGGATGACTCTGGGGGTAGATTTAAGATTGTGTATTTTACAAAATATATAACACCTGAACTTGAACACACAAAATATTTTACAAAATAAAATATAACAACTGAAATTGAACACAAAATATTTCACAAAATAATATATAGGCCTAACAACTGAACTTGAACACACACAAAAACAAATTTGACCATGGCGTGAACCACATAGACAGAACTTCAATGGATGGACAAACACGTGGACAACATCACTGACTCCTAAGAGAGAGAAAGAGAAGTGAATTAAATAAGGAACATTTAGTTGAACATGTTCTACTCTCTAATTTTAAATTTCATATTTAAAAGATCTTAGTTACCACAGAGTAATGATAATGATAAAAATAATGATATCAATCTTCATACCAATTAATGTTCATAATACAATTATTACATAGGCTACTGTTATATATATATTTTGATGTTGTGGGAACAAAGGTTCTAATAAAGCCCATCTGAACTGAGAAAAAAATATATATATAATAGAGAGAGATGCAAGAAATCTGAATAGAAATAACATTGACACGACTTTTCCTGACCATATATATATAAGATCAGGAAAGGATCTCCCTTCTTGGATTGTTATGAGTTTCTTGAAAAACATTTTTAAGTTAATTTCATATAAATAAATAGACATAAATTAGGCCTAAGCCTATTACTTAACCAATTTATTTATTTATCTTTTGTCATACTATTGCCTACCCTGAGCTGTGTCCTTGATAGCACTTCATATAGAGTACAGTATACCGTAAATGACACAATCTAACACGTGGGATTTTAACAGTCAATTATTATAATGGCCTCTCTGATATGTCTGACTATTAAAATGTCATATGTCTCAACCAACTTTATAAAACCATGTCAAAATGAAGAGACGTACACATAACATGTATTGTGGGTAACGTTAAACAGGCTGACTGTGAGCACGTGACAGTGAAAACATTAAGATTATTTTAACTGAATTAAAATGGAAAAACAATGAGTAATTAACAAGCTTTCAGAACGAACATGCTACAGTTTATTGTGCTGTAAATAAGTAAACACAGGCTTATCATGCAACAGTTCCGTTAAATGAAGTAGTAGAGGCTAATATATGATGGCTATGCATTCAAGACTGTTTAGCAAATCACCAGCACGTTGGCAACGTTAACTTTCCAATGAAATGCATCACAATTGTTTTTAAAGTTAAACAAATAAAAATTGATTCGCATTTGATACTCACACTCTGAATGTCATCCATCTTCGCTGGTCCTCTAATTCGGTAGGTGGCGTTGTCAATAAAACCTAGGGTCCTAGAAATGCGGTCCTAAAAGTGCGGTCCTGAAAATGCAGCCTCCGTCTCTGCAGGCAGATGCTACTCGAAAAAATTGTTTTTTGGGGTGCGGACTGATGAACCCGAGGTTACCCCGTGAGTCAGTGCTAGAGCTCCTCCTCTCCGATTTTAGGGGAAAATCAGGTCCATTGGATACATCCAATAGATTTCTTATGCGCGCCGAATAAACACCACACACAGTGTAATCACCATGGGAAAATCTCAGAGTAAAACTGGGAGTTGTGAAAAATATGATACACCGGTGTTTTGCAGATGAGAAGTTTATCTATGTATCATCTTTTTACTCTTTTAGTTCATTTTATAACTGTATCATCTTTATATCTCTTTTAATTCCTTTTATAACTGTTTTAATTTTCCTTGCTTTTATTCAGTGATTATTTTAATTCCCTTCTGTGTAAAGCACTTTGAATTACCATAGTGTATGAAATGTGCTATAAATAAACGTGCCTTGCTTTTAACTCTGGCAGCCGTAATAATAACACATTATGTTGTAAAGAACCAGATCTAATTAGTATTGCGTTTTGAAGTTTTAATGCATCTATTATATTTGTTGAAACAGTTGAGACTCACGAAGACGAGATCACTTACGCAGATCCAGTGTTCTACAAAAGAAACGCACAGAAAACGGTAAGACTATGTATTATTAATTTATGTTGTGTTCCCTTTCAGTCGCTCACGTTCGACGTAACGTCGACGTGACGACATATTTGGGATCGCCTTGAGAGACCAATCTACTTCGAGAGTATTAAAACGAGCCAATACACATTGGCATGCGATAATTGCATCAGCTGCTCTGCTTGCAGCGCGAGCATATAACTAGCAGCAGGTGCGTCGCATATTGTCTTTCGCTTCGGAGCCGAGCGGTTCTACTGTTCCTGCTCTACAATCTTCGGACAGAGTTGAACTTCTAAAGAAGAAAACAAGTCTGCTCTTCAGGAGAACGCCTTTTCAAAGCTGGTGTTGGTGTGACAGCGCAGACAGCGCTGGCCGCGATCTCACAGAGAGCCGGCAAAAACAGCTGTTTTCACAGCTCAGAATGTTGCGCCTTCAATGAGAATGTGAGTGCTCACATCAGGCTTGCACTATCGTCCTGTTTGTGTAGCCGCGGTCATCCCTGGGTGCTTCAGCACCAGAGAGAGCAGTTTTTCCTGAAAGAGCATACACGGTTTGACACTGCGTCTTTTTCAAGACGTCATTCAAACCGTGTGTTTCTGGATGCGGTCGTTTCCTATCCTCACGTGACGGCCACGATCACTGTTTCACATGCCTGGGCTTAAGTGTGCTGAAGCTGTGATCGTGGGTGGTTATGTTCTCTCTTGAGAGCATGACCACGTCGGCACGTTGTTCGTCTTGCCTTTTTCATTAAGGTTTAAGTGATCAGCGTGCCGTGTGCCGTCCAGCTGCCGGCTGACAGCGTGGGTTGTCACGGCAACCCAGCGCGCGTCATTCGGCGCTCTAGATTTCGCGGTCGAGACTCAAGTGCCTTAAACGAGGTGGAGTTCCCTCGCCTATGCCCCGATCTAGTTCTTTTTTCTGGTGCACCAGAAAAGGGCTACTTCTGCGTATAGCCAGGGTGACCGGAGGATTATAGTGAGGGCTTCCCCGCCCGGTAACCAATCCGTGTGGGCCCCTCACTCCTCTATCGCATCGCAGACATGTTGAGACTCTGTTTGTGGGTGGTTATATTCTCTTATGAGAACATAATCACGTCAGCACGTTGTTCGTCTTGCCTTTTCATTAAGGTTAAGCGATCAGCGTGCTGTGTGCCGTCAGGTTGACGACCATATTCACTGTCTCGCATGCCTGGCAGCTTCTGGATGGGATGCTGGTCATTCTCATGATGGACCTAGCATTTCATTCGGGGCTCCAGGGGAAGATTAGACGTCGATCGCTGCATCAGAGAGAGGGCTGTTACGCTCTGGAAATGAAGATGATGCTGAGCTCCACTAATGGTGTGCATGCTCATGCTGAATCAGATTCAGACTTGACAGCCATGCTTTCCCGGGTTACGGGGCGCATTGCAACGCGCAATCGTCTTGCCCCGCCCCGTTTCTTCCCGGATGTGTGTGAAAAACCTTTTTGCAGTATGGAAGCATTTTGGTCCCAATATGGTGTGTCAAAAGTGCCAAAAGCTGCAGAAAGTTTTTCCTCTCTCACTACCCTCAATGGTGGGGCGGCGGTGCTACTGCAGGCCGCCTCTTCCCTGCATGTGACCAAACAGTCATAATGCGTGTGGGTAGTTCTGAGTCGGGGTTGAGCTGCGCCTGGTGACTGACCGTGTTAAAGTCACAGCGCTGGCCCTCGGCCAGATGATGTCCACCTTAGTGGTCCAGAAGCACCCCCTGGCTAAACCTTGCAGAGGTGAGACATCACCAAAGTTCGCTTTCTCGATGCCCTCATCTCACGAGGTGGCCTTTCGGTGACACTGTTGGAGACTGTGCCCAGCGGGTCTCCCCAGTTCAAAAGCAGGCTGAGGTAACCAAAAGCTTGCCACAATGTGCTCCCTGAGTCACTGGTGGGCCCTCAGTCTGTTTGTCGCCAAGGGTGTCAGTCCCCTGCAAAAAAAAAAAAAAAAAAACTCCACCACAGCCAGCTCTACTGTGACGTTGAGCTTTCGCAGGAAGACGGCACCACTAGGACTGGGGCGGTATGGATTTTTTCTTACCGCGGTTGAAAAGCAAGAAATTCCCGCGGTATTGCGGTAAACCGCTATTAGCACCATCCCGTGAAAAACTGCGCCCCCCCGCTCTCTTCCCCCCCCGCCCGCGCGCGCGCAATACATCGCGCGTGCACACAAGCGCGCACACACAAAAGGCTAGCCTGGTTTATACTCGACGCGTCCGCATGAGCGCGAGTCTCCGCTGACTGCGCGCGTAGCTCCCCAGAAGGACGAGGCGTTTATACTTGACGCGCTCGCTGTTGTGCTATTCTGTGAAACGACAGCGGGCGACTGAAGTAATTGTCCTCTTAACCATCATCAACGTGAGAAGAAGAAAGGTCCACACGTGACAATGTTTATTTTAGTACATCACCACCAATAACACTACAAAAAGAATCGAGTAAAATCCAGTAAACCCTGAGATTATTACCTCACAGTGATATTAGAAGAAAATATGTGGATATAAAAACATGTAGGCCTATGTGTTTCATACAACTCAATTAACAATCTCTTAAATATTTCTTATTTCACTAAACAATTAAGTTTCATGGACATTGTATAAAACATGGAACTTTATTTTTATTAAAATGGCTTATGTCTGCTATAGGCTCATTTTGTAAATGTAAGAAACTCATTTTAGACGCACAAACTGGGTGCCGGTGCAGTGAGACATACATGCTTGCTCAGCCAGATTCGGCTCGAAGTTGTTCATCTTCGGATGCGGGGCTGTGCGCGATGTTACAAAGAGTCTCTTGCGCACCCAATGCGCGTGACCGCCCACACAGTCATCATTTTTGCAAAAAATTACAAAATCATTTTTGCCGCGTGCACCTTCGCGCTCGTGCGGACGCGTCGAGTATAAACAAGGCTTTAGGCAAGTGAACTTAATAAGGAACATGTTTATTTAACATTTATTTTTCACTTTTATTTCATTTATTATGGAATGATATCACAAGGTGACAAAGCCAGCGGAACCATTTTCCGCTAGGAGTCTGTTTCCCCCCGGGACGATTTCACTGACACACCAGGTTAGTGTGCTTGTTGTCAGTTGCCATGACAGCGGCAGCTGATTAGTTAAACGGTACCAGGTGCGGGTGTTTGGTGTGGGGATTTGTGATTGGGAAACACGGCTTAGAGAAGCAGTTAAAAGGAAAAGGAAAAAGCATTCGAGGGTGGTACTCTTTCGGGAGAAACTTATTCCTTGGGCAGTGGCTTGAATTCGCTGGGATCTGTGGAGAGGGCTGTGAGGATCTGGCTGGATAAAGGGTGCAACGGTGATTTGTGAGGAGACAAGCTGGAACGTGAACTGGATGTGAAGTGAGTGAATTGTGGAGATTGAGTCAAGACTGGCGAACGCCATTATTCTAGGGAGGAAGATAAGTAATGAAATATCGGATCTGTGTGAATGCATGGTTTGCATTGAGTTGAATAAGGAGTTGTGAAGTGTATTGATCACGAATATAATTGTCACTTAAGAGTGTGAATTGAGCCATCCTGGAAATCCTGATATCATCTTTTGAGTGTGGGAGAGTATTGAAGACGCTGTTTTCCATGCTGTGAGAAGTCCTCTGCATCTCTTCATCTCCTGAGTGTTGACTCAGCGTACAGGGGAAGGTTTGATCATTGGGTGAGTGCTTGCCTTATTGCACTGAGATTGAGAGTGGATATGCAGTGCCCGAATTGAAGTGTCACACAGTATTGGATTTGACGTGAAGTTGCAGTGTGTGGGTGTATATGTATATTTAACCGCCAGTATTCCCCAGTTCACATTCTCGCCCTGTGTTTGCTGAACAAAGCCCTCAGTGTTGAATGTGTATGTCCCGCTCCGGCCACGAGCTCCTGTTTGATATGGAAGAGAAGTGTGCTTGCCCTGTATAACTTGTTCTGTCTATTTAAATAGAAGATTCTTTGGCCACTGCCTTGTGTGCTGCCTGTCTGAAGGAGATACACCCCTCCCAGCTTCAGTGCTGCCTGCTTGGAGCAATCCAGTCCAGCCGTAAGATCAATTCTCCATCTTACGAAGGGAACATGTCTGTACCTGTATAACTTGTTCTGTCTATTTAAATAGAAGATTTCTCTCGCCACTGTCCTTGTGTGCTGCTTGTCTGAAGGAGAGACACCCCCCCAGCCCCAGCGCCGCCTGCTTGGAGCAACCCAGTCCAGCCGTAAGACTAATTCCCTATCTCACGGAAGGAACATGCTTGCATCTGTATCAAATGCTCCGTCTATTTAAGATTCTTCTGCCACTGCCTTCTTGGGTGTTGCCTGTTCGGAGGAGAGACACCCCCCAGCCCTCGTGCCTGTGTGGAGCGACTCAGTCCAGCTGTTCGTCGGCCTTGGCCTTCTTGTGTGCTGCCTGTTCAGAGGGGAGGCACATCCCAGCAGCAACGCTGCTCGTTCAGAACCACCCGCTCCAGCCGTAAGTCCTTACTCCACTGAAGTAAAATTGAACCTGCAAATTGTCTTTGTCTTGGAGTAGAGGGTACCCTTGTCTCTGGCTGGAACTGTTAAGGGCGGAAAGGCACTCGGAGGACCTCACACCTGCTGCCCAGTGGCGCCACGGGGAGAGCACCCTACACGGAGGAGACTTACTTACCTGCTACCCACCTGTTCTGAGGAGAGGGTCCCATCCTGGACTCCATCGCCCCCCTGTGCCGATCATCCGCTGAATAGCTGACGCTCGGGAAATACTTACCTGCTACCCACCTGTCCTGAGGAGAGAGTCCCCTCCTGGCCCGTGGTCCCGACCCTGGTCTCTCCGGACCGTTGTCCGCCTGTATTTCGCCGAAAAGAGCCTCCTTACCACGTTACTTGCACGCCAGACGGGCGTTTGACTCCCCCCTCCTCCCTGGAAAGAGAGACGAAGCCCGCATTAAGACTTTTAAATTCTTGTTTTTATACAATAAAGATTGTTACTTTTAGAAATTCTTCTTGTCCGTCTGGTCTCTGGTACGCTCCTCGAGGTGGTCCTGGGTTTGAGGGGTGGGTGCAGTCTGGGTTGACCCCCCCGACCTGTGACAATGATGTAGACAAAACGTGCACATGTGCAGGCACTTCTTTTTTTTTTTTTGCGGTGATGACGGTGACGAGCTCAGACCCGTGGTAGGGGTCACGTGACCGCGGTATTGCGGTAATGCGGTAACCGTCCCAGCCCTAGGCACCACCCGTCTCAGCAGCTCTGAGACGGGCGACCCAGAGTCAGCTGCTCTTCCCCGGAGGAGGGCCGGGTGGATAACTTTTGTTGAATCATTCTGTTCCGCCACTGGTGTCTCGCCAGTGGTACCAAATTCTCAGCAAAAGCAGCTTCTCTATCTCTGGGTCCCAAGAGAGCGAGGTTGGCCACCCTCTGCCCCCTCTTGCTTCGCCAGCGGTAGCCTGATGTGCTTGAGGCCGCGCCTATGCCGTCTCACTCATCCCCTGCTGATCGGTGGAGTCAGGTTAGTGTTGTACACTCAGACCCCACTTCGGGTCGCATTCTGCCGCGCTGCCCCACCTCGGGTGTCTGGGAGCCTGGTTAGTGCTTCCCAGCCCGTCTCGCTGGCTCATCCATACCGTCAGACTCGGCTATGCGATTCAGTTCGCCCGGCGTCCCCTGGCCTTCACCGGGTAGCGATTGCAGTCCTACTGGCGAAGGACGCATTCGAGCCGGCCCTCCAGCCGATATGAAGACCGGCTTCTACAGCCCGTACTTCATTGTACCCAATAAAAGAGGTGGGTTACGACCTATCTTGGACCTGCGTGTCCTGAACCAGTCCCTTCTCAGGCTGCCGTTCAAGATGCTTACGCAGAAATGCATTTTCAAGTGCATCCGTCCCCAAGTTTGGTTTGCAGCGATTGTGTCTTCACGAAAGCCGCGGAGGCGGCCATTGCTCCCATGTGCGAGCGTGGTGTTCGCATTCTCAACTACCTCGCGACTGGCTTATTCTGGCCCAGTCGAGAGCGTAGTTGTGCGAACACAGGGACATGGTGCTCAGTCACCTCAGCCACCTAGGGCTTCGGGTCAACTGGGAAAAGAGCAAACTCACCCCCGGGGCAGAGGATCTCTTTTCTCGGTATGGAGCTGGACTCGATCAACATGACAGTGCGCCTCACCGAGGCCCGCGTCCAGTCAGTGTTGAACTGCGTGAGTACACTCAGACGCAGAACGGCGGCACCACTGAAACTTTTTCAGAGGCTCCTGGGGCATATGGCATCTGCAGCCGCGGTAACGCAGCTCGGATTGCTTCATGTGAAGCCGCTCCAACACTGGCTCCACGATCGAGTCCCATCATGGCCGTGGCAGAGCGGCTCGGGCCGGGTCCAAGTGACCCCGCACTGTCGCCAAACTCTCAGCTTGTGGTCGGACCCTTCGTTCCTGCGGGCAGGTGTTCCCTAGAACAAGTGTCCAGGCATTCTGTGGTCACCACGGATGCCTCTGCCACCGGCTAGGGGGCCACGTACAACGGGCATGCAGCTTCAGGTCTGTGGACGGGGCCTCAACTGCATTGGCACATCAACTGTCTCGAGTTGTTAGCAGTACATCTTGCGCTGGGCCGCTTCAAAACGACGCTACTAGGCAAGCATATACTGGTCCGTACGGACAGCACTGCGACCGTTGCGTACATCAACCGTCAGGGTGGTCTGCGCTCCCGCCGCATGTCACAACTCGCCCGCCATCTCCTCCTTTGGAGTCAGAAGCATCTGAGGTCGCTTCGTGCCACTTATTCCGGACCTGCTCAACCGTGCAGCCGACGAGCTCTCACGGCAGCAGGTGCTGATATTCAGGCGCTTCGGGGCCGCACAGGTAGATCTGTTTGCCGCCCCGGACACGTCTCACTGCCAGTTGTTCTATTCCCTGACCGAGGGGACCCTCGGCACAGATGCTCTGGCACACAGCTGACCCCCAGGCCTACACAAGTATGCGTTTCCCCCAGTGAGCCTTCTTGCACAGACCTTGTGCAAAGTCAGGGAGGACGAGGAGCAGGTCTTGTTAGTTGCGCCGTATTGGCCCAACCGGACCTGGTTCCCGGAACTGGTGCACCTCGCGACAGCCCCTCCCTGGCCAATTCCTCTGAGAGAGAACCTGCTCTCTCAGAAACGGGGCACCCGATGGCACCCGCGTCCAGACCTCTGGAAACTCCATGTCTGGTCCCTGGACGGGACGTGGAGGTTCTAGGTGACCTACCCCAAGCGGTAGTTGACACCATCACTTCCGCTAGAGCCCCCTCTACGAGGCGCCTCTATGCGTTGAAGTGGAACCTGTTCGTTGATTGGTGTTCTTCTCACGAGGAGAACCCCCGATCTTGCTCGATCAGAGCTGTGCTTTCCTTCCTGCAAGATGGGTTGGAGCGTAGGCTGTCTCCCTCCACCCTTAAAGTGTATGTTGCCGCTATCGCCGCACATCACGAAGCAGTCGAAGGTTAGTCGCTGGGAAAGCACGACCTGATCGTCAGGTTCCTGAGGGGGGCGAGGAGACTGAATCCTCCTCACCCACTCTCTATACCCTCTTGGGATTTGTCTCTGGTCCTTTCGGCTTCGGAGACCACCCTTTCAGCCTTTGCAGTCAGCGGAGTTAAAAATTCTGTCCTGTAAAACAGTACTCCTGGTTGCATTGGCCTCCATCAAGAGGGTAGGGGACCTGCATGCATTTTCGGTCGACGAATCGTGCCTGGAATTCGGCCCGGCTAACTCTCACGTGATCCTGAGACACCGGCCCGGATACGTGCCCAAGGTTCCTACCACTCCCTTCCGGGACCAAGTGGTGAACCTGCAAGCGCTGCCTTCGGAGGAGGCAGACCCAGCCCTGGCTTTCCTCTGTCCCGTCCGCGCTCTGCGCCTGTACGTGGACAGAAGGCAAAGTCTCAGGACCTCAGAGCAGCTCTTCGTCTGTTACGGAGACCAGCAGAAGGGGAAGGCTGTCTCCAAGCAGAGGATGGCCCACTGGATAGTGGATGCCATCGCCTTGGCTTACGCAGCCCAAGGCGTGCCTTGCCCGCCCGGGTTGAGAGCCCACTCCACTCGGAGTGTCGCTTCTTCTTGGGCGCTGGCACACGGCGCCTCGCTGACAGATATCTGTAGAGCTGCGGGCTGGGCGACACCTAACATGTTCGCTAAGTTTTTAGCCTACGTGTTGAGCCGGTTTCTTTCTGTGTGCTCGCTTCAACCAGCCGGTAACACCGAAGTTCCCGCTCTTGTATCGGCTTGCGGCGCCACTCCCCTCTACATGGAGCAGATACGTGCGCTTTTCTGCTCCAGTCGAGTTCCTCACCAGGCGAACCCTGTAGAGTTCCTCCGCACCCCTTCGGCAGTCAGACATTGCGGAGCGTCCGACGCCAGGTCTAGTGCTCGTATGCTTGTGTAACTTGTGCTAGACTGGGTTCCATATGTGGTGATCCCTGCGGCGATCCCATATGCGTATTCTTCCACCACCAGCTCCCTGCGGTGAGCCCGTGTCTTTCCCTTGGCAGAGCCCGGTCTGCCGTCACTGTCCGGTGTTGTCTCCCCCTTCTCAGGCTGGAGCCACCCCAGTGACATTCCATATGTTGCACTGCCCCTACCGGCCAGTCCATATGTGTATTCTCCACATGGTACCTCCCTTCGGGTAGGATGTGGCTCCGCAGCATCCCTCTCCCCTGGAGGGGCACGCTTTCCCAGTGTTATCCAAGAGTTCCACTGTGTGGGTTATAATGGAACAGCAGTTCGAACTCCCTCTACGCAGGCCTTCCGCCCCAGCCAGTTGGGGGTCTGAGAGTCTTGCGTAGGGCGCTGGATGTGGCAGCAACCGTGGCGTTTTCCATGGGATCCCAATTACGTCGTCACATCGACGTTACGTCGAACGTGAGCGACTGAAAGGGAACGTCTCGGTTACTAATGTAACCCTCGTTCCCTGAAGGAGGGAACGGGAGACGTAACGTCCCGTCGCCACGCTTGCTGACCATCGCTGTAGGCCGAACACGTCTTGGCTCCTCAGCGTAAAACAATATGTGTTTTACGCTGAGGCTCATTATACCTGCTGCTCATTATATATTCGCGCTGCAAGCAGAGCAGTTGATGCAATTATCGCATGCCAATGTGTATTGGCTCGTTTTAATACTCTCGAAGTAGATTGGTCTCTCAAGGCGATCCCAAATACGTCGTCACGTCGACGTTACGTCTCCCGTTCCCTCCTTCAGGGAACGAGGGTTACATTAGTAACCGAGACGTTTCTCTGTATCATTTTAGCAGTGAGTCAGATGCAAATGTGTTTTTGAATGTATAATAATCCATCACACACACAACAGCACCAAATCAAATGTTTAATAAAAGCCATAAAATTATCAATGCAAGAAAAACTTCTGTTATTTTCCTATTGTGTTGTTTGGATCACATCACAGATTATATTTTTAGTAAGCAATAAGTCATTTGAAATGGAATACATTTTTAAAGCAACCGAGAAACTGAAAGACTGCAGGACATCTATACTTCATCTATAAAGGAGTGTAATTACATTGAGGAAAACATTTAAACATTAATGGTTTGTATGACAAGACTAGAACAAGCCAATATAAACAAATGATGTTTTGTTGAACTTAATAAATTTAAGTTCTTGTATCAGATTAACATGTTAGCAAAAACAGTTGAGAACCATTGATATAGAAGATGTAGTTTGATATAATTTCCTCAAGATGCTTAAGTGTGCAGTGCTGATAAATGTTATTAGAAAAACTATATACAGTATATATAAAACTATATTTCTTGTGTTGTGTTTTTACAGAAAGTTGAAGAGGAGGATCATGTGGATTATGCACCTCTCACAATGAGAAGATGAACAAACTTCAGTTTTTTTTATAAGTACAAGACCCAACTGTGTGACCTGTGTCGAGTCCGAGTCTATGGTTGAGTTTTTAGTGAGAATCCCCATATTGTATCAGGACATCCCAGCAGACGTAGAGCAGGATAAAAATTTAAAGTATTAATAAAGTGGTCTTCTATAAACTTCAAATAAACTTGCCTTTTTAACAAATTAAATCATATGGGTCATTGGAGCATTTCATGTTTGACTTTTAAAGTCTTAAAGGGTCCATGCGTGTAAATCTCATGAAAAACATAGATGCAAAACATTCATGAACATCTTAACAGAACTGTGGTTTGATCTGCTGGGTGGATGGACAGTTTGTTCATGAGAATCTTTCTTCTGCTAGACATTTGTGTGTTTGATGTCAGTTTGTGATCGTCTCTATCTGAGGTGTGAAAAGTGTGTCTGTAAATAGCCTGTGGTTGAAGTGCTTTTTCCATTCCTGCTCACATGAAACCGTTGACTTCTGCTCTACAGAAAACCTGCTTTACTACAAAATACTAAACTCAGCACTGGTGTTTAACAAAAAAGTGATATAGTAAAGGCAAAAATGAAAATATCATCTATTTTGTGTTTGTGCTGATCTAAAGTATCTAAATGGTTGAAAAGGTACCGCCCCATTGACCGCTTGTTCATTTATTTCTGAGAGTGCAGTTTCAGTAGTTATTTCCAGATCTAGCATGATTTCTTTCTATGCAGAACTATTCTTGATAACCTTTTTTTTTCTTATAAAGGTCATATCCTTTTTCTGCCAGTGTGGGTCGTTTTAAGAATAAATGCAATGTTAGACTTAAAATGTATGACTTATGTTTGAATGTTTGTTCATTTGTTTTGTTTTCAACAGCTTGGACGAGAAACTAAATGTTGCTAACATACTTGATTTTTTTCAATATAGTATAAAAATGCTTCTGTCCATAGGTAAAACATAAAGGTCAACATTTATTAGAGTGAGATCAAGATCATAATCAGATATCATCTTACGTTTCCTTGATAGTGGTAAAGTAAAGTCCAGATGCAGCTATACGGATAGCTCAAGATACACTCCTGCTCCAGTTCTGTAGGATGACGACGAATCAGGGAACAAAACACAGGTTTGGGGTGAAGAAGTGTTGATCCTTCAAATAATAATAAACACTGTTTTTTTTAAATTAGATAAATGAATATGCCTAATTAGCAAATATGCAGTTAGTACAGTGTTCTGGTGGATTTAGTACCTGTTTTGTATGCTACCTAGGGTTCTCTGAGTGGTTGTTTACTTGTCAAAAGAGTATTTTGCCTTTGTGCTATTCTCAGTCTCTGTGATCTTCTCATTTGATGTCTCGGTTCCCTCCTTCAATGTGCATCTGAGGGACTTTTCACCTGATTCATCATCTTCATTCAAGTCTTAAAATTAAAATAATAGCACGTCTCCTCAACAACACATTATTTTAGAAATCATTCTTGTCTGGGGCCCAGGGCTGAAACGGTGCAGGACTGTTTACACACAGATAAGAAATTTTTTTTTTTCAACTTCTAAGAAAGTTCATTTTTCAGTCGAAGTTCTTTGTGTTGACATTGAATAACTTCATAGCTGCCATGTTCTTAATCGTAAATAATATCCTTTATCAAACCTATATGTGTTCCCATCTAATGATTCCCTAACTGCATTTCTATCCCAAAGATCCTGCCAGTTCAACGCTTAAATATAGTTTCTGTTTCCCTTTCAGTTCGGTCACGTTTAACGTGAGTTGGAGTGAGCGAGTGTGTCGGTGCTTCTTCTGGAAGTCTCCTCTGGTGCTGGTGGTTTTAACAGCATTCTTTGTGTTTGTTTGTTTCACGGTTAGTTAGAGGGCGAAGAAGTGAGTGCTTCACTGTTACAGGCTGCACCATCCCGTCAGTTTCACTGACAATCCCCTGTCATTTCCCTGTGTGTGCTCCGTTACTAGAGAGAGTACTATTAAGTAAAAGTGCAACACAGGTGTGTCTGCGTCTTTTTCAAGATGCCATTCGTGCCATTCATCCGTGAAGGTGGAGTCCCTATGCCCCACTCTAGCTCCCCTTCTGGCCAATCCCATCAAATTGCGATCTGAGAATCACAGTGAGGGCTTCCCCACTCGGTAACTAGTCCCCGCGGGCCCCTCACTCCTCTGTCACGCCGCAGTCAGTAGAGTTTCCGACTGAAAGTGCTGGTACCTCTGTAGTGGACCGACCAGTCGTTTCTTTCGGGTCTCCTCCTGAGGACAAGATGTCGATCGTTGCATTGGTGTGTTCTGAACCGTCTTGGTTGGATGATTGGTATCTTGGGGCGGGCCGCTCCAGTGCCCTTCTTTCCCGAAGTGCATGAGGAGGTTACGAAGTCGTGGACGGCAACTTTTTCTGGCCAAAACCGGCTGAGGACCTCCTCCCCCTCACTGCCCTTAATGGAGGAATGGCTCCATAGGGTTCTTTCGGTGTTTGTTTTTCGGCCCAACGAGCCGACCTCGAGTCTCTGTGATCTTCTGTCTCTATATATGGCTCAGGGCCCTCCTTCAACGCAAGTCTGTGGAATTTTTTATCATTCAATAAGTGAAAATGGTGAGAAGTACACACAATGGATGATAAATAATATAGTATGCATAGCACAAGCCTATAGTAAGTGCAATGACTATATAGACTACAAAATGTCAGCGCATGCGCATTATTAGGACTTTGACGGCTTTACATTTCACCAATGGAAAAGAATGAAGGGGTGTCGTCCATCTTTTTTTTACAGTCTATGGAAGCTAACTACAAAAATGTAATCGACTCTGCTGGACGCTGGACTGGAAAATGCAGAAGTTGCTCTAGATCGGAAGCTCAGTTTTCCACCTGAGATCATCACAACTAACCTCAGGCCGGACCCGATCCTGTGGTCAACCTCGTAAAGTCCCTGTTCATTGTGGAAGGACTGTGCCATGGGAGGCTACAATTGGTGAAGGGAATGAACATAAAAGGCTGAAGTCTCAGTCCTAGCAGCCGAAGAAGTACAACAGGCCTGGAAAACCCAGTTGCTCCAAATAGAGGTTGGTTGCAGAGGTTTTGTGGCCACAGAAACAACCAGGGAACTGAAGGGGTTGGAGACAGAGGACAGACCTTCCGACAAGCTGTTGGGTCACTGTCAGAGACTGTTGAACAAAGCCGAAACTGGCTGTAACTAAATCTGAAGAATCTCAAAAGGGCCACAAAATGACCAAGAGGGGTAAAAGAGAGGAGCTGGTGGGACACCAGGTGCTGCTTTTGAGCTCGTTGAAGGGGTCGTGGACCTATCAACGAAACACCTGAATGAGGGTTCCCACCTGATGACCCAAATCAAGTGATTACCCCTGTGAATCTTTTATGTGAATATTTTATTCTTTACCAACTTGATCAAATTAAATTATATTTTTTTTAAACAAAAGAATAAATATATTTTACAGACTAAACTTGGTAGTGTTAAATATCATCGTGATTCAATTGTTTTCCTGTCTCTGTGTGAAACAGTTTCTCATCATGTTTCTGTAGATTAAAGTTTAAAGCTGTTCATATAGAAGCAGGACAGGAAGAAACTCTTCACCTACAAACTCACACACACTCACACTCACACACTGAATGTCCGCTCTCTCTCATGCTCATCGTGATGTTTGTCCAAACCAACTGATCAAACCACATCCCTGAGAAGGAAAAAAAGAAACGCAAGATGAACGTCAGTAAGACTGACACTATGAGATCAGACACACTTATAACTTTGTACTTTTTTTTCATAAGTGATAATTGAATAAATATGCATAACAATTTTTAAATCACGAGTTATACTTTTGGCCTTGTAACAGAGTTACAACAATATTTTAGTGATACTTTTGGCCTTGTAACAGAGTTACAACAATATTTTTTGAAAATTGTTAAATGATTAAAATAAAGAATATTTAACACATGCGTTTAAAGTCTTAATTACAGCCAGATGACAGATGATGTATGATAATAATATGATGAAAAAGGATAATATGATGTTCAAATGCAGCGAGTGAAACTAGGAGGGCCAGACTGTGTCGTGGGAGGATTCACACATATAGACTGAGTGTTTTCTGATAGTTTCATTACACACTGAACTACTGAAGGAAATGTCTCACACGGTTTTCACATGTGTTTTGTTCTGTTTGTGCTGGTGTCGTCTGATTGGTAAGTTATAAAAACATTTTTATGGGTTAAATTTTTATTTAATTCTTTTCATTTCAGACTCGGAGTAATACAGTGGCTGCTACACACTCAGAAAAATAGGTACAAAAGGTGTCACACACACACTTTAAAAAACTGTCAGACTGGAAGGTTGAAGGAGAACCCCTGACCACTGGTCTATGAGACGTTGCTGGAAATTAACATTTGACTTCCCCCTCCTCCCCTCTCTCAGGGACATCTAAAACTCATACAAGAATATATGGTTAAATGTGAATGATTATCATTGAGTATCATGTTTAGTATCATTTACAATGTCTCAGAGTGAAACAAATCGGGGCCTTTTCTGTCCTCGGAAAAACCCTTGAGGGAGAGAGTGGCAGAGACATGTCGGGTTCGCATCTCTTCTCTTTATTCTAGAGCATTCAAAGTTATTGTATTGATTATCTTTGAACTGATTATGAAATTGGCATGATACATTTACCTGACATAATAAATTGTAAACATTTCATTTTATTCTAACGGACTTTGTTATTATTTTCATTAAAGGAACACTCCACCGTTTTTTGAAATAGGGCTTATTCACATTCTTTCCTACATTTAGATATGTGTGCAAATGCATTTTTGTCTCAGTGCATGCATTGTTTTAGTTTGACAGGGTTGGCGCTAGCTTAGCTTAGCACAATTAATGGAATCCTTTGTTGCCAGCTAGCATGTCCTGAGTAAAAGTGATTAAAAAAATAAACAAACCCACGTAATTACTTCTTGTGGCCTGCGTATTCACAACGAGTACAAATAGCGATGCAGATTAACACTAGGCGATTTCCTAGGCAGATATTGACTTGGGACTATATTAGGGGGAAGCACAGGCGAAGCACTGCTGCTTAAGCGAAGCACTGCTACTTGGGCGCAGAGATATCACGCAACACATGAAATCCCACGACATCCAAGCAGCAGCAGTGGTTCGCCTGTGCTTCCCCCTAATATAGTCCCAAGTCAATATCTGCCTAGGAATTCGCCTAGTGTTAATCTGCATCGCTATTTGTACTCGTTGTGAATACGCAGGCTACACGAAGTAATTGCGTGGGTTTGTTTATTTTTTTAATCACTTTTACTCAGGACATGCTAGCTGGCAACAAAGGATTCCATTAATTGTGCTAAGCTAAGCTAGCGCCGACTCTGTCAAACTAAAACAATGCATGCACTGAGACAAAAATGCATTTGCACACATATCTAAATGTAGGAAAGAATGTGAATAAGCCCTATTTTAAAAAACGGTGGAGTGTTCCTTTAAAGAGTTAAAAAGAACAGTCAAACATTCGCTCACATTTAATGATCCACAGACATCGTTAAAACCTTTTCATTTATGGAGTCAGATTAAATAACGAGTTAATACATGAGAAAATGTATTGCATTTAATCAAAGATCCCTTTGTACCACCTTTTGTACATGTTTATCTGTCCAAATGAGATTATTTTCATCTACTGGTATGTGTGAAATTAATCATAAATATTGTGAACTCTACTAACTTTGAATTTAGTCTCTGTTCAGAATTTTAAACTGAAATGTTCAGGTCTGGGAATTTCGTGAAAATAATGGTCTCTATTTTATTTTTGAAATACTTCTGCAGTGATCATAAATATCTAGAAAGGTCATACAAATTAATTAGTCAAAAATGTGCAGGTCTTATTTATTTAAAATAATGTATTGAAATATAAAACACAATAAAATTGTACTTTTAATTTTTAGTAATTATTTAAATTTATTTTGAATAAATTGAATAATTTATTAACACAGATTAAATATTAAGGATCTGTTGCACCATATGTATTAAGCTTTAATTTATATTAAATCAAGGTTTATCTAATAATACTGTTGCACCAAACATAAACTTTCTTTAAAATTAAAGACTTACATTTAAACCATTATTTTTATCCAGGTTTTACTTAATTTAAAATATATATATATACATATTCTTTACACATATGATATACTTCCAGGTGATCCGTAAACTGTTCTCTGTCTGCTTGATTCTGACAGTCTCTCTGTAACGGTATAGTTTTAAATACATTTGACACATTTATTACTTTTATCAAGAGCTGGTAGTCAGTCAAAAAGGAAATTGAATAATTGAATCTGAGTTTAACATTGAGTGATACAACAAACTATACGAGTTTGTCTGTTCATAAATCTCACCTTTTAGTTTTGTGTTTCTGCGGCTGTTCTGGATGTTCTCAACTTCACATCTAAATGATGAAAACTGATTTCAGGCTTTGTACCACCAGAAACATTAATCTGTGGGAAATCTGTGTGTTCTCCAGGTGTGTTTGGTGATTCAGTGTCAGTGATGGAGGGAGATTCTGTTACTCTAAACACTGATGTTACTGAAATACATGAAGACGACGAAATACTGTGGGCATTTGGAGCTGAAAACTCTGTGATAGCTAAAATCAGCAGAGAGAACCAAATCTTCTTCACATATGGCGATGTTCCTGATGGGAGTTTCAGAGACAGACTGAAGCTGGACGATCAAACTGGATCTCTGACCATCACAAACACCACAACTGAACATACTGGAGTTTATAAACTACAGATAACTGGAGCGAAACGATCATCAAAAACATTCAGTGTTTCTGTCTATGGTGAGTAGAGATCATTTTGTCCAAACGTTCACATATTCTTGTTTTATTTTACTGAAACTATTTACATTGTAAAAATATTTATTTCAGTGTGAGTGGTAATGTTTTGCTCCTGGTCTTCAAATAGTGCTAACAACTAGTGCAACATATCCATGTTAGAATGTTTTGGAAGAAAATTATAATTCTTGTTCAATCAAATAATTTAACCTGATCTAATCTAATATAAATACCACTAATAAATAGATAAAACACGAATAAATAAATAACATTTTCTGTTGTCGGCAGATTTTGTAGACAAAAAACAATGCCTTCACAAAATTAGAAGAAGACAGAGTGAGAAAGAGCAAAGACAGGTTAAAACCCATTCAACATTGCAACAATTGATTCAAAGTTCTAGAAAACCAGCGGGTAAATTATTATGTATAGAATATTTAGCGGACAGTTTTTCACACTTTAACTCCTGTGAAAATATGTCCCATTATAATCCATTGCCTTAGTTGATAGTATCTATGTATACCATACATCATATTTCTAATATTTTAATGAGACCATATTAACATTACATAATAAAAAGGTAATATACAATAAATGATCTAACCTAATAGTAGGCCTACCTTAGTATAATAGGTTACAATTTTATTTTGATGGACAACAGATGTTGTGTGAAAATAAATCATAAAGGTGGTTTGTGGTTGTGGTGGTAGTTTAAAAATCTTATTAATGTATGAGGTGCCTTGGAGGTACACATGGGGTAAAACCAGCACGGTACAAAAGACACACAGTATTGATGCAAATACTTTAGCTAAATTAATATTCTTTTAATAATGCCTAAGTTGATATCGCTTTAGCAAAGTTTATACTATTTTGGGGGTAATTTTGATCAATTAAATAATAAATGTTTGTTCACTAAATATACTGTCATCAAAATTTTCATTTTAAAAATACAGAAACAAGATTCTTGAGATCTTTCCATTTAAATAGCTACATAAGTCTAAAACATAAAATAAAAAAAATAAAAAATTAAATATTAGATCAAATTAGCACAGAATCAACTTTGCCGCGATCAAGTCAAGGATCAGCCAAATTTCCAAGTCCATCATCAAAAGTGTTTATGAAGAAAAAAGCTAAGCTGAATTTGTGCCATCGAGTGGTCTAAAACAGAATTAAGTCAAATGCGCATTTTACCCCGGTGTGACTTTAGAACTGTTGTAACCTACTGTATATCATTTTAATTTATACCGTAGCTGTATAATATTTAAATTAAATGTCTAAAACTTCCATTTAAGATGAGGCAGCTCAGAGAGTGAGGGAGAGCCACTGAGCATCAGTTAAACTGCTGACAGTAAATACATATGCTAGAGTGTGATAAGAAAGACAGACATTTAATTATTTAATTGGAAGAGTAATTATAACAACATAAATTGTTGTTATAGTAGCCATTGTTAATACATTTAGCACTAAATCCTAATTGTAATCTCATTGCCCATGATTATAAAAGAGTTGTTATTAATTATCTATATTAAGATGATACTGCCCAAACGCCTTATAGTGCCCCCTTTTTTGGTTTAAGCCACTGGCACCGCCCCTCAAAATGTCTGTGCACGGCCCTGCTTAGGGCCTTATCTTGCACCCAGCGCAATTGACAATTGACTGTAGACCGACGCAAGTATAATTCCTATTTTGCACCCGACGCACAGGGACTTTTCCCTCCACAGACAGACGTCAGTAAATTAGTGAATGATCTTGCGCTCCCGTGGCGGCTCAGCGAAAAGAGGAGGCGTGTTCCAGCGCAAACGTTCCCTGGTGCTATTTTGCAACTCCAGAAAATAACTGGTTGACACCAGACCCTTCAGAATTGTAACTGAGAGTGGTTCAAGGAAGGTTCTTTCACAGTCCATTTCCAAATTCACCAACGACGTCGCTCAAATGCCTCTGGGCGCAATTGGATAGACCTAAAACCAATCAGAGCGATCATCATCGTGTAAAGCCTGCCTCAACATTTGTGATTGGTGCCTCGATATGGAAAGATTGGAAATGGGCTTGAATGAGCTCTTGGCCAAACTGACTTGCAGAGCAAATCTAAATTTGCCAGAAGTTCGTCTGGGTTTTCCCAGGCTAAACAATTCTGCCACTGACCAGGAAAAACCTAGTCTAAAGTCAGTGGCGTGATATTCAGATGCTATTTTAAGGCCGCATGCTTGGCCATAATGTAGCGTGCGTGTGCACAACGCGCATACACTTTGCTTCTCTCATCTACACAGACGCTGCAGTTGCCATTTTTGCAAACCATACATTATTACAAGGAAAAATATTTCACTGTGAAATCATTGTGGTGTCCATGAAGATGTGAAAAAATAGACATAATATAGCTTACACATTTACCCAAATTATTATATGCCCGTTTAACCGAAGCTATTTTGGGTGTGTTTCTCTATCCACATACAATGTCACTTCTGTCTTTCACGGTCCTGACGAGAATGTCGGTCTCCTCGGCTGTGAACCGCTCCTGGCAAATCCACGGTTATGGAACAAGCGCGCCTGCTTTTAAAGGGAATGTGAGATATCACTCTGATTACTTCATTTCAAGTTACGCCCAAACCTATGAGTAATGTAGCGACTTCAGACCAACCCATTTTCGATTTCCGAGATCTCCCCACAAAGTTACTTGCGTTTTGCGTTTGATACTTGCGTTTCAGAACGTTAAAATAGGGCCCTTACTGTCATTATACTAAAACATTCACTCAACTCATTAAACAAAGCTTTTTTTATATAGTCTATCCATATTTCTGTTTATTCTCATGTTTTCCAGCTCGTCTGCCTGTTCCTGTCATCATCAGAAACTCTTCACAATGTTCATCATCATCATCAAATTGTTCACTGGTGTGTTCATCAGTGTTGAGTGTGTGTGATGCGACTCTCTCCTGGTACGCAGGAATGAGTGTATTGTCCAGCATCAGTGTGTGTGATCTCAGCATCAGTCTCTCTCTACCTCTGGAGGTGGAATATCAGGATAAAAACACCTACAGCTGTGTGCTGAACAATCCCATCAGCAACCAGACCACACATCTGGACATCAACACACTCTGTCACACATGTGCAGGTACAGCAGCACTGATGATATATGTGTGTGTTCACTGACCTGATCTCTGTCTTCTGTTGTAGATCACACTGATGGGTTCACTTCTTTATCATTACAGCGGACACACACTCTTCCTCACTCTCTCCAGTGTCTCTGATAATGTTGATCTCTGCTGGATCTCTGATGATTGTTGCAGGATTCGGGATCTTCTGGATCTGCTGGAAACACAAAAAAACTTCTGTTATGTTACTTCCTCCATCGTTCTATGAAAGAAACGCACAAACATCGGTAAGATCATTTATCATTAGTTTCTGTTGTGTGTTTGTATCATTTCAGCAGTGAGTCAGACGGAGATCAGTGTGTGATTGTGTTCGTCTCTATAGTAATTATCTCACTTCAGATTTTTTTTTTCTTCAATGTCAACGCAGTCTCATGAAAGTGCGTATCAATACCACGAATGTTATTTCTCGTGTCATTTATACGCCAAAAATGTTTTTTGCGTGTAAATGCTACGCACTGAAAACCGCTTGGGTACGCCAAAAAGTGCGTATCATATGCACGCGAAAACTGCGTATCATATACACGCAAAAACTATTTTTGGCGTATAAATGGCACGAGAAATAACATTCGTGGTATTGATCCACACTTTCATGAGATCGGGCTCTCAATGTAGGTCCTAAAGAGTACCTAAATATAAATCCTAAATATATTTTATTATATAAAGATAAGATATTTGAGTAAAAGTGATAGCTGATTTATCGTCGTGTGGCCTTGATGTAACACAGAGGTCAATTAAAAAAGTCAGATTATGTTACTTTCATATTGTGATTGATCACAATACAAATTACATTTTTAGCAAATAATTGCAACTGAGAAACACTAAAAGATTGGAGGATGTTTTATTGTAATAAATTAAAATTCTCAAAGTGTTGCAGACAGCAGGGAAATATGAATAAAATACAACTAACCGTATAATTGTGCAAAAGAACAACAAAAAAAACCATTAACTTTTAAAGGGGGAAGAAACTCAAACAGTATTCATCATTTATGAAACTCTTCAGTTCAGGCTAATATTAATATAATATTGGTCACAATTGTAATTATGGGCATTTACAAAATTGTCAATGTTCCCATTCAGCCTGTGTTATGGTTATGATGTAACATAGTCAGGTCTGGGCTGCGTTTCCCAAAAGCATTGTAAGAGTAAGTTGATCATAGAGACCATTGGTGGAAATTGTTGTTCCCTAATTCGAGGGAACTCAACGATGCGTCCAACGACGCCTTGGGGAACGCCCCCAGCGTGAATGCGTCTGAAGCATCTATGTCAACTAGTCCAATGGAAAGAATGAGCGTCACGGGCGGGTGACGTCATGACCAGGAAGGGATAAAAGCACATCCGGTGCAAACCGGCATTAGCTTCTGTTGCCTCAGCAAGCGATCTGTGTTATACTGTCTCTGTCTATTTATTGTTGTCTGTTACATTTATATTCGGAAACGTTATGGCGAAACAAATGTACAAACAGTGTGCTTCTCCTTGCCCGCGTTATTTAACGGGTGGGGACACACACGAGCTTTGTGTCATTTGTTTGGGAGCGGAGCATGCGGTCTCAGCCTTCGACGGGGCTGAGTGCCAACACTGTGAAATGCTTCCGCTTCGCATGCTCCGCTCTCGCCTGTCACTCTTTGACAAAGAGAGTGGGCAGGCTCGCGATCCTCAGGGATCAGGACCCGCGTCTGCCGAGGCAGCGCAGAGAATGCATTCCTGGGGATCGCAAAAGGATCTTTCGGAGGGATTGGAGACGGGTCCGAGGGCCTTTTCTCCTTCCTTACCCGGAAGATCCAGTGTTCTCCCCCCGGGTTCGGAAGCCCGCTCTGCGGCTTCTTCCGCCCGGGGAGAGAGCCCTCTATTACTTCAGTGCTCTTCCTCTGAGGAGGTCGATGCGATGAGTTTAGAGAGTGAAAGCACACACACACATGGGGAAAGAGATTCGCCAACTGTTTCCCCAGCATATGAGGAGTTGGTGGAGGTGATTACTAGGGCTGTAGATAAATTAAATATTGAATGGCCATCTGAGAATAAAGGCGCTCATCCCAAAAGTAAACTAGACGAGCGCTTTCTTCCTTCAGCCACATCATCTCCATCACGAGGCCTTCCCTTTTTTCCTGATTTGCATAATGAGTTATCTAAATCCTGGAATAAGCCGTACTCGTCTCGTCTTTTCAGCCCTCAAGTTAAGTTATATTCAGATATAAGGGGGCTGAAAGAGTACGGATATGAGGCGATGCCCCAGGCTGAACAGACACTTGCAAGTTATTTATCACCTGGTCCAGCATCGTCTTTGAAGGCCTCAGCTTTACCCAGTAAGCCGCTTAAAGCCACTTCGATTTTGGTGGGCAAAGCTTATACGGCAGCAAGTCAAGCTGGAGCGTGTCTGCACACTATGGCAGTGCTCCAGGCTTATCAAGCTGACCTGCTGGGGGATATTGATAAGAGTGAGGGAGTTAGTCCTGATGAAATTCGAGAACTTCGTCGGGCTACCGATCTGTCTCTCAGGGCGACTAAAGAGACCGCCAGGGCAATTGGTCGTTCTATGGCTGCCCTGGTAGCTACTGAGAGGCACCTTTGGTTAAATTTGACCGAATTAAAAGAAAAAGATCGAGCTTTTTTATTAGATGCTCCGGTTGAGCCTTCTGGTCTCTTCGGCGACGCAGTTGATACAGTCGTCGAGAGATTTCAAGAGTCTAAAAAACAGTCGGATGCTTTTAAAAAGTTTCTCCCTCGCCGTGTCCAGCCTGGGGCTGCTGGGCGTGAGCAGCCCCAGCCGTCAAGCTCCTCATATCGTGTGCAACAAAAAGAGAGTGTTGCGTCTCGTGCTCCTCCTCAGAAACAATGGAGACAGGTGCAACACTCTCAGCCGAAGTCTTCTAAGTCGAAGCCAGATCTGAGGACCGTTCTTCAGGCGAAGAAGACTTCGGCTCAAAAAAAGAGGTCCTGATGTCTATGGCGTCAGACCTGTGAGGACAGCCCCGACCGAAGTGAAACGGTGTACACCTCATTATACGGTGCCCGTTCCACTTCGGGGTCCTCACGAGACCGTTCTGCCAACCCTGCCACCCTCGGTGCTTCAGGGCGCAGCAGTCTCCAGCGAGTCGCTGATGCTATGCTGCGGCACTGCATCAGCTTCGCACCCTCTGAGGGGGGTTCTAGAGCAGCCAGTTCAGGTAGTTCCTGCCATTATGTTTCAGGCTCCAGAACTGACCGTCTCATTAACACCAGAGACCAGCCTCGAGAGGCTGGTTCCCTTAGTAGATTTTTTGGCAGCGTGGAAACTTCTGCCAAATATTTCTCAGTGGGTCCTGTGGATTGTAGAGAAAGGATACAGAATCCAATTTGGTTCTCGTCCTCCTCGATACAACGGGGTGTTGCTCACAGTGGTGCATCCCGAGCAGGCTCTGGTAATGGAGCAAGAGGTAAAGGCCCTGTTAGCAAAGGAAGCTATAGAACAGGTGTACTCACCCGACCGAGAGTCGGGTTTTTACAGCCGTTATTTCATTGTTCCAAAAAAGGATGGAGGGTTACGTCCCATTTTAGATCTTCGTCTGTTAAATCGGTCAGTACAGAAACTCAAGTTCAAGATGCTGACACTCAAACAGATCGTGACTCAAATCAGATCCGAGGACTGGTTTGTCACGATAGATCTGAGGGACGCTTACTTCCATGTCTCCATCCTCCCTCAGCACAGGAAGTTCCTAAGGTTTTCTTTCGGGGGCAAAGAATACCAATATTGGGTTCTTCCTTTCGGTCTAGCTTTATCACCCCGCACGTTCACGAAATGCGTGGATGCAGCTCTAGCCCCTCTCAGGCTACAGGGCATAAGTATTCTGAACTACATCGACGACTGGCTGATTCTAGCGGAATCAGAGCAGTTGGCGGTTCGGCACCGAGGTGTCGTTCTCGCTCATATGCAGATGTTGGGGTTGAGGCTCAATACCAAGAAGAGTGTTCTTTCTCCAGTACAGAGAACCACTTTCCTTGGTGTGGTATGGGATTCAGTGACGATGCGGGCCACGCTATCGCCCGTTCGTGTAGCTGCTATCCTGACAGCCATAAAAGAGCTGAAGGTAGGCCAGTCACGCACTGTAAAACAGTTCGAGAGACTGTTGGGTCTTTTGGCAGCAGCGTCCAACGTGATACCTTTTGGCCTGCTGTACATGAGACCCTTACAGTGGTGGCTCAGGACCAGAGGGTTCTCCCCGAGGGGAAACACGCTTCGTATGATCAAGATCACGCGGCGGTGCCTCCGCGCCTTGGTTATATGGAGGAAGCACTGGTTCTTAACCCAGGGTCCAGTGTTGGGAGCTCTTTGCCATCGATTAACTATCTCGACAGATGCTTCCCTCACCGGCTGGGGAGCGGTAATGGAAGGCCGCTCGGTTCACGGTCTGTGGAAGAGTCATCATCTTTCGTGGCACATCAATTGCCTGGAGATGATGGCTGTCTTCAACGCGTTGAGGCAGTTCCTTCCAGACCTGAGGGGCCATCATGTGCTCGTCCGTACCGACAACACATCAGTGGTCTCTTATCTGAACCGTCAGGGGGGTTTGCGTTCGCGTCCACTTTGCAAGCTAGCGCACCAGATCCTCCTATGGTCTCTGGGGAAGTTACTCTCCCTGAGGGCAGTGTATATTCCTGGGGACCAGAATATTGCAGCAGACATCCTGTCGAGGCAGGAGCTGAGGCCAGGAGACTGGAGACTCCACCCCGAGGCGGTGGAAAAAATTTGGGAGTTTTACGGCCAGGCAGAAGTGGATCTGTTCGCATCTCAGCATACGACGCACTGTCCACTCTGGTTCTCCCTCACTCACCCAGCCCCCCTGGGGCTGGATGCTATGGTGCAGACGTGGCCGAGGCTACGTCTGTACGCATTTCCCCCTGTTGCTCTGCTCCCAGGAGTTCTGGAGCGAGTCCGCCGGTACGGTATAAGCCTACTGCTAGTAGCACCACGCTGGCCGAGTCGGATCTGGTTTACGGACCTGATCCATCTCCTAGACGGTCCTCCCTTGGAGATCCCGATCAGGAGAGACCTTCTGTCTCAGGCCAGGGGCACAATATTTCACCCCCGACCAGAGATTTGGAACCTGTGGGTTTGGCCTCTGAGGGGGCCCAACTCATAGAGAGTGGTCTCTCAGCTGAGGTGGCTGAGACCATTCTAAGCTCCAGAGCTCCAGCTACTAGGAAACTATACGCGCTTAAGTGGAGAGTCTTTTCTATATGGTGTCACCGACATCAGTAGGATCCTGTTAACTGTTCTGTGAACACAGTACTCGAGTTCCTGCAGGAGCGCTTTACGTCAGGTCTATGTCCTTCCACGCTCAAGGTCTACGTGGCGGCCATTGCGGCCTACCACGCCCTGGTGGGGGGTACATCGCTGGGTCGAGACCCCCTGATTACACGTTTCCTTCGTGGCACTTTGAGGCTACGGCCTGGAATTCGCACTAGGGTGCCAGCTTGGGACCTTACTATAGTATTAGAAGGCCTGTCTAGGGCTCCATTTGAGCCCTTAGATTCGGTTTCAGAAAAGTTTCTTACCCTTACCCTTTATCTTTCTGCTTGCTATTTCATCCCTTAAGAGAGTTGGAGACCTTCAGGCCCTTTCGGTTTCCTCTACTTGCCTTGAGTTTGCACCAGGGATGGTCAAGGCATTTTTATATCCAAAACAGGGGTACGTCCCTATGGTGCCGACCTTGACTCCGAGGCCTATTGTGCTGCAGGCTTTCTGTCCTCCTCCTTTTACATCTGCGGACCAGGAAAGGCTGAACCTCTTGTGTCCAGTGCGAGCACTGGACACTTATGTGCATCGGACCTCTTCATGGAGGAAGTCCGACCAGTTACTGATCTGCTTTGGATCACCTAAGAAAGGTCTTCCTGCTTCTAAACAGACATTTAGTAAGTGGATAGTTGAGGCTATTGCACTCGCATACGAGCACTCGGACCAGACGTGTCCTTTGGCGGTCCGAGCTCACTCTACTAGGAGTATGGCGGCCTCTAAAGCCTTATTATATGGGGTTTCTCTTCAAGACGTCTGTGATGCGGCAGGCTGGTCCTCACCGCTCACGTTCGTTCGATTTTACAGTTTAGACCTGGATGCTACCCCAGGTTCTCAGGTGCTTAGTGCTTAATTTTAACAGAAACTAACACTCAGGTACTTGGAATTCTGGCGCTTTGGGTATTCTCGTTCCCAAGGCGTCGTTGGACGCATCGTTGAGTTCCCTCGAATTAGGGAACGTCTCAGGTTACGTATGTAACCATAGTTCCCTGAGAAAGGGAACGAGACGATGCGTCACCCTGCCATACTTCCTGCATCCCTGTGATCGGCTTGCTTCGGCAATTTCGAAGCTAATGCCGGTTTGCACCGGATGTGCTTTTATCCCTTCCTGGTCATGACGTCACCCGCCCGTGACGCTCATTCTTTCCATTGGACTAGTTGACATAGATGCTTCAGACGCATTCACGCTGGGGGCGTTCCCCAAGGCGTCGTTGGACGCATCGTCTCGTTCCCTTTCTCAGGGAACTATGGTTACATACGTAACCTGAGACGTTTTGATCAACAATGCTTTTGTGAAACACAGACCTGTGCAGTTCATGCTAATATTAATCAATACTTGATCATTTTATTTTCAAAAACACAGATATGGCCTAATTCTTTGTTTTTATTTAAAATATCTTATTATATCTAGTGTGATGTCTTTTACAGAACGCTGAAGAGGAGAGTCGTGTGGAGTATGTGTCTGTCAGCATGAGGAGATGATTAATTTTCTTTCCCTCTCTAGTTTTCCTCTGAGAATAATCAGAATATCCCAGCGGACGAACAGCAGGATCATTATGATGGGTTTGAAGTGTGATATTCAGAGATTAATGAAATGCTCTCATAAAACTTCAGGAGACTTTGCATTGTAAAACAAAAACTTAAATGATGGCCCACAAATTATTTTATGGCCCACATGAGCATTTTCATGTTTGACTCTTAATTCAGACCATGTGCACTAAATACTCATCGAAAGAAGTGAAAGAGAGCCCTGAAAACCTTAAAAGATGATTTAGTTTGAAATCAAACTGATATTACTGTGAAATATGAAAATATTAGGGCTATTGATATACACATATTCATGCTCTTATATACTCATGCTTTGATATGCAGAGCTACAGTTTCAGAAGTTATTTCCAGCAAGAGGAGCAGAAGCTTCATATACTGTATATCACCCTTTTTTTTCTTATCCTGTTTTTGTCTGTCAGTGTCATTTTAAGAATAAATTCAAAGTATGATTCACTGTTGCATTTATGGCATTATGCAGATGATCAGTGGTTGTAGTTTTCATCAGTTATGGGAGATCAACCAAATGGAGAAACGCTGAATCAGAGCCGGTCTACGGAGATCCTGGCCACATATAAAGTCCAATTGTACAGATTATTGGTTGTTTTTATGTTTTATTGATGCGTCAAAGGCATTTGATAGAATCAATCATGAACAATTGCTTGTAAAATTGCTAGATAGAGGTGCCCCTAAATTTTTAGTGCGAATTTTAGTGTTTTGGTATGCCCATCAAACGTTTCAGGTTAAATGGGATAATGTTGTATCTGCTCAATTTTATGTCTGTAATGGAGTGTGTTATGTATCCTTTTGTTATTGTTATTTCTGTGTGTTTTTCTTGTTACGTGTTATAGCTGTCGTTCTGAGCAGGATCTTCCGATCAGCTGCTGGATGGCTCCACCCCTTTACTTGGCGTGGGTTTAAAACTTCAGCTTCCGCCTTCTGAAGTCGAGCTGTTGTGATTCCGGGCCGGTCGCACTTCTCCTGTCTCCTCTCCAGCCGTCAGACCATCATTATACCTGATTTAGATTGTGTTATGTCTTTTATTTTTCAGTGATGCTGTTTTGTAGGGTTGACCTGCCCTTTTCTTTGAAATTACGTTCATTCTGTTTTGTTAGTGTATTTAGGGTAATTTGCTGGATTTTGTTTTGGAATCTTTGAGGGGAAGGTAGTTTGTTTATTATCTGTTTTGTTTGTTATTTTGGGCTTTGGGTCTTCCTGAAGATTATACACCCACTGTTTTATGTTACTCTGGAAATATTCTCATTTTACGTATATTATTTTCTTCATCTTAATAAAACGTACATCGTTTTTCCTGAATTTTGGGCTCATTGGTTTATTTTAGTCTGACAACTGGGCGTGGGAATCATGTTTTATATTTTGTTACGATTTAAACCCTAGACGGATCGTAATAAGTGCGACAAGGAGGAATTAAGTCTTCTATTCTATTTAATGTCTATAGGATGAATCTCTATTGATTACTAGGTCGTGAGTTTCTATGGAACCTTCAATGTATGTATTATGTTCTAAATTCATTCCCAGCATATACTGCAAATGAATGTCGCATGACCTATCCATATACAGAGGGATAAGAAAGGGGAAACTGTTTTCTATGCGGGGGGAGGCAGGACTAGTTAGTCATGAATGTAGACTAAGGATTCCTTTGTTTTCTTTCTATCACGTGATGTTACTGTGAAAGGCAGGCCTGGGAGGAGATAGCCTTGGAAGAAGTATAAAGATTTGCTCTGGGCTGAGTTTCCCGAAACCTTCTTAACGCTACGTCGTTCTTAAGTTACACCTTAAGCTGTACCTTATCGTTAATACGTGTTTCCCGAAGTGCTCTTAGTTAAGTATACCTTCTGTAAGTTATACGTTCGGAAGGTTGGTCTGGACCACTCTTAGCTTTACCTTATCACTGTTAAAGGTCTATATGAATATAATTCTGAAGTTTTAATACACCCAGACAGTGTTCCATTAGGCTAATTCAAGTGTTTTCATGCAAAGAGTAAAATTGTCATTACACTGATTGTTGTTAGAATTTTAATTATATTATTATATATAACAAAATTTTATACATTTATTTTAATTAAAGAGCGCTTTTAAAGGTCAGTGAAAGCATAGGCTACTGTCAGTTAAGTCCTATTCGGACGCTAATATTGTTTATCATGGGCTCGTACGGTATTTTAAACATTTACAGGGGTAAGTCGGTTATTTTAGTGCCGTCCGAATCCATAATATCAGTGTTTTTTCTCACCCAACCCGCGTAAAAATCTCTGTCCAAATTAGTACCTACTGATTTTTGACAAACATGTCGTGTGGTAATTTAATTGCCGTCTGAATCTACATCTCTGAGTTTACAAGAAGAGATTCAAAATTCACGGTTTAAATCCTTTTTGATCACTGCCGAGCACCGTAGCTACGTGATTACTGAAATGCTTGAAAGTATTTACAAGAACAGTATTTCATCGCAGCTCACCTCAGCGAACAAAAATGGGAAAGAGAAGAAAGCACATACAAATTTTTAATGGTTATTATGGCAGCAATGATACAATTTTAAAATATGTAGGCAAGGCTAGGCTGTTATAGTTTGGATTATTTTTTATAATATCCCATGAGTCCTAGTAAATGCAATTTCAACTATTTCTGAAGTGCTTCTTTTATAAAGAACCGCGCTTTCTCACATAAACAGCCCCTGCACGAGAGAATAATTGATTCTCGAGTCATCGATATCAACAGATTCAGCACCATCGCCACGGACAGCACCCGGTAACGTCGCACGTAAGAAGGTATATCTTAAGCAGCTTTCTAAGGTATAGTTCGGGGAACACGCCTAGAAATGGTATACCTTCAGTTAAGTTATACCTTAAGAGTCTTCGTAGCGCGCTAAGAGACAACGTTATCGGGAAACTCAGCCCTGGTCTGTGTTCTGTGTCACTCCTTGATTGGGCAACTGTGTATTGGACTGAACCTATTTGTTCTTGCAAGAATAAATACTTTTCTTTTTACTAATTTGACTCTGAGTGTCTCTTACGCAGTGATTGTTGTTTAAAGAGATTTTTTGCCACCACAATTATCAAACCAGCTTAATAGGTTAAAAACTGTCTGTCTTCTGGGCAACACTATTGTTAATCATCTTATATGCAGATGACCTGGTCCTGCTCTGTCCATATAGTGCTGGGTTGCAGCAGATGCTGAAGGTGTGCTCTCAGTATGGCCTTGATTATGACAAAGTATTACGCTAAAAAAAGCCACATAATGGTAGATAGAAGTGATGAGGACAAGAAATCAACTTTTCTGACTTTTTTTTCTGTCAGACAGCCGTCTTGCTGTGTGTGAGGAAGTTAAATATTTAGGTTATGTTATATCCAATGACTGGACGGATGACAAAGACCTATACCGTTTACGCAAAAGTCATGATGTCATGTTGGTCCTGGAGAGGTCACTCCAGTATCTCTGCTCGCAGCGACAAAAACAACACAGGAGGCAGCAGAACGAGTGACAAGTCCAGAGGAAATTGGTGTAGGCCTGTGGCGGATGTTGGTGAGCCTGGGTCAGGTCAGCTGAGTTTTTATTAAATTGAATTTGTTTATAGTAAAGATTACACAACAACATTATTTTGGTTTAATAAACTTTATTTAAACTTTCGTTTGGAGTTAAGTGCGCACACTCTTTAACGTTTAGTTTGAGTTTATTCTTACCGTTCTTTTTGTTCGTTTGTTTGTTACGTCTGAGTCCTGTGAGCTGGTACACCACCAAAAGGGGTTCGGGTGGAAACATCGGACGTATATATATGGTTCCGGCCAATGCTCGGGCCACAACCATTCCGGTTTCTGCTCCGGGGGAACTCCAAGGACTATTTCACTGCCTTTTCTTTTGTTTATTTATAAGAGGTACATTTATTAAGTGAAGTCATTTGATGGTATTATTTGAAGTGTTTGTTTATGGATATTGGATGTTTGCATATTTGTTTATTGTGTGTAATGGCCATTATATGTCTGTGTATTCCCCTTTATGTGTTAATTGGTGCTGGCCACCAAGGTATAAATTTGTTGATTGTTTCTGTATGTGGGTGAGTGTTCTGTGAGAGAACAGGTTCTGTAGACCCTTGACCTCTGTAAATGTTTGAGAGGTAAATGCAGTGACCCATCGTTATTGTATGTCTTTTTTTGTTTGTTATTTGATTTTTGGTATGTTTGGTTTACTTCCATTGGGTTAGCATTGGCCCGTTCTGTGGAAATAAACCCCTAAACGTTTGCAGTAGCCTGCTGCCTCCGTGTTCTTTTATCCTTTACTGGTCACATCTATCACAAGGCCTACGCTCAGACGCTACGGGTTGTCTCTGACGGTGGGAGGGATCTTTTAAATCCTACTGGTCAGCTACCACCTGACTCAAGCTGGGCAGCCCCAGCCATAAGGTCTGACCTGCCACAGTCTGCTTCACTGGGTATGTGGAGCTAAGGGAACAGACCGACAAGCAGACTGAAAACTGTTTCTCATCACGTAGATTAAAGTTCAAAGCTGTTCATAGCGGGACATGAAGAAACTCTTCACCTAAAAAAAAAATCAGCACACACGCACTGAATGCCCATCTCACATAGGCTAAACCACAAAAAAAGAAAGAAATAACCCGCAGTAGGTTTCAGTTTGACTTAGAAGCTGAACTTCAGTAAACTATGAGATCATACACGGTGTTAATGTTGTATTTTTCCCCAATTGAGAACTGAATAAATATATAATAAGCTAACAATTTTAAATCACAAGTTACTCTCTTTTTTACAATAAAATGTAGTTTTTATATGACATATGATAGGATATGAATACATAACATGTGTATATGTATGTGTGTGTGTGTGTGCATTAGGAGGGTCAGACTCTGTCGGGGAGGATTCACAAGCTTGTGTTTCTTTAGATCTGTTGTGCTTTCATTGAGAGTCTAATTAGATCAGGCGTTTCACTGAACAGCTGCAAATGTTTCACGTGTGTGTTTGGTTCTGTTTGTGCTTCTGCCGTCTGATTGGTAAGTTATAAACATTTGTGTGTTGTTTATTTACATTTCAGAGTAATAAACTCCTGTGGCGGTTCAAATACGATTATTTTCATCCGCGGTGATCAAATCTCTCTTGTTTTAGGTATTTTAATTTCAATGATTACAAATGCAAATCCTCCCCAGCAATTTAAAAACATAATTTAAATCATTGAATTCTTCTGCAGTGATCATAGCCAACTACAAACATAACAGGAATTCAATAATAATACATGTATTGAATAGGCTACATATTATTAAACTTTCAAGCTGTAATTATTTTAGTTTTTGTTATTATTTTTTATTTTGCTATACAGCAAATTATTTTAAATATCACATTATTTATTCACTCAAAATTGTCAATTTGTGACTTTTCATGTTGTTTTGTGTCTTTGTTGCTATTAAAGGTTACAAACTGATTTCAAGCTTTGTAAACTAACAGAAGCTTTAATCTGTTATTTTTCTGTTCATGTTCATCAGGAGTGTTTGCTGCCGAAACACATGAAATACAGTCAGTGTCAGTGATGGAGGGAGATTCTGTCACTCTAAACACTGATCTTACTGAAATATGTGAAGAGGAAGATATACAGTGGAAATATAGAGTTGAAAACTCTCTGATAGCTAAAATCAACAAAGAGAAGCAAGTCTTCTCCATATCTGATGATGTTCCTGATGGGAGATTCAGAGACAGACTGAAGCTGGACGATCAAACTGGATCTCTGACCATCACACACACCACAACTGAACATACTGGAGTTTATCAACTAGAGATAAATGGAGTGAAACTGAGATCAAAAACATTCAATGTTTCTGTCTATGGTGAGAAGAGATAAATCATCCTTTACATAAATTAAACTCAATCCACAGCATTTGTAGCATTGTGTAATTTATCACAAAGAATAATTTAGACTCATCCAATATTTGGAGGATTTAAAGGAAGCTTCAGAAAAAGGCAGTTACTTTTTTAAGTTTATGGCGTATTGTCAGGGCAAAAGGTTAGCAAGTGATTTTTTCACACTAAAACCATGTTAACACACATATTGTTCACAACTTTTAACACGTTTTTAACATGTACAGATCTGCCCCATTCTATGAAAACTTGTTTGCACTAATTAATAAAAAATGTAAAAGGTAATTGGCCCGTTTAATTGCACAATTCAGATTTTTTTTCTCAGAATTGCGAGATATAAACTCGCAAATGCAAGAGAAAAATGGTTTTACATTGTTTTTATTCCGTGGCAGAAACAAGTTTCCACACCATTCAGCGCTTCACTGTAACATAGATTTGTGCATTTCTGGTGGACAAATGGAAATACATTTGTCAAAATTGCATAGATTGAGCTTAATTTCAAAATAACCCAGAATATTCCATCAAATATTTATACACTGCGATGTTTAATCATTTTATAGTTTGAAAAAAACTTACTGACAGTCAACACACTAAACTCAAAATACCCTTTCTCTTTATTCTCTCGTGTTTTTCAGCTCGTCTGCCTGTTCCTGTCATCATCAGAAACGCTTCACAATGTTCTTCATCATCATCATCATCAAATTGTTCACTGGTGTGTTCATCAGTGTTGAGTGTGTGTGATGCGACTCTCTCCTGGTACGCAGGAATGAGTGTATTGTCCAGCATCAGTGTGTGTGATCTCAGCATCAGTCTCTCTCTACCTCTGGAGGTGGAATATCAGGATAAAAACACCTACAGCTGTGTGCTGAACAATCCCATCAGCAACCAGACCACACATCTGGACATCAACACACTCTGTCACACATGTGCAGGTACAGCTGCGCTGATGATATATGTGTGTGTTCACTGACCTGATCTCTGTCTTCTGGTGTCACACTGATGCGTTCACTTCTTTCTTTATCATTACAGCGGACACACTCTCTCCTCCTCCTGTGTCTCTGATAGTGTTGATCTCTGCTGGATCTCTGATGATTGTTGCAGGATTCTGGATCTTCTGGATCTGCAAAAAATGTAGAAAAATTGACAGAGAAGGCAAGTGTTACATACATATACTCTAAATATTTATAATCGACTGATACCCCTAAATATTGTAGGAACTTTAAGAATTTAATTGTACATGTGTAAAGATGCAGCTGGTGCTAAAGTTAAAATATGTAAAATTATGCATTTGACTGAGCTTTTGTTAAACGTCCTGTTTGGGTTTGATGTATAAATTGTGTATCAAGTGATGGTTCACTTTAAATTTAGTTAAATTAAGTTTGTTAATGTCATTTTTAGAACCAGCAATGTTAAATGTTTAATGAAATGTGTGCATGATGGCCTGTGTCTGTGGTGGAGTAGTGAGTTTGACGTTATTAAACTGGAGGTTCTGTGGGGTGCGGACTGGATCGACTCCGTTCCTAGAGCTTTCGAACATATATTTGGGGTCCGAGTGATGTGGCAGTGAACAGGGTCTATTGGAGACGGCAAATAGATTTCTTAAGCGCCGCAAGAACACCACAGACACCGTGAGAAAATCTCACAGTAAAAATATAAAATATAAAAATATGATACACCGGTGATGAGACATTTATCTATATATTTTTTTTTTAATTAAAAACTTTTAATTCATTTTATAACTGTATCGTCTTTATATCTCTCTTAATTCCTTTTATAATGGTTTTAATTTTCCTTGCTTTTATTCTGTGATTATTTTAATTCCCTTCTGTGTAAATCACTTTGAATTACCATAGTGTATGAAATGTGTTATAAATAAACTTGCGTTGCCTTTAACTTTGACAGCCGTAATAATAATTACACACGTGTTGTAAAAAACCAGATCTAATTAGGATTGAGTTTTGTAGTTTTAATGCATCTATTATTGTTGAAACAGTCGAGACTCACGAAGACGAGATCACTTACGCTGATCCAGTGTTCTACAAAAGAAACGCACAGAAAACGGTAAGACAATTTATTATTCATTTATGTTGTGTTTCTCTGTGTCATTTCAGCAGTGGGTCAGATAGAGATCAGTGTTTTTGACTGTATAATGTATAATGATCCATCACACACACACACACACACACACACACACACATGTTGGTGCAACAGCATTATGAGGACTCTCCATAGGCGTAATGGTTTTTATACTGCACAAACTATACTGTATATTCTCTCCCCTTACACTGCCCCTATCCCTAAACCTACCCATCACAGGAGACATGCTGCATTTTAATTTTTTTAATAAAACATTGTTTTTTATGTTTTTTAAGCCATTTGATTTATGAGGACTTTTGAAGTGTCCTCATAAACCACCCATAAGTTGTAATACCAGTGTAATACACATGTCATTATACAAATTTGTGTCCTCATAAATCACATAAACCAACCCCCCCCCACACACACACACACACACACACTCACACAACAGCACCAAATCAGATGTTTAATAAAAGCCATAAGATTATCAATGCAAGAAACACTTGTTATTTTCCTATTGTGTTGTTTGGATCACATCACAGATTATATTTTTAGCAATTATTCATTTGAAATGGAATACATTTTTACAGCAACTGAGAAACACAGAAAGGACATCTAAACTTCATCTCTAAAGGATCTCTAATATTTTCAATGAATGTAATTACATTGAAGGAAACATGTAAACTATTAATGGTTTAACTATTAAAAGGCTAGAAAAAGCTAATTTAAACAAATGATGTTTTGTTACGTTTAATACTTTTAAGTTCTTCTATCAGATGGTATGGCATGTCCGCAAAACAGGTTGAACCGCTGAAGTAAAAGATGTTGTTCGATGTCATTTCCTCAAGATGCTTTCTGATGTTCGCAAAACCGGTTGAGGACCATTGATATTGAAGATGTTTGATGTCATTTCCTGATGCGTTATACTGATAAGTGCTGAGGAAATGTTATTAGAAAAAACTATATATAGTAACTATATCTTGTGTTGTATTTTTTACAGAAAGTTAAAGAGGAGGACCATGTGGAATATGCACCTCTTACAATGAGAAGATGAACAAACTCGTTTTGGTGAGAATCAACATGTTGTATCAGGACATCCCAGCAGACGTAGGACAGGATCAAAAATTAAAGTATTAAATGAAGTGGTCTCCTAAAACTTCAAACAAACTTGCCTTTTTACCCAATTAAATCATATGGTTCATGGGACCATTTCATGTGTGACTCTTAAGTAAGACTTTTTAAGTTAGTTGTGAATCTCATGGAAAACATAGATGCAGAACATGACCATTGTGGTCTCATGTATTCACGTCTGAACAGAAATGTGGTCTGATCTGTTGGGTGGATGGACAGCTCGTTCATGAGTGTTTCTGCTGCTGGATGTGTGTGTTTGATGTCAGTTTGTGATCTCTCTGAGGTGTGAATAGTGTGTCTGTAAATAACCTGTGGTTGAAGATCTTTTTCCATTTCTGCTCACATGAAACCGTTTACTTCTGCTCTACAGAAAACCTGCTTTACTACAAAATACTGAACAAAAAAGTGACATTACTGTGAAAAATTATAATATCATATTTTGTATGCGTGATGATCTATACTCATGCAGCGATCCTGCAGTAAAGCTGTGTGACACTCTCAGGAAAAAGGTACAAAAGACAAAAGCTGTCACTTGGGCAGTAACTTTTCAAAAAGGTATACACCACCTTATTTACCCCTTAAGGGCACATATTAGTATCTAAATGCTTGAAAAGGTACCGGCCCATTGATAGCTTGTACCTTTATTTCTGAGAGTGCAGTTTCACTAGTTATTTCCAGATCTAGCTACAGTTCTCTCTAAGCAGAACTATTCTTTTTTCCTGTTTTTTTTTATTTTTTTTATGCCAGTGTCTGGGTAATTTTAAGAATAAATGCAATGCATGACTTACTATTTATTATTTATGTTTGATGGTTATTCGTTTATTTTGGTTACATTAGTTTTGACGAGAAATTAACTAAACACTGCTAACAATCTTGATTTTTTGTTTAGTAGCATAACAGTGGTCATAGGTAAAAAATAAAGGTAGACATTTATAAATTGAGATCAAAATCATAATCAGATGAAAAATCTCACCTGGTTTCCTTGATATAGCCTAAAGTCCAGATGCGGTTATGAGGACTGATCAAGATCCACTCCTCCAGTTCTGTAGGACGATGACTATGAATCCAGAACAAAAACACAGTGTGGGAAGAAGTGTCCTACAAATAATACAAACAACTTGTTTTTAATTATTATTTTTTAGATAGATTAATATCCCTAATTAGCAAATATGTACTGACAGTGTTCTGGTGGATGTGAGTAGGCGACCTGTTTAGGCTATGTTCTCTGAGTTGTTTACTAGTCAAAGTGCACACATCTCTGTGCTTTTCTTCTCAGTCTCTGTGATCTTCTGGTTTGATGTCTCGGTTCCTTCCTTCAATGTACGTCTGAGAGACTTTTCACCTGATTCATCATCTTCATTCAGGAGAAAATCTGAAGTCTGGTCACTTAAAATAATAGCGTCTCCTCACAACACATTGTTATGAATTATTCATGTATGGAGCACAGGACTGAAACTTTACACACTGATAAGAATTTTATTGATTTATTAATTATAAGAAAAGTGACTTGAAGTCAGATTTATAACTCATGCGGAAGACAATATTAACTCTGATGACGCCAAGATGACGTCACGTTAACACGCGGCTTCATCCAGGGAGATGTAGCCTACACAAGAACATACATTTTTAATAAAATACAAAAATTTCTTTGTGTTGATAATGAATAACCTCATAGCTGCCATGTTCTTAATCGTAAATAATATCCTTCATCAAACCTATGTGTTCCCATCTAATGCTTCTGTATTGTAGGCCTAAACATCTTCCCCTAACTGCATCTGTCCCAACGATCCTGCCGTTTCAACGCTGAGATATAGTTTCCATTCTGTACTTTTACATGGGCTGAAACTCAAAGAAAGTAGCCTAGATATTAAACACTCTGAGAAATAACTATGACAACACTTGACCACTAGAGGGATTCATCATATTCCCACACAGAATAAATGTGGTATTTGCTTTGTCAAGCATCATTATAGGCTACTGTTTATGTAAGGTTTATTAATAATATTCACTTTTTGAAAAAAACAAAAAGATCCATTGCCATAGAGCCATTGAACATGGTAATTATATTTCTCCAAAAAATAGTACAGTTATTGTTACTATTATAAAATTATCATTTGAGATCATCAAAGACTGTAAAATAAATTATAATAAATTGTACTTTATTGTAGTCACTCATGTCTTAATATATTAAATTTCACTATAATAACTGCTGTTTCCCATGCTCTTCATTAATACAGAAAGTGTGTACTACAAGCTGCATACTGCGCTAGACCACCATCCAGTGTCCAAACTAGGAATTCACCGTTCAAAGAATGTTCATTAGATGTTTTTAATGCCATTTATGCATGAACATGCATATATCTTTCCTGGTTTAGCAAATGATAGTATTTTGGCTCTGACATGACAAAACATTTGCATGACAGAAACAGGCATCATGATACACTTCTAAATGAGCCGTCCAGAATTATTTTGCCAGCCCTTATCTCACTCTGGATGAGTACAGGAGAGTGTGGAGAGGTGTACCAGTGACTCTCTCAGAGTCCAGACTATCCGCTCTAGTCTTCGAAGGTCTGAGTTGACACTAGAAAATGCCGGGCCGTCTGGTTGAGGAACGACTACTCCCAAAGAAGACAACGGACGTTTCAGAGTTAACATTTGAACTCTCCCTTGAGAAACTAGCATCCCCATCCAATATGAAATCACACTGAGTCAATCCCCTCCGTATTGTATTAATTTACATTTCTTTCCCTTCTCTCCCTTTCCCCAACCTCGTCTCTCTCTCTCTCATGCTGAGATCACCTGAAATTCCCCCTCAAAAATTTACATGGTTTAATGTGAACAATTATCATACAACACTTGGTATCATTTGAAATGTCTCAGCGTGACTGGTACAAAGGTCTCGTCTCCACAGGAGTAAACCAAAAGGTAATAAAGTTGTTAAGAGTTTAGAAATATCTTGCTTACAGAGAAGGGTGCCTTCCAGGGAAATGGCATCTTTTGAGGGAAAAGGTGTAAACTCTGAATGCAAAATCACATTGTTAGCAAATGTTTCCATGTGAAAGGAGTTTCTGCTTCAGTCTGAGTACTTAAAGGGATGGTTGATTATGATTTCACTTTTTTAACTTTAGTGTGTAACGTTGCTGTTTGAGTATAAACAACATCTGCAAAGTTACAACGCTCAAAGTTCAAATCAAAGGAAGATGATTAGTTGTTTTCTGGGTACTCAAAGCACTTTACATGGAAGGGAGAATCTCCTCAACCACCATTTCTGAATGGTTAGTTGAAGAACAGAGCAAGGCGAGCATTTGTGCTTATAGAACTTAAAGGGTTAGTTCACCCCAAAATGAAAATTCTGTCAGTAATTACTCACCCTTATGTTGTTCCAACCCAGTAACACTTTCGTTCATCTTCGGAACACGAATTAGGATATTTTTGATTAAATCTGAGAGCTGGATACATGCACCGACTTTTCCCTCCACAGACACACGTCGGTTAACTAAGAAATACACTTGCGCTCCCCGGGGCGGTTCAGCGCAAAGAGGAGGCGTGATCCGGCGCAAACTTTCCCTCATGCTATTTTGCAGTTCCAGAAAACAATTGCGCCACTGACCAGAAAAAATCTAGTCTAAAGTCATTGGCGCGTTGCGCGTTCATTCAGATGCTATTTTAAGCGCGCGTGCTTGGTCATAATACAGAGTGTGAACAACGCGCATACACTGTAAATGATTCTCTCATCTACACAGATGCATTTTCCTTTCTGCAAATGATACATTATTATATGGAAAAATATTAACACACGAGGGAAATCATTGTCCAGTCAAGTCAAGTATATTTATATAGTGCTTTTCACAATAGAGATTGTATCAAAGCAGCTTCACAGTATTAATATGTTGTGTCCATGACGATCGGAAAAACAGGCATAAAGCTTAGGCCTACATATTTACCCAAATTATTATATGCATGTATAACCGAAGCTAATTTGGGTGGGTTTGTCCCATCTCCAATGCCACTTCTCTTTCTTTTACGGCCCTGACGAGAACATCGATCTCCTCGGCTGTGAACCGATTCTGAAGCGCTTCTGATAAATGCGCCGTTATAATAGTATTGCACCATGGAACAAGCGCACCTCATTCATCATGCTCTTAAAGGGAATGTGATATGACGCTCTGATTGGTTTATTTCACGTTACGCCCAAACCACACCTATGAATAATGAAGCTACTTCAGACCAACCCCTTTTAGATTTGCGCCAGGCGCAAGAGGCATTTATCCCGCCGGGAAAATAGCAACAGCGCCGGGATCCGCCCACAAAGTTACTTGCGCTTTGCGGTTTGACACTTGCGTTTCAGATCGTGCGCTGAGTGCAAGATAGGGCCCCATAAGTTTATGCTCAGGTTAGTGACTGACTTATGCTCAGTTTTGTGGAGCATTGGGGCACGCAAACTGAAGCTTTAGAGCTCAGACTAACACATCGCCATAGTCAATGTATCCAGACTGTATAGAGGCAATTAATACACCGCTGGGGGGGATACACCGCTCTACTACAGTCAATTGAAAGTGATTGCAGTACCAGTTTTGGCCACAATCTTACATACGGCTTCTTTAAGTGTGTACAGATCGATGGGGACTACATAATACACTTTTAGAAATATGATTGTTATTACCCTTTTGGTGTAAATTGATGCGTACGGCCGTCTACCGAAAGCTTGTTATTTTAGTCAATAAAGTTTTAAATATGGATATTTTTCTTACACAAACGCATCGCTTCACTTCAGAAGGCCTTTACTAACCCACCGGACCTTCTACAGACCTTTTTACGTTTCTTAAAATTTAAGAATAAGTGCAAGTGTAATAAATTAATACATTATAAAAGCTACAGATATCAAAGTGTAAATTAACACAAAAGCAAAATAAATACACTAAAATAATGTTAACTTGCAGATCATTTCTGAAATAAATGGAGAAATGTTGAATTTGACCATGGATGGTTGTTTTTTATTATGTTTATTTATCTTCTGAAGCTGATGAAAGGCTTGAAGGAATGATTTAAAATAGGCTATTTTAATCCAAGTGTATTTGGCACTATTTTTTGTCACAAGGTCTTACGCAAACTATTACTATTTCATACTGCAAACTTTTAATTATGTGTTAATTCTGTCTGAGACCAAAAAAAAGAAAAACACAAAGAGTGACACCACAGTCATAGAGTCTGTTTGAGTGTCTATATTTGTCTACAGAACTTTTTTAATTGTTGGTCTATATAGACCAACAATTAAAAAAGTTCTGTAGACAAATGCAACAGAATCATCTATTTCCAATCATACGCACAATGACATTGTCTGATTAACAGAAATCATGATGTTTTTTTCTGACACACACATCTACAGTCACATGATTAATCTGCTACTTGTAACAGTCCTTCATTTAAATGATTGACACTGTTGATCTAGAAATCTGTTGCACTAAAAGGTTTGAGTTACTCACCAGAGACAGTAACTCTGAATAACTTCGATGAGGATTGTCCACTTCTGTTGATCAGTTTATATTGTCAGTGTTTCTGGTGTGTGTGTGATGGTCAGAGATCCAGTCTGATGATCCAGCTTCAGTCTGTCTCTGAATCTCTCATTAAGAGCATCATTGTATAAGACATTATATCATTGATTTCAGCTAAACGTGTGGTGTAGGGTCCAAACGTCCACAGAAGAAGCTCATCTCTCTGTATTTCAGCAACGTAGAGTGACAGTCTCTCCCTCCGAGACTGACTTCAGTTCATGTTACAGAAGCACAGAAGTACAAAACAGAAAATAGGCTTATCAGAACAAGAAAACCAAAAGGTTTTATGTTTGTGACTTGTGATTCACATGTCTAATAACATGAAAATACCTCCTCTTCCAGCCAGCAGAGAAAAACACAAGTTCATATGAAGTGAAACATCTGCTATAATACTGTAAATGAATAGTTTTGAATGTAGAAATCCCACATGTATTTAAATCTAAAAGCAGGGGTTAAAGGAGAACTCCGGCGCAAAATGAACCTAGAGTGTAATAACACATTGGTACTATCGTTCCCTGAGATTTGTTTTCATGATAATCGAATGTAAAGAGTTTTATCTCTAAAAACAGTTTAGCTTATAATGCTAGTATATGGGGCATATAATAAGCAAAAAGAGATCGCTAGTTAATACCACTAACAAGGCTCAAATTAGCCCCACACTAACACAGTAGCATAATGAGTGTCCTTACATGCAAACCGAAGCATTGAGAACTTTGTCAGTGTACAGACAGTTAAATAAGAATATACTTTACAAAGACAGTACATTACACGAATACAGGCAGGAGCCATCTTGGAAACTAGTCTCGACCTAGTGTTCAAAATTAAACTTCACATCTGGAACAATAATACTAGGGTTCCTTCTGTGTTTGTTTGCCGGTCAAAAGAGCCGACCTCGAGTCTCTGTGATCTTCTGTCTCTATATATGGCTCAGGGCCCTCCTTCAATGCAAGTCTGTGGGATCTTTTCAGTAAAAATGGTGAGATGTACACAATGAATGATAATGTGTAGTAATTATGATAACACTGAATTTGTCCTCTGCATTTACCCCATCCAAGTTAGTACACACACACACACCTATTTACAGTGGTGCCTGAGGAGTGATTGGAGGTTATGTGGCTTGATCAAGGACACCTCAGTCATTTCCTGTCAGTATTGTGAATCAAACCCGCAACCCTCGGATTACCAGTCTGATTATCTAACCATTAGGCCACGAGTGAGTGCCCACTGCACACTAGAACATCTTCTATCACCAGAAATCAGCTGCAGTACATATATTAAATAAATGCTTTTAAAATTACGGTTAATTACACACTGGGTTGAGTTTGGACTGAACAGCTGGCCGGCTTGAGTAAAGGTCAAAAGTTGAATCCTTCCACTTTTCTACATTGATCTTCAGTTGTATGATATTGATTGAACTGATAAATCTGGTGTGTTTTTGAAGAACAGCATCACCACTGTGAGCTCAACAGGAAACACTATTACACTGATGATATGTGTGACCCTTCAGGATGAGCGTCCAACATTACAGGAGTTAGGGCTTGAGTCTACACTTTGAAAAAGAGCTTTGAAGCTCTTTATGATTCTGCTGTTGATGTGTAGTTTATATTCTCCAGAGTCTGTGTTTCTGGTGTTTGTGATGGTCAGAGATCCAGTCTGATGATCCAGATGATGATCCAGCCTCAGTCTGTAAATGTAACACATGAAAACAAACAGCAGAAGAACATCATCGATTCACACCTTCAGTCCTCAGTAAACATACATGAGTCTCATGGACGATCTTTAACAACTTTATAAACCACATCCTGATTCTTACACTGCATTCATACAACCAAGAGATCATTGCACATTTTCACAAAACCTTAAACCCCTGATGAAGATCAGCACTTCAAAATAATTAATTACTTTAATTAAAAATATTTGCATTAATTTTCATATTTACAGTTTGACTATACTCTTGGATTATTATAATATTATCACCGTCTGGTTTTGCATGCTGGACAAATCAAACCTGCAGTAAGTCATTCACCACCGTGAGATTCTGCTGAATAACCCTCTAGAAAATCTCTTTAGTTTGAACATAAACATCAGCAATTGAGTCTTTAGAACAAAAGTGCCGAGTGTAAATTTCACGCGGTCCCTTATTTACTACAGCTGAGAGTTTTACATCAGCTTTCATTATTAAATGTGTAAAATAACTGCATGCATATAAGTGGAGCTGTTGACTAATTTTTACGTTGTAATAATGCACCTCAGTGAAAGCTGAGAACAAGAATGTAAAAATGTGTGTTTTTTACTAACGTAATATAAAAGTATCAATTTCTAATACAAAAAATAGTAACTTTAACAATATAAACTATTAAATGGCAGTGTTATATGATCATTGTGTATTTCTCAACATGTTTGTGTAGATTAAAACATGACAGGAAGAAGCTCTTCACATCTAAACACACCAGCTCTGAACGGCCATTTTCTCACCTAAGATGTCTGTCCACCAACAGATCAAACCACATTTGTGAAGGAAACCGACCGCAGCAGTTTCAGTGTGACTCAGAAGATGAACGTCAGTGAAACTGTGAGATCAGACACGCTTTAACTCTGAAGCTTTTCCACATATATACTAAAACTGAGAACTGAATAAATAAACAATGATTTTAAAATCAACAGAGATAGTCTTTATTTTACCATGACATGTAATTCAGACAATATTCAGTCAATATTCTTCTATTTTTACATATTTAACACAGTCAGGCAACTAATTGTGCAATTTTAATGCATAATTCTAAATCTATTAAAACAATTATTAAATTAAAGTTGGAATAATTCAGTTTCAATAGGCTTTGGAAATGAGTAGCTGCTCATAATGAGTAACAGTAAACAACAACAACAACAACAACGAGCGTCACTCACAGTATCCGCATCCTTCACTCCTGCCGCGGTGCATGCTGGGAACTTGAGTATCAGCAAAGATTTTTAAAATAATTTTTAATCTTCTGTAAATGTAAATTGGGCATAGGGACACATTAAAAATGTGTGTGTGTGTGTGTGTGTGTGTGCGTGCATGCGTCTGTGTGTGTGTGTGTGTGTGTGTGTGTGGAACTTGAGTATCAGCAAAGATTTTTTAAATTATTTTTAATCTTCTGTAAATGTAAATTGGGCATAGGGACATAGATTAAAAATGTGTGCGTGCGTGCGTGCGTGCATGCGTGTGTGTGTGTGTGTGTGTGTGTGTGTGTGTGTGTGTGTGTTAGGAGGGTCAGACTCTGTCGAGGGAGGACTTGCTCACATGCCACATTACTTCTGTTGTGTTTGTTTAGATCAGTTGTGTGTTATTACATCTGAAAATGTTTCACGGGTTTGTTTTGTTCTGTTTGTGCTTCTGCCGTCTGATCGGTAAGTTATAATTTCTGAAATGTATTCACATTTCAGAGCAATAAACTTCTGCTGTGATCAAATCTCTCTTGTTGTTTTGGGTATTTTAAATTAAAAAATTATTACAAATTAAAAATATATATAATAATAATTTTAAATACTTCTGCAGTATTCATAAACAACTACAAAAGTCATGGAAATTCAGTAATACAAAGTGTGTTGAATATATCCAGCATATTTAAACTTGTGCTGTAATAAACTTTTTATTTTCTACAGAAGATCATTTTAAAACACACTGAAGATCAAATTATTAATTACTTTTCATTTAGTTTGTAGTCTCTGCTGCTGTTAAAGGTTACAAACTGATCTCAGACTTTCTAAACCAATATGAGCATTAATCTGAAAACCTGTTCATGTTCTCCAGGTGTGTTTGCTGCCGAGATAAATGAAATACAGTCAGTGTCAGTGATGGAGGGAGATTCTGTCACTCTAAACACTGGTGTTACTGAAATACATGAAGACAAAGACATACTGTGGAAATATGGAGCTGAAAAGAGCGCTATTGCTGAAATCAGTGGAAAATATGGGATCATCCACACATCTGATGGTCCTGATGGGAGATTCAGAGACAAACTGAAGCTGGACGGTCAAACTGGATCTCTGACCATCACACACACCACAACTGAACATACTGGAGTTTATATACGGGAGATAAGGGAAACTGAACTGACATCAAAAACATTCAATGTTTCTGTCTATGGTGAGTAGAGATGTAATTCCTCCTGTGCTTCTTGTTTTATTAGCTATTTACATATTGAAATGTTTAATTATGTTATAGTTTGAGATGACAGACACAATCACTGCTCATCAACACAATGAACCAAAAATAACAGTAGATTTATCCATATTTCTGCTTATTCTTTCATGTTTTCCAGCTCGTCTGCCTGTTCCTGTCATCATCAGTAACTCTTCACAATGTTCTTCATCATCATCATCATCATCATCAAATTGTTCATTGGTGTGTTCATCAGTGTTGAGTGTGTGTGATGCGACTCTCTCCTGGTACGCAGGAATGAGTGTATTGTCCAGCATCAGTGTGTGTGATCTCAGCATCAGTCTCTCTCTACCTCTGGAGGTGGAATATCAGGATAAAAACACCTACAGCTGTGTGCTGAACAATCCCATCAGCAACCAGACCACACATCTGGACATCAACACACTCTGTCACACATGTGCAGGTACAGCAGCACTGATGATATATGTGTGTATTCACTGACCTGATCTCTGTCTTCTGTTGTAGATCACACTGACGACTGTCTCTCTTTTCCTCTCCTTCAGTTCCTCCAGTGTCTCTGATAGTGTTGATCTCTGCTGGATCTCTGATGATTGTTGCTGGATTCGGGATCTTCTGGATCTGCAGGAAACACAGAAAAACTGATCGAGAAGGCAAGAGTAACCTGCTTTTAACAAGTGTTAACAAATAATAATAAATGATAAAATACTCCTAATGCATTTTTCAATTGATTAGAATTTAATATTTAAATATTTATTTATGTAGGTAATGCCATTTAGTTCTCAAATAATGTTTGTTATTGGTTGTTGCATTGATCTGAGCAGCTCTTTACTCGTCTCACACACAAAAACTGATTCTGTATTTACTTTTACTCTGGTAATAGTGATGTTTTGTGTGTGTGTGAAAAGTAATAATGTCAAATTCCATATTGCCATTTTTAAAATTTCTGTATTAAATAGATTTAATTAATTGCAATAACTTTGACAGCCTAATAATCACACATGTTGTAGAAAAAAAAAACATATTTACATTTGTAGTTTTAATCTCTGTTATTCAACAGTTCAGATTTGTGAAGATGAGAAAACTTCTGTTGTTATGTTACTTCATCCATCGTTCTATGAAAGAAACGCACAAACATCGGTAAGATCATTCATCATTAGTTTCTGTTGTGTGTTTGTATCATTTCAGCAGTGAGTCAGATGGAGATCAGTGTGTGATTGTGTTCGTCTCTATAAATACAATTTCAGATATTTTCTTTCTTCAATGTAGTTCCAAAATAAGCTATTTTACTGTTGTATTGTTAATGTGTATAAAACATTTCAGTAAAAGTAATCTATAATTGATTTATTGTCTGATGTAACAGAGGTAAATTAAAAGGAGTTTATTGTAGCTCCTATTTCAACAGATTATGTTACTTTCTTATTATGATTGATCACATTAACTATAATTTTTTTAGCAATTACTACATTTTAAAGCAACTAATTAACACACCATTATTGCAAGATATTTTAATATAATAAATGAATAAAATGTTATATAAGTGTCAGACAGCAGGGGGGGGGGGGGAATACTAAGAGTTTGAATACACCTTCTGGTGCTACTTGGACACATCATCAGTAAAGAACCTTGGGTCATGGGTTTCGGGTCTTTAATCTTCATACACCCTCACCCGGGCGACCCAGCCGGGGGTGATCAGTCCCCGGCTTGTGTCCAAGTGGCATTTTGGTCCACGTACCCCCCTACGGATCCACAGCCACCGAGAAGCTCTCTCTGCGGCCTCTAAGATGTTTGTGGTGGATTTTTTCAATTGCAGTCCTTTCACTCCAAGGAGTTTGAGGGTTCGCAGCAGTGAGCGGCCAGCGAAGCCTCGGCACCTGACCTCGACTGGCTCGCAGCGAGCTTTCCAGCCGTTGTTACGGCATTCCGAGCTGAGCTCTGCATACTTAGCCCTCTTGCGCTCGTGGGCCTCTTCAATACTTAAAGGGGACAGTCTTCTTCCAAGGGGACAGTTAGTTCCAGGAAAACCACTTGCTTAGTAGACTCAGATGTTAGCACCATGTCCAGGCTGAGAGAAGTTGCTGTGATGTTACCTGGAAACTTAAGCTGTCTTCTAAGGTCGACTTGAAGCTGCCAATCACGAGCAGTGGAGAGGAGCCCCCCTGTAGAGCTAGGCCGGTGGTGTTGTTCCTTCTGCCCAGCTCTGATGAAGGTGATTATTTGTTTGGGGGCTGCCTGGGTCTTGCTGAGCTGGATCGGTGTGCGGATAGAGTCAGCCAAAGCCTTTAACACCTGGTCATGGCGCCAGCGGTACCGCCTCTCCCCTAGCGCTTTTGAGCAGCTGCTCAAAATGTGCTCCAGTGTGCCCCTCTTCTGGCACAGCTTGCACTCAGGAGTGTCTGCCAGGCCCCAGGTATACAGATTAGCTGGGCTTGGGAGGACGTCATAGACGATTTAACAAGAAACTTAATCCGGAATGGTTCTACTTTCCAGAGCTCTGGCCAGGTTATTCTGCATGGATCTGCATGTTCCCACCTGGTCCACGCTCCTTGTTTGGACATGCCGGCCATTTTGTTGTAGCGTTCTTCCTCCACCTCTGCTCGTATCTCATCCTGAATCAGTCTGCGCCTCTCTTTTCCCCAAACCAGATCGTAACGTGGCTTAGGAAAACAACCAAGACCTGCTCGTCCCGTTGCCACGGAGCCCACCAGCGTTTTGTGCCTTAGTCGCGCCTCAGCTCTATTGATGGCTTCTTGCGCCTGCCACTTCCACCCAGTCTTCACGAGGATTCCTGCTGCTGCGACTTTTGTGTCCCTGGAGTCCCTGTACATCAATACCTCTCTGGAGCGGGTGACTTTGAACTCCTCTGATAGTCCACTCAAAGGAAGATGCAGCTTGGTGGAATGGCCGCACAGGGCAATGCTGCTCAAGGGCCGAGGCAAACCCAGCCATTTTCTGAGGAACTGCCTAATAGACTTCTCTAGAACCTCCACTGTTGATGATGGTACCTCGTAGACTAACAGGGGCCAGAGTATTCTTGGCAAGACTCCGTGTCGGTAGATCCAGGCTTTGAATTTTCTGGGCAGGCCAGATCCACCAATCGCTGTGAGCCAGGTAGTCAGGTCGCACTTAGTTTGTTTTATGGCAGCTGAGTCCTTCAGGGAGCTATCAAAGATCTTCCCCAGGCTCTTAACTAGTTTTTCAGACACCGATGGAATCATGGTCTTTCCCAGGGCAAAGCGGAAACGGTCAGACACTTTACCCTTCTTTAGGACCAGAGACCTGGACTTAGCCGGCTTGAAGCTCATCCTTGCCCAGGAGATGAGACTTTCAAGCCCCTGGAGGAGCCACCTGCACCCTGGAACAGATGTTGTCATCACTTTTAAGTCGTCCATAAAAGCTCTTATGGGGGCTGCCGGGTCCCAGATCTTGACTTGGGCCCTCTGCATTCCACCTCGGTCGACTTGACAATCATGTTCATGGCCAGTGAGAAAAGAGATACAGAGATTGTACAGCCGGTGATTGTCCCTTTTTCAAGTTGATGCCAGGAGGATGTTACTTGGCCTGATGAGACTCGTGCGCTGAAGTTGTTATAATAGTCCATGATGAGGTTACGGATCTTGACAGGAACATGGTGTCTTACCATGTGGCATGGACCCATAGGCGTTGGCCAAGTCAAGCCAGAAAGTTGCCAGATCTCCTTTGCTCTCCTTAGCCTCCCGGATCAGCTGTGTCACCACCCCTGTGTGCTCCAAACATCCCGGTACTCCTGGGACTCCACCCTTCTGGACTGAGGTGTCAATATAGATGTTCTTCAGGAGAAAGTCTGTCAGACGTTGGGACACGGTTTTGAAAAAAACCTTGCTTTCAACACTGAGCAGTGAGATGATACGAAACTGATCAATGTTGCAAGAACCCTCCTCCTTCGGGATCCAGACTCCCTCAGCGTGTCTCCATTGCGCAGCGACTTTCCCTCTCCACCAGATCACCTTCAGGATCTTCCATAGACGTCTGAGGAGCTGCGGGCACTGCTTGTAGACCTTGTAAGGGACGCCGCTGGGACCTGGAGTGGAGCTGGATCTTGATGCTCTAACGGCATCTTCCACGTCTTTCAGTGTGGGTTCAGCGCAGTCGAATTGGGTCGAATTGCGCCACCAAATCCCTGCAAGGTCCGAGGTCGTGGTCCCTCAAGGTGTCACTAAAAGTGGCGTGGAGATGCTTATCGATCTCCTCTACCGTGCAAGCGAGGTGGCCACTTTGCTTCTGGCCCAGTAGTTTCTTGGTAAAGCTGAAGGGATTGCAAATGAAAGCACTACGTTTCCGAGCCCTTTCCTTGCCCTTCCTTCGGTGCCGTTCCGCTCTCCTCAGTGAAATAAGTCTCTTCCTTATGATATCTGTGAGTTCTGACAAGGCAGTCCTTTCTTCTTCCTTGGCCGTCTTGAACTGACGTCTCAGGGATTTTAGTTCTTGTGTCAGCTGACTAATCTTGGCTTCTTGCCGGTTGAACTTCGCTGGATTACGGTCCCCTCTTCTTTCCTCGACCCCAAACCGCTCTACTCCCATGTTCATTATGATGGTACACATGGTCTGGAGCTTCTGGTCGACTCTGCCCTTTGAGATGGATTCCAGGCACAACCTAAGCCACTCCTTACTGTTTGCGACAGGCACTTCCCCCTACGGTGTTCCAATTTCCTGCTTGATGGGGGGATTTGTGTGGCTTGGAGGTTCCGGGGTACTGTGGGGAGATTCCAGACCCGGCTCCTCCTCCGTCTCACCAGGTTCAGCAGCCGGCGTGGCAGTAACTGCTGCCCCAGCTGCCGTACCTGAGCGTAGCTCCACTTGATCCCTCCTGAGGCAGGCCATTTTTGCCTGGTGGATCTTCAGGCCCTTCAGGTTTCATACAGACCTGTGCAAACACAGACTGCGGGTGGTTGACGTGAACTCAAATCCAAAGTGGAAAAATATATATTTCTAAAATGTATGTCAAATGACATATAATTATATTGCTTAATATGTGAAAAACTCAAAACTGATTGTGTCCCATTCTAATTCCTTATTTATTTAGCATTTTATTAACTTTTTTGTGTGGTAGTCCCACATAGTGTCCACCGGTGTGACAACATTTTTTATGTTAATATTTAATTCATAGATTGTGTGACAGATAAGACAAATATGCACAATCCTTATCAATTTGTCCTAACAATATTCCCACATCAAAAGTAACCAATAAAAATTCACAGTCATGTTATTATCCTACTATAAGATGTACACATAGGGACTTTATCCAAATGTCTGGATTATATTCATTATAATTAGTATAAAACCTAATGAAGCTTCATTCCATCCTTATATGTGCATAATGATATCATTATTATACTATTCAACACTTTTTACATTAATTTGTGCATTAAAATGCCTTTTCCACTTATAATTCAGTTTGTCACACCACAGGACATTCCGTCACACCATTGGACAACAAAAAGTACCGGTATGCCCTTGTTTTGTACAAAGTCACATGTATTATTTTGAGGCGTTGAAATAAAAAAATTTAAGTTCAAGTTCAAATGTTTTTTGTACAATAAAGTAAGAAGAAAGAAGAAACCGACATTCCCATAAAAAGACTTGGGAGCCATCGTAACATTTAGCAACATAACATGAACATGTAAACAAATTGACCTGGCTTATTACTTTTTTTGTTCAAATTTAATCAAATAGCTATAGGGCTATTTCTGGTCCTATACTAGTATATACTGCTATACTTCCTGGTCCTTTCCTTGCTTGTCAAGTCAAGTCATATTAATTTGCGTCACAGCGGTGCGTCCGTGTAGAATTGACGCGTTGTTTTTGGAGAGGTGCACGTCAGGGTACGCCGTAGGGTACACGCGCTACACACAGCCTACGGCTTAGCTACGGCGTGAGTTCGACGCAGAAGTATAAATTGGGCTTTAATGCGTTAAGAGCTCGCTCAAGTACTGTGGAGCTAAACCATTTAGGGCTATTTTAAAATGTATACGATGTTTAATAGGCAGCCAATGCAGTATTGACAGGACCGGGCTAATATGGTCATACTTCCTGGTTCTGGTAAGAACTCGAGCTGCTGCGTTTTGAACTAGCTTTATACAGACAATATAAATTCATAAAAAAAATATAAAAAAATAATTCTAAATGTCTCTGAGCTTCTTTGAGTATAGGTTGGGGGGTGAGATAGAGGGAGGTTGGGGGAGGTTAGAAGGGAGAGATGGTTGTGTACCCCTTTATAGAGCCTACATCCACTGGTGTGACAGCCATTTCCACCAGTGTGACGCTGATTTCATGTCACACTATAGGACATTGCTGTCACACCAGTGGACATTTTCAAGATCAAGGCCAGTTTGCGGCCTAGCTATATGAGAGACAGTCTTCAATCCTGACTAACAGTGTTAAGGTTTACATTATTTTCAATAGTCAATCAATATAAATTGATGAAAATGTTCAGATCAATACTTAAATTACGTCACACCAAAGGACTGCATAATGGATCCCATTTCTAGCAGTGCACAGAAATAGCAATATTATCAAAATATTTGAGACAGAACTCATCTTCTGTGCAGTCCATGTACTCCAGTGAGGTCTACTGTACTTCCTGGATGAAGAAGGGCCCCTCTCAGCAATAGGGTGCCCAAATTAATTCCCATTTTATATCTACAGAATGGCGTCACACCAGGTGGACACCAGTTTTGCGGACAAAATGTAATGTGTCATAATTATTCTAAATGAGGACCTTAAGACTTATAACCTTTAGTTTCACTAAGTTAACACTACTATAATAGAGATATAAGTATTTTAGTGTATTTAGACTTATTCTTCATTTAATTAAAGTAGTTTTAAGATAAGGAACGCTACCCCGGACAGTCACCCCAGTGGACAAATGTCATGTTTAAAGCAAAATATTTACATATTTGAATTATAATGCTCATTAATTACAGATGTATTAGTTCTGGCAGATTAAACTGTATATAAAAACAGTTATTTTAATGAAATATTATACATTTTTATTTATATTTGTGACTATGAACACAAAAATGGAGCGTCACGTCAACCACCCGCTTGTATTCCGTTGTCCGTTTGCTTGAGTCGTTACCAGTAATTCCGTCCGATTGGGATGCTCATTCCCCCCCCCTTTCTCTGATTTTGAAAACTCTTCACGATCGACTTAAAATGCTTCCAAGATCGACTTGTCGACCGCGATCGACGGGTTGGTGATTCCTGTAACGTGACTGTTTTACGGTCAATGACAACCCAGATAGCACAAGTCTATTTGATGTGATGTTTACATCTGGGAGACGTATTTTTAAGAGTGTTTGCTCATCTGCAATACGTCTATAGGACGTTTCCTGTCAGATGTCAAATAGACGTTTAGAAGATGTCAGTTTAACATGCATTCTAAACGTCTATTTGACATCTGACAGGAAACGTCCTATAGACGTATTGCAGATGAGCAAACACTCTTAAAAATACGTCTTCCAGATGTAAACATCACATCGAAGACTTGTGCTATCTGGGAAGAGTACTACCCAGATAGCACACGTACGTCTGCAAGATGTCTGTTAAAGATCACTTCATCTGGAAAGCATCTGCTGTTTACTAACATCTGATAGACATCTTTAAGATGTCAGTTTAACATACATTCTAAATCATTACATCTTAAAGACATCTTCTAAACGTCTATTTGACATCTAACAGGAAACGTCCTATAGACGTATTGCAGATGAGCAAACACTCTAAATAATACGTCTTCCAGATAACATGCACATCAACACGCACATCAAATAGACGTCTCCGTGATGTACGTGTGCTATCAGGGAATCAGCTGTTTCACGAACGTAACCACCAGCACATTTATCCCCACATAGCAAAGCCATAACACAGCGAGGGAGAAGAACTAAGTTACATGAAACAAGCCAACTACATATTTTACACCACTGACAAGGGAAAAGTCACTACTCACGATGTGGCTAGCTTCTTCTAGGTTTCTGCGGCTTCTCTTTCAAGGCAGTGACGAAACGCGCTCTGTAGCGCTGTGTGTTCGCTGTCGGCTACGGTAGAAACATGACGTCACAATATGTCGACCTTCATAGAAGGGGGTGCCCGCTAGGGGTGGGCGATACTGCAAAATTCGGTATCGATCCGATACCAAGTAAATACAGGACAAGTATCGCCAATGTCGATACCGATACCAATACTTTTTAAAAGCATGCACTTGAACTTACATGCACTTTCCAGTGCTAGAGCAGTGTGTCATGATTTATGAGGTGAATACGTAATTAATATGCTAAATCTGGATACGTTTTCATGACCACTAAATATTTTCTGATTTGTGCTCTCAACTCGCCAGTAATGAGTCAGTGACTTTTTCCAAACAATCCTTATTATAGTAAAGGCACTATTGTATACTAGCCTACTGTTGAAAAGTGTAGGGTCTGTAAGATTTTTAATTGTCTTCTGCATTTATTTGATAAAAAATACAGTAAAAACTGTAATATTGTTAAAATTTAACATAGGCTAGGCTATCTGTTTTGTCATAGTAAACTGTAGTCCTGTGATCAAAGCTGAATTTTCAGCATCATTACTCCAGTCTTCATGATCCTTCATGATGATAATTCATTTTAATATGCTGATTTGCTGCTCAAGAAACATTTCTTATTATTATCAATGTTGAAAACAATTTCATATTTTTGTGGAAACCATGATACATTTTTTGCAGAATTATTTGATGAACAAAGTTGAAAGAACAGCATTCATATGAAATAGATTTTTTTTAACAGAAAACCTTGACTGTCACTTTTGATTATGCACAATTTAATGCATCGATCCTTGTTGAATAAAAAAAATAATTTCATTAAAAATCTTACTGACGTCAACAATTTGAACTGTTACGTACACGTTTAGTTTGTTTATTGCGAAATAACTCCCGATTGTTTCTCTGTCATCTAAGCAAGACTTTGTTTCCCAAACACACTGGGCCAGCATCAAACGTGCTCTGTGATTGATTGTTTTTGTCTTGTATCCAGATGACTAGGAGACATAGTTCTATCCTACACAATTATTCGCTAACATTCGCTTAATTTTCCACTTACAAGTTTATTTTAAGCACTGAATTGTGGGCTTAAATAAATAAAAAAATACTGGTAAAAAAAACACATTTGGATCGATATTTTTATGTGAGGATCGATCCTTTTCGATACCACGTCAGTATCGAAAGTATCGATACTTCAGGATCGATCCGCCCACCACTGCCCGCGGTTATGTAGATATAAATGTCTCATTCTAAGGTAATAAAAACATTACGGTTTATTAAGTAAGTTCTTTATACACTACTGAAAACATAGTTATGGATGTCATATTACATTTCTGTAAATAGATACTCAAAATTTTTACACATTGCACCTTTAACATGATAGTTAGGCCTTTGCAGTTCATGCTAATATTTTTTATCATTATTATTATTTCAAATATCTTATTATATCTTGTGTGATGTGTTTTTTACAGAACGCTGAAGAGGAGAGTCACGTGGAGTATGTGTCTGTCAGCATGAGAAGATGAGTAAGTATTTTAATATAAAAGTACCAGATCCATCTGTGTGATCATTTCACTATAGGAAACTCCTGCAACGAGTCTAGGTATTTATTAAGATTGACAATCAAGGGAATATGCATATATATTTATGATGATATTCACTCATATATAGTGCGTTGATACACAGTTTCAGTAGTTATTTCCACTATTGAAATCATTGTATAAATTCAGTCATTTTAGAAAACTAAATATAATGTTGTAATGTCACTGTTGTAAAATGGGATCATGGAAATGTCACATGACTGATCACTTTATTTTAAACCTCCTTCCTGCCGGCAAAAAACCCAGTACATTTAAAGGAACACGCTGACTTTTAGCTTATTCACCGTATCCCCCAGAGTTAGATACCCTTTTCATCTCTGTGCGTGCTGTAACTCTCGTCTGACGCACCCACCGCTAGCTTACCTTGGAGGTAAATGGCTCCAGCTAGCATACTGCTCCCAATAAGTGACAAAATAAAGCCAACATTTTCCTATTTATATGTTGTGATTTGTATAGTCACAGTGTGTACAAATAACAAGGTCATATGAACACAGGCATTTAACCGTATACATACTGGGAACTAAATTCTCAGAAGGCGAAGCACTGCTACTTCTGTGGAGTGATTTGCTCGCAGCGCCTGAGAAGACCTGTGGTGAGGAGCAGAGAGTTCGCTCAGAGTGTTGCACTAATCCCTCCGCCCAAGTAGCAGTGCTTCGCCTTCTGAGAATATAGTTCCCAGTATATGGTTAGAAGATGCCTGTGTCTCATATGACCTTGTCATTTGTACACACTGTGATTATACAAATCACAACATATAAATAGGAAAATGTTGGCTTTATTTTGTCACTTAATGACAAAATATCACATATTAAGAGCTGTATGCATACTAGAGCATCTTCTATTATCATATATGTATAAGAATAGGGCTCTTAAATAAATGCTTTTAAAAAATGCTTTTTTTTATTACAGTTGATTTCACGCTGGGTTTTTATTGCTGGGTAAATGTAACACAAACAGCAGAAGAACATCATTGATTCACACTTTCACTCAGTAAACATACATGAGTCTCATGGACGATGACAACTTTATAAACCACATCCTGATTCTTACACTGCATTCATACAACCAAGAGATCATTGCACATTTTCACAAAACCTTAAACCCCTGAGGAAGATCAGCACTTCTAAAGAATTAATTACTTTAAGTAAAAATATTTCCATTTATTTTCATATTTACAGTTTGACTATACCCTGGGATTATTATAATAATATCACCGTCTGGTTTTGCATGCTGGACAAATCAAACCTGCAGTAAGTCATTCACCACCGTGAGATTCTGCTGAATAAACCTCTAGAAAATCTCTTTAGTTTGAACATAAACATCAGCAATTGAGTCTTTAGAACAAAAGTGCCTTTTTTAAACAATGAGTGTAAATTTCTCTTATTTACTACAGCTGAGAGTTTTACATCAGCTTTCATTATACAGATACAGAGTTAAATGTGTAAAATATCTGCATGCATAAGTGGAGCTGTTGACATATTTTCACCATAAAGCACCTCAGTGGAAGCTGAGAACAAGAATGTAAAAATGTGTGTTTTTTACTAACGTAATATAAAAGTATCAATTTCTAATACAAAAAATAGTAACTTTAACAATATAAACTATTAAATGGCAGTGTTATATGATCATTGTGTATTTCTCAACATGTTTGTGTAGATTAAAACATGACAGGAAGAAGCTCTTCACATCTAAACACACCAGCTCTGAACGGCCATTTTCTCACCTAAGATGTCTGTCCACCAACAGATCAAACCACATTTGTGAAGGAAACCGACCGCAGCAGTTTCAGTGTGACTCAGAAGATGAACGTCAGTGAAACTGTGAGATCAGACACGCTTTAACTCTGAAGCTTTTCCACATATATACTAAAACTGAGAACTGAATAAATAAACAATGATTTTAAAATCAACAGAGATAGTCTTTATTTTACCATGACAAGGAATTCATCCAATATTCAGTCAATATTCTTCTATTTTTACATATTTGACACAGTCAGGCAACTAATTGTGCAATTTTAATGCATAATTCAAAATCTATTAAAACAATTATTAAATTAAAGTTGGAATAACTCAGTTTCAATAGGCTTTGGAAACGAGGAGCTGCTCATAATGAGTAACAGTAAACAACAACAACAACAACGAGCGTCACTCACAGTATCCGCATCCTTCACTCCTGCCGCGGTGCATGCTGGGAACTTGAGTATCAGCAAAGATTTTTAAAATAATTCTTAACCTTCTGTAAATGTAAATTGGGGCATAGGGACATAATGTGTGTGTGTGTGTGTGTGTGTGTGTGTGTGTGTGTGTGTGCGTGTGTGTGCGTGTGTGTGTGTGTTTGTGTGTGTGTGTGTGTGTGTGTGTGTGTGTGTGTGTGTGTGTGTGTGTGTGTGTGTGTGTGTGTGTGTGTGTGTTAGGAGGGTCAGACTCTGTCGAGGGAGGACTTGCTCACATGCCACATTACTTCTGTTGTGTTAGTTTAGATCAGTTGTGTGTTTTTACATCTGAAAATGTTTCACGGGTTTGTTTTGTTCTGTTTGTGCTTCTGCCGTCTGATCGGTAAGTTATAATTTCTGAAATGTATTCATATATCAGAGTAATAAACTTCTGCTGCGGTTCAAATCAGATTATTTATCTGCTGCTTATTTTTCTTCTTTATTATTATCTGCTGTGATCAAATCTCTCTTGTTGTTTTGGGTATTTTAAATTCAAAAATTATTACAAATTAAAAAAAAATTATAATAATAATTTTAAATTCTTCTGCAGTATTCACTACAAAAGTCATGGAAATTCAGTAATACAAATTGTGTTGAATATATCCAGCATATTTAAACTTGTGCTGTAATAAACTTTTCATTTTCTACAGAAGATAATTTTAAAACACACTGAAGATCAAATTATTAATTACTTTTCATTTAGTTTGTAGTCTCTGCTGCTGTTAAAGGTTACAAACAAACAAACTGATCTCAGGCTTTCTAAACCAACATGAGCATTAATCTGAAAACCTGTTCATGTTCTCCAGGTGTGTTTGCAGAAATACAGTCAGTGTCAGTGATGGAGGGAGATTCTGTCACTCTAAACACTGGTGTTACTAAAATACATGAAGACAAAGACATACTGTGGAAATATGGAGCTGAAAAGAGCGCTATTGCTGAAATCAGTGGAAAATATGGGATCATCCACACATCTGATGGTCCTGATGGGAGATTCAGAGACAAACTGAAGCTGGACGGTCAAACTGGATCTCTGACCATCACACACACCACAACTGAACATACTGGAGTTTATATACGGGAGATAAGGGAAACTGAACTGACATCAAAAACATTCAATGTTTCTGTCTATGGTGAGTAGAGATGTAATTCCTCCTGTGCTTCTTGTTTTATTAGCTTTTACATATTGAAATGTTTAATTATGTTATAGTTTGAGATGACAGACACAATCACTGCTCATCAACACAATGAACCAAAAATAACTGTAGATTTATCCATATTTCTGCTTATTCTCTCATGTTTTCCAGCTCGTCTGCCTGTTCCTGTCATCATCAGTAACTCTCCACAATGTTCTTCATCATCATCATCATCATCATCAAATTGTTCACTGGTGTGTTCATCAGTGGTGAATGTGTGTGATGCGACTCTCTCCTGGTACGCAGGAATGAGTGTATTGTCCAGCATCAGTGTGTGTGATCTCAGCATCAGTCTCTCTCTACCTCTGGAGGTGGAATATCAGGATAAAAACACCTACAGCTGTGTGCTGAACAATCCCATCAGCAACCAGACCACACATCTGGACATCAACACACTCTGTCACACATGTGCAGGTACCACAGCACTGATGATATATGTGTGTGTTCACTGACCTGATCTCTGTCTTCTGGTGTAGATCACACTGACGACTGTCTCTCTTTTCCTCTCCTTCAGTTCCTCCAGTGTCTCTGATAGTGTTGATCTCTGCTGGATCTCTGATGATTGTTGCTGGATTCGGGATCTTCTGGATCTGCAGGAAATGTAGAAAAGTTGACAGAGAAGGTAAGTATTACAGCTTTTAAACAAGTATTATAATAAATAACTATTTGAAAATATATTCTGATTATTTTAGTCTATTGTTAGACCTAATTATCATTTAATCATAAATTTTGGTAACACTTTATATTACGACCCACAAACAACTGTGTAAGTAAACCGATATTACGGTGTATGTTTCTGTAATTATAGTGTACTTCCGTGTAGGTATAAGGGAACAATATGTTACGTTTTGGGTAATAAAGGGGTAACAAGCAGATATACAAGCAAATTATTTATAATGTAATTATTTTAAAACTAACAGGTATTCTGTTAATATATTCCAGGCAAAAATTGTACGTCTGTTGTATATAAAAGTTTTTATCACATTTCTGGCAAAATATGTTCTTGTGCAATGTTACAGGGTATTTTTGACATCTGTGGTTTGCAAATTAAATGTATATATATGGCTGTATGTAAGCACAGTATGATAAAAACTTAATTTATTGGCTTTTCTTACTAAACTAGGCTACTTAACGTTAAGCGAAAAAAAGAGAAAAAAAAGTTTCTGCTATGATTTTAATTTAGAACGTAGCCTACCATGTAGTACTTACTACTTACCTTATCACATTGTATTGCAATGACACTTAAATGTCAGGGCAAATACACTGTGTAATTAAAACGTTTTTTTTGTTTTTGTTTTGTTTTCATAATAAGAGTACCTTTCTCTGAAATTACTGTGCAAATAGTGTTGTTTCGTATTGTTACATAGTAAGTGTTTGGTACCCGTTTCATCTGTGTATTTACAGGGTAAGTGTAAATCCTGCGGGCTGTAAATTAAAGTGGCGCTTGTTACCCCTTTATTACCCAAAACCTACACGGAAGTACACTATATGTAATTACAAAAAAAGTACACCGTAATTTCGGTTTACTTACGCAGTAGTTTTATGTACATACATGTTTTTACATTGTACTTATATTTTGAAAATACCTGCATGTAATTACAACTGTAATTAATTGATGTAATTACATTTGTAATTACACAGTTGACCCTTCCCTTACACCTTAACCTACCCTTAAATCGACCCATACCAGCACACCTGTCCCTAACCTTACCCGCATCACATCTCAATAGCAGCAAAAGTGTTTTACAATACAACCTGAACACAATAAGTACATTGCACTTATGTTTCTATGTAAGTACATAGTACTTAAAGCAACTTAATATAAAGTGGGACCTGTTGTTTTAATGCGTCTATTATCATTGTAACAGTTGAGACTCGTCCAGAAGAGATCACGTACGCTGATCCAGCGTTCTACAAAAGAAACACAGATAAAACGGTAAGATTTTTTATTCCTGTCGTGTGTCTGTATCATTTCAGCAGTGAGTCACATGTAGATCAGTGTGTGCTTGTTTTTGTCTGATCAATCACACACCAGCAGAATATTAGACATAAGATCAGGACTCGTGTGTTGTGTTGACACGAGAGCGGACGTTGTAAATTAATATTTTTTAAAGCAAGCACTTGCTTTGTTCACATAATTGAGGTTAAACCATGGAGTCGCATGGATTACTTATATAATGTCTTTATCTATTATTACATTTATTATTATTATTATTATATCTTGTGTTGTGTTTTTTTCAGAGAGTAAAAGAGGAGGATCATGTGGTTTATGCACCTCTCACGATGAGAAGATGATCAAACATCAATCTTTACACCAGAACGAACTGTGTGACCTACAATTGATTTAAAGTATTTAAGATGGATTCATGAAACGGTCTCCTGAAAACTTCAAACAAACTTGCCCTGCATTACAAGGACTTTTAACAAACTCTAAACCATATGGCACATTGAAGAATTTTATGTTTATCTCTTTAAGTCCTAAAGATACAAATCTCATGAAAAAAGTGCAAAACGTTGATGCAAAACACTTATCTAAAGGATTGGAGACTCTGCCGTGGTCTAGTTTATTACCTCTGTACACAAATGTTTCTTGTGTGTGTTTGATGTCAGAGTGTGTGTCTGGTGTCAGTTGTGTGTCTGAGGTGTCAATAGCGTGTGATTGAAGGGTTTTTTCCATTCCTGCTCAAATGAAACCATGACTATTTTAAAAACCTGCTTTACAAAATAATGAACTTATCAATGCTGCTATCTGATAAAAAAAAAAGTCTCATATCAATCAAAGAAATTACTGTAGAATATGAAAATTTCATATTATTTGTGCTCATATGCATTATGATATTTTATATGCAGTGATCGTGCAGTAAAGCAGTGTTCGTTTCAGTGGTTATTTCCAGCTCTAGCAACACTTATTCTTGATATCCCCCCCCCCCCCCCCCTCCCGATACCTTGATAAGTCATATCCTGTTAGCCTTTTCCAACAGGGCTAGTTTTCTATATGATATGAATTTATAATTCGTATCACTCAACATATGTGATTTGATGCACCGATTCAGACAGGATTAACATCTCCATGTTTCAGTTCTACCAGAAAGACTCGGGAGAATAAATACTGTAACAATAAATGCAAGCAATAAAGTTCTTTGGCGTAGGCCCCGTCCATAGCTTACAATCCGAGGGTCCGGACTGAAGACGAAGGCAGGGGCGCAGCCGACCCCCGGGGAGGAATAGGAAGGGACCATCCTGGAGGTGATGGGGAGGATGGAGGTAAATGAAAGCGTCAGCATCTGCGAACTCAAACATGTGTAAGTACCGGTCTTTTATACCACAAGTATTAGACACGATTGGATAGATGAGAAGGTAATAAGTGACGTAGCAATTGAGTCTTCCTGGCAGAACTTAACGCTAAAGCTTCCATGAGCAAGTGTGTGTTTTCTTGATGTGGGCGTTACAGAAGGTCATGTGATGTGTTAGTGTGCATCACAGATGTATATGTCTTTTGATTTATTATTTGGTGATGACATTTTAATTTATTATAAAAAACCTATTTAAGTAAACTTCATGAGTTTATAAGTGTCTGTTTATAATAAAATTGAATAAGTGTGCAGAGAAGTCTATAGCCGTATCTTACTCACTGATATTAAAATGGGCAGTCTTCGCAGTTTCTGCGATTTAGCTCTATTTATTAATTTTATAATGTTGTTTTTTAATCGGATACCATCCGTGTTGAAACGATATTCAAGCATATCTAAAATTGGTGCGCAAATGGTAGCTAAGGTTGGTCAAAAAAACACATGAAGAGAAGCATTAAGATAATACAATATCAGAGGCTGTATACGACATCACACACTCTTGAGTAGATAGTCTGCTAATTTTGAATAAGTAATTACTTCACAGCCGCTAAAAAAGTAAGTTCTATATAGCGTGAATGTGTAGGCCTATGAATATAATCTGGACGTATATTTGCCATGTTGTCATTATTAGTTGTCAGAATCTCACTGGAGATCACTGAGACACTGTAGGTCATTGGGGTTTTTGCCTACTGTTTAGTAAGTACTAGTGTGAATTCAGATACAGTCACATTCGATGCCATGTCAGAATGTCACCGACGTATTGTAGCGACAACGAGAATGAACCAAACACAATTGAAGCTTTTAGGATTTTTGTTCATACATAGTCCCACAAAGAGTCTTCACATTCCAGATTCAAATCACCAGATCCAGAGAATTTTCAACCAAAAAGACCTTTTATTGTTTAACAGACTTCAGCAGGAAGAACGTTGTCAAAATTAGATAGTTTGGAAGACTGATGGGTTCAGAGATGTCACGGGATTGGACCCACCAAGTTAACGCCACAGGTCATTTGATCCCATGACAAAGAATTAAAACAGACTTCCCCCTTCTTAAAGACCTCTGAACGACTTCATTGTTGAGACGAGACAGAGACTTTCCATATAAAAATGCATACAATCATCACAAAACAATTCTTGACGAACTTATAATCAAAAATCGTTCAACTACATAATTCTATATTGGTTCTATGACCCCTGTATGTGTCTATTATGCTTAAATCACATAAAAGTCATGTAATTGTTGTACATTTTCATTCACCTGGGTGAATGAAAATGCATTGTGTCTCCTATCAATGTTCTTAATTTGATGGCTGGAAAATGATGGCTTGATTGAAATCTGTGTAAAATGTTTATGGTCTTAAAATGGAAATTATGTCTAAACTAAATCCTCTGCTCAGCTGCAGAGTAAAGCAGACCACAGATGACACGTGATTTACGATGAGAGGGGGATGATGGAAAATACCTCCTTCTCAAATAACCTTACAAGTATCTTATTGTCCGAATTCCTCCAGGAGGCGGGACAAAACACTTGAGTTTAAAATCTTAGACCCGAACACAGAAGACGGGCGGGCTCTCTCTCGAAAAGGTCTCGGCAGAATAACAAGTCGGGTGGAGACGGACGAGCAATGTAGACGAGCAGAGAAAATTACCCAAATTAAGATCAGGGTTTAAAACAGCTTCATTCAAGCCATCTAACTTGTCTCACTTTCCTTTCTTTTCCTTTGTTTTCTTTTCCGTTAAAAGTCTCGGTTCTAAGTTAAGTTTTGCTGCAAAGTTTCGTTTAAACGTTTCGACTGCAAAGCGCTTCCAACTTTAAAGACTTTCATCCATCCGCCAACACACCACGTGATTGGCTGCCCCAAGACGTCTCCAGGCACAGCCAGCCAGGCAACGCGAACGCAAGTAGCCTACCTCCAGACTCTTAACTGAACTGGTGCATTAATATAAAATTGAATAACCTGCCTAAGAAAAGATAGAAGGGTTAAATCAATGATTGATGGTTCGTTCAGGTCATGTCGTATAAGTGCACTATAGAAACTTGGGATTTCACTATCTCACTCTTAAAACTCATTCTTTCCTCACTCTCTTTCTTTCTGAAACTTGTATGAATGCGTGTGCGTGTGTTTGTGTTAGATATTAGTTTTATGTTTTAGGATAATCAATAAAGTATTGTTTGTATTTGAAAAGAGAAGCATTACTTGTGTTATGTGCTTACGAATTTATTGTCTTGAACTTTGATCTAAGTTACCTATGCTTTTACCCTTGATTTATTTCTTAATTGAGCTGTTAGCTGGGAATTAGTCTTTCTTGGCCAGGAAGATGTTATATTTCCTAGAATTATATTTCCTGTTTATGCTTTCCGTTCATTGGATGAACTGATAAAATGATCATACTATTGATTCTGCTACAGTAAATTCTGAAAATAATTAAATTATTAATTATTGATCATAATCCGTTATGAATAATAATTAGTTATATTTATACGGGCGTATAAACGCTACAGTATTGAACTTTGCCTTTTTTGTAATCTCAAAAAGTTCCGACGTGATGTTTCCGTTCCCTCCTTCAGAGAACAAGGGTTACATATGTAACCATGACGTTTTTCGCCTACTATATAGTAGGGAAGTATGCGATTTCGGATACAGCCATAGACATTCGTATTTAGGCCGGCTTACTTTGAAAATAGCATAATTTTATAATTTAATCATAACTATTCTCACAATTTTGTTTTTAACACTAGCTAATTCATTTATATTTTACATGTGTAAAGTTGCAGCTAATGCTCAAATTAAAGTATCTATGAATAATGACTTGTTAGGCTTCTTACCATCTCCTCAGACTACCGCCCGAGTAAAGAAGAATGTCAAAGAGTTCCTCAACCTTGCCCATCTGGTGCCCTGGAACGAGGGTACACTCAAGACCATCTTCTGGATGGGTTTGGACAACTGTTATTTTCGCAAGGTACCTGTGACGTAAAAATAAGAGAATAAGTGTTTATTGACCATGAGTGCAAATAGTTCTAAGTAAGAGGTGAAGATCACAGCAACTGGGTGACCCAGGGACGTTGATAGGCAACCCAGTCAGTGATGAAGGTGGAGACGTAAACACACTGTAAATGACTGCACTCGCCTTTTACTCTCTGATAATTCAGGGCCTGATGTTTTTCAGTCATCATTAAATAGGTAAGGATTTGTGTAAGGACTGTCACGGTAGACATATTCTCTGTTCCTTCTAGTCTTGTGTTTATGTTGTTGTGTGAGTGCACGTGTGTAGTGGGCGTGAGTGTATGACATCACCTGATCCGCTCCAGCTGATCGTCATTCATCACCAGCTGCAGTCTATCTCACGTCTCCTTAAATACTCACCGCTGTTCTATCATCCCTGTCAGATCGTTGTGTGATGTCCTGCGTGTTGGTGTTCCGGTGTTCTGTTCCTGCCTTGTGTTCCTGTTCCTCGTCGTCTGCATCTGGTTCTCCTGTCATCTCACCGTCACCTCTGCACAGCACTTCTTCACGGATCCTGGCCATCGAAGTCCCTGCGTCACTGTGTTCCACCTGCTTGTACTGTATCCTCATTTCCATCCATTAAACTGTTTAACTTGCGTTTGCTTCCTGTCCTTCATCCAGACGTTATGACAGAACGATCTGACCAACAAATGGAAGCAGCAAGTTCATCTTCGGGATCTTTGGAAGAGTTTATCCAACATAGCATTCGGAGGATGGATTCTCAGCAGCGAGAGATCGGCGACACGGGCCGGGCAGTACAAGCATTAGTGACGCAGGTGTCCGAGCTCACCCAGCAGATCCAACGCCTACAGAGTCCCGCTGCGCCGCCCACGCCGGCCGTTCCCCCACCACCTCCAGAGAGACCATCGCAGACCGAGCCCCGCCTACCGGTACCTGAGTCATACGCTGGAGAACCAGCTTTTTGCAGAGCGTTTCTGACACGCTGCTCCATGCACTTCGCTCTTCAACCACATACTTTCAACACGGAACAGGCAAAGGTGGCGTTCGTGCTGACGCTGCTAACCGGGAAGGCGGCGCTGTGGGGGACGGCGGTGTGGGAGAATCAGAATCCATGCTGCGCCTCGTTCCAGACCCTCGCCGCCGAGATGAGAAAGGTATTCGATCGGGCTGCCTCGGGGAGGGAGGCAGCCAGAACATTGGCGGACCTTCGTCAGGGAGATAAGTCTGTCTCCGACTTCTCAATCGAGTTTCGGACCTTGGCGGCGGAGTGCGGCTGGAACGAGGAGGCGCAGTGGGATATGTTCCTGCATGGGTTGGCTGACCACGTCCAGAAAGAGATTTACGCCCTGGATCTGCCGACCACACTGAATGGCCTCATTGATCTTGCTCTGCGGGTGGACGCTCGATTGTCAAGGGTCGAGCGTCGGGTTCCGTCCACCCGTACCTTCGGAGGAAATGACGGGACACGATCCAGCGGCAGGGACGTGGTCAGCCCCGTCTACGATCCCGAGCCCATGCAGGTGGGTCGAGCTCGGCTTTCCCGGGAGGAGAGGGAGAGGCGGAGGTCCCAGGGCCTTTGCCTGTATTGTGGAGGAGCGGGACATTTTGCTTATAATTGCCCGGTAAAAGGCCAAGCCCGATAGTAAACTTGAGGCTACTATCGGGTGGGATCTCCGCTAGGAAGACCTCATCAGCGATTACATCTACCTCCACTTTCCTCCCGGCAAGACTAAGATGGTCAGTCCATCAGCACGACTGCCAAGCACTTCTGGACTCCGGGGCTGAGGGTAATTTTATGGACCACACTTTTGCACAGAAATTTCAGATTCCCCTCAGACCTCTCACTCATAGGATCTCTGTTCACGCACTCAATGGACAAGAACTCCCCACCATTTCCCTCTCCACTCAAGACATTACCCTTATCACTTCTGGCAATCACTCTGAGACAGTTTCATTCTACATCATGGATTCACCTCTTGCACCCGTCGTCCTCGGACATCCCTGGCTCCTCCAACACAATCCCCGGGTGGACTGGCTTCATGGATCAGTGCTGGAGTGGAGCAAGGAATGTCATAAGTCTTGTCTCGTGTCTGCTTGTTCGTCTGTGCCTGTTTCTGTTTTTCAGGAGGAAACAGGGGATCTGTCTAACGTGCCCGCAGAGTATCTGGATCTGAAGGAGGTGTTCAGTAAGTCTCGTGCTGCTTCTCTTCCTCCGCATCGTCCCTATGACTGTGCTATAGATTTACTGCCAGGTAAGTCTCCGCCTAAGGGCAAGTTATATTCGCTTTCTATTCCAGAAAGAGAGGCTATGGAGAAATACATTTCTGATTCTCTAGCAACCAAGTTCATTCGCCCTTCCTCTTCTCCAGCGGGGGCGGGGTTCTTTTTTGTGGGGAAGAAGGACGGTTCTCTGCGACCTTGTATTGATTACCGGGGGTTGAATAACATCACGGTAAAGAATACGTATCCTTTGCCGCTGATGTCTTCAGCCTTCGAGAGGTTGCAGGGAGCGTCTATCTTCACAAAATTGGATTTGCGTAACGCTTATCATTTGGTTCGCATTAGGGAGGGGGATGAGTGGAAAACTGCTTTTAACACCCCCAGGGGGCACTTTGAATATTTGGTCATGCCTTTTGGGTTGTCCAACTCCCCAGCAGTTTTCCAGGCACTGGTCAATGACGTGTTGCGAGATATGATCGATCAGTTCATATATGTCTACCTGGATGACATATTGATTTTTTCTTCTTCTCTCCAGGAACATGTGCAACACGTCCGACGAGTGCTTCAGAGGTTGTTAGAGAATGGGCTTTTTGTCAAGGCGGAGAAATGCGATTTTCATGCACAGTCGGTGCCGTTCTTGGGACACATCGTGTCGTCTGAAGGTATGCGGATGGACCCTGAGAAGATCAAGGCTGTGGTGGATTGGCCAACCCCGGATTCTCGCAAGGCCCTGCAGAGGTTCTTGGGGTTCGCCAATTTCTACCGGCGTTTTATTCGCAATTTCAGCCAACTAGTCGCTCCTCTGACTGCCTTGACCTCCCCCAGAACTACGTTCAGGTGGTCTGACACGGCGGAAGCCGTGTTTACCCAACTGAAAGGCCGCTTTGTTTCAGCCCCCATCCTTGTTGCCCCTGATCCCTCACGTCAGTTCATGGTGGAGGTCGACGCGTCAGAGGTGGGAGTAGGTGCAGTGTTGTCCCAACGCTCTCCGGCAGACGACAAGATGCATCCCTGCGCGTTTTTGTCCCATCGTTTGTCACCAGCCGAACGTAACTACGACATTGGTAACAGAGAGCTGTTGGCAGTTAAGTTAGCGTTGGAGGAATGGCGCCACTGGTTAGAAGGGTCGGGGGTACCTTTTATCGTCTGGACTGATCACAAGAACCTAGAATACATCAGAACCGCCAAAAGATTGAACTCCAGGCAGGCTCGGTGGGCACTTTTTTTCGGTCGTTTTGACTTTACTCTTTCATACCGTCCGGGTTCCAAGAACATCAAACCCGACGCCTTGTCTCGCATATTTGATTTTTCTGAACGCCCGTCTACTCCCGAGTGCATTTTACCCAAGACTCTATTCGTTTCCACACTCACATGGGAGGTCGAATCGAGGGTCGAGAAGGCCTTAGAAGGGGTAACGCCTCCGCCCGGTTGCCCACCGAATCGTTTGTTTGTGCCGGAGGGATTACGGTCTGACGTTATCCAGTGGGGTCATGGCTCCAATATAGCTTGCCATCCAGGAGTTAATCGCACTAGCTTTTTAGTCAAGCAACGATTCTGGTGGCCACTTATGGCTCGCGACATTCACGATTTTGTTTTGGCCTGCTCGGTTTGTGCTACTGGTAAGACTTCCAATCGACCTCCAGACGGGTTACTTCAGCCGCTGTCGGTTCCTTCGAGACCCTGGTCCCATATCGCTCTAGATTTTATCACCGCCCTCCCCCCCTCTCAGGGGAACACAGTCGTTTTGACTGTGGTGGACCGGTTCTCGAAGGCAGCCCATTTTGTTCCCTTACCCAAATTACCCTCAGCTAAGGAGACAGCGGTGACGGTCGTTGACCACGTCTTTCGGTTACATGGCCTCCCGATTGACGTGGTTTCCGACAGGGGACCCCAGTTCGTGTCCAAATTTTGGCAAGAGTTTTGTAGATTATTGGGGGCGACGGTTAGTCTATCCTCTGGGTTTCATCCCCAGAGCAATGGTCAAACCGAGAGGGCCAATCAGGATTTGGAGAGAGTGTTGCGATGTTTGGTCTCCAAGAATCCTTCCTCATGGAGCCAACAGTTGTCTATGGTGGAGTACGCCCACAACACGTTGCCAGTGTCAGCCACGGGCCTATCTCCGTTCGAGTGTAGCGTAGGTTACCAGCCACCAATTTTTCCCAGTCTGGAATCCGAGGTTGCGGTCCCCTCCGCTCACGCCTTTGTTCAGAGGTGTCACCGCACCTGGATTAGAGCCCGTGAGACTCTACTCCAGGTGGGGGCGCGCACCAAGGCCAAGGCCGATCGCCACAGGTCAAAGCCTCCCGTATACGTCGTTGGTCAAAAAGTGTGGCTGTCAACTAAGAACATTCCTCTGCGCACCGTCTCTAATAAGCTTGCACCCAAATTTATTGGCCCGTTTCCTGTCACCAAGATCATTAGTCCGGTGGCAGTCCGCCTCAAGTTACCTCCAGCGTACAGGAGGGTCCATTCCGCCTTTCATGTATCCAAAATTAAACCCGTGTTTCATTCTCATATTAATCCGCCCGTCCCGGTTCCTCCTCCACCGCGACTCGTAGATGGGGAGACCACATATTCGGTTAATCGCATTCTGGACTCTAGGCGGAGAGGACGCGGATTTCAGTACTTGGTGGACTGGGAAGGTTACGGTCCGGAGGAGAGAAGTTGGGTGCCTGCTAGAGACATCCTGGATCACTCCCTTATCGATGATTACAATCGACAGGTAACGGAGTCTGGGAACGCCAGGAGGCGTTCTTAGGAGGAGGGGTACTGTCACGGTAGACATATTCTCTGTTCCTTCTAGTCTTGTGTTTATGTTGTTGTGTGAGTGCACGTGTGTAGTGGGCGTGAGTGTATGACATCACCTGATCCGCTCCAGCTGATCGTCATTCATCACCAGCTGCAGTCTATCTCACGTCTCCTTAAATACTCACCGCTGTTCTATCATCCCTGTCAGATCGTTGTGTGATGTCCTGCGTGTTGGTGTTCCGGTGTTCTGTTCCTGCCTTGTGTTCCTGTTCCTCGTCGTCTGCATCTGGTTCTCCTGTCATCTCACCGTCACCTCTGCACAGCACTTCTTCACGGATCCTGGCCATCGAAGTCCCTGCGTCACTGTGTTCCACCTGCTTGTACTGTATCCTCATTTCCATCCATTAAACTGTTTAACTTGCGTTTGCTTCCTGTCCTTCATCCAGACGTTATGACAGGGACAAGATATTAGCATTAGCGTATACGGCTGGTGAGTATAAATTGTAAAAAAAAAAAATATGCTATGACCAATGCCATGATTGCTATGACCAATTGTACTTGTGACTGGTACTGTACATGTAACTTACGTATTAATCTTCTCCTGGTTTAAGATAAGCCCTGTCTGTGAAACTGGGCCATGGTTACATAATGTCGCCTCTTCTACTGGTGTTGGGCCACCTTGCTGTCTATTTATTTATTAATAATATATTTTTTACTTTTCAGACTTCAAACCATGCTGAGGAGCCTGGAATGGGCAAAGGGGAGGCTTCTAAATGCTCAGGCAGCAGATGAGATAATCCATGAAGTATCAGATTTTATTCTGGAGATTCAAACTTCTGAACCGAGAGCGCAGGAAGGTAAATCCCATCAAACTGTTTTGCAAACAAAAATAAAGAATTAAATGGGGCACTAGGAACAGCCATTTGTAGTGGTGTCCAAAACCATAGTGGACGTTATAAAGTGCACACATTCAATCCTATAATGCACCGCAATAACATGTGCAACAGATGTATGCTCAACGGCTAGAGAATACCCATAATGCACTGTGAGAGTCGTGCTGAATGAATTTCTGGGTCTCGCCAGCCCTTCCGGCGCACTCATTGTCTGAATTCACTCACTCATTTTCATTCACTTCTTCTAGTGGACTATATTAGTGGAGTAGTGTAGGGAATAGTGAATGAGATATAAGGGGCGAATCACAACCTTTGATTGGCTGGATCAGGTGTGTTTAATTAGGGTTGGAGCTAAACTCTGCAGGGCAGTGGCCCTCTAGGAATTGTTTGAGCCTATTGAACTATAGGAAAATTATTATATAGTCAACCGGTTTCCTAATCAGGTGTTTTATAAAAGTAGTATATTATAATTTTTCTGCAGAAAGTACTGGATATATACCTCCACTGAATAGTAATGGATCCAGAGGTGCGCCGTCTTATGTCATTACTCAGGATCAACTGTCATTTCTGTTGTCTTGTGGCTTCACTGTAACACAGATTGCAGATGTTTTACACACCTCTGTGTCCACATTTAAACGACGTTTAAGGTACATTTTGATTTTACAGGTTTTCACCTCTGAGCTGTACGAGTAAATTTTAGCGTACAAGTTCTCAAACTCACCTCTAACGTTACATGCTCTCGAGTTTTGCTAACGTTACTCTTTTACCTGCATACAAGTCGGTCCTTGAGGGTCACTCACTGTCCTGCAGAGTTTAGCTCCAACTTGTCTCAAGACAGACACGACACCTGCCTGGAAGTGGCGTCTAGCTGGTTCAGGTGTGTTTCAGCGGGGTTGGAGATAAACTCTGGAGGACCCTCTATTCCTTACCATCCATGGAGATGTAGCCTAAGAACATAAATTTTTAATAAAAATAAAAAAAAAGAGTCGAAGTTCTTTGTGTTGATAATGAATAACTTCATAGCTGCCATCTTAATCGTAAATAATATCCTTCATCAAACCTATGTGTTCCCATCTAATGCTTCTGTATTGCCCACATCCTCCCACAACTGCATTTATTCCAACGATCCTGCCGTTTCAACGCTGAGATATAGTTTCCATTCTGTACTTCTACATGGGCTGAAACTCAAAGAAATAGCCTAGATATTAAAAACTCTGAGAAATAACTATGACAACACTTGACCACTAGAGGGATTCATCATATTCCCACACAGAACAAACGTGGTATTTGCTTTGTCAAGCATCATTATTGGCTACTGTTTATATAAGGTTTATTAATAATATTCACTTTTTGCCATAGAGCCATTGAACATGGTAATTATATTTCTCCAAAAAAATAGTACAGTTATTGTTACTATTATAATATTATCATTTGAGATCATCAAAGAATGTAAAATAAATTATAAATAAATTGTAATTTATTGTTATAATTTCATTATAATAACTGTTGCTGTTTCCCATGCTCTTCATTAATACATAAAGTGTGTACTACAAGCTGCATACTGCGCTAGACCACCATCTAGTGTCCAAACTAGGAATTCACCGTTCAAAGAATGCTCATTAGATGCGTTTAATGCCATTTATCACATGAACATGCATATATCTTTCAAGCTGCGGGGTTTGGCAAATGATAGTATTTTGGCTCTGACATGACAAAACATTTGCATGACAGAAACAGGCATCAAGATACACTCCTAAATGAGCCGTCCAGAATTATTTTGCCAGCCCTGTTCCTCACTCTGGATGCGTAGTTCTTGGAGAGTGTGTGTACCAGTGACTCTCTCAGCAGTCCAGACTATCCGCTGTAGTCTTCGAAGGTCTGAGTTGACACTAGAAAATGCCGGGCCGTCTGGTTGAGGAACGACTACTCCCAAAGAAGACAAAGGACGTTTCAGAGTTAACATTTGAACTCTCCCTTGAGAAACTAGCATCCCCATCCAATACGAAATCACACTGACTCAATCCCCTCCGTATTGTATTATTTTACATTTCTTTCCCTTCTCTCCCTTTCCCCCACCTCGTCTCTCTCTCATGCTGAGATCACCTGAAATTCACCCAAAAATGTACGTGGTTTAATGTGAACAATTATCATACAACACTTGGTATCATTTGAAATGTCTCAGCGTGACTGGTACAAAGGTCTCGTCTCCACAGGAGTAAACCAAAAGGTAATAAAGTTGATAAGAGTTTAGAAATATCTTGCTTACGGAGAAGGGTGCCTTCCAGGGAAATGGCATCCTGCCCTCAAAAAGTGTAAACTCTGAATGCAAAATCACATTGTTAGCAAAATTGTTAGCAAATGTTTCCATGAAAGGAGTTTCTGCTTCAGTCTGAGTACTTAAAGGGATGGTTGATTATGATTTCACTTTTTTAACTTTAGTGTGTTAAGTTGCTGTTTGAGGATAAACATCTGCAAAGTTACAATGCTCAAAGTTCAAATCAAAGGAAGATGATTAGTTGTTTTCTGGGTACTCAAAGCACTTTACATGGAAAGGAGAATCTCCTCAACCACCATTTCTGAATGGTTAGTTGAAGAACAGAGCAAGGCGAGCATTTGTGCTTACAGAACTTAAGGGATAGTTCACCCCAAAATGAAAATTCTGTCAGTAATTACTCACCCTTACGGGGTTGGTCCAAGTTCAACCATTACGGGGTTGGTTAGTTCATCTTCGGAACACGAATTAAGATATTTTTGATTAAATCTGAGAGCTGGATCACTCTATGAGGATTGTCCACTTCTGTTGATCAGTTTATTTTGTCAGTGTTTCTGGTGTTTGTGATGGTCAGAGATCCAGTCTGATGATCCAGCTTCAGTCTGTCTCTGAATCTCTCATATAGAGCTTCATTGTATAAGGCCATATATCGACCACATTGATTTCAGCTAAACGTGTGGTGTAGGGTCCAAACGTCCACAGAAGAAGCTCATCTCTCTGTATTTCAATAACGTAGAGTGACAGTCTCTCCCTCCGAGACTGACTTCAGTTCATGTTACAGAAGCACAGAAGTACAAAACAGAAAATAGGCTAATCAGAACAAGAAAACCAAAAGGTTTTATGTTTGTGACTTGTGATTCACGTCTAATAACATGACAATACCTCCTCTTCCAGCCAGCAGAGAAAAACACAAGTTCATATGAAGTGCCTCCAAAGTCACTGCTGAAACATCTGCTATAATACTGTAAATGAATAGTTTTGAATGTAGAAATCCCACATAATGGTGTATTTAAATCTAACAGCAGGGGTTAATTCAATAGAAACTGTACTTCCCGCTGTATAGAGCACCATCTAGTGTTCAAAATTAAACTTCACATCTGGAACAATAATAGGGTTCTGGGCCCGTATTCATAAAGAATCTTAATGCAAAGAGTAGCTCCTAGTGACACAATTCTAAGAAAATTCTTAGAAATGTGGGTGTTTACTCTTAAAATTAAAGAAAAAATCCTAGTAAAGAAAAAAGTAATTCAGAGAGTATCTTAACCCTTAAAAGAGGTCATAAGGTCAAAATTGTTAGGAGCACGGATGAGGACTTTTAAGAGGCTTAAGAGTTTCTTTAGCAGAGGAGAAAATGGCAGAAAGACAAAGAGGGAGAAGAAATGTGTTGCAGACAATGGATGACAGTGAGTTTGATACATTAAAACCAACATTCAAACCACCACTTAAATAGACATGCCAGCAATCAGTGTCATTGGAAAGAGTGGAACAATTTTTATCATTCTAAGCCAATCAAATACCTTATAGGAAATTAACAGCATGGTAAATAAAAAAAGGATTTATATACACACTAGGGATGCGCGGTATACCGGTACTGCAAAAATACCGGTATATATTATATTTCAAACGGTACAATATCATCATTTTGTTCAATTCGGTATTTGATGCGCTGCTGTTTCGAAGGTCACCGCTAGGCGGCAGTGCGCTATCCAAACTGACGCGGGTCATGCGAAACCGGCAAACGGTGACAACAGAGGAACACGATGGATCACAATGGATCAAACGAAGCTCATTCGAATTTCTACACGCCCGAAATAAAAAAATAGAGAGCAGTATTAGTGAAATAAGGCATTACTTTGCCTACAAAAGTCATGAGAAAAGTAAAGAAACAGATCTCAATGCACCACTCTGCAAACATCAAATCTGCCCAAGCACTTGACGTGTCAGTTGCTCATCTTGACTTGGTCAAAGAGTTCAGAGATCGACAGGTTAGTCCATCATTCAACTGATTTAATTTAGACTTTTATTGAACACTGAACAGCGCACATACATAAGAGCTTATCAATTATATGATACGGTAAACACGAAAGCACAAAATCTGCTTGCATGACACGGTAGAACCAATTCAGTTTAGGTCTCATCATTGTTATACCTTCAAACAAACATATATTAATTGAATTTGAATGAATAAAGAATAAAAATTTGAATAATATTAATTTTAGTGTTAGTGGCATAGTAGTGGCGAGCGAGAGAGAGAGAGAGAGAGAGAAAGAAATAGTAGTAATGTTACTAATGTTACAATTAAGCTACATTTGTCAACATTCATTAGGTAACCTGACCTAACAGTATTATAGCATTTATTAATCTATATCAATCAATAATTAAATGACCTAAAAAATTAAATATACTAATACATGTTTAGCATGTTAACATTACTTTATGCAATGCAATAAACTAATATGAATGAACCCAAACAGTAACCAAACCAAGATGAATAATGTGATTGTTGATGCATGACAGCTATGGTTTACATGTCATTTCAGTATTCTATTATTATTAGCCTATATGTGAATCTATTATTATACAGATATTAACCTATTTTAATTGTATAATTTCAGGGGGGGGGGGATCTTATATTTAAGATCCGTAATTTCACTTACATGACAATTAATAGGTAATCTTCATTGCCATTTAAGTGAAATTACTGAACTTAAATATACAAGCTTGATAAAAATTACCATTCTAGAAGAAAATTTCAAATGGCACTTAGAGGCTTTTGCATCTGATCTCTTCATATATATATATATTGTGTGTGTGTCAGTAACGTGCGGTGAAGTCTTGTCATGGGTAGGCTGTGACCTCTATGGCTGTGACCTATCAATGTGGCATATTCACAGGGGCGTAATTTGCCGCTGCAATCGGTGGCGCGGTTACAGTGTACTCGTGGCTCACGCAGTCTTCACATGCACGCGCGCTTCAATCCGTTTCGGAGACTCTCTTTGTTCATTCCGGTGAAATCACAAAACAAAAATGCACACAAACGTGTCCCTGCTTAATAAAATACAACCACTGATGAACATATTCGGTTTTGATAAAAAAATAAAAAAAACTATTCGATTGCGGATTAGAACCCAGAACCTCTGACATGCTCGGCAAAAGTTCTACCACTGGACCATTAAAGGACTCACGACAAATTGTCGGATCTATATGTATATATATGTCGTACACACACCTGTCCCACCCACTTTTTCTGTGTAAAAAAAGTGTACAGCCACTGTATATTCATTCAGGTAATTTAGCAACCCAAGTTAATATCAGGCATCATCACATCGCTGCCTGCATACAAAGTCAGAATCGCGGATTAAGTGAGAGCGAGTGGATCACGTCATATGAAGCAGTCTCGGTCTCTGCCTCAATGTTGATCATTCAAGACAGCGTGAGAACTGACTGCGCATGCGCAAATCTCCGTAAACTACGTTCTCTTACGAGAGGTTCTCTCGTATTGCGTAAGCTAGCTTACGCTACGGGAAAGATTCATCTTTTCTGAGAAATTGAAGCCAAAAAATTATCCTATAATTTTGTATCCATTGTCAACGCAGTTCAACTGCAGCAGAGCATGAGCGGGCTAACTAGCAGCTCATTGGCTCGCTCACAGGGAACTGCTTAAGCCTATGAGGAGACGCGATTGAACTCTCGTCCAATGAGAGTCGACATGCTCTCATTGCGTCATAGCCCGCCGAAGCGGGCGTGGTCAGAGAGTATAAATAATGGCGTCGTAGGCTGAAACTTTTCATCTCTTCAGCGAGGCTACACGCATCTGCTGATCTTGAGAGAAGCCGCCGTCGTCGACAAGGCAACTTAGCGAGCATCTAGGAGACTGAAGAAGCCGGCCGTCTTCGCCACCTTCAGCCGTCCTGCAAGCTACCGCCATCCGACGGAATATATCCTTTTTTCTCTCTTGCATATTTACTGTATCCTTATTCTAAAAGAGCCGAGCGTCTTTTTCAAGATGTCTCGTACCATTTCCTGCGGTTCTTGCCGCGCTCCCCTCGAGACTGGAGACCGCCATGTCATCTGCGCTCTCTGTCTCGGATTGGAGCACGCCGAGCTCGCCCTCGCTGATGGCGGCTGCGAGCTCTGCGAGAGTATGCCGCTGTCGACCCTGCGGGCTCGACTTCAGGCCGTAAAAGAAGCTTCCGCGCCGCCTCTGACTTCGCCGCGGAAGAAGAAACGCCGCTCACAGAGGCCGCCGGAACCCCAGCTTGAAGCGTTCATTCCGCCGGAGCCCGTCGCCTCCCGCTCTCCATCTCCGCCGCTACCGGACATACAGCTGCCGCCGAGTGGCCGCTCTGTTGCCTCCGAGGACGCCGCGGACATTGAGACATGTTCGCTTCTCGCTTCAGACAGTGAGGAATGGTCCGGTTCTCGCGCTTCTTCGGCCCGTGAATCCACCGCGACCCGCGCGGGCATCGAGGACGAATTAATGCGCCTCCTGTCTCAGGCCGTCGAACGCCTCGGGCTCGAGTGGTCCCCTCCCCCCGAGCAGACCACCAACCGCATGGACGGCAGTTACTTCCGCCAGCGCTCGACTCCCGCCACCAAGCGGGCCGCGCCCTTCCTCCCTGAACTACACGCGGAGCTCTCTAAGTCCTGGAATGCCCCGCTCTCTGCCAGAACTCGCTCTGATTCTTCCACCCCGCTTCGCGTTGTGGACGGAGCCGCTGAGAAGGGCTATCTCTCCATTCCCCCTGTAGAGGACCTGGTCGCTGCACACTTGTGCCCGCCCTCCGCGAGATGGCGTTCATCACCTGTGCTTCCCTCTAAAGCCTGCAGAGCGACTTCGAGTTTTCATACCCGCGCTTATTCAGCCGTCGGTCAAGCAGCCTCTGCATTGCACTCCATGTCTGTTTTACAGATTCTACAGGGTGACATACTCCGCGAATGGGATGAGAACGGAAGAGATCCCCCTAAAGTCGCGGATTTGAGGAGCGCCACGGACCTCGCCCTTCGCGCTACAAAATCTGCCGCTCAAGCCCTGGGAAAATGTATGGCCGCCATTTGTGTGTCTGAAAGACATTTGTGGCTCACACTCGCCGACATGGGAGATTCTGAGCGCGCCGCTTTTCTAAATGCCCCGCTCTCTCCATCCGGCCTCTTCGGATCTGCCGTCACAGGTATTGTTGACCGTTTCTCCGAAGTTCAGAAAGCTTCCCAGGCCATGAACCTCTTCCTGCCTCGTCGCGCTAGCTCCTCTGCAGGCCGCTCACGTGACCAGCCTCCTGCACGAGCCCCACCTCAGCGCCCAGCTCAGCACAGCCAGACTTCGCAGCGAATGTGCCCACAACACTGTGTTCACTCATACACAAAAGCACGTCTGTTCCCGTGTCCCACACAGAGCACACTCTCATAAAGCGGCCCCAATCCGCTCGAGTTTCAGAGTACATAAAAGCGCCCACGAACCCGTGCGCGCTTCCCCCCTCTGTTCACTCTGTTACACGGCCCATAAACTCCTCTCTGAGTGTAAGTCCCGTTGTTATAAGCAATATGAGCGCGCGCACACAGCCCGCCATGTGCAGCGACGAGGACCGGGTAGCCATTCACCCCCTAGCATTGCGCTGCAAAGCGTGGGAAGCTATTACGGGAATTTCCCAGTGGGTGCTAAACACAATAAGGCTGGGCTATCGCTTACAGTTTCGCCGCCGCCCTCCAAGTTTTCGAGCGCGGCTAGAAACTACTGTGAACCTAGAAGCGGCGACGCTGCTCCGTTCAGAGATAGCAAAACTATTGTGCAAAAGGGCTATAGAGAGAGTGCCTCTGTCTATGAGCGAGTCGGGGTTTTACAGCCGCTATTTTCTTGTTCCCAAGAAAGACGGCGGCCTCAGACCAATATTAGACCTCAGAGTGCTGAACAAAGCTCTCATGAAGAGACCGTTCAAAATGCTCACTATCAGAAAACTCCTCGCGCACGTGCGCCAGGGGGACTGGTTCATTTCACTAGATCTGAAAGATGCTTATTTTCAGATTCAGATAAATCCCCTTCACAGGCCATTCTTACGTTTCGCCTTCGAAGGCCAGGTTTATCAATACACAGTCCTTCCGTTCGGCCTATCCTTAGCACCTCGTACGTTCACGGAGTGCATGGACGCGGCGCTCGCCCCCCTGCGGAGTCAGGGGCTGCGAATACTGAACTATTTGGACGACTGGCTGATTTTGGCACAATCACAGAGGGAGATACTGTCTCATCGTACAGTTCTCCTCGACCATCTGAAAGCTTTGGGCCTCTCTGTCAACTGGACAAAGAGCGCACTTCAACCCAGTCAGACTATTTCCTTCTTGGGTATAGAGCTAGACTCGGTCACGATGACGGCTCGTCTGTCAACACAGCGCGCGCGCCGTGTTCAGCGTCTCGCCGCATCTTTTCAGATGAACAGACTCACACCTCTGAAAACTTTTCAGAAGGCGTTGGGCTATATGGCCTCAGCCTCCGCGGTGCTCCAACTGGGGTTACTGCGCATGCGCCCGCTTCAGCTCTGGTTGAAGAGCCGTGTGTCTCACCGTGCGTGGACCACGGGCTGCCAGCTGATAAAGGTAACGCAGACCTGTATTATAGCTCTGCAACCATGGACCGTGACAGAATGGTTTCAGCGGGGCGTTTCCATGGGGACTTGTTCTCGCCGAAAAGTCATCTCGACAGACGCATCCAACACGGGTTGGGGTGCGGTCTGCGAGGGCTCACCGGCCTTCGGCCCCTGGTCAGCTCAAGAGAGCCTCCTTCACATAAACTGTTTGGAGATGTTAGCGGTCGAGAACGCGCTCACGCGTTTTCTCCCGCGCGTTCACGGTCACCACGTGCTGATCCGTTCGGACAATATAGCCGTGGTCTCCTACCTAAACCGTCAGGGCGGAGTCAGATCCAGAAATCTTTTCAGACTGACAGAACGCATATTAGTTTGGTCGCAGTGTCACCTGCTATCGCTCAGAGCGACGCACGTGCCGGGCCATCTGAACGACGGTCCAGACAGTCTGTCCAGGAACCCCATTCCCCCCGGGGAATGGTCCCTGCACACTCTTACAGTCCAAAAGCTGTGGCGAATATTCGGCAGAGCAGAGGTGGACCTCTTCGCCTCAGAAGAGAACACCCAGTGCCCAATATTTTTCTCGAAGAGCGACGACGCGCTAGCCCAGACCTGGCCCAGCCGCCCGCTTTATGCATTCCCTCCGGTTTCTCTGCTACCACAGGTGCTTCAGAGAATCAGGGAAACACGCCACTCGGTGCTCCTCATAGCCCCGCGTTGGGAGGGTCAGACTTGGTTTCCGGAGCTCACTCAGCTGTCACAGACAGCCCCGTGGCCCATTCCAGTCAGAGCAGATCTCCTCTCTCAAGCTCGCGGCACGATCTGGCACCCCCACCCAGAGCGCTGGGCGCTACACGCGTGGGTGATCAACAACTACCCGTTGCTTTGCCAGAGGGAGTGTTAAACACGATCATGCAGGCTAGAGCGGCCTCTACGAGAAGGCTCTATGCGTCTAAATGGTATGTGTTCTCAAAATGGTGCACCGACAGAAATTTGGACCCACGGTCATGCGAGGTTCCTTCCTTGCTAAGTTTTCTCCAAGAGATGCTGGACAAGGGCAGGCCCCCGTCCACTCTTAAGGTGTATGTGGCAGCCGTCGCAGCGTTCGTTGAACCCCGGCGCGGCCAGTCACTGGGCAAAGACGGTTTGGTCATCCGCTTCCTCAGGGGAGCTAGAAGGATGAACCCCTCACGCCCCCCTTCGGTGCCGATTTGGGATCTTTCCATAGTTCTCGAAGCTATGAAAGCCCCCCCATTCGAACCACTAAACACCGTGGACCTCAAATACCTCTCGTTCAAAGCCGTTTTTCTGCTTGCGCTCGCATCAGTAAAACGTGTGGGAGACCTTCACGCGCTGTCAACTAGCGCTTCCTGTCTTGAGTTTGGGCCCAATGACTCCTTAGTCGTTCTCAAACCTAGACATGGTTATGTCCCAAAAGCGATTGGTACCCCATTCAGGGCACAAGTTATTTCCTTATCGGCTCTGCCTGCATCCGATAACGAATCTGACTCTAATCTCCTGTGTCCGGTCAGGGCCCTGAGATTATACGTTTCCCGCACTGCTCCGGTCAGACGATCTGAGCAGCTGTTTGTTTCGTTCGGTGGGCGCACCAAAGGGTTGGCCGCCTCGAAACAGACACTATCCAGATGGATAGTTGATGCCATTGCAGCCGCATACGCGTCGAAAGACCTGCCATGCCCTCTGGGCATTAGGGCTCATTCCACTAGAGGCATGGCCTCATCGTGGGCATGGTCCAGCGGAATTTCCATTCACGACATTTGTGTGGCAGCAGGATGGTCTTCCCCTTCCACCTTTGTCAGATTTTACAATCTCGAAGTTCCCGCCTTGCAGGCTAAACTACTAGCTATCTAGTATGTTACAGATTCTCTGGTGAGCTGCACTAAAAAGAGTTATTCACACAGACCGGTTCCCGCTCTGTCTCTCTTATCAAGTGCTTAGTACTACACAATCACCGGCCCGCTCTGCTGGCCCTGTCTCATGTACATATGTTCATTCCCACTATCAAGGGTTCCCCCGGGTCTCCCCTGGGACTCGTAAGTGGATGCTTAGCACGCACGGCGTTGACCAGGTGTTCCCGTAGCGTAAGCTAGCTTACGCAATACGAGAGAACCTCTCGTAAGAGAACGAATCGGTTACCTAACGTAACCTCGGTTCTCTCTAGATGAGGGAACGAGTATTGCGTTCCTGGCCGTGCTTGTGCTACTAGCGTTTCTCGCTTCATTCTATGAAAACCAGAGTTTCAGCCTACGACGCCATTATTTATACTCTCTGACCACGCCCGCTTCGGCGGGCTATGACGCAATGAGAGCATGTCGACTCTCATTGGACGAGAGTTCAATCGCGTCTCCTCATAGGCTTAAGCAGTTCCCTGTGAGCGAGCCAATGAGCTGCTAGTTAGCCCGCTCATGCTCTGCTGCAGTTGAACTGCGTTGACAATGGATACAAAATTATAGGATAATTTTTTGGCTTCAATTTCTCAGAAAAGATGAATCTTTCCCGTAGCGTAAGCTAGCTTACGCAATACTCGTTCCCTCATCTAGAGAGAACCGAGGTTACGTTAGGTAACCGATTCGTTCTATGGACCAAAGAGGCACTGCGAACCTCTGCCTCAATGGCCATGGCCTTGAATTTCCCGCATGAAACAATGGTTTTTAGGAGCAAACTATGCCAAAAGGAGTATTATATGAGTATTCCTGATTTTTTTTGTTACAAAAATTTATATTTGGAATAAAATAAATGCAATTAATAATGTGGTGAATTAATAAAGCTCTTGGAATTAATACATGTAATGTCAACATTTCCTTTGGTGAGGCACTGCCTACCCTGCCTACCCTGACCGCACGTCCCTGGTGTGTGTGTGTGAAAGCGGTCAAATAGGAAAAATTACGCATGTAATTTCAAAGTGAAGGCTTATAATAGACCCTACAGGTGAAACTCAAAAAATTTGAATATCGTGCAAAAGTTATTATGTTGATGATTAACTACAGCTTATGAAACCCCCAAAATTCAAAATCTCAGAAAATTAGAATATTACATGAAATAAAATTTAAAAAAAATTTAAACACAGAAATGTCAGCCCTCTGAAAAGTATAATCATGCATATGTTTATAGTTATATATACTAAATATATTAGTTTCATCTTTTAATTTGAATTACTGAAATACATTTTGCACGATATTCAAATTTTTTGAGTTTCACCTGTATACTTAAATCACTCTTTTTTTCCTTCTTGGACAACCAACCAATCGCAGTCTTCAAAAGATTGTGTCATACATAGCAACGGGTTCAGCCCCGCCTCCTCACTAAGATGAAAGTTTTTGTCTTTTCCTTACTCAGAGTTGCTCTCAGATCGGTCCCGAATCACTCTTAAGCTAAGACTCCTACGTAAAAGTTTTTAAGCTAAATTAGGAGTTTTCTGAGAGAGTTCTTAGAATCTTTATGAATAAGGGCCCTGATCTTTTGTATATGGCTCAGGCCCCTCCTTCAATGCAAGTCTGTGGGATCTTTTCAGTAAAAATGGTGAGATGTACACAATGGATGATAATGTGTAGTAATTATGATAACACTGAATTTGTCCTCTGCATTTACCCCATCCAAATTTGTGCACACACACACACACACACACACACACACACACACACACACACACACACACACACACAGTGGTGCCTGAGGAGTGATTGGAGGTTATGTGGCTTGATCAAGGACACCTCAGTCATTTCCTGTCAGTATTGTGAGTCAAACCCGCAACCCTCGGATTACCAGTCTGATTCTCTAACCATTAGGCCACGAGTGAGTGCCCACTGCACACTAGAACATCTTCTAGGATAATAACCAGAAATCAGCTACAGTACATAGCCTATATTAAATAAATGCTTTTAAAATTCCGGTTAATTACACACTGGGTTGAGTTTGGACTGAACAGCTGGCCGGCTTGAGTAAAGGTCAAAAGTTGAATCCTTCCACTTTTCTACATCGATCTTCAGTTGTATGATATTGATTGAACTGATAAATCTGGTGTGTTTTTGAAGAACAGCATCATCACTGTGAGCTCAACAGGAAACACTCATACACTGATGATATGTGTGACCCTTCAGGATGAGCGTCCAACACTAGATTATAGGAGCTTGAGTCTACACTTTGAAAAAGAGCTTTGAAGCTCTTTATGATTCTGCTGTTGATGTGTAGTTTATATTGTCCAGAGTCTGTGTTTCTGGTGTTTGTGATGGTCAGAGATCCAGTCTGATGATCCAGCTTCAGTCTGTAAATGTAACACATGCAAACAAACAGCAGAAGAACATCATTGATTCACTCCTCAGTAAACATACATGAGTCTCATGGACGATCTTTAACAACTTTACAAACCACATCCTGATTCTTACACTGCATTCATACAACCAAGAGATCATTGCACATTTTCACAAAACCTTAAACCCCTGATGAAGATCAGCACTTCAAAAGAATTAATTACTTTAATTAAAAATATTTGCATTTATTTTCATATTTACAGTTTGACTATACCCTGGGATTATTATAATAATATCACCGTCTGGTTTTGCATGCTGGACAAATCAAACCTGCAGTAAGTCATTCACCACCGTGAGATTCTGCTGAATAAACCTCTAGAAAATCTCTTTAGTTTGAACATAAACATCAGCAATTGAGTCTTTAGAACAAAAGTGCCTTTTTTAAACAATGAGTGTAAATTTCACGCTGTCCCTTATTTACTACAGCTGAGAGTTTTACATCAGCTTTCATTATAGAGGTGTGAACCTACACTGGTCTCACGGTTCGGTTCGATTACGATTATCATGTCATCGATTCAGTTCAATTCGATTATCGCGATGCATTGCGATGCACCGCATCCTCAATTTTCAATTTTACTTCAAAAGTGATGTATGCGTGCTCGCGCGCGTGCGTGAGTGTTCGCCTGTTCAGGAAGTCGCAGTGACAAAAACAGAGACATTCCAGTTTAAGTTTCATGGGACTAAAGCCTGTTTATGCTATTAAGAAAATGAAATTCTTTCAAAATCAATTTTGTTTTAAAGAAATGTTCATTTAAAAGCAGTGCTCATTCATCAGTGTATGTTACCCTGGAGTAGGGTTGCCACCTTCAGTGTGGCAAAATAAGGGACACCCATTCACGGCCCCCAATCACAATAATTTATGGTCTGACCTAGGGCTGCACGATTTGGGGAAAATGTCATATTGCGATTATTGAGGTCAATATTGCGATTGAGATATGTGATTGCGATATAATAAACAAATGGTTTCATGAGTCAACTTGTTTGGTTCTAAAGCAAATGCACTCACAGATTAGTGATGATTCTGAAATGTGTATTTCTCAACTCAAACTAGCAATAACAACTAAATAATTGATAACACCTATAATGATAAATAGCTATCAATTTTTTAAAAAACATTTATTAGGCTTCAAAAAATATAACAGCTTTTAATTTAAGTGAACTTCAAACAATCCTCACATAAACCCATAATAAATGTCATATTTACCTGTGACCTTCCTGTCTAACAGGTAGGACATACAGAAATTGAATAAAGTTATTAAACAGTCTACGCTGCATAAATTATATATAGACTAATCCTTATTAAAGCTAAAGTAATTACTGACAGAAAGCTTTATTGATAGCTGGCCCTTTAAGAGCGCTGCTGACAGAGACGCGGATCTCACACTCGCCTCATTCTCTCACAACTCTTTATGTCCATCATAAGACTGCTCTTATGTTATGAAAATACTTGACAAATGACATTTTGGCATAATTGTGTGTGTTATTGTTCGTTCAAGCGCGAAAGAGAACTGTATTCTTTCGCGCGGTCTGTGCATGCGCTACTGGCGCGCGTCTTTCTGTGAGTCACATTCAGGACATTCACAAGCAGCGCGCTCTCTTTTGACTTGTCGTGCATTGGTTTAAAGCAGGTTTGAAGTTTTTATTCAACTATGTGTGGGCCTTATGTAAAATACGGGACAAATCGCGTCCCTTATTGATTTGATACGGGACGCATCATTTTACTTGTAAATACGGGACGATTCCGTATTTTAAGGGACGGGTGGCAACCCTACCCTGGAGACGCGCACATCAAACGTCATCGAGTCCGCTGTTGAAGACGATCATATAATCACGCGTAACAAAACAGAATAATTGTAATTTGACCATCGGGTGCGGAAGGGTTGCCATCTGTCCCGGTTTGTCCCGATTCCCGGGACACTGAACGTCCAGGTTTTCGAAAGGCTACGTGAATGTATGTTCAAACCGTGTAGCGCAGAGAGGGAGAGAGCGAGACCTTGCGTGTGTGTGCTAGTGTGCCTCAAGAAGCGCATGTAACTTGCATGCGCATATAAGAAGCGTATGTAAGAATGTTTAATTACTCGCACTCGCGTCTCGCCTCCCTCTGCCAGTGTATGCTACCGCGACAAAGCACATACGCGATAAATGACGTCAGAAAAGCGTCAGTAGCCTACATTATAACCGGTTATGGTCTATTACTGAACCGATACCGAATCGTCCTCGTCTGCATCGCGGTGCATCGTAGAAACGATTAATTTCGACACCCCTATTTCATTATACAGTAGATACAGTGTTAAATGTGTAAAATATCTGCATGCATAAGTGGAGCTGTTGACATATTTTCACCATAAAGCACCTCAGTGGAAGCTGAGAACAAGAATGTAAAATTTTTTGTTTTTTACTAACGTAATATAAAAGTATCAATTTCTAATACAAAATAATTGTAACTTGCAGTGTTATATGATCATTGTGTATTTATTGCTTTTCTCCCCCAGTTTCTCAACATGTTTGTGTAGATTAAAGCATGACAGGAAGAAGCTCTTCACCTCTAAACACACCAGCTCTGAACGGCCATTTTCTCACCTAAGATGTTTGTCCACCAACAGATCAAACCACATTTGTGAAGGAAACCGACCGCAGCAGTTTCAGTGTGACTCAGAAGATGAACGTCAGTGAAACTGTGAGATCAGACACGCTTTTAACTCTGAAGCTTTTCCACAAATATACTAAAACTGAGAACTGAATAAATAAACAATGATTTTAAAATCAACAGAGATAGTCTTTATTTTACCATGACAAGGAATTCATCCAATATTCAGTCAATATTCTTCTATTTTTACATAATAAACAAACAGGCAACTAATTGTGCAATTTTAATGCATAATTCTAAATCTATTAAAACAATTATTAAATTAAAGTTGGAATAACTCAGTTTCAATAGGCTTTGGAAACGAGGAGCTGCTCATAATGAGTAACAGTAAACAACAACAACAACGAGCGTCACTCACAGTATCTGCATCCTTCACTCCTGCCGCGGTGCATGCTGGGAACTTGAGTATCAGCAAAGATTTTTAAAATAATTTTTAATCTTCTGTAAATGTAAATTGGGCATAGGGACATATGTTAAACATTTGTCTCTGTGTGTGTGTGTGTGTGTGTGTATGTGTGCTCGTGTTTATATTACATTGTGGGGACCAAATGTCCCCACAAGTATAGTAAAACCTGAAATCACCTACATTGTGGGGACCAGTCAGCGGTCCCCATGAGGAGAACAGCGTATAAATCACACTAAGTAATGTTTTTTGAAAATGTAAAAATGCAGAATGTCTCCTGTGATGGGTAGGTTTAGGGACAGGGGCACTGTAAGGGGACAGAATATACAGTTTGTACCGTCTAAAAACCATTACGCCTATGGAGAGTCCTCCTAATGCTGTCGCACCAACATGTGTATGTGTGTGTGTGTGTGTGTGTGTGTGTGTGTGTGTGTGTTAGGAGGGTCAGACTCTGTCGAGGGAGGACTTGCTCACATGCCACATTACTTCTGTTGTGTTTGTTTAGATCAGTTGTGTGTTATTACATCTGAAAATGTTTCACATGTTTGTTTTGTTCTGTTTGTGCTTCTGCCGTCTGATCGGTAAGTTATAATTTCTGAAATGTATTCATATATCAGAGTAATAAACTTCTGCTGCGGTTCAAATCAGATTATTTATCTGCTGCTTATTTATCTAATTATTATCTGCTGTGATCAAATATCTTGTTGTTTTTGGTATTGTAATTAAAAAAAATATAACAAATAAAAAAAATAATAATAAATTTTAATTCTTCTGCAGTATTCATACACAACTACAAAAGTCATGGAAATTCAGTAATACAAATTGTGTTGAATATATCCAGCATATTTAAACTTGTGCTGTAATAAACTTTTATTTTTGCTCTACAGAAGATAATTTTAAAACACACTGAAGATCAAATTATTAATTACTTTTCATTTAGTTTGGTGTCTCTGCTGCTGTTAAAGGTCACAAACATACAAACTGATCTCAGACTTTATAAACCAACATGAGCATTAATCTGAAAACCTGTTCATGTTCTCCAGGAGTGTTTGCAGAAATACAGTCAGTGTCAGTGATGGAGGGAGATTCTGTCACTCTAAACACTGGTGTTACTAAAATACATGAAGACAACGGTATACTGTGGAAATATGGAGCTGAAAAGAACGTTATTGCTGAAATCAGTAGAAAATATGGGATCTTCACATATAATGTCCCTGATGGGAGATTCAGAGACAGACTGAAGCTGGACGATCAAACTGGATCTCTGACCATCACACACACCACAACTGAACATACTGGAGTTTATAGACTACTGATTAGTGGAGAGAAACTGACATCAAAAACATTAAATGTTTCTGTCTATGGTGAGTAGAGATGTAATTACTCCTGTGCTTCTTGTTTTATTAGCTTTTACATATTGAAATGTTTAATTATGTTATAGTTTGAGATGACAGACAATAACTGCTCATCAACACAATGAACCAAAAATAACAATAGATTTATCCATATTTCTGCTTATTCTCTCATGTTTTCCAGCTCGTCTGCCTGTTCCTGTCATCATCAGTAACTCTTCACACTGTTCTTCATCATCATCATCATCATCATCATCATGTTCACTGGTGTGTTCATCAGTGTTGAATGTGTGTGATGCGACTCTCTCCTGGTACGCAGGAATGAGTGTATTGTCCAGCATCAGTGTGTGTGATCTCAGCATCAGTCTCTCTCTACCTCTGGAGGTGGAATATCAGGATAAAAACACCTACAGCTGTGTGCTGAACAATCCCATCAGCAACCAGACCACACATCTGGACATCAACACACTCTGTCACACATGTGCAGGTACAGCAGCTCTGATGATATACACTCACCGGCCACTTTATTAGGTACCCCATGTTAGTAACGGGTTGGACCCCCTTTTGCCTTCAGAACTGCCTCAATTCTTCGTGGCATAGATTCAACAAGGTGCTGGAAGCATTCCTCAGGGAGTTTGGTCCATATTGACATGATGGCATCACACAGTTGCCGCAGATTTGTCGGCTGCACATCCATGATGCGAATCTCCCGTTCCACCACATCCCAAAGATGCTCTATTGGATTGAGATCTGGTGACTGTGGAGGCCATTTGAGTACAGCGAACTCATTGTCATGTTCAAGAAACCAGTCTGAGATGATTCCAGCTTTATGACATGGCGCATTATCCTGCTGAAAGTAGCCATCAGAAGTTGGGTACATTGTGGTCATAAAGGGATGGACATGGTCAGCAACAATACTCAGGTAGGCTGTGGCGTTGCAACGATGCTCAATTGGTACCAAGGGGCCCAAAGAGTGCCAAGAAAATATTCCCCACACCATGACACCACCACCACCAGCCTGAACCGTTGATACAAGGCAGGATGGATCCATGCTTTCATGTTGTAGACGCCAAATTCTGACCCTACCATCCGAATGTCGCAGCAGAAATCGAGACTCATCAGACCAGGCAACGTTTTTCCAATCTTCTATTGTCCAATTTCTATGAGCTTGTGCAAATTGTAGCCTCAGTTTCCTGTTCTTAGCTGAAAGGAGTGGCACCCGGTGTGGTCTTCTGCTGCTGTAGCCCATCTGCCTCAAAGTTCGACGTACTGTGCGTTCAGAGATGCTCTTCTGCCCACCTTGGTTGTAACGGGTGGTTATTTGAGTCACTGTTGCCCTTCTATCAGCTCGAACCAGTCTGGCCATTCTCCTCTGACCTCTGGCATCAACAAGGCATTTCCGCCCACAGAACTGCCGCTCACTGGATGTTTTTTCTTCTTCGGACCATTCTCTGTAAACCCTAGAGATGGTTGTGCGTGAAAATCCCAGTAGATTAGCAGTTTCTGAAATACTCAGACCAGCCCTTCTGGCACCAACAATCATGCCACGTTCAAAGTCACTCAAATCACCTTTCTTCCCCATACTGATGCTCGGTTTGAACTGCAGGAGATTGTCTTGACCATGTCTACATGCCTAAATGCACTGAGTTGCCGCCATGTGATTGGCTGCTTAGAAATTAAGTGTTAACGAGCAGTTGGACAGGTGTACCTAATAAAGTGGCCGGTGAGTGTATGTGTGTGTTCACTGACCCGATCTCTGTCTTCTGTTGTAGATCACACTGACGACTGTCTCTCTTTTCCTCTCCTTCAGTTCCTCCAGTGTCTGTGATAGTGTTGTTCTCTGCTGGATCTCTGATGATTGTTGCTGGATTCGGGATCTTCTGGATCTGCAGGAAACACAGAAAAACTGATAGAGAAGGCAAGAGTAACCTGCTTTTAACAAGTGTTAACAAATAATAATAAATGATAAAATACTCCTAATGCATTTTTCAATTGATTAGAATTTAATATTTAAATATTTATTTATGTAGGTAATGCCATTTAGTTCTCAAATAATGTTTGTTATTGGTTGTTGCATTGATCTGAGCAGCTCTTTACTCGTCTCACACACAAAAACTGATTCTGTATTTACTTTTACTCTGGTAATAGTGATGTTTTGTGTGTGTGTGAAAAGTAATAATGTCAAATTCCATATTGCCATTTTTAAAATTTCAGTATTAAATAGATTTAATTAATTGTGTGCAAGAACTTTGACAGCCTAATAATCACACATGTTGTAGAAAAAAAAAAATATTTACATTTGTAGTTTTAATCTCTGTTATTCAACAGTTCAGATTTGTGAAGATGAGAAAACTTCTGTTGTTATGTTACTTCATCCATCGTTCTATGAAAGAAACGCACAAACATCGGTAAGATCATTCATCATTAGTTTCTGTTGTGTGTTTGTATCATTTCAGCAGTGAGTCAGATGGAGATCAGTGTGTGATTGTGTTCGTCTCTATAAATACCATTTCAGATATTTTCTTTCTTCAATGTAGTTCCAAAATAAGCTATTTTACTGTTGTATTGTTAATGTGTATAAAATATTTCAGTAAAAGTAATCTATAATTGATTTATTGTCTGATGTAACAGAGGTAAATTAAAAGGAGTATATTGTAGCTCCTATTTCAACAGATTATGTTACTTTCTTATTATGATTGATCACATTAAATATCATTTTTTTTTAGCAATTACTACATTTTAAAGCAACTAATTAACACAACATTATTGCAAGATATTTTAATATAATAAATGAATAAAATGTTATATAAGTGTCAGACAGCAGAGGGGGGGGAAATACTAAGAGTTTGAATACACCTTCTGGTGCTACTTGGACACATCATCAGTAAAGAACCTTGGGTCATGGGTTTCGGGTCTTTAATCTTCATACACCCTCACCCGGGCGACCCAGCCGGGGGTGATCAGTCCCCGGCTTGTGTCCAAGTGGCATGTTGGTCCACGTACCCCCCTACGGATCCACAGCCACCGAGAAGCTCTCTCTGCGGCCTCTAAGATGTTTGTGGTGGATTTTTTCAATTGCAGTCCTTTCACTCCAAGGAGTTTGAGGGTTCGCAGCAGTGAGCGGCCAGCGAAGCCTCGGCACCTGACCTCGACTGGCTCGTAGCGAGCTTTCCAGCCGTTGTTACGGCATTCCGAGCTGAGCTCTGCATACTTAGCCCTCTTGCGCTCGTGGGCCTCTTCAATACTTAAAGGGGACAGTCTTCTTCCAAGGGGACAGTTAGTTCCAGGAAAACCACTTGCTTAGTAGACTCAGATGTTAGCACCATGTTAGAGAGAAGAGAGAGAAGTTGCTGTGATGTTACCTGGAAACTTAAGCTGTCTTCTAAGGTCGACTTGAAGCTGCCAATCACGAGCAGTGGAGAGGAGCCCCCCTGTAGAGCTAGGCCGGTGGTGTTGTTCCTTCTGCCCAGCTCTGATGAAGGTGATTATTTGTTTGGGGGCTGCCTGGGTCTTGCTGAGCTGGATCGGTGTGCGGATAGAGTCTTTAACACCTGATCGTGGCGCCAGCGGTACCGCCTCTCCCCTGGCACTTTTGAGCAACTCAGCTGCCACTTTTTCCAGACCCGGCTCCTCCTCCGTCTCACCAGGTTCGGCAGCCGGCGTGGCAGTAACTGCTGCCCCAGCTGCCGTACCTGAGCGTAGCTCCACTTTATCCCTCCTGAGGAAGGCCATCTTTGCCTGGTGGATCTTCAGGCCCCCCCCCCCCCCCCCCTCCTCTCTCTCGGGTATCCCTGGGGGTATATTTCTGTAGGGTTCTTCGTAGCTTTTTAACAGTATAATTGTGAAAAAGAAAAACATAAACTCATTACATTTTAAAGGGAGAAATAAACTGAAACTCTACTGTATTCAGACTCAAATTAATTCATAAAACTCTTCAGGTCAGGCTAATATTAATACAATATTGATCTGTTGTTATTTAGGTTTTTACAAAATTGTCAGTTTTCCCATTCAGCTTGTGTTGTTATGATTTAACATAGTTAAGCCTTTGCAGTTCATGTTAATATTTTTTATTATTATTATTCAGAGGTGTCAAAAGTATTCACATTCATTACTCAAGTAGAAGTATAGATACTAGGGTTTAAAAAGACTTCTGTAGAAGTTGAAGTATCAACTCCAGTTTTTTACTCAAGTAAAAATGTAAAAGGAATGGTTTCAAAAACTACTTAAAGTATAAAAGTAAAAGTAATGCAAGGAAAAAATGCCATTAATGACAAAAGCTTAGACCGCGCCACAGGAGCCTATAGTGCACTGGCCCATCTCCTCAAAAACACATTTTTCTAAAGGCCATAATGACTATAATGTTATATTAAAATGTTAATGTTGAAAAATTTGAGATGCACTAGACTCCCTGTTTCAGCCGCATATATGCCCATAGAAAATGAATTTCAGTTTTATTTAAATTTCAATTTTAGTACAATGCAAACCATATCTGTACTACTGAGCATTAACGTTTCATGAAGCAGAAGATAGAATCACCTATCACAGAAAACTTTCTGCATTTTTACATTTTCTCTTAGTTTGTTTATAAGCTGCTTTCCAAAAATAAATAAAAATAAATTACCCACAAGGACAAGGATTTCGGATATTGCCATCTTTGTGGGGATATTTTGACACTTTAATGTAGGGTTGCACACACACACACACACACACACACTCTCTCTCTCTCTCTCTCTCTCTCTCTCTCTCTCTCTCTCTCTTTCACACACACACACACACACACACACACACACAATCTCTTCTCTCTCTCTCTAACACAACTCTCTCTCTCTCTCTCTAACACAACTCTCTCTCTCTCTCTTCTCTCTCTCTCTCTCTCGATTATCTTTATCCGCTTCGCAGAACCAAATGTAACTACAGCCTCTCACAAGTTAGAAAGAAAACACAAAGCCAATCAGTTTAGCGATGTGTGTTCAGGAGGCGGGACTCAGATCTATTAACCGTGTGTGTTATTGGTCATTTTTTTGTTGAATAATTTATTCAATATTACAATTTTTTTCGATTGCTTTAGCACAATTTTGAAAACAGGGCCCGGTTTGTCAAAACACAACACACAATTAACACAACCCTACACCAAAGTAGCACAACACTTCAGATCATTTGCAAAATGGAACACTTTTGTCAAAACCATTCAATGTCTTATAAAAACCTTATTTTGTTGTCATAACAACCACAACCATCATATGATTTGACTCTGTTTGAATCAGTTAAACACTCCTGTGCTCAACCTAAAACACTTTTAGCATTTACAGAGAAAGTGAAAAAATAAATTCACCAACACCACATGACATAAATTTTGCAGAGTAATGAAAATATTTATTTCTTTTCATGTACTCAAGTCAGTCAATACTGAACATTTCACCCAAAAAACATTTTCCAGTTTTCATACAGTATTACTGAACGTACCATTGTACTGTAAGCTTACAGTAATACTGTAACAAATTACATATCCAGTTCAGTACTAAACTTCTCTCCGCCTAGCTGGTTCTGGCCACAGGGCCTCGTCAACATCACAGGCTATATTTTCATTTGCAAGGCAACGTGGGAAAAAATCTTTTCGAGTGACGAATACACCCTTGTATGGATGCTGCTTCAATTTGATCACATGCTTCCTCCATAGCTTGAATGAGGGGCATCTGGACATAGGGCCGGAGATCATAAACCTTCCACCGCCATGTTGAGAAGAACTCCTCGATGGGGTTTAGGAAGGGGGAGTATGGTGGAAGATACTGAACTGTAAATTGTGGGTGTTGATGAAACCAGTTTTGGACCAGAGCAGAACGATGGAAAGCTACGTTGTCCCAGATGACAATATATTGCATCTGGTCCCTTTGGTTTGCTGCTGTGATAATATTGTGTAATCTGTCTAAAAATGTAAGAATGAGGACAGTGTTGTAAGGACCCAGGTTGGCAGGGCGGTGGATGACCCCATTCTGTGTAATGGCAGCACAAAGGGTAATGTTACCCCCACGTTGCCCTGGTACATTGACAATAGCCCTGTGGCCAATGATGTTTCTTCCCCTTCTTCGCACTGTTGTCAGGTTAAATCCAGCCTCATCAATGTATATAAACTCATGCGGGACTTCCTCCGCATCCATTTGCAAAACTCTCTGAAATACAGCAAAAGATCACATTGTGTAGATCAATATACTGTAGGTCTGCTATATAGTAAAATTACATGTACAGTAAAAAGATGATGTGTTGCGGTACACAATACTACAGTCAGTGAACAAAACGTACCACCACATATTCACGCCGCAGGACCTTCACCCTGTCTGTATTTCTTTCAAATGGCACTTTATACAGTTGTTTCATCAGAACTTGATGTTTTTTAAGGATACGGGGTATTGCTGACAGAGAGACCTGTTGGACATTATTGAAAATGAGGTGATCATTGACAATATGGGCTTGAATTTCTCGAAGTCTGATTGCATTATTGGCCAAAACGGGGTTTATGATCTCTCTCTCTTGCTCCTGTGTGAATATGGGGCCCCTCCCTCCTTGGTGCTCACGACGTTCAATCCTATGTTGGCCAAACAAAATACATAGCTTACTGTAAAATGATACATAGTAACCAATGGATTTTCTGTTGATTGAAGAGAAGTTTCTCACCTGTGCTCTTGACGAAATGTCCGAACTATTGATGCCACCGTGTACCTGCTTAGGTTAGGCTGTACTCTCAGTCCAGCCTCCCTCAGTGTTAGTCCGTGGTTTATTACATGGTCCACAATTGTTGCACGAATTTCGTTACACAGATTTGGCTGTCTTCTTCTTTGTGCATGTCCTACCACTCCTCCAGGTCTTCCTCTTCCTCTTCCTCTCCCTCTCCCTCTCCCTCTTCCTCTTCCATCTCCACCTCCACCTCCACCTCCACCTTCACCTTGTTCTCTCCGGATTCCCCCTCTCATCCGCACTCTCCCTCTTCCTCTTCCTCTTCCTCTTCCTCTGACACCGTCCATTTTGAAGACAGGTGAACTTACCTGTTGCCTTTTTATAGTACTTAAACCTGATTGGTGTGTCTACAATTAAGCACCAGTGTGTGTGCACACCTGGTGGCTGTGTTTAACCAATTGGTTCATGGGTGTGTTCATTTGAAAGCCTTTGCTTTGAAATTGCAAGGAAATTACATCATGATACATTTCTGTGTCAAATGCAAACAAGTGTGTTTAGTGTTTTGCAAATCACGGTGTGTAATGTTTTGCAAAAAGTGTGAAGCTGACAATGTGCTTACAGTTGTGCAAATCTAGGCTGGTGTTTTGCTCCTTGAATGTAAGGTTTTGCTAATTGTGGGAAAGTTCTAATTTTAGTGTGTAAGCAATCGAAAAAAAACTGTAATGACAAACGGAATGAAATCGGAGTAACGAGGCTATTTTTAAAATGTAAAGAGTAAGGAGTAGAAGTAAAAGTCGGCTGAAAAATAATTACTCAAGTAAATTATAGATACCCAAAATGTCTACTTAAGTAAGGTAACGAAGTATTTGTACTTCGTTACTTGACACCTCTGTTATTATTATTTAAAATATCTTATTATATCTTTTGTGATGTGTTTTTTTACAGAACGCTGAAGAGGAGAGTCACGTGGAGTATGTGTCTGTCAGCATGAGAAGATGAGTCAGTATTTTAATATAAAAGTACCAGATCCATCTGTGTGATCATTTCAAAACCCAGTCCATTTAAAGGAACACGATGACTTTTAGCTTATTCACCGTATCCCCCAGAGTTAGATAAGTCCATACACACCCTTTTCATCTCTGTGCGTGCTGTAACTGTCTGACGCACCCACCACTAGCCTAGCTTAGCACAAAGACTGGAGGTAAATGGCTCCAGCTAGCATACTGCTCCCAATAAGACCTTGTGACCTCTCATATGACCTTGTTATTTGTACACGATGTGATTATACAAATCACAACACATAAATAGGAAAATGTTGGCTTTATTTTGTCACTTAATGACAAAATATCACATAATACAAGCCGTATGCATACTAGAGCATCTTCTAGTATCATATGTATAAGAATAGGGCTATTAAATAAATGCTTTTAAAAAATGCTTTTTTTTTATTACAGTTGATTTCACGCTGGGTTTGTATTGCTGTGTAAATTTAACACAAACAGCAGAAGAACATCATTGATTCACTCCTCAGTAAACATACATGAGTCTCATGGACGATGACAACTTTATAAACCACATCCTGATTCTTACACTGCATTCATACAACCAAGAGATCATTGCACATTTTCACAAAACCTTAAACCCCTGATGAAGATCAGCACTTCAAAAGAATTAATTACTTTAATTAAAAATATTTGCATTTATTTTCATATTTACAGTTTGACTATACCCTGGGATTATTATAATAATATCACCGTCTGGTTTTGCATGCTGGACAAATCAAACCTGCAGTAAGTCATTCACCACCGTGAGATTCTGCTGAATAAACCTCTAGAAAATCTCTTTAGTTTGAACATAAACATCAGCAATTGAGTCTTTAGAACAAAAGTGCCTTTTTTAAACAATGAGTGTAAATTTCTCTTATTTACTACAGCTGAGAGTTTTACATCAGCTTTCATTATACAGATACAGTGTTAAATGTGTAAAATATCTGCATGCATAAGTGGAGCTGTTGACATATTTTCATCATAAAGCACCTCAGTGGAAGCTGAGAACAAGAATGTAAAAATGTGTTTTTTACTAACGTAATATAAAAGTATCAATTTCTAATACAAAATAATTGTAACTTGCAGTGTTATATGATCATTGTGTATTTATTGCTTTTCTCCCTCAGTTTCTCAACATGTTTGTGTAGATTAAAGCATGACAGGAAGAAGCTCTTCACATCTAAACACACCAGCTCTGAACGGCCATTTTCTCACCTAAGATGTCTGTCCACCAACAGATCAAACCATATTTGTGAAGGAAAGCGACCGCAGCAGTTTCAGTGTGACTCAGAAGATGAACGTCAGTGAAACTGTGAGATCAGACACGCTTTTAACTCTGAAGCTTTTCCACAAATATACTAAAACTGAGAACTGAATAAATAAACAACCATTTTAAAATCAACAGAGTTAGTCTTTATTTTACCATAACATGTAATTCAGACAATATTCAGACAATATTCTTCTGTTTTTACATATTTAACACAGTCAGGCAACTAATTGTGCAATTTTAATGCATAATTCTAAATCTATTAAAACAATTATTAAATTAAAGTTGGAATAACTCAGTTTCAATAGGCTTTGGAAACGAGGAGCTGCTCATAATGAGTAACAGTAAACAACAACAACAACAACAACAACGAGCGTCACTCACAGTATCCGCATCCTTCACTCCTGCCGCGGTGCATGCTGGGAACTTGAGTATCAGCAAAGAATTTTAAAATAATTTTAAATCTTCTGTAAATGTAAATTGGGCATAGGGACATATGTTAAAACATTTGTGTGTGTGTGTGTGTGTGTGTGTGTGTGTGTGCGTGTGTGTGTGTGTGTGTGTGTGTGTGTGTGTGTGTTAGGAGGGTCAGACTCTGTCGAGGGAGGACTTGCTCACATGCCACATTACTTCTGTTGTGTTTGTTTAGATCAGTTGTGTGTTATTACATCTGAAAATGTTTCACATGTTTGTTTTGTTCTGTTTGTGCTTCTGCCGTCTGATCGGTAAGTTATAATTTCTGAAATGTATTCATATATCAGAGTAATAAACTTCTGCTGCGGTTCAAATCAGATTTATCTGCTGCTTATTTATCTAATTATTATCTGCTGTGATCAAATCTCTTGTTGTTTTGGGTATTTTAATTTAAAAAATGATTACAAATTTAAAAAAAGTATAATAATAATTTTAAATTCTTCTGCAGTATTCATAAACAACTACAAAAGTCATGGAAATTCAGTAATACAAATTGTGTTGAATATATCCAGCATATTTAAACTTGTGCTGTAAGAAACTTTTCATTTTTGCTCTACAGAAGATAATTTTAAAACACACTGAAGATCAAATTATTAATTACTTTTCATTTAGTTTGTAGTCTCTGCTGCTGTTAAAGGTTACAAACTTACAAACTGATCTCAGGCTTTCTAAACCAACATGAGCATTAATCTGAAAACCTGTTCATGTTCTCCAGGTGTGTTTGCAGAAATACAGTCAGTGTCAGTGATGGAGGGAGATTCTGTCACTCTAAACACTGGTGTTACTAAAATACATGAAGACAACGGTATACTGTGGAAATATGGAGCTGAAAAGAACGTTATTGCTGAAATCAGTCGAAAATATGGGATCTTCACATATAATGTCCCTGATGGGAGATTCAGAGACAGACTGAAGCTGGACGATCAAACTGGATCTCTGACCATCACACACACCACAACTGAACATACTGGAGTTTATAGACTACTGATTAGTGGAGAGAAACTGACATCAAAAACATTCAATGTTTCTGTCTATGGTGAGTAGAGATGTAATTCCTCCTGTGCTTCTTGTTTTATTAGCTTTTACATATTGAAATGTTTAATTATGTTATAGTTTGAGATGACAGACAATCACTGCTCATCAACACAATGAACCAAAAATAACAGTAGATTTATCCATATTTCTGCTTATTCTCTCATGTTTTCCAGCTCGTCTGCCTGTTCCTGTCATCATCAGTAACTTTTCACACTGTTCTTCATCATCATCATCATCTTCATCATCATCAAATTGTTCACTGGTGTGTTCATCAGTGTTGAGTGTGTGTGATGCGACTCTCTCCTGGTACGCAGGAATGAGTGTATTGTCCAGCATCAGTGTGTGTGATCTCAGCATCAGTCTCTCTCTACCTCTGGAGGTGGAATATCAGGATAAAAACACCTACAGCTGTGTGCTGAACAATCCCATCAGCAACCAGACCACACATCTGGACATCAACACACTCTGTCACACATGTGCAGGTACAGCAGCACTGATGATATATGTGTGTGTTCACTGACCTGATCTCTGTCTTCTGTTGTAGATCACACTGATGGGTTCACTTCTTTATCATTACAGCGGACACACACTCTTCCTCACTCTCTCCACTGTCTCTGATAGTGTTGATCTCTGCTGGATCTCTGATGATTGTTGCAGGATTCGGGATCTTCTGGATCGGCAGGAAATGTAGAAAAGTTGACAGAGAAGGTAAGTATTACTTACAGCTTTTAAACAAGTATTATAATAAATAACTATTTGAAAATATACTCTGAATATTTTAGTCTATTGTTAGAACTAATTATCATTTAATCATACATTTTCCCATAAACTTGTAGTCAACACATTCTAGATCACTTATGTGAAAAAAATCGCAAAATATAGGGTAGTTATTGTGTTTAAAATTTCTGTAAATTTCTCAAATATCAGAATGTCTATTTGTATACAATAAAATGTAGCAGTGCACTTTTTACTCGTCTTACAAACACACACACAAACAGATCTAGTTAGTATTGAGTTGTGTTGTTTTAATGCGTCTATTATCATTGAAACAGTTGAGACCCGTCCAGAAGAGATCACGTACACTGATCCAGCGTTCTACAAAAGAAACACACATAAAACGGTAAGATTTGTTATTCCTGTCGTGTGTCTGTATCATTTCAGCAGTGAGTCAGATGTAGATCAGTGTGTGCTTGTTTTTGTCTGATCAATCACACACCAGCAGAATATTAGACATAAGATCAGGACTCGTGTGTTGTGTTGACACGAGAGCGGACGTTGTAAATTAATATTTTTTAAGCTCTTGCTTTGTTCACATAATTGAGGTTAAACCACTGCGTGAGTCACATGGATTACTTTTATAATGCCTTTACTATCTATTATTACATTTATTATTTTATTATATCTTGTGTTGTGTTTTTTTTTTCAGAAAGTAAAAGAGGAGGATCATGTGGTTTATGCACCTCTCACAATGAGAAGATGATCAAACTTCAATCTTTATACCAGAACCAACTGTGTGACCTACGATTGATTTAAAGTATTTAAGATGGATTCATGAAACGGTCTCCTGAAAACTTCAAACAAACTTGCCCTGCATTACAAGGACTTTTAACAAACTCTAAACCATATGGCACATTGAAGAATTTTATGTGTATCTCTTTAAGTCCTAAAGATACAAATCTCATGAAAAAAGTGCAAAATGTAGATGCAAAACACTTAACTAAAGGATTGGACACTCTGCTGTGGTCTAGTTTATTACCTCTGTACACAAATGTTTCTTGTGTGTGTTTGATGTCAGAGTGTGTGTGTGGTGTCAGTTGTGTGTCTGAGGTGTCAATAGCGTGTGATTGAAGGGTTTTTTCCATTCCTGCTCAAATGAAACCATGACTATTTTAAAAACCTGCTTTACAAAATAATGAACTTATCAATGCTGCTATCTGATAAAAAAAAGTCTCATATCAAACAAAGAAATTACTGTAGAATATGAAAATTTCATATTATTTGTGCTCATATGCATTATGATCTTTTATACACATGCAGTGATCGTGCAGTAAAGCAGTGTTCGTTTCAGTGGTTATTTCCAGCTCTAGCAACACTTATCCCCCCCCCCCCCCCCCCCCTGATACCTTGATAAGTCATATCCTGTTGGCCATTTCCAACAGGGCTAGTTTTCTATATGATATGAATTTATAATTCATATCACTCAACATATGTGATTTGATGCACCGATTCAGACAGGATTAACATCTCCATGTTTCAGTTCTACCAGAAAGTAAATAAAATAAATACTATAACAGTAAATGCAAGCATAAAGTTCTTAGGCGTAGGCCCCGCCCCGTCCATAGCTTGCAATCCGAGGGTCCGGACTCTGCATGAAGACGAAGGCAGGGGCGCAGCCGACCCCCAGGGAGGAATAGGAAGGGACCATCCTGGAGGTGATGGGGAGGATGGAGGTAAATGAAAGCGTCAGCATCTGCGAACTCAAACATGTGTAAGTACCGGTCTTTTATACCACAAGTATTAGACACGATTTGATAGATGAGAAGGTAATAAGTGACGTAGCAATTGAGTCTTCCTGGCAGAACTTAACGCTAAAGCTTCCATGAGCAAGTGTGTGTTTTCTTGATGTAGGCGTTACAGAAGGTTATGTGATGTGTTAGTGTGCATCACAGATATATATGTCTTTTGTTTTATTATTTGGTGATTACATTTTAGTTTATTATAAAAAAACTATTTTTTATAGTTTATTATAAAGGGCCCTATCTTGCACCCGGCGCAAATGACTTTGTACACTGACGCATGCATCATTCCTATTTTGCACCCGCGCAAAGCGGACTTTTCCCTCCACAGACGCACGTCGGTAAACTAGAGAATGAACTTGCGCTCCCTGGGCGGTTCAGCGCAAAAAAGGAGGCGTGTTCCGGCGCAAACAATCCCTGGTGCTATTTTGCAGTTCCAGAAAACAATTGCGCCACTGACCAAAGAAAACCTAGCCTAAAGTCAGTGGCGCGTTGCGCGTTGTTCATAACGCTATTTTAAGCGCACATGCTTGGTCATAATACAGAGTGTGAACAACGCGCATACACTATAGATGATTCTCTCATCTACACAGATGCATTTTCCTTTTTGCAAATGATACATTATTATAAGGAAAATATTAAAACACGAGGGAAATCATTGTTGTGTCCATGACGATGGTAAAAATAGGCATAAAGCTTACATATTTACCCAAATTATTATATGCATGACATGTATAACCGAAGCTAATTTGGGTGGGTTTGTCCCATCCCCAATGTCACTTCTCTTTCTTTTACGGCCCTGACGAGAACATTGATCTCCTCGGCTGTGAACCGATTCTGAAGCGCTCCTGGTAAATGCGCCATTATAATAGTATTGCGCCATGGAACAAGCGCACCTCGTTCATCATGCTCTTAAAGGGAATGTGATATGACGCTCTGATTGGTTTATTTCACATTACGCCCAAACCACACCTATGAATAATGAAGCTACTTGAGACCAACCCCTTTTAAACTTGCGTCGGGCGCAAGAGTCATTTATCCCGCCGGTAAAATAGCAACAGCGCCCAAGACCCGCCCACAAAGTTACTTGCGCTTCGCGCTTGATACTTGCGTTTCAGATCGTTTAAATAGGGCCCCATGAGTTTATAGAAGTGTCTGTTTATGATAAAATTGCATAAGTGTGCAGAGAAGTCTATAGCCGTATCTTACTCACTGATATTAAAATGGGCAGTCTTCACAGTTTCTGCGATTTCGCTCTATTTATTAATTTTATAATGTTGTTTTTTAATTGGATACCATCCGTGTTGAAACGATATTCAAGCATATCTAAAATTGGTGCGCAAATGGTAGCTAAGGTTGGTAAAAAAAACACATGAAGAGAAGCATTAAGATAATACAATATCAGAGGCTGTATACGACATCACACACTCTTGAGTAGATAGTCTGCTAATTTTGAATAAGTAATTACTTCACAGCCGCTAAAAAAGTAAGTTCTATATAGCGTGAATGTGTAGGCCTATGAATATAATCTGGACGTATATTTGCCATGTTGTCATTATTAGTTGTCAGAATCTCACTGGAGATCACTGAGACACTGTAGGTCATTGGGGTTTTTGCCTACTGTTTAGTAAGTACTAGTGTGAATTCAGATACAGTCACATTCGATGCCATGTCAGAATGTCACCGACGTATTGTAGCGACAACGAGAATGAACCAAACACAATTGAAGCTTTTAGGATTTTTGTTCATACATAGTCCCACAAAGAGTCTTCACATTCCAGATTCAAATCACCAGATCCAGAGAATTTTCAACCAAAAAGACCTTTTATTGTTTAACAGACTTCAGCAGGAAGAACGTTGTCAAAATTAGATAGTTTGGAAGATTGATGGGTTCAGAGATGTCACGGGATTGGACCCACCAAGTTAACGCCACAGGTCATTTGATCCCATGACAAAGAATTAAAACAGACTTCCCCCTTCTTAAAGACCTCTGAACGACTTCATTGTTGAGACGAGACAGAGACTTTCCATATAAAAATGCATACAATCATCACAAAACAATTCTTGACGAACTTATAATCAAAAATCGTTCAACTACATAATTCTATATTGGTTCTATGACCCCTGTATGTGTCTATTATGCTTAAATCACATAAAAGTCATGTAATTGTTGTACATTTTCATTCACCTGGGTGAATGAAAATGCATTGTGTCTCCTATCAATGTTCTTAATTCGATGGCTGGAAAATGATGGCTTGATTGAAATCTGTGTAAAATGTTTATGGTCTTAAAATGGAAATTATGTCTAAACTAAATCCTCTGCTCAGCTGCAGAGTAAAGCAGACCACAGATGACACGTGATTTACGATGAGAGGGGGATGATGGAAAATACCTCCTTCTCAAATAACCTTACAAGTATCTTATTGTCCGAATTCCTCCAGGAGGCGGGACAAAACACTTGAGTTTAAAATCTTAGACCCGAACACAGAAGACGGGCGGGCTCTCTCTCGAAAAGGTCTCGGCAGAATAACAAGTCGGGTGGAGACGGACGAGCAATGTAGACGAGCAGAGAAAATTACCCAAATTAAGATCAGGGTTTAAAACAGCTTCATTCAAGCCATCTAACTTGTCTCACTTTCCTTTCTTTTCCTTTGTTTTCTTTTCCGTTAAAAGTCTCGGTTCTAAGTTAAGTTTTGCTGCAAAGTTTCGTTTAAACGTTTCGACTGCAAAGCGCTTCCAACTTTAAAGACTTTCATCCATCCGCCAACACACCACGTGATTGGCCGCCCCAAGACGTCTCCAGGCACAGCCAGCCAGGCAACGAGAACACAAGTAGCCTACCTCCAGACTCTTAACTGAACTGGTGCATTAATATAAAATTGAATAACCTGCCTAAGAAAAGATAGAAGGGTTAAATCAATGATTGATGGTTCGTTCAGGTCATGTCTTATAAGTGCATATAGAAACTTGGGATTTCACTATCTCACTCTTAAAACTCATTCTTTCCTCACTCTCTTTCTTTCTGAAACTTGTATGAATGCGTGTGCGTGTGTTTGTGTTAGATATTAGTTTTATGTTTTAGGATAATCAATAAAGTATTGTTTGTATTTGAAAAGAGAAGCATTACTTGTGTTATGTGCTTACAAATTTATTGTCTTGAACTTTGATCTAAGTTACCTATGCTTTTACCCTTGATTTATTTCTTAATTGAGCTGTTAGCTGGGAATTAGTCTTTCTTGGCCAGGAAGATGTTATTTCCTAGAATTATATTTCCTGTTTATGCTTTCCGTTCATTGGATGAACTGATAAAATGATCATACTATTGATTCTGCTACAGTAAATTCTGAAAATAATTAAATTATTAATTATTGATCATAATCCGTTATGAATAATAATTAGTTATATTTATACGGGCGTATAAACGCTACAGTATTGAACTTTGCCTTTTTTGTAATCTCAAAAAGTTCCGACGTGATGTTTCCGTTCCCTCCTTCAGAGAACAAGGGTTACATATGTAACCATGACGTTTTTCGCCTACTATATAGTAGGGAAGTATGCGATTTCAGATACAGCCATAGACATTCGTATTTAGGCCGGCTTACTTTGAAAATAGCATAATTTTATAATTTAATCATAACTATTCTCACAATTTTGTTTTTAACACTAGCTAATTCATTTCTATTTTACATGTGTAAAGTTGCAGCTAATGCTCAAATTAAAGTATCTATGAATAATGACTTGTTAGGCTTCTTACCATCTCCTCAGACTACCGCCCGAGTAAAGAAGAATGTCAAAGAGTTCCTCAACCTTGCCCATCTGGTGCCCTGGAACGAGGGTACACTCAAGACCGTCTTCTGGATGGGTTTGGACAACTGTTATTTTCGCAAGGTACCTGTGACGTAAAAATAAGAGAATAAGGGCCCTATCTTGCACTCAGCGCACGATCTGAAACGCAAGTGTCAAAGCGCAAAGCGCAAGTACCTTTGTGGGCGGATCCCGGCGCTGTTGCTATTTTCCCTGCGGGATAAATGCCTCTTGCGCCTGGCGCAAATCTAAAAGGGGTTGGTCTGAAGTAGCTTCATTATTCATAGGTGTGGTTTGGGCGTAACGTGAAATAAACCAATCAGAGCGTCATATCACATTCCCTTTAAGAGCATGATGAACGAGGTGCGCTTGTTCCATGGCGCAATACTATTATAACGGCGCATTTACCAGGAGCGCTTCAGAATCGGTTCACAGCCGAGGAGATCGATGTTCTCGTCAGGGCCGTAGAAGAAAGAGAAGTGGCATTGGAGATGGGACAAACCCACCCAAATTAGCTTCGGTTATACATGCATAATTTGGGTAAATATGTAGGCCTAAGCTTTATGCCTATTTTTCCGATCGTCATGGACACAACATATTGATACTGTGCTTTGATACAATCTCTATTGTGAAAAGCACTATATAAATACTACTTGACTTGACTGGACAACAATGATTTCCCTCGTGTTTTAATATTTTTCCTTATAATAATGTATCATTTGCAAAAAGGAAAATGCATCTGTGTAGATGAGAGAATAATCTACAGTGTATGCGCGTTGTTCACACTCTGTATTATGACCAAGCACGCGCGCTTAAAATAGCATCTGAATGTACGCGCAACGCGCCAGTGACTTTAGACTAGGTTTTTTCTGGTCAGTGGCGCAATTGTTTTCTGGAACTGCAAAATTGCATGAGGGAAAGTTTGCGCCGGAACACGCCTCCTCTTTGCGCTGAACCGCCCCGGGGAGCGCAAGTGTATTTCTTAGTTAACCGACGTGTGTCTGTGGAGGGAAAAGTCCGCTTTGCGCGGGTGCAAAATAGGAATGATACATGCGTCAGTGTACAAAGTCATTTGCGCTGAGTGCAAGATAGGGCCCTAAGTGTTTATTGACCATGAGTGCAAATAGTTCTAAGTAAGAGGTGAAGATCACAGCAACTGGGTGACCCAGGGACGTTGATAGGCAACCCAGTCAGTGATGAAGGTGGAGACGTAAACACACTGTAAATGACTGCACTCGCCTTTTACTCTCTGATAATTCAGGGCCTGATGTTTTTCAGTCATCATTAAATAGGTAAGGATTTGTGTAAGGACAAGATATTAGCATTAGCGTATACGGCTGGTGAGTATAAATTGTAAAAAAAAAATTATGCTATGACCAATGCTATGATTGCTATGACCAATTGTACTTGTGACTGGTACTGTACATGTAATTTACGTATTAATCTTCTCCTGGTTTAAGATAAGCCCTGTCTGTGAAACTGGGCCATGGTTACATAATGTAAATGTCGCCTCTTCTACTGGTGTTGGGCCACCTTGCTGTCTATTTATTTATTAATAATATATTTTTTACTTTTCAGACTTCAAACCATGCTGAGGAGCCTGGAATGGGCAAAGGGGAGGCTTCTAAATGCTCAGGCAGCAGATTAGATAATCCATGAAGTATCAGATTTTATTCTGGAGATTCAAACTTCTGAACCGAGAGCGCAGGAAGGTAAATCCCATCAAACTGTTTTGCAAACAAAAATAAAGAATTAAATGGGGCACTAGGAACAGCCATTTGTAGTGGTGTCCAAAACCATAGTGGACGTTATCAAGTGCACACATTCAATCCTATAATGCACCGCAATAACATGTGCAACGGATGTATCCTCAACGGCTAGAGAATACCCATAATGCACTGTGAGGGTCGTGCTGAATGAATTTCTGGGTCTCGCCAGCCCTTCCGGCGCACTCATTGTCTGAATTCACTCACTCATTTTCATTCATTTCTTCTAGTGGACTATATTAGTGGAGTAGTGTAGGGAATAGTGAATGAGATATAAGGGGCGAATCACAACCTTTGATTGGCTGGATCAGGTGTGTTTAATTAGGGTTGGAGCTAAACTCTGCAGGGCAGTGGCCCTCTAGGAATTGTTTGAGCCTATTGAACTATAGGAAAATTATTATATAGTCAACCGGTTTCCTAATCAGGTGTTTTATAAAAGTAGTGTATTATAATTTTTCTGCAGAAAGTACTGGATATATACCTCCACTGAATAGTAATGGATCCAGAGGTGCGCCGTCTTATGTCATTACTCAGGATCAACTGTCATTTCTGTTGTCTTGTGGCTTCACTGTAACACAGATTGCAGATGTTTTACACACCTCTGTGTCCACATTTAAACGACGTTTAAGGTACATTTTGATTTTACAGGTTTTCACCTCTGAGCTGTACGAGTAAATTTTAGCGTACAAGTTCTCAAACTCACCTCTAACGTTACATGCTCTCGAGTTTTGCTAACGTTACTCTTTTACCTGCATACAAGTCGGTCCTTGAGGGTCACTGTCCTGCAGAGTTTAGCTCCAACTTGTCTCAAGACAGACACGACACCTGCCTGGAAGTGGCGTCTAGCTGGTTCAGGTGTGTTTCAGCGGGGCTGGAGATAAACTCTGGAGGACCCTCTATTCCTTACCATCCATGGAGATGTAGCCTAAGAACATAAATTTTTAATAAAAATAAAAAAAAAGAGTCGAAGTTCTTTGTGTTGATAATGAATAACTTCATAGCTGCCATCTTAATCGTAAATAATATCCTTCATCAAACCTATGTGTTCCCATCTAATGCTTCTGTATTGCCCACATCCTCCCACAACTGCATTTATTCCAACGATCCTGCCGTTTCAACGCTGAGATATAGTTTCCATTCTGTACTTCTACATGGGCTGAAACTCAAAGAAATAGCCTAGATATTAAAAACTCTGAGAAATAACTATGACAACACTTGACCACTAGAGGGATTCATCATATTCCCACACAGAACAAACGTGGTATTTGCTTTGTCAAGCATCATTATTGGCTACTGTTTATATAAGGTTTATTAATAATATTCACTTTTTGCCATAGAGCCATTGAACATGGTAATTATATTTCTCCAAAAAAATAGTACAGTTATTGTTACTATTATAATATTATCATTTGAGATCATCAAAGAATGTAAAATAAATTATAAATAAATTGTAATTTATTGTTATAATTTCATTATAATAACTGTTGCTGTTTCCCATGCTCTTCATTAATACATAAAGTGTGTACTAGAAGCTGCATACTGCGCTAGACCACCATCTAGTGTCCAAACTAGGAATTCACCGTTCAAAGAATGCTCATTAGATGCGTTTAATGCCATTTATCACATGAACATGCATATATCTTTCAAGCTGCGGGGTTTGGCAAATGATAGTATTTTGGCTCTGACATGACAAAACATTTGCATGACAGAAACAGGCATCAAGATACACTCCTAAATGAGCCGTCCAGAATTATTTTGCCAGCCCTTCCTCACTCTGGATGCGTAGTTCTTGGAGAGTGTGTGTACCAGTGACTCTCTCAGCAGTCCAGACTATCCGCTGTAGTCTTCGAAGGTCTGAGTTGACACTAGAAAATGCCGGGCCGTCTGGTTGAGGAACGACTACTCCCAAAGAAGACAAAGGACGTTTCAGAGTTAACATTTGAACTCTCCCTTGAGAAACTAGCATCCCCATCCAATATGAAATCACACTGACTCAATCCCCTCCGTATTGTATTATTTTACATTTCTTTCCCTTCTCTCCCTTTCCCCCACCTCGTCTCTCTCTCATGCTGAGATCACCTGAAATTCACCCAAAAATGTACGTGGTTTAATGTGAACAATTATCATACAACACTTGGTATCATTTGAAATGTCTCAGCGTGACTGGTACAAAGGTCTCGTCTCCACAGGAGTAAACCAAAAGGTAATAAAGTTGATAAGAGTTTAGAAATATCTTGCTTACGGAGAAGGGTGCCTTCCAGGGAAATGGCATCCTGCCCTCAAAAAGTGTAAACTCTGAATGCAAAATCACATTGTTAGCAAAATTGTTAGCAAATGTTTCCATGAAAGGAGTTTCTGCTTCAGTCTGAGTACTTAAAGGGATGGTTGATTATGATTTCACTTTTTTAACTTTAGTGTGTTAAGTTGCTGTTTGAGGATAAACATCTGCAAAGTTACAATGCTCAAAGTTCAAATCAAAGGAAGATGATTAGTTGTTTTCTGGGTACTCAAAGCACTTTACATGGAAAGGAGAATCTCCTCAACCACCATTTCTGAATGGTTAGTTGAAGAACAGAGCAAGGCGAGCATTTGTGCTTACAGAACTTAAGGGATAGTTCACCCCAAAATGAAAATTCTGTCAGTAATTACTCACCCTTACGGGGTTGGTCCAAGTTCAACCATTACGGGGTTGGTTAGTTCATCTTCGGAACACGAATTAAGATATTTTTTATTAAATCTGAGAGCTGGATCACTCTATGAGGATTGTCCACTTCTGTTGATCAGTTTATATTGTCAGTGTTTCTGGTGTTTGTGATGGTCAGAGATCCAGTGTGATGATCCAGCTTCAGTCTGTCTCTGAATCTCTCATAAAGAGCTTCATTGTATAAGACCATATATCGACCACATTGATTTCAGCTAAACGTGTGGTGTAGGGTCCAAACGTCCACAGAAGAAGCTCATCTCTCTGTATTTCAATAACGTAGAGTGACAGTCTCTCCCTCCGAGACTGACTTCAGTTCATGTTACAGAAGCACAGAAGTACAAAACAGAAAATAGGCTAATCAGAACAAGAAAACCAAAAGGTTTTATGTTTGTGACTTGTGATTCACGTCTAATAACATGACAATACCTCCTCTTCCAGCCAGCAGAGAAAAACACAAGTTCATATGAAGTGCCTCCAAAGTCACTGCTGAAACATCTGCTATAATACTGTAAATGAATAGTTTTGAATGTAGAAATCCCACATAATGGTGTATTTTAATCTAACGGCAGGGGTTAATTCAATAGAAACTGTACTTCCCACTGTATAGAGCACCATCTAGTGTTCAAAATTAAACTTCACATCTGGAACAATAATAGGGTTCTGGGCCCGTATTCATAAAGAATCTTAATGCAAAGAGTAGCTCCTAGTGACACAATTCTAAGAAAATTCTTAGAAATGTGGGTGTTTACTCTTAAAATTAAAGAAAAAATCCTAGTAAAGAAAAAAGTAATTCAGAGAGTATCTTAACCCTTAAAAGAGGTCATAAGGTCAAAAAAGCACGGACGAGGACTTTTAAGAGGCTTAAGAGTTTCTTTAGCAGAGGAGAAAATGGCAGAAAGACGAAGAGGGAGAAGAAATGTGTTGCAGACAATGGATGACAGTGAGTTTGATACATTAAAACCAACATTCAAACCACCACTTAAATAGACATGCCAGCAATCAGTGTCATTGGAAAGAGTGGAACAATTTTTATCATTCTAAGCCAATCAAATACCTTATAGGAAATTAACAGCATGGTAAATAAAAAAAGGATTTATATACACATATATATATATATATATATGAAGAGTTCAGATGCAAAAGCCTCTAAGTGCCATTTGAAATTTTCTTCTACAATGATAATTTTTATCAAGCTTGTATATTTAAGATCAGTAATTTCACTTACATGACAATTAATAGGTAATCTTCATTGCCATTTAAGTGAAATTACTGAACTTAAATATACAAGCTTGATAAAAATTACCATTCTAGAAGAAAATTTCAAATGGCACTTAGAGGCTTTTGCATCTGAACTCTTCATATATATATATTGTGTGTGTGTGTGTGTGTGTGTGTGTGTGTGTGTGTGTGTGTGTGTGTGTGTGAAAGCGGTCAAATAGGAAAAATTACGCATGTAATTTCAAAGTGAAGGCTTATAATAGACCCTACAGGTGAAACTCAAAAAATTTGAATATCGTGCAAAAGTTATTATGTTGATGATTAACTACAGCTTATGAAACCCCCAAAATTCGAATAATACATGAAATAAAATAAAAAAAGAATTTTAAACACAGAAATGTCAGTCCTCTGAAAAGTATAATCATGCATATGTTTATAGTTATATATACTAAATATATTAGTTTCATCTTTTAATTTGAATTACTGAAATACATAAAGTTTTGCACGATATTCAAATTTTTTGAGTTTCACCTGTATACTTAAATCACTCTTTTTTTCCTTCTTGGACAACCAACCAATCGCAGTCTTCAAAAGATTGTGTCATACATAGCAACGGGGTCAGCCCCGCCTCCTCACTAAGATGAAAGTTTTTGTCTTTTCCTTACTCAGAGTTGCTCTCAGATCGGTCCCGAATCGCTCTTAAGCTAAGACTCCTACGTAAAAGTTTTTAAGCTAAATTAGGAGTTTTCTGAGAGAGTTCTTACAATCTTTATGAATAAGGGCCCTGATCTTTTGTATATGGCTCAGGCCCCTCCTTCAATGCAAGTCTGTGGGATCTTTTCAGTAAAAATGGTGAGATGTACACAATGGATGATAATGTGTAGTAATTATGATAACACTGAATTTGTCCTCTGCATTTACCCCATCCAAATTTGTGCACACACACACACACACAGTGGTGCCCGAGGAGTGATTGGAGGTTATGTGGCTTGATCAAGGACACCTCAGTCATTTCCTGTCAGTATTGTGAGTCAAACCCGCAACCCTCGGATTACCAGTCTAATTCTCTAACCATTAGGCCACGAGTGAGTACCCACTGCACACTAGAACATCTTCTAGTATAATAACCAGAAATCAGCTGCAGTACATATTAAATAAATGCTTTTAAAATTACGGTTACTTACACACTGGGTTGAGTTTGGACTGAACAGCTGGTCGGCTTGAGTAAAGGTCAAAAGTTGAATCCTTCCACTTTTCTACATCGATCTTCAGTTGTATGATATTGATTGAACTGATAAATCTGGTGTGTTTTTGAAGAACAGCATCATCACTGTGAGCTCAACAGGAAACACTATTACACTGATGATATGTGTGACCTTCAGGATGAGCGTCCAACACTAGATTACAGGAGTTAGGGCTTGAGTCTACACTTTGAAAAAGAGCTTTGAAGCTCTTTATGATTCTGCTGTTGATGTGTAGTTTATATTGTCCAGAGTCTGTGTTTCTGGTGTTTGTGATGGTCAGAGATCCAGTCTGATGATCCAGATGATGATCCAGCTTCAGTCTGAAATGTAACACATGCAAACAAACAGCAGAAGAACATAATTGATTCACACCTTCACTCCTCAGTAAACATACATGAGTCTCATGGACGATCTTTAACAACTTTACAAACCACATCCTGATTCTTACACTGCATTCATACAACCAAGAGATCATTGCACATTTTCACAAACCCTTAAAGGGATAGTTCACTTTGAAATAAATTTTTGATATGTTTTAGCTTACCTCCAGTGCATCCAAGATGTAGGTGTCTTTGTTTCCACAGTATCTTCAATTTTGATAATTTTAGGTAAAACCGTTGTTGTCTGTCAGTCATACAATGGAGGTGAAGGGGGTCCACCTTAAAGAGCAGTCAAAATTAAACATTATTTAATGACTCGTAAATGTAAGTACACATTGATGCCCTAAGACACGAAACGAGTGGTTTTTGTGAGAAAACGAACAGTATTTATATCTTTTTTACCTCGTGTAAGCATATCCACGTCCAACTGATCTGAGAGCAGGGCGCTTCGGTCAGCGCATGCGTACGGCGTTCGCCGGAATGCCCCGGAAGGGCTCCCTCGCGCGTGTTTACGTCATTCATTTTTTACGCTGAACTGACATTGTAGTTTAAGACGGCTAATTAAAATGGTACGAAATTGTGCTTATCCGGGATGTTTAAAAATGTTTCGATCTTCACAGTGTAAGGTAAAACTTCCAAAATCTCTGCGTAAACAATGACTGCGTTTACATGCAGCCAATAACCCGTTCAAAACCGGGATATTAGCAATAACCCGGTCGCGAACGGCCATGTAAACACCGGCAAAAACCCGAATATGCTCATATCCCGGATTTTAAAAACCGGGATATTATACCTGGGGTACCCCTTTTCTAAACCGAATTTTTGGTCATGTAAACGCGTATCGGATATCCCCATAGTGATTGTCCCCACTGCGCATGTTCTATTCGCAAGGAATCTTGGTCTTTTGAGTAGAGGAACTTCTCAGTGCATACAAAAAACCCGCCTGCAGTATACCGGAAGTAAACATGGCGAGCATCAAAGCGCAAACAAGGGCGATCGCTATCTGCCCCGAACTATTCATTATCCGCATGCTGCTGTTGTTGTCGTCTTTGGTTACAGGAAGAAAAATCGGAAATGACGCATATTGCGTCTTAAGGTTGTCCGTACTTCCAGACGCTAACCGTGCGTCGCTGTTTACATCGGGATATTGCAATTCCATGTATACAGGAGAAACTCTCTCTGCTCACGCATGTAAACGGGTTATTCCTAATGTTTCAGAAACCCGAATAGTGACCTTAACCCGACCATAACCCGAAAATTGGCTGCATGTAAACGTAGTCAATGAGTGACGTAAACACGCGCGAGGGAGCCCTTCCGGGGCATTCCGGCGAACGCCGTACGCATGCGCTGACCGAAGCGCCCTGCTCTCAGATCAGTTGGACGTGGATATGCTTACACGAGGTAAAAAAGATATAAATACTGTTCGTTTTCTCACAAAAACCACTCGTTTCGTGTCTTAGGGCATCAATGTGTACTTACATTTACGAGTCATTAAATAATGTTTAATTTTGACTGCTCTTTGAGGTGGACCCCCTTCACCTCCATTGTATGACTGACAGACAACAACGGTTTTACCTAAAATTATCAAAATTGAAGATACTGTGGAAACAAAGACACCTACATCTTGGATGCACTGGAGGTAAGCTAAAACATATCAAAAATTAATTTCAAAGTGAACTATCCCTTTAACCCCCTGATGAAGATCAGCACTTCAAAATAATTAATTACTTTAATTAAAAATATTTGCATTAATTTTCATATTTACAGTTTGACTATACTCTTGGATTATTATAATATTATCACCGTCTGGTTTTGCATGCTGGACAAATCAAACCTGCAGTAAGTAATTCACCACCGTGAGATTCTGCTGAATAACCCTCTAGAAAATCTCTTTAGTTTGAACATAAACATCAGCAATTGAGTCTTTAGAACAAAAGTGCCTTTTTTAAACAATGAGTGTAAATTTCACGCGGTCCCTTATTTACTACAGCTGAGAGTTTTACATCAGCTTTAATTATACAGATACAGTATTAAATGTGTAAAATAACTGCATGCATATAAGTGGAGCTGTTGACATATTTTCACCATAAAGCACCTCAGTGGAAGCTGAGAACAAGAATGTAAAAATGTGTGTTTTTTACTAACGTAATATAAAAGTATCAATTTCTAATACAAAATAATTGTAACTTGCAGTGTTATATGATCATTGTGTATTTATTGCTTTTCTCCCTCAGTTTCTCAACATGTTTGTGTAGATTAAAACATGACAGGAAGAAGCTCTTCACCTCTAAACACACCAGCTCTGAACGGCCATTTTCTCACCTAAGATGTCTGTCCACCAACAGATCAAACCACATTTGTGAAGGAAACCGACCGCAGCAGTTTCAGTGTGACTCAGAAGATGAACGTCAGTGAAACTGTGAGATCAGACACGCTTTAACTCTGAAGCTTTTCCACATATATACTAAAACTGAGAACTGAATAAATAAACAATGATTTTAAAATCAACAGAGATAGTCTTTATTTTACCATGACATGTAATTCAGACAATATTCAGTCAATATTCTTCTATTTTTACATATTTAACACAGTCAGGCAACTAATTGTGCAATTTTAATGCATAATTCTAAATCTATTAAAACAATTATTAAATTAAAGTTGGAAAATAATTTTTAATCTTCTGTAAATGTAAATTGGGCATAGGGACATATGTTAAAACATTTGTGTGTGTGTGTGTGTGTGTGTGTGTGTGTGTGTGTGTGTTAGGAGGGTCAGACTGTCGAGGGAGGACTTGCTCACATGCCACATTACTTCTGTTGTGTTTGTTTAGATCAGTTGTGTGTTATTACATCTTAAAATGTTTCACATGTTTGTTTTGTTCTGTTTGTGCTTCTGCCGTCTGATCGGTAAGTTATAATTTCTGAAATGTATTCATATATCAGAGTAATAAACTTCTGCTGCGGTTCAAATCAGATTATTTATCTGCTGCTTATTTATCTAATTATTATCTGCTGTGATCAAATCTCTTGTTGTTTTGGGTATATTTTAATTAAAAAAATTATTAAAAATTTTAAAAAAGTATAATAATAATTTTAAATACTTCTGCAGTATTCATAAACAACTACAAAAGTCATGGAAATTCAGTAATACAAATTGTGTTGAATATATCCAGCATATTTAAACTTGTGCTGTAAGAAACTTTTTATTTTTGCTCTACAGAAGATAATTTTAAAACACACTGAAGATCAAATTATTAATTACTTTTAATTTAGTTTGGTGTCTCTGCTGCTGTTAAAGGTTACAAACTTACAAACTGATCTCAGACTTTCTAAACCAATATGAGCATTAATCTGAAAACCTGTTCATGTTCTCCAGGAGTGTTTGGTGTCGAGATAAATGAAATACAGTCAGTGTCAGTGATGGAGGGAGATTCTGTCACGCTAAACACTGGTGTTACTGAAATACAGGAAGACAACGGCATACTGTGGAAATATGGAGCTGAAAAGAACATTATTGCTGAAATCAGTGGAAAATATGGGATCTTCACATTTAATGTCCCTGATGAGAGATTCAGAGACAGACTGAAGATGGACGATCAAACTGGATCTCTGACCATCACACACACCACAACTGAACATACTGGAGTTTATATACGGGAGATAAGGGAAACTGAACTGACATCAAAAACATTCAGTGTTTCTGTCTATGGTGAGTAGAGATGTAATTACTCCTGTGCTTCTTGTTTTATTAGTTTTTACATATTGAAATGTTTAATTATGTTATAGTTTGAGATGACAGACACAATCCCTGCTCATCAACACAATGAACCAAAAATAACAGTAGATTTATCCATATTTCTGCTTATTCTCATGTTTTCCAGCTCGTCTGCCTGTTCCTGTCATCATCAGAAACTCTTCACACTGTTCTTCATCATCATCATCATCATTATCAAATTGTTCACTGGTGTGTTCAGTGTTGAATGTGTGTGATGCGACTCTCTCCTGGTACGCAGGAATGAGTGTATTGTCCAGCATCAGTGTGTGTGATCTCAGCATCAGTCTCTCTCTACCTCTGGAGGTGGAATATCAGGATAAAAACACCTACAGCTGTGTGCTGAACAATCCCATCAGCAACCAGACCACACATCTGGACATCAACACACTCTGTCACACATGTGCAGGTACAGCAGCACTGATGATATATGTGTGTGTTCACTGACCTGATCTCGGTCTTCTGGTGTAGATCACACTGATGACTGTCTCTCTTTTTCTCTCCTTCAGTTCCTCCAGTTTCTCTGATAGTGTTGATCTCTGCTGGATCTCTGATGATTGTTGCAGGATTCGGGATCTTCTGGATCGGCAGGAAATGTAGAAAAGTTGACAGAGAAGGTAAGTATTACTTACAGCTTTTAAACAAGTATTATAATAAATAACTACACTGTAAAGAGATTGCTGTAAATTTTACAGTAACTTACTGGCAGCTGGATGCCAGTAATTTACTGTAAAATGTTTTACAGTATTATTACTGTATTTTCACTTACAGTATACTGGACCTTTACTGTATTTTCACTTACAGTATACTGTACCTTTACTGTATTTTCATTTACAGTATACAACCATTTACTGTATTTGGATTTACAGTAATATTACCGTATTTTCATTTACAGTATTAGTATTGAGTTTTTTTTTTTTTTTTTTTACATGTTTACCCCACTCCCAAAAATTACAACAACACATGAACATTTGTCCTTATAATATTCTTTTTAATCATTAAACATTTTGTTTTTAGAAGTACAAATTACAAATCTTGACCTCAATAGCTGGGAAAAAAAAGGCAAAATCACCAAAGTCCATTGACCTAATCTCCTGCAGACCATTTGTATCTGTAGCATGGCAAAAACGTACACACACTGAAAACCAAAACAGGCCTTAAAAAATTAAATACAGTAAAAGTCAGTTTGTGGTGTTATATTTCAGTAATTTTGCCAGTCAAAGTTGACAAGCTCTCTGATGAGAAACACTGAGGGGTTCAGGCGGATGCTTTTTTTTTTTTGGATCCTTCCAGATTTCCATCTGCTCTGTGCCTTTAGTGTTTGGTGCCATCAGGGTTGATTCTCAGAATGAACCTGCAAGCACAAAGGGGGAAAAAATACATTAATTTTGAGATCGGTGTTGTCAGAATTTTCCCTAAGTCTCAAACTTGATGCTGCATGTACTTTTGTTGATAAAAGCAAAACATCTGATTCTGAATGCATCTACAGGGATGGTACATAATTACCTCATAATCCATTACATTCAAATCATTTAAAGGGGACATATCATGCTAAATCCACTTTTTTAGCCCTTAAATGCATTTTGTTGTATATTTGGAGTGATTATAAGTACAGAAAAGTTGAAATTAGTCTCTTCAGGCACTTCTTTGATATCTTTATATTCTGTTTTGGACATATTTTGCAACCTGTTCGGATTTTTCTATTCTCTATGACGTTTTTTAACAATAATATTTTTAATTACACGTCTGTAGCAGTATTACGCCTGTTTCATGCGGTACAGGAGCAGCACGCGCTATAGTGCTTTCACATATGCTGCGTTTGCAGTGTGCAACTGATCCGCGTCTGTACCACAAACACATTTACTCACTATTTGTATTTCACATCCAGAAGTTATCAGCAACTTTTATTTTTGTTAAATAGTCGTTGTAAAACATGCAGTATTGTAGTAGTGGGCATGGATGGAGAAGTTACTGTAAATACAGTAACACACCATTGCGATACATCCATATGAAGACGTTGTTCTGCAGGTTCGTCGTCTTCATTTTCATCTCGCTCCGGGTCCGACTCTGGTTCGGAGCGAGATGAAAATGAAGACGACGAACCTGCAGAACAACATCTTCATATGGATGTATCGCAAAGGACAAGTCGTCCGTTGTTGACATTTTGTTAATAACGTGTGAATAAAAAGTTTCTGTGCCGCTAGATAATCGTAAATCTCTACTTTCAAACTACAAAAATGGCCGAACAGGGTGGAGTTGAACCGAGTGTTACCTCTGCAGCCTGGAGAGGGGGCGGGGTATGAAGTGTCTCTTTTGCATTTAAAGAGACCGCACCAAAACAATTTGCTCTCAGACGCATATCAGAAAAGGGGTAGAAAAGGGGCCTGTGGAGCTATAATAATGAGGAATTCAGACCCAAGTATTGCAGTTCCGCTTTATATAGACCACAAATGTACGATTTATATGTAAAAAGGAACGATTTAAAAGCATGATATGTCCCCTTTAAGCTTTATTATTTTACAATACATTCCTGTGTAGCTTAAACAGCAGAGGAACTCCCTGTATATTTTCTATATTTCTCCCCTATATTTAGATAGGTAGGCAAATGCATTTCTGTCTCAGTGCATGCATTGTCTTAGTCTGGCAGTGCCGCCGTTAGCTTAGCGTAGCATAATAAATGGAACCCTTTGTTGCCGGATAGCATGTTGTGAGTAAAAGTGATTAAAAAAACTCAATTACTTCTTGTGGCCTGCGTATTCACAACGAGTACAAGTAGCAATGCAGATTAAGACTAGGCGATTTCCTAGCCAGATATTGACTTGGGACTATATTGGAGCGAAGCACAGGCGAAGCACAGGCGAAGCACTGCTACTTGGGCGCAGAGATATCACGCAACACCAGAAATCCCCCAACTTCCATCAACATACCGGCGTGAATATTAGCTGGCTATTTTTCCTACAGTAGACATAGTGAATGGCGATAAACATGGCGGATTTTGTGAGAGACGAAGAGGATGACTTCTCAGACAGTCAAGATCCAGAACCATACCTCTACGAACCAGAGTTTTCAGAAGAGGAGCTGCGTGCTTTGGAAATAGAACGACAGGAGGAGGAGGTTGCGATCGCTCAACAGCCTGAGGACGTGAGGAGAGCCGACACAAACTGGTGGTGTGAGTGTGGGGGAATATGCCAGCCTATGCCGACTGAAATACAGTATCTGTGCTGTGGCGAGTGGGACAAGGTACTGCCATCGATGACCAGGCTCAACGTGTCAGATCAAGATGAGGTGCCCGCAGTTGTGTCTCAGCTACCAAGGATTTCTCTGCGTTGATCCATCCTGCAGTCCTCGACTTTTTTGAGAAGTCATCTTCTTTGTCTCTCACAAAATCCGCCATATTCATCGCCATTCACTGTCTACTGTAGGAAAAATAGCGAACTAATATTCACGGCGGTATGTTGACGGAAGTTGGGGAATTTCAGGTGTTGCAGTGCTTTGCCTGTGCTTCAAGTCAATATCTGCCTAGGAAATCGCCTAGTCTTAAAGGAACACACCTTTTTGGGACTTTAGCTTCTTCACCGTATCCCCCAGAGTTAGATAAGTCCATACATACCTTTTTCATCTCCGTGCGTGCTGTAACTCTGTCTGACGCACCCACCGCTAGCCTAGCTAAGCACAAATACTGGAGGTAAACGGCTCCAGCTAGTATACTGCTCCCAATAAGTGACAAAATAATGCCGACATTTTCCTATTTACATGTTGTGATTTGTATAGTCACAGTGTGTACAAATAACAAGGTCACATGAGACACAGGCATCTTTTAACCATATAAATACTAGGAACTATATTCTCAGAAGGCGAAGCACTGCTACTTCTGTGGAGTGATTTGCTCGCAGCACCTGAGAAGCCCCGTGGTGAGGAGCAGAGAGTTCGCTCAGAGTTGCGGTAATCACTCCGCCCAAGTAGCAGTGCTTCACCTTCTGATAATATAGTTCCCAGTATTTATATGGTTAAAAGATGGCTGTGTCTCATATGACCTTGTTATTTGTACATGCTGTGACTATACAAATCACAACATGTAAATAGGAAAATGTTGGTGTTATTTTGTCACTTATTAGGATTAGTATGCTAGCTGGAGCTATTTACATCCAGTCTTTGGGCTAAGCTACTGTAGGCTAGCGGTGGGTGCGTCAGACAGAGTTACGGCACGCACAGAGATGAAAAAGGTATGTATGGACTTATCTCACTCTGGGGGATACGGTGAATAAGCTAAAGTCCCAAAAAGTCGGCATGTTCCTTTAAACTGCATTGCTATTTTTACTCGTTGTGAATATGGTCACTTTTACTAAATACATGCTATCCAGACATGCTATCCGGCGGCGCTGCCAAACGAGAATAGAGCGTAAAATTCTCGTCTACCACTTCTAGTTGGACGCTTGAACATTTTGAATCCATTCGCGCATCCAAAGCGAAATTGACACGCGTAAAAAGCAAGCATTTGAAGTGAAATTGACGCGCATCCAATGCGAAATCCGCTTCTTGTGGGAGGGGCAAGTGCTAGATGGTTGTCTGTTTGCAAGATGGCTGATGTTAATTGACCTCTAGACGTGCGTCTTTACATTGACTTAACATTTAAATCACTCGCACCAGACGTTCTATTCGCGTTTGGTGTGAACGCACCACAAGACAATGCATGCACTGAGACAAAAATGCGTTTGCCCACTTATCTAAATATAGGGGAGACAGTGAAAAACCCCTATTTCAAAAAACGGTATCGTGTTCCTTTAAACTTAAATACAATGTAAGTTGCTTTGGATAAAAGTGTCAAATGCATGAATGTAAATGTAATGTAAAAAATATATATATTTTGGGTTACCTAATTCTGCATTCGACAAAATGGACAGCTAATGCTGAAGAAGAGTCTGTTAGCTGGATGATGAGTCTGCCCTTCATAGTCAGCATCCATGTTTTTGCTTAGAGAACAGACTCTCCTGAAACAGACAAAGTCACAGCAGCCTTTTAGTGTTGTTATAGTTCACAGAAATAAAATACAATAACAGAACTTATTACTAACAACAACGACATGAGGGGTAAAGATGATGTAAGACATGATGTTGTATGGTGTTTATAGTTTTTAATAAATTAAACAACATTTAAAATATTAGTTAGCAAAATTTTGCTATATTGATAATGGTATATTGCTAACCCTTTCCTCCTCCTCCTCCTCCTCCTCCTCCTCCTCAAACGTCAACCTGTTCTGTGTATTAGTGGAGAGCGTCAGCAGTGATGTACAGTCCGGAGGGAATGGCTTCTGCAAATTCAAAATAAAGAACAGAAACTGATGGATGATTATTTAAAAAGCACTTTAACTCTGCTGCCTGTTAAACCCGTTTTCTCCCCTTCCGTTGGTTTCATCGGCAGTTACATTATATTATGTTTGCCTGCTTAACTAACGCATTCTTCAGCTAATTTAGTTGATGTCATCTTACTCACCTGTAGATGTCATCACCATTACGACGGCAATCACAAGAAAAGACTCCAAAACACACCTCCGACATTGCAGACATGATTCTGACCACAAACTTGAAAATAAAACAAAAGATGTAATTAACAATGGCGTCGCTTAAAGGGTTAGTTTACTTAAAAAATTAAAATTATGTCACCATTTACCTCAACTTGTTCATAACCTGTATTAATTTATTTCTTGTGCTGTAAACAAAAGAAGATATTTAAAATATATATATATATAAAAAAAAAAGAGAGTAACCTAACAGTTTCTGGTCCCCATTGACATCCATAGTATTTTATTTATTTATTATAGAAGTCAATGGGGACCAGCAAACTGTTCCATTACCAACATTCTTCAAAATATCTTCTTTTATGTTCAGAAGAAAGAACTTCATGCAGGTTTAGAACAACTTGTGGGCAAGTAGGCCTAAATTATGACATAATTTCTTTTTGAGGTGCACTATTCCTTTAATTTATTTTTTCACGTTAGCTCACTGTGCACGTCGTTACATCTGCCTAACTAGCCAAGTTGTGATAAATAGGGGACGGAACATACAAAAGTTATAATTTTTCTCTGTTTAATAAGTTTACTTCGGCTTATTTAGGTGAAGTTAACCTACCAGTTGATGTTATCACCGTTATGACGGCAATGAAAAGGCTCCACACACCTCCATCGTTGCAGACTGCAGACATTATACAGATCACAAACCTGAAAATAAATCAAAGCATATACTTGAAAATATTGTTTAAAAACCTCACTTAAACAAGGGTTTCGTCTATCTCACTTTACCTCAGTATTTCACGACACGTTAGTTCGTTGCGGTTAACGTTAAGTAAGTTAGCCTAACCGACGCCTCCGCCTGGCGAGCTTACGTTAAAGAGGCAGAGGAATACACAAACGTTATTGTTATCGTTTTAACAAAGGAATATTTCGGATAATATAGATGAACTTAGCTTACTTACCAGTTAATAGCCTATTATCACCGTGACGGAGATCCGGCCGACAGTCAGGAAAAAAAGGCACCAAAACCATTCCGACGAAAACAAAAAGACAAATCATGTTAGTTTGCTGTTAACATAAATGAAAACATTTGCAAATATGTGTTTTACATAAAATATAAATAATATACTAACCTTTTTGGAGTTACCGGCATCTTTTGTCCACATTAACTGCCACTTCAACCATACAGTCAAAAAAATTCAAAATAAATCTCTCTTGCCATTGGTCAGTTTTTCGCGGGCAAGTTCACTACTGTAAATTGATTTACAGTAGAAAAGAATTACAGTAGTGACCATATATTTTCCCATAATCCTTTGCTGTTTACAGTACCTTACTGTATAAACGTTTTACAGTATCTTACAGTACATATTACAGTAAAATACTGTTCAAATTACAGAAACCAGTTACAGTGTATTTGAAAATATACTCTGAATATTTTAGTCTATTGTTAGACCTAATTATCATTTAATCATACATTTTCCCATAAACTTGTAGTCAACACATTCTAGATCACTTATGTGAAAAAAATCGCAAAATATAGGGTAGTTATTGTGTTTAAAATTTCTGTAAATTTCTCAAATATCAGAATGTCTATTTGTATACAATAAAATGTAGCAGTGCACTTTTTACTCGTCTTACAAACACACACACAAACAGATCTAGTTAGTATTGAGTTGTGTTGTTTTAATGCGTCTATTATCATTGAAACAGTTGAGACCCGTCCAGAAGAGATCACGTACGCTGATCCAGCGTTCTACAAAAGAAACACACATAAAACGGTAAGATTTGTTATTCCTGTCGTGTGTCTGTATCATTTCAGCAGTGAGTCAGATGTAGATCAGTGTGTGCTTGTTTTTGTCTGATCAATCACACACCAGCAGAATATTAGACATAAGATCAGGACTCGTGTGTTGTGTTGACACGAGAGCGGACGTTGTAAATTAATATTTTTTAAGCTCTTGCTTTGTTCACATAATTGAGGTTAAACCACTGCGTGAGTCACATGGATTACTTTTATAATGCCTTTACTATCTATTATTACATTTATTATTTTATTATATCTTGTGTTGTGTTTTTTTTTTCAGAAAGTAAAAGAGGAGGATCATGTGGTGTATGCACCTCTCACAATGAGAAGATGATCAAACTTCAATCTTTATACCAGAACCAACTGTGTGACCTACGATTGATTTAAAGTATTTAAGATGGATTCATGAAACGGTCTCCTGAAAACTTCAAACAAACTTGCCCTGCATTACAAGGACTTTTAACAAACTCTAAACCATATGGCACATTGAAGAATTTTATGTGTATCTCTTTAAGTCCTAAAGATACAAATCTCATGAAAAAAGTGCAAAATGTAGATGCAAAACACTTATCTAAAGGATTGGACACTCTGCTGTGGTCTAGTTTATTACCTCTGTACACAAATGTTTCTTGTGTGTGTTTGATGTCAGTGTGTGTGTCTGGTGTCAGTTGTGTGTCTGAGGTGTCAATAGCGTGTGGTTGAAGGGTTTTTTCCATTCCTGCTCAAATGAAACCATGACTATTTTAAAAACCTGCTTTACAAAATAATGAACTTATCAATGCTGCTATCTGATAAAAAAAAAGTCTCACATCAAACAAAGAAATTACTGTCGAATATGAAAATTTCATATTATTTGTGCTCATATGCATTATGATCTTTTATACACATGCAGTGATCGTGCAGTAAAGCAGTGTTCGTTTCAGTGGTTATTTCCAGCTCTAGCAACACTTATTCTTGATTCCCCCCCCCCCTGATACCTTGATAGGTCATATCCTGTTGGCCTTTTCCAACAGGGCTAGTTTTCTATATGATATGAATTTATAATTCATTTCATTCATGATATGAATTTATAATTCATATTATAATGAATTTATAATTCATTCATATGATATGAATTTATAATTCATTCATTCACTCAACATATGTGATTTGATGCACCGATTCAGACAGGATTAACATCTCCATGTTTCAGTTCTACCAGAAAGTAAATAAAATAAATACTATAACAGTAAATGCAAGCATAAAGTTCTTAGGCGTAGGCCCCGCCCCGTCCATAGCTTGCAATCCGAGGGTCCGGACTCTGCATGAAGACGAAGGCAGGGGCGCAGCCGACCCCCAGGGAGGAATAGGAAGGGACCATCCTGGAGGTGATGGGGAGGATGGAGGTAAATGAAAGCGTCAGCATCTGCGAACTCAAACATGTGTAAGTACCGGTCTTTTATACCACAAGTATTAGACACGATTTGATAGATGAGAAGGTAATAAGTGACGTAGCAATTGAGTCTTCCTGGCAGAACTTAACGCTAAAGCTTCCATGAGCAAGTGTGTGTTTTCTTGATGTAGGCGTTACAGAAGGTTATGTGATGTGTTAGTGTGCATCACAGATATATATGTCTTTTGTTTTATTATTTGGTGATTACATTTTAGTTTATTATAAAAAAACTATTTTTTATAGTTTATTATAAAGGGCCCTATCTTGCACCCGGCGCAAATGACTTTGTACACTGACGCATGCATCATTCCTATTTTGCACCCGCGCAAAGCGGACTTTTCCCTCCACAGACGCACGTCGGTAAACTAGAGAATGAACTTGCGCTCCCTGGGCGGTTCAGCGCAAAAAAGGAGGCGTGTTCCGGCGCAAACAATCCCTGGTGCTATTTTGCAGTTCCAGAAAACAATTGCGCCACTGACCAAAGAAAACCTAGCCTAAAGTCAGTGGCGAGTTGCGCGTTGTTCATAACGCTATTTTAAGCGCACATGCTTGGTCATAATACAGAGTGTGAACAACGCGCATACACTATAGATGATTCTCTCATCTACACAGATGCATTTTCCTTTTTGCAAATGATACATTATTATAAGGAAAATATTAAAACACGAGGGAAATCATTGTTGTGTCCATGACGATGGTAAAAATAGGCATAAAGCTTACATATTTACCCAAATTATTATATGCATGACATGTATAACCGAAGCTAATTTGGGTGGGTTTGTCCCATCCCCAATGTCACTTCTCTTTCTTTTACGGCCCTGACGAGAACATTGATCTCCTCGGCTGTGAACCGATTCTGAAGCGCTCCTGGTAAATGCGCCATTATAATAGTATTGCGCCATGGAACAAGCGCACCTCGTTCATCATGCTCTTAAAGGGAATGTGATATGACGCTCTGATTGGTTTATTTCACATTACGCCCAAACCACACCTATGAATAATGAAGCTACTTGAGACCAACCCCTTTTAAACTTGCGTCGGGCGCAAGAGTCATTTATCCCGCCGGTAAAATAGCAACAGCGCCCAAGACCCGCCCACAAAGTTACTTGCACTTCGCGCTTGATACTTGCGTTTCAGATCGTTTAAATAGGGCCCCATGAGTTTATAGAAGTGTCTGTTTATGATAAAATTGCATAAGTGTGCAGAGAAGTCTATAGCCCAGTATCTTACTCACTGATATTAAAATGGGCAGTCTTCACAGTTTCTGCGATTTAGCTCTATTTATTCATTTTATAATGTTGTTTTTTAATCGGATACCATCCGTGTTGAAATGATATTCAAGCATATCTAAAATTGGTGCGCAAATGGTAGCTAAGGTTGGTAAAAAAAAAACACATGAAGAGAAGCATTAAGATAATACAATATCAGAGGCTGTATTCGACATCACACACTTTTGAGTAGATAGTCTGCTAATTTTGAATAATTACTTCACAACCGCTAAAAAAGTAAGTTCTATATAGCGTGAATGTGTAGGCCTATGAATATAATCTGGACGTATATTTGCCATGTTGTCATTATTAGTTGTCAGAATCTCACTGGAGATCACTGAGACACTGTAGGTCATTGGGGTTTTTGCCTACTGTTTAGTAAGTACTAGTGTGAATTCAGATATACAGTCACATTCGATGTCATGTCAGAACGTCACCGACGTATTGAACTTTAACTTTTTTGGAATCTCAAAAAGACGTGATGTTTCCGTTCCCTCCTTCAGAGAACAAGGGTTAGGCTATATACGTAACCATGACGTTTTTCGCCTACTATATAGTAGGGAAGTATGCGATTTCGGATACAGCCATAGACATTCGTATTCAGGGCGGCTTCGAATTCTCAGCGGATCGCTAAGTTTACCAAAACCAGTAGGTAATTTGTCCTGGAATTTTTACTTAGGTTGTGTGAGAAAAACATGACTTGGCAGATTCGCACGGGATTAAAATCACAAGTACTTTCTGTGAAACATGAATTTCTAATGTCCCCCTGGAAAACTAGTCCCGTCCAAATAGGGCCTACTGTATTTGAGCACTAGAGAGATATTCCCACCGAATAAAAGTGGTATTTGTTTTGTCAAGCATCACTACTATTGCTTAGGGTTATTACTAATTTCTGAAAAAAATAATAATGAAATATTCTTTTCCATAATCAAAACAAATAAAGGTGCTGTCCAGGTTAAAAAAAATGACAGAAAATCACCATTAAGGTATCATAAAGATTTGTGTGCAAATCTTAAAAATCCATATGATAGCTTTGTTTTAGGAAAAGCCCAAAATGTATGTAATCACGTGTTGCACAAGGTTTGCACAAATATTCACCACTTGAAAAAAAGGAAAAGAATAGAAAAAAACAGATGCATTACTAAACCAAACACTGTAAAAAATAAAATAAAAACAGTAAAACATTACAGATTAAAAGAAATATTATGATCAAACACCACTGTAGACATATTGTAATGTACACCTGTAAAGGGAGTTAACTGTTAGCAATAGCACATATGCATGAGCGAATGATATAATACTTGGTCTTTGTATGAGATGTCTGCCTGGCGCCCTGAGTTTTTGAGACCCTATGAAATAGTAAGGTTTTTTTGTTTAAATTATTTAAAGGATTTCTGTTGCATCTGTGTATTTTTCTCCCCTTGTGGAGTTTTTTTATTTTTATTTTATTTATACCTCTATTTTGAGAAGACCCTTTGTTGTAGTTTTTGACATCATCTTTTGTTTATTAAACTACTGTAAGTCCTCGCTAAATCGAACCAATGGCGGCATTCGATCAGCGGCGAAGGTCTCGCGCATGTTCCGTCCTTTCCAGGCTAAAGGGATTTTGGATTAAATGCAATACACTTTCTCATATGTATTAACTCGTTATTTCATCTGACTCCATATATAAAAGGGTTTTAATGATATCTGTGCATCATTAAATGTGAGCGAGTGTTTGACTATTCCTTGTAACCATTAGCTAAATGAACAATGTCAAAGTCAATTAGAATAATCAAATGTAACAATTTATTATGTCGGGTAAAGTATCATGCCAATTTCACAATCAGTTCAAAGATAATCAATACAATAACATCGAATGCTCTAGGATAAGAGAAATGCAAACCCAACATTTTAAGAAATACATGAGGCTGAGTTTTTGATACTCAACCTCACGGGCTCTCAGAATTACAGAAAGGCCTCGAGCTTCTCACTGCAGTCCATTAAATAGCAAGAATCTTTCACATGTAAACATGCTAATTTGCATTAAGAAGTTACACCTCTTTGGGTGAGGGGAAAAAGACCATTTGCCTTTCTTTGTGTGTCAGTTATCTCTAAACTCTTAAAAACCTTAGTACCTTGTGTTTTACTCTTTGGGAATGAGACCATTGTACCAGTCGCACTGAGACCTTTAAAATGATACTAAACACAATACTTAATCATTCACATTAAAACCATATATTCTTGTGTGAGTTAAGTGTTACTGAGACAGAGAGAATGCAGATGAAGTGAGACTTGTCCCAAAGGAAGAGGGGGAGGGAGTCAAATGTTAATTTTCCCACAAGGTTCTTTGTTTCATAGATCAGTGGTCATTCTTTAACCAGTTCTTCAAATTTCCAGCCTTACACTACCTTACCTGAGACTTCGTATCGTGTTTCGATTGGATCCTACCGCTGCTTTCTAGTGGCTCAGTGGTATTACCACTAGCTCTTACACCAGAGACCTGAGTTCTAGGCCGGATTGTGACAATTACCAGCTTCACTTATTACTACAGTTGACTTTATTTCTGTCAGACATCTACAGAAGGTCTTATTGAGAATGATCAGAGGTTTAGATGTTGGTGTTTTATTGAAATAATAGTTTGGAGTTTGCGTTGCTTCACCATTATGGTGATCAGTGTTGCATACTTTGGATTTGATTATAAGTGATCATTGGCACCATCTCTTGTTATTTTTTTTGAAACAGCAGTTAAAAACAGCATCGGCATGTGGAAACACTCAACAGGAAACATCAGTGTCCAATGGAAAACTGGGTTATATTTTATGCATTTTTTCTCTCTTGTTAATAAGAGGTCTTATAGTTATAACAAAGTTATAAAAAGTAAACAAAGTGTGTGTGTGTGTGTGTGTGTGTGTGTGGAGGAGGGACCTGGCAGTGTGTAATCGTGCAGGGCTGGAGGGCAGGTATGGAGATTTTAAGAAGAGATGGATGGGTACAACAAAAAGAAGAGGGGATCCAGGGGAAAACAAACAAAAAATAAACGAATTAGGCAAGAACACATAGTTTGAACGGTGGTTAATAATGCCTCTGCGCTTCCTGACACCTTGTTTTTTTGTTTTGTTTTTTTGCTAGGCTACTGCATACTAATGCTAATGCACTTCCTGACAACTTTTTTTTTATTGCACATTGGGTACAAATTTCATATAGTCCCTGAGTTTGCCTGCACACACACGCGCGCAGACACACACATACACACACACACACACACACCAGTGTTGTGCCAGTTCATACTTAAAAAGAACTAGCTCAAAGTTCAGTTCACACAGATGATAATGAACTAGTTAATGTTCATAGTTCATTTTTTTTTTTTAAATGAACTAAGTTCACATATCTAAAAATGAACTAGTTCACGTTCATTTGTTAAATTCTTTTTAAGATAGGCCACTATCTTACTCAATAGAACCTCTTTACCATCCATTAGCTGCAAATCACTGCCACTCTAAAACTAATCAAAAATATATGCACATGAATAAGCCTAATAATGGATTACATAATCAGAGAGTAGCCTTTTTCTTTTTTCGTTTTGAATTATTTCTTTTAAAGACATTTCAAGCTTTGTGTATTTGATGTATTTGTCATGTCTGTGTGAGGCATACACTGAGTTTCGTTAAGTTATGATGTGCTCTAGTTCACGTGCAATGCAAGTGAGCGCGCGGGCGCCTCCGTTATGTTTGTTTCGTCGGCCTATTCATAAAATACAGGCAATTGGTTGATGAAAAATGTATTAAAATTAAGATACAATTTATACAAAACGAAATTCACTTTAAAGAAAGGCTTTCTATAACAACTTCAACTTCAACGGTCAAAATCATGTCTGACCCGCTCCATGTCTCATATTGCGCATCCTATCTTACTCGGTTGTGCTGTTCACTTTTCATAAATCAACATAAATGAAAAAAAAAATAACATTATAATATTTTAACAAATATGAAACGCGCTTTTTTTAATGGCTACAACAGTATAGGCCTAGGCTACATAGCCTACTCTCTATTTGTACAAATTTCTGCACATTAATTTAATTCTGAATTTTGCACACACAAGTTGAAAGGCATTTGTTCAAATCAAGTTCACGGATAAATTGTGCGTGCATTTATTAGCCTAATCATTATGATACTAAAATCCTAACAAATAGGCTATGTACAAAAAATCAGATGAGCCCATAATATGAACGGTTAAGCATTTTCCTCCCATAGAAAACCATTAGGCTATAAGAACGTTTAATGTGGCTTAATGCAGATTAGAATGTCCCCTTATTATGTCGAAATAACGAGATATCGATAGGCTATACTTGGCTACTGTGTCCACCGTGGTCTCCTTTTTGATCAGCGGAAACGATTTTTGCTTGTTTGGGATCTGACTGTCCAGCGTATTTGAAAAAGTTAAGCAAACTTTCCTGTCTTTTTGAAAATTTTCCCCTGAGTGAAACGATCGAGGCTAACAGCAATCTCAACTCGTACAACAAGCGCGCAAGTCATGTGTCACAAACATTGAACACTACACAAACAGTATTTTATTTATTTTTTTCATTTAGGCAATTCATTTTAGTGACACAGGAGGTGCCGGATCCAATAAAAAAGGTTCCGGATCCAATGTCGGAGGTGACGGAACATGTTCCGGCGTGTTCCGGCTCAAATTAAGCCCTGGTAAAACCCATAGACAGTATAAGAAGTGGACAGAGCCATCTCATTGGAACTCAGTTGAGACAGTTGAAGCCCATTTTTAGCGATTTTTTAGCACTTCCGTTCCTGACGCGCAGACTCAAACCGACTCAAACTAAGCTTGATGACGTGAGCACCCTGTCTGACAAATGTAAATATTCTAGTAGCTGTGCGTGAAAACTGCCAACGTTGATCTTGCAGAGACGGCGAGCTTGAGCAAATAGTTCTTTGGCGTGAGTGAGCAGGAGTAAGTAATTTGTATAGTATTTATTTTAAAATGTAACGCCAGTACGCCATATTAAGTTAATGCATTGATTATCTGCGAGCTTCTCCTCCTGTCTGTACGGTAATTTCTCTACTGTGCGACAGAGCGTCGAGTGGTTATGACGCAATCGTTAGCCTATTTTTACAAAAACTGTTTCTACGGGGCCATAATGTAACATAGCAGGAAATGGAGCCCTTTATACATTGTCGTGTGTCTTTAGAAATAAATAATGGACAAATGGAGTCATTAAACGCCTCAGATGTAAAGTTATTCGCTGTCAAAGTGACGCCAAAATGAATGGGAGTCAATGGGAATGCTAACGCAAGTGAAGTTCTGCTACAAGATGGCGGCACGCGGCCGGCTTCAACTTCCGGTCGATGGATTACCCCCTTGGTAAAACCTGACTTTTCAAATGAGCGTGAACGTGAACTGCGCGTGCTGCTCATTCCTGCCAGAGTGAGCGCCGCTCTCGTTCACGTTCATTGTATGAAATTATTCGTTCAGTTCAGCGTTCGTCGAAAATATGAACGCGTTCATGCACAACACTGAAAACAACTGGATGATTGATGTGGATTATGTGACACTGTGATAATAATGTTTGTTCCAAAAGACTTGATTAAATGCATTAAACTTGTTTATTAGATATTAAACATATAGATTATGACAAAACAGGCTGTCAGTCTGTGTTGGTGGGGATTTTTCAACTATTTCAGCACATGCGATTCTTACAGTTACGTCCAGTAGGTGGCGGAAAGCACTGTTATGAGTGAGTAAGTCAGCAACTATTCAACGACCATTTCAGTGAAAAAGGCTGCTTTATTCAGAAACAAACAATGCCATGGCAATCAATGTCAATTATTGCTATTTCAAGAGTGAATACCGCATAAATGCGTATGTAATTCCCAAAACTTTGTGTTTACGTGGCCATTGGTCCTGGCAGTAGCCTATATGAAAAACAAGTTTTATACAAATTCTGAATGGAAATTAAAAAGCATAGAAAGCACACAACGAGCGCTTCCCTTTACTAAAACGCTGTTATCCATCTCCGTCGAGATCTGTAGCACTCCCGTAGAACCAGGACTATTAATAACGAAAAAAATAGTAGCTAACTTAAGCCTAAATGTTTCCAATTTACACAAGGAATACAAAAGCCCCGACAATGCCGACATGGTGTGGATAGATATAAAGTAGAAAGATATAGAGAGAGAGACAAGTACCCCTCAAAAAAGTCGGTAAGAAGCTTTCTCTTCCCGACCTCGAGTGGAGGTTTATTTTTCTCCATTTTTTAAAAGTTAAAATTAGCTTCAACGGAGCGGCGGCAATCAAACAGTCCTGTCAGTCAACGATGTCATGCGCACAGCACTCTTTAGATGTGGGGCAGGGCGTTTACATTTTAAAGAGACATGGCAACTAGCCAACTTAAAAAAAAATATTGTAAATAATCAATTCACGAAATTTACGGTATCCATTGCATGCATTTAATCAGATTTGTCATTATTATTTTATTCAAATAAAAATATCTGAGGGACCCCCCTAATTCTATTTTTTACTTCTTATGGGGGGTCCCCAATACCTTATGGGGGGTCCCGGATCCCCCCAGCCCCCCCTCAATTCGAGCACTGCATGCGAGACACGGAGACAGAGACTGCTCCGAAACGCGTCGCGCGCACACGGCAGCTAGAGGGAGAGTGAGCGAGAGACCTTGCGTGTACAGGGAGCGCCTGGCTCATCCTGGCTTTTAATGTGTCACTTTCCCTTTTTCTTTTTTTAGTGTCCTCTGACAAAACCTTTGCCTTCTTCCTTGTTGCTGTTGGTTCGGCAATGACGAAAACATACAGACGCAATCAAACGCGAGTTGAGCTCTCACGTCAGAATCTGGGGTGGTGGGGGAAGTGACGTATGCCGTAAAGCGGTCAAATTTTTTTGTTCTTTTTGTGCTCGGGTTCCTACCCGCAACCCGAAGTTACATATAGCCAGTAAAAGTGACACAGATACTGTCAGGCTATGGCAGACGTGTCATTCAACCTATTGTAAGTCGATGTACCATCTCAAGGGTTTTAGTAATATATTATAAAGGTTGAAAAGTTCCGCGGTGTGCCTTTAAAACAAAGTAGAAAAACGACGCGTAACTCCGGCTGGAGTTCGCAGGAAAGTTTGATCTCTCTGGCGTAGAAAAACTGCCCAGAACGGCGTGGCGCTCCAGGTTTTGAAGGAGCGCTCGACACGCCCTTCCTACATGTCTGATCCAATCGTTTGGGAGGAGGTGTGGCGGCAAACTTGTGTTTGCAAAAATACGCGTCCTCCGGGCAATGTGCAGAGAAGATAAAACTAAGTCAAAATACACTTCTAAACTGGTATTTAATAAAATAATGCCTAATGTTGCACTTTGGGACAGGTTAAGAATTCAATACCATTAGATTTCTCTGATCAAAATAATACCACGCATGGTATAATTGTGAGCTAGCGAGACAAAGATACATGTTTCTTCGTGATTAGTGCATATCAGGGTTGATTACATACCATAAAGATCATGATTATAGGCTTGGTTACATGGGAATAATAAAACACAACAAGAAAAACTTTTCATCTGGCCATCTGGTTACCGTTACAGGCGAGTGGCGTTTTTTAACGCGTGGCGGCGTGTGACAGTAATTTATCGCCTAACGCCGTTTATTTAACGCCTGGCGGCGTTGTAAAGACGCCGTTTTAATATTGATACGGCAATCAAAAGAACGCGAATTCTGAACCATTTAGCTTTCCATATTACTGTGTTTAGTTTACGGTGTAGGAAGCCTCAGGACATGCAGAGCTGTCGGTGTTATGCAATGGGCGTTTTTGTTCTCGACGCGCTCAATAGAGTGCTCGAAGTTATGACGCCACTTTGTTGGCCAAAACGCGGAAGTGAGTTAGCATTTAGCACTTCCGGTTCCCTCGCCCTAAAGTCTATGGGTTTTTTTAATGGGTTTTTGCTAAATCGCCTGAAATAAGGTATGTGGTTAACAAAGCCTCTAAATATTTTCACGTTTTGATCGATGACATAAAACACACCAGTTATAACCTGCTTGTGATTTTTTTTACTTTTTACCGTTATCATCGTATATTTAACGACTTTATTTAGGCTTCAAAATGTATACATTTTGGATTAACTTGTAAAGATTATCTTGATTGAAAACGTGTAAGGGTCACAACTCTTTGTTGAACACAGATCTTATTTTTTGCGATTTTCCAAAAGTCTATGGGGAAAATGCATAGCTTTTCGATTGAGGGAACCCATGCGCCGCTAGCTTCCGAGTTGTCCTACAAAGTGACGTCATAACTTCGGCAGTCTATAGCGTCTGGCTCTGGAGACCCGCTGTACACGGGTTGGCCAATCACAACAGACTGCGCTGTCTGGCCAATCAGAGCAGATAAATTCACGGAAAGGAGGGATTTAGAGAGATTGATTTATTTAACGAGCCATTTGAAAAGTGTGATGATGTGCAAATGTATATTGTGAGGAAATTAAACTTTTTTTTTTTACATTTGATGCATGTAAACATGTTGTAGGAGACTCTACAACAACATTAGGAAACTTTAAAATACCAAGATAGGGGCACTTTAAACCCCAAAATAGGAAAAAACGGCAAAAAATAGCATACCCAAAATCAAACAGGTATAACTTATCAACCATAAGACCCACATACATGATTCTGGTATCCTTTGATAGATCAGACGCTATGTGATATAAATACATTGTAAGTAAAAGTCTATCTATTACTGTTGAAGAGTAATCTCAGATGGAAAACAGCATAAATAAAAGATTAAATTCTCGCCTAAAAAAATAACACATTTTATAGGGAATATCCCCTAGGTATAATGATGTTTGAAGCCTAAAAACTGTAGAAAACAATAAAATAACATCTTAACATCACCTGCTCATATATTGATGCTATAAAAGTCTAGCATAGCAGGGTTATAAATTATTTATTAGAGGCATATCTAGGCAAACTCTCCAAATTGGCCATTTGGGCACCATCTGTGCCATATGAAATTTCTCAGGTACCAAACTGTAAAACTCATTTGATTTCACTTACATGTCACTATAGGTATTTATTTCATCTAAAAACAATAGTTTTGGCTTTGTTTTGAAAAATCAACCAGACCTCTATATAGTTTCCCATGCAAAAAAAAAAAAAAAAAAAAACATACAAAAGGAATAAAGTTTGACTCCAAATGGAGCAGATTTATTCACAACAAACTGAAAACACAGCAAAAATCAGTATACATATCAAACTGTAAAAACACAACAGAACCCAATATAAAACACAGTAAAACTATTTACAAGAAAGAAAAAAAACACTAGGAATAGCTATATTTGTTCCTGTCCTAATACCACTAATGGCTGTCATCATGCCACTCCTGGAAACAGTTTTTCCTCGAGGTGAGGCACAGAGGGACCTGACACTTCCGGCAATAAATGGGGGTTTTTACTCTTTGGATGCCAGCCTCCTGGCATCTCCTGCAGTATCGCCGTCCTTGTGTGGCATCACCCCCATAATATATAGGCATGCAGGTGGGCGGCGGCGGTGGTGGTGGTGGAGGTGGAGCTGCTGAGGCCTCAGCAAAGCTCAACATTTCTGCAGCCAACCTCTCCCTAAATGTTTTCTGTGTGAAAGGCTTTGTTAGTGTGGGCTCGTTCCTCATCTTGAACAGCTCCTTGTGAAGAAGGAAACTGTTCACCACAGCGATGTCGATAAAATGGTAAAAGAAAGTCTTGTACCACTTCATTGTCTTATGGTGCACAGTATAATAGCCTATCAAGGCGTCAGATACATCAACACCACCCATGTTTTTGTTGTAGTCCACAACAGCGTCTGGAACAGGGATGGCCTTTGTTTGCCACACACCAGCCTCTTTCACCTTCCTCTTGACTGTATGTCCACTAAAAGCTTCATGGATAGTGGAGCACATGGTCACCTCCCGGGTGTCCATCCACTTTACAAAAAGAAGCTTGTCCTCTCTTATCCACCGCATATCTCCCCGGGCAGCATTTTTGTGGAGGTCGTTTTGTGTGGTGTGTGGAAAACCAATATTATTTCGTCTGATGGTCCCACAACAACCAATGTGTTTCATGTACAAGTCCAGAAACAGGTCAGGGCTACTATAAAAATTATCTACAAACAAATTATAGCCCCCACCAAGCAGTTGAAATGGCAAAAGGTCCATGACTGAAGTGTAGCTGAGACCATGGTCTGTGGTGACCACACTCTTGCCGGCATACACAAAAAAATTCCACGTGTATGCAGTTGATGCATCAGCCAGCACAAAGAGTTTGTAGCCCCACTTTGTGGGTTTGTCCTTCATGTACTGTTTCATGCTGCTGCGGGCCTTGGATGCGACCATCCTCTCATCTATGGAAATGTTTTTATAGGGATGGAAGTTGGCTTGGCAGGCAGTCACGATCTCAGTGTAGAGAGGCTTGATCTTGAAAAGCCTGTCATACTGATCTGTGTTCCTCTTCCGCTCATTACCCTCGTCTTCTTCTGGGTTACTCAAATGCACGGACCACAAGATTGCTTCAAAGCGGCCACGTGACATCTTTTCACTTGGGAAGTGGAAGTTGTATGGCCATACCTTCCGCCAGTAGTCTGATCTGTGATGCACCTGAACGAGGCCTGTATAAATAATGATGGCCATGAAAATGTAAAATTCCTTTGCTGTTAGTTCCTTCCATACAAACTTCATCCCAGCCTGTACTCGCTTAGCAGCATTGGAATTTGTATTGTCAATAATTGTCCTGACCACAGATGCACTGAAAAACAGCTGGAACAGGGTAAGGGGAGACCATGATGCTGTTGTATCAAAGGTGGGGCCTGGGGTCCTGGCTGGCTTGAACCTGGGCGGGTCAGGTTTGTTGTCCTTCTCCTCTCTATTGTGCCACGAACGGTCTTGTTCTCTTGAAGAAGTGGCAGACCTACTCCGACCGCGCTTAGGTCTTGCAGACTTCTGCAGTGCGTTCCCCTTTCTTTTCGGAAGGCTTTCTTGAGGCACATCAGAATCAGATGAGGTGGAGGTTGTGCTTGATGGCTGTGGTTGAGGTGTTGATGGTCCTGGCTGGGGCTGTGGGGGTTGGGCTGGTGCAGAGGCAGCAGAAGGTGAAGGCCCCTCATAATCTTCATCATCACTGTGAAACAAAGAAGGAAGAAAAACTATAAAGATATATGGACTGGCACTGATTTTGAACAGAAATGATTCACTGTAACTGAAAACTATAGTAACATTTTATAGAGGTTTATAACATATTATAAGAGAAATAACCCACTGTAACTGAAAACCCTAGTAATGTTTTATAGAGGTTTATAACATATTAAAAGAGAAATAACCCACTGTAACTGTAAACACTAGTACATTTTGTTGTGGTAAACATGCTTGTACTGGGAAAGTAAGCAAACAATCCAGTTGTTTGTGGTAAACATGTTTGTACTGGGAAAGTAAGCAAACAATCCAGTTTGAGTTTGTGGTAAACAGGTTTGTACTGGGAAAGTAAGCAAACAATCCAGTTTGAGTTTGTGTATTCATCTATTCATTGTAGGGAATAGGCTAGCTAGAAAATCGGTCATTTTACACTAATAACAGTGGAACAGCTCCGTAATTTGATACCAACACGATAAGTAAATGATAACAAAACGTATTTTTCATACCTTTCCGATGTTGGAAGTCTATAATCAGGGTCACTGCCGTCCGATGAGCCCTCAGCAACAAAGAGATCTTCATCGTCCGATGAAGAGTCAACGGCAATGATCGGAGCTTCGTCGTCCGCCTGGATCATTTCCAGTGCTTCGGCGGCCGACATCTTCTTCTGCCAGTTCCTCTAGGCCATTATTTCTCCAAGAAATAAAAAAGAATGGCTCGATAATCGATAAAAATAAGGCTACGTGTGCGTTCAGTTGTTCAGTTCAGCTGTCCCGGCGACATGGGCGGGCATTGGGGGGGCCTGGCCCGTCCTGTGAGTCACTAGTGCCCGCCCTGAGCGAGTCTCTCATTTCCCTTCCCTTCCCTCTCCCTTTTTTCCTTATAAATGCGAACACGAAAAATAAAATGAAATTAATATTTTATACTCTGTGGAGACTACTGTACTCATAATTTGTATTCTGAATACGTAATACGTTGTATTCAGGTACTTTGAATGAGTGTTTATGCTTTCGAGGTTTTTAAATAAGCTTGATATGTGTTTGGGAAGATGTTTATGTTTTGTTGGCACGTCGAGTGTTTTCGGTGTTATATTTCGTTTTTTTGGCTAAACAGCACAAGACTTTAATTAAGTAACGTTAGGCATTCTGTTTGTGCTGAGTACAAGTACGCTCTTTGCTCACACGATCAGCATGGTGATCTGGTGTTTTCTCCTAAATAAAAGCTCAAGGGTTTATTTCTTACAAGTGAAGAAATTAGGACAAAAGTAGTGTACTTTTCCTATTCTATAGCGTAGGCCTAATATAAAATACAATGTAATGTAGACTGAGACTATATCATAACTAACAAGATGTTTGAGCCCTCTTTAGGTAGGCTACAAGTCAATGCCTTTTCTTTGTTCAATGTGCACAGTTTGATGCATTTAAACTTAAAATGTACAAAATTTTCATGCGGGGGAGCATGCCCCCGAACCCCCCTAGGGACAGAGGTTTTTTTAAAATAATAATTCACAGCACCCACTGATCACAATTACTTCCAGCGGCCCTGAAAACACCTCTCAAAATACTTAAAAAAACATTTTTTATGACGGACGAGATTTGCGGAGGCAGTGTGTAAACGTAATTGACACAACTTGAGGTCGTATAGCCTATTTTATATGTGAGAATTTCTGACTCAGTGTGCAAGATCGAACCTTTAGCGTCAGTAGCCTATTATATAATTATTATGCTCTATCGATCATTACATAGTATCATAATCGATTCATGTTATTATGCAATGAGGTTGTTTTCATTTGTGCCCCCCTGAAAAAAAAATTAATGCCCGTCCGTGAATTTGTGTCTGGCGCCGGGTCTGTGTGCGCTCTGCCGTCTTCACTGTGCGCGCTGCCGCTGTGCGCTCTGTTGTATTCGCTGTGCGCGCTGCGTCATGCTTACGCACATCCATATCTCGGCAACCGATTGGTCAATTTGGATGATTGACACCTCTATCGAAACGTCAGAACCAATAGAATCGAGGGCATTTTGCAAAATCCGTGTAAACAACACCACTAGCCAACGAGAAGCCGACACATGCATTGTGTAGGACTAGCAGTCTGTTACCAAAGCAGGAAATAGTTGCAGACTGTCCGGAATCATTTCAAAGTGACACAGAGGCATCGGAGTAACCGCAAACACCGTTGATATGGCATTGTACACAACTTTTTATCACAAGACAGCAAGGTAAGACACAATTCATAGTAGTAATTATAATAATAATATATTTATTTTGTATAGCGCCTTTAAAAGTTGCTTTCTCAAAGCGCTTTACAGACAGACATAACAGCAGAGGAATAAGACAATGTAAATACAAAAATAAACACATAAAATTATGATCATGTAAAAGCAATCCTAAAATAAAATGTTTTAAGAAGAGATTTGAAAGTCACTAAAGTTTTTGCTTCCCTGATGTCGGCTGGAAGAGAACAGGTGGGACATGTCCCCACCACTTTTTGCCAGAGTCGATATTGTCCCCACCACTTTTGAAACATCTCGCGGCACGCCTGTACCAATATTAAAACATCTCCAGTTAACTAGCAGCATTCGTTTCGTTCATTTGTTAAATAAGAGGCGATCTAGCGCTGAAATCTAGCCGCTGTGATGAGTGGCGCGAGTGTTCTCTTGAGGCTCGCGCACACGCTGCAATGTCTTCACTCGGATGCGCGCTTCAATCCGTTGTGGAGATTCTATTCGTTCCAGTGAAATCATAAATCAAAATGCAAACAAACGCGTCCCTGCTTGATATACAACCACTAATAAACATGATCGGTTTTGATGAGGGGGAAAAAAACTATACCAATGCAATGCGGATTAGAACCCGGAACCTCCGACTCGCTTGGCAAAAATTCTGCCACTAGACTATTGCTATACATAAGTTAAACAGGCCTTTTTTTTAACCACCAATTAAACCAAATTTTTTCATTTTCAACATCTTTGTATACATTTTAATTTATTTACATCAGTAAGCAGGACATCGTCTTTCAAAACATGACCTGCGCTAAAGAGAGAAAATAATTAATGCGTTATTGTACCCAGCACTTTTGAAAATGCACTTCCTAATGCGTCTCTGTCCCCAGCACATTTCAAACCAAACTGACGCCCATGCACCCCACGTATGACGCCCTGTCTTCGGAACAACCAAAAGACCACTCTGAAGAGCGCAGATTGCGACGAGGTGTGTAAGGGATTAATAAGTTAGTCAAATACTGAGGTGCCAGATTGTGCAGAGATTTATAGGCCAGCATAAGGATTTTAAAATCAATACGGTACCTAACAGGTAGCCAGTGCAGGCACTCCAAGACCGGGGTTATATGGTCCCTGGCCCTGACCCCAGACAGTACTCTAGCAGCTGAATTTTGAAGATATTGCAATTTATCCAATGATGATTTAGATACCCCAGCTAGAAGACCATTGCAGTAGTCAATGCGTGAAAAGACAAAAGAGTTGATCAACTTCTCAGCTACCGATAAGGACAGCATGGGACGTAGCCGGGCTATATTTCTGAGGTGATAAAATGATGTTTTAACTGTATTCTGGATAAAAGGCTCAAATGACAGTGTGGTGTCAAATATGACACCCAGATTTTTTTATTTGGTCTTAAACTCCATTGCAATGCCATCAACCGTTAGAGTAGGAGACCTAACCTTTCGCAGTTGGTGAGGAGATCCAAGGAGCATAACTTCTGTTTTTGAGCCGTTTAGTGACAGAAAATTATTGGACATCCAAGTCTTTATCTCAGCAATACAGTTAGAAAGATGCTCAACGTGAACTTGCTGACCCGGTCTAGTATGTATATAAATCTGTGTATCGTCAGCATAACAGTGATAGTTAAGGTTGAGAGAATGTAGTAATTGACCAAGTGGATAGATGTACATGCTAAAGAGTAAAGGACCCAAGACTGATCCTTGTGGAACACCCGTATGAAAAGAACCAACTTTGGACCTATAACCACCCATAAAAACAAATTGACTGCGGTCAGTGAAATAGGACTCTGTTGTGTTTGTTTAGATCAGTTGTGTGTTATTACATCTGAAAATGTTTCACGTGTTTGTTTTGTTCTGTTTGTGCTTCTGCCGTCTGATCGGTAAGTTATAATTTCTGAAATGTATTCACATATCAGAGTAATAAACTTCTGCTGTGGTTCAAATCAGATTATTTATCTGCTGCTTATTTATCTTCTTTATTATTATCTGCTGTGATCAAATCTCTCTTGTTGTTTTGGGTATTTTAATTTCAATGATTACAAATAAAAAAAATAAAAAAAACATTTTTTAAATACTTCTGCCGTATTCATACACAACTACAAAAGTCATGGAAATTAAGTAATACAAATTGTGTTGAATATATCCAGCATATTTGTGAAGAATACATCATGCAGATGCACTGGGACACATCCTCAGTGATGTATCCTGGGGTCATTGGGTGTTTCGGGTCTTTCAACATCATACACCCTCGCCCAGGCGACCCGACCGGTGTCGATCAGACTGTGTCCCAGCAGCAATTGCCCACGGTTCTGCCCTCTTAATCCACAGCCAACGTGTGGCTTTCTCTGCAGCTTCAGTTGCGGATCTGATCGCCTTTCTTTTAGCTTCCCCTGTGATGCCTAGGATTTTAAACACATTGCAGAGTGATCGCCCTGCAAATCCTCTGCAACCCACCTCCAAAGGCTCACACCGGGTTTGCCAGCCCTTCCTCCTACACTCTTCAACTAGCTCCTGGTACTTGGCGTGCTTTCTCTCATTGGCTTCGTCCATGCGCTCTTCCCAAGGCACAGTGAGCTCCAACAAGATCAACTGCTTGGTAGAAACTGAGAATATAATCATGTCTGGGCGAAGCCTTGTGGATATTATTCTGGTTGGAATCTTTAGCTGTTTTCCAATATCCACTTCCTGTTGCCAATCAGTGGTGAGGAGGCCAGACTTTGCTCTGGGTTGTGGAAGGGCTTTCTCTCCGGCTCTAAGAAACTTAATGCTCCTTGGATTATGGTGGCCCTTGATGGTGTTAATGGCTGTGGCTATGCTCTCAGCAACTGCCTTAAGCACCTGGTCGTGGTGCCAGCGATAGCGCCCATCTCCGAGGGCTTTTGGGCAGCTACTAAGGAGGTGCTCTAGGGATCCCCTTCCTGGACAAAGGGGACAGGAAGGTGTCTCAATTTTGCCCCAGATGTGGAGGTTTGCTGGGCTTGGTAGGACATCGTAGACAGTTTGGACTAAGAACCTGATACGATGGAAGTCTCCTTTCCAGATGTCAGCCCAGGTGATCTTACGTTGCCACACATTTTCCCACTTTGTCCAAGCTCCTTGCTGTCCCATTCCCACCATCCTGCCCGCTCTAACTTCCTCCACTCCTGCCCGCACTTCCTCCTGAACAAGATGTTGACGTTCTTTCCCCTGGGCTTTGTCAACTCTTGTTACCGGGAAGTAGCCAAAGCCTGCACGCCCTGTTGCTATGGGCCCCACCAGTGCCTTCTGCCGTGACTCAGCCACCTCCAGCGATTTTCCTGCACTCCATTTCCTGCCTGTTTGCACCTGTATGCCAGCTGCTGCCACCTTTGGATCCCTGGATTCTCTATACTGCCATGCTTCCCGTGTTCTTGGCACCATAAACTCCTCAGAGAGGCTGTTAATCGGGATTTGCAGGACATTGCTGGTGCCATACAAGGCAGCACTGCTCAGACTGCGAGGTAACCCAAGCCATCTACGCAGATAACTGCTGATCTTTCTCTCCAGGGCCTCGACAGTTGTTATGGGCATATTTAAACTTGTGCTGTAAGAAACTTTTTATTTTTGCTCTACAGAAGATAATTTTAAAACACACTGAAGATCAAATTATTAATTACTTTTCATTTAGTTTGGTGTCTCTGCTGCTGTTAAAGGTTACAAACTTACAAACTGATCTCAGGCTTTCTAAACCAACATGAGCATTAATCTGAAAACCTGTTCATGTTCTCCAGGTGTGTCTGCTGCCAAGATAAATGAAATACAGTCAGTGTCAGTGATGGAGGGAGATTCTGTCACTCTAAACACTGGTGTTACTGAAATACATGTCAAGGTCAAGGTCAAGTTTATTTCTATAGCACCTTAAAACAACACGAATGTTGACCAAAGTGCTTCGCAATCTAAGTACAGCTGCACATACAGATAGCATAACATTTAAAAAAATTCAAACCAAAAAACATATAAAAAAGGTTAAAACCTAGTGACAACGTTAAAATAGAGAACTCGCATGATCTTTACAGAAATACATACAGCATTTAGATGCATTTTAGTATGCTTGTGCAAAAAGGTACGTTTTAATCGATGTTTTAAAAAATTTTAATGTAAGGGAAGCTCTGATTGATAATGGAAGAGTATTCCATAATTTTGGCGCATAAACTGAGAAAGACCTATCTCCCTTTGTTTTTAGGCGGGTTTTCGGGACAATTAATAGTAACTTAGATGATGATCTAAGTGATCTCTGAGGAGAATATGGGCTTAAAAGTTGGATGTATAAATCGGGGCCAATCCGTTTAAAGCTTTGAACACATAAGTTAAAACCTTGAAATCAATCCTCCGTTTCACGGGTAGCCAATGGAGAGAGGCCCGTATAGGTGTAATATGTTCCCTCTTTTTTGTCCCAGTAAGGAAACAAGCTGCAGCATTTTGAACAAACTGCAATCGTGAAATTGATGATTGACTAATTCCAGCGTACAAAGCATTACAGTAATCGATTCGTGAGGATATAAGAGCATGTATTACTATGTCCAAATCCTTAAAAGTTAGAATATGCTTTAACTTACGAAGACACTTTAGTTGAAAAAAGCTGGCGCTAACTACAGAGTTTATTTGTTTATCAAAATTCATCTCATAGTCAAAAATGACCCCAAGATTTCTAACATAAGAGTTAACTTTTAACTGCGAGTTACTTAATGAAACACAATGTATTTGTCAATTTGAGTTTTAGAGCCAAACAGGATAACCTCATCCTCATTTTCATTTAATTGAAGGACATTTTTGTCCATCCAAACTCTGATATCCTTCAAACATGCTAACAAGGACGAGACAGATTCATTCCCAAAATCTAATGGTAAATAGAGTTGAGTATCATCTGCATAGATGTGATAGTTGATCTTGTAATGTTCGAAAATCCGGCGCAGTGGTAGCATGTAAAGAGAGAAAAGAACTGGACCCAAAATGGAGTCCTGGGGCACCCCACAAGTTATTGGTACTAAGGATGAAGAAAATTCTCCAATTTCAACAGACAAACTCCTATTTAAAAGGTACGACTCAAACCAATGTAATGCATTTTCATGGATGCCGACCTCATGTTCTAATCTCTGCAACATAATAGAATGGTCCACAGTGTCAAAGGCTGCGCTTAGGTCTAACAAAACGAGGACTGCACAGTTTCCAGAGTCGACTGATATCAAGATATCATTAGTCACTCTAAGTAAGGCAGATTCAGTACTATGTTTTGCTTTAAAAGCAGACTGAAAAGGATCTAAGATGTTATTTACAATTAAGTATGGTGTGAGTTGGTTTAAAACAACTTTTTCTAAAAATTTTAATAGAAAGGGCAGTTTTGAAATCGGCCTATAGTTACTTAATTCTGAAAAATCAAGGCTGGGTTTTTTTAGCAAGAGGTGGATCACAGCGTGTTTTAAGCAGGATAGAACAGTGCTGCTGTTTAGAGATGCATTGATAATGGAAAGTATACTGGGTAAAACCGCTTCCAGTACCTCATTTAAAAGGACAGTAGGAATAATGTCAAGAGAGCAGGTAGTTAATTTCATTTTAGAAATCAGAGCCCGCAAGTCCGAATGTGATATAGTCTGAAACTCAGACAGACTAGAAGAGGTCATTAAATAACAACTTTCAGATGAAGATGGTAGAATCTGGGACCTAATGCTTTTTATTTTATCTATAAAGAAGCTACAAAACTTCTCACACAGATCAGCACTTGGAACCAAACTGGATAAGATAGGAGGATTTAACACAGAATTTAGTGTGGAAAATAAAAATTTTGGACAATGAGAATTTTTTTTCAATCAGGTTTGAGAAATAATTTGCCCTAGATAATTTCACAGCTTCCTGATATTGGGACAAACTGGCTTGCATAAGCTGATAAGAAATTTGCAGTTTATCTCGTTTCCATCTTCTTTCTGCCCTTCTACAACATTTTCTAATAGATCTGATGTCTTCATTTAACCAAGGTTGCTTTTTACATTTTTTGTTTGTTTTTACTTTTAACGGAGCAACTTCATCCAACACCTCGGTACATGAAGCATTAAAATTTGTAACCAGACTCTCGACATCCGAACCTTGAGCTGCCAAAAGTGTGCAACCTGCCGTCAAAGCTACAAACAAATCCTCAAAATTGGAAGCAGTAGCTGAGTTTATGGAGCGCACAAGTGAACTAGAGACTGAGAAATACATGAAGACAATGACATCATACTGTGGAAATATGGAGCTGAAAAGAACATTATAGCTGAAATCAGTGGACAATATAGGATCTTCTACATATCTGATGATGTTCCTGATGGGAGATTCAGAGACAGACTGAAGCTGAACGATCAAACTGGATCTCTGACCATCACACACACCACAACTGAACATACTGGAGATAATATACTAGATATAACTGGAGAGAAAAAATCTTCAAAAACATTTAATGTTTCTGTCTATGGTGAGTAGAAACATCATACTATATGTCCAAAATGTTCATATTCTTGTTGTTGCAACTAATTTATACATTTATTAAATGTATGATTTCAGTGTGGTATAACAAACACACTTTATTAGATTTATGCTTATTCCTTGTTATTATCTCATGTTTTCCAGCTCTTCTGCCTGTTCCTGTCATCATCAGTAACTCTTCACACTGTTCTTCATCATCATCATCATCATGTTCATTGGTGTGTTCATCAGTGTTGAATGTGTGTGATGCGACTCTCTCCTGGTACGCAGGAATGAGTGTATTGTCCAGCATCAGTGTGTGTGATCTCAGCATCAGTCTCTCTCTACCTCTGGAGGTGGAATATCAGGATAAAAACACCTACAGCTGTGTGCTGAACAATCCCATCAGCAACCAGACCACACATCTGGACATCAACACACTCTGTCACACATGTGCAGGTACAGCAGCACTGATGATATATGGGATTATTTGATCTCTTTAGTAGTAGATCTGACACATTCACTCACATTAATGACTCTCTCTTTAGCCGTTACAGCACTGCTTCCACAGACTCTTTCTCACTCTCCTTCAGTTCCTCCTTCGGTCTCAGTGTCTCTGATAGTGTTGATCTCTGCTGGATCTCTGATGATTGTTGCTGCAGTCGTTGGGATATTCTGCATCTGCAAAAAACAAAGAAAAAGACATCGAAAAGGCAAATGTTACCTTCTGTTTTTAATAATACTTTGAAAATAGCATCACTTTAATCAACTATTCTCATAATTTCGTTTTTAACACAATCTAGTTCATTTTCATTTTACATGTGTAAAGTTGCAGCTAATGCTCAAATTAAAGTATCTATGAATAATGACTTGTTAGGCTTCTTACCATCTCCTCAGACCACCGCCCGAATAAAGAAGTATGTCGAAGAGTTCCTCAACCTTGCTCATCTGGTGCCCTGGAACAAGGGTACAGACCGTCTTCTGGACAGGTTTGGACAACTGTCATTTTCGAAAGGTACCGTAAAAATAAGCAAGAGATGCAATAGCGAAAATAAGTGTTTATTGACCATGAGTGCAAATAGTTCCAAGTAAGAGGTGAAGATCACAGCAACTGCGTGACCCAGGGACGTTGATAGGCAACCCAGTCAGTGATGAAGGTGGAGACGTGAGCTGAATCCAATGATCGCCAGGCGCAATACACAGATCTTCCAGAAGGAATAATCCACAAAAGGAATCCAGGAAAACTATGAGTCTCTTCCCGCCGAGGCGACCTTTCCAGAGTCTCTTCCCGCCGAGGCCACCCTTCCATGGTCTCTTCCCGCCAAGGCCACTCTTCCAGAGTCTCTTCCCGCCGAGGCCACCCTTCCAGAGTCTCTTCCCGCCGAGGCCACCCTTCCAGAGTCTCTTCCCGCCGAGGCCACCCTTCCAGAGTCTCTTCCCGCCGAGGCCACCCTTCCAGAGTCTCTTCCCGCCGAGGCCACCCTTCCAGAGTCTCTTCCCGCCGAGGCCACCCTTCCATGGTCTCTTCCCGCCGAGGCCACCCTTCCAGAGTCTCTTCCCGCCGAGGCCACCCTTCCAGAGTCTCTTCCCGCCGAGGCCACCCTTCCATGGTCTCTTCCCGCCAAGGCCACCCTTCCAGAGTCTCTTCCCGCCGAGGCCACCCTTCCAGAGTCTCTTCCCGCCGAGGCCACCCTTCCAGAGTCTCTTCCCGCCGAGGCCACCCTTCCAGAGTCTCTTCCCGCCGAGGCCACCCTTCCAGAGTCTCTTCCCGCCGAGGCCACCCTTCCAGAGTCTCTTCCCGCCGAGGCCACCCTTCCATGGTCTCTTCCCGCCGAGGCCACCCTTCCAGAGTCTCTTCCCGCCGAGGCCACCCTTCCAGAGTCTCTTCCCGCCGAGGCCACCCTTCCATGGTCTCTTCCCGCCGAGGCCACCCTTCCAGAGTCTCTTCCCGCCGAGGCCACCCTTCCAGAGTCTCTTCCCGCCGAGGCCACCCTTCCATGGTCTCGTCCCTGATGGCCGCTGTGCCTGAATCTCCAGTCACTGTCTTCTTCCAGAGCCGATAAGGGATTCCAGTCTCGATCTTCCTCCAGAGTCCAGTGAGCTCCCTAAGAAAATGTGGTCATTCCTGATCACACACACCTGCACCTCATCATCACAATCATCCCTCCAACTACTTAAGGACTCACTTCACCACTGTTCACTGTTCGGTCTTGTTCGTTGGTTGGAAAGAGGACAACTCACCTTACCTCCTACGAGCTACCTGACTTCTCCAGCGTTCTCCAAGTCTCCAGTGTTCTCCAAGTCTCCAGCGTTCTCCAAGTCTCCAGTGTTCTCCAAGTCTCCAGTGTTCTCCAAGTCTCCAGCGTTCTCCAAGTCTCCAGTGTTCTCCAAGTCTCCAGTGTTCTCCAAGTCTCCAGCGTTCTCCAAGTCTCCAGTGTTCTCCAAGTCTCCAGTGTTCTCCAAGTCTCCAGTGTTCTCCAAGTCTCCAGCGTTCTCCAAGTCTCCAGTGTTCTCCAAGTCTCCAGCGTTCTCCAAGTCTCCAGTGTTCTCAAAGTATCCAGCGTTCTCAAAGTCTCCAGCGTTCTCCAAGTCTCCAGCGTTCTCCAAGTCTTCAACGTTCTCCAAGTCTTCAACGTTCTCCAAGTCTTCAGTGTTCTCCAAGTGTCCAGCGATCCCACATCTCATCTCTCCACGTCTCCATCATTCCACTACCATCTCTGTAAGAAGACACATTCTTTTCACTGCCAGCACACCACTCTCCAATCCAGCATTGCACTTCCCACTCACCTGCTTCCCATTCACCAGCCCTGATGTTGTCTATAAACTTCCTGTTTTCATTCATATCCATCTCTTGAGTCTGCTTCCGTAACACCTGGGTTTGCTTTATAAAATATTTGTAAAAGTGTCTCTCTAAATGTAATGATATACACAAACTCTGTAACTTTTTTTGTGTGTAAAAGTTATAGGTGTAATGTCAAATTAAATGTATTAATGTAATTTTTAAAAACTGAAGTTTAACATTTAATGAAATGCTTTATCTTTGACAGCCATAATATCAACACATATGTTGTAAAGAAACTGTTTTAATGCATATGTTATTGTTGTTGTAGAAACAGATGAGACTCGTGCAGAAGAGATCGCTTACGCTGATCCAGTGTTTTACAAAAGAAGCGCAAATAAATCAGTAAGACAATTTCTTATTAATTTATGTTTGTGTTTGTATCATCCCAGCAAAGTCAGATGTAGATTTTACATGTATAATGCTCCATGTCCATCACACACACACACTACAGCACACTATATATATATATATATATATATATATATATATATATATATATATATATTGCTTACATATTATACATTCAAATGACTAATTACTTGCTAAAATGTAATCTGTGATGACAAAAAAAACAATAGGAAAATAACAAGTGTTCCTATTGTGTTGTTTGAGTTAGATCACACGAAGGACATTTTCTTCACACAACAGTGCTGATAAATGTTATTAGAAAACACTATTAATCACATTCTCAATCTTCAGGATGAGAATACTATCTATTATTATAATTATTATCTTGTGTTATATGTTTGATTTTGTTTTTTACAGAAAGTTGAAGAGCATGATCATGTGGATTATGCACCTCTCACAATAAGATGAACAAAAAAATTTTTTTTTTTATAAGTACAAGACCCAACTGTGTGACCTGTGACAACCATGGCGTGAATGCAGCTTAAGCTTAAACCCTATTAAACATCTGATCAAGCTAATCAAGTCCTTCAGTCTTATTTGAAAACTACAGGTATGTGTGTTGAAGCAGGGTTGGAACTAAACTCTGCAGGACAGTTAGTCCTCAGCAGGTTTGAAGACCTCTGATATACATTTACATTTACATTTACATTTATTCATTTAGCAGACGCTTTTATCCAAAGCAACTTACAAATGAGAACCATAGAAGCAGTTAAACTAACATCAGGACAACAAAATGTAAGTGCTATAACCTTTCACAGTTTAATCCAACGTAGAACCCTTACTTTTTTTTTTTTTTTTTTTTATAGAAAGGAAGAGAAAGTGTTAGTATTACTGGAACAAGTGCTGCCGAAAGAGATGCGTCTTCAACCGTTTCTTAAAAATGGCTACGGACTCAGCAGCTCTGGTTGAGTTGGGTAGGTCATTCCACCAGCAAGGAACAGTCATGGTAAAGGTCTGAGAAAGAGATCTTGTGCCTCTTTGACGTGGCACCACAAGACGACGTTCGCTTGCAGAGCGCAAATTTCTGGAAGGGACATAAGTCTGAAGTAGTGAGTTTAGGTAAAAGGGAGCAGAGCCAGTGGTTGTTCTGTAAGCAAGCGTCAGTGACTTGAATTTGATGTGAGCTGCAACTGGCAGCCAGTGCAATTTTGTGAGGAGAGGAGTGACGTGTGCTCTCTTCGGCTCGTTAAAGACCACTCTAGCCGCAGCATTTTGGATTAGCTGCAGAGGTTTGATCGTGCAAGCTGGAAGACCAGCCAGGAGAGCATTGCAATAGTCCAGTCTGGATAGAACAAGCGCTTGAACAAGGAGTTGTGTAGCATGCTCTGATAGGAAGCGCCTGATCTTCCTAATGTTATACAAAGCAAATCTGCAGGACCGGGCAGTTCTAGTGATGTGGTCTGTGAAGTTCAATTGATCATCAATAACAACTCCAAGGTTCCTGGCTGACCGTGATGGAGTTAAGGATGACGGGCCTAGCTGAATAGTGAAGTTGTGACAAAGTGTTGGATTGGCCGGGATCACAAGTAGCTCTGTCTTCGCAAGGTTAAGTTGAAGGTGGTGGTCTTTCATCCAGCCAGAGATGTCTGTCAGGCATGCTGAGATGCAAGCAGCTACCGTCGGATCATCAGGCTGAAATGAGAAGTAGATTTGTGTGTCATCAGCGTAGCAGTGATAGGAAAAGCCATGTTTCTGAATCACAGTTCCTAGTGATGTCATGTAGATCTAAACCTTATGGCCCATTGGAGCAATTATATTTTTGACTCTTAAATCACCTTGTTTGTAAATCTCATGAAAATAGTGCAAAATGTAGATGCAAAACTCATCAAAAGGATTGGAGACTCTGCAGTGGTCTCAATTATTACCTCTGTACACAAATGTAGTTTGATTTGTTGTGCCTGAGTGTGTGTGTTTGATGTCAGAGAGTGTGTCTGGTGTGAATAGTGTGTCAATAGCTTGTGGTTGAAGGCTTTTTCCATTCCTGCTCGCATGAAAAACATTTGACTTCTGCTTTAAAACCTGCTTTACAAAATACTAAACTCATCAATGCTGGTGTTTGACAAAAAAAAAGGTCTCAAATCAAACAAAGAAATTACTGTGGAATATGAAAATATCATAATTATGTGTGCTCATTTACATCATGATCTTATAAACTCACGCAGTGATCGTTTCAGTAGGCCTAGTTATTCCAGTTCTAGCAAAACTTCCTTGTAAGAAGAACTAAAGCTCACATCCTGGTTTTTTTTCTGTTAATGCCTGGGTCATTTGAAGAATAAATGCAATAATTTACAAATATGATTTATATTTGATATTTGTTAATATTTCATCAGTTTTGAGGAGAAACTAAAAGTAGCAATGCTGCTAACCAACTTTTTCTTTTCAGTTGCATGATAATGCTGCTGTCCAAAGGTAAAACAAGAAATGTCAATTTGAAAATTTGAAAATGTCAGTGTGAAAATTCAATCAATTAAATTAGAATTCAGTGTGACACCTGATATATAATACCATGTGAAATGATCCATTAAAACTCCTTCATAAGACAGGGGAAACACATTTTCAAGCCTTCGCGAATGTCACTGGTAAAACATCTATAATACCATAAACAACTGACCCTCAATGTAGAAATATTTTTCCCCACATAATGGTGTAGTGAGGTCAAACCTTGACCCTTTAAACAATCAAAACATCTTACAGAACAGCTTAAAGTTGGACACAAAAACGAATATAGCCTTGTGTTACATAATGTAGACTCAGAGGAGGAGGATGGGTGATTAACAGGGTGTTTATTGATACAAGTGGAGAGAATGATAGAATAGTGTCAGTGATGAAGGTGATGAGGGTGATGATGAGGTGCAGTGGGAACCAAGGAGAGTGATGGGAGATGAAGTGCAAGTCTGAGACACATTGTGTAATACCATAGCATTAGCAAGCAACAGCATAAAAGGCTAACAAACACAAATGCACTTAAAGGCTAGATCAGTGACATTGCTGCATACCTTTTATGGTTTGCACATTTTTCATTTTATTATTATTATTTTTTTTTTCCTACCTGAGGTCTTAAACCTTTTCTTAAACTTCTTAAATCAGGTAGTCAAGCAGGAGGATGGCGTTTTGTACGCAGGTGTCGTTTTTTTAGGAAGTGATTGTGATGTGTGCGCTTACATGCACTGTGTTAGCAATATCTTATTATATTAATGCTAACATAATGCTTCAGAACTGCAAAATCTCTGTAATAAAGCTATTTCTTAAGCAACGCCATATTAACAGAGGTGTAAAAAAAAGAAAGCATACTTGTAATACACATTTTTATAGCATCAAAACCAAACTTGTCTAAAAAAAACAACAACCCAAAACCCTCGGAATACAAATGAAGATATTTTTAATTAATTAAAAAAAATTAAAAATGTAAAAAATTTCATAAAGAAAGTTCATAAACTAATCCTAAAGAGAACTTTAGTCCAAATTTTCTGAAGAGACGCTTGTGATGAACATAATTATGAGGCTTTTATTCACATAAACATTGATCAACACAAATCAGTTAATCAATGATAAATGGAAGCTCAAGCTTGCTTGACGTGTGAGAACCAGTGAAGTTTATTCTCGTGTTACACAGCATGTTTGAGCTTCTCTTTGTTTTGTTGATAAATGTTTATATGTAAATAAAAGCCAAAATTCAATCTTTTCATCATATAAAGTAATCAATTCTTGTTGGATTAAAAAAAGAGGACTAAACCACTCAATTCATATGGATTCGTTTAATAATCTACTTATGAACTTTTTGAAGGGTCAAAGCGGTAGTTGTGTAGCTGTCAGATTTAATTAAAAATATCTTTATTTGTGTTTAAATAAACAAAAGTCTTACGGGTCTTTCGAATGTCTTACGACATAATTATGAGTAAATGATGACAAAATTAAAATGACAACTGTCAATGACAACTGTATGTACTTATTCTCCTCAGTGCATTCATGTCAATTTTCTAGGGTGAAAATTTAAATTACACTTAAACTTCAGCAATTAAATCTGCAGAATTACAGTAGACATTGAATTGTGTGATATGGGAATGTTTTTTACAGTATTGCATTAGCTAAAGGCCTCATTTTTGCTTCTGGAAAGACATGTGATTTGATCAGAGAGACGTGTTGATCGGTGGAGAAACAGCTTTCACATAGAATGTGTCTGCTACTGGGTGTTTGTGGTGAATGTGTGTGTGTGTGTGTGTGTGTGTGTGTGTGTGTGTGTGTGTGTGTGTGTGTGTGTGTGTGTGTGTGTGTGTGTGTGTGTGTGTGTGTATTTAGTGTGAATAGCGTGTCTGGAAAGGACTTCCACAATTTGACTTCCTCTCTTTGCAAAATCTTTTTTTACGATTTTCTCATCATTTGTCTGTGAAATATTAAGATTGATGTTCAGAAGCATGTGCACCTTCCTACATATTAATGACCTTAGATAAGCTTAACTAGTTTATTTTCAACTCTAGTTTAATTTAAATTTTTATATTAAAGAAGCTTCAAATAATACTTGATATCACACAGAAAAATACAAAATTATACATTTAAAGAACAAATGCATTACTATACAGTAATCAAACAATACATAAACAATACATAATTTGACCACTAGGAATGATGAGTCATAATTCCACAGGATAAATGTGGTATTTGCTTTGTGAAACATTTACTATTGCTTACTATTCCTTATATTATGGTTATGGATAATGTTCACCACTTGAAAAATAAATAAAAACGGATTCATTGCTAAACTACAAAGCAATCGACCATGATAATCATATTTCACCACATAATGTGTACTGTAGTTATAGTTTAAAAACATTGGTCCCACTTTATATTAAGTTGCTTTAAGTACTATGTACTTACATAGAAACATAAGTGCAATGTACTTATTGTGTTCAGGTTGTGTTGTAAAACACTTTTGCTGCTATTGAGATGTGATACTGGTAAGGTTAGGGACAGGTGTGCTGGTATGGGTCGATTTAAGGGTAGGTTAAGGTGTAAGCGAAGGGTCAACTGTGTAATTACAAATGTAATTACATCAATTAATTACAGTTGTAATTACATGCAGGTATTTTCAAAATATAAGTACAATGTAAAAACATGTATGTACATAATAAGTCCATTGTATCAAAGTAGTAACTTCAATGTAAGTACATAATACTTAAAGCCACTTAATATAAAGTGGAACAAAACATAATTTAAGATCTTCTTCAAAGAGTGTAAGATAATTTTTGTCATTTATTTTTTAAAGAGTTGTGTCAGATAGATACCACATTACCATTTTACTCTAACAATCACTAAAATAACTGTTATTATTTGCTGTTTGTTCCCCTATTTATTATTTTTTTTTAAAGCATCCCACACAGTGTGCCCTTATTATATAGAGCATTATATTCCATTAATATATAGTGTGTACACTACAAAGAGTATGCATACTGTATTAGAGCGCCATCTAGGAATTCATTATTCAAAGAAAGCAGATATGATTGAATCAGATGTTTTTAAAGGCATTTCTCACATGAACATACAAATATCTTTCAAGTTACTTTTTGCTTGTTTCAAAGAAAATGGTGTTTATTTAGGCTGATGCAAAGTAAAAAAAAAAAATAATAATACATGTCTCATATTCCTCTGGTGGAAAGGCACATTTATTAATTTGGCAAATAACACAATTTTAACTCTGGCATGACAAAACATTTACATGACAAAAATAGACAAAATTATATACAAACCCTATTGATGATATTTACATTACAAATAGACAAAATTATATACAAACCCTATTGATGATATTTACATTATATAGACAAAATTATATACAAACCCTATTGATGATATTTACATTATATAGACAAAATTATATACAAACCCTATTTATGATATTTACATTGCAATGAGTACCAAACAAGACAAGACAAAAAAATACCACATATGTGACCCTGGACCACAAAAGCAGTCTTATGTGTCCATTTTTTTAAACTGAGATTTATACATCACATAAAAGCTTTAAAGGTTTCCATTTCTGTTGGCGATTGTGCTGCATCTTACAAAAATAAAGTTGATATATTTAAGGTAGAAAATGTACTAAATATCTTCATGGATCATGATCTGTAATTAATATCCTAATGATTTTGGGCATAAAAGAAAAATCGATAATTTTGACCCATACAGTGTTTTGTTGGCTATTGCCACAAATATACCTTTGCGACTTAAGACTGGTTTTGTGATCCAGGGTCACATATTGATAATATTAAATTATAAAGAAAGAAAACACTGTTAACTGCATAACACAAAACATGCTTCATAATCAGAACTGGGAGATGGAGAAAACATCAGTAATGGATATTCCTCATATGAAACGCAGGACTCTGGCAGTAAGATCATCTAATCAGCACCTCATTAAATATCACAAATGAATGATTTCAGGCGAGACATTCACATTAAAGAGTCGATTCAGTGCCTGAGTGTTGTTTGACTGACAGCTGCCTTCAAATGTCCACTATCGTATTTGTCTAATGTGCTCATGTCTTACAGTACGATCTGTGTGTGCAGTCAAACACAATTTTTGTTCACAATGCCCGTCTCTGTGAGGTAAACATTAAACAGTCAGTTTTAGAGGATGTAAACAGATAGGACAAAATAACTGATGTCAAACAGATTATCATTAATAGGTCTCATATTAATAATGACAAGAAACAGATAATGTCTGGATCACTGTAACAGTCCCCTCTGCATGCTGAAAAACACCGAGCACTTGCTGATCTATTGCTGGTAAATGTTGCTTTTTTTCTTTTTCTCTTTTGCTGATTCACTATTTATCTGTCTTTTTAAAAGCATTGTTTACATAACTGTAAATATATATTTAAAAATAATAATAATAATAATTGACACTTTCAATGAGTTCGGTCCTATTCTCTCAGTTTTTCTCTTCACTGTCCCTTTAAATAACATTGTCAAAACAATAAATAATATTATGTCTGTGTTTCAGTGTTGGGACGTCCCATTAACAGCAGTCTTCGATGCGAAGATACATTCTGATTGATGCATGACTATATTACACTTCTCTTCTGAAATAAAACAGATTCACAGAAGGGAAATAAATTAACAGGATTGATGATTCAAACACATAAATAATATTGGAATTGTGTTTTCAAGGATTTTAGTGTGGTTTGTTTTCTTAATATTTGACAATGTCCTAAATGTCCCAACAGTAATGTTTCAATTCCATAGTGTGTGATGCTCTGTAATTTAAATAATAAACAATAATAATTCACATGCAAACATACTTACTTTCTTGCAAACGTAAATCACATAAGCAGCTGCGGTCACAGACAGCAGAACAGTAACACTTATTCCTGCTATAGCAGCGGAAGACAGAGCCGAACCTGTGATGATAAAGAGAGACAGGCATATCAATTTTACTGATAGTGTTGATTAATAATTACCTTTCTGTTTTGAGTTTAGTTTTATGATATCCTCCTGGGACCCAAGAATAGACTTTTGTTTTGCCTATACATATAATTTGATGGCATTTTATTTTTTAAACAACTTAGTCCTGGCGTCCACTACAGAGGACATAGCGTAACGTATGAATAAAATATTATTTGTCAAAAATGTTTTTTTTACCATTTGTTTATTGTGCTCTAAACAATGTGATGACATGGAAAAAAACTAAATTCAAAAAACTTTTTTTTTCTGGGTCTCAGGAGGATATTGATTCAACTGATAAATGCCGCCATTTGGTGGGTTTTTTAAAGGGACCGCAGTTACAGTAAATCAGCATCAGCACTTTCAGCTAAACACAAAACATCAATGTTCACAAGAAAAGTAATTTTATGCATTGTGCAGATAAATAACAACATCAGGTAACACTTTATTTTACGGTGTCCTTGTTACATATGTTGCATGTACGTACTTACCGTTGTAAATTATGCATGATTACATGCAACTAACCCTCGACCTAATCCTAATCCTACCCTAACCCTATAGTAAGTACACGTAGTTAGTAAATATTTCTCTGTACTTAAATATATAATTACACTGTGAAGGAATACAAATTTATTAAATGTTACATAAAGGTTTAACAGTATTTTTAACTGAGAAAGTGCACACTATGACTATAACCTTTGATCACTTCTCTGAGTACAGCTGGGCCCTTTATCTCTATGATAGTGTTAATGTTTGAGTGATCTGATCAGGCTGATTGGATCACCATCATCAGGCCTGACACTGTCATCCTGATGGACTCAGGTAAACAGCTGACTCATGAATCATTTACATGCATTGTTCAGAATGACTCCTCCTTTAGGTAATCCCACCCTCTTTGGAAAGTATAAACTAAGAATGTAAAATTATCTTAGTCAGACGAGTTTGGTATGACTACAGCGACGAGCAATAAAACAACTTCTGCTTGGAAAACTTCCTCCGTCTCCTGGTTTTGAGCTTCTAACTTTTCTACAAGGAAAAACTTTACTACAACTGTAACAAGGACACCTTAAAGGGGTGGTAAAACACGATTTCTCTTTTCTAACTTTAGCTAGTGTGTAATGTTGCTGTTTAAACAAACAACATCTGCAAAGTTGCAACACTCAAAGTTCAAAGCAAAGGGAGATATTTGCTTTTAAAGAAAAGGACTACAACAAACGGCTGGTAGGGACTACACAACATTCCTCCCAGGTTGGTGACATCACCAACCCTATAATTTACATAACCCCGCCCCCGGGACACATAGTCCATGTTGAGAAGAGGAAGAGTTGTTGTATAAGAGGACATTTGTGAGTCAGCTCAAACTTTAGCATCCCTCTTTTCACATGCAAAAGAAAGTCACTCTGTGTGCATCTCACAACAGTTCATATACGAGCTATTTATAAATTATCATGACAGAATATGCTAATTGAAGATCAGCAACATAAATTCATCAACTAACTATTCAGAGACGTCCTGTTTCTTCTACATGTTGTCACTTCTTCTTGAGTCTCTCCATCTTTGTCTGACTCCGTTTTAACATTAAAGGCAGAACAGTTTCTGTCATTTTAGGGTGTCTGCGTGAGGTAATCGCTGCTAACACACACGAGCTCTTGAAACCCCGCCCTCTGCAGCAGCTCATTTGCATTTAAAGGGCCAGGCACAAAATTGTGCGTTTTTGCTAACCCTCAAAAAGGGACAACTTTAACATGCTATATAAAAATATCTATGGGGTATTTTGTGCTAAAACTCTGGGGACATCAGAGATTTATTTTACATCTTGTGAAAATGCCATTTTACCACCCCTTTAAAATAAAGTGTAACCCAACGTTATTCAAAATGTTAAACAAAATAACAAAACAAAATGTGCCACTGTATTTAAAATGCATTAAAAGACTAAGTTATTGTACTTACCAGTGACAGTAACACTGAAGCTCTTGATTCTCCTAATACTGAAGCTGTTGTTGATGATGTTGATCTGTAGTTTATATTCTCCAGAGTCTGTGTTTCTGGTGTTTGTGATGGTCAGAGATCCAGTCTGATGATCCAGCTTCAGTCTGTCTCTGAATCTCTCTTTACACTGAACATCTGTACAGATCTTACTCTGATCTCCAGTGATTTCAGTGATGCGAATGTCATTAAAAAAACACATTATCACATCATTTGATTTTCTTGTTACAGGAGGATCTAGAGTGAAAGATTCCCCCTCCTTCGGTGACATGGCTTCTTTTAATTCATTCATCTCGGCAACAATTTCTAAAAAAGCAAACAGCTGGGTTAGTATCTTTTTGCTGAGAAAACAAATCTACACAACATAAGAACTGTGAATATCAAAGTGATTACAAACTGAAGAGATACTATCACATAAACATTGATCAACGCACAAATGCATATAAAACTATGGTAAACGAAATCTCAAACATGCTGTGTTGATTTTTTTTTTTTAAATGACTGTAAGTTAAATGAGTTAGAAAGACATTAACAGATTATAACCAGTGTTGGGGTAATGCATTAGAAGTAATGCGAGTTACGTAATTAGATTACTTTTTCAAGTAACTAGTAAAGTAACTTTCAAAAAAGTAATGCAAGTTACTTTGTTTTACCATTTATTGACTGACATTTATTGACACATGTCGTTGAGAGTAAGTCCAGAGATGATGTGTGAGCTGTGTGCAAATATTATGCTTATTTTAGATCTACTGTAAACTCTGGCCGTTATTACACCTGCTAATAAGATGTGTTTTGATTGATTGGATCAGAAGTAGACAACTTTTTTTTGTCCACTTTTGACCACTTCTGTCCTGATTTCTTCGAGGGGAGGGTTTATGAGCAGGTAAATGTATGTTATTTTTTCAGATCTTTTGACCTAATAGACTAAATAGGCTCACGCAGTTTACATTTACAGACACACACACAGAGAGCAGCAGCTTTAGTTTCTGCTCTGACAGACACAAGACCAGCCGAACGCTGTGAGTGTGTGTTAGAAATCAGGAACAATGAGAGAACATTGTGCTTGGTATGTTTTGCATCTTCAAACCAAACTTTAGTCTTCAGCCGACAAAGTTTAAATATCGTCTGGCTAGAGTGCTTCCCATAATGTTCACGCATTAGGTCAGTAGGAGGAGAGTAGACGGTCTTTCGTGGCTGTTTGAACACATTCGACAGCATGAGTGTCTACTACTAAAGCAATCCAGTCGAATGTCTTTTCAACTTAAACAATTTCATTCAGTTTGAGGCTTACTCATTTAACTTTTGGTAGAAAAGGGTCTGTGCAATATGCCAAAAATAGAAACAAGCAAGCCCAGCCCAGGTGAGGAAAAAGTAACGCAATTAGTTACTTTAGTGAGTAACTTAATGTTGTACACTGATTATAACATTGATTACACCAGTGTCTATTATACAATACATTCACAATTTGAATACAACTTTTTCTTGTTTTTCATGCTTCTACACACTTTTCATGTCAGTCACAAATACACGGCAACGTTTCAGGGGTAAATCTGCTAAATTATTGCTTTGTAACATCACTGCTATGATAAACACTATAATATAAGGAAAATGCACTGAATGAGTTAATCATACTCACCAGTGACGGAAACACTGAAGCTCTTGATGCTGTCGCTGCTGCCGATCTCTAGTTGATATTCTCCAGAGTGTGTGTTTCTGATGTTCATGATGGTCAGAGATCCAGTCTGATGATCCAGCTTCAGTCTGTCTCTGAATCTCTCATCACACTGAACATCTGTACAGATCTTACTCAGATCTCCATTTATTTGGGCAATGCGGATGTCATTAAAATACCATCTAATTCTGTCTTGTTGGTTTGTTTGAACACCAGTGTGTAAAGTGACTGAATCTCCCTCCATCACTGACACTGACACTTCATCTGATCCAACACCGAAAACACCTGGACAAGAATTGAACAGATCATTTTAAATAAAAATCAAGGATAGCAGGACAAAAATACTCAATAGGAAAGTGTTGTGAAAATAGAATAATACAATACTAATGAAAAATATTGCTTTTGTTTTAAAGTCTAAGTATTGAATATATCATTATCTTCAGTTTTGCATGCATTTTTTTCACCCGTTCATCTCAATAATAGGCCCATTTTAAGGAAATTCTAAAATAGATTTAAACTTTTATTCAGGCAGAGTTAATAATACACAAGTTAAGGCTGCGAAGTGTGTGCATAATACAGGACTACTTGAAGCTACACAAAAAAAAAAAGTTTACCATTTAAAACAAAATAATATTAACCTTTATATTTCTCTAATGTCCCTTTTAAATATTAAGAGAGATACAAAATATGCTAAGTGACTGGATTTTATGATTTAATGGCAACGCCCCAAGAAATAGCCTATATATGTCCAACGGAAACTAATATGATTTATTATTAAGGCCTATTAAAGCTTTACTTTTTTACAACAATAACCAGGTGGTAGCCTATACGTTTTAAGGAGGGGGACAAAATAGGAGAAAAACAATGTGTGCAGCAGGGATGAAGTCAAACCCCAGAAGACAATTCACCACTGGATTTTCCTATGGGGTTTTTTAATGAGGATATTCAATTTATAGCCTAAGTAAAATAAGGTATGTGGTAAACAGTTAACGTAAACTGCACACACGCACACCCAAACGTTCTTAGCAAATTACTTATTAGAAACACACGTTTTAGAATAAAAAATAACAGCTTCGAAATTCGTGTGTACCACAGACTTTATTTCACTTTCACATTGAAAACCCCCACTATTTTCTCATTTGAAAATCTCATGGGAACCAGTGGCATAGCCCAGTCTTCCGGGTTCTGACATCATACCCGCAGCATGCATTGGCTGCTATGTCATAAAAATAAATGTCTTACCAAGCAGGAAAATGCACAGTGTGGAGAACATTCCGAACATTATTTTCTCCAGTTTTTTCAGAAAATAAATCAAGGATTCTGTGAAATATTTAGATAAATTCTTAAAGTGAAAGCGAAAGTAAGTGTACAATGGCGTGCCTATAGCTAAAATAAAATACGCTATCAAAAACAATAACAACACGACGCAGCTTGTTTCATTTTTGCTATAATGTGACGTTCAACATCGAAGCTCTGAAACGAATGTAAACCAAACGAACACAGACAAAAAAAATAAATAAAAGATTTCGCGTTGGCTGCTCCTCGCCCTTAAGATGGTGAATGGAGTGAGCAGTAGTGATGGCCGGTTCGTGAACGAATCGTTCTTTTGAACCGGTTCTTTTTAGTGAACCGGTCGAACCAGTACACTAAATCGGACTGAATCGTTCGAAACAGTTCGCGTCTTGCGTCAGCAGCGCTGAACCACAAGTTACTAAAGTTACTCACTTTCAGACACTTCCTGACAGTCCCTCCGAATCGAAATAAACCAATATCCAGGAGTACATTTTATTCCAGTAAGTAACTCCAAAAGTTCACTGAACTGAGATGTTGGTGCTGAGAGAAGTGATGAGCACGAGCAGCTTACTGCGCATGTGTGTACTACCGAACGCACAGGTACAGCGGTTCTCAGATCACCAGTACAGAACCGAGAACTGTTTCTTTCGGACACGTTCGACACGGACTCACGGAGAGTTGATGAGTTGATGAGCTGAGCATGCGTGCAATTTTTTCTGAGGGACGAAACATGTTTCCTGAGTTAGTTAGTACATAAGTGTAACAAAATAAAACATTTTGGAAACATGTTTATCACATAATTACTGTATTATCACTGTATTATTTTAAAGTTTGGAAACAATGATTGGATTGTAAAACTGTCAAACTAAACATTTATTATTATACAAAAAATAATATTTTCAGGAACAGCTTAATTTAAGTAAGTTTATCTTTGATGTAAACTCTTGCCAAGGTTTCAATGGTGCACTGCTTAGTAAATGTTTGTGTTAACATAACGAATTTAAACATACTGGAGACAAATGTTTATAATGTGTTAACATAACGAATTTAAACATACTGGAGACATACATCGATTTTTTAGTTTCGTCGTCTGTATATTCAGGTTTCAGCAGTTCTCAGCTCAGCACACACAGGCCTATGCTATGTTTCTCGAGTCAAGAACTGGCTGTTGCAGTTCTTGAATCACCAGTACAGAACCGAGAACTGTTTCTTTCGGACACGTTCGATACGAGAACCGATGAGCTGGAGATACTGCGCATGCGTGATAGCACCGTCTCTAAACACCAAACAGAACTTTTCTTTCGGCCGACTGATGCTGTGCTGATACATGAGCACGCAGTACGGGTGAACCCGGACTTAAATGAGAGGGCGAATTCGGCGAAATGTAAGTTTATTTAATAACAAATAAAATGATGAAGACCATTTAAATACATTTTATATCTTTACAACATGTAAAACATCCGAGTTAGCACATCGCCTGTAGGCTGCAGCAGGGTTCGTTTGCAAAACGTAAATGTAAGAAACTTATCCAAGATGATTATGACGATGAGTACTATTATTTAACTGAAGTTAGGATTACAAATGCCTTTAATTTAAAGTATTTTTATCCGCTGGGATGATATAATTGACGTCATTACGTGATGACGTAAAAGAACTGGTGAACCGGTTTTTTGAACCGGTTCATTGAAACGAACTGTCCGAAAGAACCGGTTCGCGGAAAAGAACCGGACTTCCCATCACTAGTGAGCAGAAGGGGGAAAGGAAACGGAGCCGTACGGACGCTTTCTGTAGCCTACGTACCGACATTTTGAGTGTTTTTAAAAAAAATACTTTTACAATACTGCGGTGCATTATGAGACCGAATAACTGCCCTCAATAATATCCACTATGGTTTCTGTCCCCAAAAATATTGGTAAGGGTACGGGGCGAGTCAATGTATTTTTTAAAATAGCCTACAGGACTAGGACATGATAAAAAAAAATAAAAAAAGGAAATATACAGATTACACAGTTTATTTATTCATTTAAGTTCCATCTAGGCCCTTTTGACTTATTTTAATGCACCTAATTGACTTAATTTATACAAGTGCTTCTCAAACCTGCACATTTTGGATGGTTCTCTTATCATACACACCTATTCTGGGTCATGCCATCTCTAAATGAGCCGATGAGCTGAATCAGGTGTGTTACCAGTAGCACAGAACATTCTCCTAATGTTCACATATGGTTCCCATTTAAAAATATATATTATATATTTTGGGGGGCATATATATTTAGGGGCAATATAAAAACACCATGGGAACAAGAAATTAATGTTCACAGAACGTTCTGTGAACTAAACATTAGGCTTGGAACACTTGGAAGCTATTGTAGAGTTTTCTAGTAGCAACTAGCAATTAAGTCAGTCCGGTAATATATAATGAAGTTACAGATTTCACTTGTAACCTCGATGTAAAGTAGGCCTATATATTAGTGCAATGCAAACAGTGAAGTCCACTTTAAAGTCACACACTTTCAAGTGCAGTGCAGAAAGGTAGGCTACAGACTAAAAAAAACGAGCAAATAAAAAAAATACAAACTACCGAATAGAAACATAACTACTTATCTAATAGGCCAGCTCTTGAACATAATATCTGATTGATGTTAATCTTGTTACTAGTCTTCTCCACTAGATGTCATCCTCTTATTTACCTTGAGTGACGGCATGAAAGACGTTCCAGACAGTTGAAGAAACTGTCACTGTCAAAGCATTTCCAATTTAAGCATTTAAGCACAAGAAGACACAAGACACAACATATATCTGAAGCGCACACAGAAATATGTGCTTCTCAGACTGATTATATGCGTTATTTTACATTTGATTACTTTATTCAATATCTGTACCTGAAAACTACCGTTAGACCTATACCTGAAAAAACTTAAAAGCACTGACTATTTCATTTGTTTGTTGTATTGTATTTATTTATTTATTTGTGCTATTGCTTATAGTTTAATTGTTTGTTTAATTAAATTTCACTGGCATCTAAAATGTTGGTGTCATAACCTTATTTATTACAATCCATACACGGATCAAAAACAACAAATACAAGCATTGTGTTTTTAATGTTTGTCTCTATCCTGGATTATTGTGTCTGTATTAAATAGTAATTGGTGATATTTCTGTTTGGTTCAATTGGTGTTTTATTTAGTGCTTTAGATCTGTGAAGTGTATTATTGATTCACGATAAGTAATCCTTTTTGGACGTCTGACCTGTGACATTTTGATGGATTCATTTTACTTCAGTCTGTTCTGTGAGGGCATCAACTGTGGGGTTTATAATAGCAAGGGGAAAAACTACAAAGTAATCACGCATGCACTAAAAGCCTCTTGCACAAGATGTGTGTCCATCCAGCAGATCACAGCATGATTCTGAAGAATTCACACCACAGGTTTCAGTTTGACTCAGACGTCGAGCTGTTAGTGTCTCATCTCAGTATGACCGGCAATGACAGATGATTTTACCTGATTTATCATTCACTGCAACTAAATGATTATGAACCCTTTTAAAGTCCATAATATATTATTTTTTTTACCATGAATTTTAGGAAGATTTACACAATATTACAATCTATACTTTTACATAGGCCTACTTAGCACAGTCAGACAACTACCATTATATTTATCAGTGTTAAGTGATACAAAAGAATGTTTTTTGCTATGACATGTAAAGTCTAAATCAGAGCACAAAATTTTTTTTATATGTAATAATATATAATATGCAGCGCATGTGTGTGCGCATTAGAAGGGTTAATCTGTGTCGTGGGAGGATTCACACCAGCTTCACTGTTTCCAGCGGATATAGTCTTACATCAGACACTGAACGACTGAAGATAATGGTTCACATGCTTGTTTTGTTCTGTTTGTGCAGGATTTGTCTTGGTAAGTTATAAAAACATGTTTACAGCTTAATTATTTCTGTTTCAGAACATTATCACCTGCTGCTGTTCAAATTAGGGATTTGCTTTTGCTTTTCTTCCCAGATCAAACTGAGATTTTCTTTATAGTCTGTTTTAATGTCCCACATACACAACTATGAAATGATTGAACATAATTAGCTGAGTGAAACTTGTTTTACAATGTGAGATGAACCATCACATGTTTATTTTTCTCTATAAGATCTTCTGTTCTTATAAGTCATCTTACCATCTTGTATGTCTGATGTTCTTCAATTCACATTTAAATTTAAAAAAACTGATTTCAGGGTTTCTAAACCAACAATAATGAAAACTTGTCTTGTTCTCCAGGTGTGTTTGGTGATTTAGTGTCAGTGATGGAGGGAGATTCTGTCACTCTAAACACTGATCTTACTGAAATACGTGAAGATGAAGACATACTGTGGACATTTAGACATGAAAAGTCTGTCTTAGCTAAAATCAGTAGAGTATCTTCCTCCACATCTGATGGTCCTGATGGGAGATTCAGAGACAGACTGAAGCTGGACGATCAAACTGGATCTCTGACCATCACAAACACCACAACTGAACACACTGGAGTTTATATACTAGAGATAAGTGAAGTGAAATCGTCATCCAAATTATTTAATGTTTCTGTCTATGGTGAGTGGAGATAATTTGTCCAAATGTTCACATATTCTCGTTTTATTTTACTTGAGCTATTAAGATTGTAAATATCTGTACGATCTCAGTGTGTGAGATGACAAACACACTAACTGTTATTCATCTATATTCCATTTTATTCTCTCATGTTTTCCAGCTCGTCTGCCTGTTCCTGTCATCATCAGTAACTCTTCACACTGTTCTTCATCATCACACCAGAATTGTTCATTGGTGTGTTCATCAGTGTTGAATGTGTGTGATGCGACTCTCTCCTGGTACGCAGGAATGAGTGTATTGTCCAGCATCAGTGTGTGTGATCTCAGCATCAGTCTCTCTCTACCTCTGGAGGTGGAATATCAGGATAAAAACACCTACAGCTGTGTGCTGAACAATCCCATCAGCAACCAGACCACACATCTGGACATCAACACACTCTGTCACACATGTGCAGGTACAGCAGCACTGATGATATATGTGTGTATTCACTGACCTGATCTCTGTCTTCTGTTGTAGATCACACTGACGCATTCACTTCTTTCTTCATCATTACAGCGGACACACACTCTCCTCCTCCTCCAGTGTCTCTGATAGTGTTGATCTCTGCTGGATCTCTGATGATTGTTGTTATAGTCGTGATCTTCTGCATCTGCAAGAAAACTGATAGAGAAGGCAAGTGTTACCTACTGCTTACAGTATAATAAAGAATTGGAAATTGGATGTTTTGTTTTTAATGGAATTTTTATGTTGTTATAGTTGTTGACGATGAAAGAGTTCCGAATAGAGATGATGAAGAGATCATTTATGCTAATCCAACATTCTACAAACGAAATGCACAGAAACTGGTAAATTCATTTCTATTGCAATGGGGTTTTTTTGTGCGTTATAGGATCTGACACACACATAAAGAGACTAGAGTTTTTAGTCTTCTGCTCTGATGGGTTCAGTAGATCAGTGGTTCTCAAGTCTGTTTTGGCAGACAGCGGGGGAAATGGATGCAAATAATACAGTTATAGCATATAGCATTCATAGCAAAATAAATTGATTTTTAAAATGGAAGAGGATGTTGTTGATGTCAATAGTTTGTGTGTCCAATCAAACTGCATAGAATTTGGTTCAATTTCATTGGTGCACAATATTTAGTTCATTTTAGCCTGGTAAATCTCACTTTTGCTGCTGTTTATGCATCTGAATCTGACCAATGCATTTACCATAAAAAAAGTTAATTATTTTGTATTTAATTAAATTACTTTTTAATTAGAAAATGTAATTGTATTTTTGTGTCTTATGTTTTTTTTACAGACAGCTAGAGAAGAGAATCACACAGAGTATGCGGTTGTCTGCATAAGATGATGAAACTCATTTGCTGTTTGGATTTAGTATGTGAACTCTAAAAAATCTAAAAATGAACTAGGCTACGTGATATTGTAAAAACCCACTCAGTTTGAGAGTCTTGAGTAAAAACCTGTTGTGGTCTGGTTCCCTTAAATATAGTGTGGGCTGTCCAGTGACTCCATCCATCATAATCTCTGACAGATAACACAATCTCTCAAATCAAACAATGATTTAATTTGAAACCTACTGTGTGAACATGCAAATGTCATGTACTTTGTGAAAACTTCAATTTAATATGATGTGTGCAAGTACATATGCTTGCTCGCGTCACTTTTGTTATCTATTTAGTGTTTGCAACTTTGGTTTGACTTTCAATGTGTGAACACAGAAAAGCACTGACCATGTTCCTGAATCCTGGAACAACATTTCAATCAACCAATCAGATTTGAGAGACAGGTTTACAGTTTATGTCAAGTTTTGGCTTAAAACCTGTCAGCAAATTGAAGAATACAGCACAAAGGCAACTTCCACAAAGGGTGTTTATTAGCAGGTAAGTTCAGGAAAGTGTATGAGCACACAATTTGACCAAATTTTAATACACCAATAATGGAGGCTCAAAAACTCTTTCTTCAACGTGCTGTTATTATAATAAACAGTGCAATGTAACTGATTATAGAATACAGCCTTGCTCTGACGACACATTCCTGTCATGGGTGATACCTTACATACAAGCTGGAACTGGTGTTCATTTATTAGAAAAGAAAAACATCCCGGTGTGAGAGACAAAACAGCACTTTAACATTTTTATATTGTTCAGGCTATATTTATAAACAAATTGTTATAAAATAAAACTTCGTATGGAAATCCTAACAATGTGGATCTGTTTTGGTTCAAAATGTATTCCCAACAAGAATACACTGTTAGGATAGACTTCATTTCTGCACATAAATATATAAGACTGACCCCGCTCTCAACCACACTTTAGGGTTTGAGTTTTTCAAAATGTATAGCTTGAGATGTATAGCTTGAGGTGCGTGTGTGTGTGTGTGTGTGTACTAGGGGGCGCTCAAAGAGTTCACCTGCTTGAGTACAGGTAAAAATTGATGGGTGTGTTTCATGGTGGAAATTTATTGTTGATATTTGAGGTCTACAATTAAACAGAAATAAAAAGAAATAAGTTAATAGGCTACAGATGAATGAGTCTGTAAAAATACAAGAAAAATATAAACAATAACAGAAAAGGCTGAACATTGCACAATTTAACATTGCAATTTACAAAATAATTAACTACTATTTAAACATGTAAATCCATAAGTCTTTTTCTGCTGAATTAACAAGGCCATGCTGCTATAGCCTCTGTTTTACATTTAACATAAACTGACAAATATACTAATGCTGTCAAATAACAGGGGTGCAACATGATTATAGTTCATCAAAAACAGTTTTTCACATGCTGAGTTAAATACTTATAAATGTAAAGTGCACAGTGTCATACATAAGAACACAAAAAATATAATAACACACAAAACTAAATATTGCAATAAACATTCATTTAACAACATAAGCTGTACCATAAACTCATGAGGCTAAATAACTGATAAGAAAAACTACATAAAAATAAAAAAATATTTAACTGAAAAAACATTAAATGTGAAATGCCATGCAGGGAATTACGGGAACGTCACTTCATGGCTTTTCATGTAAATTATAAGATGATTTGTTAATTTTTTTATTCCAAAAATGATAACATTTTACTATAAAATTACATGAATTGTACAGTTAGCTAAGCTATTAGATTACTGTAAATGATACTTTATGTTCCTCTGTGCAATTAAAGGCCAGCTGTTTGATTATTTAGCGAGAGAACATCCTTTGTACAGGCAAGTGTTTTAAGCCATTCTCCTGTAAGAAGAAAACAGATTCACAAAGTTAAAAGAAATGAACAGGATTGATGTTCCAGTTACACACAGACTCGACAGTCTAATGGATCACGCAGTCCTTTTTTGTAGGACTACAGTGAAAAACGTGTTTGAATGCAGTTTCTGAATCGGGAAATCTCACCAGCAGAACACCAACACATGCTCCTCCTGTAGCTAAAGACACAATCCAATCTGTAATGGGAATTTTTTTTAATTATTAATAGAGATAGACAGTTGATTTTTCAGGTAAAGGCTATTTTTGACTGATATTTCCACCTTAAAGATACAATATGTATTTTTTTTCCGCCACTAGGGGTCGCTAACCTCTTACAATATCAAAGGCGTAGGTTGATGATGCAAAATTTCCTGTGGAATTATGCAATTTGTCGTCATGCCGATAGATCTAATAATGTTTATGGACATTGATGATTTTAACATGACTTTAGTGTGTAGGGCACGATATCAGGTATCGGTGCCACACGCAAAGTCTCGTGGAAATAAAGGAATAACATCAAGGACATTTCATTCTACCGAACTACCCGCAAATGCTGTATTAATACTCACACAGCTCAGTTTATTAGACAAATTAAACTTGAGGTAACGCAGCACTGTTTCACTTGGTCTAACATTACACTATCATAATAAACTGCATTTGAGTGTGTTGAAAGTTATAATGTTATTCTATGTGTTAGTTTGTATGAGACTAGCAGTAATGTTAAAGGTGGGGTATGTGATTTGCAAAATGGCCGGCAGATTTAGAAAATACACAACTCAAATGGTCCTACCTTCTTTCCTCCAACGCTGGCCCTGATTCGCGTGAGGGGGATGGGGGGAGGGGTGAGTGATACAACCGTTTGATTGACGGACTTACTGTCCAATGATTCTAGGTGGTCTTGGAAATGATTGGCTGGAGTTTTTCGAGTCCTGCCCGTTCCACAGATGATTAAATTGCTTAATTGTCATTTCAGTGCTTCTAACTCAGTGGCTGTAAGTGGGTTATGAATAGGATTTCAAGTGATTTTGAAAAAATGGACAAAAAAGAGAATCACATACCCCACCTTTAAGCAAGATCAACATTAGAATAACATTCTGATCATATTCTAACATTTCCTCATGTTGAACTACATAACGTTGATTAGTTTTATGTACATTTGCTCACTTGTCTAATAAAGTACATGCAAGAGCAACTCTGTCAGGTTGAAGTTTGTCACGGATGTGGAGCTCAGAAACGCAACGCTGATGTCGATCCTTGTTTTAGTTCGAACTTTTTTTCCCAAAGTCTGCTTGCCATGATCCATAATGTTTGAACATACAACAACAGCGTGACCGTGCAGTTAGACTTAACGCTGCTGTCCACGTATGTCGCCATGGTTTCTATGGAAACCAGGAATAATGCGGATATTACGTCAGTGAAATGGGACAAGTGAACGGGGATTCCGGGACGGCCAATTATTTAAAATTGGAATTTCTCTGAAATGAAAAGTCTTTGGGAACTTTTGGGATATTGTAATTACACAACTGCAGGAAATATCACACCGTGCAAGTGATTTTATTACAAAATTCTTTCATATTGTACCTTTAATCAGCTATATGATATTGAATTAACTGATAAATGGCGCCATCTTGTGTTTTTATCGCTGAAAACGAATACATTGAATTACCTGCTCAAGGGAAAAGGAACTGAATGACTGAATTATACTCACCAATGACAGGAACATTGAAGCTCTATTTGCTGATAATGCGGCGCCGGCGGATGCTGCTGTTGACGGAGATGATTTAACAGTAAATAACTGTATTTTAACATTCCTTAAAGGAAAATGCACTGAATGATTAAATGATACTCACCAGTGACAGAAACACTGAAGCTCTTGATGCTGTCGCTGTTGCTGCTGCTGATCTCTAGTATATATTCTCCAGAGTCTGTGTTTCTGGTGTTTGTGATGGTCAGAGATCCAGTCTGATGATCCAGCTTCAGTCTGTCTCTGAATCTCTCTTTACACTGAACATCTGTGCAGATCTTACTGAGATTTCCAGTGACTTCAGCGATGAGAATGCCATTAAAATGCCACTTCATCAAATCATTTAGGTTTTTTATCACACCAGGATCAAAAGTAAAAGATTGTCCCTCCTTCACTGACTTTGTCTTTGTATTATCCATCTCTGCACCAGAAACATCGGAAACACAAATAAACATCTGCTGTAAAAAAAAAACAAAAAAACAGCAACAACATGATACAAGAAATAACTGCAAGCATGGATCTGGAAGAATATTGGTATAAAACTAAGTGAGAATGAGATATTAATTTAGTCTAATGAGGGAATTGCAACTATGCGGTTTAAAAAATTAATTATTGACCCACAAATGCTAAACTAACATCAGACTGACAGCAGAAGGTCTGGGTTGCGTTCAGCCCCGAACAAAACGTTGCACGTTTTTTAAACAGAAACGGTAATGCGTTGAACACACTATTCTGATGACGCAAGAGTTGCAACTATGGCAGCTGAGAAGGCCATTCTTTGTGTTCTTTGTGAAGCCTGATGAAGTCGGTATAAATATATGTTTAAGTAATACTACAAAATATGCCCGATGTTACAGTTACTGCACTTGCCGTCCAGAACACAAGAGAACATCCCAATCGAGTAAAGGGATTGCTGAAACTTAAACGGAAGCACACATCTTACCAAATTCAGACTAAAACACATCTATGTGGCCTCATATACTGACTTTATTTGTAGTTCATACTGTTTTAATACCCTGTATTTTCTTTCTCATTTTTAGGAAAAGCACTTAATTACCATTGTTTATTTCTATACCAAATGTCATACACTTGTAATGAAGCTAAAAATATAAACTACATCATTATGTTGATATCCTATATTTTTACAATAAAACTTACGACAAACACGTCTTAAAGGAGCTGTATGTAAGAAATTTATTTCAATTAATCATAAATTTTCCCTGATATGTCACTAGACATTAAGAAATCATGTTCATTTCAAGTACTTATATCACTGACAACAGTAGTCCGGCCAGGATATTGTCATTTAAAAAGTGAAGTTGCAGCCCTCAACTGATGTTGATGTTGTCATGTTGTGTTTTGGTCTGAGTGCCACCCTCCACCGATCTACCAATCACGAAGTCAGTAGTGTTGCAGCATTCGGGTTGCCAGCTCTGCTCTAGTTCCCACAGCTGCAGCTAATAACGTGTCTGAATCGGATCCTGCAGCCTATCTGGCAACCTTGAGTCAGTAATTTGAAAGTGATTGCAGTACCAGTTTTGGCCACAATCTTACATACTGCTCCTTTAATATCCTCAGTTGTTGCGTATACCGAGCTGCATCAAACACATTTGTAAATGACTTTCCTTGAACCCATTGTGCGAGTTCACTTTAATACCACGTGCTTTATATACATGTTGCTGCTGATTGGACTGTAGTTCCGACACACCCACCAAACAAGAGAAAACGTATCTCAAACCCCGTTGCATACCGGTGCACCCCGTTTCCAGGAAACATGACGTTCAACCCGGAAACCGTAGCAAAACGTTGCGCACTGTTTTAAACTTGAACGTGCCCCTGGTCTCAGTTTTCAGTGGCCAAGGACCGCCCAGAGGCTGTCTGACTGACAAGTAAAGCAACCAATCACAGTTGATTTTCTTCAGCGTCATGAATTCAAACCCATTTGAATTTTAAAGCGATGTGGAAGAGATTAGGAGGAGAAACAGTTAGAGATTAGGAGGAAACTGCGGCTTTACTGAGCTCAACAGCTCTGGGAAATCTGTATTATAAATTAACTCTATTGGCTATCTTTTTAAAAAGGAGAGGGGCTTTTTCAATATGTCAAGTCAAGTCAAGTATATTTATATAGCCCTTTTCACAATATAGATTGTATCAAAGCAGCTTCACAGTATCAATCAAAACAACATAATGTTCGTTTCTTAGTGGAAAAAAATCCACGTTTGGTAGGGCTGATCAATAGTATTAATGATTGGTTAATTAATTTGAATATCCCCAACTGAGCAAGCCAAAGGCAATATGTCCCGCCCTCTCTTCCTGTGGGCTGCGGTCTGTGGGCATAGACTATGGTGAAGCAGGGAAGGAAACGGAGATGTGAATCTATATGCAACTACAGAAGTTTATTTACAAACTAACAAAGATAATGGTGAGAACATGGAACTTAGGAGAGGAAAAGACAATACTGGACATTAAACTGAGGGCATTTATACAAAAGAAAATGAGGAACTAAATAAGACACAGGTGAAGACAATGAGTGTCTATGACAAACTGGTAATTAGAACAAATGAAACAGAAATCGAAACACAGTAAACAAGGGAAATACACACTAAAAGTCCCTAACATTACACTAAAAGGGCCTTATGTAATAACATACACATTGTGATTAAACATGTATAATCTTAGTATTTAAACATTTATTAAATAACTCACCAAGGACAGTCATACTAAAGATCGTTTCACTGATGGTGTTGCTGCCGATGATCTGCAGTTTATATTCTCCAGAGTGTGTGTTTGTGATGTTTGTGATGGTCAGAGATCCAGTCTGATGATCCAGCTTCAGTCTGTCTCTGAATCTCTCAGTTCCTTCATTACACTGAACATCTGTACAGGTCTTACTCAGATCTCCACTGATTTGAGCGATGCGGGTGTTATTATAAAACCATTTAATCTTTTCTTGTTGGTTTGTTTTAACACCAGTGTTTAGAGTGACTGAATCTCCCTCCATCACTGACACTGACACTCTGTCTGTATAAACACCCAACACACCTGAAGAAATAACAGTTCATTATAAATCACTTCAGAATATAGGCTAGGTCATGTTTTATAGGACTTTTTTTTTTAAATAAATTTGAAAATGTATGAGCCATTACATCATAAATTTGAGGAGGAAAAAATGTCACAAGGGTTAGGCCTGAATTTCAACTATGAACACAGCATGTGATAAACTATGACTAAGATATTGAGCACTGCAAAGTATCAAGTGGCACGTCCCTTTTCCTTTTGTCTTTAATTTACTTTGTTCGTGTCCTCAGGCACTGTTTTATTTCATTATATTTTAATTTAGTTTTTGTTTTGTTTTTACTTTGAATATGTCTCAGTGTATTGTTCTGGTTTATGGCATTAATAATAATAAAAAGAAAAGAAAAAAAGAGGACACTCCAAGTTCTGCAAAACCATATTTGATATGCAAAGTAAACATAAGGAAAAATAAACAGCAAAAGTACTCTGTGTGAAATGATATATTAGCACTTACTCTGAAGTTCCTTTGAAGCAACTCTATCTCTAGTGCCAGTTTTTTTCTTTAAGTTAATTAGCCGGATCATGATGAGCACGATGATATTATCTTGGATGTCTCATTTGATCTCAGATGTTTTAAGCAACAAAGAACAGGCCCCTGCACTTGAATCCTCGCTTCACTTTCCACCCGTGACAATGTGATGATCTATGACTAAGAAATCGGGCACTGCAAAGAATAAATGCACCCTTTTCCTTTTGTCTTTTATTGTTATTTTCCTCTAGCTGGCATTGTTTTATTTCATTATATTTTCATTTAGTTATTTAGAATTTTTTACTTTGAATAAATAGTATTTACAACATTGTATTGTTCCCGTTTATGGCAATAATAATAATAATAATAATAATAATAAAAGAGGGCACTGCAAGTGCAGATAAAATCCCACATTTTTCAAAACCATACCTTGGAATATAAACATTTATTTGATTTTTTTTTTATTTGATTTGTTTTATTTGTTGATTATTTGAATAGGGACAGATAAAAAAATAATAAATAAAAGAAAAAAGATTATTATATAAGAAACAATCAGATGCTTGTATCACAGTGTTTATAGCCATGGCTAATTCGCTAGAAGGGCTTTTAACCCTCTCAGGCTCAAATTAAGTTTTAGTAACAGGAAAAATCTGACATTTGGGGAAAATTATTATATGGGGTAGTACAATAGAATCCTGACTTTTTTTTTAGAGAGACCTTCACATGCAAGGCGTTCTGGGATGTTGCAGATTTGCAACATTTGCCCAGTGTGGTAATTAGAGACTGACGACTGAATATGATATGAACAATAACTTTTTATAACAAACAATGTAACAAAGTGCTTTTTGTTGGAGTGAAAACAGTCTCAAAACCTTCCACAGATGCACGTGAGAGATCCACACACACGCAAACCAATCCACAGATGCACGGGAGAGATCCACACACACACAAAGCAATCCACAGATGCACGCGAAAGATCCACACACGCAAATCAATCCACAAATGCACGCGACAGATCCACACACACACATAGCAATCCACAGATGCACACAAGAGATCCACACACACACAGCGATCCACGAATGCACGCGAGAGATCCACACACACACACACACATAGCAATCCACAGATGCACACAAGAGATCCACACACGCAAATCAATCCACAAATGCACGCGACAGATCCACACACACACATAGCAATCCACAGATGCACGCAAGAGATTCACACACACACACACACACACACACAGCGATCCACACACACAGCAATCATGCATTATTGTCCTTAGTCACATTGCTTTGCTCACAATCCACAAATGCTTTATCTGTACCTGTAATTTTATGCACAGCAAATCACGTAAGTGGGGATCTCTTGCATGCATCTGTGAATTGCTATGTGTGTGTGTGGATCTGTCGCGTGCATTTGTGGATTGATTTGTGTGTGGATCTCTTGCATGCATCTGTGGATTGCTATGTATGTGTGTGGATCTGTCGCGTGCATTTGTGGATTGATTTGTGTGTGGATCTCTTGCTTGCATCTGTGGATTGCTATGTGTGTGTGGATCTCTCGCATGCATTCGTGGATCTTGCGTGCATCTGTGGATTGCTATGTGTGTGTGTGTGGATCTGTCGCGTGCATTTGTGGATTGCTTTGCTTGTGTGGATCTCTCCCGTGCATCTGTGGATTGGTTTGCGTGTGTGTGGATCTCTCGCGTGCATCTGTGAATTGGTGCGCGCGAATGTGTATCTCTCGCGTGCATCTGTGAATTGGTGTGCGCGAATGTGGATCTCTCGCGTGCATTTGTGGAAGGTTTTGAGACTGTTTTCACTCCTTCTTATGGTATTGTGCCATTGCTTTTGATCAAATCTGCCTCTGATTGTTTGTAACTTCACTCCAAATTATAAAATTTTCCATTTGATATACCCTCAGTGACACCTCAAAGTAATACGTAAACACTGGTGATAGGAAAATAACCCTTTATAAACTGTTGCTCAAAATATAGGCAAACTAGTAGATAAAGCATGTGGTATCCAGTGGTACCTATCTGGCCACACGTTGCAAATCTGCAACGTTGAAATAGAGCTGCACCAGGGGAAAAATCCAGAGGAGATAAAATCTACTTATTGGCATTTACTGTGTCTATATACACTTATGATTCTTCTTATGCAGTTTTAGTTTCAAATTAATGGAGGTTGATAGTGATACTTACACGAAATTGATGCCAAGAAAATCAGTTTCAGGGAACCCATGGAAACAGACATGTTGGAAGTGAGACTACACTGCCATCTGGTGAGCAAGTGGGAAACTGTTTGTTGCTAATGGACAACCAAGTCCTGCAGTGGTACTTCTGAGTAAAAAAAACTCATAAAATATGTATCTGGAGTAATAAGGTAGTTATTTTTGTACTGTTGCAAATCTGCAACGTCTGCCTTGAGAGGGTTAAGGGCTTTTTCTAATTCGCTACCTGTCCCTAGAAGGGCTTTTAACAGTTAAAATAATAAAAGTAAAAATTTACAGTGAGTAGCCAATAGCCTACAATAAAAATAAAAAAAGACAAGAAACCAGTTAGCATCAATAAAAGTATAGGCTAGTAAATAAACATGTTAAGGAAAAATAAACAGTATTTATGACAGAGTCAGAAGACGGGATAGAATAAAGTAACAACTTATGGGCAACTAGAGTTTATGAATGCCAAGCAAGCATTAATGAAAGCGATATTTTGACTTGGCAGTTTAATACGCTTTATTTCATATCGAAAAACGTTTCAAAGTCTCGTTACATAATTTACCTGATTTGGACGTTAAGTTTGTCTAGCCTAACGTAGACTAACCATGTTCCGTACACAACGATATTCCGTACAGATGACCTTTTACCGCCGATCGCTGAATAAATACTTTCAGGTTATACATAAACTATATATGTGTGTTATCATCAGTTCTCCCTCTTTTATCCCCAACCAAGAAAGAGAACCCCCCGCCGTTTGTTCCAGAGAGATTTCAGTAAGTTCGCTAAGTGCGCCCTCTGCGCCTGCTAATGGAGGGTGGGGAAGCTACAGCCCAGATATTAGCTTTAGGTGGGGAGGCAACTACAGCGGTGAAAATGTACATTTCAATTGGATTAACGCTTCTAAAAGTCCTATAATTTTTATGAAATGATTATTATGTTATCACAAATCATTAAATATATTACATTTTGTTGAATAACTGCTTTGAAATGGGAATTTTTAAACGTCAATTCCGGACAATGACCGCTTGGCGCCACTCACGCACTGAAACAGGCAGCAGAGACGCAGCACGTCTGTCAACACAGACTGCGTGCAGTTATGATTATATTTATAATATTTTAACATTCTGTTAAAATTCTGTTAAAATAAATAAACAGCTCACAAATGATACTTTTAAAGTAATTTTTTGCTGTTGAAATCAAGTATGCGCGCTGTACGGAACACCATTATAAGCCTGTACGGAACATCGGCCGTTTCTCAATATGCGTTCTTTTCTGTACTTGTGTTCTTGTGGACTTGTGAAACGTCATCAGTCGCTGCCCAAGTACTGTCTCAATTCAAAGTTCACATTTAGCCAAGTCCAGTTCAAATCCCCGGATGTGTTCTTGATCCGCCCCTTTTACCGAGGATGCATGGAGAGGTGACTTGTGCGGACTTGAGACAGCCATGTATCCCAGAATGCATCTCGCACCAACCAGCAAGCGTCAATACCAGAGGAGAAAACCCGCGTAATATTAAAATACTGCTGTTATTGTGTCATAAAATGCAATTTTAAGAGTGTTTCAGGCGAGAATGTAGTTGTTTAAAGCTCAAATCTGTGGTTTGTTTATAAAGATAGCGCCTGTTTGAAAAATGTATCTGACGCTTTCGGAGCTGTAAGATCCAGGCGAGCACCGGGTGTTCAGCGCTCATTAACCCCGACTGGAACAGCTTTTCCTCGGCTAGTGCTTCTGGCGTGTGCCGCTGGCTCTGGTGTCTCTAGTCTAGTGGATAAACATGACGGATATTCGTCTTGTGTCGATCTTTAGTCTCACTCATTAATCTATATTTGTTCCATGGCAAATCGTTTTGGCTGAGGGCAAAGTGAAGTTTCATAACTTTATATATTTAGGCTATAACTTTAACTTTGTAGCCTAATTTGTTTAATTTCTCATTGTAAGTTAGCTTCTTATACATCTTATACATGATATTATTGATCAGTAAAACTGACATTTAACAAAAAGAGACAGGTTTGTGCGATTTTATTTTATATAGCCTACTAGATATATTTTTTATATTTATTAACATTCTCTTCACTAGCCTATATGTAAAATAAAATGACACAACCCCGTCTCTCTTTGACAAATGTCAATAAAAATCAAGAATGTTTCATATTTTTTTAAATGAAATAAAAAAAGTGTGTGTTTTAATATTTCATGTTGTTATAAATATGCAGTGAAGATAATTAATGTACGTTGCCTGAACCACAATTGTGTGGCCATTTAGGCTAATACGTTTAAGATTTTTTTATTTTTTTTTATGAAAAGAGGCAGAGTGGTGTTTTATAAAATATTTCGTTTTATTGTTGATGAAAAGAGGCAGAGTTGTAGCATATTTCGTTTGATTGTTGCCTAAAATATACATAAAGAGATAACCGGAGTAGCCAGAGCGTGCTGAGTGACGTGACAAGAACGCCGCTGTTCCATTTGCAGAATTACCGGACTTGCGTCCTCGCGTCCTCTGGAGTTCGTTCTCCCGAGTCGAACTTGGCAAGTCCGAACTACCAAGGACGCAAGTCCGAAGTTTGCGTACTTGGTATTGAGAAACGGCCATCGTTAACCCCAATCATCTTCCGTACACAGACGGGGGAGGTACTTTACCCCACTTTTCTCAAATACTATTGGTCCATAAGACATCAATCAAAGAATAAATCCTCCAATGGGAATTTCCCCAGAGAATGAGCGCTCACACAAGCTTGTATGTCTCTCAGCAACAGAGAAGTGGCCGTTGACGTGCGGTGAAAAGCGAAAAGTGTACGGAACATAGTTAGTCTACGTTACTGGAATGGAACGAAACGGAAATCGTTTTTACTTTTTACGTTTTTTTTTAATAGTTGGAAATTGAAATCGAAACTGATTATCCGCACGTCCGCAGTGTCATGCCAAATTCTATGTTACAACAACAACAACAACAACAACAACAACAACAACAGCAGCAGCAGCAGCAGCAACAACAACAACAACAGCAATAATAACAGCCTATACTTACCAAGCTGGAAAACCCACACTGGTATGAAAACGAAGAGGTTCATCACTTCTCTAAAAAATTATGTGTGAAAAGAAGCTGTGCATTTTCAATGTTGTTGATACCCAGCAGACTCACTTCTTGCTAGACACCAGCATAGGACACCAGTGGATGGACAGCAGACGTCATTTCCGTATCGTCATCGTAGTTGCCAAGTCCGCTTACAATATACGCGACTTTTTTTTTTTTTAGTAAGTCGCGTTAAAACAGCACGGGTTGCGTTTTTTTTGGGCTTATTAAAAAAAATATGGTTGCTTAGGAAAATCTGACAAGCAACTTTGTTTTCTTTGGGGAGCGCGGGGCACAACGTAACGCGGGGCTAGTTGTAACACACTTGTTTTAAATACTTCTTCCACACATGCCAGCATAACGAAACATGGTGTATTACTAGTTGCCATATCAACACTATATAGAGAAAAAAATTGCGCCAAAATTCAGAAATCTTTGTACATTTCTTACTTAAGGTAATTTTTCATCTCTATTTTTTGTGTTTATTTAAAATTAGACAAATCTAATATTATTTTAATCTCCAATCTGTTGTTTAATAGTTGATATAGTTATTTAACGCTTCGCTAACTCGCAGAAGACACTAGCAGGGTTTAAATCCCAGTTGTGCAGTTGGGGCATGTTGTAACACTGTGTTACATTGAGCCCCTATTAGAAATATGCTATTATATTCTATACTTTTATGAATTCTATTGAGAAAACATTAGAAACTTTTTTATTAAAACTGAGAGTCAATGTTCAGAAATGATTAATTATTATTTTGTTTTGAACTATGCTGTAACTGTGTTTTCTTGTGTGTTTGTTGTCAAACTCAAAAATGTGTTTATTTTTAATTATTAAAAAATGCAATTGTTTTATTTTAAAAAGTTAATTATTGTATTTTATTAAGAAAATATTTTGGTTTGAAAAGATAGCATTTTAAGCTGTCATATGGTGATGTTACAATGTGCCCCTCACATGTTACAATGTACCCCACCTATGGGGCATGTTGTCACATTTCACTTCCATTATTTTGGGGTAAATCAAGAAAAAAGTATACACTGTATTAATAAAACAAAACCATATAATTGTACTAGACATGTGGGAAATTAATGTGGGAAAAAATAAATACTTTAAACCCTAAGTAGATTTACACAAAATGAGAAAGTCAAAAAGTGCCCCGCTCTCCCCTACATCTATGGTCACGGTTGCCGTTTTCTCAATCTCCAATACATTGATTGACACTGTCTGCTCACAGCTATATCCAATCAATGCTATCATATAAGTGCTGTGGTGTAATTAGTCAAAACATCCCGCCGAATCCGCCCCTTATTGGAGAAAAATCCCGTTCAACGTGCAGGCGCGCGCGACGCTGTAATCCTATGATTGACGTCCATACACATATTTCAATTTCTACAAACAATGCCTCCAACGAAGTGGTCCAAGTATAAAAAAAAAGTACAACAAAAGACTGGGAAAAGGATAAACAACTTAAAAACTGGATAGGTTAAGTGGTTGGTTGGTGATCAGAGTAAAGAGATTTGTTTTATATATATTTTTTCCTAATCCGTTTATCCTTTTCTAATAAAGGAGTAGTTTTAGTTTAATATGTTGCAGACTCATTTATTGGTAATAATTAATAAAAGATGTAAATAATCTAATAATATTGGGCTTCTTTTGTTTTGGTGGTGAATGTCAAAAAACTGCCCCAGGCATAAGAGACATGTGTGTCCCTTTTAAAATTGTACAATGCAGCAATTGCAGATGTTTTTTCAAAGACTGGGTGGGGTACTGTGGAAATGGAAGACATGGAGACCTGCAAGGGTTTTATACAGACCCTGAATTTCCTGAGCATTGCCCAGACTGCCAGTTTTAGGGGGCAGGAATGAGGTGTGGTGTGCACAGTGTGCAATAGTTTATTTGGAACTGTTCATGTTTTATTTTCTCTTGAAATAGGGACTTCCCCCACAACCTTACGGGCCTGACTGTGGCATCTTCATTCTGATGGTCAGATTTGACTAATTTATTTTACTAATTAGATTGTGTAATTTCCAATAAATATAGCAAAACCATGAAGTGTTAATTTGATCTGGATTGTTTGGCAAATTGTCTGATCATGTGAACAGAGCCGGCCCGAGCCTTTTGGGGGCCCTAAGCAGAATTTGATTTGGGGGCCCCCTCCCACTACACGGAGTCACCTGTGCTTGACGATTATTGACACAAATGTCAAGCAATAATGATACATTATAAATGAATACAGTGAGGTTATGTATTAATACAAAATAAATACTTAATAAAAAACAGATGCCTATACTTAAATAAAAAAGTTTTAACTTTTACTTTACTCTATTACTAAATAAATCTTTGAAACTTCTTAAAAAACAAACTGTCTCAAAACATATAAAATAAATTAGCCTATTTGCTAAAATAATTATAAAACTGAGAAATCAGAAACATAAGAGCAAGGGTTCAACATTGACAATTATTGTTGAAAACTGTAAAAATAGTATTATTTCTCAACTGTCTCAATACAGTGTAACTGTCCTCAAAATCTTTTTTTATTATTATTATTGTAACAGACTTTGTTGGATTGTACATGACAGAATCCAACAAAGTCTGTTACTATAATACCGGTTGTACTGGCGCTCGTTGTATGTGTGTATGCAATGTATTTTTCCCCTCGGGGCTTGCCGTAGATTGGAATGGGTCGCGCGCACTTGGTACTGCAGTGTCGCGGGTTTTGCGAGTTAGTGATCTGATTTGTGGTATAATAAAGTGGAGACGAGTTCAAACTGCTACGTTTATTATTTATTCAAACTGCTACCCTTAAACCCAGAAGGTTAAGTTCCCCTGCGACTGTCTTCTCCATCCGTGACTTTGCGCAGTTGCGCACGAATTGTCTATGCACGCGCGAGGTGTCTAGATTATGCGCATGACTTAAACGCTGGCAGACACAGCAGCAGGTATTGATCATGAAATCAGAATTTTCTTGTCTTAAATAATTCATTCATTCAGTCATATTCATTCATTCATTTATGTCACTTGTTTAAGTCATCTAAAAATATATATATGTATTTTTTTTAAACTCGATTGCAGGGGGCCCCAAGCAGCCGCTTAGTTCGCTTATGCCTCGGGCCGGTGTAGCAGTCGATTCTGTTCCCTTCCGGAATTCCTGTTCCCTTTACGCAATCATACTACAAATCATGCGTAGTTGCCGCTTTACCATACGTACCATCAGAATTGAATACGACAAGAAGCACAACTGGATGTACGGGAAGCCAAACGGTTAAAAAAGTATTCTTTTTTAATAAAAAAGTTTATTATAAGCGAGTTTTTCCTGCTGTCATTGAAATCGCTAATAACGGTTTAAATTTGAAAAAATAAAATAAAAATAAGCTAGATTGAAATGTAATGTTTATTAAGGCTTTGTAGGGCAGTATACTCGTCAAGCAGAAGACTATTTTGAACCGCAATCACTTCACAATTTAATGTCACATTTTATCAAATAAATACTTGTTTTGAAAGACTGATTTTCGAGTAGGTTTAACCAAAGGGAAAAAATAAACAAACTCCAAAAACAATGGTTTCATATTTAGTTATTTATTGCATGAAGCACATTTGTAGTCATCTTCCGTGGATGGATTGCCAACACACTTTAAGTGGAACCATCGCCCACAGTCATCACAGGCAATCTATATATATAATATATATATATATATATATATATATATATATATATATATATATATATATATATATATATATATATATATATATAAATTCAGGTGACAATGTTATGTGGTCATCTCCCCAATTTATAACACCATTGATTAACTTGATTAATTAAAGCTAATTAGTGCCCTCATCAATTGTTAATTAATTACTAGAATAATATGTTGCACCCATGTATCTTGCATGTGAAAAATATTAAAGAAAAAATAGCCATATGGTTTTATTCATATTTATTTATTTATTTTCATACAGGGAACATACAAGGTGTCACCTGAAAATGTGTTTACCTTTTGACAATAATATGATGAACTCTTTTTTTCATGTGTATTTTGGTGACATTTAACATATTAATACATTTTGTATACTGTTTACAAAGTTGTATTTCATAAACCTGTCATCTCTGACGTTTTGCAATCTTTTTTTAAATTTTTTTATTTTTATTTATTCGTTTATTTCAGGCAATGGCACAGAAAGTACAATCAGACAAAATTTTGTTAAGTCATACAGTGCAAAAAAGAAACAAAAACAAAACATACAGTATTTAACTGACGATCAAATTCTGCCTGAAAGGGAGTGGGAAGAAGACAACTTATTTAATCCCATCCCAATCTTTATAAATAATACAGACATAATAATATAGCCTGAAGACAATAATATGAGGCATTGAGGTTGTTTTGTTTTGACAGAAATATTACTGGAGTGTGAGAACCATTCCATTTTATTATGCTGACAATTGGAAGGTTGCGCCAATGCTTTTGGCCTTTTTCGCTTTCCGTACTTCCAGTTGTGCTTTGATGCATCTGCTACGCATGCGCAGACATGCCTCTTTCACGGGGAACACAAATTCCTGTAGGGAACAGAATCGACTGCTACACCGGCCCTGCATGTGAATCTATGTCTATTTTAAAAAACAGAAGTGGTTACATTTACAAAAAAAAAAAGAAGAAAAAAAAGAATTGAATATCCAAATGGGCAAGGCAAAAAAACTGTGGTCAATTAACATGTACAAGTCTGTTGTATTGACAAAACGTTATAGTCCATTGATCTAGGCTGAATTTAAGTCACAAAAAATAGTGATATGATCTGAATAATATATATTTTCAAGGAGGTTCTTGTGAATGCAGTTTGCATGAATTATTGATGTTATAATATTAAGTATATTATTGAGAATTGTTTTATGTAAAGAGATATGATAAAGATCATATTTCAATTTGCACACAGCTTTTATATTATATATTTTAAGTCATAAAAGTAAAATGACAATACGGAAAAGACGTGTGCAGTTAAGCCTGCAAAAAATGCTGTCTATCCACTGGTGAAAACAGAAAATAAACATGCTGTCTATCCATAGGTGAAAATATAAAATAAATATATGTCAATCCAGAGGTGAAAATATAAAATAAATATATGTCAATCCAGCGGTGAAAACGGAAATTAGCGGCGAAACGGAAATGACGGAGAAAATGGAAATGACGTCTGCTGTCCATCCACTGGTGTCCAGCCACTGGTGTCTAGCAAGAAGTGAGTCTGTGGGACTGCAGCTGGATGCCTCTCAACCTGGCGGAAACTGACTTGGCTCAGTGATCAAAGCTTTTCAAAGCTTCGAATCAATTGAACCAATTGCTTCGCAAAATGATTCACTGTTTCAATGCGTTCGAATCGCCACAGGCGGTGAAACCTGCTGTTCAGAACGGTGGGAAAATGCAACAAAAACTAAGCCAAATATGCATAAAAGCACATTTTACAAACACATTGCAATGTTTTATTGATGATAAAATCTATGAAATGCAATTACCATCTAATAAGATTAAATATCAAATTTGTACGTTTTTTTTTTTTTATAAAAGTAAAGCATAATGCACTTGCATAATGTATAAAATTGATCAGAGAGCAGGTAAACAACCATAGAGATTAGTTCAATAGTTTGTCGCTGGGGGGCTATCACATGAATCACCATTGTAATTTCGAAACAGTTATGACCTAAAGCAGCCTCATTTATTGAAATCAAGTGACTTTGGCAGCTTGACACACGCTCAGGCTGCGTTCCAGTCCACTTTTAGACATGCACTTGACACACACTCAGGCTGCGTTCCAGTCCACTTTTAGACATGCACTTGCAAACTTCCCTAAGCACTTCCACTCGGGGGAATCCCTGCCGCCATTTTGAAGTGCGTTACTCCCACTTCGTGAAGTGGACAGACCCTCGTTCCCTTTATTTTAACTGAGGGAGCTTGTCTACTTCATATGTACACTTCAGGCACCTATATCCCACCTATATATATCCCACAATGCAGTATTGTGACGTAACCATAGTATAACTGTCACGGCTATTCTAAACAGGTCGCTATAGTAGAATGAGGGGGAAATCAGTCTTGTATCAAATACTGTGTTCAGAGTACTCATAAAGCAACAAAAGAACACTAAACAAGTCTTCTCTCTCAGAATATATTGAATTTTACACAAAACACTTCATACACTCAAACAAAACATCACAAAAGGAAAGGCCGGGCAGAAATGAATAGTTGAAAATGAAATGTCCCATCAAAGCTGTTGTCAGACAATGAAGTTGTTGAAGTGAACAGTCTTTTGAATTAATAGTCTTATCTGGTGGTGGTAGTAACTGATGAAATGATGAATTCGTCCTTCTCGTTGCAGCACGGGATTCTTTGAAGAAAGTTCTTGGGTAGTTACCCTCATGCACCCAAGCAATCTTCCAATCCAGCACTCAGGGCTTTATAAGTCACAGGTAATACAAAAATCCTCTATAACAGAAAATAACTTAACAACTTTACAAGTTCTTTTACCAAAGCATACACAAGATAAAATAATACTATAAACTCACAGTTGAGCAGCAAACTTAACGTTTCTCAGACTAGGATTACCATTGAGAACACCATGTGGTTACCCAAAATGAATCTACCTCTTACTTCCTCTTTTATATACAAGGTAGAGGTGCTACTAGTGCTTCCTAGTGGATAGGATGAACATAGCACAGAAAATGAAAACAAATAAACACGTGACAGGCAGTGACTGTTACAATAGACAGTAAAAGAAATGGACACAGCGACCCCATAGACTTCAACGGAGAAAAGTGAAGTCAATTAGAAGCACTCACTTCCTGATAGCCAGGCGTACTGTGCAGGCTCAAACTGAGCTTGACGACGTAGATGTGACGTAAGCAACCCGTCTGACAGTGGTACGTCTCCTACTAGCTGTGCCAAGAGAAATCTGAATTCCTCAAAACGTTGTTGAAAATATTTTGTCCCGTTGCTTTTGTGGACTCTCTATGGGCTTCTCCCTTGACTTTATCTGACTTTATGCCTCCTCATCCCCATAATTGCCTCATAGACTGTAAAAGATTGCCCGCAAGCTTATCCTCCAATCTGTACGGTAATTTCTCCTGTCGTGAAATCTGTCGTGTTTCTTTAGAAATAAACAATGGACAAATGAAGTCTTTTTTTAAAAACTCCTCAGATGTAAAGTTATTCGCTGTCAAAGTGACGCAAAAATGAATGGGAGTCAATGGGATGCTAACTGCAGGTGAAGGCTTGTCAGCCAATGGCGGCCCCCTGGCAGACTTGAGTTTCCGGCTGGTGGATTACACCCTTGGACGTAACCACCATTGTGTCTAATCATCACCACAACAAACCACTCTGATATATTATACATTTTATTTTTTTTAAAAACCCAAATACACCTAGGCTTTATGTGGATGCTGCATTAAACAAATTCTTAAAGGGTAAGAAAAGTATATAATAAATCAACTCCATATCTGATTCCAAGTGATCGAGGGCTTCGGACGTTCCAGTTCAGCCCATTGCAGTTTCTGCCAGTAGTGGGCACTCGTGCAACATAAGCAATGACGTACATCCGAGTGAACGAGACCGAGGGAAGTTAGCGAGTGAAGGGCTTTACAATTTTGGACATGGTCTGAATCACTGACTCGAAACAAAAGATTCGTAAAGGTTTTGTAGGTTCATGAAGCAGGGTTTCGAAAGCGCCAATCACTAACTTATGCTGATGTAGTATGCAGTGGCACTCGATGTGAGCGGAAACATATTACAGCATGGATCATCCGAACGCCTTTAAGATTTGTTTAAAAGGTTTGAGAGCAATATTCAACCTGTCTTACACGAATTATAATCCTTAGCGATGCGGTTTCCTCACCCACACTCACTGTCATGGGTCAAGGTCAAGGATCAATCCAACCTGGCTAAATTGGCCAGACATCTTTGTATATCTTGTGGAAAAACTCAGCGTCTAGACAAAATTAAAGATCAAGGCATACAAATCTCTTGGTGAATATATTTTGTACTTTGTAGTAGGGTTGCCACCTTCAGTGGGGCAAAATGGACACCCAAATTAATAATAAAAAAATGATTAAAAAATAAATGTGTAAAAAGAGCTTGGAACTGACTATTTCAATACGACAACTTGACAGCTCAACAATAAATCATGACAAAACATGGGATCAAATATGTGTACTTGCAAAAGAACACATTTAATCTTATTTTACATTTATTTCATGTACTTCTAAATAACACTTCAGGATTGCAGTGCCTTAAGCAGCCATTCTGACCTAGTAGTTTGACAATTTTGCATGAATGGAATGATTTTTTTAAATTATTATTTACAACTTACAACATTATTTTTTACAACAAATTATGACTACATTATTATGTAATTATTTGTCCCATTTTCACACTTCAAATTTTTTATGACTGATAGGATCATCATTAGTTATGCATAGATAATATATGATTATTAATCATTGTTAAATAAGATTAATTATGATCTATTAATTAATTAATCTTTAACATCTACAAATATAATAGTTACCTGTCTACCAAGCTCTGACAATGAATGGAATATTATATTAAAAGATTATCCAAAAAAACAAAACAAAAAAACAATAGGCAAAGGCCTATTATAGGCTACCTTTAAAAGCACGGATTTGTCTGTCACATAATGGTTTAAAGGGGCACCAGGGAAGTCTGATGCTGCGTCCCAATTCGCATACTATCCGTCCTAAATAGTATTCGAAAGTAGAATTAGTACGTCCCAAATCGTAGTATGTTGAAATGAGTGTTCCAAAGATACCCGGATGGTCTACTATATCCGGTCAGAATCCGAAGTGTAGATCGATGCGCACTCTAACGGCTGATATTGCCCACAACCCACCGCGCGTTGGACGAGGATTCGATTAGAACTACAAACACGAGTGAAAAGTGTTGAAAAACTACAGACATGGAGGACGCGCGAGTCCGGCGGTTATGTAGAGAGGTTTAGATAAAGGGGTTTGAGTAATTAATTACCAGTATCTAACCTGACGAAAATTTATTTATTCAATGTTGTCTACATTATATTGCATCTGCATCAGCATCGTGAACTTTTGTAAAGATACGTTTAACCATTAACTTTTAAATGCATCATTACATTCAAATTGCAAACACATGAGGAGAGTCTCCGCATGAAAGACCCGCGATGGGCAGATGAAAGAGCTATTACACTTCTCTCAGAAACGGTAGGAAATTATGGATTTTAACTGTGACAAGATGATTGACAGGGAAGTTTACGGTGACGGTGCACGCGACAGAGCTGTCCGTTAAAGATGACGGAGTATGTCCCAAAGCTTGCCTACTATTTTGCTACACACTCAAAAGTATGTACTTTTTCTTCACAAAACGAGTACATACTTTTAGGGCGTAGTATAAGTAGGCGAATCGGGACGCAGCCTGAGTGTTTTTTCTCTACGACGCCCCCCCCTGGTGTCTGGTAGTAAATGCTTTCAAACACACTGTCGTAAAACGAACTGCTGTTCCTCCCCCTCGCCACGAGCAACCCAGCTGATCAGCTGTCAACCTAGCTGAGCATGAACCGGCTATTTCAAAACCAGTTATGTCTTCCGAGGTAAGAAAAGCAATATTTTCTTTCCAACTGATGGCGATTTTTTATTGTTATTGTGTTGTCATGCATGCTAGTATTTTTACCGGGAACAAACAATATGAACGAGGCGAACTACTGCTTTCGTGTTTTTTTTTTTTTTTTTTGGGGAGAGTGGGCACGAGCATAAAAAATATAGGTTACACTTTATTTTAAGGTGTCATTGTTACAGTGTAATTATATATTTAAGTACAGAGTAATATTAAGTAACTACATGTAGGCTACTTACTATAGGGATAGGGTAGGATTAGGGTTTGGTTGAGGGTTAGTTGCATGTAATTACGCATAATTACTACAGTAAGTACATGTAACATATGTAACAAGGACACCGTAAAATAAAGTGTTACCAAAATATATATATATCGGAGGCTAATTTGTCTAAAGTTATATTAGCAAGGTCTATAAGTTCATCTGGTAGAATGACGATAAATTGTGTGTGTGTGATTTTGTGTGTGTGTTGTTTGGAGGGCGGGAGGGGGTTGGGGTGTGTCACTAACAGTAACTTCATAAGCCCATCCCATGTAACTTCTAAATGTGCAAACAAAACGGTCAGGGAAAATATTTTGGTTCAGGGCTTCATTGTAGTTGACGAGAATTTTAGCATATTATGGATCAATACAATACAGAATGCGATCGGTGAGCCATCTGCTTCTACACTATGTAACCAACTGTAAAAAAGCTACACCGGCGCCAAATAAAAGCAAAGTAACACCTGGATGCAACTTGCAAGCTAAATTAGACACATAGTAGGGCAGCATCCAACTACCTAGATCAAGACGCGGGCAGGATACACCAGTGTATGGATTTGAAGAATTTGATACCTATTTATTTGCAAACTAAGTTACACAAATAAAACAGACAGACGAACGGCCAAATAACAGAAATCAAACGTGTTTGCTAATGACAATGCTAACATCAAAGTTATAGTATCTAACGTTAGCGTACTAGTAAGACCATAACAGACAGCGATCATAATAAAACCTTTGCAGACAATGGCAAACATCCTGGGGTCACAATTACTTGAAATTTAAATATTAAACAGTTTATTCCAAAGATACTTACAAGTGCAAAAGCAAGAAGGCCAGGTCAGCATCTGTTTTACAGGCTTCTGTTTCTCTCAGTTCTCGCCATTCGGAAAATGCCGGTCCGATGTTTACTCGCGTCTGACTTCTTGCTCGGTCAGACTCCCGTTTCCTCTTTCGCTGGTTCTCCGTCAAAATTTTTCTTGCTTTCTGCTTCTTTTTTGCAGTCTCAGCCATAACGTCATATATCGTTTCCCTTTGCTTATAGCTAGCCGGTGTTTGAATGGGGGCGTGTACGCATGCGTGTACGTGTGCAGTGCCGTAAAGCAATTCGTTACATCGCGAGACCTGATATCACGCGATACGTCCTGACGGCGAGGCCGGCGGCCCGCCGGCCCAAACTTGCAAGTGAGATTTGTCCGCTCACGGACACCAGGGGGGTGCGAAACCACCACCATTCAACCCGAAATAAGTAATATAACCATTCCACTGACTCCGAAGCTGTTCAGTTAAGGTCAAAAAGTTACCTAGAGCACCTTTAAGTCAGTAGTCAACCGTGTGAGAAAATTAAACTTTGCCGTTTGCCTTGCGTTCATCATTCATTACTGGACAGACCCATTGATACCCTTTTCTCATTCAGATCTATATCTGGAGAGATATGGGGCGGACGTGAGCCCAACCGCGAGCATGTTTTTTAATAAACGCGCATTACGCCCATTCACTGCGCATGTTCTTGAGACTATGTCATAAAAACAAGACGCAACATACAATCATGCGCAAGGAGCTTCTCGTGAAACAGATTTCATTATTCGTTCAAGTCACATGACGTCACTGTTGCTTTGCATCGCTTTTACTGGCACTATGTAACTTCGGGTTTCGGGTAGTAACCAGAGCACAAAAAGAACTACAAAATTCGACTGCTTTACGTCAAGCGTTACAATAGTCATTATTTTGTTTTTCTTCGTTTCTGATGTCGCAATGCATCATACTTTCATGAAATCATGCAACACACTCTACCTTGTCTGTGGATATCGTTCATTCCAAAGCCGGTGCTGGATAAACAGCGAGCGTGCGACAGTAGGCTGCGGTAGGCTAAATTATTTACGACAGAGGTAATGGACAATTCTGCTTCCAACCAGTAGGGCGACCGCAGAGGAAAAGTTACTTGGTGTTGCGTTAAAATATATATATATATATATATATCTATCATGGAAGGCCAATTGGGGCAGATAATAATAGATATAGATATAGATAGATAGATAGATAGATAGATAGATAGATAGACTTTAATTGTCATTGTACAATGTACCATACAACAAAATTTGCTTGTGCAACCTCTAAAACAACACTCACGTTCATAAACACACTCATAGACTAAGATAAAAATATATTAAAACACGTCCCATTGCATAAAATCCCTATCTAGAAAGTGCAGCTGTGCGACTGGGGGGTGGAGGAGCATGACTGTTCAGTTCTGTGATGGCCCTGAGGAAAAAACTGTCCTTCAGCCTGGAAGTGCGTGCTCCAAGAGCCCGATACCGCCTGCCAGATGGAAGCAGGGAGAAGAGATGGTTTGAGGGGTGTCTCATCCTGCAGAATATTATGTGCTCTGCGTAGGCATCGGATCTTAAAGATATCGTCCAGTGGATGCAGTGGAAGTCCAATGATTTTTTCAGAAGATTTTATAATTCGGTTAAGGGATTTCCTGTCCTTCTCTGTACAGTTGACATACCATGCAGTCATACAGTATGTTAAAACGCTCTCGATGGAACATTGATAAAAAGTCTTAAGCAGCTCAGGAGAAAGATTGCTCCTTTTGAGTATTCGTAAAAAGTAGAGCCGCTGTTGCGCCCTTTTGACCATATGTGTTGTATTTATCTCCCATTTTAGGTCCTCTGAGATCATGATTCCCAAGAATTTAAAACTGGACACCTTTTCCACTTCCTCGCCATTCATGATGAGGGGTCGAGGCTCCTCCTTACACCTTCTGAAGTCAACGATAATCTCCTTTGTTTTCTTGACATTCAGGGTCAGATTGTTGTCTTTGCATCATCCTGTCAATCTATCAACATCATCTCTGTAGGCGTTTTCGTTGCTGTTCGAGATTTCTCCCACCACAGTTGTGTCATCAGCGAATTTTATAATTGTGTTCGAGGAGTGGGTGGAAATGCAGTCATACGTGTAGATGGAGTAGAGCAATGGGCTCAACACGCGGCCTTGCGGTGCTCCAGTGCTGAGGGACAGGCTCGAGGGTTGATGTGGGCCCATTCTCACTGTCTGTGGGCGATCAGTCAGGAAATCCTTGATCCACATACACAGGTTGCTGCTGAGGCCCAAGTCAAGGAGTTTGGTGACCAGCTGGTTAGGAATGATGGTGTTAAACACTGAGCTGTAGTCTATCAAGAGAAGTCTCACGTATGTTTTCCCCTTGTCAAGATGAGTCAGTGCTTTATGGAGGGCTGTAACGATAGCATCCTCAGTGGACCTGTTTCCCCTATAGGCATACTGATGCTGGTCGAAGTTGAGGGGGAGGGCAGATTTAACATGCTTCATTACCAGCCTCTCAAAGCACTTGGCAACAATGGGGGTGAGCGCCACAGGTCTGTAGTCGTTCAAAGTGCCAATGTGGCTTTGCTTGGGCACTTGAATGACGGTTGTTGTTTTGAAGCAGGTCGGTACAGTTGCTATGGTCATAGACATATTAAAGATGTCTGTAAAGACATCTGCAAGTTGATGGGCACATTCTCTGAACACTCTTCCTGGAATCGCGTCAGGTCCCTCGGCCTTCCTAGAGTTCACAGACCTAAAAGTGCGTCTTACTTCCTCTGCTGTTACGAAAAGTGTGAGGTCTGTATCAGCGAGGGGAGGAGCGGCTCCGTTATCTGGTCCAGATGTTTCAAAGCGGGCATAGAAACGGTTAAGCTCCTCTACCAAGGAGGCATTGATGTTCGTCGGTGGTTCACGGCTGCTCTTGTAATTAGTGATTTGTTGTATTCCTTTCCACACCTGTGTTGGGTCTTTGTTGGTGAAGTAGCCCTCGATCTTTTCCTTATACACAGTTTTTGCCTGCTTGATGCCCTTTTTCAAGTTATGCCTGGCTGTGCTATATAATACTCTATCCCCAGATTTAAAAGCTGTTACGCTCCCTCAGAATGGCATACACCTCCGCGGTCATCCAAGGTTTCTTGTTAGGGTGAATTCTGATGCTTGTGTTGATAGTAATGTTTTCAACACAGGTTCTAATGTAACAAAGCGGCCGGGGCTCTCTCTCTCTCTCTCTCTCTCTCTCTCTGCTCGTTCTTTCAGTAACATGCCCTGTCACACTCATCTGATCACTCACCGTTCAAATAAGGCTTTGGCGCGCTGCATATGCTGCAAATAAACTGCATCCAACTGCTTTCCCTGACGTCTGGATCGTTCGGCAGCGTATTCAAACATGTTGTATCTTGTAAACAGACCCACTCGCTGCACGACAACGCATGCGATGATGCGAAATGAGGTGTAGTTGTCTTGCGCTAGAGGCGGTCATATGCAAACGACTGGTACGTCACTTCTTACCGTGACGTCACTTCTAACCATGGATCCAGAACGAGCTGTATTTAGAGCTTGATTAAATAAATGCTTCGTTTATAATGGGGAGGACATCTTAAGCTATGAAACTTGCAGGAAGTTTTAATAGTACATAGATCTCTTATATACCAAAAGATCAAGGCAAATTTGGTTTCTCATGTCATGACCCCTTTAAGGCATATTCATTCACATCCTGATTAAAAAACACGGTCCAGTTTGTTCGTTCAAAGCAGTCTTGTAGCTGTAGAGATGCATCCTCAGGCTACCTCTTAATAGTTCTGACAATAGGTTTCTGGTTTTTAATAACAGGGCGATACGCTGGAATCAGTGATAGTGACAGGTGATCAGACTGGCCCAGTTGTGCAAGGGGGAAGGCTCTGTATCCCTTTTTAATATTAGAGTATACACAGTCCAGTATATAATTTCCTCGTGTTGCACACTTGGGGATAGGGTTAGACTTGGGGGCTTGGTGTTACAACATTGTAACGTTGCCACATAATAATGGACAAAAGAAAGGATCGGAGCCTAAAATTGACATTTCCTCCAGGTATCTCTGTCAATCTCTCATTCAAATGGGCAGTTTGGGCGGCCATACCGGGGCGAGATCAAACGTAAATATGGCGCCGTTCTGTTTGGTAGGGACGTAGGTGGCATCTATGAATAATGTAACTATAAGGTAACTGTCCCTTCAAGCAAGGGAGATCAACAACTGACAATGTACTCACAAAAGAAAAAGATTTGACAAACCAATATAATAATAAAAAATATATACACAATGAAAGAAAATACATTGTAGAACAAAAATTAATTCCCCCTCCAATGATATTAATAACCAGCCAATCCTCTATAAACCCTAATACGATCCCAACTTTGTCACACAAAACAAAAGACAAAAAGTAAATTACACAAATAACCCCAAAATCATATTACATAAAAGTATATAAAACTCAAATATACTCCACTGCATACTTAATAAATTCCACTGCAAACTTAAGTCTCACGCAAATCAATAGTTCATGCGTTTTAAGGCATGTCCATATAGCATAGAGAGTACAAAAGTTGGCAGGCAACACGAGGCTGGGAAGTGATCGTACACAAAGAATTTTTTTTAAAGAGAAAAATAAAATAAATCAAAGCTCCATGCTAGCCAGTCTGATTCACAACACCCTAAACTCATTGCGCTGGAGGCCTACAGCGCGCACATGCAGGAAGCCTACAGGCTAGCTGGGGAATCAAACAAAAAATCTACAAGAGAGACAGCGATCAACTAAACCTGCGACACAGCCACCAACCCTGGACTAACGCCCGAGATAGGAACAGATCGTTCATGCACAAACCAACATGGACATGCCATCGAACAGCACAATGTTTGTGTCTGCACACCCAGACCACGTCTGTGCACCAACACACAAGGAAGTGCTACCAAACAGTAGTGATGGCAATTTCAAAACACTGCCTCATGAAGGTTCGAAGCTTTTACGAATCTTTTGTTCCGAATCAATGGTTGGGAGCGTGTATCAAACTGCCAGAGTCACGTGATTTCAGTAAACGAGGCTTCATTACGTACGTTTCCAAACACTTCGAAATTGTAATGTTTCACCGTTGGGGGCAATGATCTCTGTCAACCCATGAAGGAGTTGGAGTCATGAGGAGTCACTGAGAACCAATGAACAAGTGTCTGTGGGTTTTACCTGTTTTCTGATCAATTTATAAATTTGTAGACGTTTTAATTAGACATTAAAATGAATAATGGTTTAGAGGTAGTTATTGGCCTGTTTAGTAGAGCCATTCATAGAACAAACCAAACAAACCCTGACAATTGATAAAATAACACATTTGCACATGATAATCTTATTAAATGAATAGATAATTGCATTTGAAAGATTTTACTTTCAGTAAAAAAAAAAAATTGCAATAGATTTGTAAAAGGTTGCATGTTTGGCCTGGGTTTGTTGCATTTACACTGTTCTGAGCACTAGAGGTCACCGTGGAGCCTTGGCACAATATGGCACATTTGATTCAACTGTTTCAGTGTTTCACGAAGCCTCAATCTGCCCACCACTACCAGAGAATGTTGAGAACTCCCACTCTCAGTAACTTCCGGCTTCTGAACTGTTTGCAGTTCCACTCTGGCTCCATATGAGGGCGCTCACAGGACGAGTGCAGAATGAATGGAGGTCTATGGAGCTATATACCCCTCCAAATCCACTTCTCAGGATATAATTTTTTGTCTTGTAATTTGAATGTTGTATTTGAAAGGAGATGCAAAGAAATTACAATTTGCTGGGTGTTAGATTTTTTAGAGTCACTTATTTGCTTTCATTTTTTGGTTTACACACACACACACAAAAGAAAGAAATATTGACTGTTTCCCTTTTTTTGAATGGCCAAATTCATTGAATGGATTAAGTGAATGATCGGATGTCACACGGACCGTTTTTTTTTTTATCACACTGAACCACAATATATAGCCTAGCCTACACTAAAAGATCACACACACACACTGAAGTAGGCTACATTACTTCAAATAACCAACTTCAACACAATCTGAACTTTTAAAATATGAAGTTTATCTGCATAACTGTGTCAGACATTTGAACTGTAAAAAAAAATAACAGCAATAATTTAAACTTTGATGATAGTTATTATATGGATGAATAGAGATGGGCTCTGCAGTTCTTGTGGACTTAAAACGGCCATTGCGTGTGCATGTCCGTTAAGCCCACAAGACCGCAAGTACACATAAGGCGCCATTTGGGAAAGGCCCTTTGTCCCTCGGGGTGTCCCAATTGTCATTTTTGGTTTCAGAATCTCTACCAAATTATAACACTATGCATTTAGAACGATTACTAAATAGGCCTAATAATGAAACGCTGTGGTTTTATTGTAAGCTAAAGCAATGCAGCTAAAAATAATAATTTAATGAATTTAAATGGAACATTTTTATTAAAATCAATGGATGCCAACTTAGCAAACAGAAGTAGCCTATTTCTTTTTTTGACAGTGTTTCAAACATAATTTTTTATTTGTCTGTAAAACTGTACTGATGCAGGTGTGAAATCAGACTATGAGGTTCATAACATCAGGACAGGAAGAAGCTCTTCCCTTGCAAACTAAACATCAAAACAAATGTCCATTCGCATGCAAAAGGAATCATCTCCACCCAACAGATCAAACCCACAGCGGGTTTCATTTTGACTTCATTCTGAGCTGCTAGTGTTACACTTCAGGAAGACATGCAGTGCGAGATGGCAGATAGCCTTTGACATTTGCAACAACTGAATGATTATAAAACCATTTTAAAATCCATAAGATTTATGTTTTAATTAAATTTAGGAATACTCTATTCATCCCGTCCTTCGGATGAGACGTTAAACCGAGGTCCTGACTCTCTGTGGTCATTAAAAATCCCAGGATGTCTTTCGAAAGAGTAGGGGTGTAACCCCGGCATCCTGGCCAAATCTGCCCATTGGCCTCTGTCCATCATGGCCTCCTAATCATCCCTGTATACTGATTGGCTTCATCACTGTCTCCACCAGTAAGCTGGTGTGTGGTGGGCATACTGGTGCAATATGGCTGCCGTCCCATCATCCAGGTAGATGCTGCACATTGGTGGTGGTTGAGGAGATTCCCCCTTCCTTGTAAAGCGCTTTGAGGTCCCAGATAAAGCGCTATATAAATGTAACGAATTATTATTATTATCCATCCAATTATGACTAATCCAATTTCCCACTATCAGAAACCATCAATGTTCAAATTTGAAAAATTATTTTTAATATGAAACAAATACTCAGCTCTAAGATTCTGTAAATTTTATCACGAAATTGCCGTTTTGGCGCTTGTAAATGTGACGTGGCAGATCGCTGTGCCTCAGCTCAAGCGGCACGTGAATCAAACATAGCCTACTCTTTAGACTAATAGTAGCTATAAAAAACACACACGAATGAACAAAAGGTATGTTGAAAGATACAGTAGGCCTACAACTTACCGAAATGTATATTCCTCATACATAATTTCGATCAAATAGTTTTTCAACAGTGGAAAGAGGTCAATAAAAGCTTGAGAACAATCTGTTACGTAACGTTACCTCAGGAAAGCCATTTAATGACCATAGCACGTAAGTTGGCTAGACAAATTAGCAATAGAGAGGATTATTTAGCTAAATATGTGCACAATATTATATTTTTTACTTATATCATTGAAATAGCCTATTATAACGTTGTTATAATAAAACGCATTAGGCTATATTTATATAGGCCTATGAGTTGTTATTTTTAACCAGCTGACAGGGCTCTCTGTTCACAGCATTAGGGGAGTTTTTTTTCTTGAGAAAAATTAACATGTAGCCTATCTACTGCACTTAATAGAATAAAAAATAAAATTCAGTTTAGTTACCAAATGTTTTGACAATAACAATACACTTATTGTGATGCATGTTATTTTTTAACATCAACCCCTCCCCCTGCTCATTTCTCACTCCAAGCTAAACTCAAAAGTTATAACCTTAAAAAATAAAAAATAAAAATATAATAATAATAATAAAAAAAATCATATATATATATATATATATATATATATTATAATATATTAATATATATATTTAATCTAATTTATATATTTATATTAAATCATAACATGTGTAAAGAGCCTGCTCGTGAACTGGTGAAACTTCATCTTGGGAGAATTCTTTACTTCACACCTCAGTGTTCAGTGTTATTGGCCTTATTAGATCTACTACTGAAGATGATGTTTCACACGCTTGTTTTGGTCTGTTATTGTGGTCTGATTGGTAAGTTATTTATGCATTTTTATGGTTTCATTTATTTTCGTTTAGAGTTAAAGAGATTCTGCTATACTATTCAAATTAGTCAGAGGATTCATATGCAAATTCACAGATGTTATTGTGAGATGGATTTAGGTATCTTTTCAGCAAAATCTAAAAATATTGAAAGTGTGTAGCAGAATTAAACTTAGTTTTATTCATCTGTCTTTGCTATGATTAAAGTTTACAAACTGTAAAATCTGTGTGTTCATCAGGTGTGTTTGGTGAATCAGTGTCAGTGATGGAGGGAGATTCTGTTACTCTAAACTCTGGTCTTACTGAAATACATGAAGACGATGATATACTGTGGAAATATGGAGCTAAAAATGTTATTATAGCTGAAATCAGCAGAGATTCTGGAATTTTCTTCACTTATGATGAT